>JARJHC010000107.1:16420202-17797676 GCA_031304145.1 Cardiospermum halicacabum | reverse complement strand
TCTATAGGGTGGTTTGTGTTTTTGGGCCTTAAATTATATTTCTTAAAGTTTTAGCCCAAAATTATATTTTCTACCCAACTAAACAAATTTTATAAGTTTTTGTAATGGTAGACCAAAAAGTCATTATTGTCCTTTTTTATTAAAAAATAAATTAATTTAATTTTCAAACCTTTTAAATTGTGTGTAAAGTCAAATATGTCCATATATTTAAATATTTGAATTTAAAAGTTATATTCACAAAACATCCCAGCAAAATGGTCCCCACCAAATTGAACAATTAGGGAAAAAGTCCCAAATTGAATTAACCCTAATTACGTTGCATGGAAATCAAAATCCATCAACCATAACTTCGTACAACCAAATTAAAGTAACCATAATCATATTTACACAATTCCTTCAATCCAATACTCAACATCATTCTTCAATCGATTGTAATAGGTATGTTTTCTAATCTATTAGGGTTATTAACATGGTACAAATTGTTTTGTTTTGTATAGAGATATTTATAGTAAGGCATAAAGAGTTTTCTTAGATAGTTTAGGATCCCTTCTGATAGTAATATTGTTGTTTTGTAGCTATTTATGATAGTATGACAGTCCTTTTCTTTTTGATTCGTTTTTTTTTCTAGTAGCTTCCCGGTCCTGATAACCGAAAAGCAGTTCAAATTTTTTTCTTCCCGGTGTCTAGGACCGGGAAGCAAAAAATACTTTTCCAGTAGCTACAAGAACTCATTGACAAGTAATCATCTCCAACCCAACCCAACATTGCTTTCTTTCCCATGCAGATAATCAACTCACAGGTACCTCAAAACTTGAACACGTATCTTTTTCGATAACTTTTTCTTCTTCGGAGAGTTAGTGGTTCTAGTGACAGAATTAGGCTAGCAATGAGTAAGGCCGGCTCACGAATGATTCGAGCTCGACTCGTCTAAAACTTGAGTCCAAATAAATTTATAGTGATCCGAGCCGGAGCCCGAGCTTAAACGAGCTGAGTCACGAGTTTCAAAACTAAAAGTTCGCGAGCTTGACGAGCCTACTATATTATATATTTATATAATTTTTAATAAAATTATATTAAAATATTATATATATATATATATAAATAATAATTTATTTTATATATTTTAAAGAGTCGAGTGCGAGCCGAACTTTCGAGCCAAATTTGTGCTCGTATATAAACTTGCGAACCGAGCTCGAGCTTAGATGTCAAAAAGCTCGGCAAATCTCAAGCTGAATCCGAGCCCGAGCAATTGCTAAACGAGCCGAGTTTGACCCTGGATCAGCAATAGCTCAGACTCAGAATCTTTTGGTGGGGCATGAAAATGGAAATCGTACTTGAATTGACTTTGGAACTGCTTATGCTAGTGCTGCTTCACCACAATATAAACTCTGTATTTTGTGAAAAATAGAGCAACAGTAGCAGTAGCAGCATCAGTAAATCCCTGCACCAACCCAAATTCACACTGATGGGGCCACTATTTTCTCTTTCCAATATCAGGATAAACTAATAACTTGTACCATATATATATATATATATATATATATATATATATATATATATATATATATATATATATATTACACTGCTACTGCTTTTTCCCCAATCAGTTTTAGAGCACCTATGTTTTTCCCCATTCAGATAATTTTATTTGCTTAAATCCTATAATGCACGGACACTTATGTAAATCTGGAAATGCCGTGTCGGACACGTCTCGGACACTTTAATTGTCCGACACTTGCCCGACACCATGTCCAAACCGTGTCCATTAAATAAATAATAAATTAAAAATTTGGACACACGTGTCCGACACACTTCTTCATACGTGTCTTATATATAGCCGGCACTTTTAATTATTATTAATTAATTATCTTATTTTATATTTTTCTTAAAAAATGTCGATTTGTCATTTGTCAATTTAAAACGCTTAAAATAAAATTAAAATTCTAATAATTTCATATATTGAAAGGTGAATATTGGCGATTCAACAACATTTATGAATTTATATTTTAAGGTAAAAAAATAAATGTATATATTATCTAACTATTGTGTAGAAGGTATATAAATATTTACCTGTATTTTTAATATAAAAATATTATTATATATTATCTTAATATTATTTTAGGTAGCCGTGTTGAAACCTTGTATCCCAATTTTTTAAAATTTGTCGTGTCCATGTCAGTGTCGTGTCCGCATGTCAATATCCGTGCAACATAGCTTAAATCTGAATATTTCTATGTTCAATTTCTAATCCCAGACAATATTTTGTTTTCCCCAGGTCTTTCATTTCAAATTCTCTAATTGATTCATTTTCATAAGTAAATATCTTTTCATTAATATCTCACGAAAAATATTTTTTTTTCCTTAGCATAAATATTAAAATACAAGTTATTATTTTTTAATTATACGGTTGTGAATTTCAATGTAAATTTTAATGAAAATAATTAATATTGTCATTCTAAATTTTAATGCAAATAATTAATATAGTCATTTTAAATTTAAAAAAAAATAACAATTCTTATATCATTGTAAAATTGAATGAAAGTAATAAATATTATAATTAAAAATTTCAATGAAAATAATATTCTCTGCATTCTATTTATATATAGAAATTTTCCCTTTTGAGTGTTTTATTTATAGAGAGAATTTTACCTTTTACTTTACTTTACATAACTGGTTTTTTAATACTGCAAAATTATATTACAATCTATTAATAGTGAATTAGTGAGGGTAATATTCGAAAGTACATATTTTTCTTAATCCCCATATAAAATCAGTTTTCTCTACGTAATAGAACGGACGGAGTAAATATTTTTAGATTTCTTTGGTGGGTGGTTTGTTTATTTTATATAGTGTTAGAAAATTATTAACATTAAATACAATTTGTTAATGGCTTTAACAACCATTTATATATGATAATAATAATTATTATTATTTATATTTATTTTATTTAATTCAGCAATTATTAAAATATTAAATATATAATCATTCATATAAATTATAATTATTTATTTAAATATTATAAATTAAAAATTAAATTGAATCATTAAACTAGCAAATATTTTAAAATAAAATTTAAAAAATTAATAAAATTATAAAATTATAAATTAACAAACACTCACTTATTTTAAGTTGATTTAAAAAAATCAATAACAATATTTTAATAATTAGTAATATATCATAAATAATTATTAGCAAAATAAAAAAAAATATCAAATAAATCATTTTTATTATATTTATTATATACATTTTTAATTTTAAATTTTAAATTGTATAAATAACGTGAGTATTTTATATTTTAAAAAAATGGATTAAAAATAAATCATTAACAAAACAAACTAATAGACGATGTTATAGGGATAAAATGGTTCAAATTACAAGAAAATGACTTATTTTAAGTTAAATAAAATATTAAAAAATAAACGGACAAATATATTAACTGGATTAAGACTTTTTATATTTAACATCTAATTTAAGTGTTATTAAGTTTTAAGTGAAAAAAAAAATCATTTAGTTATTAATCAAATTAAAAAGATAAAATATTATTATTTTTTAAAAAATATTTGTATATTTTAATATTAAAATAATTTTACTTTTATAAATATATTTATAAAATGTTAATTTTATAATTTTTTTTATTTGGTTATAAATCATTTTAATATATTTTTAAAATATTTCACCTTTTCTATAATTAATGTGTATTAAATATTTTATTGATATTTTTTATTTATAAAATAATGAAAATATAACAACTGAATGAGAAAAACTTTATATAAATACTAAAACAAAACATATTGATAAAAAACTTATATAATTATAAAATATTAAATCAATATTAATATTTTTTATTTTATATTTTATTGATATTTTTGTTTTTATTTTTGATACATTTTTTAACAAATCAAGTTTAATAATTTATTATTTTACTATTAATTAAGTTTCCTAACAAATTTATTTATTAATTTAGTGATTATACGAACTCATTGGGCTAACAAATGGACTTGTTTGCTAGTGTTAAAAGTATACTGTATATGCGAGGTTTGATGGTATAGAAAAGATAAATGTACAAAAATCATATCAAATGTATTCGTATTGTGAGGAAAGTGTGAACATATAATATGTTGATACGCATTCCTTTTTCTTAATAGTAGGAATGTTACGGGCAATAGCTTTATTTATTTATTTGTATTAATATAACAACTGTTATTTTTTTCTAAAAATTAAAAATAGGAAAATTTATAAAATATTTAAAATTTTTAATTATATTTTTTGAATTAATTTATTAAAAATTTTTAAAAATAAATTTTTAATTTTTCAATATATGACAAAATAACCAATTAAAACCAACTTAATTACGTAATTCACAAAAGACAACAAAATTTTCTTTAAAAGTTAGTAAATAAGAAAAAAAAAAAAAAAAAGCTATCTAATTACAAATATATCTCCAAACTCTTTATAAATATCAAAACAAGTAATCAACTATCTTAGTCATACTTAACAAGGTCTAGTTTACCTTTATTTCATGAAATACATGAACTTGGAATCATAACAATATTCCCAATTCTAGAACTTCGAATGACAATTTTTATTGTACTCTGAAATTCTTCTCTGAAAGCTAAAGATGGTTGAAACAACTTTAGAATTATTGGTGTTGGTTCAGCTGGATACAAACTGTGTATTTTTCTGTTTGTGCACAATGTCAACATATTTGAAGTTAACTTGTACCCCACGTCTCTATGCGACATACTTGCCATCATCATCTTATAGCCCATGCAAAAGTTTCTCTCTCACTAATTAGGTAACTATTTATTGTTTTTCAGTTATTGCTTTTATATAATAATAATAATAATAATAAAAGAAGTAAAATAATAATAATAGCAGGTATGTAGTTCTAAACATACATACGCAACGTAAACGTAAATTAGAAAAGAGATACTATACTAGTCAATCAATCGGAATTCCATCACTAAGCTATTGAACAGCACGAACTGGAATCCTCAATTCATTGGATATGAGCGACCATCAATATACGTAAAAGGAGACAATCGCATGGAAGAAAACTCACAACTTTTCTTCTGTATTCCTATTCTGCAGAGAGTTTTTAGAGTGGTTTCATTCTCAATTGGCTGTATTATTCTCTCATCAGATATCTGTCATAAGATATCTCTCATCAGATCACGTATACGTGATATCTGATAGGGTGGAAGTTGAGATCAACTTAACTTCTCACCATCTTATCCTATCCCACCATTTTAAGTAGTGAGCTTTAAGTAGGCGGGCTGGGCCATTAGGGTGGCCCACCCAAAATAAATAATTAAATCCAACATTCTCTCACTCACATTACATGTGACTGTCTTCAACTATTCATCATTGGATGGTTATACACGCAAATAACCGATGTGTCCAATGAACCAGATTCTCCATCCCATACCATAGGGAGAGAGTACTCGAAATTCATTTAACGTACATCCTAAGTTCGGCATGATTTCACATCAGACGCGTTTAGTCCCTATAAAGCAGTCTTATATCTTGCAGTACTCCCAAATCATGAGTGTGTTCCTATGAACCACAACATGCGCGCATGTGATTAGTTTTTGTGAAATTAGTCTATACCTTCCAGTCGCTCTTCCTCCAAAAGTCAATGAAAGGTAACCGACACCATAGACATGCCACATAGACCGTATTATCATGACCATAGAAAGACATGCTAATGATATAGACATCACCCTCACAGCCCCAGATAGAAGAGATGACTGTTCTGAGGATACACAAATTAAGTGGATCTTGCACAATAAAGAACGAGGGACCGTCTCAACTTGTTCTCCACAGCGGTCAACAAATGAGCATGCACGGTAAAACACATCCGTTAGAGTGAATCTTGCCACAATTAAGGGCGCGTATGTTTCAAGATTGTATTAATTTACCGTGCGGACAATAGTTCGACTATCCCACAGATTCTATCGCTAATACTATCCCTAGTATAGCGACTCAAGAATCCAGTCCGGCTAATCGGGTCTCATGATAGAGGGGTAAAATCATGAGCGATCCTCAATCATTATAGAGAGAATCTCATCTTGACTACTTGTCAAGGCAAATATAAGTGTATGCTTCTTCCCAAACACTCTGGAATCCCATTCAACAGAGCATAAGCGTACAAGTCTAATCTTGCATTATTCCCAGGATAATCAAGGCGACTGTGCGTGCAAGTGCACCAGTCTCCAATACTTGATGACATACTCTCGCATAAGAAATTCTCAAATATGATAGACTACTAGGCACATCAATTAAATAATAAACATATGAACATAGATAAAACAATCAAAGATACTACAATCTATGCAGACCTAACCATCAAGCGTATATATCAAACACATCTTTAGGCACAACTTTGGTAAGAGAGTCTGCCATAATACCAGGTGTAAATATGTATTTGATCGTTATAATTCTTTTAATCACAATAAAGTTGGCAAAATTAGACTTGGTCTCTATGTGTTTAGACTTGTTATGATACTCAGCATCCTTGTATATGCTGGTTATCACAATAAACAGTAACTAGTTTAGACTCATCACTTTCCAAAAAAAAATAGATCCTCCAAGAATCATCAGAACAAACATCTTTTGCATAGCCACTAAACAAACTACAAACTCTGCTTTCATAGTTGATAAAGCTATGGAAGTCAACTTCTTGCTACTTTAGAAAATAACCCCATGACTAAGTATGAATACATACCTAGAAGTGGACTTTCTTTCACCTAGGTCACCGTCATAGTCTCCATCTGTGTATCCAGCTAGGCACGTAACGCTACTTTAATGGCACAGAGAGTAATTTGCGGTTTCTTTCAAGTAAGTAAGTATTGCTTTTCGATAGCTATACAACGTTTCTTTCACGAGTTCGACTAATATCTACTTACCAGTCCAACTGTATAAAAGAAATATGGCCTCATACACATAATTGCATACATCAGGCTTCTGATGGAATTCACATCTGGTACATATTTCGGTTTCTCATGCCTTTGCGGAGTCTTAAGACATATTTCAAGACTTAGAGTCTATCTGGGTGTATCTATTTGCTTATAGTCCACCATAAGAAAACGCTCAAGGATCTTTCATATATAAGGTTCTTGCGTTAATGCCAAGATCCTTCTCTCTCAATCCCTTGAGATTTGGACTCCTAAAAAATAGGCAGTCTCACCCATGTCCTCGATTTTGAAAGTAACAATTAACCAATATCTTTTACCTCAAGTAAAAGATTATTGTCATTACACGCCATTAAGATATTGTCAACATGTATAGACAATGTTACAAAATTGTCTTTTGACCTTTCCAAATATACACAATGGTCCTCTTCTGTCCTTTGAAATCCATATGATAATGACAAATTTGATATAATGAAGGTACCATTGTCTAGAGGATTGCTTAAGTTCATGAGTAGACCTTAAGAGCTTACAGATATTACTTTCTTGGCCTTCAGTTATAAAACTTTCAGGCATCTCCATGTTAATCTCCTCGTCCAGTCCTTCATTAAGGAATGTGGTCTTTTATATCCATTTGATGTAATTCAAAGTCCATATGTTCGACAAGTGCAAAGATTAGACGAATGGTTGTAAATCTCACCATAAGAGAAAAAATATCTCTCTATAGTCTATACCCTCTTACTAGGAATAACCTTTCGCCATCAATCTCGCATTATATCTTTTAACCAAGCTATATGCCTTCCGTTTTAACGTGAATTATCCACTTATTTCCAATGGCTTTTCTATTTGGTAGTGAATAGACCAAGTCGTAGACATGATTACTTTTCATTGATTCTATATCCTTTTCCATGGCTTTAATCTATAAATCTTTTATTAATGATTTAAAAGTTTCTTTTACCTTCTTTGGTGCATCATCGTCATGTAAAGTCAACATGACAGTCTCCCCTTCGATCTTAAAACATCGTTGGGGAACTAAAATCTTTTTTATATTCAAACTGATATTTAGGCTTGCTCCCACTGCGATTAAGTTATGGAGCTGATTCGATAGGCATTTTGATTGCTCCCACTAGGAATAGAGTCCATTTTATCTCTATTATGTTCCTCGACATTTTCGGTGGTATCAATTCCTTTGATTCATCTTACTCAAAGAAGAAAGCCTCTCTTTTAACATCACCTTATCTCTCAAATTCATTCTCTTCAAACCTCATCACCTGACTTTATTTCAGAGATATACACCTCTTAACTTTCTCCTATTAGTACATATCCTTTGGACTGCTCAGGGTAACATATGAAAAAACATTTCCTTCCCCTAGCTTCCAACTTTTTATATTTACTAGAAAGATCATGTACATCGTAAACGCACCCCTAGGGTCGTACATAGGAGCGATCAGTTTTCTGACCTATTCAAATACTCATACGGAGTTGAAGTCACTGATTTTTAGGGACCTAATAAATAATGCGAGCCAAAATTAGGAATGCATCTCTCCAATCTGAGATTCGGAGATTTGCTAGTGCCATAATAGATCAAACTATTTACAGTCTATTCATTCGCTCAGCAAATCTGTTCTGCTTCAGAATTTTACAAATAGTCAACTATATATTGGTATACCTTTTTCTTGACACAATTGCTCGAATTGTTCAGATATATACTCTAGTCCTCAATCAGTACATGGTACTTTTCAATATCTTATCTAATTAATTCTCCACCATAGCAATCAATAAAATTCACGAAGCAATGCAAAGCTTCAGATTTATGGGGGATTAGATAAACTCGACCGAGACAGATAAATTCATCTTATAAAGGCATTAAAATATGATGCATCCTTCTTACTCTTAACATTCATCGGTCCACTGATATCAAAAATGAATTATTAGCTCAAGTAACCTTACCAAAAAAGTTTTCTAATAGCTTTCCCGACCAGACAATGACAACAGGTTGCAACTTCAATCTTGTCATGAGATCCTAAAATCCCCTCACTGGCCAACCTGTTCATTTATTCTTGTCCAATATGACCAAGTCTAGCATGCTATGTACTGAACGCACAATCAGAAGAGGAAACAAAAGAATCACTATTATCCTCAACTAATGAAGGATATGTATAACTTTTAATATCCTGTACCATAAAATCATCTTGTATTTGTCCAAAACCCAACAAAAATATCACAAAATGACAAAGTCAAGCTATCATTCTAAAACAAAAAACACAAGCTTATATCCATAAGAGAGTAAAACCAGGAACAGAGACAAGATTGTGCCTTATATTCGGAGCGTAGTGACAACATGTAGGAATAATTTTGGCCTCTTCACAACATCAATATGCAGGAGCCTATACTCGGCATAAGAACATACAAGTTATTCCCTACATATATCCAGTTAGTATCTCATGGAATGTGACGATACTCACGAACACTCCTCTATCTCCAACTTCGTGGCCTATTGTGTCTGAGTCTATAATCCACATTGGATTAGTTTCAGCAAACAAAAAATAAAGTCAGAAATTAAAATATCACAACAGGAAAACTTGTGAAAAGGTATCTATATGTTTTGCTTAGTGCACTCACGAGCAAACTCCCCCATCTTTTCACATTTAAAAAACTTAGTCTTACTCTTGTCCTTCCTTTTAACTACACCATACTAGAGCTTATTCCTTGGGTTCTGGATCTGGTCTAATTAAGTTTTACAATACCCTTTCCTTTTTTTGTGCTCCTCTTGCCCTTCTTGCGCTTGTTATTCATGTGCTCACTGGTCTTAGCCATATAAAGCTGCTTCAAGGATTTAGCTACACCAAATGTTTATCCTCAAGCTCAAATGATGAGAAGTATCATCAAATCCCTTGATATTATCTACGCATCATGTTTATCTTCATATGGTTCCAGCCGTTAGGAAAAACTAGATCACTACCTGCACTTGATGCTCATCTATAAGGACATGACTGACTGACCAAAGTTCTCAGATCATGTTAGCTATCTCTCAGAGATTGACATAAACGGTGATCCCGATGATTCTTGTCAACGTCAAAATTAACTAGTAATCGACATAGTTTCGTGGTAGAAGTACCATCGAATTTGTCCTTTACATCAACTCAAATTTCCTAGGTCGTCTCACGACCCTCATATGCACATATGAGGTCATCGGCTATGCTAAAGAGGATTAAGGTCCTTGCAGTGCTGTTATTGTGCTTCTAGGACATATATATAGGCTTCCATAATATTACGCCTATTCTGTGCAAATTACCCTCGCTCAGGTTGAACCATGGTGTTTCTCGAGGTTTTAAGGGCCTACTATTCCTCGAGAATATACTAAATCTTAGGTGCCAAAAAACATAATCGTCACCATTCATTTTCTCGCACTTGTTTAACTCATTGACTATGGATTTCGAAGCAGATGCTATTACTGATAAACACAAATAATGTTAAGACCCATCTATGTTCTTAATCTAGCTGAATTTCATCTAATAAAGCTATTTCTCCGACCTAAGAAATCATAGATACAAGCACTTAACCAAGAGGGGGATTCGAAAAAGATAGTTTGACTACCTAATCACCCTTCACATCCTCCGATTGTAGTTATCATACCCAGTCATGCTAGGGAGCAATGTAATCCTAAAAAATATATAATATTTAGGACTCCCACATCATACATCAAGATCAGAACAATCATGTAATATAAAAAATGATTAACAATTAACATTTCATGCATTTAAATCATTTCACAAAAAATATAAGAAGATAATAATAATCGACTAAACAATAATCATGGAAAAAAATATGCAAAAAATCCATGATCACACAACAATACATCATTGAAATGATGCCTATCATGAAAAAGATCATAAAAAAAATGCATTTGCTCCATGATCTCTAAGGTCAGATTGTTCCCTTGTCTCAAGGTCCTCCACAGGATGTACTTCGGGATTCTTCCTTAAATCCTTCTAATGATTTCCCTAGGGCCAGCATCATTAGCTTCTATCCATTTGGGCATCTGGATTCTCCTACTCCACTCTCCACCACGACTAGGAGAGTATATGGAAGAATCTTGGACTGCCGGCATCAAAGAGCTACCAATTAAGCAGTTGACATCTCTTGGATCGTCATCTTTCTTAGTGTTAGTACCAATATCTATAACCTCTACATGCTTAGGTTTTTCCACATACTCATCATCAACCTCATCATTCGAGATTAAAATTATCTCTGGAACTAAAACAGGAAGAACCTCAACGACCTCATCATCGCCTTCCGTAGGTTACGACACTAGAGACGAATGTGGATAGTCTAATATGGTAAGTGCTGCCAATTGAGCGGCTGGTTAAAGCTCCGACTACTGAGAAATTAAAAGGTGAACCATCTCTTATGGAGCTTCAAACATTAATGTCATCAGCAATGAATCATTGGGATAATACCATGCTTGTTCATGGGAAATCTAATAACATTCACAATAGACCTGAGCCAATAGGGATCCATCCTATGCAAAATTCACAAGGAATTCCATGTGTATGCATGTGACTATAAATCAATAACCCTAATATTAATTTAAAGTCACCAAAAAATAATTAACATATAATTAATTATTTTATACTTAAAATAAAAGGCATATGCATATAAGATCTAAAATAAATTGGGTTAGATTGATATACCAAATACCATGTGTGGTTCAGTGGAAAAGATTTCAACTATTCTCATGAGCTACTACTTGGGCACAAAATAGCTATATGGCGCCCACGTGTCCCCTTCCGCTTTGTGCATCCAGCCATCACCACCATAATGTAGAGACACTGGATTAATATAACTTTTTTTTCCATAAAAGAAAATAATAATTTGCAGAAACTTTAAAAAAATTATAACAAATTTGTGTCTGATCAGAAAAAATCATATAATATATCAATGGGATCGTTAATCCAAAACAAACATAATAATATATGAATCAAAATTTTGCAAAAAACACACAGCATACAATTACGAAAATAGTAACATAATCTGCATGATTTCATTTGAAAAATTCATACTAATCAAACGACAACTAGCATATGTATGACTCTGATACCAGTGAAGTAAAATAATAATAATAATAATAATAACAAGTATGTAGTTCTAAACATACATATTACATTGGAAACGTAAATTAGGAAAGAGATACTATACTAGTCAATCAGTCGGAATTTCGTCACTAAGCCGTTGAACAACACGAACTAGAATTCTCAATCCACCAAATAAGAGCGACCATCAATAGACGTAAAAGGAGACAGTCACATGAAAGAAAGCTCAAAACTTTTCTTAAAGCTCAAAACTTTTCTTTTGTATTCGTATTCTGCAGAGAGTTTTTCAGAGTGGTTTCATTCTCAGTTGGTTGTATTACTCTCTCATCAGATATCTGTCATAAGATATCTCTCATCAGATCACGTATACGTGATATGTGATAGGGTGGAAGTTGAGATCAACTCAACTTCCCACCATCTTATTCTATCCCACCACTTTAAGTGGTGGGCTTTAAGTAGGCAAGTTGGGCCATTAATGTGGCCCACCCAAAATAAATAATTAAATCCAATAAATAATAATAATAATTTTTACCTAATTCTCTTTATAAATATTATATTTATTTTTAAATTACAATCAAATATTTGAAAAGAAAATATAAATATGTCGTTGAGGTTAAATTTTTAAAATTTCTTATAATATAATTACAATTAGTGAGTGTTTAAACTTAATTAAAATTTTAATTTGATAAATTAATATTTTAAAAAATAATTAATACTTACTTTAATTTTCAATAGTCTATAAAATAATATATTTAAGAAATATGACATATACATTATGTTTTCAATTATCTACCTAAATAATCATTTTAAACAAATTTAATTTAATAATTAAAAATTAAAAATAGAAAGTTTTATGAAATATTTAAATTTTTAATTATAATTTTAAGTTAATTTGTCAAAACCTTTTAAAATAAATTTATTTTTTTTATTTTTTAAAATATTAAAAAAATAATAATAATAAGAGAAACCAAATCAATTACAATGACAAACGGAATCTTCTTTTTGGAAAAAAAAAAAATAATAATAATAATAATTTGTTGCCTGATTACAAATATATTCCCAAACTCTTCATAAATATCAAAGCAAGTCATCCCTATGAAAATACAACACCATCACACCTAAATCCCTAACACAGTTCCTGAACAGGTTATCTTTGTTTGATGAATTGTATAATGAATTACACCATGAATACAAATAACAATATTTGGATGATCTTGGATTCACAAAGAGTCATATCAAGACTTTCTTATCATCATCAAGTTAATGGTTGAATCTCTCACAATCATACAGCTAATTCAATTCCAGAACTTTATTAGTTGACAAAACATGACTGTTTCTGGGTCTCTTCCTAACACAGCTGGATGACGACTCCTCAATTTTTAAATACTTGAAATGACTCTGGAGTTGTTGATGCAGTTGTTCCTCGTCGATACGAACCAAGTAGTTCGGGAACATGGATTATACTTCTGATTGTATACTTTTCCTATTATACTTAATTTTTTTTCTATAATGTAATATATATATATATCAATTTTATGAACTAATTTTTGAATTGTAAATTATTTTTTTTAAAAATAATATATTAATTATTTTTCTCAAAAAATATATTTATATATTTATTTTAATTTAAAAATATATGAATACTTTAATATACAAATAATTTTTATGAACTAAGTTTTAGTTATAAATTATTTTAAAAAGATAAAAAGTATTATTTTATCTTTTTTTAAAAATATTTATATATATAAATATTTGTATGTTTATTTAATTTTTATATTTTAAAAATATTCATATATATTGTGGTGGGAAAACAACTTACGGTCTCGGAAAATTGCGGGCCCTCAACAAATTGGAAAATAAACCTAAGTTATAAACACAGCTAAAATCTTCGGCCGAAGAGGACCAATGCCCCTTCGGCCGAAATGGACTCACCAAACCTGCGGCCGAACACACCCAAGTAACCACTGCGGCCGAAGAACCTAATACAGATCCGGATAGCACCAACAAGCCCAAATCCAAAAAGGAAATCAAGTCCAAGAAGGAAACCAAGTCCAAAGAGGAAATCCAGTCCAAGAAGGAAATCAAGTCCAAGAAGGAGACTTAGCCCAAAAAGGAAGTCAAGTCCAATAAAAGACTAAGTCCGAAAATGAGACCGAATTCAAGGAGAATAAGGAGTCCCAATCCAAATAGAAATAGGACCCAAATACCTCCTATAAATAGGGGGTAGAGATGACTGTAAAAGGATCCGACTTTGATTGATTAAAGCAAAAACTCTGTGAAATCATCTTTGTAAGCTTTTAGCTACTTTCTCCAGCAATCTTAGCCTGATATTTGGCTGTGGTTTATTTGGCACCACAGTTTGACGCCCCCGTGGGGCTACGAAACCTCACACATAAGGCTGAGATCTCAGAGAAATAACAAAATCCAATTTCCGAATTATCCTAACCCTGTTCCATTCTCGTCAAACATGGCACCAGCAAATTCCAACACTATCATCGTAGAAGACCAAACTCCAAAGATGCCAGAGGAACAACTCGCCATCATGATGGAGATGCTCAAGAAAGCAGAAGAAGAGAAGGAACTGTGGAAAAAAAAAAGAAGAATCCAGAAAAGCCTCCTCCAAGGGAAGAACCAAGCGATCAAGCCCGAGATATTCACCCCTCCGCAAGAGGAGACTCAACTTTGAAGACGGCTCCGACAAAGGGCATGAAGAAAGCGACGGGTCAACGAAAAGTCGCAAAACTTTAGACAGCTCAAGCAGTTCCGATGACGAGCAGAGGAAGCCGACATCGTCCAAAAGAAGCCGCGAAAAACTCCGCGATCGTGAAATCAGAGAATTGAAAGATCTGGTACAGCGAACTTCGGGTAGAAGGGTCACTATGCGCTCTTCGACAACACGCTATTCCGACACCCCATTCACATCCTGGATCCTCGATACGAAGATGCCGAAAAGGTTTTCCATCCCTAGTATGAAACCTTATGAGGGAACAACAGACCCTGAAGATCACATCGCTGACTACAAGACTCGCATGAAGACATGCAATATCCCTGAAGAAGATTTGGAGGCCATAATGTGCAAAGCCTTCGGCTCCACCCTAACTGGAACCGCCCAAAGATGGTATTTGGCCCTCCCCAAAAAAAGCATCAAATCTTTCTCCTCATTAGCCACGAAGTTCGTCAATCACTTCTCCGACAGCCGAGGAAAAGAAAAAGATGTGGATGACCTCTATGACCTGAAACAGGGAGCCAATGAGAGCCTCAGGCAGTATGTAAGAAAGTTCAAGAAAACAAAGATGGCCATCCCGGACTGCAGGGACAAAAGTGCCATCAAAACCTTTATAAAAGGGCTCGTAAAGACATCAAAATTTTATGAAAGCCTCAAACTGATAAAACCCAGGACATTCGAAGATGTGCTAGAAAGGGCAGAAGATGCGATGAAGTACGAAGAGGAATTCCAACCTAGGAATCAGAGAGGACCACAGAGCTCCTCAAATTCTCGAGGGCGAATCGACTTTACTGGTAATGCCCGAAGTGAAGATTAGTGAAAGAGCCAAATGGACTCCGGCCGCGGAAGCTCCTCCAGGCCAAACTACACCGGTCCCGATCCCATACGTATGGAAAAGGAGCTATTGCCATACCCCCTCACCATACCCACGAGGGAAGCCCTAACGTTACTCAAAGCCTTAAGAGACAGAGTCAGGTGGCCCGAAAAATCCAAAAACCCCTTTGCACGAAAGGACATGTCCCGATACTGCCAATTCCATGGGGATCACGGCCACGATACTGACGAGTGTTGGACCCTAAAAAGGGAAGTAGCGAAGCTAATCAAAACTGGGCACCTGCGGGAATACTTAACTGAGAAAGAACGGGAAATTGCGGCCGAAGCTGATAAAAACCGACAGCGGGTGAACCCAACCTCAGTAGCAAATGCAGAAGAAAAGGTGATCAACATGATAGCTGTGGGATTTGATATATGCGGACTGACAAGCTCGGCCGCGAAGAGAAAGCTCAGAGAAACTCAGAGCTGAAGTGAGGACACGAACAGCCGTTACTCCATCACTTTCACCGAAGGAGAAGCCGGAAAAGTGAATGCACCTCACCATGACGCATTGGTGATCAAAATCTCCATAGCGAACCTGACTGTAAAGAGGGTACTAGTCGACAACGGCAGCTCAGCCAATATCCTATTACTGGGGACGTTCAGAAACATGCAGCTGGACGAAAGAATGATGCGTAGGAAGGCTATCTCCCTCGTAGGATTTGATGGAAAATCCACCTCTATCATTGGAGAAATCGAGTTACTGGTATACGCAGAGGGAATAAACCTCCACACCACCTTCCTGGTAATAAGCTCCAATTCTGCTTATAATGTAATTTTAAGAAGGCCCTGGATCCATGGGATTAAAGCCATACCCTCAACGTACCACCAGCTGATTAAATTCCCGACTCCACACGGGATCAAGTAGATAAGAGGGGAACAAAATGCGTCCAAAGAATGCTACGCCAATTGTTTGAAGCAAAAAGCGGCTGAAGTATAACAATCACAGACGCGGCCGAAGGCACCCCTGGAGCCGGCCGAGCACGAAGTGGATGAAATATCACTCGATGAGGGGAAAACAGTGCAAATCGGGGCCATGCAGGAGAGAAGAGAGAGGGAAGAACTGATAGACTTCCTTAGGGCTAACCAGGACTGCTTCGCCTGGTCACACACAGACATGACAGGAATCGACGCAGCAGTCATTACCCACAAACTGAATGTGAAAGAGGGGATGAAACCAGTAAGACAAAAACGTAGAAGGTTCGCCCAAGAGCGGAATGAGATCATCAATGAAGAAGTGGAGAAACTCCTTGCAAATGGGTCGATTAGAGAGTTTCAATACCCCGAATGGCTCGCAAACGTGGTGGTCGTGAAAAAGAAGAATGGGAAATGGAGAGTGTGCATCGACTTCACCGATCTAAATAAAGCATGTCCGAAAGATTCGTTCCCGCTGCCCCACATAGATCTCACCATTGATGTGACCGCGGGATAAGAGATGCTAAGCTTCATGGATGCATACTCCGGTTATAATCAAATACTGATGCACCCCGGCGACCAAGAAAAAACCGCCTTCATCACAGAGCGGTGCATCTATTGCTACAAAGTAATGCCCTTCAGACTGAAAAATGCGGGCTCCACCTATCAAAGGCTCATGAACAAAATGTTCGCCGACAAACTGGGGAAGACTATGGAGGTATACATTAACGATATGTTGGTGAAATCATAGCAAATAAGCCAGCACGTTTACCATTTAAGTCAGGCATTCGAAACCCTCCGAAAGTACAACATGAAGCTGAACCCCACCAAATGCCAGTTCGGAGTCAAAGCGGGAAAATTCTTGGGGTATCTAGTAACGAAGAAAGGGATTGAGGCCAACCCAGACCAAATCAAGCCGATCCTAAACATAGCGGAACCTCAGAACAAGAAAGACGTGCAAAAGCTCACTGGAAGATTGGCTGCCCTAACCAGGTTCATCCTAAAGGCATCGGAAAAGTTCAAGCCGTTTTTTGAGGCCCTTAAAAAGTCCAAGGAGTTTGAGTGGACCGAAAACTGCAAAAAAGCACTAACCGACATCAAAGATTTCTTGACCAGCCCTCCACTCTTAGCTAAACCGGAAGCTAATGAAAAACTATGTCTGTACCTATCACATTCACAGATTGCAGTAAGTAAAGTCCTGGTCAAAGAAATCGGGGGGAAGCAGCAACCGATATACTTCGCCATTAAGACTCTAACCTCGGCAGAAACAAGATATCCAGCCTTAGAAAAAGCAATCCTGAGCCTGGTATTTGATGCAAGAAAACTCCGGGCATACTTCCAAGGACACCCAATCGTGGTGATAACCTCATTGCCTTTGCGGGGCGTGCTACACTCCTCAGAGAAATACGGAAGACTGATGAAAAGGGCCCTAGAACTCAGCGAACACGACATATCATTCGAAGGGAAAAAGGCCATCAAATCCCAAGCCCTCGCAGATTTTCTAGCGGACTTCGAGGAAAACCCGTCCACTAAAGTAACCGAGGCCGAAGTAAATCAGCTAATAACTTCTGTAACCGAATAATGGGTACTAGAAGTGGACGGAGCCAGCAGGCAAAGCGGCAGCGGCCTGGGTGTATGTCTCCGGCCCCCGAATTTGCCCCCAATACTCCAAGCAATCCGATGCGAATTCCCAGCCACCAACAACAAGTCCGAATACGAAGCCCTGATTGCAGGGTTAAGGGTGGCAAAAGAAAGTGGAGCGCACAATTTAACGATCAAATGCGACTCCCAGTTGGTGGTAAATCAAATAAACGGCACATACCAAGCCCGAAACGAAAAAATGGCCAAGTACTTGAAGATAGCCAAAGAGCTTATGAAACGCTTCCAAAGGGCCGCAATAAAGTAGATCCCAAGGGAAGAAAACGAGAGGGCCGATGCGATGGCGAACCTCGGGGCCTCAATGCAAAAAGATGAGCCAACAGGGCCAATTGTATACGCCTTCCTTCCCAAAGCGGCCATCGAGTACGAGAAAACCTTGGCCATAGAACAGAGCGACTGGAGAGTCCCCTAACATCAGCTACATCAATCATGGTCAAGTAACTGAAGACAAAGCAGAAACAAAAAAACTACGAGCCCAGGCTGCCAGATTTTGCATAATCGGATGGATACTTTTAAAAAGATCTATAGGCAGCCCCTTCCTAAACTGCATCTCCCTCTCTGAGGCCGAGCTGGTATTGAAAGAGCTCCATGAAGGATCAGCCGGGAACCATTCCAGAGGTAGGAGCCTGACATTCAGAGCACATAGAGTCGGGTATTACTGGCCAACCATGAAGACAGATGCAGCCGAACTTGTCAAGAAATGTGATAAATGTCAAAGACACGCCAACTACTCCAACCTCCCCGCCGGAAATCTACATAGCATCACCTCTCCATGGCCGTTCGACAAATGGGGGATGGACATCATCGGGCCTTTCCCGATATCCACACAGGGTTGAAAAAGGTATATACTGATGGTAACTGATTACTTCACGAAGTGGATAGAAGCTGAAGCGCTAGAAAGAGTCAGAGAGCAAGAAGTACAGAAATTCATCTAGAAACACATCATCTGTAGATTCGGCATATCACCAGAAATTATCACCGACAACGGTCCCCAATTCATAGCGCAAACTCTGAAAGACTTCTGTAACCAGTTGAACATAAAACTCACATACTCAACCCCGAGATACCCCCAAGCTAACAGTCAAGCTGAAGCATCCAACAAGGAGGTGGTAGACTCCCTCAAGAAAAAAACTGGAGCTGGCCAAAGGATTGTGGCCCGAAGCCCTTCCTGAAGTCCTCAGGGCATTCAAAACAACCCCCATAACTTCAACACTGCAAACCCCCTTCTCAATGGTCTACAGAACAGAAGCAGTACTCCCAACAGAGATCCTATCGCCATAAGAAAGGCTAAATGGAAGTGCTAATGAACATGTCTTGGCCTTCGAAAGAGATACTTCGGATGAAAAAAGGGAGAACGCACAACGAAGAATAGCCGAATACCAAATGGGGATAGCAAGGCAGTACAACAAAAAAGTTAAGGCCCGAGCCTTCCAACCTGGAGATTGGGTACTCAGAAGAGTGTTCCAGAATACGAGAAATCAAGCCCATGGAAAACAGGCCAAAAGCTGGGAAAGACCATACCAAGTGGAACGGGCATCCGGAAAAGGGTCCTACAAGCTGCTCACCTAAGAAGGAAAAGAGATAGAGCATAGCTAGAATATACACCACCTTAAAAGGTACCAATTTTGAATATATCACTATAACTGTAATAACGGGCACTCTTTTCCCCAAAAAGGGTTTTTAACCCCACCTTAAAGCAATAAAACAAAGCTCTTTATCTTTACTACTACTCTTCTTAATATCTCGCACATCGCCAAAGGGCGACCCGAAAATATTGCCAAAGGGCATGCCTCTAGTAAATCCAGAAGGTCTCGGGCAAAGACACATCGCCAAAGGGCGACCGGAAAAAGATGCCAAAGGGCAAGCCTCTGGTAAATCCAGAAGGTCTCGGGTAAAGACACATCGCCAAAGGGCGACCCGAAAAAGTTACCAAAGGGCAAGCCTCTGGTAAATCCAGAAGGTCTCGGGTAAAGACACATCGCCAAAGGGCAACCCGAAAAATTTTGCCAAAGGGTAAGCCTCTGGTAAACCCAGAAGGTCTCGGGCAAAGACGCTACAGGCTTCGAGCATAAAAGCCCAACCAAGCCTGCTCGAATAACCATTCGACCGAGATATGTCCAAGAGAAGCCCCCCCCACGCAACCAGAGTGACGGAAGGGCCCCGAAAAATCATAATTGGTTAAACAGTAAATGGGGGATTGACTCACCGATCGAAAAAGAAAAGGCAGAGAACACAGGAAAAATTGCAACAAAATGTCTTTTCATTGATTAATAAAGATTACATCTGGACAAAGCATTACAAAAAGTGAAAAGAAGAAAAATCACAAACTGGCATCATCTCACAACGCGGCCGTAGCATCAAGCTCAGTCTTCGCCAACTCCAGAGTTAATGAACCCCTGATGACTTGCTCGAGGTCAAAGGCCCTTGTGGTAACCTCGGCCTGGGCAGCCTCCTCAGTCAAGACCTCCTCTTGACCCTTCAAGTCCTTTATCATTTCTTCGAGCGCAGACTTGAAAGCTTTCAACTCTTCAATCTCCTTGGCCTGCCTGTGAAGCTCAGCGTCCTTCATCTTGCAAGAGGATTCGAAACCCAAGTTGTGGGCCTGCAACGCCTCAGAGCGTCTAACGGCCTCAACGCACTGAGCCGTTACCTTCCCCAAGTCATCTTGGGCAGCTCTAAGCTCGGCTGAAGCCTTACTGACACTCGCCTCAATCTCTCCCCGGTCACGCACAACTGCCGAGAAATGGCGACGTATCCCCACCGCACCTTGAAGCGCCTGAAAGAAGATCAAACATTCAAAAACAAGTTGACAAAAAAAATCGACACAAGAAGCTGAAGTTTCAGGAACTTACCCTGTACAAGCCTCCAACAGCCATCTCGTTGAACTGGGTGAAGGACAGAGAGTTCAACCATTCCTCATCCTGAGGAAAGAAAAAACCATCTGCAGCCTTCACCATCCCGGTCGTAACCCTTTGAGTGGAAGAATCACCGGAAAATTCGAGGAAGAAGCCGCTCCCACCAGAAGCGGGCTTCCTACTAGTGTGCTTAACCCGCCTCCGTGGACGCACAAGCTCCTCTTCTTCTTCCTCCTCTTCTCCTTCCTCTTCCTCCCTTGGCCTCTTCTCCTTATCAATCAGAGCAAAAGGACTCCTCTCCTCTTCGGCCGAAGGCTGCGGCTCTTCAGCCATAGTCACCGCCTAAGCACCATGGGGACCCTCTCCATCAGATGGTGCCCGAAGACCCCTGTCTCTCTTCAGTCGAGACACTCCCTTGACCAAAGCAAAGGCCTTTTCCTGCTCCGCCTAGATTTGGCGCATTATAGCGCGCATAGCAAGCGCTCGCTGACCTGATGGCTTCGACATTACGTAATCAACGATCTCCGCAAGCAAGTCCAAAACGCATTAATTCGGCCGCACGAAAACACTTAGAAAATTAATAAAGAAAACTAGAATCCACTTACTCGTCCTAGTGAATGCCCAAAGACGGCTGACACGGAGCTTGTGCAGCAAATTCTTGTGGCCGCGTTTACTGGCAGGGATCGCGAGTATGGCCTCACTTCTAGCATGCGCCCGAGGTGACGACTTGCAATTCTTGGCACTATGCTTGGCTGCAAACATAACATAATAAGTCAGCATGGTCGGCCGAATTAAATTACAAAACAAGCTAAGTCAGAAAAGCTACATGAATCCTTCCAGCACAAAGGATATCCTGGACCCTTGCCCAATCGAGTAGGGCCCCTAACAAAAAAATACTTGTCTTTCCAACGGCGCTCATTACACTTAAAACCTAGGATCAGTATCCTTCCATGGGGACGGGCGTTCAAGACGAACCTACCAGTGTTCGGCTTCTCACGCTTAATAAAGTAAGAATAGAAAAAGTCTTCGGCCGAAAACGGCAGATTGCGCTTTTCCTTTAAACGGTCCACGCTCAACAATATACAAATTGCGAGCGGAGTCAATTGGCTGGGATGGATTTCGTACCAAGTGCATAGCTCTTCGACTAGCCCCATTATGGGAAACCTGAGACCTATCTAAAAGTGCCTAAAGTAGTAAGGCTCCCACCCATCGGCCAGAGCATCATCGACCTTCTCGTTATTGCTTGGGAGCCTAGTCTCGACCCAGTCAGGAAATTTACAACTGAAGCGCACAGCTTCCAACTCACCCTTCGTCATAGTACTTCGCACGTTAAGCCAAGGTGGGAGAATACCTTGCGGCCTAGATTCGGCTGGGGGATTGCGGGTGGACGAACACTCGGCACTATCTTCTTCGGCCGAAAAATCACAAGTGAGACCGGAAAAAGTGGACGTATCCAAGGAGTTAGAAGACGACATCTACACTTGACCGAAAAAAGCAGATTAATGGTCTTCGACCGAAGTTAGGGCAACACTAACTCAGAAACGCACAAAAGATAATAACATGGAAGCACAGACGAGTGTACACAGAAATTAAAATAATTTAGAAAAAACAAGAACAAATAAGAATACGAAAAGACAACCAAAGCCCAGTCATTGGAAGACAATCGGTTGAAAACCTAACCAGGAACCAAATCCAATCGGAAGTCTATCGGAAAATCAAGGCAAACCCAATGGCAAAATAAAGAAAATCCACAAAGCAGACGATAACAGGACCAAAACCGACGAAACTAAAGCAGCAAAACAACTGGAAAACTGAGGAAATGAAGCAGTAGAAGCTAACCTTGAGAATACAAAGAAGAAGAACTGGAACCGGAGCCAAAAGCTTCACTAGAAGGGACAATTGCAATTGAACTTCGTCCTAGAGAGAGAGGCTCTGAGATATGAATTCGAAAAGATGAAGAGTATAGAGAGAGAAAGAGAAGCCAGCATTTAAATAGTAAGGTAATGATTTCACTTTTAGGGCACAGCAGTCGAGGAGCCGTCAAATTAAAAAGATTTGATACGCAAACGCTGAAGTGGAAAGCAAAAGGAGAAATTGGCTAACTAGTGGAGTCCTAGCTGGCAAAACACCCAGCATAAAATGCAACCTCTCGGCCGAAAGAACCCTAATGAAGGGAGGCCTCTTCGACCGAAATAAGCCACCAACTTACTGTCACACTTGAAAGAGTCAAGCAATGGCAATAGGGGATTACTGTGGTGGGAAAACAACTTACGGTCTCGGAAAGTTGCGGGCCCTTAACAAATTGGAAAATAAACCTAAGTCATAAACACAGCTAAAATCTTCGGCCGAAGAGGACAAATGCCCCTTCGGTCGAAATGGACTCACCAAACCTGCGGCCGAACACACCCAAGTAACCATTGCGGCCGAAGAACCTAATACAGATCCGGATAGCACCAACAAGCCCAAATCCAAAAAAGAAACCAAGTCCAAGAAGGAAACCAAGCCCAAGAATGAAACCAAGTCGAAGAAGGAAACCAAGTCCAGAGAGAAAATCCAGTCCAAGAAGGAAATCAAGTCCAAGAAGGAGACCAAGCCCAAAAAGGAAGTCAAGTCCAATAAAAGACTAAGTCCGAAAATGAGACCGAATTCAAGGAGAATAAGGAGTCCCAATTCAAATAGAAATAGGACCCAAATACCTCCTATAAATAGGGGTAGAGATGACTGTAAAAGGATCCGACTTTGATTGATTAAAGCAGAAACTCTGTGAAATCATCTTTGTAAGCTTTTAGCTACTTTCTCAAGCAATCTTAGCCTGATATTTGGCTGTGGTTTATTTGGCACCACATATATGTTTTGATGAGTCCTAAAAATATATTGATATTTCATTTATAGAATAACAAAAATTATATAAATGGAAAATTTTATTTTTAGGCCATAAAAAGTTTACTATATAATTATAGGTCTATTTTTAAAAGTTTGCAAATTTAAACTTTAATTTCACTCCATAGGTCATTCACTGACTGTGACCATAATTCGCAGACTATGAGCGTAATTGACATAATCTGTGAATTGTAAAAATTCAAAGGTATTTTTGAACAGTCGGACTATGGAGTGAAAACCAAACTTTTAAAATTTTATTTTTATATGTTTTTCAAAAACAAGTTGATAATTGTATTTTGAACTTTAAAAAGCCTCTTTAAAAAGACCATTTAAAATAATTTTCGCTTATTATGAATCTAGTTATCCAAAATTACACCTAATAATCAAATATTTGAAATATATATGTATTGTTTAAATATAATTTTAAAATTTTGATAATATAAAAAATTTTGATAATTAGTAGAATCACTTTAAAATACAAAAATCACTCAAAAATAATAAAAAAGCACACCCATGGTGGTTTTGATTTTGTATGGTTTTGGAGTGATTTAGTATAAATTTCAAAAGTAAAATGTTCCAAAAATTTAGATGATTTTTAGAATTAACCATTTTAAAATTCTAACTCAACTTTTAAATTAATTTGTCCAAAACAAAATTAAAAGCAAATTTAAATTAATGGAGAAGAACAACAATTAAAACGAAAACTTTGGTCTCACCAATCTACAATAGAACAACTTTAAATTAACGACTGTTGGAAGACTATAATACTTGAAATGGCTCTGGAATTGCTGCTGTTGTGGCTGCTGGTTCACCTGTATTTTTTGAAAGACAGAACAGCAGCCACCGCAGCAGCAAATCCTGCGCCAATCCAAACTTACTCAATCGATTACACTTGTGATTCACAATATCAATATATACTAAGTTAACTTGTACCCCACGTCAACATAATTCCAATGATCATGTTAGACCCCATGTAAAAGTCTTTCTCCCTCAAAAACTCAAATTATTTCCTGTTTTCAATTAGTGAGGAGTTTATTATAATAATAATAATAATAATAATTAAAAAAATGTACAATTGTTGTAAAAAAAGAAAATAGAATGGGGTAGAAGAAGGAAGTTCAATATTAACCGGAAATAAATTCAGATCAGAAAATACCTGGTAATCTTCTGTGAATCTTGGATCTTGGAATATTAGCAAACAACCAACAACTTATTGATATATGAAAAGGAAACAGAGAAAAGAAGAGAAGCAAATTGCAATTGTGGTTATCACTATATTTCTCAGGATTCAATACATATATATAGTGCATAACTTGGACAGGTGTCATAATGCATGTTCACAATCAATGCATGCTTGACATATCAAATGGAGAGGTGGAATCCACCTACCATGCTCACAACACTCCCCCTTGGATTCCACCTATTAACTGCCTCGTTAAAACCTTGCCAGAAAAACCCAGTGGGATAAAAACTGGACGAAGGAAAAAGAGTACAGTTGTGGAACCCAATTACAAAAAAAAAAAACTCCCCCTGAAGATTAATAATCTAATCTGAGAGGCTTCGCATTCCGATCGTAAACGAGCTTTTCGAACGTTGATGTCGGTAATGATTTCGTTAGTAGATCAGCTAGATTATTGCAGGATCTGATTTGCTTCACATCGATCTGACCCGTATCTTGAAGCTCGTGGGTGTAGAAGAATTTTGGGGAAATGTGCTTGGTTCGATCTCCTTTGATGTAACCTCCCCGAACTTGGGCGATGCATGCAGCATTATCTTCAAAAATGACAGTTGGCCCATTCGTAGTTTCGGAGATACCACATGAATTCTGGATATGTTGGATCATCGATCTCAACCAAATACACTCTCGACTGGTTTCGTGTAATGCCAAAATTTCAGCATGATTTGAGGACGTGGCTACTAAAGTTTGTTTCGTAGATCTCCAGGAGATCGCAGTACCATTATACGTAAAAATATAGCCAGTTTGAGAACGTCCTTTATGCGGATCCGAAAGGTATCCAGCATCGGCATAACAAGTCAAACCCAGAAATTTATCAGAATTCGTATAAAATAATCCCAAATCTTTCGTACCCTTCAGGTAACGCAAAATATGTTTGATTCCATTCAAATGACGACGGGTTGGTGCATAACTATATCTCGCTAATAAATTCACAGCAAACGAAATATCTGGCCTCGTACATTGTGCCAAATATAACAAAGCACCAATCGCACTCAAATATGGTACTTCAGGACCAAGTAATTGTTCGTCATCATCCTTCGGTCGGAATGGATCCTTTTTGGGATCAAGTGTTCTTACAACCATAGGTGTACTCAATGGATGGACATCATCCATATTAAATCTTTTCAGAAGCTTTTCAATGTATGCTGATTGGTAAACCAATATCCCATTTGGTTTATGTTCAATTTCCAGACCAAGACAATATTTCGTTTTTCCCAAATCTTTCATTTCAAACTCCTTTTTCAGATATTCAGCAGTTTGTTGGATCTCTTCTGGAGTCCCAATGATATTCACATCATCCACATAAACTGCTATAATTGCAAACCCAGACCCTGATTTCTTAATGAAGATACACGGACATATTGTATTATTCTGGTATCCTTCCTTAACCAAATACTCACTCAGGCGGTTATACCACATTCTCCCAGATTGTTTCAATCCGTACAGGGATTTTTGTAACTTTATGGAATACAAGTTTCGAGATTTTGATCGATGGGATTCAGGTATTTCAGTCCTTCTGGGAGCTTCATGTAAATATCAGAATCAAGTGACCCATACAGATATGCAGTGACTACATCCATTAAACACATTTCCAGTTTTTCAGCAACTGTAAGACTTAACAGAAATCGAAATGTGATTGTATCCATGACTGGGGAATACGTTTCATCGTAATCAATTCCAGGTCTTTGTGAGAATCCTTGTGCAACCAAACGTGCTTTGTATCTCACAATTTCATTTCTTTCGTTTCGTTTCCGAACGAATACCCATTTGTAACCAACTGGTTGAACATCTTCAGGTGTTTGAACTATGGGTCCAAAAACTTTCCGTTTATTCAACGAATTTAATTCTGCCTGGATTGCTTTTTCCCATTTTTTCCAGTCATGCCTATTTTTACATTCTTGGATATCACGTGGCTCATAATCATCATATGAAATACTAACTGCCACTGAATATGAAAATAAATCATCAACGATTGTTTCATTTCGATTCCAAGTCTCTTGGATGAAGTCTATGGAAATTTCTTCATTTTTTGATTCTGGTATTTCCTTATTATTTTCTCCTTCTAGGAGGCTATTTTTAGGAATCTCATCAACTTTTGGGATTTCATCAGATGTGGTTTTAGGATCCAGATCATTTTTATTTCTTTTCCTTGGAACTGTATCTTTTGAACCAAGGGGTCTACCACGCTTCTGGCGAGGGATAGGAGTTTCATTTGCTATTGTCTTTAGAGATTGTCCTTCTGGGACAATTACCCTTGCTGGTACATTAGCAGCTTCAATATAAGACTTGGTTATTTTCGAAGTATCATTGAATGCATCAGGCATTCGATTAGCTATCATTTGTAAATGTAGGATCCTTTGAACTTCGAGTTCACATTGTGGGGTACGTGGATCCATATGCGCCAAATTTGGAACCTTCCAGGTTAATTCAGATTTCTCTTCTGGAGAATTATTTTCTTTTCCAAGCAATGGAAAATTACTTTCATCAAAATGACAGTCAGCGAATCTAGCTGTAAATAAATCTCCTGTCATTGGTTCCAAATATCTGATAATTGATGGGGAATCAAAACCCACATAAATTCCTAAACGTCTTTGGGGTCCCATTTTCGTTCTTTTAGTTGGGGTAATGGGTACATATACAGCACACCCAAATGTTCTCAAATGTGAGACGTTAGGAGGATTCCCAGATACCAATTGTAATGGGGAATATTGGTTATAAGCAGTTGGACGGATACGAATCAAAACTGCAGCATGCAATATAGCATGTCCCCAAACAGAAACGGGTAATCTTGAGCGCATTAACAATGTTCGCGCAATTAATTGAAGGCGGTTAATTAATGATTCAGCTAATCCATTTTGGGTATGAACATGCGGAACTGGATGTTCAATATCAATCCCAGATACTTGACAATATCATCAAATGCTTTCGACGTAAATTCCCCAGCATTATCAAGTCTTATACTCTTAATAGGGTAATCTGGAAAATGAGCTCGTAATCGAGTAATCTGTGCTAGCAACTTTGCAAAAGCAGCATTACGAGTTGATAACAAGCATACATGAGACCATCTTGCAGATGCGTCTATTAATACCATAAAGTAGCGAAATGGTCCACTAGGTGGATGAATGGGTCCACATATATCTCCTTGAATTCTCTGTAAAAACGATGGAGATTCAAAACCTACTTTTGTAAACGATGGTTTCGTTATCAATTTTCCTTGGGAACATGGGATACACAGGTCCCTATCATTCAGTAGGATTTTATGATTTCTCAGTGGATGCCCTTCTGAATTCGCTATTATTCTTCGCATCATTGTGGATCCCGGATGCCCAAATCTATCATGCCAAAGCTGGAATATTCTGGGATCAGAGAACTTCTGGTTCTCAAAAACATGTGTTTCAACATGCCTGATGGTTGTATAATATAATCCAGATGATGAAATGGGTAATTTTTCAACCACAAGCTTCTGGCCTGATTTTCTTGAAACAATACATAGGTATTCAATACCATTTTCATCAACTGTTTCGATGTGATAATCATTCATTCGTATATCCTTGAAACTGAGTAAATTTCTTCTGGATTTGTGAGAGTATAATGCATTTTCGATTTCCAATTCAGTGTTATTTGGTAACACAATTGAAGCTCTTCCGGAGCCTTCGATCAGATCTACTGGACCTGATATGGTATTCACTTTAACTTGAATTGGAATCAATTCCAGAAAATATTTTCTATCTCTCAAAATTGTATGGGTTGTAGCACTATCGGCTAAACAGACATCCCCATGTGAAGCCATTTCTTGATTTGAATTCATAACTTCAATCAAATAACACACAAAATTAGTTGAATGGAAATGTAATATCTTTCATTAATATTTACAAATATTTACAACCAAAATCAAAATTACATTCCACTCTCTGTACATTCCAAAATAAAAAAAAAACATTCACTTGTAATTAACAGTCCCATCACCAATCAGGTGATCTATCTTCCCATCAGGATCTTCAAAGAAATCGGTAGTTTCCAGATTTGATATGTCGACAGGACCAGTATAACCATCGCCAAAAACATCAATCATATTTGTTTCATTATTCTTTTCCTTTTCTTGTTCGCGCTTCAACTTCTGGTAAGCTTCAACTACATGTTTGGAAGCGCGACAAGTTCTCGAAAAACAAGTGGGGGAACCACATCTATAACATGGACCACGATTAAACTTCGGTGGTTCCATAACTTCTTTCCCTTTACTGGAACTAGCATTATTATTATTCCACTTCTGGGGAGCATTTGGATTATGATATGGATGTCCATAATCCCTGTTACGACCACGTCCATGGCCATTTCCAGAACCTCTACCACCTCGACCATTGCCATTACCATTTCCATAATTATTCCAACGCTCAGAATTACGGCCACGACCACGGCCACGACCACGACCACGGTAACTACGACCACGGCCTGGATTTTCATTATAATATGCATTCACTTCTGGGAATGCTTGGGTGCCAACAGGGCGTCTCTCACTATTTTTCAGCAACAGTTGGTTATGTCTTTCAGCAAGATCTAATGCACCAATCAAGTCATCATATTTCACAAATTTCTTTTCACGATACTGCTGATGTAAAATAGTCTGAGAAGGATGGAAAGTGGTAAATGTCTTTTCCAACATATCATGGTCTGTTTTTGTTTCCCCACACATTTTCAATTTGTTCACAATCATGTACATGGCGGAGTTATACTCGCTCACACCTTTAAAATCTTGGAACCTTAAATTGGTCCACTCATCACGTGTTTCAGGCAACATGATTTCCTTTTGGCGATCATATCTGGATTTTAGGGCTTGCCAAAGATCTGCAGGATCTTTTATATTCATATACTGATTTTTGAGATCCTTAACCAGATGTGTTTTAATTATATACATGGCTTTACATTTCTCAACCTCAGTTGTTTGCACCTCCTTATTGAGGGTCCCAAATAATTCTTTGGTTTTCAATATTAATTCACAATCATCACACCATTTCATATAGTTTCTCCCAGAAACTTCCAGCTCGTCAAATTTCAGATTTTTCATTTTCTGCAAGATAATAATACATTCTTTTAGATTTCCAGATTTCCAGAATCCAATTTCAAAAATTCAATTATTCAGCTCGGGTGAATAATATTATCATTTCAAACTTTCCAGATCCACCATTTATTCAACTCAGGTGAATAATGGTATTTTTCCAAAATTTTCCCAGATCACACAGAAGAAAGAAAACATCATCACCAAACACTTTCTGATCTGGAAGATCCGGCAAAGCGGCAACTAGAGAGCATACTCGTGCTGATAACGTGTTGTAAAAAAAGAAAATAGAATGGGGTAGAAGAAGGAAGTTCAATATTAACCGGAAATAAATTCAGATCAGAAAATACCTGGTAATCTTCTGTGAATCTTGGATCTTGGAATATTAGCAAACAACCAACAACTTATTGATATATGAAAAGGAAACAGAGAAAAGAAGAGAAGAGAAGCAAATTGCAATTGTGGTTATCACTATATTTCTCAGGATTCAATACATATATATAGTGCATAACTTGGACAGGTGTCATAATGCATGTTCACAATCAATGCATGCTTGACATATCAAATGGAGAGGTGGAATCCACCTACCATGCTCACAACAACAATAAGTTGTTGTTCAAAGAACAAACTCAAAGACAAGTAATTATCTCCAAACCAAGCTGGCATTGCTTTCTTTTCGGTCAACATCCGACGGTAGATAATTAATCGAAACTAAAACACGTATCCTATGATTATGTTATATACGGAGACCTTACTTGAATTGAATTGAAGGATAAAAAAATTTATTTCATACTAACGCCATTTCGTAATGATTATGTTATATACGTATCCTATGAAACCTTCAACCGGATCATAATTGTTAGTTTTTAATATTTTAAAAAATAAAAATTTATTTCCTTTTTATTTGTATATTTTAATTTTAAAACAATCTTATTTTAATATATATAATTAAAAGTTAGTTATTAATCATTTTAAAAGCATAAAAATAATATTTTATTTTCAAAAAATATTTATATTTTTAATTTTGAAATAATTTTACTTTAAAATTTATTTATAAACTAATTTTTAATTATAGATTATTTTAAAAAGATAAAAATATTAATTCTCTTTTTTAATATATAATTTATTTTAATTTTTAAGAAATTATACTAAATATTATTTAATTTTAAAAATGAATCTTTTTCTAAATAAATGCTGATATTATTAACATAACCTTTTTTTTTCAAATTAATGTGCAATAGATCTCTTTTGAACCTCATTAAATACATGAATTAGAGTGAGGTAGACATTCTCTGTCACTAAGAAAGAATCAAAATATTAATATATATATATATATATATATATAAAATATTATATACATATTGAATAACTTGTTAACCTAATAGTATTATGTCATTATTTATGATTTCATAATGACTATATATATTGACTACAATTTAATTTTAAAAAAAATCAAAGCTTGACATTTTAAAATCTTCAACGACCTTAAACACAATTAATAATTTATTAACTCTACACACTTTTAAATACCTAATGAATTTATGTCATTTTAACTCTCCCACGAGTAATTAATCATTCATTCCATAATTATCTAACTCAATGTATATTTATTTTATTTATATTTGATAGATAGTAACAATGTTATATATATATATATATATATATATATATATACATATATATATATTTTGTAGCGTAAAAAAAATAATTATATAAATCTAATCAACCAAAATTACATGTAATAATTAAATATTTAAAAAAATAAATTAATTATTTAAGTTAAAATTTTTAAGTTTGAAACTTTTAATTTTTTAGTACATATTATAATATAAAATAATGTAATGTAATAACTAATAAAATGGAATATCCTATAATATAACATATATATTTAATTAGTGAGTATAAACTTAATTATAAATTTGATTTGATTTTTATTGTATCACTCAATTGAAGGAATGAATTAAAAATTAATAATAATACTTCAACTTTAATTTTCATTAGTCTACAAAATAATATATTTAAAGAATTTGAATTATATATGATTTTTAACTTATTTAACTTATCTACTTACAAAATTTATTTAATAATTTTAACGTAGTTGTAGTGGGCTGGACATCTAAACCCGATTCGGAAGTAATGCCAAAGCCCTGAACTCTTAACAGGCTAAGGCCCAGGCCAGACGAGTCCGGGAGGCACAGGCCCAAAGATTCCGCGAGGCCCAAAGGCCAACGTTCTTTTTGAGAGTCTTCTGCTGACCAGGTAAGTTGTTTCGAGAATCCCGAATTCTGCGGAGATCTTTCCGTGGAGATCTCGATAGCATCTGGCAACGACTCCTAAAAGCTTCTATAAATAGCAGGCCCAACTTCACATACGGGGGCATTCATTTTTACTTATTGAAACTCTGCCAAAATTACTACTCAAGCTACAACTGTCTGCGATTGCACTCCACTGATCGTTAAGTGGTTCAGGTTACTTTAAGGATCATATCAACTAAGCCCAGTGCTTACATAGGTGCCTGTCGACTACCTTCCGAGGCAATTCTTCTGAAAGGAACCATCGACAACAGGAAGTTAAACATCCATTCTGTTCATTTATTTTCTTATTCGTTTATAGTTCAGAACTAACTTGAGCGTCGGAGTACCTATGGCAGACACCACATTGGTGTCCCAGGGTTCGCTCGGACGTTGCTTATTCTTTTGCAGCATACCCTGACGTTTGGAATCGGTCCCAAAATAGCCCCATCCAGTCCAGTCAGTCCGGATCAACTGTAGTTCCGAACCACTACGGTTTAGCGCCCACCGTGGGGCCGACGATAAGTTTCCTGCAAAACTAGTATCTTTCATTTTCTTCTATTGTTTCAAAATTCGTTACTCTTATCATGGCTAACGATTCGACTGTTGAGCAACAGCTTAGAGCAATGATTGAATGCATGCGCCAGCTGGAAGAAGAGAATGCCAGAACCAAGGTAGCAAACCAAGAGCTTACGCAGTAAATGTACAATATGTCCAACAATGGCACTACCCCAAACGCAAACGGTGACAATGCGATCTATCTTGAAGCCAATAGGCTCCTCCTCTCAGAGATCTAGGAGATCAAAAGAGGCATGGCAAAGGAGGCTGCAAACTTCCAAGCCGTCATCAGGACCATTCCTTGTATTCCGGCACCATTTGAGCACTCTGCTGCGGACACCCATATCCTCTCCCCATTCGTGGATAGGATCGCTACAGTAGAAATGCCGAAGAGGAGTATCCTCCCAACCTTCCACAAATTCCTTGGGATTCGGATCCGGCAGAGCACGTGGCCGAGTACCGCCAGGAGATGTCCATGGTGAACCTTCCGAGTGATACCCGCGAAGCCATAACTTGCAAGACGTTTGGTAGTAGTTTGGGCGGTCCATCCCTAACCTGGTTCCTTAATCTTCCGAACAACTCTATTCATTCATTCTCTCAACTTGTTGATGATTTTGTTGTCAAGTTTTCCAGTCGCAGGCGTTTCAGGTTAACCACGGATCACTTATTTTTCGTGGCCAAGAAGAAAGGTGAAAGCTTCCGGGAGTATGTTTCTCGCTTCACCAGCGAATACATCAAGATCCCAGACGTTGTGGAATCAACCACTGCGACTACGTTCCGGAAGGGTTTACCCCCATTCTCTCGTCTGTACGAGCAGCTCACGGAATGCGAGCCTCGGACTCTAGAAGAATTCCTAGCAATTGTGACGCGACAAATAAAACTAGAGGAAAATCCTGCGAGGGCTGCCATAGCTAAGAGTAGAGCAAATGGTAAATCCGAGCAGAGGAATAACAAGCCTCACAGGGGGAGGTTCGAGCCATACAAAAGGCATGACCCTCGCCCCAATTCAGGTCCGAACGGTAAAAATAAACCAAAACGACCGGTTCTGGCCTATGACCTAACCATAGAGCCGAAAGCCCTAGTCGCTGTAATGAAAGACATGGGGTCCTCTGTTACTTGGCCAGAACAAATGCGGACTCCCGCACACCAAAGAGATAAAAATAAGTTTTGCCTATTTCATAACGACCACGACCATAGAACACAGGATTGTGTGGCATTACGGTTTGAAGTAGCCTCCCCGTTGAAGAAAGGACGCCTGCGTGAGTTTTTGTCCGAAAAGGGAAAACAAACTCTTGAAAAGTCCGAGGAGAAACGTCATGAAACTAAAGTAATTGAAATGCCTGACGAAGCTCCAGAAGTCGAACGGATAATTGGAGTTATTCATGGTGGCTCAGTGGTGAGCGGAATAACCCAAAGTTCCGCGAAGAGACATGCTCGAGGTCAGTGTCAACGAAGCTTCCGTCCAGCCAGGTAAAACCCCTCTTACCTATGAACTATCATTTTTTGACCAAGACATGCAGGGACTTGCAGAACCGCACCACGATGCGCTGGTCATAACTTTGCAAATAACCAACTGCAAGTTGAAGAGGGTCCATGTTGACAACGGAAGCTCGGCAAACATTATGTTCCTTCCGGCTCTCAAGGAAATGCATCTGGACGAGTCGCTCATCATCCGAAGCACGGCAACACTCACCGGATTCAGTGGAGAATCAAAGCAGACTATAGGTGAGGTTGTCCTGCTTGTTTTAGGAGGAGGCCTTAATCTCGTAACCAGGTTTCTCCTAGTAGATGCGCAATCATCTTACAATTTAATTATGGGGAGACCTTGGATCCACGAGATGAAAGCTGTCCCTTCGAGCTATCACCAGACTCTTCGATTCCCCACCAAATGAGGGATCAAAGAAATCAAAGGAGATCAAAAAGCTTCAAGGGAATGCTACCACACCAGCTTCAAGAAAGCTCCAACAGCATAGCAATTATAGAATGGAGCTCCCGCTCACGGCCGAATGGAAGTTCCGGTGCCAGAACCCCTAGAGGAAATCCAAGTCGACCTGGAACATTTCGACAGGAAGATTCAGATCGGCTCAGCTCTCGGTCCGGAACTTAGAGGTAAATTTCTAACCTTGATTTCGGCTAACCTCGATTGCTTTACTTGGTCCCACGCGGATATGACAGGTATCGACATAGGCATTATTGCCACAAACTGGGAGTCGATCCTAAGGCTAAGCCCATCAAGCAAAAGAGGAGAAAATTTGCCTCAGAACGGAACCAAATCATCAACGAAGAGGTGCAGAACCTTGTGAAGAATGGTATGGTCCGAGAGGTGAAATATCCAGACTGGTTAGCCAACGTCGTCGTCGTGGAAGAAAAATGGCAAGTGGCGGGAATGTGTAGACTATTCCGGCCTAAATAAATCATGTCCGAAAGACCTCCCTCACCCAGTGTTGAAATCTCAAGTAATACGGAACCAAAGGCAAAACGCCCACACATCCTAGAAAATGAATAACTAATCAAGTTAAGTCCAGAATCCGAGGCAGGAATATTACAAAGGTTCTGAATCATGCTCTAACCCCAAAAATTCATTTTTTGCGAGGTGTCCGCACCGACGCACCAAACAAGAGCATGGAAAAACTCTCAAGACAAAGAATCGAACAAAGAACTGAGCTCAGAAAAATAAACGTCTTGAAAATTCCGCTCGGGCACAAAATAAGACCCACATGGCGCTTCAACTTTCTGAATCAACACTTGTAAAAAGTTGATCATTCATCACATTGTGTACACAAATCCGAAAGAACGATGAATCTGAAAAGTCCAACAGGACTATTGTAAAGTACAGTCTGAAAAGACCAAAGTTGTTACATCCGAAAGGATTATTCTAATTCAATTAATGAAAGCCGATCATTGACTCGGATTATTAGTTATTTGAAACCTATTGATTGCTTTCTCATTAGTTAAATTCCGAATAACTTTTATTCCATTTCAATACTTAAAAATATTCACAGAAAAACAACCGGAAGAAAAAGGAACAGAGATTTCATTTAATTGGAAAATGGGGTACAAACCTCCGAAAAAGGCAAGAAGTACAAAAAGAAAAAAGAGAAATAACCTAGAGCTCTAAATCGTCCAAGGTGAGTTCACCCTCGACCTTATGGCTTTCTTCAACCCCGTGATCTTCCGGGCTAGCCACGATGACGAGAGGAACCACGGAGGTCGGATCCACTTCCACAGGACCGGAAGCGGCGCCCTCGGCTCCTTTCTCCGGAAGGGACGAGTTACCCTCCTCCTTCTCCTTTTCTTTCTCCTCCTCCTCGAGATCTTTTTCCGAGTCACTGTCTTCTGAGGGGCTCGAAAGAGAAGCGCCAGTAGCTTCCATAAGCTGCTGCCAGTAGCCAAACCTCATCTCGGCGACCTCCTTGGATAGGGTACCAGCCAGAAATTTCTGATAGACCCTACCCTTGGCTTCGACTTCAGCTCGAGCCTCTGCCTGCATAGCCTTCTCCTCGGCCTCGGCCAGGCCCTTCTCCATCTCGACCATCCGAGAAGACAAGGACTCCACGGTCCCCTTCAGCACAGAGGACTCTTCCATAGTCCCCTTTGTCTTCTCCCTCTCGGAAGCAAGTTCCTTCTCTTTGTCCTGAGCAATTACCCTTAGGTTATCAAGCTCCGAGAGAGTGGCATCGAGTTTTCGTTGGACATCATCTCTGTCCTTCTTATAGGCATCTCGGTCAACCCGAGCCTTCTTGACCGCAACAAAATGGCGGTCCCACTGTTGATCGAAGGCATGACCAATTTGCACCATCTGCACAGAAACAGGTATGTCAAAATTCCGAACAAACTATAGTTTACAAAGGGTGTGTTCGGACATTACCTTGTGACTCGCCAGCAGCAGCTCGTTAACCAACTGGGTGCGGTTATCATAGAGGAACTTCTGATCCTCCTCTAGTGCCATCCCTCGGAAAATTTCAAGAGCCGCCACGGGCTCCTTGAAAAAAGAAGTGCCCGCCGGCACAGACAAAGTCCAAGTGACAACTTCGGACTCCCCCAAAATCTGAACCTCCGGAGGCGAGGTCTTCTGCTTCTTCGGGTCCGGAATTTCTGACCCACCTTCTGCACTGGGCCGCACAATGGCAACCCTCTTGTCCTTGCTCAGCTTTCGAGCAAAGGTCTTTGGGACCTTATCTTTTTCCTTTTCCTTCCTCTTCCCAGAAGATTCACCGATGCCCTCGCCCTTGCTCGGACGATGCTTTAACAAAAAATTGAGGGTCTCCGTCGCTTTGGAAGACCCCTTGTTCTTCTTTTTCTTCTGGTCCTTTCCGTCCATTTTCGGCGCCTGACCTTTCTTGGTAGGATCAGGAAGAATGGGGACCAGCTTCTGAAGATCGCGAATTTCCGGGTCGAATGACAAGATGCGGTCAATAACAGCCTCGCTGTTCAAGCCGCACAGACAGTTGGCCTTCCCGATTTCCACTGAAAAATAAAAACAAGCCTGTCAAAACCAAATATTATCAAAAATAAGGAATAATTCTGAGCTGAAAAACGCCCGCATACTTGGTTCGGAATTCCACCAATACGGGATGTCGCCATCATTCTCTTCTCTCCACCGACCAGAGATGAAGAAGAATCTCTCCTTCCATGCCTTGTCACATGAGGCAGGATTAAGGAACACCCTTGTTTGATCCGAGTGACAATGAAGATGTACTCGACCCAGATCACCGTTAACCCTCTGAACGGAATAGGCCGCATAAATATCTGCGACTTCACAAACTATCCCCTTCACTTCGGCCATTTCATCAAACGACCGTAAGAGCCTCATAGTGTTCAGATTCACCTGACTCGGTGCAATCCGAAGCCGCTTGCAAAATTTTCGGAGCATACCTCCGATCGGAAATTTGAGACCCATACTCAGTAAGAGCGTGTACACTGGGGTTCATCCTTCGATAACCCAATCGGCCCTTTCCTCAGCCTCGGGAGCACGGATCAAAATGTCATCCGGAATGTTGTAGGCCCTGCGGATATCGTCCATTTGATCCGGACGGATGATGGAAGGGCAATCCTTTGTCTGGATCCCTTGAGGTCCGAAACTTGAAAGATGTACCACCAGACGGCCTGTGGACTCATCCACCACCTCTATTATGATTCCGGCCGGAACCCCTATGGGATCATTATCGCCTCGAAGTTCTGCGCGGACCCTTGCCAAGGTCCTCAGACTCAAGTCCAAATCGTTGGACCCCCCAGCCGATCCAGATGTGGAAGGGCTGTCGTCATTTCCGGAAGGATTATCTCCGAACATCCTCTGTATCTCGGATTCAGTAGCTTCACTTGACATACCTATTCGGAAACGGCAATAGTCAGACAAGAGTTTTTCCGGTTAATCGGAAAACACAGTTTTGGTCCAAAATTTCCAGATAAAGCTCAAAATGGCCGGAAAATCCAACTAAGGACTTCTTATCGGTGCAATAAGTACTGTCATTCTCTCAAAAGCAGTAACGCGACCTCCCTATCCCCGTCGAGTTACCACAACCATTCTTCTTCTCCGACGAACACAAGACACAAACACGCATAAAGCAACCAGCAAACATCAGCAAGAATAAGGGAAAGGATGAGAAAGTAATCACCTTAAATGTATAGAAACAGGTCGAGACGGATTCCACAAAGCCTTTGTTCGCTAGAGGTTGCAAAGGTTTATGAGAGAGGGAAGACCGGAGAGAGTGAAAATGGGAAAAAAGAGGGGTTCTGACCTATATATAGGCGCGGGAGGTAGGTGAAAAGGCGAAGCTTCTCGGGAAAGCTACCACGCGTGTCACCCTCCCAATGGAGAGTTTTTCCTGATGTGACGTCTTTTGACAACTGGAGGAGACTAGTGGGTTTTCAACCGTTTCGTATTCATCCATCCGCTCGGAACTATCCATACGGATGGAGGGGGGAATCTGTAGTGGGCTGGACATCTAGACCCAGTTCGGAAGTAATGCCAAAGCCATGAACTCTTAACAGGCTAAGGCCCTGGCCCAGGCCAGACGAGTCCGGGAGGCTCAGGCCCAAAGGCCCACGTTCTTTCCGAGAGTCTTCTGTTGACCAAGTTAGTTGTTTGGAGAATCCCGGATTCTGCGGAGATCTTTCCGTGGAGATCTCGGTAGCATCTGACAACGACTCCTAAAAGCTTCTATAAATAGCAGGCCCAACTTCACATACGGGGACATTCATTATTACTTACTGAAACTCTGCCAAAATTACTACTCAAGCTACAACTGTCTACGATTGCACTCCGGTGATCGTTAAGTGGTTCAGGTTACTTTAACGATCATAATCAACTAAGCCCAGTGCTTACATAGGTGCCCGTCGACTACCTTCCGAGGCAATTCTTCCGAAAGGAACCATCGACAACAAGAAGTTAAACATCCATTCTGTTCATTTATTTTCTTATTCGTTTACAGTTCAGAACTGACTTGAGCGTCGGAGTGCCTACGGCAGACACCACACCGGTGTCCCAGAGTCCGCTCAGACATTGCTTATTCTTTTGCAAGATACCCTGACGTTTGGAATCGGTCCCAAAATAGACCCTAAACCATCCGGTCCAGTCAGTCTAGATCAACTGTAGTTCCGAACCACTACAATAGTAATCAAAAATAAAAATTAGAAATTTTCAATGTGATTGATGGAATGACTCCATAAATTTACTAATTAAACTAATTATATTTTTGAAAATCAATAAATTACTAGCGGGAGATTAAATTTCAATTTATAATTCAAATATAATTTCCAAAAATCAATATCTGTGGAAAGCTCGAATACAACATTTTCTCAGACCAATTCATTACTTCGAATATTAACCGTATGATAAAAATATCAATCAAATCAGTGATCATTGACAAAGATTTTTCAAAATACTTGATATCTTTACTTTCCAATATAACTAAATGAAACTTCACCATCAGACTTATTCCATTCACCTCAGATACCAACCATGTTGTTCATTCACCTCAGTTACCAACCATGTTGTTTTGGAAATGTGGAGGAACAACACAACAATAAATTCAGCGTCAGTCCAATGTTATTGAATTATCCTTCTAATTTTATATTTTTCTTAATATACTTAATGTTTTTTCATTATATTATATATATATATATATAAATTTTATAAACTAAATTTTAGTTGTAAATTATTTTAAAAAAATAAAATAATAATTACTTTTTTAATATATATATTTTTTAATTTAAAAATAATTTTACTTATGTTTTTTATGAACTAAATTTTAGTCATAAATTATTTTAAAATATAAAAATATGAATTTATCTTTTTCAAAAAATATTTATATACATATATAAATAGTTATGTGTTTGTTTTAATTTGATATTTTTAAAAATATTTATATATATTTTTATGAGCACTAAATACTTTATTAATATTTTCATTTAAAGAATAACAAAATTTATGTAAATCTAATCATCCAAAATTACATCTAATAATTAAACTTTTGAAATATATTATTTATATTTAATTTTTAAAATTTGAAAATTAATATGTAATATAATATTTTAAAATTTTAACTATAGTTTTAAACTAATTTGTCAAAAAACTTAAAATAAAATTTTAAATTTTAAATTATTATATATAAAAAATCATCGAGGAATCTAACTCAATTGCATAACCCACAAATTGAATGATGTTGTAAAAATAAAAAGAAGTGGGGTAGAAGAAAACAGTTTAATATTAACTAGAAATAAATTCGGATCAGAAAATACCTGGTAATCTTGGAAATCTTGGATCTTGAATATTATAGAATTGTAATATAATTGAAGATAATAATTATTGGTGAAAGAACACAAACAAGAAGAATAAAGCAAACCAAAACACAAGTCTGTATCTATCTTTCATTCTCCAAAATTCATATATATATATATATATATATATAATATATATATATTAGTGACATTGAATAAGACAGATGTCAATATGCATGTTAGATATCAATGCATGCATGACACGTTAATGTAGACGTGGAAAGCCACATAAATATTCACAACACCCCCTTGGATTTCCACATATTTGTTGTCTCGTTAAAACCTTGTCAGAAAAACCTAGAGGGATAAAAACTTGACGAAGGAAAAAGAAGGAAAAAGAGTATAGCTCATGGAATCCAATTACAAAAACTCCCCCTGTTAATTACACTAATAATCTAATCTATTAATTTGGAGGGCTTTCGCATTCCGATCTCATAAACGAGTTTCTCGAATGTTGATGTCGGTAATGATTTCATTAATAGATCGGCGAGTTATTGGAATATCGAATTTGCTTCACGTCGATTTGACCAGTATTTTGAAGCTCGCGGGTGTAGAAGAATTTTGGGAAAATGTGTTTGGTTCTATCTCCTTTGATGTAACCTCCCCAAACTTGGGCGATGCATGCAGCATTATTTTCAAAAATTACAGTTGGCCCATTCGTAGTTTCGGAGATACCACATGAATTCTGGATATGTTGGATCATCGATCTCAACCAAATACACTCTCGACTGGTTTCGTGTAATGCCAAAATTTCAGCATGATTAGAGGACGTGGCTACTAAATTTTGCTTCGTAGATCTCCAAGAGATCGTAGTACCATTATACGTGAAAACATAGCCCATTTGAGAACGTCCTTTATGCGAATCCGAAAGGTATCCAGCATCGGCATAACTAGTCAAACCCAGAAATTTATCAGAATTTGTATAAAATAATCCCAAATCTTTCGTACCCTTCAGGTAACGCAAAATATGTTAGATCTCATTCCAATGACGACGGGTCGGTGCAGAACTATATCTTGCTAATAAATTCACAGCAAACAAGATATCTGGCCTCGTACATTGAGTCAAATATAACAGTGCACCTATTGCATTCAGATATGGTACTTCAGGACCAAGTAATTGTTCGTTATCATCCTTCGGTCGGAATGGATCCTTTTTGGGATCAAGTGTTCTTACAACCATGGGTGTACTCAACGGATGGGCATTATCCATATTAGACCTTTTTAGGACTTTTTCAATATATGCTGATTGATAAACCAATATCCCATTTGGTTTATGTTCAATTTCCAGACCAAGAAAATATTTTGTTTTTCCCAAATCTTTCATTTCAAACTCCTTTTTCAGATATTCAGCAGTTTGTTGGATCTCTTCTAAAGTCCCAATGATATTCATATCATCCACATAAACTGCTATAATTGCAAAACCAGACCCTGATCTCTTAATGAAGATACATGGACATATCGTATTATTTTGGTATCCTTCCTTAACCAAATACTCGCTCAGACGGTTATACCACATTCTCCCAGATTGTTTCATTCCATATAGGGATTTAATATAACAATTAATTTTTTTAATAAAAATATAACAATTAAAAATTAAAATAGAAAAAATTACGTTATATTTAAAAATTTTAATTGTATTTTAAAATTAATATGTCAAAACCTTTTAAAATAATTTTTTTTAAAAAAATTTAAAATATGAAAAAAAAAAAAACCGATAAGAAACCACCTCATTTGCAATAACAAACAGAATCATCTTTTCCGAGGAAAATAATAATAATAATAATAATAAATAATAATAATAATAATAATAATAATAATAATAATAATAATAATAATAATAATTATTTGTTATTTAATTATAAATATATCCCCAAACTCTTCATAAATAACAAAGTAAGTCATACCTACACCCCTAACACATGAATACAAGTTAAACCAATCATAACAATATCTGGCTGATCTTGGATTCACGCAGAAACTACTATTTTGGCTGCAGCAACAATAATTGTTCAAGAGTCATATCAAGTCTTCCTTGTCATCATCAAGTTAATGGAGAATGGAGAGGAGATTGGGAAGAACAACTTTTAGAATGGATTTTGGTATAAGTTTTTGGTTTGACCAATCTACATTACAACTGCTTTAAATTGAATTACTTGAAATGATTTCGGAATTGTTGGTGCTGTTGTTCCTCGTTCAACTCCGATACCAACTGGGACGGCCCTACATAGAGGGCTACGGTGGGCGCCCACCCTAACAAATAAAATAATATTTTAATTATTAGTTATAAAATAACATATTTTTAAATTTTTAAACTAAACAAAACAATTTAAAATTTAATTTTAAACCAAACTTTTAAATTTAATTTAAGTTTCACTTTTTTTACCATAATTATAATAAATTTTAATTCATTAAAATTAAATTTTTATAAATTTATTATATATAAATAAATAATATTTTTAAATTTTTATTAAAAATATCCCGTACGGTACCGTGAGACTCCACCCCACCCCATATTAAAATTAGCCTACCTTATTTAAAAATCCCGGTGACTTCCCTGGATACCAAGCATGTAGTTTGGGAAAAATGGAGGAAGAAGTGGGACAACAAATTTAGTGTCGATCCAACATCACTGAAATATACTTCTGATTTTGTGTTTTTCTTAGTATACTTTATGTTCTTAGTATACTTTATGTTCTGTCATAATGTTATATGAAATTATTTTTAAAAAATAAAAATATTAATTATTTTTTAAAAAATATGTATATATTTATTTTAATTTAATTATAATAATGATTTTTCTGAACTAAGTTTTAGTTATAAATTATTTGAAAAAGGTAAAAAATATTAATTTATTTAAAAAAAAATATATTTATACACATATATAAATACTTATATGTTTTTTTTTTTTAAATTTTGATATTTAAAAAAATATTTATTTATATTTTGATGAGTACTAAAAACACTTTATTATTGACATCTTCATTTAAAGAGTAATAAAAATTATATAAAATCTAGTCTTCCAAAATTATTTCTAATAATTAAATATTTAAAAAATATATTTATTATTTATATTAATTTTTAAAATTTGAAAATTAATATATAATAATTTAAAATTTTAACTATATTTATAAACTAATTTATCAAAAAGAAAATAAAATAAAATTTTAATCTTTAATTCTTTTATATAACAAAAATAATCATGGAGGACCTAACTCAATTGCATAACTCACTAATTGAATGAAGATTAATTTGTCACCTAATTATAACTTATAAGATTATCTATAATATGGAACAAGTCATCATATTCACAAAATCCAGCAATTAGATCCCTAACCCACTCTTGATATGGTGCATAGATAGGTAACCGTTTTTGATTAATTACACAATTGATACAATTTACACCAACATTGGAATCATATGAATATTCAACAACTTCAAATTGATAATTTCTGGAAGACTCAAATACTTGAAATGGCTCTGGAATTGCTGGTGTTGTGGCTGCTGGTTCACCTGCATACAAATGATGTATTTTTGAAAGATTGAACAGCAGCCACAAAAACAGCAAATCCTGCGCCAGTCCACTTGCGATTTATAAATATGTTTTTGGTTTGTGCACAATACCAACGTATAGTAAGTTAACTTGTACTCCACGTCTCTATGCAACGTGCTTCCAATGATCATGTTACCCTGTTGATCTTATATGCATACTACGCAATCAACATACAAACAATAAGCGGAAAAGGAAAGAGAGATTACTGTCAATTGGTCGACGATAAATCTCCTGAAAATATCGTTCAGTTCACCGGCTAAGAACCCCAATTGCACTTCTAGAACACGAACGCGGAATCTCTTCAAAACTTAAACTCTTGGAAACCTTGGAGTAGGTTTCACTTTGCAAACACTGTTTGCAATTCACGTTTCAGAGAACGCTCTGAGATGTGAAGATTTTGGGATGATTGAATGAATGAGAGGAGGACTCTATTTATAGTAGTCCTTGGCTAGTTCACTTGAACTAGGACTCATTCGAATTCAAACTCTTGAATTCTAATCAGATTGTTATCTTACTATCCATTGCTTAATGGACAAGTAAGTGACTTGGGCTGGGCCTTTGTTGGGTGGACCAATCACCCAGGCCCAATAGCCCCAAGCCCACATCAATATGAGGCTTGGGCCAATCCATATAAGCCCCAAGTCCAACATTCTCCCACTCACACAATAGAGGCACAGCCCACTAAGGACCGTCAAGGCTTAAACAGAGAAAGCACGCGTCGTTCAATCAATTGGTTTTATACGGCAAATAACCGGTGTGACCAAATGAACCAGCTTCTTCAATAAAGAAGAACAATCTCGAAATTCACTTCATATCCCAGACTACGATGATTTGAATTCACTTCAGACATGTTCGGTCCCAAACGAACCAATGTTCTAAAAACTTCGAAGTACTTCTAATCACAACTGTGTTCCCAAGAACCACAGTCCGCTAGCGTGTGATTTAAATAGTGTGAATACAATCAGAGTCTTCCAATTCGCTCTTGTCCCAAAAGTCGATGAAAGTAACCGACATCACGGTCATGTCACATAGGCCGAATTTACCGTAGCCATAGAAAGACACGCCAATGACACAGTCATTACCCCAACACTCCGGATACAAAAGAGATTGTACTAAGGATAAATAAATATGGGACTTTGCACGATAAGGAGTAGGGACTGTTCTCAAACTTATCTCCCATAGGGTCAACTTATAGCTCGCACGGTATAAAAGCATGCGCGACAATGAACCTTGCCTCTACATTAGGCGTGTATGTCTATTATGATAGTTCATTGTCCGGACGATAGCACAAAGCTATTCCTCAGACTTGATCACTCCCACTTTCCTAAGTGTGATGACTCAAAAATCTAGTCCAGCTAGTCAGGTCTCATGATTGTGGTTCTCATGAGCGATTCTCAATCCATGTTGGAGAATCTCATCTTGACGACCACGTCAAGGCGATCATTGTATACCTCTTAGTTCACGAAACTCCCATTCAGAATATAAGTGTATAGATCTCATCTTGCATTATCACCGGATAATCAAGGCAACTGCGCGTGCAAGTGTGCAAGTCTCTCAAACCTGACGACATACTCTCGGATGAATCAACTCTCTATATGCTAGAAAACACATGAAGATAAACAATTATAATAAAACAATAGGCATAATTATAGGCATAACAATAAATTAGATCTAGTGACAAAAACATCTCTAGTTACAGCCTTAGTAAATGGGTCTGCTACCATATCATGTGTAGATATATATCTGAGTGTTACATGCTTCTTTGTCACTATATCCCTAACAAAGTGGTACTTAGTCTCTATGTGCTTAGACTTACTGTGATACTTAGCGTCCTTAGTGTAGGCAATAGCTGCCTGACTATCACAATATACAGTGACTGGTTTTGGCTCACTCTCAGTTAGGTTAAGGTCATCTAAGAACCTTTTAGCCAGACAACCTCCTGCACAGCCACCGAGCAGGCTACAAATTCTGCTTCCATGGTGGACAATGCTATGCAAGTCTGCTTCTTGCTACTCCAAGAGATAGCTCCATGACTCAGAATGAAGGCATTACCGGAAGTTGACTTCCTCTCATCTAAGTCGCCACCCCAATCAGCATCAGTGTAACCCACTAGATGGCTTTCACCACCTTGGTAACATAGAGCATAATCTGAGGTTCCTTTTAGATATGCTAGAATCCGTTTCACAGCAATCCAATGCTTTTGTCCTGGATTAGACTGATACCTGCTTACCAGTCCTACTGCATAGCAGATATCGGGCCTTGTACACAACATAGCATACATCAGGCTGCCGATGGCATTTGCATATGGAACTTTCTGCATCTTCTCATGCTCTTGCGGAGTTTTAGGGCACATCTCAAGACTCAAAGTCTGCCCTTTTGCAATGGGTGTATCCATAAGTTTGCAATTAGTCATATGGAAACGTTCAAGGATCTTTTGAATATAGAGCTCTTGCGATAAAGCCAATAGCCTCTTACTTCGATCCCTTGAAATCTTGACTCCTAATATATAGGCAGCCTCACCCATGTCCTTCATCTCAAAAGTTGTCGACAACCAGTTCTTCGTTGACATTAGAATGTCCTTGTTGTTGCAAGCCAAGAGAATGTCGTCCACATATAATGACAGTAATACAAAACCGTCACTGGACTTCTTCACATAAACGTAATGGTCTTCTTGTGTCATTTGGAAACCATATGACAACACCGAGTCATGAAATCTCAGGTACCATTGCCTGGAGGATTGTTTGAGTCCGTAAATGGACCTCAAGAGTTTACACACTTTCTTTTCTTTGCCTTTAGTTATAAAACCCTCAGGCTGTTCCATGTAAATCTCTTCCTCCAGTCCTCCATTGAGGAAAGCGGTCTTGACATCCATTTGATGCAATTCCAAGTCCATATGTGCGACTAAGGCCAAGATTAGGCGAATAGAAGCGAATCTCACCACAGGTGAGAACGTCTCCTCATAATCTATGCCCTCAAGTTGGGTATAGCCTTTCGCTACCAATCTTGCCTTGTATCTCTCGATCGAACCATCAGCCTTCCGTTTAACGCGAAGGACCCATTTATTTCCGATGGCTCTACGTTCTGGCAGTAAGTCAACCAAGTCCCAGACATGGTTACTTTTCATCGATTTCATTTCCTCATCCATGGCTTTCATCCATAGATCCTTGGCGGGTGAATTGAGAGCTTCCTTTACGTTCTTTGGTTCATCACCATCGTGTGAAGCCATCATGAACGTTTTCCCTTCAATCTCGTAACGTCGTCGGGGAATGGGGATTCTTCTACTTCTTCGATTCGATGACTCAGGCATCGAAGAATCAGGAATCTGTGTACTCCCACTGTCATGTACCAGTGGAGCTGATTCTTCAGGCACTTGTTCACTCCCACTAGGATCAATATCCATCTGTGAGGAACTAAGTCCTCTGATTCGTTTTGTTCAAAGAAGGAAGTCTCTCTTTCTACTTCACCCCTCTTGGGGAATTCATTCTCAAGGAACACAACATCACGTGACTCTAATTCTGAAATGGTACCATCTGAATTTTCTCCTATTAGTACATATCCTTTGGATTGCTCGGGATATCTTATGAAGATACATCTTTTACCCCTCGCACCTAACTTCCCATATGGGCTAGAAAGATCATGTACATAACACGTGCACCCCCAGGGTCGCATATAGGAGAGGTCAGGTTTTCTACCTGTCCATAACTCATAGGGTGTAGTAGTCACTGATTTCGTTGGAATCTTGTTCAATATGTGGGTCGCTGTTAGAAGTGCATCTCCCCAATAAGATATTGGAAGATTTGCTTGTGCCATCATCGATCGTACCATTTCTAACAGTATTTTATTCCTCCTATCGGCAACTCCGTTTTGCTGAGGAGTCCTGGGAATAGTCAACTGTCTCACTATACCTTTCTCCTGACACAACGTCTTAAATTGGTCAGATAGATACTCTCGGCCTCGGTCAGTGCGTAGCACTTTAACAGTCCTATCTAATTGATTCTCCACCATAGCCAAAAATTTTCCAAAGCAATCTAAAGCTTCAGACTTATGGGAGATTAGATAGACTATACCGAAACGAGTGAAGTCATCTATGAAGGCAATGAAATATGATGCACCACTTCTAGCCCTAACATTCATAGGTCCACATATGTCTGAATGAACTATCTCCAAAGGAAAAGGCCCTATTTGCCTTTCCAAAAGGTTTTCTAGTGGCCTTCCCAGCTAGGCAATGATTACAGACTGGCAACTCGATCTTATTATAAGATCCTAAAATCCCCTCTTTTGCCAATCTGTTCATTCTATCTTGTCCTATATGACCAAGTCTAGCATGCCAAGTGGAAATATCAATATCACCAGATGCAACAAGAGTAAAACTAGTATCACTATCGACATAAGAAGGGTTCACATAATCATCAATGCAAAGATAAATAAATCTATCAGCCATTCGTCCAGAACCAATAAAAACAGAGTCATAATACAAACTCAAAACTTTCGATTCAAACACAAGTTTATATCCAAAAGTCATCAAAACAGAGACCGAAACGAGACTACGTCTAATCTCAGGAGCGTAGAGGACATCATATAGTAGTAAAACGTGGCCACTTTGCATTCTTAGTTTACAAGTGCCGATCCCTTTTACTTCAACTCGAGAGTTGTTCCCCACATATATCCATCTAGTACCACGCGGTATGCGTCGGTACTCTACGAACGCTCCTCTGTCTCTAGCTACATGGTCGGTTGCCACTGAGTCTACAATCCACATAGAATAAGACTCGGCAAGCAAAACGGTGCTAGAAACAAAAACATTAGACATATTGAGATCAGAATAGGATACCTCCTTTTTCGGCTCGGAACAATCACGAGCGAAGTGTCCCATCTTGTTACAATTGTAACATTTGATCTTTCCCATGTCTCTTTTCTGCCCCTTTCCACGTCTGGCCTTCTTTCGAGGGTTTTTGGTCCCGGGCTTAGCAGGATTCCTCGAATCCTTATCTTTCTTGCTGCCCTTATTACCCCTCTTGCGCTTAGCATTACTGCCCCTACGCACATTTGAATCAGCCATGTAAAGCTGGCCAGAGGATTTTGCCGCCTCTAAGCGCTCGTCCTCAAGTTCCACATGACGGAGATATCATCAAACGTTTTGATGTTATCATTATGTGTCATGTTTATCTTCATGTTTTCCCAACTGTTTGGGAGGGACCTTATCACTGCCTGCACTTGTTGCTCGTCCGTTAGGACATGACCAGCTGATTTCAACTCGCGGATCATGTTAGCCATCTCACGAAGATGTTGGCGTATAGTATGATCACCGCGCTTGCGATAAGTATCAAACTTAATCGTCAGCCGTCGGAGCTTGGTGGTTGAAGTCCCACCATATTTGTCCTTCAGTGCTACCCACATAGCCTGTGCAGTGTGGTAATCTTCAAAAGCACACATCAAATCATCAGCCATGCTCGACAATATGGTGATGCGTCCAGGACAAATAGGCGTCCATATCACGCCTTGCTTGTGCAGTGGAACCATGTGCTGGTTCGACCATCGTGTTCGAAAGGGTCTCGAGAGCTTCTTGCTCCTCGAGGATATACTGGATCTTGCGATGCCAGATATCGTAGTTGTCTCCATTGAGTTTGTCACCCTTGTTCAGCTCAGCGACAATAGACTTAGTAGCAGAGGCCATCACTGACAAGCACCAAAGAGATACATAAGACCATCTATGTTTAATCTAGCATAATCATCCGATAGTAATATAAATGCACTAGCTAAAACAATAAAAAAACTCATCGAATCAATCTGAGGGGGAATCGGAGAAGATAGGCAATCTACCCAATCACCATCCTTATCCTCAAACTTCATCAACTTGTTAATCATGCAGTGTGCAAACAAGTCTAAGCATGCAAGCCTAGAACATCCACTAAATTATTCACCAACCAAGGAATAATCATAAAGGATTCATGTTATAAAAAATATATTTATAATATATAAAAACTGCATACTAATCAGTTCTAAACAAAACATGAATAATCTTTTAAAAAGAAATATGGTCTATGGATAGTCCTCTGGGTCCCAATCGGATGGTGTGAGAGGGGTGTACTCGGGCTCAGTAATCACACTATCGCCATCCTGAGCCTCGTCAGGTATCTCAGGTTCGTCGCAGTCCAAATCGACGACTTCCATCTCTTCGTCGCCATTCCACTCGGCGACCTCCTCCTCCTCTCCAGCCCCTTGGGCTTCGTCCTCTTCTTCATCAACCCACTCGGGGTTCTCTCCTTCACCAGCCCATTGGGCGAGCTCATCTTCCAGAGGTTCGTGCTCATCTTCGAACTCATCATCTGCCTCATATTGCTGCTGCAACTCAGCTTCGGCAGCCGCTTGCTGCTCTGCAAGTATGTCATCCATGAAGTTGATGTTCTCTCCAGGCACATAAGCTCCATGCACATGTGGAAACGGTGGAGGTGCATGAGCCTGAGCAACAGTTGCTCAGGAGAAGGAGGAACAAAAGCTTGAGCAACCGGATGATGCTCAGGATACATTGGGGCCGGTGGTGGAACCATCGGTGGATGCTGAGGAGGCGGTGGACCGAAATAATGTCCCACCGGGGGGTTTGGATGGGGAAAAGGATGTGCCCATCTAAAACCCATCGGCTGATGTGGAAGTGGAGGTGGTGGAGCAGCCGGATGCTGCTGCTGGACTGGGTAAGTAGGTCCAAATGGAGGTAGCACCATCATTTGAGGAAGATTCGGAGGAAATATATAGACGAGAGCCGGTGCAAGGTGCCTATTTGGATACTGAGCAGCCCTCTCAGCGGGGACCCAGAAATCGTTGTCCACAACATAACCATATCTATGAACTATAACCTGTGCAAACAAAAATTGCACATGCCATAAGCATGCAAACGGCATTAGTAAATTAAAAAAAATAATAATAATAATTAATACCATAGTAAATAGAAAATAATATTTCCAAAGATTTTCCACGAAATTGCATGCTCAAAATACTCAAAAAATGGCATAAAAAGGTTAGGTTTTAAATAAAATAAAAAACCAAAAAAAATTTGGAAAAAAAAATATAGTTTTTTTTTTTTTTTTGAAAAAAAAATTTTCCAGTCGCCGGCGGCGGCGCGTGGCGGTCACGCGCCGCCGGAGGTCGGCGGTGGACCGGCGACGCGCCGGCCAGTGCCGGGTGGGTGCTGCACGCGCCGGTGACACGTGGCATGCCGAGGCGTCGCCGCGTGACACAGGTGCGTCAGCCGCATAGTCAGCATTTGGGCTGACGCGGCTGCCACGCAGGCGGCCGCGTCAGTGCTGACCTGTGCGCCACGCGGCACGAGGCGTCAGCTTGCCCAGTTAGCAAAAAGTGCTGACTGGGACGCTGACTGGGAGCAGGCCGCCCCCTATGCGCCTCACGCGCCCGCCTGGCGCGTGAGGTGCACGCGCCGCCTTGCCGTGGTGCGACGGCGTTCGGGCTGGCGGCCGTTTGCTCCTCTCGCCGTCCTCTTTCCAGCCGTGCCGTCGGTTGTCGTCTTCGGGGCTCCGGTCGTCGACGGTGAACTGCACTCTCCGAAGCTGTGACTGGTCAAAGTAGCTCAACATGAAAAACATTAGTGCTGTTTGGGTCTGATTCGTTCGAATCTGTTCCCAAACTTCGGAAGGCCATAACTCCTTCGTTTCTCATCGAAAAAATTCATATTATATATCGACGGATTCGTTATTCGAAGACGAATCCAACGATATATAATTTGCATGTTGGAAAAGTTCGTGTAATAAATTAAAACTCAAACAAGGTCACGAAAATCACATGCAAAACACTATTTTCAGCACGTAGTTTATATTTCATTCAAGCAAAAATTAACGACAGCGTAATTATTACGACCAATAACAGTAATATAACCAGGCTCTGATACCAATGTTGATCTTATATGCATACTACGCAATCAACATACAAACAATAAGCGGAAAAGGAAAGAGAGATTACTGTCAATTGGTCGACGATAAATCTCCTGGAAATATCGTTCAGTTCACCGGCTAAGAACCCCAATTGCACTTCTAGAACACGAACGCGGAATCTCTTCAAAATTTAAACTTTTGGAAACCTTGGAGTAGGTTTCACTTTGCAAACACTGTTTGCAATTCACGTTTCAGAGAACGCTCTGAGATGTGAAGATTTTGGGATGATTGAATGAATGAGAGGAGGACTCTATTTATAGTAGTCCTTGGCTAGTTCACTTGAACTAGGACTCATTCGAATTCAAACTCTTGAATTCTAATCAGATTGTTATCTTACTATCCATTGCTTAATGGACAAGTAAGTGACTTGGGCTGGGCCTTTGTTGGGTGGACCAATCACCCAGGCCCAATAGCCCCAAGCCCACATCAATATGAGGCTTGGGCCAATCCATATAAGCCCCAAGTCCAACATACCCCATGTAAAATCTCTCTCAAACTCTAACTATTCTTTTTCTTTTTCAATTAATGAATTTATAATAATAATAATAAATAAATAAATAATTAATTAATTAATTAATGAATTTACTAACATGAAGTCAACCTCTTACCACACACCGAAATTTTATTCTACTTAAAAAGTAGAGTCCATTGGATTTCTAAGCCATAAAAAGTTTACTATACAACTATAGGCCACTTTTGAAAAGTTTGCAAAATAAACTTTGATTTTTATTCCATGGGCCAATCACAGCTGTGAGCGTAATTCACAGACTGTGAGCATAATTCACGGCATCTATGAATTGTAAAGTTTCAGGGGTATTTTGAGAAACTTGGCCTATGGAATGAAAACTAAACTTTTGAAAGCCTGTTTTTGTATGTTTTTCAAAATAGGCCTATAATTGTATTTTAAACTTTAAAAAACCCATTTCGTAAAATTTTCACTAAAAAGTATTATATTGATTCTATTATCAAAGCTTCATCATAACATACCCTACAATCCAATCCAATAGCCACACTTAGTTAACGAAAGAACTCATCAGAGACACTCATCAGCCCAATAGCTTGATGTTGATGACCCTGAAATTTTATTTTCTTTAACAAGAAAATAATAAAATAAAAATAAACAGATTTCAGAAAATGTTTCCCAGTCTTACAGGCGTTATTAGGAACAATTTCAAAGAACAAACTCATGAGAATGCCATTACGTTCTGTTCACAAAATATCACTATAACTTGTACCCCTTTTTGTGTGTAACCCATTCAACCTTCAACCGTATCATAATTATTATATATGTAATTTTTAGTTATTAATCATTTTAAAAATAAATATATTATTTTTTAAAAAATATTTATATATCTTAATTTGGAAACAGTTTTACTTTAATATATATATATATAGTTATTAATCAATTAAAAAATAAAAATAATATTTTATTTTTTATAAATTTTATAATTTTAAAATAATTTATTTATAATTAGAAAAAATCAAGGTGATTGATCAATTACCCATAAAGCTTGAGTGTGGAATCTCACATATATCAATACTACTGCTAAAAAATTCAGGGAATGATTAAAACTTATCAATTACCCATAAAGTTAGAGTTTGAAATTACCTTAAAATTACATTTACTCAAACTGTGAAAACCATTCTACAAAAATGGGTGGTCAGCATTGTAAATAAACCCTAGAAAATAATTGATGGAAGAATTTTTACGGACACTAATGTTCACAGTAGTCAGACAGAAATCATATCAATGTCTAATGTAGTATTTAAGATATCGTCTCCACAGGGATTGACAGCTAAGAAGCATGATTGAGACTAAGATTTAAACTGAACCACTACAAGAATTCTATATACAAATTGAATCATAGAAATCAAAGAATTGATGTGGAATGTAGACAGTGATGACATTCATTCAATTAAAACATGAGTCAGTACTCTATTCTGCAATTGATCTCAACAATGAATAAGCTTATCTGCTAAATTCTGTGATCAATTAACTTCTCATGCACGCTTCGACTCTAAATCACAGATTTACTTTCTAGATCATCGTCAATGATCTGTTAACAGATCTCTCGATTCAATTTAACAGATCTCAATCATATAGTTGCATATATCTCTATACTACACTTTATATAACTGATAAGCACAATCTGTAGAAAACTAGATCTATAGTCTATCTCTAGAACTTCGATCCTCTGTTCTTAGATCTGAAACCTAATCGCAATCTCAGGTCTAAATCAAGCTACGATTAACAATATTACGTAACTCTCGTTCTTATAATTCAATCAGCTCATGAAATTAAAGTAGATCTGACTATAATTGAACAAGAATCATGCAATCAAAGTAATAATCAACATCAAATCTGAGCAAATCAACAAAGCTTTTAGCTAACATGTATAGTTCAGCATAAACAATTACAACACAAAATCTTCATCAACATGTTTAAGATCTAAATCTTACCAAGGAAGATTGAAGCAAGACTTTGTCACAGTTGTTGCTTCACAATCTTCAACCTAAATCTTAATGATCAACAGAAACAGAGTACAAAACTTCTTCAAGAAACTTCTCTGAAAATGTTGAATAAAGCCTATAGAAGAATCTAGAATTTTTCTCCTAAAATAACAGAATATCAAAAGTTCTTAAGTCTAATCTCTCTGTATCACCGTATATCTATTGCTTAATCTGAGCTCCTATTTATAGAGTTTGACTCAGTGGCAATTTTGAAATAAAATCAACAAAGAAACACAAATTGGCGAAGTAACATTTTTCTTCATTTATGTCGCCCGTTCCTTCGTCTGAACCAAACGACTTCTTCCAATCTCGCTTGCCTTGATTGCCAAGCTAATAATCTCCTTAGGCGAAATGCACTTCTCATAGCCTTTGTATGTCGCCTGTTGCTTAGGCGAGCTAATCTTCCTCGCCATATCATTCTTATTGCATATATATTCTAAGCGATGTAATGCTAATGTCGCCCTTCACTAATTCTCATCCTAGCGACTTACTCATTTGTTTCTTTAGCTATCGCCTCAAGGTAAGGCAAAGTCCAACCTTCAGCGCCAAAAAACTCTGCCAGGATGGCAACATATGAAGACAAGGAGTTTCTGATTCGCCTTGCATGCTTTAATCTTCGAGGCGAGATCTTTTATATATCGCCTGCTTCATCGCCTTCTCCTCCAAATTGTAGTGATGTCTTCAGGCGAATCCTTTCCTCAGCATGATCATTTCGCCATTGTTGTTGACTCTGGATGAAATTCTGATTTGGTTCTTCTTTCTTCTGATTTTGCATGTTTTAGCTCATTTTTTAGATCTTTTCATCCAAGTCCCTGTCTCAGCAATAATTGTCTAGAATTATTAGAAATGTATTTAATATCTCATCCTTTAAGCTCAATTTCTTTATATTTAAACTCATAAAATATACTAAAATATAGGTAAATTCTAGACTTAACAATAATGGAATGACAACTTAGTCAAATCTATGATTATAGATGAAATCAATTACCATACTAATTTTAAAACAATGAGATTGAAGACTCCACAAAATACTGCTTTGTTGAGAACTAAAGAATTGAAGATTGAGGAGATGGTGATAAAATCCAGATGAAATAAAGTTGAAAAATAGAGTTTTTGAATTTTTTGCATGTATCGCCAGAGAGAGAATAGTGTATGTATCGCCGGAGAGAGAATAGAGTTTGGAAATTTTTATTTAGCTCAATGAGAGTCGATGACGAGGAAAAGAAAGAATGAACATGCAAATAAGTGAGGATAGGAAATGAGTTTGAGCTCTATGTCATTGAACTTGGGCTCCTTCAAGGCCCTAATCCATAACTAGGTCCAAGTAGCCCTAAATAGGAATAATATTAAAAGCTATCTAAAATCAATATTCATTTTATGATGAAAATTACTTTCAACCTTAAAGATGATAAATAATAAAAAATACCAAAATTTTAGGTGTGACGGTGTTGTATTTGTTGATAGGGATGTCTTGCTTTGATATTTACGAAGAGTTTGAGGATATATTTGTAATTAGGTAACAAAGTATTATTATTATTGTTATTTATTTTTCTGAAAAGATGATTCTGTTTGTCTTTGTAATTGAGTTGGTGTTTCATTGGTTATTTTTTTATATTTAAAAAAAAAATTGAGAATTATTTTAAAGTTTTTGACAAATTAATTTCAAATTATAATTAAAATTTTAATTATTTCATAAATTTTTCTATTTTTAATTTTTAATTATTATATTAAATTTATTTAAAATGATTATGTACGTAGATAAATGAAAACTTAATGTACAAGTCATATTTAAATCTATTATTTTATAGACTTTTGAAAATTAAAGTAAGTATTAATTATATTTTAAATATTAATTTATCAAATTAAAATTTTAATTAAGTATATACACTCGCTAATTGTAATTATATTATAAAAAATTTTAAAAATTAAACCTCAACAACATATTTATATTTTCTTTTTAAATATTTGATTGTAATTTTAAAATAAATATGATATTTATAAAGAGAATCAGGTAACTAACGGTAGTGGTTCGAAATTGTAGTTGATCCGGACTGGCTGGACCGGATGGTACAGAGTCTGGTGGAGACCGATTCCAAGTGTGATGGGATCTTGCAAAATGAAAAAAGAAGCATACGAACGGACCTGGGAACACCGGTGTGGTGTCTGCGTAGGCATTCTGACGCTCAAGTCAAATTCGAACTTAAACAATGGACTTATAGAAAGTAATAGAGTAAATATTGACTTCCTGTGGATAATTGTTCCTATCGGAAGGAGAAGCTTCGGAAGGAAGTTGACAGACACTTTGTGAAGCTCTAGGCTTGAGTGATTGTGCCCAAGAAAACGACAGGAGTCTGGTACGGTACACCAAAGTGTGATCGGAGACGGTTAAACGTGAAAGACTAAAGAGTCCTATTAGCATTGATTTCGGCAGCGTTTTAGTATGTAAAAAAAATGTCATTTCTTCATAGAATGATCCTCTATTTATAGAGGATAAATGAACCGTTAGGTGGATCTTGCCGAGATCCTTGCGGAAGGATCTCCGCAAGATCCGGGTTTTAGGTGAGCAGGTGGTTTGATCAGCTTTGACTGACCTCGGAAGGTGTTGGGCCATTAGGCTTCTCAAAAAAATGCAGGCTCGGCCCTCTCAGAATGATCGGGCCTGGGCTATGGCCTGCTGAAAGCTTCGGGCTTGAGCCTTTGAATTTGAACCAGACTTAAGAAGTTTGGCCTCTACAAATACCCCTATTCATCCGTAAGGAAGGTTTCCGTCCAGATGAATGAATCGAGAATGCGAAATAGTTGGGTTCCACTAGGTCACGTCACCTGTCAAATACGTCATATCAGAGAAACTCTCCATTGGGAGAGTGACACATGTGGAAACTTCCTCAGGAAACTTCAACTTTTCACTTACCCATGCCTATAAATAGGTCCGAGTGCTTCCAGTTCACCGTTTCACTCTCTCTCACCTCTTCTTCTCTCTAGAATTTACAATTTCAGAGTTTGCTTTTCTGAGAAACCTTGGAGCTTTTTAGATCACTGACAACAGACTCCTCAACATGTGTTAAGGTAAAATCCTCCGAAAACTCTTCTTTTTTCTCGTTCATTTTGTTACTGTTGATTTTATGTTCGTCGGAGAAGACGACGAGTTTTGGCGCTGTGTGTGGTTGGATTAAGAGATTAAGTGTAGTTATCAGTATTTTGGAACCTTTAGCACAACTTGTGGCCTTTTTTATTATTTTCCGGTGACATTTGGACCCAAATTGATTTTTCCGGCTTACCGAAAAAGTTCTCTAATCTGACTGTTGAACTTTCCGATTAAGTATGTAAAGGGAGTCAACAGAGTCAGACATTCGAAGGATAATGGGCGAGGGTCCGATTGGAAGTAAAGGTAGTATCTCAACTTCTAGATACGAAGGTGGATCAAATAATTTAGATTTGAGTCCGAGAGCCCTCCACTAATTCCGATCTGAATTCCTAAGGGAAAGTTTGTTACAGCCGAGGCCGGCTGGGATAATGGTCGAAGTAGTGGATGAAGCGACCAGCCGAGAGGTCGTCTTCCCTTCAGCTCTTGGCCCTCAAGGGATTCAAAAGAAGAACTGTCCCTCAATAATCCGTCCAAAACAAATGGAAGCCATAAGGGAGGCTTACGAGATTCCGGACGATGTGGAAATCCGAGCCCTCGAGAACAATGGGAGAGTAGACAGGGTCATGGACGGATAGACCCCGATGTACACCATCTTGCTAAGTGTGGGACTAATATTTCCGATCGGAGGGATGCTTCAGAGACTCTACAAGCGGCTTCGAATTGCTCAAAGTCAAGTTAACCCCATTACAATAAAGATCTTACAGTTATTTGATGAAATGGCTGAAGAAAAAGGAATACAATACAAGGTTGCAGATGTGTATTGGGCATATTCTGTTCAGAAGGTTAACGACGATCCGAGTCGGGTGAATCTTCAGTGTCACTCGATCAGGCTCGGGTATTTTTGAATCCTTCCACTTGTGACAAAGGGTGGAAAGAGCGGTACTTTTTTGTCTCCGGTCATTGGAGAGAGGAGGAAGACGAAGATATCCCATTCTGGTGGACTCTCGAGCCATGTATGAGTGCAACCAAATAGCTCGGAATTGAAATATATTTAGGGTGATTTGCACTTATAGACCTTTATTTAAAATCATTAAATTTTTGGACCACCATTAAAATTTCTATAAAACTAAAGTTTCTATGAAAATTTTCTCATCTAATGAACCAAAATGACTCTAATACCCTTTTCTATATAAAATTATTTTTTAATATATTAAATACATTTTATTCTATGAGTAATATCATTAATGCCCTTCAAATTTTAAATTTGAATTCAAATATTATAATTACAAATTGGCCCACCACAATTTAATAGATGTCCCTACAAAATTTCATATTGGTCCCCAAAAAAATTGAAATCACAAATCCTAAATTGTTGGAACCGTAATCCAAACAATCCTAAGAATCCTTGAACCTTGATTCAATGAAACATGGTCTAATCCCTATACGTAATTTTACTTTCCCACATATTTCAACCAAACTAGTTGTTTTCCACCCATACACCTGATTGTTGCTCTTCTTATTCATCTTAAATGTACATGTTATTATTTTTGCAATTTTTTAGGAGTTAATTGCACTCACATCCCCTAAACGATGGTAAATTACACACAAATGAATATTTTAGTATTAATACACACTCACAACCCCATACCCAATAATAAAACCTTGTTTAATTAATAAATTTATCAATATAACAATGAAATTTGCAATTCTGAATACATCCCTGTGATGTAACATTCATTTAAAGTTAATTTTACCTTACATTTTCACTAATTTTAAATGGATAAAAGGGATGTGATTATATATCAATACCAAAATGTTCATTTGTGTATAATTTGCTATCGTTCAGGGGGTGTGAGTGCAATTAACTCTTTTTTTAGGGTTTAGAGCATGGTAGTTTGAGATTTTATTGGTTACGAATGTGTAATGAAGTGCATTACCGTAGTTTAGGACGATACATAGATTGGTTGGTATTTTGAATTAGATAGTGGTGCTTGAATGTATTGGTATTGCGAAAATTCCCATGGAAGAAACCGTGTCTGCCAATTTTTTTTATTTCTCTCTAGTAGCTTCCATGTACCAGTACTAGGGAAGCCATTCAAAACCCTTTCTACTTCCCTGTATTGAAACATGCAGTTGATTCCCTATTTTCACAATCTGGAAGCCATTCTTAAAACAAATGGCTTCCCTGTATTGATACCAAGGAAGCCTGTGTGTGGCTATATGGGGAAATGATGTGATTTTTTTAATTGTTTCCATGGTGCCAATACAAGGAAGGTAATTTGAAAAACTGTCTCTGCATAGGCTTCCGGTATACGTACCAATGAAGTCGTTCAAATAATCCAATTGCTTCCTTGTATGATTACAAGGGAAGCATTTGGATTATTTCTACGGCTTCCCTGTATCATATACCGGGAAGCACCTATTACGGACTAATGAGGTATATAAGGAAGCCACTTGACAGGATCATGTATGCAATCGCTTCCCTATATGATTACAATGGAAGCTCATTAAAATATCCATATGGTTTCCTGGTTGCTTGAAAAAGGGAAGCAAATGGTTTAATTTAAGAGCTTCCTGGGTATAAATACCAGGACTCCACTGGGTAAATTTTTTAGAAAAAAGGCTTCCTCTTATCCATGTACTAGGGAAGCCAATGGTTAAATTAAACTGTTTCTCTATGTTCGATACCGGAAAGCCACTAGGCATAATTGTATGCATTGCTTTCCCTGTGTTCCCAACCAGAGAAGCTGACGGCCATTTTATATAGCTTCCGTGGTATCGGCATAGGGAAGTTCGTGTAATTTTTTTTTTGTTCTTTTCTTTAATCTTGCCTTTTAATTGTTAATTGTTTGATCTGCAGAATGAGATTGAAAAAGACTTTGGTGAAGTTTAAGGAAGAATGAGTTGAAGGTGAATACAAAGGGGGTGAAATGTTTGTAATGTTTCTTGATAAGAATATGTCACTCTCCCAATTTGTTGAAAAACTATATACGAAGTTGAAAATAGAATCAAGTAATGTTTTGACCATACATGCACTGTCAACGAATTCTACATGATAGTGGTATCAAGTTGTTTATAATGATGATTTTATTTATGCGAATGAAGATCATGGGGAGCACATGTATTTATTTGTCGATACCATCATCAAAGACAATGAACTTAGTGTACAAGTAAATGAGAGCACGGATGGTCATATAGAAAATATGAATGTTGTCACTACTATAATGGAGGATCAATGTCCTTTTTAGATATTAATGAACCCACTATGCATAAAGTGTTTGAAGAATTGGAAAATAATGAGGGTGGTAGGGAAGGATTGCAGGTTGAAGTCAACACGGTGGATGAAGTTGATGATCTCAATAATATCGGAGATTGTCCGGATGTGAGTTCAGAAAGTGATAATGAAGAACCTATCCAAGCCGCCGCAATACACGAACTGATTTGGCAACTACCGGGTGGTAGCTATTGTTTATTCAGACAGGAGGTTATATATGCACTTTCTGCTCCTGCCTAGAGTAATCCACTTGAAAAGGGTGAGAGATTTAGAACAGAGGACATGAAGACGTCATTGGGAAGTATGCTCTAAAACATGTGGTAGATGTAGCAAGAAGGGACCAGGACTAACTTGTCCGAATCTGATTAGGCATCCAAGTGTTCCTAATGATATGCCTACTTCCGCTAGAGAAGGTAATGCACCTGTAAGGAAGAAGCGTGGATCGGTACATTGTGGATTTTGTCAACAGGAGAGGCATACTATTCGAATGTGTCCAAATCAAGGTTTGAATGTCCAAGATTCTGAGGACACATGTGATAGCATCGGACACAACAAAGATATGGAACAAGTAAAAGATCTCACGGATGACTCCTCATGTGATGAGATGCCTTCAGATCCTGAAGCATTATCTAGTGAATCATAACAAATATAGTTACGTGTATTTAGTTTATTGTGATGGCACTTTATAACTTGTATTCATGAAACTTATTTCTGTTGCAAAAAATTAAATTTGACCAGTGTTGTGAATTTCAGTAATTATATGCAGGGATGAGTACTGTTTGATAGTTTCCTGGTGTACGTTCTAGGGAAGTGTCTTCGATTTGTAATGGCTTCCCTGTATGGAAGATACGGAAGCAAGATTGTTATGATTCATTGTCTAACAGACAATAAAGTGGTGACCTTAAGACATAATGGAGCTTCCTAGTATACTAACTAGAGAAGCAATCATGTTTTAACTCGGCTTCCCTGTACGCAAAATAGGGAAGCGGGGTGGACATGCTTCCATGTCTTGAGACCAGAGAAGCCGTTTTGAACTGCTCTCGCTTTCCTGCCTGGTATGTAACACCCCATATTAAAACAAGGTTAAAAGAATTGAATTGCTACCCATATCACTAATGTGCACATTGTTTTTTCAGGAACCCTGAACTTGAGAACTCCAAAGTTAATCGTGCTTGGCTTGGAACAATTTTAGGATAGGTGACCTTTCTGGGAAGTTTCCTAGAAAGTATGCGAGTGAGGATAAAGCATGCTGAAAAGCGTAATAGTGGTCTGTGGGGCTAGTGGTCACCCTTAAGACCGACTGTGAATAATGTGGCATCCAGCCACTGTGCTTCGGGTTCATCTGGGGGCGGGGGTGTAACACCCGAACCCCCGCTTTTACGGAAAGGGAACGCGGAATCCGGATGCTACTGGTGCGGAAGACAAATAACATTTAACAAATAAACAAACATACAAATCGTACTCAAATCTGAAAGACAGTTCTTATAAAGCTAAATTCAAATAGTTCGAAACAAATTCAAGACCAAATAGTAGTTCGACTACAAGTTCCAAATGAAAGGAAAATCACATAAAAATATCTCAAAAGTACTTAATCTGAAAATCAATCCAAAACATAGTGCAGCGTGTTCAAATACAAAATAAGTCTTGCAACAATGAAACAGAAATGCAATCCAAGTCTGAAGAGGATGCCATGTGATGCTCAATGCTAGTGATATCCTGCTATCCCACCTGACTGTCTGAACTCAGCAAATTCCATTCCCAAAAAGGGTTCAAAACATACAAAACAAAAATAGAAACAACGAAGGGTAACTATTGATGTCTGGTTAGTAAGCCAATGCCCAACAAAAACATACAGATGCGTCTTATTAAACATAATAGTATGTCATACACAAATGCAAGTTAGTTACCAACCAAAGGGGTACAACAGAAGCAAACAAGTTGATTAACAAATCAAGTTATCCCAAATATAATCCCCTTTAAGTGATTACATATTATTGCATTTACCATCTGAGAAAGGCCTTTACAGTTGTCAAATTATTTTCAGAAGGGAGACCGATACCAAATTAGGAGTTCGGTATGCAGTCCGGTAGGCTATTTGATCAGAGAGTATTACCAGACTTACTGAATTGTAGTTCGGTAGACATTCCGGTAAGCTATTCGGTCAGAGAGCAATTATACGAATCCAAGGAAGGTTTAAGTGACAGTTCGGTTCTTAATCCGGTATGAAGCTAAGTCAGAGAGTTTCAAGTCTCCCAGACATACCGAATTTTAATTCGGTACTTAGCTCAGTGAAAAGCTCGGTCAGAGAGGTTGAATAGTCTTTTGAGGCTCATACCGAACTACAATTCGGTAACTAGTTCAGTTAGGAGTTCGTCTAGAGAGTGAATCTAATGATCTCAAGGCTGACCGAATTTTATTTCGGTAACCAGCTCGGTAAGGAGTTCGGCCAGAGACCATCCTACGTCCAGTTTTCTAGTTTTAAGTGACAATCCGGTATACTGTAACGTCCGCAAATTGGGCCCAAAATTTAGGACCAATTTGAAATTTTCGTATGTTTGATTTTTGAAATTCCATGACGGAATAAATCGAGAATAATATTAAGGGCAATGATGAGATTAGGAAAAATTGATTTGAGACAAAAAGCCTAGGATAAAAAAACTTTATTTAATTGGAAAATTAAATACTACTATTGGCTTTGAAATCGAAAATTGATTTTGAATGGAAAAACATGATTCAATTGGAAGTTAAGAATCTATTTAAATGGAAATTGAGAAAAGTATTGATTTTGGCTCAAAACGTCCATTTTGGTAAAATTACCATTTTACCCCCTATTGAGCGGAAATTTTTCATTTTTGAAATTGGAGGTGGAATTTGATTTAAAATATAGAATTAAATTTTGAAGATGAATGAAAGTGTCGGAAACGGATTTTAGTGGAAAGCGGACTCGGAATTGGATTGGGCCTAATTTTGGCCCAAACCAACCCCAAGCTCAACACTTATCCATGAAACCCCACTAAACCCTTTCATGACACTATTCACCTTCTTCCCAAACACTCTCCTTCTCTCTTTTATGTTTTCTCTCTACACCACCATGAAACCCTAGCCACCCTTAAACATAAATTCAACATCCAACCACCAAATACACTTCATTTACCTTTCTACCTTGCCAAAATAAGCTTGGCTACCAAGCCTTGGTGTTTTAAAGGTGTTTTTGAGCTAAATATTTCAAGGTAAAAATCTCTCTCTCTCTACTCTTTTCAAATCCGAAAATAAGTATGAATTTTGATTCTTGAATGACTTAGAATGTTTTTGGGTGATTTTGAATTGTTATTATGTGTTTAAGCTTCCAATAAGCTAGGTCCACTTTTGCCTTATTTTCTCTACACTTGATGAGTATATAAAATTGATGATATGTATTTTAGTCTTGATACCTAAAGATTGTTATTGAGATAGTTTTAAGATTAAATAGCTTCCAATTGAAGTAAAATGGTTTTTGACTCTAATGTCTATTTTGTCAAAATCCCTAACTTGAATAAATTGGGTTTTTATGTTCTTAAATATTGAAAATTGTTAATTGATGATCCTAGGTGGTTACTAAGTAATTTTGGGTTAATTCTAACCTATTTTGAAAAGCTCTAATCTCATCAGTATACTAATGCCCTTAATAGAATTGTAGTGCGGTAATTGAGTTGTGTTGGAACATTAGTGATGATGATTGTATTGGTATTATTGAATGTCGTATGTTTAAAATGTCTTGGTGTTGACCATCACAAGTGGAAACCCTCAAGGGAGCGGCTTTCTAGCTTGTAGATCGACGGATGCGAGGTTCGTATTTCCGTTTTTAGCCCTACACGATTGATTGTTATTGATCGATGCTTGGAATACATGTTTAATATTAAATATGCCATGAAATTGGATTATTAAGATAATCACCCGAATTGAGTGTATTGATCATTATTGTCATGATTAGGGCGTTAGAGCATGTACGATTGCATGTAGAATCATGTTAGGCGCTGCCCTTGGAAATTGAAGTTTGGGTGGACTAAGTCCACATTGTTTGTGAATTGACGGAATTAGGGTAGAGACTTAAATTCTGTAATGCATTCTTGTTTGGATGTCATGATTGTGTTTATTGTGATGAATATGGTCAAATTGATTGCTACTGATGATTGTTGATGCGAATTGGTGATATTGGTAAAATTGATGAATATGAATAGTGTATATTGTTGTGAACTTCATTGGAGACTAAATGATACAAATTGGTAGAATTGATGTCATTCAGAAACATGTATTAGTATTGTGGTTTTGATAACTTGATATTGTCAATATTTGTAAAAATGACCTTATTGGTATGTTTAGTCAACATTGAATAACCTATTGAAATTGGTTGCTATGGGAAAAATAGCACATTGAAATAAATTGTAGCCTTATGTGTGGGCTTGATCATTGAACTCATTGAATATTGATAAATTTCATATTGGAAACAATGTACCTTGATGAATGAAAACATGGTATTAAAACCAAATGCCCTTAGACTTGCTCTAGAAGATAGAAGGTAAGGCATGCCTAGGGATTAGAAGTACTTCGGCACGAATATATCGTGTTTCTTGGCGTGGAAGCCATATTGGAACTTCGGTCCATATTGTATTGGGACATTGTTCACAGAGGACTTCGGTCCATATTGGGACTTCAGTCAATATTGGGACTTCGGTCCATAGAGGACTTCGGTCCATAGAGGACTTCGGTCCATATTGCATTGGAACTTTGGTTCATATTGGGACAAGGGTCCATATTGAATCCCGTTTTCTATTCTATGGTTTTTTTTGGGCATTGGTTAATAAATCCGGATATTGTCATTGATAAAGTATTGCAAATTATTCTCTAGATGTGAATGAATATTGTTTTTGATGTGGACATTAACATTGATATTGATATTGATATTGAGATTGACATGATTGAGTATGGAAAATGATTGATAATCTTAATGGGATACCATGGCTAAATAGGTTCATTTGTGTAGCCTTGGTGTGTGTCTCATTACCCCTAAATTGCTCATAATTGGATTCTTGCAAGTCATGAGAAAATTGTGTTAATATGACCTAATTGTAAGATAACTAATTCACATCTATAAGTTATAATTGAATTATATGGCTAATGTGAATGGCTTGACTTAACTTGAAGAATAAGTGAATGCATGGAAACTTGGCTACCTAAGAGCCTATGTGTGGTATGTACATGATCATGATGTATTGGATGTGTAATTGAATAGCCAACCCTTAGTCCAACCCCTTTGATGAGTTGCTTTTGTGACATGTTGTTCTCTTATAAAATGGATTGGGTTAAAACCCTTATTGTTGAATAAATGTGTACTTGGAGTGTCCCAAGTGTTGTTATGTCAATTTTTGGTTTCCAAATTGGTTTTACAAACCTTAACTAAGAGCTTTGAAAATAAATTGAGAAAGCTTTAGTGTATTGAAGTTTTATATGAGATGTTTCGGAACTAAACGAATCATGAAACAAAGGTGTTTTAATGCATTGATCCTAGGGTGTTTCTAGGTGTTTAAGATTCCTATCAAGTCCATAAATTGTTTTTGGAATGATTCATAAACTGAAAGAAGTGTTTTGGTGGTGTAAAAATGAAGAAAAACCATATTTTTGAAGTTCTAGAACAACTGGGCGCCCTGGTCCGCACCCTGGTAAGCAACAAGGACGCGAATCAGGAGGCGAAAAGTGGTACCGAAGCTGTTTTTGTGCACTGGGCGCCCTGGTTCGCGCCCTGGTCAAGCTTACCAGGACGCCTAGGTCTCAACAGTGAACTTCTTTACCTTCGTTCTCCTTCGTCCGAACTCCGAATTGGGAGTCGTTTGTGGCTATGGATTCTTCATTGAGTCTAGTTTTCAACCATATCCTTATATTTCAAAAATAATGTCATTTGAGTATTGCGATTTTTAAAATACTCCAAAACTATCAGAAAATTCAGCTTTTATGTAAAATGCAAATTTCTTCCCTATTGATTTAAAAATGCTTTAGTTTACTTATTTTCGACCATAAATGAATAAGTAAATGTACCATAATATTATGATGGCCTCTTGCAAGGCTCAAATGGATTGAAATTGACTTGTGAACGTTAATTGTGATGTAAGTGATGTTTACAAGACCATGTTAAGTGTATAAATGACATGTTAGCGAATTGTTTTAGGTTGTATTACTTGTAAGTGGTTATTTGTTTTGTAAGTTAAAAAAAAAGGTCATTAGCATATTTTGATTTCCAAAGTCCTTATAGTCTACGGACATTTTTAAGTTACGTTATCTATGTTTTGTAAGCTTAAAGATTCTTTGTCTAAATGTTGGGTTTCATCTATGAATTGTATGATTGATAATTGTCGTCATGAATATTAAAAATTGAATAAGATCAATTATTTCTTGCTTAATTGATTGTAAGGATTGATTGACGGATTGACTCGATTGACTATGGAACTTTAGTAAGTTCACTAATTGCATTGCTTGCCAATTAATTAAATATATTGGTGTATTGAAAAATATTCTTTCAATTATATGTAAACCAAAGATGAATTTTGTATTTTTAACCATTCATCCAAATCATCTTCCCTCAAGTTTATTTGGGTTATTCTAAGGTTTTAATTGATATTGAACATTGACTTGATAAAAAACTTTTGAACGTATTTGAACATGCTTGAGTTTCCTTAATTTGAAACCCTTGTAATATTTTTCTATTGATTGAATGTCCTTGTAAGAATGTTTTCTTATGTATTTTCCTATAACCATTGGAAGTGTTACATTAGTCGAATGTCTTCTTAGATTTGGGTTGTTGGACTAAGCGCGGGGTTTTGGCTATTAATCAATTATTCATTAATTGTTGTTCAATTGATAGATCGATTATATGATCACTTGATTGTCTATTGATTGATTAATTGATCATTTGATTGTTTCTTGATTGAGTTATTATTGGTTTGATTGTATATTGATTGATTGATCGATCGTTTGATGATTTCTTGATTGATTGATCTTTTGGATTGTCTCGGTTGTATTGATTGTCTTGTGATTGCATTATTGATTGATGGATCCATATGGTTTATGATAAAGAGTAATGAGATTAATCTTAATGATTGGTAAACTATGAATGAACATGAATGTGTGACATAGCATGCCTCGATTGGTACACTAGCATGATTGATTGCTAGGAATTGATTGTGCTTGACTTCTATGTGTTAAGGTGAGCTTAGAGGTGCTCACATTAGAATTGCATTGTGTGATAAAGCATTGCATATCGACGAAAAGGTAAAAGCATTTGTGTGTGCTTGTTTGGGATATGGAATGCGAACCAGGCGTGTGCCTGACCTTTCTTCTTTTTTTTTCCCTATAATTGTGTTTTCAGGTTCGATCGAGCAAGGCATGTGGTATTTGAGCTCTCATGGTGAAGTCCATTAATGTTGTAACCACTCATACATGTATTTTAGATTTTATCATGTTTGTAAATAAGTTCACATGCATTTGAATTACGATTGTAAAAGATATTTTATCCATTTGGAATTTCTTAACATTGTCATATAAGATTTAAACAAAGTATTTTATGTTTAAGAAAGTAACGTCTTTATTTGTCTTCCGCAAAAAAATATCGCATAAAATGATTGACTTTTGAAATTGTTCCTAAATTGTAAATTGCAATTGCATTGTTAATTTGGCAGTTCGGACCATCTGTTGCGGTCTCGGCCGGGGCGGGGGTTCGACGCTACATATACAGTCCGGTTACGGACACTGGGCACATTTTTAGCCTAATTCCAATTATGTCTTTCGCCAATCAAAGTCTAGCTATCCAATTGAGTCTAATCCTAACACTTATAGCCAGTTAGGAGCCACAATATACACTACCCAAAGTTAGAACCCAAAAGAATTCAACTAGTATCAACAAGAATCAAACCAAAATATATCCAACACATAACCAGAAGCAGAAACATATCATTATCACAGAGTTTCAAGTTACCCAATAATTTAGGTGTTTAACTTACCAGGCATGTCCTTAGTCTAATAACAAAATCAGGAACAGAAACAGACAGATAGGGTTAAACCCTCAGAGATGGATCAAAGATCCCAGAAATGATGTTGTCGCATCCAGACAGTGAGCAAAGCTCCAGAAATGATGTCGTCGCGTCCAGAAAGTGGTTGGCAATCAAGGCCATATACGCTTTCGCGCATCAATGTATACAACTAGTTTTCCCTAACAGCATGGTGGTCTTATCGTATTAACCTTAGGACAGGACTTTAACAGATTACAAAATTCAGATTCCTGATTACAGACAGATAGCAGACAGATATGGAGACTAATTCACATGTCCGATCAAGAACAGATAATATGGCAGCAATATACCCAAACAGTTTATAACAAATGTTGCAGATTAAGCTCAACAACACAGATTTCAGCTTATATTAATTTAACCAATTAGAAAACAATCAAACAGACAATAGCAAACAATAGTGAGGGTGTAAACACGGCTACTAACCTTATTCGCTAATCCGAGTCCACCGAAATTACTCCAGTTGACGATCCCCAACTTGGTCTACACCAAATTAATAATAGAATCCATAAATCCCCAAATTGAACAAATTAGGGTTTATATCTAAAGAACAATTAAAACTAATTGAGATTCAATAAAAACCCAAATAGTGAAATTAAACCAAGGGTTTCAAAACCCAAACCATATAAAGCAAAACCCCTCAAATCAATTCGTTGAAATAAACTCCAAAATCATCAAACCCTAATTAGAGATAAAATCCCCAAATCAATAAGAGTTTATTTAAAGCAAAAGAGATGTAGAAATCATTACCAAGGTGAAGAAATCGAGATCAACACCAAATCCCAAGTGAAATCCACACAAGAAGTTTAGAAACATGTAATGGGTGTGTGTTCTTGAGTTGAGAGAAAAAAGGTTTACGTAAAAGCTTTCTTTCTAGGTTTTGGTGACAAAAGAATTAAAACCTTCTTTTCATATTTATATGGGTGGTAAATAACTCCACCAACCCATGTGTTTCATTCGGTTTAAAAAATAACCTTATTTTAGAAATATTTACAAAATTAACTTAAATATCAAATTGTTTTCAAAACCAACCCAAAAGTCAACTTAGTCAAATAATATGGTCAAACCGAAAAAGTCAACATTTTGCAAAATGCCCATTTTACCCTTGAACGATAAATAGACCAAAAATTAAATAAAATTCCAAATTAAGCAGACGAATAGCCCCAGATTACGGACGTGACAGGGGGCCGGGCGTTACAAATGGTATTAGAGCAACCCTAAGACCGCAAGTGCACCTGTGGACATAAGAGTCCTGGGCATTCGTCTAGCGGGGGTAATGATTTTGAGAATGATGTGGGTCAACCACAACGAGGACGTTGTGTCCTAAGGGGGGTGGATTGTAACATCACATATTGAAACAAGGTTAAAAGGAATTGAATTGCTACCTATATCACCAATGTGCATATTGTTTTTTCGGGAACCCAAAACTTGAGAACTCCAAAATCAAGTATGCTTGGCTTGGAACAATTTTGGGATGGGTGACCTTCTGGGAAGTTTCCCAGAAAGTATGCGTGTAAGGAGAAAACATACAGGAAAGCGTAACGGTGGTCTGTGGGGCTAATGGTCACCCTTAAAACCGATTGTGAATGACGTGGTGTCTAGCCACCGCGCTTCAGGTTCATCCCGGGGCGGGGGACCAGACGTTACATGGTATCTTGGGAAGCCAAAATTTGCACGCCTATTTACTGGATTTTTTCGTTATAAAGCACCTCATGTGTACAAGAAAGTCCTACATTACATAAGTAAACAAACTTGCACAAACACCGATGGATGGATTGCATCGAATTAGCCTATCGATGGGCTATTGTGACCATTTGAGGTGGTTCGACATGCCATCTGTAACACCCCATATTGAGACAAGGTTAAAAGGAATTGAATTGCTACCCATATCTCCAATGTGCGCATTATTTTTGGGCAGCCCAGAACTTGAGAACTCTAAAGTTACGCGTGCTTGGCTTGGAGCAATCTTGGGATGGGTGACCTTCTAGGAAGTTTTTCCAGAAAGCATGCAAGTGAGGAAAAAGTGTGATGGAAAGCGTAATGGTGGTCCATGGGGCTAGTGGTCAGCCTTAAGACCGGTTAAGTAATGATGTGACGCCTTAAAACCGTGCCTCAGGTTCATCCGGAGGCGGGGATCAGACGTTACAAATGGTATTAGAGCAATCCTACGACCGCGAGTGTGCCTATAGACATAAGAGCCCTTGGCATTCTTCTAGCAGGGGTAAAGATTCTAGAAATGATGTGGGTCAACCACAATGAGGACGTTGTGTCCTAGAGGGGTGGATTGTAACACCCCATATTGAGACAAGGTTAAAAAGAATTGAATTGTTACTCATATCACTTATGTGCACATTATTTCGGGAGCCAAGAACTTGAGAACACTAAAGTTAAGCGTGCTTGCCTTGGAGCAATCTTGGGATGGGTGACCTTCTAAGAAGTTTTTCCAGAAAGCATGCAAGTGAGGAAAAAATGTACTGGAAAGTGTAATAGTGGTCTATGGGGCTAGTGGTCAGTCTTAAGACCAGTCAAGTAATGATGTGGCGCCCTACCACCGCGCCTCGGGTTCATCCAGGGACGGGGGTCAGACGTTACACCATCGCCCCCCGAAATATGGCATCTTAGGGTGCTTATAACATGCCTAAAAATATTGGGTGAAAACAAGTTGGCATTTTGGAAGTGGAAAAAATGATATTTATATGGCCTGCGTAAGAGTACGTTTCAAAGGATAATGAACTCATACGTGTCCCACGTGAACTACAAATTAACCATTAAAGTCCAAATCAATCCTAGTGGTTTTTATGATAGATTAATGATGCGGTGAACACAAGGACCATTGATTTGGTCATAAATAGTCTTGCTTCCTAGTATACCAACCAAGGAAGCAATCGTGTTTTAACTTGGTTTCCCTATACGCATTACAGATAAGCGAGGTGGACATGCTTCCCTATATTGAGACCAGGGAAGCCATTTAGGAGTGCTCTCACTTCCCTGCCTAATATCCTGGGAAGACACATTTTGCACACTTATTTGCTGGATTTTTACGTTATAGAGCATCTCATATGTACAAGAAAGTCCTACATTACATAAGTAAACAGACTTGCCCAAATCCCGACGGATGGATTACATCGGATTAGTCTATCGATGGGCTGTTATGACCGTTTTAGGTAGTTCGACATGTCATCGCCCCCCGAAACATGACATCTTAAGGTGCTTACAACATGCCTAACAATATTGGGTTAAAATAAGTTGGCATTGTGGAAGCGGAAAAACATGATGTTTATATGGCCTGCGTAAGAGTACATTTCAAAGGATGATGAACTCATACGTGTCCCACATGAACTACAAATTGACCATTAAAGTCCAAATCAATCCTAGTGGTTTTTATGATGGATTAATGATGTTATGAACACAAGGACCATTGATTTGGTAATCAATAGTGCCGCTTCCCGGTATACCAACCAGGGAAACAATCGTGTTTTAACTCGGCTTCCCTATACCCAAAACAGGGAAGGGGTGTGGACATGTTTCCCTGAGTTGAGACCAGGGAAGCCGTTCAGGACTGCTCTCGCTTCCCTGTCTGGTACCCCGGGAGGCCACATTTTGCATGCCTATTTGCTGGATTTTTACGTTATAGAGCACCTCATGTATAAGGAACCCTTTCATTACATAAGTAAATAGACTTGCACTGGTATCCCGGATAGATCATATCGGATTAGCCTATCGATGGTTTATTGTGATCGTTTGAGGTGGTTCGACATATCATCTCCCCCCGAAACATGGCATCTGGAGGTGCTTACAACATGCCTGACAATATTGGGTGAAAATAAGTTGGCATTTTGGAAGTGGAAAAACATGATGATTATATGGCCTGCGTAAGAGTACATTGCAAAGGATGATGAACTTATACGTACCCCACATGAACTACAAGTTTACCATTAAAGTCCAAATAAATCCCATGTGTTTTTATGATGGATTAATAATGTTGTGAACACAGGGACCATTGATTCGGTCATCAATTATGTCGCTTCCCGGTATACTAACCAAGGAAGTAATTGTGTTTTAACTTGGCTTCCCTGTACGCAAAATTGGGAAGCGGGGTAGATATGCTTCCTTGTGCTGAGACCAGGAAGCTATTCAGGACTGCTCTCGCTTCCCTGCCTTGTATCCCGGGAAGCCATGTTAATCCTCAATTGCTTCCCTGTTTGGATGATTAATATCTGACAAATTAATAAATATCCAACAGTTTAATACTCATCCTACATATTAAATATAAAATATCCAACAGTTGAATCAACATCTACCAGTTTAATAATAAATATACAAAAGTTTAATCAATATTCAAAAATTTTAACAAATATCCAAAAGCTTAACATACACTAGTATTTAACCTACAATTACATCAATTGAGGTCATTTTGATTCAGAACTGTAGTTGATAAGAGGGTCAGACCGGAACTCCACTGAATAATCGTAAAAGGAATATATAATTTCCCTTCTAATCCTCACTGCCTCCCCAGCTGTGCTACCAAAAGACCATGCCGATGTTCTTGTCCATATATTGCATATATACATGTATATACATACGCCCCACAAGAATGTCTGCAATGTTGAACAGTATAGATCAATATGCAATGAACAACTGTAAGATTAGTTAGTTTGTGTTTTACTTACAAATCAGATTATATCATCATTCCTATATCTTCTCCAGCCGTCTAAACCTTTCAATCACCTCATGGAAACTCAATAGTAACTTCCTCATTTAGTTTCTTTAGGATCCTATCCAAGAATGTGACAAAATGTCTCAAATGTCTTAGGACGATGGTCGGTCTAGAGGTGAGCGAGTCTAAAACAATGATTTCTTTGTGCTTGAATGATGCAACGCAAAGAATCCAGTAGTTTCCTTGAATATGTGTAGGGAATAATAACTACATATTTAAATGCACATTTTTATAAGATCATTTAATTGAAAAGTCACTTTATAGATGTTAAATTAATCACATTTGAACTTACATGATCAACCTCGCTCCAAGCATCATTACACTCGCCATTGTGCACTTCTCTAGTGATATCCTTGAAGTACGACCTAATGTCTTCACTATCTTCACACTTCATATAAGTGTGAAACAAATAATTGGTTAGTCTAAATTGAATATGCTGTAAATAAAATTACATAAGTAGGAAATATTGAATTACTTACAAACACGCTTGAACTCAAAACTGTAACATTATTCCTCTTTTCCTTGATGTGTTTGTACATGTATCTAATCCACTAATTTATATATGTATTTGTAAACCATATCTCAGGATCTATGACTCGTCTTCCACCATATGCCACACTAAATGTCTAATTGGCCTTTTACCTTCCGGGCCAACCAAGAACTTTTCCACAAATATAGCATAACATATTTTTAGAACATCCTCTGCCTCAATCTCATTGGTCTACACGTGTGTAACACCCGAACCCCCGCCCCGACAGAAAGGGGACGCGGAATCCGGATGCTACCGGTGCGGAAGACAAATAACGGATAACAAATAAATAGACATACAAATCATGCTCAAATCTGAATGACAGTTCTTAAAAATCCAAATTCAAATAGTTCGAAACCAATCCAAAACCAAATTGTAGTTTGACTACAAGTTCCAAAAGAAAGGAAAATCACATAAAAATATCCCAAAAGTACTTAATCTGAAAGTCAATCCAAAACATAGTGCAGCGGGTTCAAAAACTAATATAAGTCCAACAAAATAAGACAGCAATGAATCCAAGTCTGAAGAGGATGCCATGTGAATGCTCGATGCTAGTGATATCCTGCTATCCCACCTGACCGTCTAAACTCAGCAATTTCCATTCCCAAAAGGGATCAAATTATACAAAACAAAAAGGAAAACAACGAAGGGTCAGACTATCGATGTCTGGTTAGTAAGCCAATGCCCAACAAACACACACAGATGCGTCTTATTAAACAGAATAGTATGTCACACACAAATGCAGGTTAGTTAACAACCAAAGGGTACAAACAGAAGCAAACAAGTTAATTATCAAATCAAGTTATCCCAAATAATCCCTTTTAAGTGATCTAAGATAAGTGATTACATATTATTGCTTTTACCATTTGAGGAAGGCCTTACAGTTGTCGAATTATTTTCAGAAGGAAGACCGATACTGAATTAGGAGTTCGATATGCAGTCCGGTAGGCTATTCGGTCAAAGAGCATTACTAGACTTACCAAATTGTAATTCGGTAGACATTCCCGTAAGCTATTCGGTCAGAGAGCAATTATACGAATCCAAGGAAAGTTTAAGTGATAGTTTGATTCCTAATCCGGTTTGAAGCTTAGTCAGAGAGTTTCAAGTCTCTCAGACATGCCGAATTGTAATTCGGTACTTAGCTCGGTGAAGAGCTTGGTCAGAGAGGTTGAACAGTTTTCAGAGACTCATACCGAACTACAGTTCGGTATCTAATTCGGTAAGTAGTTCGTCCAGAGAGTGAATCTAATAATCTCGTGACGGACCGAATTGTATTTCGGTAACCAGCTCGGTAAGGAATTTGTCCAGAGACCATCCTACGTCCTGTTTTACAATTTTAAGTGACATTCCAGTAACTAGTCAGGTAAATAGTCCTGTTACGGACACTGCGCATATTTTTAGCCTAATTCACATTATGTCGTTCGCCAATTAAAGTCTAGCTATCCAAATGGGTCTATTCCTAACACTTATAGCTAGTTATGAAACACAACAAACACTACCCAGTGTTAACATCCAAAAGATAAAAGCGTGCATTAACAAGAGTCAACCAAAACATAGCAAACAAACATCATCAGAAGCGGAAACAATTCATTATCACAGAATTCAGATTACCCAATTATTTAGGTGTTTAACTTACTAGGCCTGTCTTTAGTTTAATAACAGAAATCGGGAACAGAAACATACAAATAGGGTTAAACCCTCAGAGATGGATCAAAGATCTCAGAAGTGATGCCGTCGCATCCAGACAGTGAGCAGAGCTCCAGAAGTGATGCCGTCGCATCCAGAAAGTGGTTAGCAATCAAGGCCATATACGCTTTCGCGCATCGATGTATACATCTAGTTTTCCCTAACAGCATGCTGGTCTTATCGTATTAACTTTAGGACATGACTTTAACAAATTACAGAATTCAGATTTCAGATTACAGACAGATAGCAGACAAATATGGATACTAATTCACATGTCCGAATATGTACAAATAAAATGGCAGCAAAATACCTAAACAGTTTATCAAATGCAGCAATTTAAGCTATCCCAAATCAGAATTCGTCTTGTATAAATTTTATCAATTTTCATACAAGCAAACAAACAAAAACATACAAACGTGAGGGCGTAAACACGGCTACTAACCTTATTCGCTAATCCAAAATCCACCGAAGTTACTCCGGTTGACGATTCCCAACTTGGTCTACACCAAATCAAGAGTAACTCATAAATCCCCAATTCACAAAAGTTAGGGTTTATACCCAAGAACAATTCAAATAAATTAAAACCCAATTAAGACCTAAATTATGAAATCAATATTAAGGGTTTCAAAACCCAACCCATGAAGAACATAAATCCCAAATCGATTTTTGAAATCAAACTTAAAATCAACAAATCCTAATATGAACAAAATCCCTAAATCAATTAATGTGATTTAAAACAAAAGAGTTGTAGCAATCATTACCTATATGAAGAAATCGAGGTCAAAACCAAATCCCAAGCGAAAACCACATAAAAAGTTTAGAAATATGTGATGGGTGAGTGTTCTTGATTTGAGAGAAAAGATGAATACGTAAAAGTGACTCTTTCTAGGTTTTGTAAATAATGAATCAAAAAGCTATTCTTTTCAATTTAAATATGGGTGGCAAATATCGCCATAAACCCATATATTTTCATATCAATTAAAAATAACCCCAATTTTAGAGTTAATTACATAATTGACTCAACTATCAAATTATTTTCAAAACAAACCCAAAAGTCAACTAAGTCAATCATTTGGTCAAACCGAAAAAGTCAACATTTACGAAAATGCCCAATTTACCCTTGAACGATAATTAGACCAAAATTCAATAAAATTTCGAAATAAGCAGACGAATAGCCCTAGATTACGGATGTGACAATGTGTTTAAACCATTCCATAACAGCCTGAATCCATTCATTCTCAAGTCACTGAATACGGTATTTATACACTGTGTTACCGCCTTCAGAAGGTGTATGTATTGTCATAAGCTTCTTGGAGATATTCCGAACATTAGCCCGGTTATCAAGGCATACTCCTTTTTTCCAAACCTTACTGCTCTATCTCCTAGCCCAAACCATAGCTCGTCAGTCTTTAAATTCTTCCCCGTCAAGAGTCTTCAAAAAACGTAGGGCATAAAATTGCCCGGAAATGCCCCATTACATTGGTTTATGAGAAGGAAATGTTAAATGGTCCGCATTTCCATGTGTCAACCAAATTAAACTCATTCAATTTTGCCTCAATTAAATCCATGACCAAAGGCTGCCCTTATGTATTGATCTTCTTATAGGAGAAGTCTCGCAGTTCGTACCTAAAGTACAATCTATCTTTAAATTTGACCCTTTTAATTTTCTCCTATAAAATAAATCATTAAATCATAAGTAAATGCTAAAATAAGAATGCTGGGATGTAGTATAATAAGTTGGTTTCCCTGTATGATATATAAGGAAGCCATTGTAACCCGTGAGGGCTTCCTTGTTTCTAAAATAAGGAAGCTTCTAATTATATACATGCTTTCATGTATTGAAATCCAATAAGCACTAACAATATTGGCTTACTGAGCTATAATACAAGGAAGCTTCATAAGATTAATAGCAAAAAAGAGCTTCCCTGTATGCGAGGTAGGGAAGTGACACGATATATAACACAACTTTCTTATCCAGATAACAGGGAACCTATGTTATTTCCCGTCGCTTCACTATCTCGCATGCAGGAAAGTTCTTCAACTATTTTGTACTAACATCATCTAAACTGTATAACATTTTCAAATTAATGAATAAATTAATTGCACGTAAATTCCTAACATAATCATAGTATAATATCCAACATAAACTCATTGCAGATGGAAAAGAAATGTGACTTCCTTGTATGAAGACAGGGAAACAATTACATGTCTTAATTGTTTCCCTATATTGTAAGTAAGGAGGCTAGTTATTATATAACTGGTTTCCTATATTGAAGTCCGGGAAACTCTAAATATTTTTTTTAAGAAAATGGAGCTTCCCTATATTCGAGACATGGGAGCGAACAAGTAAATAACACTGCTTCCCTTTCCCGATAATAGGAAAACTATGTAATTTTCCTATCGCTTCCATGTATAGAATACATGGAAGCTAATAACATGTTCATCATACCAATTCATACTAAGCTACTGAGCAACGTATTAATATGTTGATACCAATTCATGCCTACAAATTCCTAACCAAATCACACTATAAATGAGGCCTAAACCACAAACCGCTCTAAACTAATCACAACCATAAACAAAGACAACCATAAACTAATCAAAACCCGTAACCATTCATGAACTAATTCCCTTAAAAATTGAAACTAGAGACATGAAAAACACACAATCAAAAACCCTTAACTTTTGCCACAAATGTTTCCTCTGATGGGCTGACAGTTCTACCTCCGTCGCTTTCTTCTTCTCTAGCGATTTGAGTCGTCTATCGCCTGAAAAGTCTCCTTTCGCACTATGGCTCTTCTTTGATACCAAAGTTGGATTTGAATAGCCCATTTTGTTCTTATTTATTTTTACCATGGTAGAAGAAGATGTTGTGTCTTCAAATCTGAAGAAGAGGAAGAAGAGGATGCTTCCCTATTTAGTTGAATGATATCTGGTTGAAGAGGAATAAGAGGAAGATTGATGTTTAGTTGAAGAAGAAGAATAGGAAGAACGATGTCTGTTGAATGATGTCTGGTTGAAGAGGAAGAGGAAATACGAGTGTTGTGGGAATTTGAGAGGATTTGAAGTGATGTCTGGTTGAAGAAGAACGAGAGGAATGAGGGTATATTTAGTTTGGTTTGTGCAACGATTGCTTGAAGGGTAATAAAGAGAATTCATTTGAAATGAATTTTAATTTATTTGTATATTTTTTAAAAATATAATTTTTAATAAGAGGGATAATGTGATAAAATTGGTTCAATACATGCAAAAACTTTTATACAAAGTTTAGTTTTGCAAAAATATTACTCTTGGGCCAAAACTAATTTGTTCAAATTGTTATGGCCAAAAGTGAGAATTATCACTTAATTATATTAATTCTAATTTATTAGGGATAAAATATTTTAAGTGAATAATTATAATATTATAAGTTGATATTAAAACATATGTATTTAATTTATAGTATTAAATACAATTTATATATAATTTTTAAAAACTTATTTTTCCAAACACCTGCCTAGCCACTGAACATTTGATCATATTTTATACCACACATTTTTTTATTGTTGGAACGACTGCTACTTATAAAATACTCAATTTTATGTTCGGCATGTTTACATACACTTCATAAAATTATTTCCCAATCACATTGTCGGAACACATGACCATAATACACAGACGCGGACACTATCAAGTATTGTGATCGAGAGTTGCTGACCCGTTAATTCTTTGAGCAATCATGAGATGAATAATATTAGATTGCAACTAATTTAGTTAAGGAACCGAATTCGTTTTAGGAATATAATCAAAATAGAGTGAAACTAAAAAGAAATGAAACGGAAGCGACGTGGTTACATTTGTTGAAAAGATTCAACGGAAGAGTAAAAAAAAAATAGAAGGAATCCGTTAAATTTCAAGTTAGCAACAGAAATACAGAGCACGACAAAAAACCAAATTGATTGAGGACACGTGTCATCAATATAAGGCCTGTCGTCTCCTCTGCTCCCGCGCGTTTGTGTGTCTTTATTTCTCTCTCTACACTCGCAACAACAAACTTCGCCATTCGTCTTTTCCTTGGACAAGGTTTCACAGCATACCACAGTTTTCTCTCTCTCTCTCTCTTTCAATCTTTTTTCCTTTTGTGGTTTTTCTTTGTATTTTGAAAAAGTCTTTTCCATTACAACACACTTTTCTTCATTTTTACAGGCGAAAGGCGAGCGTTTCATTTGCTTCGTTTGTTCTGACCACAACAACGTAAGATATATCGTCCATTTCTTTTCTTTTTGTTCTTTTTTTTCTTGACATATTTTCTTTCCTCTGTTTGTTTCTCGGGAAAATGTCAATCTATTTTCTTCTTACTTCACTTGTTGTCGTCACGTTCTTGAACTTCCACTGAAAGCCAAATCCTGTTTAGTTTTCTGTTTTATTGGCAGCCAAACAAACATGAAATTGAATTGAGATTATAAAAAATAGAGAAATGATTTTGTGATCGGTATGCTGTTGTTGTCGTTGCTGCGATTGGATTGTTAAACCGGTGATTGTATTTTGACAGGAAGTAGTTAGTAGGTAGAGATGTCGACGCTGGACCCGGGCCTTTCGAGGCGGCCGTCTAGAAGCGCCGCCATGACCACCTTCTCTACCGAGGTCTTTGATAATGAGGTGGTGCCGTCCTCACTCCGCTCCATAGCTCCAATTCTACGCATTGCAACCGAAATCGAGAGCGAGCGACCTCGTGTTGCTTATCTATGTATGTTTCAATATAATCGATCATTTAATTTAGTATATTAGAATGATATTGTATCTAATGATTGATATGGTTGGTTTCCTGGAATTGAAGGTCGGTTCTATGCATTCGAGAAAGCTCATCGATTGGACCCTAGCTCCAGCGGCCGTGGAGTCAGGCAGTTCAAGACAGCTCTATTGCAGAGATTGGAAAGGGTATCTTAATTAAGCTTCTAATATTTTCAGATTATTTTATTTATAATAATTTGAATATAAATTATTTAAAGTATTTTATATAAAAAATAAATAAATTTAAAGAAAATAGTATTTTCATAATTAAAAATAAAAAATATATTTTTAAAATATTAAAGTTATATTATTTTAATTAATTATATATAAATAATTATTTTATTTTATTTGAAATTTAATTTATTTTTATTAAATTAGGATAATACATCTAGTTTAGCTTCTGGGATTAAAAAGACGGATGCACGAGAAATTGAAAGCTACTATCAGCAATATTTTGAACAATACGTTAGAGCACTTGACCAAGGGGAGCAGGCGGACAGGTAATCTAATTTGCCCGCCTTATTATTATTTGTTTTGGGCTTGACTCTCTCATTGTCACATTATTCTAATTAACTTGTTGATAGAGTTCAAGTAGGTAAAGCTTACCAGACAGCAGGGGTGCTGTTTGAAGTGCTCTGTGCAGTTAATAAGACTGAGAAAGTGGAAGAAGTTGCTCCAGAGGTAAGTTTCTACAGACTGTAGTTTGCATTATTATAATTATCGTAGGTCTGACGAAATCACATTCAAAATTCGCTCCTTTGAGCAGATTATCGCATCTGCTAGAGAGGTTCAAGAAAAGAAGGAGATATATGCACCCTATAACATTCTTCCACTTGATGCAGCTGGGGCTTCGCAGGCTATCATGCAGTTTGAGGAGGTATATTTGTTTATGAATTATGTTCCACCGTATGTATGAAATATGTTTTTCCTATTGCATGCCCTCCCGACGTTAATGGTTGCTAGTGACGTTAATTGTATGTTCTGTATGTAGGAATCTCCACTAAAGTATCCAATTTTTACTTTTCAATTTTAAATTTTTGATATTAATTTTATTATTATTTTTTACAATTTTTTAAATTCTGTTCTCTAATGCTGATGCTTTATTGTCTGTATTCTTCGTATTTCAGGTCAAGGCTGCTGTGGCTGCCTTGTGGAATACCCGTGGGTTAAATTGGCCTGCTTCATTTGAACCATCCAGGCAGAAAGCTGGGGACTTGGACATTCTTGATTGGCTGAGGGCAATGTTTGGGTTCCAGGCATGTTGTTTACATAATAAAATAACAAATAAGGATGGAACATATCTCTTTTACAAATTAATGTTTGGCATGAAGAGTATAACTAATGAGTTTGGTTTATTTTTCCACTACAGAGAGACAATGTCAGGAATCAGAGAGAGCATTTAACTTTATTACTGGCTAACAATCATATCAGGCTTCATCCGAAGCCGGAACCACTCAACAAAGTATGTGCCATACATTATCCTGGAGTTCTCTGCTGCTATATTTTCTTTTGACTCTATAACAACTCGTTCGATTTTCTTTTCAAGTCTACACTAATATTTACTCGGCTCCTTATAATATGTTCATTAGCTTCTCTGTACTGTACCTATTTTCATGTTGGGTTTTGTGGCTAAGACCATTTCTAATGTTCAGCTTGATGAACGAGCAATTGATGCAGTTATGAACAAGCTTTTTAAGAATTACAAAACGTGGTGCAAATTTTTAGGACGAAAGCACAGTTTACGGTGAGACATTACAGTTTTCTTCATGTACAATTGTTGTGAACCTTTCCATTTTTTTCAAGCTAGCGTTTTGAACTCCGATTTCCATGTGTGACTTGGACCTGAATACTAAGATATAAATTCCTTCCATGTAGCCTCCCTCAAGGTGCTGCCCAAGAAGTTCAGCAAAGAAAGATTCTATACATGGGTCTATATCTTCTCATATGGGGTGAAGCAGCTAATATTCGCTTCATGCCAGAATGTTTGTGCTATATTTTTCATAATGTGAGTACCACCTTAGTTTGTTGTAAGAGGATTTCATTCTTTTCCCCCACATACTCAGACAGTTTGTTTGTACTTGAGAGAAGTATACACTTTTTTTAATAGTGCCTCCATTTGTTCCAGATGGCATATGAACTCCATGGCCTTTTGGCTGGAAATGTTAGTATTGTTACCGGAGAAAACATTAAACCTTCTTATGGTGGGGATGATGAGGCTTTCTTGCGCAAGGTTGTAACACCTATTTACCATGTAATCGATAAGGTATGCTTGAGAAGGAAGCAACTTGGCTCTCAAAAATATGTTTGTATATTTGTTTTTGTTAATATTTTCCATTAAAATATGCTAGGAAGCCAAGAAGAGCAAAGATGGGAAAGCTTCTAACTCAGATTGGTGCAATTACGATGATTTGAACGAGTATTTCTGGTTGGTACATATTTACTACATTGGTACAAGTTGTAACCAAAATGCTTGGTTTTTGATCTCTCAGTGCTTGAGCTATTTGGTTTTACTATATGATCCTCAGGTCATCTGATTGCTTCTCTCTTGGTTGGCCTATGCGTGATGATGGTGACTTCTTTAAGTCAACCCGTGAGGTATTACTATAGTTTACGATTCTGTTTTTGCCCAAAAACCCAATTTATTTATTTTTTACTGTATCTTTTGTTGTTCTATACTAGGGAAGAAAAAATCTTCAAGGGAAATCACGGGCAACTGGAAAATCAAATTTTATTGAATCACGTTCATTTTGGCACATTTTTAGAAGTTTCGATCGGCTATGGTCATTTTATATTTTGGGTCTACAGGTATTTAATAGTGGTAATCATAATATAATGATTTAGGTTATTTGTACAATAATGATGATATTCATTGTATCCAAACTGTTGCAGGCAATGCTCATTATTGCATGGAGGGGAGTGTCTCCAGTGGAGATTTTTCAGAGGGACATGCTATATTACCTATCCAGTACTTTTATCACTGCAGCTGTCCTTCGTCTCTTGCAAAGTACGATATGCTTGTTTTTTTGTTTGAGGTTTGAAGTCAAAGCATTATATTCCCATGAAAAAAAGCAGAATATGAAATCTAACTTCTTTGTCTCCTTGAGTGGAGTAGTTCCAATTAAGACCATTTTGACTTTGCATATCACTGATATCAGGACTTCTCATCATATTTTTATCAGGTATTCTAGATCTTGTTCTGAACTTTCCTGGATACCATAGATGGAAGTTTTCTGCTGTTCTGAGGAACATTCTTAAACTGATAACTAGCCTTGCCTGGACTGTCATTCTTCCTGTAACTTATCTGCAATCAGTCACTTTTGCGCCTAAAAGCGTTAAACAACTATTGGGATTTCTTCCTCAAGTAAAAGGGATTCCAACTCTTTACATAATGGCTGTTGGACTATATCTGCTGCCCAACTTAATTGCAGCTGTTTTGTTTATTTTCCCTATGCTTCGACGATTTATTGAGAACTCGGATTGGCACATTCTCCGGCTTCTTTTGTGGTGGTCTCAGGTACCAAACCTGTTCTATTATAAATCTCTCCTCATCATCTTTGATGTTTTATATTTTTAGATATTTTCTTGTTAAAAAGAAGCACGTTGCTGTTCTTTCTAGATTGAGAATCATGAGTTCTGTTCTGAACAACTATATCATTCTTGTTTACAAGTTTAAGAGATGAGAATCATGTCTAGACATGAGAATCATGAGTTCCGTTCTTTCTAGATTGTGGGAATCATGAGTTCTGTTTTGAATAACTATATCATTCCTTTTTACAAGTTTAAGAGATGAGAATCATGAGTTCCATTCTAAATATTTTCCTTCACTTGTAAGTCATTACATTCTTATTTAATCTATTTAAATGAAACCCTCTACTTCCTGCAGCCAAGGATTTATGTAGGTAGGGGGATGCATGAAAGCCAATTTGCTCTTCTGAAGTGAGTGCCTTCACAGATTTTCACTTTCAGAATTCTTTGAAGGAGGTTTCAGTATTCTCCGTCCTAAAACTTTTTTCAAATGCAGGTATACACTCTTCTGGGTGATACTTTTATGCTCAAAATTTGCATTCAGCTTTTTTGTCCAGGTAAGCTCAATTTTGATTTTTTATTTGTATAATGATCTCAGTTTAGTTCAGTTTTAATGCTTATGTCATAATTCATTCTTTTCAGATAAAACCTTTGGTGAAGCCAACAAAGGATATAATGCACATTCGTCATGTTAAATATGCATGGCATGAATTTTTTCCTAAAGGTATTTGTTGCCATTTGCTTCAATGTTTCTATGTTTTTAAGCTAACATGTCTTGAAATAAAGAAATGCATTTCATGTGAATGCAGCTAGTAACAACTTTGGGGCAGTTATATCTCTATGGTTTCCAGTAATTTTGGTATGCCTTGATATTTGTACTTTTCATGGATGATTTTGTAATATTTAAATGACTTGATTTGCACTTTGATATTCATACATTCTGGTGTGTGACTTATTTGATGAAGGTTTATTTTCTGGACACTCAAATTTGGTATGCTATTTACTCAACTTTGGTGGGTGGTGTGATTGGTGCTTTTGATCGTCTTGGAGAGGTAATCCTTTTCTGTTATTGCAATCAGTTATCAATAATCACTCATGGCCTGATTTTGTTTATTAAGATATCTCATTGTTCTCACGGACATCTTTGCTGAATCTCAACCAATTTGGCATTTTATTCGTTTATCATGCTTGGTATGAAACTCTGATGTTATCCTATGTTAATTGGTTTAATGATGCATCATGGAAGCCTAATTCCATTAGTTTGACTTGTCTACTTTCTACCTATTTTGATGTTTGATTAAGATTTCTTTGCAGAACTTTAGTTTCTTTCCACTTCACGTTTCACTGAACTTATGAATTAAATGTTTCAACAAGACTTCAATGTTTTAGAACTCTTTTCACTGATGGATTATATCTTAGTAAATCTTGATGTACTCAAACCTAGTGAAATAGGCTTTTTCATGCTTAATTCGATTATATTCTTATCACTTGTTAGTTGCTGTAGATACGAACGCTGGGCATGCTGAGGTCACGTTTCCAATCCTTACCTGGTGCATTTAACACATATTTGGTCCCTTGTGATAAAAATCAAAGAAAAGGATTCTCCTTTTCAAAGAAGTTTAGTGAGGTTCATACCTTCGAACTATTTACATTTATTTACTCTTGACAGGAGCAGAATAATGTTCTGAAATATTGTTGTGCTGACACAGGCTTCAGCAGGTAGAAGAAGTGAAGCTGCAAAATTTGCCCAGATATGGAATGAAGTGATTTGTAGTTTCCGAGAAGAAGATTTTCTTAGTGACAGGAAAGGCTCCCAACCACAGCATTATTATCATTTATCACTATTATTTTTGGTTCCCCATTGAGCCTATTAATTTCTAAACTAAATTAATTATCTTTAATTCAGGGAGATGGATCTATTATTGGTTCCCTATACTTCTGACCCTAGCCTAAAAATAATCCAGTGGCCACCCTTTTTGCTTGCGAGCAAGGTCTGTGCAATATTTTCTTACTCCGTAATAGTGTATTTACCTGTTCTTTCTTTCTTTTCTATTTCCCTTACTCATTAACCATCTGTCAACCTTCTCAGATTCCAATTGCATTGGATATGGCAGCTCAATTTCGATATAAGGATGCAGACCTTTGGAAGCGCATATGTGCAGATGAATACATGAAATGTGCTGTGATTGAATGCTATGAGTCTTTTAAACTTGTGCTAGATGCTTTGGTGGCTGGTGAAAATGAGAAAAGGTTGTTATCAGCTTTCTGTGCTTTATACTTGACCCCATGTTTTAAAAATAAAAAATTGGGGGATTTAAGCAGTCTAGACATTTGAATATTTATATTAAGTAAAAGAAGCTTTTACATTTAGAATATACACGCCCACTCTCATCCTCCTTTTATTGGAATAACATTTTTCTTTACTTCACCTTCCAGATAATAATCTATTTCATATTCTACTCTCCACCAGCCTCAAAACTCTCTATTACTTAGTTACAAAACTAATGATTTTCATCTTCTTTTAGTTTTTTTCTGTCTTAGTTTTTGCAATGAGCTCTTCTATGTAACATACAAGATCTCTTGTTATCTTTTTATTCAATTTATTTGATCGAAAATCTGATATTTAGGCTAATTTATCATACTTACATACCTCCAGTCTAAAGTCAATTTTTTGTTTCCAGAGATTTAATTTCATTGTTGATGCTAACTAGTCAAGGTAGTAATGGTTCAAAATGTTTAGTAGGTCCTAGGTTCTAGTAAGTCTCAGGGGAAATTCCAATTCTTCCATTCAGATAATGATGATCTTTTACTCATTCTGGGATGGAAGTTCCACTTCAGGATTTCTAATTTGTGTTATACTGAAACAGGATAATTGGCATCATCATTAAAGAGATAGAGAGCAACATTAATAAGAATACATTCCTCGCCAATTTCAGAATGGCCCCTTTACCAGTCCTTTGTAAGAAAGTTGTGGAGCTTGTTAGTATACTGGTGAGTCGCTTGAATATTAGTTTAAATTGAGGAATTTTGAACGTTCTTTGTTGCAGAAATTTAATGATCTTATGTTGCAGAAAGATGCTGATCAAAGCAAGAAAGATAGTGTAGTACTGTTACTACAAGACATGCTAGAAGTTGTTGCACGCGATATGATGGTGACTGAGATTCGGTGGGTGGACCTTTCATTGCAATTGAACTGGAGTAGTGTATTGAATATTTTAATAGAAAAGGTTTTTTATTCTTGAAGTATTTGAACAGCGCTTACTTTCTTATTTGTTTCATACAATCAGTGAACTGTTGGAACTTGGAAATAGTAACAAGGAGTCTGGAAGGCAGCTGTTCAATGGTACTGATGAGAAACCTGCTATTGTGTTCCCTCCTGCGGTTACACCACAATGGGAAGAGCAGGTAAATTTTATAAAGAGACAACTAGTGGTACAATACTGTGGTAGCTTGAGTCTGGAGACAATTAATATATTTGTTTCTGCGTATTTATTTATTTTTTCTAGATTGGGCGCCTTCATCTTCTCTTGACAGTAAAAGAATCAGCTGTTGAAGTTCCGACAAACCTTGAAGCTCGCAGAAGGATTGCATTCTTCTCAAACTCGCTGTTTATGGATATGCCACGCGCTCCTCGGGTCAGAAAAATGCTTTCATTCAGGTTTGTTCTGCACTTGTGTTCATAAATATAATCTATTTCCATTTACAAATCCTTTTGGGAGGCAACAGCTGCTCAATTGACATCCTGCCCAGAGATATTATGCTTCAAGTAATTGTGTTAAATTGTTTTTACAATGGAGACTCAATATTCAAATATTACACTCAGTTATTAAGTGAATCATGCAATTTACTTCCCTCAAAGATTTACATCTGTCTGAATTGACATTCAGATACTTGAGACCATTTTCTTCTCTTGGACAGTGTCCTGACTCCATACTACAGTGAGGAGACTGTATATTCTAAAGCTGATCTTGAGATGGAGAATGAAGATGGTGTATCAATCATATACTACTTGCAAAAGATCTTCCCAGGTTTGAGATATTGTGAACTTTTGTATTGAAGTTGCACCAAGTGATATGAGCATCTCTTCAATCAGAATTAATAAAAACTTGTGTGGTTGACTCAGATGAGTGGAACAACTTCATGGAGAGACTAAACTGTAAGAAAGAGAATGAGGTTTGGGAAAATGATGAAAATATTTTGCAGCTTCGTCACTGGGTCTCCTTAAGGGGACAAACGCTGTCCAGGACAGGTAAATAGTAGTACTTTGTTCATATGGATATGTACGTATATCACACACAAAAATAATGAATTCTTATGTGCAGTTAGAGGGATGATGTACTATAGACGAGCTTTGAGGCTTCAGGCTTTTCTTGACTTGGCTAATGAAAATGGTAAGTTAATGTAAATGTAGAAACTTAGCAAAGAGAGAAACATCTCATTGCACAAGCATCATATTCTGTTGCCGATAAGAGTGCCTTCAAAATCATTCTATTTTGTATTTTGCACTAATTAGGACATGATGTTTCTAATCTTTATCCTGTGAGCAGAGATACTGGAAGGTTACAAAGCCATTACAGTTCCTTCTGAGGAAGAAAAGAGAAGCAAGAGATCCTTATATGCTCAATTAGAAGCAATGGCAGACATGAAATTTACTTATGTTGCTACCTGTCAGAACTACGGAAATCAGAAACGGAGTGGAGATCGTCGAGCCACAGACATTCTAAATTTGATGGTTAAGTATGTATGCAATCTAATAAAAACAGTTTGATCTTGGCAGCTGAAAAGCTTCGTTTATACAAGGCTCTAATTGCTCTGAATTTTTGTAGCCATCCCTCTCTGCGTGTTGCGTATATTGATGAAATTGAAGAAAGTGAGGGTGGAAAGCCGCATAAGGTATATTATTCTGTATTGGTAAAGGCTGTGGATAATCTTGACCAGGTAATTATCTTTTGACCTTTAAGCATTTTTCAAACCATCATTGTTTACCGTACTGATATGTTGAATTTGATTTTCTTCTTGTTTGTATAGGAAATATATAGAATAAAATTGCCGGGTCCAGCTAAGTTAGGAGAAGGAAAACCTGAAAACCAGAACCATGCCATAATATTTACAAGAGGAGAAGCTCTTCAAGCCATTGACATGAATCAGGTTAAACATAAGAGAATCCCCACCAACCCCCCAATAGTTCAATGATGGTGTTCTGGGTTAATTCTTACTTTTTTAAATGGAATTCCTGTAGGACAATTACCTGGAAGAAGCTTTTAAAATGCGTAATCTTCTGGAAGAATTTAATGAGGATCATGGAGTGCGTCCACCTTCAATTTTGGGTGTTCGTGAACATGTTTTTACTGGAAGGTAAAACAAATGCATTGTTGTTTTGTAATGTTTAGAAGTTCTTTTTCCTATTCATAAGAGATGAACTTTTCTAAGATATTGTATTCGTTTAGTTATTTTTATCTGATATAATTATTCGTTCTTCCTCTAGTGTTTCTTCTCTGGCATGGTTTATGTCCAATCAGGAATCAAGCTTTGTCACCATTGGTCAAAGAGTTCTTGCAAGACCATTGAAGTATGCCTATACTCTTACACTTATTTTAAAACAGTAGTTGTATGTTCTATTTTAGATATAGATTAAAGATATAATGTAATTTCACCTAATATCATATAATGTTTTTTTCAAGTAGGTTAAATTCACTATAGTTATAACAAGATAAATAATTTATGATGCCAAACATGACACAGAATCTGAAAGTTGATTTTGTTGCTCCTAGGATTCGCTTCCATTATGGGCATCCAGATGTGTTTGATAGAATCTTCCACATAACTCGAGGTGGCATGAGCAAGGCTTCTAGGAATGTCAATTTGAGTGAAGACATTTTTGCTGGTAAGCATCTTCAAGTATCCTTCTGACAGGGATAAATGTTATCTGATACATTTGTTGATATTTAGCTCACTTTTGTAGGTTTCAACTCAATACTGAGGCGTGGTAATGTCACTCACCATGAGTACATACAAGTTGGCAAAGGTCGAGATGTAGGACTCAACCAAATCTCGCTCTTTGAAGCAAAAGTAGCGTGTGGTAATGGCGAGCAGACACTCAGCAGGGATATCTATCGATTAGGACATCGTTTTGACTTTTTCCGCATGATGTCTTGCTATTTCACAACTATTGGCTTTTACATCAGCTCACTGGTAATTTTTATTATTTGAACCGATTCAAGTTAAAAGATTATGACCAAATGATAATTCTTTTGTTTCTAAAGAAAAGTGGCCTTTCTTCTAATCAAATATAACTTTAAAGAATGGTTTATGAGATAAAATATGCTGTCTTATTATGTCAACATTGATGTAGTTAAGTTTAAATTTAGTATAGAGCTTACTTAAGGAAGTTTTAAACCTTTTGTTTCAGATGTCTTTTTGTCTCGTTGGTCAGTCTCACATAGAATATTTTGATTACAAGAAAATAGGAAAGCTGGATGTATTAATCCCACAATAAGACTGCTAAATTATTTTAGACACAGCCAAAAATAATTTGTTCCATCTTTGTTAGAAATGCTTTTGCCTTCATCTCTGTTGTACCCACCCTTCTAGGAAATAAGGCGTAATGCTTAAGCTTGAATTTTGAAATTTCTCAATTTTCTTTTTGATCCTCACTTGCTAACCATCTCTTTAAATAGGGTATCTGCAGGACTGAAAATACTGAACACTTGAAAATAATAATCTTACTAAAAATAGAAGAATGATTGATCAATGACATAGAACTATGACCATGAAATGCTAAAAGTGAGATAGCAGCATTGAGTAGTAGATTGTTATTAATTGGATTAATTTGCCCAAGTCAATTCACCTAATACTGAGTACTTGGAGAGTATCCACCGAGTTTTTGAACAATGTCTAGACAACATCTCTTTGCAGTAAACTTTGCTATTGAGTAGGAATGTGAAAAGCATATCCATGTCATTCATTATGAGTAGAGTAGCGTAGATTTGCAATCGTTTAATTATATTGAGCTAAGGCTTTCTTAAAATCTTATGCAGTTGGTCCTCCTTACAACCTATGCATTCCTGTATGGTAGATTCTATCTGGCATTGAGTGGAATGGAGGAGTCAATTGTGAAGTTTGCTAATGCAAGAGGAAATGATCCTCTAAAGGCAGCCATGGGTACCCAGACTCTTGTGCAGCTAGGTATTTTGGCCGCATTGCCCATGGTAATGGAGATTGGGTTGGAGAGAGGATTCAGAAGCGCTTTGGGTGATTTCATAATTATGCAGCTTCAGTTAGCATCTGTTTTCTTCACTTTCTCTCTTGGGACAAAGGCTCATTATTATGGACGCACTATCCTACATGGTGGGGCAAAGTACAGGGCAACTGGACGTGGTTTTGTTGTACGGCACGAGAAATTTGCTGAGAATTATAGGATGTACTCAAGGAGTCATTTTGTGAAAGGGTTAGAGCTTGGGATTTTGCTTATATGTTATCAAATATATGGTAAAACAGCATCAGACCCTACAACTTATTTACTCCTAACTGGATCAATGTGGTTCCTGGTGGTATCTTTCCTGTTTGCTCCTTTTCTTTTCAATCCTTCTGGATTTGAGTGGCAAAAGATAGTGGACGATTGGGAAGATTGGTCAAAATGGATCAACAGTGGGGGAGGAATTGGTGTGCCGGCAGCCAAGAGCTGGGAATCATGGTGGGATGAGGAACAAGAACATCTTCTGCACACTGGACTCTCAGGCCGCTTTTGGGAGGTTGTTCTTAGTCTACGCTTTTTTGTCTATCAATACGGAATTGTTTATCAACTTAACTTGACAAAAGCAAGCGAAGCAGGTGAAGAGCGGAGCATAATTGTGAGTTCTTTTTTCTCTGTCATCTTGTTTTGATGTGTCCTATTTTTGTTTTCATTCTTATTTAGTATCTCATGAAAATTTCTCTTCTAATTTGCTATTGCAATTCAGGTCTATGCTTTGTCGTGGCTTGTTATTGTTGCAATGATGATTATCTTAAAGGTGAGTGTTTTCTCAGAAAAATTTCCTTAGTGAGGACAAAAACTGTTATTAACTGGAATTATACCTTAAATTGCAGATTGTATCAATGGGTAGAAAGAAGTTCAGTGCAGATTTTCAGCTGATGTTCAGGCTCCTAAAACTGATGCTCTTTATTGGATTTGTTATTGCCCTTGTCCTTATGTTTGCTTTTCTTGAACTAAAAGTAGGAGACATTTTCCAGGCTATACTGGCCTTCTATCCAACAGGATGGGCCATTGTCCAGGTACAGTACCTACCTACTTATAATCCTGCTTTATTATTAGTCAAGTCTGTCCTCATTATTTGAGTTTTGTTGATTCATCAGATATCGCAAGCATGCAAACCGCTGGTGTCTACTGTTGGAATGTGGGGATCTTGCAAAGCTCTAGCAAGAGGGTATGAATACGTTATGGGATTTATAATATTTGCACCAGTCGCCATACTCGCTTGGTTCCCATTCGTGTCTGAATTTCAAACGAGGTTGCTTTTCAACCAAGCATTTAGCAGAGGACTTCAGATTCAGCGTATCTTGGCTGGTGGCAAGAAGCACAAATAAAAAACTCAGACACTATAACCGGAGAAAATGCATGTTGATATTGATCACAAGACAGAAAATAGCATTCAAGTTATTCTATTTTACGACAGATATTGTAGTAGTACGTAGAAAGTGAAATATTGTAGGTAGTTTCCAGCAAGTGTCTGCATATGTGTATTACCATTGACAACGACGTGCAATAATGATATGGATATGGTTGACGTTATTTTCTTCCATTTCGTTTTCTCCCTCCCCCCTCTTGACATGGTTTAGATACACTCATCCAAACCAAAGCACAGCAAACTGTTTATAACCACGATTGATGCACTACTACTTTTGTTCTGTTTACTTGTGGTATTCGTCTCCTCACTTCAGGGCAGTCCTCCTTCATGTCATTTGTGTTGATGCAAATAAACAGACACAATTTTAAGCAGTTGGGATAGCTTGCCGTTGGAAAATGAATACCACGTTGGTTGTGGAAATAAGAAATGAATTGAATATAAAGAATATATGGGCTTGTAGTAGTATGGCTGTGGAAATAAGAAATGAATTGAATATAAAGAATATATGGGCTTGTAGTAGTATGGCTTAAGTCATTTTACCAACAAGCAAGCCCACAAACTAAACAAACCAAGATAATTTGATGAAATAGTAATGGACCGACACTCTATTGACTAATTGGAAGGCTGCTGGTGTGGATTGAGAGCAGCACGCAATTGAGATATGTGAAAAACTGGATGTATCTTCGAACTTTAGGGTAACTCCAACTCATATGCTACCCGATGGGACAGCTTCTCATTAATCCGCTTAGCTAAAGACTTTTGTCTGTAGGGTGCCAATTTTAAATACACCATCTGTCCCACTTCAAATTCTAGCTCTCTTCGGTGCCTATCAGCCTTAATCTTCATGTTTTGTTGGATCTTTGTTAGATGATCTTTCAATTCATCTCACATTGCATCCCTTTCTTGTAAAAGCTGATCCACAGATGCAACTACAGTTTTGTGCACACCATATCGAATCAGCGAAGGAGGATCTCGACCATATACCACTTTAAAGGGAGATGTACCTAAGGAAGAATGATGTGAGGAATAGGAGGATCTCGACCATATACCACTTTAAAGGGAGATGTACCTAAGGAAGAATGATGTGAGGAATTATAACAATATTCTGCCCAAGGTAACCATCTAGCCCATTACTTTGGTTTGTCTCTAGTGAAGCAACGTAGGTATATCTCAATTGTCCGATTAACGACCTTATGTCTGCGCATCTAACTGTGGATGGTAGGCTGAACTGCGATGAAGTTTGGTCCCTTCAAGTCGAAACAATTCAGACCAAAATTGGCTAAGAAATACCTTGTCACGATCAGAGACAATTGACCGTGGAATCCTATGTAAACACACCACTTCTTTAATGAAAGTAACAACCACAATATAAGCAGTAAATATGTGTTTTAGTGGGATAAGATGTGCAAACTTACTAAGTCGATCGACGACGACTAAGATGGAGTCAAATCCTTCCGATTTTGGCAATCCTTCCACGAAATCCATTGAGAGATCATCCCAAATTTGATTAGGTATGGGCAGCGGTTGTAGGAGACCAGCCGGAGTTAAAGCTGAATACTTCTGTTGTTAGCAGATTGAGCACCCTGTAACATACACAGTAATATCACGCTTTATCCCATCCCAAAATAAATCTTGCGACAGCCTCTTGTAAGTCTTCAACACTCCCCCATGTCCTACAGTGTGACTTTCATGTGCTTCCCTTATGAGCATCGGCACAAATTGGGATTGCTTGGTCAGAACTAGACGCCCATCATATAGCAATTTATCGTGTATCACATGGTAAGGTGGTTTAAAACCTGGATCACGCTTTAGCTCCTCCTTCAATTTCTATAGTTGTTCATCACTATCCACTTCCTTCAACAGTGCCTCAATATCAATTGAGTGTGACACCCTCAAAGTATGTATTCCAATTGTCTCTCCTCTACGAGAAAGTGCATCTGCAGCTTTATTTTCCAAGCCAAGCTTATAAACAATCTTGAAATCATTACCCAATAACTTCGATAACCATTTTTGATGTTCTTCGCTCACCAGTCGTTATTCCAAGAGAAATTTTAAACTCTATTGGTCTGTCCTGACAAGGAATTGTTGTCCGAGCAAATAAGGTCGCCATTTTCGCACTGCTAGCACGATTGCCATCAACTCACATTCATAAACAGACTTTAATCGGGCTTTGGCAGATAATGATTGACTGAAGTATGCCACTGGTCGTCCGTTTTGCATTAACACTGCCCCTATCCCTTACCCAGATGCATCAGTTTCCACTATAAAAGGCTGTGTGAAATCGGGTAAAGCCAACACTAAAACAGTACACATAGCCTCCTTTAATTGATTAAACGCACTAGTAGCCTTTGCTGACCAACAAAAATTATCCTTCTTGAGAAGATCAATGAGAGGTGAAGCTATCTTTCCATAGTCTTTAACAAACTTTCTATAGTATCCCGTCAGCCCCAGAAAGCCCCTTAGGTCCTTGACCGTTTTAGGGAGTGGCCATTCAACCATGGTTTGTATTTTTGATGAATCTGCCGACACACCTGTGGCTGAAATAACATGACCCAAATACTCAACTTCTCCCTGACCAAAAGAGCACTTTTTCATATTAACATATAATTGCTCTTTTCTGAGTATTTCCATCACCTCCTTCATGTGCTCAATGTGTTCTGCAAGTGTGTGGTTACAGATGAGTATATCATCAAAGAATACCAACACATACTTTCTCAATTTCTTGAAAAGTCGCCGGAGCGTTGGTGAGACCAAAGGGCATCACAAGAAATTCGTAGTGTCCCTGGTGAGTCCTAAAAGCTGTCTTCTCCACATTTGTAGGCTCCATTCAGATTTGATGATATCCCGATTTAAGATCTAACTTGGTAAATATGGTAGCTCCATGAAGCTCATCTAGTAGTTCATCTATGATAGGAATAGGAAATCGATCCGTCACCGTGACCTTGTTAAGAGCTCGGTAATCAACACAAAACCTCAAACTATTATCTTTCTTTCGAACCAAAAGGACCAAGCTGGAATATGGACTAGAACTCGGCTGAATAATACCAGCAACCAGCATCTCACATACCTATTTTTCTATCTCGTTCTTCTGGCTTTGTGGATATCTGTAAGGGCGTACATTTATCGGGCCTGCTCCTTCTCGTAACTTAATTTTGTGATTTTGTTCTCTGAAAGGAGGAAGATATTTTGGGATTTCAAAAATATCATTAAAGTATGACAGCAATTGTTTAATGCTCATAGAGATCTGGTCAAACTTTTCTTCTTCCATGGGACCCACCGTATTTAATTGAACATAAAACACTTCATCTTCAAGTGTTTTAAGTAGGGTTTTTATTCCTACCAATGCATTTGACAGTTTTGGATCACCCTTCAATGTTACCCATCCACTATCCCTTTTAAATTTCATCGTGAAACGTGCCCAGTCAGTCACCACCTTCCCCAATGTTTGTAGTCATTTTATTCACAAGATAACATCACAACCGCCAAGTGACATAGGCAATTACTCCGCATTGTTGGTAATGGTTTGTACCTGTAATGTTACCCCTTTACAGATTCCTTGCCCCTTCAGTGTCACACCATTTCCCATGACCACGCCATACCCCTTTGTCACCATTAGTTCGAATTTCAATCTCTCCGTCAACTCTAATGACATGAAATTGTGGGTTGCTCCAGAGTCGATAAGGCAAACTACTTCTACATCTCCAATCTTCCCCAAAACTTTCATTGTTTTTGGCATGGATAGTCCCACAACAGAACTAACAGCCAGCTCGACGTTCTCATTCTCTTCGGGCTTCTCTTTTGATTCACTTTCATGCTCTACCTCATCATCGAGAACTACCATGACTTGTAATGCTTTGTTCTTGCACCGGTGCCGAGATGAATACTTTTCGTTGCGCTTAAAGCATAAACCTTTTTCTCTCTTTTCTTATATTTCAGATGTTGTTAACCTTTTGAACCCCGAACCCTTGTCTACGGGCTTGCCACTCAAGTGTGGATCCTCCTTGCCTCTACCTTCCATGCCTCTATTACTGCTCCCAAATCGATTATTTCGATACTGCTTCATCTCTTTATTTTTTTCTTCAATGCCTAAAGCAGTCTCAATGATCTCATTCAGTCCCCTTGGTTTTAACAATAGCAACTCTAATTGAATGTGTGGTAGAAGCCCATTGATAAAAGTGTTGTTCAACACTTCTATCGGAAGTCCCTTACATGAAGCTGCTAGAGTCCAAAACCGTTTTCCATAATCTAAAACTGACCCTTCTTGGCAGACGGAGAGAAATCTTTGTACTAAACTTCCTTCATGTAATGGACGAAATTGTTTATAAATCATCCGTTTAAGTTCTCCCCAATCCATGAATTGTCCAGTGTCTTCAATAGCCCTAAACCAGGCTAAAGCCTCCTCATCGAAACTCATGGCAGCAATGTCAATCTTTTTCTGCTCAGTATATCTCCCAAGGTCAAAGAATCTTTCTGCCCGATTAATCCACCCATCAGGATCATCCCCTTTGAAGATTGGCATTTCCAGCCTCCTTGGTTTGATATCTCTCCTCCATTCCTATCCTCTAAAACCTCGTTCTGGTTGGTATCCTCCACCCCAACCCCCTTCACCATGGCCTGGTTATTTTTCTTTCTTCTCTTCTGTCAGCATCAGACCATTCTTTATTTCTCGGCTCCCGTCCTCTTCGCTCTTCATCCTTAAGGTATAGGTCTCACCTTCTACATTGCTATTTCCCTTGTGGTCCCCCCCTTCAACCTTATTGCGTAGGTTAGCAAAGGCAGCGATCAAACTGTCTAGCTTTTGATTAATTCCCTATTCCTCTGACCGAGTTAACTCCCTTTCCATCCTTAGTTCTTCCCGAATCCCTTCTATGTCTTTCTCTAAGGTTTCCATCTTCCCTTCTTGTTTCTTGCCAGCCATATAATACTCTTGGCTCTAGCCTGCTCAGATACCAAATGATATAACTAACACTAATAACAGAGATAAAATTGAAAATATGTATGATATATTAGTGCAAAATGGATAACTTGTGCTAAGGTTTCGAGAGTTTAGCACACCTCTCCAGCCTAAGGCTCTTTGACAATATTAATAATCTTCTCCCCCTCTCCTAAGGCAAACACCCAACTAATATAACTTAACCAGTCATTGAACAGACTTCCTAATTAAAGATATCACAGTAAACAAAGAGACACAGCCTACAATAATAAATAAAGACATAATCCCAACTCAACCACCTAGACATAATTCACTGACTTGTCCTCCTAGTTTTACTCCTCTTGTTTGTGTATTTAATAGGCGGCTTGCCACCAGCCGCATCACACAATCACCCTTATCCTCCATCGTAGATAACAACTCATTTGCCTCCTCCAGGCACCCTCTTTTACACAGTCCATTGATGATGATGTTATATGTAAAAACATCTGGCAGCAAAACCTGTTGTAACCTACAAAATACCTTACGAGCAAAATCAAGCCTCCTTATTTTACATAGTCCATTTATGAGGCAATTGAAGCTTTAACTCTAAGACCACGATTGTATTTTATTAGAGCACATATATAAGACTTCCATTGTCTCAATCAAACATTTGTTTCTACACAAACCATTAATGAGAATTTCATAAGTAAATCCATCAGGAATAAGACCATTAAGTCGCATCTCACGCAACATTATTTTTGCTTGCTGAATTTGACCTAGTTCAAACTGACCACCTAACAAACTGTTGTATGTTACAACATCTGGCTTAATACCTTCTGAACTCATTTCTCCAAAAAGACTCATAGCTTCCTCTAAATTCCATCAATCTAAGTATTGTAACCAAAAACATCACATAGAAGCAAACAACTCTCTTGCTGTTGATAAACCTACTGCTTTGTAGCTGTTACTTGTTTGATTCATGTGCTGCTTTATTTATTTTTCTTGTAATAGCCTTTTGTAATGATGGTATCCTCCTATCTTAGACTAGAAGTTGAAGGGTTAGAGGAGGAGATCAACAGTTCTTAAAACCTTTATATTAATGCTTTTCCATTTCATAAATTAATCAACCTTTCTCTTTCTTCATACATCTTTACCAACAAATGGTATCAGAGCATATGATCTAAAGGGCTGTGTCAGTGATTTTTGAGTGAAAAATCTTTTTAAAAAAAATCACCATAAAAAAAACAAACAAACTCATCTCTTTCTTCTACATCTGTATCTATGGCAAGTGCTTCACTTTCACCTCCTCACTTTAATGGTGAAAACTACCATGTTTGGGCGGTGAAAATGAAAACTTATCTTCAAGGTCTTGGGTTATGGTAGTATGTAGAATAAAAGACAGTCCCTGCTTTAAGAGCAGATCCAACATTGCAGCAGATTAAACAATATGAAGACGAAATTGTCAGATTAAACAATATGAAGACGAAATTGTCAAAGCACCAAAAGCTTTGTCTTACATACATGTTGCAGTAGCAGATAACATCTTCACCAAGATTATAGCTTGCAAAACAACACATGAAGCTTGAGAGAAGTTGAAGATTGAATTTCAGGGATCTGATAAAATAAGACAAATGCAGATATACAATCTCAGGAAGGAGTTTGAGCTTCTGAGGATGAAAGACACGGAAAAGATAAAAGACTATGTTGATAGAGTTATGAAAGTGGTAAACCAGATTAGGTTATTGGGAGAAGAGTTGGAAGAAAAGAGAATCGTGGAGAAGATTATGATGACTCTCCCTGAGAAGTTTGAGTCAAAAATATCATCTCAAGAAGATTCGTGGGATATGTCACAAATCACACTTACAGAGCTATCAAACGCTTTGTATGCTGTTGAGTAAAGAAAAGCTTTCAGAGAAGCAGAAGACCAGAAAGAAGAAAAAGCACTTGCAACTGCTCAAAAACAAGCATCCCAAAGATTTGCTGTTGCTCAAAAATCAAACTATCCACCAAAATCAAAGCCATATGATGAAAGTCAAACATCAGAGAAAGGAGGAAGAAACAAAAATTTCAACAAAATGAGAGGAAAAAAATTTAACTATCCTCCTTGTCCACACTGCAAGAAAAATAATCATGCTCAAAACTACTGTTATTTTAGACTAGGGGCGCAGTGTAAGACATGTAATCAGTTTGGTCACATTGATAAAGTTTGTCCTACAAACTTTAAGCAGCAATCCCAAGCTCAACCTGCGCAAGTCATGAATGATGAACAAGAGGTGAAACTATTTGCTGCAACACAGATTGAAGAATATAGAGTTTTAACAACAACTCAAGAAGTGTGGTTGGTTGACAGCGGCTGCACACATCATATGTCCTCACAGCTGAGTAACTTCACGCATATGGACAAGAGTTATACATCGAAAATCAGACTTGGAGATGGAAGTCTTGTAGCTATGGAAACCATCTCAGGTATCAAAATAATCACTTATGTGTTATACGTTCCTGAGTTGAATCAATGTTTGCTTTCGGTTGATCAATTATTAGACAAAAATTATGTCTTGGTCTTCAAAGATAAAACTTGTGAGATTAGTGATCCTACTGGTGTGACAATGTTTTCTATAAAAATGGAGAACAAGAGTTTTGCGGTAGATTGGAAGCAAACAAAGATTGAATCTTGTTTTAGTCATAAAGAAGAAACTTGTGTTTGGCATAAAAGATTGGGACATGCTGGTACTCAGTCTTTGAAGCTGCTTCAAAAGAATGACCTTGTTGTTGCGTTGCCACCAGTTGGTGATAATATTGATGTATGTAATATTTATCAGTTTGGAAAGTTCAGTCAAACTCCATTTCCAACCGATCAAGCATGGAGAGCTTCTACAAAACTAGAATTGGTTCACACTGACGTGTTTGGTCCAATGAGTATTTCATCATGCAGAAATAATAAATACTTTCTATTGTTCATTGATGATTTCAGCCGTTACTAATGGGTGTTTTTTCTGAAGCAAAAGTCTAAGGTGTTTGGTTGTTTTAAAAATTTTGAGGCGTTTGTTGAAACACAATCTGGTTGTGTCATCAAAAATCTCAGATCAGATAATGGAGCAGAGTACACCTCTAACCAGTTCAAAGAATTTCTACAGCAATAAGGGATACATCATCAGCATACTGTTATTTACACTCTACAATAAAATGGAGTCAGTGAAAGAAAAAACAGATCAGTTTTAAATATGGCGAGGTGTCTACTATTTGAAAAGAATTTGCCGAAGAATTTTGGGCTGAAGCTGTCAATACTACAGTTTACTTGCAGAATAGGCTGCCAACGAAAGCTGTAAACAACAAAACACCATATGAAGCATGGTTTGGTAAGAAACTGGTCGTCACTCATTTGAAGATCTTTAGAAGCGTGTGTTACACTTTGATTCCAGAAGCAAAAAAAGGAAAACTTGATCAAAGAGCAGCGAAGGGAATTCTAATTGGCTACAGTAGTGAAGCAAAAGGTTACAAAATCTTAAACCCTCTGACACAACATGTTTACATAAGTAGGAGTATTAAGGTGGATGAAAGTAGTCAATGGGATTGGATAAAAATGAAGTCAACTGCATCTCAAATGGGAGCCCCACAAGAACTGCAACAAAGTGATTTTCCTCCAACTATAGATGATGAATTAGAAGAAGATGATGATTATGCAGTAAGAGGTACAAGAAGCCTTGAAAATATCTACAATCGATGTAATATTGCATCTTTGGAGTCAACTTTGGCAGAGGAAACTTGGCTTATTTCAGATTGGAAAGCTGTCATGGAGGAGGAGATAAACATGATCAGAAAAAATGAGACTTGGAGTTTAGTTCCCAGACCAGAAAATCAGCAGGTGATTGGAACCAAATGGGTTTTTAAATTGAAACTTAACTCTGATGGTTCTATAAACAAACACAAAGCCAGGCTCGTGGTGAAAGGATACGCTCAACATCAAGGATTACATTACACAGAAACTTTTGCTCCAGTCACAAGATTTAATACAATCAGGTTGATTCTCGCAATTGCATCAAGCAAAGACTGGCAGGTATTTCAACTTGATGTTAAATCTGCTTTTTTAAATGGCAGATTAGAGGAACAAGTTTTTATTGAGCAACCTGAATGTTTCAACGATGGGAGCGGTCGTGTGTGTTTATTGAAAAATCACTCTACGGTTTGAAGCAAGCGCCAAGAGCTTGGTATGCAAAAATTGACAGTTATCTGATTGAGTTGGGATTCATTAGAAGTCAGAATGAGGCTACTCTTTATGTCAAGTTACATGAAGGTAATATTCTCATAGTCTCAGTTTATGTGGATGACCTTCTAGTTACTGGCAACTGTTTGAAATTAGTTGGTGAATTTAAAGTGAAGATGCAAGAAGTATTCGAGATGAATGATCTGGGTAAAATCTCTTATTTCCTTGGATTGGAAATCAAGCAGTCTGAGCAAGGTATTTTCATATCCCAACAGAAGTATATTGGTGAAATTTTGAAAAAATTCAAACTCAACGGCTGCAAACCAGTTTGTACACCTACTGTACAGGGTCAAAAATTGAAGAAAAGTGATGGTACTCTACCAGCAGGTAACTCTCTTTACAGAAGCATGATTGGATCATTACTTTATTTGTCTGTTACAAGGCCTGATATCATGTTTGCTACTAGTTTATTGTCAAGATACATGAATGAGCCATCAAAATCTCATCTAGTAGCGGCTAAGAGAGTGTTCAGGTATATTCGAGGTACTTCAGATTTTGGTCTGCTATACAAGAAGTGCTTAATTATAAAGTTGTTGGGTTTCTCTGACAGCGATAGGGCTGGTTCTGTGGATGATATAAAGAGTACCAGTGGTTACTGTTTGTCATTGGGTTCGGGTATCATATGTTGGGGAACAAAGAAACAATCTTCAGTTGTACAATCAACTGCAGAAGGTGAATATGTTGTCATTTGTGAAGTTGTTAATCAGGCAATCTGGCTGAGGAAGATCTTGAAAGACTTGAAATTTGAGCAGGAGAAAGCTACTGAAGTTCTTTGCGACAACAAGTCAGCGGTAGTTATAGTAAAGAACCCTGTTTTTCATGGCAAAAAAAAACACATCAAAATTAAGTACCATGCTATAAGGGGAGCAGAGAAAGAAAATGAAGTTGTGATTAGACACTTCAATGGTGAAGATCAAGCAACTGATATCTTTACAAAAGCAGTTCAGAAACCAAGATTTGAATTTCTTAGATCTCTCATTGGTGTGCATTCCATCACATGTCTTAAGGAGGAGTGTTGATAAACCTACTGCTTTGTAGTTGTTACTTTTTTTATTCATGTGCTGCTTTATTTATTTTGCTTATAGTAGCCTTTTGTAATGATGGTATCCTCCTATCTTAAACTAGAAGTTGAAGGGTTAGAGGAGGAGATCAACAATTCTTAAAACCTTTGTATTCATGCTTTTCCGTTTCATGAATTAATCAACCTTTCTCTTTCTTCATACATCTTTATCAACACTTGCATCATCAATTCTACCTACCGAGCAAAACCCAACTATCAATGTGTTAAAAGTTACTGTGCTAGGAGCTACACTTTCTTCAATCATCACTTTAAACAATTCATCCATGTTAACTACATTCTCATTTAGAGCTGCAAACGGAAGACGAAGAGAGGTTCTGGTCCTGCAAGCCATTGACGAAATTGTAGAAGAAAGAGAACAATTGAATGAAGGTTACCTTTCTTGCCATCTCTCGAATTTCTAGCTTTACCCTTCGGAATGTTATTATGCGCATACACGATTGTCGTGTACCTAATTGGCAATTGCATATATCAATAGTAGATAGAATGCGTACGGATGGGAATTGAAAATATTGCATCTTCTTCTATTGAATTCATCACAAGGTTAAATATATATATATAAGTACCTATATGATTTTATAATTCTAGATTTTGATGGTTAAGAAATCATCTATTAATATATTTACTCAAGACATGACAATTTTGATTGAAATATCTCGAAAAATATTTTTCATTTGAGACCTTTTATTAAGGCGTTTCAATAAAGGTGTTTCAAATTTTTTATAAATTTAAGGAATTTCTTCTTCTGTAAAAACGCCTCAGAATACATCTTGCGTGTGAGACATTTTTGGAGATGTTTCAATAGATTTTTATGAGTTTTAAGAAACGTTTTATCTAATTGAAATGCCTTAGATATTTTCGGAGGCGTTTCAACATATTTGGATAAATTTTAATTAACATCTTCTTTTGTCGAAGCATCTCAGAAAATATCTCACATGCTAAACGCTTTTTGAAACGTTTTATATTGTTCTCTTGACTAGAAATATTTATTTGATCAATAACTTGTGTTTAAGCAAACAATCTCATCCAAGTTAAATATCAAGAACCCATTATTTATAGAGAAAGTCTTATCATTCAAATCGAGCAAGCATGTTGAAAGGAAGAAAATGAAGGAGGAAGTAGAAGGGAGGAGAATACTAAAATGTGATTGAATTTGATTAATAGCAAACAATCTCAATTAAGTGCTCATTTGTTTGTCTGAACTTAACACTTAATGTCGCTTAATTCAACTAAATTCATGAATAAAATGTCTTAAATTAAGTAGCAATAAGTGATAAGTTGAAAAAACAAATATGCACTAGGTTAAACAAATATGAGTTGAACAAATCTTATCGCCTAAGTGGAACAAATCTTATCGCCCAAGTGGAACAAATCTTATCGCCCAAGTGGAACAAAGTTATTGAAAGGGAAGAAAATAGAGGAGAAAAAGAATGAAGGGGAAGAATAGACTGTTATTGGACTTGCGTGGGATGGAGAGTGGTGTGGAAGAAAGAGTTTTTAGATGGGAATTTTTGTCTCTCTATCTCGTTAAGGGTATTTGAGTAAAGTCATACGAATAATTAAGATTTTTTTTAATGAAGACTAATAAAGTCATTTTTGGTTATTTTAGAAACTTCAAAGTTTGCAAAGTTTGTTTTCATGGACTTTTTAAAATTGGATAAAAAATTTAAATCAAACTTATAAAATAATAAAATTGAAATCCTTCCTTTTTATAAATAATATTTTGTATTATTATTTTTAAATTTTGATTTCATGATATTAGTCTTATAAATTTGCATAATAACCACAATGGTATTAAAATAATAATAATACTAATAATAATAATAGTAAGGAATCAAACTCTATATTTTATATTCTTAAATAAGAAACCCTATAATATTAAAATTAAGGATCATAAACCATAAATAAAGAGATTAATATAATATTGTTTAGCATATAAAAAAAAGAAAAAAAAATCAATCTTATTGAAGATATTATATTTTAAAATTGATTAAGTGATGTTAATATTACTTAAGGAAATTTGTAATATAATTTATTAAAATAATTAGTTAAATAAATAATAAATTATTTAAAATCCATATATTATATAAAGTAAAACTTCTCACCGGGTCCATCAACTGACGTGGACACCGCGTGAGCTCTGCGTTTGGTAAAAAAGTAGCAAAAAAAACAAGGATTATTTGAGTGTGAAGATATTAGACAAATGAAAATCTTACATGTGTCATTTTAATTTGTGCTATAGTTATATATATACTAGTTAGGCATAGGTGAACCTTAGAAGGTTAAATAGTAAGGCATTATGATCACCTCAGTGAAAAATAAAATCCACAATAAAGAGTAGAGACCAATAATGATAGCTAAATCATGATAATGAAATCGAGTCTTAATCATCCTTAAATAACTACACTTAGGAACTAAGTAACATCCCTAATTGACATAATTAGACACGTAACGACTGTAATAGGTTGTGGAATGAATAATAAGATGTGTTTAACCTATTCTTATATACATGATAGAACGTTTAGGATTCGATCAATGATATACACATAGTTAAACCTTATATACGTTTTAACTGTAATATTGATAATTGGGTAACTAAAATTGTATTAGGTAACTACTTTATAGATTTAAGAGTAACATAAATGGAATAGCTTAATGTAGTAAACTCTTAATTTAGCTTTGATGAATAATGCATATTATAATTATATGTCTGGTGCTTATTTTTGAATACTTGTGATGAAAGGATATGTTAGCATGATGTGATGCGGGATGTAGTTTGATGTTAGGTCAAATTGTTAGCATTTATACAACTTAATTGGTTTGATACGACATATGTGTCTATGACTTGTCTGAAAATGAGTGGATTTAGAGACATCCACGATGGAATTGCATCATATGCTACATTATATTGTAGAATATATATATGTAGGAAAGAGCATTTGTGTGTTATTACACTGGGACATGGGTACGGATTAGAAGTTAGTCTAACCTTTCTTTATTTTCCTTTTTTCCTTTCCTTATATATGTGAATGCATATGTAGATTGACAAATATGATCAAGCAGAGCACGAAAGTCTTCTCATAGTGACGACGCATCTTCGTGATCATGGCATTTTTATTTTTTATTATGTTTCTATTGAACTTTGAAATAATATAAAATTTTTATATTGAATTATCATTGTAACACCCGAACCCCACCTCGACGAATAGGACGCGGAGAATGGATGCCATATGCAGAACGAACATATACAATTAAAATAAATAGACATAAATAAGAATCATTGCTGCAATATATTATTTATCCAAAAGTGCACCAAATCTGATAGTTCAAATACAAGTCTAACGAAAACATAATAAAAACCAAAACAACCAAAAACGTCTAGTCTGGAATAAAAACCAAAAGTATAATGCAGTAGTTACAATTTCAAAATCTGAATAATATTAAGAAATCAAAACTGCAAAAATAGATGCCAGATGATAACTGATGCTGACATGCGTGGACAATATCCTGCTGCTCCACTTGATTATATGAACTCAGAAATTTCATCCCATAAAGGGTACAACATACAAAACAAAAATAAAAATCACAAAGGGTCAGACTACCGATGTCTGGTTAGTAAGTCAATGCTTAACAAGCACACGCAGGATGCGTCTTATTTAACATATTAAAATGTCACGCAACATATGCAGATTAGTTTAACAAGTATGAGCTAAAAAATATGAACAAAAAAGTTGATTAATAAACCAAATTATTCTAATTAAAATCCCTTTAAAGTAATCTAGGATAAGTGATTACAAATTATTGTAATTACCGTCTGAATTCCGCTTAAAAGTTGTCAAATTATTTCAAAGGCAGTGTCCGACACCGAACTGTTAGTTTGGTATGGATCTCGGCAAGTAATTCGGTTAGGGAGTGTTCCCAGCTTTACCGAATTGTAATTCGCTAAAGAGTTTGGCAACCAATTCGGTGAGAATGATTATTCGAGTTCTACAACTTATTTAAGTGATAATTCGGTAAGCAGTTCGGTAGACAATTCGGTCAGGGACAAAATTACACGAATTCAGCTTAACTCAGTTATGATTTTCGCTAAACAAAACTCTAGTAACTGACTTGGGTCTACACATATCGCCTAAGGCCAGCTAGAAGTCAAAACCTTGCTACCCAAAGGTAAGAACGCAATTAACAAAGCAACACAAAGAGAACAAAGCAGTTCAAAGCAAATATATAGAAGCAATAACAGAATCAAGTCTTTACATAGCAGATTTCAGATTATCACATTATTATGGTGTTTAACTTACCAGGTTTGTCCTTAACTTTATAACAGAAATCGGGAATATAAAAACAAAGATAAGGTATAACCTTCAGAGGTGGATCAAAGATCCCAGAGATGATACCATCACATCCTAACATGAGCGGAGCTCCAAAATGATGTCATCGCATCTAGAAATAATTCGGCTAGAAGGCCTAATATGCTTTCGCACATTGATGTATACATTTAGTTTTCCCTGCAGCATGGTGGTCTTATCGTATGAACCTAGGACAAGACTTATTATAGATTACAGAATTTGTATTTTCAAATAGCAGACATATATGAATTCCAATTCATATAACAATATTAAAGCAGCTGAGTGAACAAAAAATCATATACTTCACAGAGTCAAATAGGCAGATGTACCGATAAAATTCAGCAGATATACGTAAAAATAATCCATGCAGCAGCAATAATATAGTAATCCAATTTTAGAATTTAGAATTCCTGTTTATATTAAGTTTAATCACATAAACACATAAACAAGTAAAAACATACAATGTGAGGGCATAAATATGTCTACTAACCTTTATCGCTCATCCAAAATATATAGAATCACTCTGCTTGAGGATTCCCTACTTGATCTAAATCAAATAAAAAAACACATAAATTCCTAAATTAGAGAGTTAGAGTTTTCAATTAAGCAGCAAATAAAATCCCAAATCAAACCCAATTAAACCCATAATAGAAGTATTGGAAATCAAGGATTTCAAAAACCCAAATCAATTGCAATTAAAAATCTTGAAATCTGAAAACCCTAAATCATTCAAGAAATCGCAAATCTAAATTAAAGTGATTTAATGAAATAAGGAATTGAAATCAAGCTCTAAATCCGTAAGAATGAAGTTTAAAATTCTGCGCCGAGATTTCGAGTTGAGAGAAAAGAGATAAACTAGTTTATAGATTTTTAAAAATATGAAGAGAATTGTTTCTAAACCTAATATTCACTATATATATATAGGTGGCAAATATCACTATAAACCCACAAATTTCATTTGATTTTAAAATGACCCAAATTGAAAAATAATTGCAAAAGACATCAAATTTCCTTTTTGTTTTCAAAACTACCCAATAGTCAAATTGGGTCAAAAAATATGGCCAGACCAGAAAGTCTAACATTTTTTAAGTATCCATAGCCAAAAACAACTCACTTTTTGAAAATGGGGGCGGTTTGGTACAATGTTTGAAAACTGGTGTGGAAAATCAAACGTTTGAGAACCTGGGGGTTTTTTGGCAATTACCCATAAACCAAAATAGAAAAAAAAAATACAAGAACATCAGAACTCATCAAGTGACTTGTCTTCATTTGAAAAAGGTTTTCTGTTTGGTGACTTTATTTTCAACTTCCTTCTCTTAGCTTATGATTCTGTTGGACGAGATTGAGATTCCTTAGTTGGATTAACTGGTTGTTTCTTCAATTTGAGCTCTTTCAAGATCTGTTGCCTAATTTTGCCAATAGTGTATTTGGCCTCTTTTGCAGCTCTGGCTCTTGTAATCCTCCTGATAGATTGTTAAGTTGTTATAGTAGGTTGATCAGTATGTTGTTTAGAAGCTATAGATTTTCCTTTTTGCTTCTTCTTAGTTCCAGCAGATGCATCCTTTTTCACAGGCTTTCTTACAAGTTTTCTTCTCTTATATACCTTGATAGAGTCTGACACTGGTGACCTTCATTTTTTCTTGATATTCCTTGCTTGAATGGCCAACCGTTGTTCTTACCTTTAAATCATGTTGTGAAGAACAATAGGATGTAGATAGACCTCATCACTTCCAAATTCTTTAGGCTTAAAAGCAATGTGCTTCCTTTTCTTGCCTATTGTACGAGAGATTTTTGGAATATGAGTGAAGGCAATGAAATATGTTACCTGCATAAAGAATTCAGTCAAAGATTTGTTAGGGATAAATAAAGCTCATGTCCTATCCCAAACTAGAATAGTGAGATTCATGTCCTAAATCTTCAAATTTTCTAACTCTTAAACAATTAAAGTCCTATAGAGGTCAAATTCTATTGCATTAGCATCATGCTCTGGAGAAACTTCTTCTTCATCACTGTCTTGTCTAATATATAAGGATGCATCCAAATGCATTGCCTATCTCCTCAATTGATCTACTCTCCTTAAGTCATAATCGACTTTAGCATTTAGCAGATTATCCGAGATTGTTATAGAATCCATACTCACTGTCTGTAGAACCATCTTCATTATCAGAATCATTAGAAGATCTAAGATCTATTGACAAAGGAATCTGACTTAAATGAGCAGATTCAAGATAAGGAACAATTGCCAAAGTATCCTGAGAACTTCTTAGCAATTGGAACCAGAAAAGGATTCAGGGAAAGTCCTCCAATCTTGTTAGAAATCTCAAAGGTCTGGTAGAAGGTACTAGTACATGTAAATCAGAGATACAGTCTTAAAAAATAAAAAAATAAAAGAAAATAAAAAAAACTCCGCTGAAAATGTAGAACACTTAGGAATTCCAAAAGAGTCTTGAATTTGACAAGTATACTGTATCCTGTCAATGTTCTCCCTAAATGGTATGTCTGCACTTTGAAACTCTTCTGGTGCAATGGCTGCACTTGGCGCATCTTGTGTGTGTTTGTTGGGCATTGGCTTACTAACCAGACATCAATAGTCTGATCCTTCATGGTTTATATTTTTCTTTTGTATGTTTTGAATTTTTTTGGGAATGGAAATTGCTGAGTTCAGACAGACAAGTGGAATAGCAGGATATCACACGCATGTCAGCATCAAGCATCATCTGACATCTTTTTTAAACTTGTTTTCATTATTGTTACATTCTGTTTTTTGAACTTAATTTAGAACTTTGTAATCGCTGCACTACGTTTGGGTTTTGGTTTCGAATTAACCCTATTTGGGATATTTCGGTCTTGGTTATATTTATTTAAACCTTGTAATTGGCTTTCAGACTTGCGCAATTTTGGATAACAAGTATCTTTCCGTATTGATTCTTATTTGTTTATCTATTCAATATGTATGTATGTATTTATCTATTTGTCCGTATGTTCTGCATGTGATATCCGTTCTCCGCATCTCCTACATTGTGGTGGGGGTTCGGGTGTTACATTACACGTTCCTTAATTTTGAGAAACTTGTACTAGTACCGTTAATACTTAGAACCAGTACTGATTCTAGTGCGGTTCCGGTTTGGGTTTGATTTCGTTAGCGATTCCGGTTCCAATGGTATCGGTTTTTTAGGTACGGTTTCTGGTACCCGTTATGGAAAAATAATCAAACTTTTCACAATTAATTCAATTATTAAAAAACTCCTGTGAAATCACTGTTGGTCAAATTTATATTTACAAAATAATAATTTCAAAACCAATATAATAAAAACAAACCTATACATATGAGAAAGTTATTAATATTCTCAATTACCATAATCAATTTGTTAAATTAGTTTTCAAATTGCATAAACAAAATCCAAACGCTTCACTAATAAACTTAAATTGATGTTTAGACAAAGAAAATAAGTTTAAAAGCTCCATAACTTTACAAATGAATTGTACATATATATTTAAAAAGAAAAAAAGAAAAAAAACTTCACACTTAAGTTTTAACCGTATAGTCCTCCATATTCTACATTTAAATTATTTTTTTATAAAAACAAAATGAATTAGTTAACATACACTTAGTAATTTAACATAATTTAGTTCTAATATTAAAAGAAGATTAAAAACTAAATTAATATACTAGATAGATTGTTCAAGTGAACACATCTAGCACTTCACTTCAATTCTTGGAACAATATGTTCCAAAACTTTAGGATCATTTCTAATTTCTAAATATATTTGAAATTCCAATATAAATACACACATATATATATATATAGTTGTTTAAACAATTCGATGGCGCAGAAAAAAATTAGTAGATTAAAAATAATATTTTTTAAAAATTATTTCTATAAAAATAACAACCGCAATATACAATTTGAAAATTTTTTTAAAAAAAATGAGAGAATATAACGATATATATATTTTTACCTACAAATGAACTTGCTAAACGACTATATTTTATTTTATTTTTTAAGAAAAACCGGTTCCTGTTCGATTCCGGTACTGGCTCTGATTTTGGTCCGGATCCAATCAAGGATCTAGAACCGGTACCGAAAAATATAATCTTCAGTACCGGTTCCAGTATGGTTTCAAAATGACCGGTTCTTTTTCGGTTACAGTACCGGTTCAGGTCTGGTTCCCGATTCTAGAGCGGCTCCAGAAAGAACCATGCACAACCCTTGCTAGAAATGGTAAATACCGTCGATATTGCGATCTAGTTCGACACTATTATATATATATAATATTACAATGGAAAGATTTGTTAAAGTTAATTTGATTTTAATATATATATATTATAATTATGCCTTAACATAATTTTAAAAAATAATTTTTTAGTTTAAAACTATTTATTTCATTCTGTCTACTGATTCATTGTGTTTTCTTTTCATCATCTCAACTCGATCAATTTGTTTTTAATTGTATTCTTTTCATCATCTCAACTCGTTCAATTTTTTTCAATTAATGTTTTTTTTATCATCTTAAGCTCCGTCCCACCAATCTACTCCAATAAGGTAGGACTTTACGTGAGATTCCAACTCAGCCAAAAAGAGGACATGAGACACCAATTTATATCCTTCGGAGATGCCCTCAAGATTTTAATCCGTTTACACGCAGTGGCGGAGCCACATGGAGAAGTGTGGGGTCAATTGACCCCACAGCTTTTTGAGAAAAAATGAAATTATTATGTATATTTCTATATAAAAAATAATATAATAAAAATATCATTACGACCCCACAACATTTTCATTATGACACCACTGAGGCTGTGTTCTGCCTCCGCCACTGTTTACACGCCGTTAACTACACCCTCATATCATTATGTTTTTGGGATTTTCAAAGAAAATTGGAGGTGAGTTTGTGGAAAAGAAATCAAATAAAATGGTAAAATTGGAATAATAGATGCAGTATTAATAAGTTTGCTGCCGTATTTAACTATCCCCTTTTAATATGCTATTAGTAAGAATATGCACCTATTACTTTGGTCTATCCTGCTATTTACGTGTTTCTTTAGGTTGTCATTATCTGATTTTTTTTTTTTATTGTTCGGATCTAATTGGGTTAGAGATTCACTTCCTTTCACAATTTAGGCATGTATCGAGAAGCTAATTTTAAGACAAATGTACGTAAGATGCTAGTTTATCTTGTGGGGACAATGCGGATATTGACTGGACCACTGATAATGAGCATAAAATTGAAATCTGTAAATTACCACCTTGAAGTTTGAGGTTTCATTGTGGCCAAGTTAATGAAGGTCACGTTGAGGTACATATTGAAGTATTTTATGATACTGATTATGAAGATACTGTATCTTAGTTGGTAGGATTGCTACCTTGTGAATATTTGTTTATACTATGTTTTATTTTTCTAAATATCTCAACTCGTAAGGTTGCTAGCTTCTGTTGCAGCAAGTGGTTTACTTACTAAATTGTGGTTTATAATAAATAAGTGGAATCTTATATTAGTTTTTACAAAGACTTAGGCTTAATTTGGTCCTATAAATGGTTTATAAATTTTAATAGGAATTGTTTGATATTTAAGTTTTGAGAGTATCTTTTTGAATTGGTTGGAACACTTTCAAATGTAACTCAAACTTCTTTTGATGGTTCAAGTGAATACTTTGGTCATTCTGATTTCTATTGGCTTGATTTGCTTCTTTGAATTTATTGAAAATCTTTGCTTATACTTCTAACTTCTATTTGACACTGCCTTGCTCTGCCTGTAAATATGAATATTCTCCATAAAGAGTTAATTTTTTGGTTCTATGTATGGCAGCAATTTTTTTTCACTTCTCCTCTCTCTTTTCTACCATATAATTAATTGAGAACAGAGGGAAGTTGTTATGAAATAAAAAAGATAAAAATGTGTTTTTGTTTAAATATATAGCCTTTGACACCATGTCTGCCTCCGCCGCTGATTGAGAAGGAAGTATTAGGGTTTGTAATAGAAGAACTACTTTTATCTGATTATGTATAAAAAGTTATTCTTTTTTTGTCCCCAAAACATTAACAGCCAATTGGACTATGAGATAGGCGGGAATCTAATATGTGAAAATGTTACTTGAGCACTAGGATTATCAACAACCTATAATGAAGAGAGTGGAGAGAGTATTTGTTGATCTTATATGCATACTATGCAATCAACATACAAACAATAAGCGGAAAAGGAAAGAGAGATTACTGTCAATTGGTCGACGATAAATCTCCTGGAAATATCGTTCAGTTCACCGGCTAAGAACCCCAATTGCACTTCTAGAACACGAACCCGGAATCTCTTCAAAACTTAAACTCTTGGAAACCTTGGAGTAGGTTTCACTTTGCAAACACTGTTTGCAATTCACGTTTCAGAGAACGCTCTGAGATGTGAAGATTTTGGGATGATTGAATGAATGAGAGGAGGACTCTATTTATAGTAGTCCTTGACTAGTTCACTTGAACTAGGACTCATTCGAATTCAAACTCTTAAATTCTAATCAGATTGTTATCTTACTATCCATTGCTTAATGGACAAGTAAGTGACTTGGGCTGGGCCTTTGTTGGGTGGACCAATCACCCAGGCCCAATAGCCCCAAGCCCACATCAATATGAGGTTTGGGTCAATCCATATAAGCCCCAAGTCCAACGGTATTTGTTTGGTGAGGAGTTATTTGATGTGTTTGAATTTCAAGACGTTTGCGAAGATGTTGGACACTTTATTGTCTTATTTCTAGGAAACAATGGTGGAAGATTATTGTTTAAAAAAATTAAATTTAGAATAGAGAGTCAAAGGAGTTTAAGCCTTTGTTACAATTCTATACAACACCATACATTAACGAACAATAAATTTTTAATCCAAACAAAGCGTAAAAGAATACAAAATAGTGTCACTTTCATATTAGGAATGATTACGTGTTACACCTAATATTTTAAGGTGTGTACCAATAAAACTTAGGTTGTAAATTTTAGTAGTGAATATTTTCTTATTCTTTATTTTTTTAACTTCAAATTGTATAAGTATTTTATGACTATTTTTATTAATAATTGATTGTAAATTTTAGCAGTGAATATTTTTTTATTTTTTTATTTTTTAACTTCTACTGATATAAGTATTTTATGACTATTTTTATTAATGATCAGTAATACTTTGGCAAGAATGGATTCATCCAAAAAAAAATTGGGTTCAGTATCACTTTTTAGTATTTTTATAGTATATTTATATAGGTTTTAGTATAATAAATTGGAAAAGATTCTGTTTTGAGTATTGGTCAAATGGAAGAAAACACAGTAAAGACTAAAATTTTTATTTAGAATCATTTGGGGAGACTTGGCACATTTTGGATTGCTTTACTAAATGTAAATAATCAAATTTTCATTTATGAAATTGTGTAATTACCTTTTAAATTGATTTGAATAAGTTGTATCATGTAGATTAATTCAACTCTGATGAAGTTTGTGTAGTCTTCCGAATTGACTAAAATCTAATAGCTCCATTTTTAATAAATATTATTGAAGTATTTAAAAATCTTAAGAAAAACTATCATCGTCAATGTTTCAGAAAAATGGAAGAATCTAATGGAAAGCTACAGTACTATATATTAAGAAAATTTTAAAATTCTAATGTTATCCCTTTGTCACCTTTGCTTCGGTCCGAAGATCATTGTTTATATGTGTAATTCTCACACAAATTTTTATTGCAAATTGAATAAACCTCTAATCTAGATGATAGTTAACACATTTAAGTTTCTTATTTTTTTTTTTTAGTTATATACACATTTTATGTATGTATGCACCAGTTTTTATAACATGCACCAAATATCAATGTTAAAATTTGTTTAAGAATTTGGTAAATTAATGTATATTAAAATATTAATTATGTATGATTAAGAATAAAAATTAATTATTTTGAATTAAGAGAAAAATTAAATAAAATAAATTGGGATATAAGAAATTACATAAAATATTTAAAAAATACTCAATCTCTTAAAATTTATTTGATTACCTTTTTTATTGTATAAATTTATTAAACTACAATTTATTTACTATGATAAAAAGAAAAAAAATCTTATAATAATATTTTTTTTGGTTATGTTATTCTTTTCCCTTTATATTTAATTATCTATATATTTAGCTTAGAAAATACATTTTCTCAAACTTATAATTATTACTATCAGTAGAGATCGAATCTATATGGGCACAAGCAAAGATGGCTCAAACTTTAAAGAGATGCTTTTAATAAAAGTTTTAAGAAAATATCCCACTATAATAGTTATACATCTCCACTACCCTACTAAATATCAAAATTTAGTCTTAACGTCCTATGTAAACAGACTGACGGTCTTAATAATTCTATAAGGGACTAAATTTATCCAGGAAAAAATACATAAATTAAACCAAACAAAGTTTAAAATTTCAAAATTAAACCAACAAAACTTTATTTTTATTTTTGATTTATCCAAACTTTAGTTTTCAAAAATAGACTTTCACACCTTCACAAATCCTCTTCACAGACCACCTTCACACTTTTACATATGAGTGTAAAAGATCTTCACATAATGATAAAATAGTCAATTTTGTTCATTTTTTAAAAGTGAAAGTTTGAAAGATTATTTTTATAAAATTTTTAAAGTTGGAGTATATAATGTAAATAATAGTTATAAAATAACAAAAATGAGAATAACCCATTTATTTATTATATATTTTAAAAATGAAAATAACAACATATTATATATTTTAAAAATAAAAATAACAGTATTAGAGACCATTTCCCGCACAACGCGCTGACTTTTCACTAGTATATGACTAACTAGTCGTTTGCTCGCGTGAAGTGTGGCAGAATTTATTTCGTTATTTTTTAAAAATTAAATCATATTATATTTTTAAATTTTTAATTAATTAAGAAATGTATGTTATAATTTTTAAATATTTAATCATTTTTTATTTTATATAATTAAAAATTAAATATATTACTTAAATTGAAAAATAAATTTTAAATCAATAACTAATTAATAGAAATAGTGGTTTGATCTTAATTTTAATTTTTAAATAAAATTTTATTTCATATATTGTATTTTTAATTTGAAAATTTATGCAATATAATTTTTTTTATAAATTTAATGGAGTATTATTTTATTTTATTTTGAAATGTAATATATTCCACTATCATGAATTAAAAATTTTTAAATAAAAAAAAAAAACTCAGATCAATCACTACTATTGAATTTCATGGCTTTTTCACTTGAGTTCAAATTTGAAATTTATATAAAGTACATGTAAAGAACAAAATAACCAAACATTTTGAACATATTATTAAACAACCATGTTACGGTTGTTGAATACATTGATAAAACAATATATTTTTTTTCAATATTTCGATATCATCCACATCCTTGTCTGATTTTCTTAAAACTCTTTTGTACTATGGTTTGAGTCATAGTTCGGTGAGGTTCCAAGGACTCAAAGGTTGATGATAGTTTTACCATTTTGAAGAAAGTACTCAAATTAGCTACCCTATCTTGTAACTCCTAAATTTTAAACAATCATAATAAGAAAATGTGATCACCTACCTTATTTTCCTCCACTTTTCAAACAAAACACTTTTGTTCTTCCCCTGCAAAACACCTTTTTTCTTCCCCTGCAAAACAACACGGATAAAATTATAGAAACAAAAATTATAAAATTCAGCCCCTCAAAAAGCACGAAACCCATTGAAATACTTGATAAAATCTAAAAAAGATAAATAAATAAATAAAAGTCATTAATTATTGATGGAGATGAACCTTAAGATGATAAATCAAATCAAAATATAAAAAAAAATGAACCTTAAGGTATATTGATGGAGAAAGCGAATATTAGATGAATGTAAATTTCAAGTTAATTAATTATTTCTATAAATAGACTAAAAGTTTAGTATTTGAATTGCATTAGAATATTTATAAAATTCAAAAATCAAATAAATATATATTATTTTGAATTAAACCTGGAATACTATTTGGACTGGATTAGATATTTGTATTTTAATTAAATTAATAAAAATCTATGTATATTATTTTTAAATAAGTAATATCCTAATTCAATTCAAATCGTATTCAATCCTAATTAAACATTGAATACTATTTGGATAGGATTAGATAAAATTTATATTATAAAATTGAAAAAAAACTATATATTAAATTATTAATTTAAAAAATTATAAATTAGTTAAATTGAATTAGGATATTACTTATTTAAAAAAAATTAAAAAATTGGATATTACTTAATAAATTTTTTTTCCAAAAAAACAGGAAAATCTATATATTGTATTATTAATTTAAAAAATTAGAAATTATTTGAATTGAATTAGGATATTACTTGTTTAAGAAAAAATTAAATTAGGATATTACTTATTTAAAAAAATTTAAAAATTAAATTATATATATTATTAATTTAAAAAATTTAAAAAATATTTGAATTTGAATTGAATTAGCATATTAATTATTTAAAAAAAGTAATTAAAAAAACTCAAAAAATCATATATATATTGTATTATTAATTTTAAAAATTTAAAATTATTTAAATTTGAATATTAATTATTTAAAAAGATAATTAAAAAAATTAAAATTTCAAAAATTAAGAGTGTTATTAATTTAAAAAATAAAAAATTATTTGAATTTGAATTATATTAGAATATTAATTACTTAAAAAATAATTAAAAAAATTAAAAAATCAGAAAAATATCACAATATGGAATACCGCGCATATGCATAGCAGCATATGCATGCATGCGATTCCTAGCATTAAAAATAGTCAAATCTACGGAAGTTATATCATGAAAAAAAATCTATAATGAATAATTCGTTTTAATATAATAAAATTTAAATCTAATTAAATTATCAAAATTTTATATTTTCTTAAAAATATTATTTAAAAAATGGTTAGGAGGAAAAAAATATTTTAGTAGCAATGAGGGGTTCCCCTAATTAGTACACTTGGTCATGAATTCCAAACACACAAAAAGTGTGAAGTACCCACCCCGTTTCTAATTCCTACACTCTGAGTGTGAAACTTTTTAACAATTTCATTCATCCAGACATCCCAAATCAGAGCGAGCCCATGGCCTCCAGTTCCAGAGCATTGCTTCGTCTTTATTATTCTTCTTCTTGTTCTGTGTTTCCTCCTGCTCTTAGAGCTCTGCGTTCTTCCTCTTCTGAATCCACACACCCTATTTCCACTATTAAATCTCTTCTCTCTGAGGCCGACTTCCAGAAATCACTCAAAGACAACTGCAAATCAGGCAACATCTCTCTGGAGGACGCTCATTTCCATTTTAACCGCTTGCTGAGTATGAAAACCCCTCCTCCTATGTCTTCATTTATTCTTCTGTTTAATGCTCTCATCAAAAACAAACATTATCATCATGTCATTTCTCTCATTCTGAAGTTGAACAATACTAGATGTCCACCCAATCTCATTATCTTAAACATTTTGCTGAATTGTCTTTGTAACGTGGGAGAAGCATTTCTGGTTTCGTGGTCTTAGGAAGGATTTTTAGATGTGGTTTTAATCCAGACGTGGTCACTTTTAATACTTTGATTAAAGGACTATGTAGGGATTTTAGAATAAATCAGGCCACTGGTTTGTTTCGGACTATGAAAGAGTTTGGTTGTAGTCCTGATGTTATTAGTCACAACATCGTGATTGATGGTCTTTGCAAGGCCGGGTATATTAACCAGGCAAGAGATATGTTTATAATCATGTTGGATTCAGGAATTAAGCCAGATATATTCACTTACACTTCCCTAATTCATGGGCTTTGTTCCTGGGACAAGTGGGATGATGCTAAAACTTTTATTGCCAAGATAATAAATCACAAGATGCAGCCTAATGTAGTGACATTTAATGTGATTGTCGACAGGCTTGGCAAGGTTTGGGAAGATAGATGAAGCATTAGAGTTGCTAGAATTAATGATTGAAAAGGGTTTGCAACCAAATGTTTTTACTTATAATAGCATTATCGATGCACTATGTGAGGAAGGGCTGGGGGAAGATGCTTTTAATTTGCTTACTATTATGGAGAAACAGGGCTGTGCTCCGGATGTGGTAACATATAATGTTATTTTGAACTATCTTTGCAAGTGTGAGGATGTAGTTAAAGCAATGGAACTGTTAGGATTAATGATTGAAAAAGGTATCAATCCTGACACACAAACATACAACATATTGCTACATGGTTTTTGCTTGGTGGATAGAATGAAAGATGCAAGGGAGCTATTTATCTCAATGGTCAATAAAGGGTGTAGACTTAATGTTTACAGCTATAATATTATGATAAATGGGTATTGCAAAAATGATAAATTAGAAGAAGCCGTGGGTCTTTACACAGAAATGATTTCCAAAGGTATTATGCCCGATGTTATTTATAACACCTTTTTAGTTTCTCATTTTCAAGTCGGCAGGGTTCAAAAAGTAAAAGAAATATTTGGTGCAATGCAACTTAATGGTCCTGTGCCCGATCAAAAGACATATAATATTCTGTTTGATGGCTTTTGCAACAACTGTGGGACTAAGGCTATGGAAGTGTTAACTGTGTTAATAAAGGGTTGTTATCATCTTAACATAGTAAGCTTCAATTGCATCATCCATGGCCTTTGTAAAATTGGGCATATTGATAATGCTTGTAAGATGCTTAGTCATGGATGGCAAGAAGGTATGCCACTGGATGTTATTTCATATAACACTATCATCAATGGCCTTTGTGAAGAGGTCCTGCTGGAAGAGGCAAAAAATATGCTAAGTATTATGGAGGGAGAAGATTGTACACCAGAACCGGATGCAGTCACCTATAATACACTTATGCAAGGATTGTTACGAATGGGAAAGAGAACAGAAGTTGAAGAATTGTTTCAGAGGATGATAGAAAGAAATATTATGCCGGATGATGTTACTCATTCAATCATGGCACGGAGTAAGAAAAGTAACATAATTTTTATGCTAAGTACTATGGAGGAAGAGGACTGGGCACCAAAACCAAATGGTGTCACTAATACTACTCTTATGCAGGGATTAATACTAAAGGGAGAGAGTACCGCAGTAGAAAAATTGTTTGAGAGAATGGTAGAAGAAAGAAACATCAAACCTAATGAAGTTGCAGCTAAAGTCATGGCCAACTTGAAAAGGAGCCGGAATATTCCGATTGTTTGAACTTGCAGGAGGAGATATGAGATTGACTCTGACTCTGTGAGTAGTTTATTTTGACTTTTTAAGTTGAAAATGGTATCAGTTTAAATTTATATTTTGTTGGTTGGCCTTGATTGTATTCACTGGACAGTAGACCTTGATGAAGCTTTTCTTTAGTAGAGTTGTTTAGATTAGGTATGTTTTGGCATGCCAGTCATGATACTTTCTTCTTGAGAGACATTTGCTCTCATTTGGCTATGTTTTTTATTTAGTGGTACTACAATTAGTTGTCATATTAGATTGTTGTCAATACAATTTTCTCATATGTACATGGAATTCCAACTTGTTTTTCTCCATGCATTTTAGTGGCAATTAGCTCTGTGTTGACAACAATACTGAATTATTATTATTATTATTATTATTATTATTATTATTAATTTATTTATTATTTACTTATTACTGTAGATATATGTTAGAAGAAGATAAAGATTGCAATTGGCATGATAGCTATTTAATTAGTAGTAGTACATTGGAAGATCTTAACCAAGTACTAAGAATTCAACATGGAAATTGAATTATATAATGGAGTTTTAAACTACATAGGGTGACAGCTGAAAAATGAGATTTATGGCAAATTTCATTAGAATGAATTCAAAGTTCATTAACTGTGTTTATGATATTTTAAAATTAAAGGTTAGTTTTACAATTCTTATTTATATGTAATTTGTTCTTACAATGCTTTTTTAAAAAATATTTTTTTAATTTTATCTTCATTTACCGATTTTTTTTTTCTTTTGAAAAAATGATAAAATTATATTATATATATATATATATATATTAACACAGACATTATGAATTAGAAAAAAAATAACTTATGTCAAATTACTATTTTATCCTTAAAATTAAAAGAGTCAAATTTTATTATTATTTTATCCGTAAAGTTAAAAGAGCCAAATTTTGTCATGTCCATTTCCATCTAAACGTCAATTTTTTTTTTCTATTTATAATAATTTTCAACCAATATTATAAGGGAAAAAAAAAAATCCAAACTTGAGGTAAAAAGATGGGAAGAGATAAAATATGAATATTTTCATTTATAACTTATCAAAGAGTTCCTCATTTCTATTGTAACGTTTTGAATAGGCAACGAAATAATATTTATTAAATGTATAAAATGTGAAAAGAAAAATTATAATTTAATATGAATCAATTTATTTCAAACTAGTGATATTACTCGCGCGAGGTATATATTTTTTAAAGTTACATATAACTAAATATAAATTTTATTTATTTTTATTAAATAATTAGAAATACATATTTGATTGAGCACAGTGCATTATTTTTACACTATTTTATTTTATTATTTAAGGATCTTATCGAAGATTTGCTATTAATTTGCACGTTTTTGTAATTTTGGACAGATTGGAAGCAATTATACAAATATGAAGATTTTTTAGTATTAATGACAACAATTGCCAAAGTAGAGTCAAATTCAACAATATTTTATCTGAAGACTTATTTAGAAAGTAAATAAAGTGAAGCGACTTTTAGTATTTTTATGTTTTGAATTTAGAATTTTCAAATAAGGATTCTAAGGAGATTTTTAATGATTTTCAAATTTGTAACAGAGTATATATTTACTCTGAATGATCAGAATTATGCAATTTTTGGTTCTGATTAAAAATATTTTACATTGTTTCATTTCTCCTTTTAATGATCAATTTTATAGACAATGATATTGAATGCGCCCATGGAGTGTTAAACTAGTCTGCCTAGTTAAACGATTGATTTAATTAATTTGTGTTGTGAGATCTTTACTTTAGTGCTTTATCATTTAATATCTGTGTAGTCTTTGTGCCCATAATTAAGGTTATCTCTATGCCTATAGTTAAGGTTATGTTAGTTTTATCCGATTAACTGATTAAGCGCGCGATTAGTTAATCAAGTAGGCTAATACACTGCATGTTAGATAATTTGTAATTAATCTAATCTAGGTAGTGTTGAGTTTTCACAATCATAGTTCAAGAACTGTCGTACTGATTCATTGGCTATGACCATAGGTCTTTTCTAGTTCATAATGCAATCTACGTTAGATTGGTGATTGATTCGAAGGATCGTACCTGGTCAATCTAAAACTATGGAAAAGATTTGTTGTTAGGCATGTTGTCAACAACTATAACTGTGGTTATTAAATTTGATAGAGATATTTTTAGAATCAATGATCAACACATTAATTAAATGATCGGTTAGCTGGGTCTTTTAATATATTTGATCGTTAATATTTACGTTCTTCGTGTTCAATTCAATTTCACTTTTTAAATTCCCCAGTTTATACAACTTGGTTAATATACAACTCAGAATTTATAACCGTTCTTCGTGGATTCGACCTTGTTAACTCCAATTAATTTGTCGGTTACAGGATATTTTAAATATTGACGGACTCGGCACCTGCCAATATTATACTACTATATATTTATTTTGATTTTTAAGTAGAATATTTAAAAAAAAAAAGAAAGAAATTTAAGTTATATAAATTTAATTATATAAATAAAAATTATAATATTGTTTGTTTAAAAAATATCTTTATTTAGTGATTTTTCTAAATATAAATTGATGGATATTTTATTATATTCAACTTTAAACTATGAATTAGTTGATATGTGAATTTTTTTAAATAAATTGAAATTAAAATCAAATTGAATTGGATAAAAATATTTAGATGATGATGTAAGAAAACATAATGGGACATAACAAAATTATAAAAATTAATTCGATATTTTTTTTCATAATTAAATTGTTTCACTTTTGGTAATTTCTCATATTACATAATATTTATTTTTTTATTAAATTAATTATGATAAAAAATTTATTATTTTATTATGTTATTTTTTATTACTTTTTAATGATACATTGATATTTAATTTATTGGTGAAAAAAGGAATCGATTTAAATTGATCAGGTTTTATGAAAAATACTAAATTTAATTTGATTTAAACTTGAATAACATTATAATTAAATTAAATTTCAATTTAATTTGGTTTGAATATGTCAAGATGGGAATTTTTTTTATTAAATTATTTTGGTAATCAAAATTAAATATTATTATTATGATTATTTATATATTTTATTTTTTTATACTTAATTACTATTTAAATATCATAAAATTCATTAAAAATTAGAAATAATTCTTTCATAAAACTCAAAGTCTTAAATTGAAAATATCAATTTGAATAAAATAATTGATTTGATTTCAATTTTTATACGATTTGTCATCCTAACATAAACTTAAATGATTTAAAATAATTTTTATCAAAATCATATTAACTCAAATTATGGCCCTCTAATTTAATTTATCAGAGAGTTGAATTCAGTTATTTGCATTTTAAAAAATAATAGCATTATAACGTTTTTTCAGTCTCCATTTTAAAAATAAATGATAAAGTATTTGAAAAAAGTGTGCCATGTTTACATCATAATTACCAACAATAATAAGTAGTAATGATATAAAACAAAAGGGAATGTACTTTTTTCTTTTAGTAATAAAAATAAATTTTTGAAACCGGCCATATTTTGAAGTAAAAACTTTTTACGCCAACTACAAGCCACTCAAAAGAGAAAAAAATTTAAATTTGTAATAATTATTTTCACAGTTATAACATGCATTATATTTTTATAAGAATGATTGAAAATATATTATAATATATTATAATTCTTTAGTATATCACATGTATATTATTAGTGGAAAAAAAGTAAAGATTTTAAACAATATAATGGACCCTATTATATAAATAATTAATTTAATATATTTAGAGTTATCTATTAATTTAATTTAATAGTATAAAATTTAATTAAATTTTTATTGTGATATCTTTAATTTTAATATAACATGTTTATAATTTATTCTATATTTTATTTATTTTATTTAAATGATATCTTTACCAAAGTACATTTTTATCTATTTTTCAGATATGTCTTTTTAGTCAAAATTTTCTTTACACAGTAATATCCATTAATGTTCTTTTAAGCGGTTCGAGTGATATGCGAATCAATTGATTTGGATAGTCACGTGAATATTGTAGATTCACCATGTCTACCTAACTTATATAAAAAAAAAAGGTGATGGGATAGAACTTCTATTTTTCACATTTATTTGATGGCGTGAATTAACATTTTTAGCATTCAAATATTGTAATTATTTGATTTTCATCTAAATTAGGAAATTATAAATTAAAAAGAAAAATAAAATTTAAATCTAATTGGTTATAAATTAGTTTTTCAAATTTTTTCTTCCGACATACTATTTTCGACATGTCATCATTCACACTCTTTATTTATAACGACACATATGCTTTAATCCACCAAACAATTAAAGATATTCTAAATTGATTGCCTTATTTATGTGGTTAAATATATTTTTATAAATTATATTTTTATATCTAATTTTTTTAATAGTTTTTAAAAAAATTATAATATACATATATATTTTCAATTTTTTTGTCATATCTAATTAGTTTTTAATTTTTTTAATGGCAATTGATATTTTTAAACAATTCCTTGTAAATAGGAATTTAAAATAAATTTAAAATGAATTTCAGTTTAACACTTTTTTTAAAAAAATATATATTTTGTATTAATTCGATAATAAATTACTTCGTTATATATATATATAAATATATATATTAAATTGAAGTAGTTTTAAGTATCTTTTGCAAAAATTGAAATAGACTTATTTAAATATTCATTAGCGAATTCTATATGATGAAAAGACTTCAGTACAAATTGCTCCATGTTTCTAGTTTAGAACGTGGAAATGACTTATTTAGGTTGATTTACGTTTTGTTTCGTTGATCTAATTGAATTGTAGTGCTTGTTTTTTTAATAATTGACTGTGAAATATGGAATGTACATGTTTTCAGCTCAACGATGATCTCCCCAATTCAATATTCTCTTAATTGTTTTCCCAACCATCAAATATATTCTACCACTGACTTTGATGTATATATATATTTTTTTAAATTGTAATTCTGAAGTTGTAATCAGATAGATACTTTAAAATCTTTATCCATCAAAAAATTAAATCACTTTAAATGCAACCACTGCTTGAACCAACCACACATTTTCTTCAACATGAGATCACGGGCCATGTATAGTTGGGTGGAAAGAAAGAAACCACTTTGAACATGGATCGGTGACCGAAACTACTACATTTATAGGCCATTACTCTAATGAAATCCAAGTCATACAAAATATGGTAGAGGAAAAATACTAACCATCCCTATTAGGGAAAAGCTTGGATTAGTTGAAGAGCTTTTCCTTTACAAATTTGCCTACAACACCATAATATGTAATATGATGATGTAGTGAAATGCTTTATGTTTAGGGTGGATGATGATAAATAAATAAAAATAAAAATAAAAAATCCTCAATTTTATTCAGGGATAATGTAATTGTGGGTCCTTGTAGTTGTGCAAAATTTTCAGTTAGATACTCCAACTTTGCAAGGTTTCATATAGGTACTTCAACTTGCAAATTAGATCCTTATATAGATACTTTGCGAGGTTTCATATAAATACTCCAACTTGAAAATTAGATCTTATATTGGTACTACAACTTTACGATATTTCATATACGTACTGCTCACAGATTGCGCCACGTCAACCGAAGGATCTAAATGACTTGTAATTTGCAAGTTGAAGTATCTATATGAAAACCCGCAAATTTGAAGTATCTAAGTGAAAATTTTGCACAACTTTAGGTACCCACAATTACATTATCCCTTTTATTTATAAATGCAATCTAACCTTTAACAAGAGGGGTAAGAAAATTGGTAGTATGTTGAAAATATAAAAGCATTAGCTCATGGAGTTAAAATCACATATTTCTTAATACCATTCTGCAAACTGCTCACAGATTACGGACTGTTTTTGAGCCTAGGAGTTAGGGCCATAATTTCCTATTGTTACAGGGTGTTTATAGAGCAATTAGGAAATTTGTGGGTTATGTTATATTTTCCTAGATTTAGAAAGGGTTAATTGGATCTTTGACTTGTTATATATATGAGTTTTAACATCAAATACAGTTATGTTATATTTCCAACGTTAGGGTTTCTGCGTGTAATCAGTAAGCCTTCCGTTCCGTTTAAATTTCGGTATAGACCGTCGTAAATCCAATTTCACATTTTTATTTCGGGCTTAATATGTTTAGGTTCTGCTCGTTGTCCAATTTAGAGTGTTAGAATTTTTGGCTTGTAACGAAGCGATCCTCGATAAAGTTTCTTCGCTCATTCTAGGTTTTTTAGAATAGAATTCTTATTATCCTAATCTTTAGAGGGTCTACCGAACAGGTTTGGATGGTCTAGGGTTCTACGCATTTCAGAATCAGAAAATTCAGAGGGTTGTTGGAATCAAGTACGGAAATTTTGGTAGGATACTTAGGGTTTGGTTTGGGAAAAATTAGGTTCTATTTGGGTTCGATTTTAAGACTGTCGGATTGGTGTCAGGGTCTGACTATTGGTCCTCTATAGTAGTTGTTTATTTACTTTCCATGTCAGTCTCCAGAAGCACTAGACGGAGAGGCTGATCAGGCAGCAGCTTAGGTCGGATATTTTTTGGGATTGCATGCTCTGTGTGTTAGGTTAACATCTCCATTTGAGTTCCATATTTTTTTTATGTTGTAGGTTTCCTGTTTGTTACTGGTGCATGTTTCATGATGTATTGTGAAACTGCTCGTCGAGCCTACCCTATTTAATGATGGTAAACTGAATATGTAAGATTGTTAACATTGTGGATTTATGTTGTTGAAACTGTAATGCTGATACATACTGGAACTGTTATATTGGTCTATAAAATTCTGTAAAAATATTAAATAAACAGAACTCTTAATTTTTCCCTTAGTTCAGTCTATTTGTGGAATCCATGGCATGAGGGATAGAGGATCCTCACTACTGAAATAAATGGCTTGAAGTGCCTATACTGATTGTAGTTGAACTATTATACTGATACTGATTACTGGGCTCCGACCATACTATTTACTGGGCTCTGTCATATTGTTTAGTGCTACTGTTAATCCCGTTTTCCGTTGATAGTTGCTTTGGGCATAATTCTGTTACTTAAGTTGGCTGAACTGTTAATCAACGTAATTCTGTTTTCTAGTTGCTGGGCTGTGTTAATGTTGTGATAAATGGACTGTTAACGGTTGGTAAATGATTGTGATTGATTTTTGAACCGGAATTAAATAAGTTGTCAAAAGTTGGATAACTTTTTTGTCAGTTTTAACTAAATTCTAAAGGCTAAATAAATTGAGTATTTAATGATGGGTTATAAATTAATCCTAGCGGAACCCCCGAAAATGTAATCCTAGCGCTTTATAAATTAATAGAACCTTAAACCATAAAATTTAGAAGCTTATTTTTGTATGAAAATGGAACGTATAGAAATATATTAAATGGATTATTGAGTTCTGGCTAATGAAAGAAATAAATAATTATTGATTGATAGGATGATTGGTATGTTGTCTGATATAGTGGAACTCTAGAGAGTCTTTAGAGCCTTGCATTGTGTGCTTCCATGATTAGAGCCATGTTTGGGACATACTGTGCGTAACTGTTGGAACCTGAGATGTTAACTTAGACTAATTTCATGGTCTAATACTGCCTTTTTCCTATTTTCTTGCTATTTGTTAACCTGGGATTAAAACCCTAGGTTGAGTACAGGTACTTCGATCGGTTACCGCTGTCTCAGCATTTTTGCATGGATCACGGCATACTCATGAGTATTTTTATTTATTGTTTTGTTTTGGTGAATTAAGGTTGTTAGACTTATGGGACTTATTTCGGTTTTGCTGGACTTTGGGATTTTGATTTCTATTGGAACTGTATTGGTTTTGCCAGAATATTGTAACACTTGAGACATTTTGCAATGTTGAATTTATTGCTGAATTTGGGTATAGCTGCCGACTTTATTCGGATATGAAACATTTGTTGGTTTATTGAATCTATTAAGTTCAAATTTCTCCGTTGAATGTATTTTAGAGTAATTGTATAATTGTCTCTGCGTAACGACAGACCCCTCCATATGGTTATTCTAGGGTGAGGGTTGGTTGTTACAAATACAAATCACAAAATTATAAATATAGGAACCAACAAATTAAAGATTCATATAACTCAAATAAATTACTAATGAACTCACATTTTTAGCTTACAATTTTAGAATAATAGAAGCTGCAACATCATTTCAGATGTTTTAACTAAAACTTATGACTAAAAATCATTGTCTAGATTCTCAGTGATCGTATTAAATCAAAGTAAAATTTTTAATCTAACTCTTCCTATAAGGTTTTAGCACAATATATGGTATCTAATAAAATATGAAACCTTACCTTTCTCGGATGATCAAAAGCGGCCAGATTAGGTGGCTTGGTAGCAATCTGGTTAAGTGGCTTGACAATAATCTGATTAAGTGGTTTGACATCAATTAAAACATAGGATTTTAGGACTGTATTGCTCGTGTTCAAGAATTGACATAGAGTGATGGATTAAGCACAAAGTGGTGGAAGGTGGAGAAAACTTGATAGTCCAAGGAGATCTGGTGAAAGGCAATAAAACAAGAGTGTGAAAGAGCGATTTTGAGCGGGAAGAAAAGAGTTTAGAGATTAATGGAATAGCAGGTGGATGCACTTGAAGGTGACACTTTTTATAGTCAAATCAGGACTTAAATAGTTTTTATTGACAATCTTGAAGTAGCTTTGAGAAGCTCAATTAAATAGGAGTAAAATCTAGAGTACTAAATAAGACACTTACATTAAACAACTTAGTCAATGATACAAACTAATTTGATCGTTCAACCAACAAAAATATGAAGTATTGCATTAGACAAAAAGGTCAAGGTGAACATGAATAAACAAAAGCAAAGCATACATTTGAAGATTTTCATACCATTGCACCTCTTAACACACTAAAAGTATACACGAAGTGCATTAGAAGAATGATTCTCATCTACACTACTATTTAATAGACCATCCTTCATACCACAAAATAAATGAAATTACCAGATAAGTTGTATACAATGTTGTTAAAGCATGAGGCGTCTTTGAGGCGAGCATCGCTTGTATCGCTTTTAAGGGCTTTTTCTAAAAAAAACACTGGAATACGCAAATATATATATATATATATATAAAGCTAAAGTCATATAAAATAAAATATAAACCATAACATTAATTAGGAAAAAAATTAATATCAAATATAGTTCAAAGTATAAATGACAGTTCATTAAACTAAAAAACATAAATGATAGTTCATTCAACTAGACAGTATAAAAGGCATAAAAGATAAAGTAAAAGTCTCAATATTACTAGTAGATACTAGTATACTACTCCGGATCAGACTCTAATAGTCTCAAATCATCCTCACAATCATTCTTATTAGCTTCCATATCAAATTCAACCTCATCGCATACTAATTACAACAATCCTTCTTTTATCCTTGAACTAAAACCTCCCAATTGAGTAGTAGTAGATGTAGACACTACAAGAAATCGTGTTTAAGGAAGTGTGCAATGCCCGCTACGAATCCGTAATAATGGCAGGCATTGCCCGCTACAAATGCTCGTTGTTCTTAGCCTTACTGTGAATATAACATTAATGGTAACGTCACTGCTAGCTATAGAAGTATCATTACTAGTAGCGTACAATGCTCGCTGCGAATTTATCATCAATAATGGCATGTAATGCCTGCTGTAAAATCATCTTCATTGGTAGCACTGTTGTCCGCTGCTAATTCATTGATAATGGTAGTGCCTATTGCCAGCTACAAATTCATTATTAATGGCAGTGCATATTGTCCATTGCTAATTCATCATCCATTATAGTGCCAAATGCCCACTAAGAATGTACTACTCATGTGAACATGCATTGCATGCTCTAAATTCATTTTAATATTTTTTAGTTTTTATTTATTTTTCGTAAATAATGATTTTTACTAAAAATTCACCCATTTTTATCAACAATCTAATTTATAAAATTTCAAAACTACCAATATCAAATAACATAGGTATACATAAAATTAAACACTAAGGAAATATATATATATATGTATATGTATATGTATATATGTATATTACAAAAGATGTTAACATAATGCTTAACAATCATATGGTCTCTAATAAAACGATTTAAAAATATATGATCTCCTACATAATTGTTTAAAGCAAATTAATAAATATTTTAAGCAACTTGATGAATGAATTCTTTACTTCTAACAATGTGACCAAATTAGGAGTAGGCATTGGTAGTTCTAAAGAAGGCTCATATACCTCTACTACTTGCACTAGACATTCTTTCATAAATAGCTCCATCATCTTCCATATGTAGTCAACTTTTTCTTTAAGCTTTTCATTCTTTTGTGTCAATTCCTCGTTCTTGTTCGCTAATTCTTTTATTGAATATTCATTGTGGATAGTTGCCTTAACCTTTAAAGGTGTAAATCCTAGATCATATCCACGCACTCGACCTCTATGTTCTTCTCCTAAATATATTGTCATTGGATAATCTAATATAGATGTACCTGGAGTGCCTTCTTAAGTTTTTTCCTAAATTTCCATGGGATAAAAGAAGTAAGTATTAAAATATACATTATTTTTTTTAAAAAAAGAAATATATTTACAATAACAGCTGCATAGCATAATTCACAGGTATGGAATCTTTTGTAGGATCATCTTTATCTTCTTTCATGTGAGCCACTATCCATTTTTTTTGTTCTACTAACTTCTGGCCCTTCTCCCTTGACAAGTTGTTCATTTGACTAAAATAAATTAAACATTTAATGAAGTGAAATATATTGTAGAAAAAAAAGCTACAAATATCCTACAAATAGCTAGAAAGCATCCTACAAAACAGTCTTAACACCCATAACTATCTTGAAAGTAAGTTGTCCAAAACCAACTTTATGCAACATTCACGATGAGTCTATAATAATTACTATAACATCTGCATAAACAAATTTCAATAAAGGAATTTAAAATTGAAATACAGTGGGAAAAAAACTCTTCTACTGTAAAAGAATTCTAACCAATTTATCTTCTAATACAGCATATCCCATTCGCCTTATAGTTTGATGGTATTTGTTTTCTTTTGACAGTTTTCTAAACTTATTGCTTTTTGCCTATACAACACAGAAGGAAACTTTTAATTATAAACATAATAAAATTCTACATATATTAAAATTATTAAAAAAAATCCTAGACAAGCTTTAATAAGTTCTATATGTACTTTAGAAATCCAAATAATCCACTCTTTAGAGATGATATGCTTTTGGTGGGAAAATTGTTGACCCAATCTTCTCGAATCAACGTCTAATTCTACATATAATCTATTCTTTAGAGATGATATGCTTTTGTAGTTTTAAGATATTGTCTCAACATGGATTGCGTATTTTAGAAGAAAGAATTCAATTAAGATTCAAAATGAATTGTTGAAAGAATCATTTAAAATTGTTGAAGACGTGAAATGAATCATAGGAATTCAGATAATATTTTTACAATTCAGTAGTAGAAACTATGAAAAACTAGTACTGGAAATAGTTGACTCATGAAAAACTAATACTGGTAATAATTGACTCAATTGAAATGCAGGTGGATATGTTGATCTCAATTGCTTACTTTCATATTTATATGTATGACTCAACAAAAGATTTCAAATCAACATCCTAGATCATCATAATTGATCAGTCAAAGATCTATCGATTCGATATAACTGATCCTAGTTAATAACTTGCATATATCTCTATAATACACAATTATTAACTGATGAAGATCAATCTGAAGTGTAATGCCCAACCCCCCCCCCCCCCCCCCGCCAGGACGGAACTGCGAATGGAGACCGGAGCGCCACATTACAATCAATCGTTCAATACAATTTATGCGGAAAATATACATTAATATTATAAATACTCTATTTAAAAATGAGTAACCTGAACCTGTTTCAAAAATACTATCATAATCCATATACAAATTCCATCATAAAATATAACCTGTTCGTAAACATAACAATCATCCAAATGGCAGTTTACATTCTTTGAAATAATATGTCCAAAACATAAGGACCTAAAAGTATTTAAAAGTCTACATATCCTTTAAAATAGCCAAAATAAGCAATTGAAAGATAATCCTAATAAAGTCCCAAAAATTCATGAAGACTCGACATGCTTTTTATGCAATGTTAGACCTTCAATCTGCTCGATCACTTGTTTCACATTTCAATAGATTGACAAGAAAAATAGAAGAAAAACATTGTCAAACTATCGATGTCTGGTTAGCAAGTCATACTCCAACAAACACAAGCAATGCGTCTATTTAACCATACCAGTATGAAGGGGCACACGAAATGCACCAAAACTATCATCCAAGGGCAAAGAGAATACAATCCCGCCCAAGTCCGATACCATTAACAAGTTCAACAAGGTGATATAATCTAGTTCTAGTTATGTCATTAAGCACCTTTAACATTATTAAATATCCATTTAGGTTTCCTAAATTCATTTAAGAACCCCCAAAACATATCAATTATCCACTAGCATCCATCACACAATAGCAATCATATTAAATTTCCAATTTTTATTAGACTGCCACTAATCTAGGATCAATAATAAAACGGGGCCAATTAGGTCCAATCCACCAATATGGTCCGAAGAAATTGGGTATAGTTTGAGAGATACACAAAAAAGAAGAAGAATGGTGTCCTATAACCGTTTGTTTCCCTAATGGCTGAAACAGAGCATCTTGATGTAAGGAGAAAGAAAGAAAATAGAAATCGTAGTAAAAGTAAAATAAAACATTCAAATAATCAAACCTAAAGTAAGATTGCATTTGAGCTTTGGCGGATTAAGAATAAATTTAGGTTTTGAAGATAATAGTATGAAGAAGAAGATTGAGTACAAGCCTTCACGTTCTTTGAAATGACAAAAATGATTTATCAAGGCTTTTCACAGCGGGTACAAACGTGCTTAAAGATTTGGGCTCATAATCCATTTGTAGCAAGCAATACAGTGGCCGCTGCAATTTTATTAAAATATTTTGCCCCACACCCAAAATATTCTCCCACCATATCTTTTGCAGCAGTCTCATTGTGAGATGAACTTTTGTCTAAATTTTAGTAGTAGGCTTTACGAGGTTTGCTACAAATATTAATAACTGTTGTGGGCGTTTATGCCCATTATATTTTTTTTGCTATAGTTATATCATTTTCTAGTAGTGAGATCTTGGTACTTATGATCTAGACTGCTTTCCATAATGATGTTCATATATTCTGGTCGCCCTATCAATATCTTTCCAAGTCAAATCACAATCCAAAAATACCGAATTATTAAAAGTGTCAACTCCCTCAAATTCACCCACCAACCACTCATTGGACTCATCAATTCTTGATAAATCAATAGGAGTAGCGGTATCACCAAATTTATATTGGCATATAGTCCCCTATTGTATTTCACATAAACCAAGTGATTCAACTTTTCTTATACTAGTCAATTTCTCTTCTTACTATGAGGTTAAAATTGGAACAAAAATAAATTAGTTATAACTCATAAATGAACTATAAACTATGATTTAGATAGTATTAGTCAAGTTTTGTTAGCTTACATGATTAAAGATCCTCCAATTCATCTCTCATCCACTTGTACTACATGTAAGACTAAGAACTTTCATAGCAAATTTTTACAATTCTAGAGTTCGTCAACCAAATGTACTCCACCATGTAGCTAACAAAAAGTATTTTAAATTCTAATCAATAAGTGTAAATTGAAAAGGAGAAAAAACATATTAACAGAGTTAAAATTATCCTGGAGAAGAAGTATTTCTTATTTTTTTTAGCCATTTTCATTCCAAACATCCCTACAACTTCCTCGTACATTTGAAAATGTTCTAGCATAATTACTCTTTTTGATGATCTTTCTCTATTTTCTCATTGCATTCAATAAATCCTTGGTTCACCTCTCTATCACTCATGATTTGATCCTTGTTTGCATAAAAAAAGTTGAGGATTAAAAAAATCACAGCATGTAAAGAGCGATGCAATTGACATTCCCACTTCGCATCAATAATCTCCATAATTTGATTGTATTTATCCTCATCCTTCAAATCATGCTTAATGGCTTACTTTACTCTATCCATTGCCTCATAGATATAACCGATGACAAGTTTCCTCTCATTATCAATAACTCGATGCACTTTGACAATAAGACCGGAAACTATTAGCGCATACACCATATTAGAAAAAAACTCTACAATTTAATAAATGACTTTTGATTAAATTTAAAAAATGAATAAATAAGTGAGAAGAGATAAGTTATGAAATAGAGTTTTTTCTTCTCAAATTTATTTTATACAAGATTGTTTTTATTTATGAAGAAATAAAGTAATTTTATCAATTCATTCGTGACTTATTTTTATAATATCAATATATCATCTCAAATTTCGAACCAATTAATCCAAAAAAAATTTAAGCAACATTATTAAAAATCGAATAAATTCAACACAAAAATATATTATAATAAATTCCACATACAATTATTTTAAAAATATAATATAAACTTATAAAATAAGAAATCACATTTTAAAGCATACAATTGATAAAAAAAATACCTTAACGGTAATTTATTTAAAATTCATAATTTATTTAAATTATTTACCAAACAGCTTACTTTTAAAATTTAATTAAAAAGAGTTCCTAAGATCATTTTTTAAAAAAATAAATTCTATTTAACACATTTAAATTCTAATATATTATGTTCCTATCTTATTTGTTTTAAATTATACATTATATTTCAAATAATTATTATCTCACAATAGAAGTGTAACACACGAATTCTATTTTATAATACTATATAAATGAGCTATTTATTCAATTGTTTTTCACATAAACTTTTAAGATATTAGTTTTACTTAATGTCCTTTGTATATTAAAAATGGGTAATTGTCATTAGAGGTTTAAATATGAGTTCATAATATTTAAGTTCGGGGATTTAATTTTAAAATTATAACATTCACATGAATAAATTTTTTTATCATAATAATATTCTACATATGTATATATATATATATAATAATAATTATTTTTCCCGCTATTTAACATCGATTATGTGATAAATTTTAATATACTATTCTTTTATATTAAAATATTTTATTTTTGGGATATATATTATATTTCAAGTCATTGTTATCCAACATCAAAAGTTTAAACCTCTTGTTATCTTATCCACTACTGTACATACCAGATATTCGTTCAAATGGATTTCACGTCAAGTTTTAATGCATTGATAATTTTTAGACATTAAAATGAACTATTTTTCACAAGATGTTTAAATACCAATTTGTAATATTTAAGTTTTGAGATTCAATTTTAAAGTTTTAAAATTGATATACTTAAAAATCTAAATAATAATTATTATTATAAAAATAATAACAATTATTATTGTAAAATAATAATAATCTTTATATATAATAAAGTGATAACAATTATTTAACAATTAAGATTTAAGTTTGAACTTACAATTTATTTATCATATATATATATAATATAATACGATAATAATTATTGTTTCTCCGTGTAAATTGTATCATTCTATTTTTTCATTTTAAAATGATAAGTGAAATTTATTAACACACCAATTCATGCATAAATTACCATAAATAATTTATTGTATCAAACTATGTATTATATTTCAATTAATTGTTATCCCACACGGGAAGTGTAACCCACTAATTATTTTCTCAACTTATATATAAATGAGATTTTCATTTAATTGATTTTCATATTTACCTTTAAAGTATATGTGCCATTTATAGAGTTATAAGGTACTTGCCCCTATATGTTTTAATAAAAGTTTAAAATATTTTAGATTTTGGATTTAATTTTAAAATTTTAAAATTGATATAAATCCAATATATATATATATATATATATATATAGAGAGAGAGAGAGGAGAGAGAGAGAGAGAGTTAATTCCAAACACCACCCAAATTTTGAAGCATTTTACTTCTGACACCTGATTTTACAAATTTATACTTAACTACCCAAAAACCACCCAAAATCAAAACAACTAGTGGTGAGGTGTGAGTAGTTTTGGTGAGGTGTGTGTGATTTTGATGTTTTTGAGTGGTTTTGCTAATTATTTAGTTTTAATAATTATTAATTTTTTTTGTTTAATAATTTAACTAAAATTTAAATATTTTATTAAATACATTAAATCAAAATTTATTTTTTTATTTTACTTTAAGTAAATAAAAAATTCTATAGTTTTAGAAAATTTTTATTTTTAATTCATTAGTTTTCGAAATTTATAGTTTTAATTTCTAACTTTCATTTTTACTGAATTACAATTAGTATCAATAATTTTAAAAATTTTAATTCTTTTATTTAATTAAATGAATAATTTTAATAATTTTTATTATCAACCTTTAATTTTTACTTTTATACATACAACCAAAAATTATCTAATTTAAATAGTTTTTAAGCAAAAAATTGAGTTTTATTTTATATTTATTTTGTCAAAAAAAAATAACTATTAAATATATAAATATTTTTTAATTATTATTAAATCTACACAATATTTTTTTAATTTAGTAAATTTTAAAAATAAAAAATAAAATTGAAATTATTTGAAATTATTAGACCATACATTTTAAAAGTACTAAACTATATAATAATTTATTTTAGTTTAATAAAATTTTAAATTTTTTAAGTAAAAAATATTTAAATTATTTAATAAAATATTTAAATTTTAATTAAATTATTAAACCAAAAATTTTATAATTATTAAATCTGAAATAATTATCAAAACCACATAAAAATACAATAATCACTTAAAAACACCTTACACATCACCAAAACCACTCGTGGTTTTGATTTTGGGTGGTTTGGTATAAATTTGCAAAATCAGATGCCAAAAATAAAATGTTTGTAATTTTTGGAATTAATCCTCTCTCTCTCCCTCCTTCCCTCTCTCTAAGATTTTCATTGAATTGTTTCTCATCTTTAAGGTATTAATGCTCTTTATAGTTAAAAGGTAATTGTCGGTATATGTTTTAATAAAAGTTTAAAATATTTTAGATTTTGGATTAATTTTGAAATTTTAAAATTGATATTTCCAAAATCAATATCATAATTATATATATATATATGAGATTCAACCAACAATTTACTTGTTATATATAAATATATATTTATGTATATAAAATAGTGATAATCATTTTTTCTCGCTCTTTTTACATTTTAAAATATATTATTTACTTTTTCAAAGTATATTATATAATTTAACTAATTGCTATCACACTGCGTAACTTACTAATTATTTTCTCCATTTATATATAAATGAGTTTTTTATTGAATTAATTCTCGTATCGGCTTTTAAGGCATTGGTGCCCTTTATACAGTTATGAGGTACCTGTCGGTATATGTTTTAGTAAAAGCTTAAAATATTTTAGATTTTGAATTCAATTTTAAAATTTTAAATTTGATATAAACCCAAAATCAATATCACATTATTATATATATATAATCCTATGATCAATTCTAATATTCTATTTTCTCATTTAAAATATATTATTGTGAAAATTCTAAAAAATGGGCTTTTTAAAGTTTAAAATACAATTATAGGCCTGTTTTGAAAAACATATAAAAACAGGCTTTTAAAAGTTTAGTTTTCACTCCATAGGTCAAGTTTCCCAAAATACCCCTGAAACTTTACAATTCATAGATGCTGTGAATTATGCTCATAGTCTGTGAATTACGCTCACAACTGTGATTGGCCTATGGAGTGAAAATCAAAGTTTAGTTTTGCAAATTTTTCAAAAGTAGCCTATAATTGTATAGTAAACTTTTCATGGCCTAGAAATCTAATGGACTCTATATTATTTTAGTTTTCAAACTATATATATATATATATATATATATTATTTTAACTAATAGTTATCTTACCTCGAAAGCGTAACTGACTAATTATTTTATCCTCTAATATATAATTAAGTTTTCATCAACCTTTTATGCTTTTGCGCCCTTTGTACATTAAAAAGAAAAAGTACTTGCTGCTAGAAGTTTAAATATAAGTTTATGATATTTTAGATTTTGGATTCAGTTTTGAGATTTTAAATTGACATAAATCTTAAATTTATATTGATATATTGTTATTATCTATATATAAAAGCATGCAAGTCTCTCCACCAAATCTCTTATGTGGGGTTATGTATGTCACGTCACCAAAGAGACTCCTCCCATACAATACATTTTTTTTTACTCTAATGCAAAGTCTCTTGCATTTGGATTTTCAAGAATTCACTTTTTTCTATTCAATATTAAATTAATATTATGTATTTTAAAATATCATAATTTATATTATTAATTTTTAAAAAAGTATATTAATTACTAATTTAAAAATAATTTAATTTAAATAATAAATTACTATTGACGATAAAATATATGTGCTAATACATAATTTAATTAAAATATACAAAATAAAATACAACTTTAATAAACAATGAAAATATAGTTCATGAATAACAAAAATTACTAATACAGTAGAATCTCGATAAATAAATGTTCGGTAAATGAATAATCTTGTCTAATGAATAAATTTCTTCGGTCCCGACTTGGGCTAATGAGCTTAACGAATAACCTCGCTTAATGCATTAACGAATAAATATAAATGAAGTATATATAGTCCCTATGTAAATATAAATGAATAATTACTATATTTCAAACAATATATTTTTATTTATATAATATATCATGTGTACATTTCATCCATTGAATAATTTTCAAGCACATTAATAAGTCATATTTTTTTGAAAAATGCATCCAAAGTTGATTGCTTTTTTCCTCCCCCAAATTGTATCTTATCCTTGATTTTGTGTAAATCATGCACCACTTCTGGAATATTTTGATCATGTTGCACCAAGTAATTTTGTATAGTGACAATAGCTTGAAAAGCTTCTCTTGAGGACACTTGTGGTATAGGGACACTATCGTCAGGTTCGGGATCATTTGTCTCATCATTTAGTACAGATGCAATAATTTCTTCGTCCGTAGGAGATTCCATAACCGCATTACTCTCTTCAGGATAGTTCAGAAGATGTTCAACATCCATCACATTTCTATAGCTCAATTTAGAAAGAAGTTTGGTTAAATCTTGGATATCTTGCTCTAATTGGCCATCTTCAACATTCATGTACGTGATACTTTGCACTTATTCTACTCAATGCATACATGTACAACTAATTAATCTAGAATTCTAAAAACATACATGTAATTAAAGTTTAAGTTCTAAATACATTTGAATTTAATACAAAATTATGTAATAAGAAAACTAAAATTATCATATAAATGAATTATTATTCATTTTTCGATAAATAAATATTTTATTCATTAATCGATAAATAAATAATCTCGCTAAACGAATATTTGTTTGTGGTTCCAAAGGTATTCATTTATCGAGGCTCTACTGTAACAAATATTAAATGACAATTAAAAAAATACTTGATAAAAAAAATTGCATGATAATTAGAAATATTTAGTGAGTATGACCGAATTGCCAAATATGCTCCCCCAAATAAAGTTGACGATGTTTTTCTCTATCTCGAAGTTGAATATTATTTTATATATATTCTTCATACATAGCGAAAATGTCTTCCTCTAATTATAGTGTAGGTAAGCCATTTCGCAAATCATCATATGCATTCGCTAGATCATAGCATACGTGTCTCTTTCATCTTTTATAATTATATTATGCAATATGATACAAGCTCTCATTATCTTTCCAAGAATCTCTTTAGACCATGAACGTGCAGGACCACAAATAATAGCGAATCTCCTAGAAAACCGGTTACTTCCTTATTAATTTTGTACCATCGCTGTTTCAAGAAATTTGTGTTTTTCTTTACGAAATTCAAGTTGTTTTTCCTATGATATTCAAGGATTCGATCCCAAAATTTATTTTGATTTTGATTAATACCAATAGAAGCATCCTTACTAATATTGAGCCAACCATTAATTAACAACTCATCTTTCTCCTATGTCCATTTGGTGTCAATATGACCACTTTTTAAAACTTGAATATTGTCTTCATTAAAGTTGTTATTACCATGATTATTGCTAAAAATTTGATTGAATGATGAATTTGGAGTCACTCAGGGTGATTCTTCAGAAGCACTTCCGGAAGCCAAACTCGATCCTCCCCATAACTTGTGAGAAATGTAGACCTATAAAAGCGGTTCGATACATGAAATTGGAATGTGGTGGAAATTTTGGATTTTGCAAATAAAATCCAAAATTGTTGGATTGAAATTGATTTGAAAAATTGTGATGCGCGATTGGTGTAGGTGTTTGAGAATTTGATGTTTCGAAAAATTGTGAATTTGGATTTTGAGACAAATTAGGATTTTAGAAATAAAATCCGGGATTATTAGGACAAATTTAATTGGATCCATTTTTTTATAGATGAAAAATGAACCTAAATATTTGAAGAGAATTTTCATTTGAGAGGTTGGAATCGAGAAACACAATAGATGATGACAAGTGTTGTAACAATAATAGAGTTCAATTTATTTATATATATAAAGAAGAACTCTCAAGCGGGCCCACAAAGTTGACTGGCATGCATGAGAGTTCACCTTTAGCTAGAAAATTAGCTTAAATGAGAGATTTTGAACTTGGTTAACATTTTGTATCTTTCTTATTAATTGTCTTTCTTTATTTTCCATTCTCCTATTAGTTTCAATTCTTTCTCTCTCCCTCATTTTTCAAAACTATATCCTTTTATTGGTTTTGTCGATTTTATCTATCTCTCTCATTCAAGTTGGACTCTTTCACTTCATATTCTTTCTGAATTTAATGTAATTAGTTTTTATGACAAAATTTAAACTAGACAATGAAGTCGTCATTTAAATTTCTATAAATTCCTCACCACATGAATTATCATCACCACCACATTTCCTCACTCTCAATCTCCTGAAAATGTCATGTTACCAAATATGAATTACTCTTTTTCTTCAAAACTCCCTTATAAATTAGCACCGCTAATCATTAGTTTGCACCAAGACAGTAACGATGATGGTGTTAGAGATGTGAATCATCACTTTTCGATTTGTGCACCGGCAAATGTGAACCATCAGTACTCGGTTTATGCATGCAACAACATTTATGATGGAGATATAAAACTACCTCCCTCGTCTTGTGCGCATCATTGGAGACATGAATTCCTAGCTTTATGTGTGTCATTGGAAATGTGAGTCATTGGAGATGAGAATTTTGTTTTGAAATGTAAACCCACACTAAAACTTCCATAAAAAATCTTAAATTTTTGGTTTTTTGTCTTCATAGTTGAAAAGGAAACCATGTTTAAGTTCATTCATCATCCATCCACTAATATCACTTCAAATATTATGTGTGATTTTGTTTCAGATATTGGTATATTTGTTTTCTTGTATTTTAGATTTTTTTTTTGGTTGACAAAAGTTCGTAAAAATTAATATTCAACCACTTATTTTTTTAGTTAACAATAGATGATGTTTTTGTTTAACTTTCCATTATGAATAAAATATTTGATTTTAATGCATTTATATTTTTTAAATATGATGTTTCCCATTCCAAAGTTGCTATTTTTGTATTAATTTTAATTAAATTACACCACACTATACGAGGTCAAAGATGATTTTGAGTGATAATAAAGTCAAGACATAGAGACACCATTTGCATTTTCAAATTTAATAAATTGTACTAAAAATTTTAATTTCCAATTTCTACATAATTTAATTGTATTAAATAAAATTAAGATTCTATTTACCATTAAAAATTCCATTAAAATCATTTAAATTGAAAAAATTTAATAAGTTTAAATAAAAATTTAAATAGGTCAGTTCATATGCTTTAACTTACATTACATTACTAATTAAATTTAGAAATAATATCTTTAATTAAAACAAAATATATATTCATGATTAGAATTAAAAATTTGTCAATTTGCTTCTACAAATTAAAATTTAACCATTAATTAAATTAAATATAAAAATCTTAAATAAAATGAAAATTAATAGTATTTAACTTATCAAAATTAAAAGAGGAGGATGGCATTAATTATTCCACTACAACTATTTACATTTTTCTAATTTAATAAATTTAAATAAAAAATAAATTTTCATCTTTTCATATGCTTTAACTTTCAAACATAAATCTCTTCATAAAATAACATGAATGAGATTAAATGACTAGATTTAGAGTTATGTGTATACCGTTAGTTTATAAATACATTTAAAGGGAAAAAAAATCAACTAATAAGTTGAGTAGGAGGATTAGGAAATAATAGTAATAAAATAGAAAAAAAAATATTTAAAATAGATTTGATTTTATTTGTTCATAAAGACATATTAGTTTTAAAAGTCCCATCCCATTTTATTGCAATGTTATTATATTTCATTTTAGTCTTACCTTTACATAATTAACTGCGGTATTCCATTTCATTTCATTTTAGTCTTTACATAATTAACTATGTCAGTGGCTCTTATTTCCCTTTGCATGTACAAAATCTTGCATATTCTAGATAGGGGTGGGCAAAAAACCCGGATCTGGACCGGACCGGTTGGGACCAACCCGGACTGGACCGAAATTGGCTGGTCCACGGTCCAAATGGTCTCAGTCCGATCCAGAAGCTTGGGACCGGTTAAATAATCGGCCCCGATCCGGTCCCAGACCTCTAGGGACCGGACCAGACTGGGACCGATAAAATTTAAAAAAACAAATATAAATTTTATGTGAGTAACAAAGTCCAACAAAAAAGCCCACGATCCAAATTTAATCTATCTCAATGTGTAATCAATAGATACAAGAAAAACCCTAATTTCTAATTATCTTTTTCTGTTGGTTCACGAGGTGAGCTATATCAATTTTTTCGTTGTGCTTTTTTGCATCTTCTTCGAGATTTGTTTAAGATCTGATAAATAAGCTTCTATCTCTATTTTCGATAAAATTATTTAGTGTTTTGTTTTATTTAATTTTTAAATAATATGTTTGTTTAGTTTTACTTGAAGTATTAGAATTTTAGCATGTGATATGATATAGAATTGACTATAATTTATATTATCTTTTGTTACGGTTAATTCTGAATGTTAGATGTGAAAGTGTTTTTTAGGTAAAATTGTCTATTTCTATCAAATCTAGTTCTAATTTAAGGTTTTATTTTATGCATGAAAAATTTGAGAACTTTTAGTCAGCACCTGTGGAAGGAGGATTTGAAGTATGCAAGAGTAATTTGCCATAGGTAAATATGATTGTCTATTTGCTACTATAATATTTGAATATCAAAATGGTTATTGTATTTTTTAGTAGTTTGTTATTGTACTTTTTTAATTGTTTAATTTGGTACTATATAATTATAATATATATATATATACGTAATTTAACTAATAAAATCACGCAAACCCATAAAAAATAGATAAAACAATTCAATTTTTTAATTTTTTTTAAAAAAAATTTATATTTTCAAAGTATAAACAAATAAGGGTCAAACAAACAAGTATTTAACATAATTTCTTTTTAAAAATAAATGATTGAATAAATTTATATTTTTAGTCACCTACTAGTACTACTATAATAGTGAATAATAAATATTAAATTTTGTTTTATCAAGAGTGGAGCTTAATAAGTAATTAAAAATGAAATATATGTATTTAAATATAAAGTAAAAATAAAAAACTAAAGTACATAATCTAACTCATAACATGTGGTACATAATATGTGTGTGAAAGGATTCTTTCAGTAATCCAACACATGTTAAAAGTCAACTCTCAAAAATGCTTTTTGCTATTATTTAAATTTTATGGATGTATTTAGTAATCCTAGAACACATGAGAACTCAACTCCCAAGTATCAAGCTTGGAAATCCCAACCATGTCTTTTTGTTAGTGTTATTTAAATTATTGTTAGAAGGTTTTATTGATGTAGAATTGTAATTTATTTCAATTTATGTAGGCACAATTTCAATTGATAGTGACAACACTGGAAGAATAGTAATTCAGTCAGATATGAGTTCAAGTGAAAATAAGGTACACTTCCAAGAACATATATTAATTTGTATAGGATGATTATTTGATTTATTATTAATTAGTTTTATTTAAATATACGTTAGATTTATTATTTTAACATTAGTTTTATGTGATTACATATATTGGGTGATTATAAATGGTTATTGAATTTTTATATTTATGTTAGTGTTATATGATTTATATGTGTTGTATGATATATATATATATATATATATATATATATATATATTATAAACTTGGTTGTTGAGTTATTATGTTTACATTAATATTATATATATTTATTTTGTGTGATGAATGATTTGAATTTTAGATATTAATTAATTAATTATAGATGGATCTTGATGTTGTTTATGTTTATTTAATCATTCAATTATTCCGTTATTGAATTTTATTTTTATTTGTGGTTTAAATATAGATGGATCTTGCTGTTGGTAATGATGATTGTAGTAGTTATGATTCTTCTGAAGGTAATAGTGATGGGTTGGGTGATAAGGTTTCAAAAATAATGAAAGAGTCACAAGGTGTAAGTCCTAGAAGGTCAGTAAGAACAGGAAGGCCTCCTAAAAGCCCTAGGGGTAATAGCAGTGGTAGTGGTTCTAGTGATGGGAGTAAAAGATACTCTAGGTGTTGGGAACATTTTGATCGTTTTAAAATAGAGGGTAAATTGAAGGCTAAATGCAAGCATTGTGGAAAATGTTATGCTTGTGATTCAAATTCTAATAGGACTAAGAACTTACTTTGTCACATTGACAAAGGTTGTACTGTTTTGCTTTATAAAAGATCTCAGAATGATCCGAGCCAAAAGATTTTAGTGCAAAATAAGCAAATGACAATTGACGGGTATAGAGGTGATTTAAATACTTACACTTTTAGTAAGGAGGAGTGTAGAAAGGCATTGGCAGAGATGATCATTATAGATGAGTTACCTTTTAGGTTTGTTGAGAACTTGGGGTTTAAAAGGTTTTGTCATGCCATGTGTCCAAAGTTTGATGTTTCGTTGAGAAGAACAATTGTGAGAGATATATATCAACTTTATGTTGATGAGAAAATCGTTTTGAAAAAACAGTTGAGAAAAAGCAAGGTAAGAATGTTCCTCACTACTAATACTTGGACATCTGTGCAAAACTTGAATTATATGGTAGTGACGGGACATTTTATTGATGATGATTGGAAGTTGCAGAAGCGAATTCTTAGTTTCTCACCTATAGTTGATCATAGAGGGGAATCTATTGGAAAGTCTATAGATGTAGTTTTGAGAGATTGGGATATTAGTAGATTATTCACTATTACAGTGGATAATGCTTCTACCAACACCGGTGCTGTTACTTATGCGACTAGAGAGCTAAGCAGTAGGAATCTATTTGATGGTGTCATTTTGAATTGAAAATATGTGCATTAAGATGTAGTGCACATATTCTAAACTTGATAGTGAACTAAGGTTTGAAGGATATACATGACTTAGTTGTTAGGATTAGAAATGCTGTGAAGTATGTAAAGTCCTCACCTCAAAGATTTGCACGATTTAAACTTTGTGTAGAAGCAGAGAGGATTAAGAGCAATGGGCTTTTAGTGTTAGATGTCCCTACTCGATGGAATTCTACATATCTGGTGTTAGAGAGTGCACAAATTGAGAAAAGCTTTTGACAAAATGACTGATGAGGATGGACATTATATGAATTATTTTAGGGAAAATGAAAATGGGAGACAAAGGCTAGGGCCACCAGATGGGATGGACTGGGAGAATGCTACCGTGGTTAGTAAATTTTTGGAGAAGTTTTACAATATCACCTTGGAATTTAGTGCATCACTAAAAGTGACTTCAAACTCATACTTTCGGTCATGGGCAATAATTTATGATTTATTGACCTCAATGGAAAGTGAAAGAGACCACCTCATTTTTAGTATAGCTACTAACATGAGAGCTAAATTTGACAAATATTGGGGTGGTTTGGAAACTACCAATAATTTGTTGTTAGTAGCTTCTATACTTGATCCAAGATGTAAACTTGCTTTTATGAAGTTTCGATTGAAGCAATTTTTATGGGTGGAGAAAGCAAAAGAAATTACCACAAAAGTTAGATCTTTGTTAGACAATCTTTATGAGAGTTATAGATCTTTTAATCCAACATTGGATTCTTTAGGTGATATTTCATCTTCAATGGATGGTGGTTCCTCTTCCTTGGTCGATATGGTCAAAGGCAATCAAAATTATGATTTGATTATGTTTGAAAATGAAAAGAAGAAAGAAGATGAAAATGTTGTGAAAAGTGAGGTAGAATTGTACTTATCGGATAAGTGTAAGTCTAGCATGAATGAAAAATTTGATTTGCTGAGTTGGTGGAAAAATTCTCACACTAGATATCCCGTTCTTGCATGCATTGCAAAAGATATTTTTACTATACAAGTTTCTACCGTAGCTTCAAAGTTAGCATTTAGTACCAGTGGTCGAATTCTTGATCTGTTTAGAAGTTCACTAACTTCTAAAATGGTGGAGGGGTTGATATGTTCACAAAGTTGGCTCAAGTTTAAAGATTCAAATAGTTTGGAAGAGATGATCTCAAGTCAATATGACCATGCTTTGAAATGTGAAGATGAATCTCTTCCCAATCAAGAATTGATTGAACAAGTAACGGAAGATAATTTATTTATTGATGACTAATTATTTCTATAATATAATTTATTTATTTTTAGATATTCATTTTTTTTTCAACTATGATATAATATGAAGGTGTGAATGCTTCCTCTTCGAGTGGACCACAATCATCTACTTTAATAGGCACAAGTAGCAGTTGAATGAAAGTAAGAAATTGGTATTTATGTAATTTCATTTATAATTTCTAGATGATTTCATTTGTCTCATTTATATTAATTTATTTTAATTGTCAATTGAGTGCACGATGTTGAAAATCAAGCCATGGTAATGAATAAAGTAGTTGGAAAGAAAATTTGAAATTTTCTTTTATGATTTCAATTTTACTATCGATGGTTATTTTAGTTTGTACTATATTATTATTATTCTAAATTACTTTAGTACTACTAATACTCTATCTCTATATAGTATTTGAATTAATTATATGACCATATCCAATTACTTTTGTATTTTTAAATGAGATTATTTGAACTATTTTTATTTTATAAGCAATAGTTGAGAACTTGAGAGATTGGTTTATATGGTCACAAACGGACATTATATTTTTATTTTTAATGAAATTCATATCTATTTGTTGTCTTGTGTGATGGGACATGTGATGCATTTAATGAGTTTATTAATGAAATATGCTTTTTATTATTATTTATATATTCTTATGACATATTTAAATAAATAAATTATTTTATTTATAATTTTATTTAAAAAAAATTTATGGACCGGACCGAGACCGGCTAGACCAGACCGGAACCGATTAGGACTGGACCGATCGGTCCATTCATTCTAATCGGTCCGGTCCGGTCCATTTAATAAGTAATTTTTTTTTCAATCGGTCCGGTCCGGGTTTGGACAAATCTGGACCGACCCGTACCACGCCCACCTCTAATTCTAGAAACATATTAGAGAAAAATGAATCTCATTTCCACCACTATGATTGGAATGGTACTAACCATGTATTTTTACAAGTTTTACAGACGGAACGTATGTGAAGTGAATTTTACATAACTTCTAAATCCTGAAAAATAGAGAAAACTATTGCAAATAAGATGGAGTGAAACTTTATTTGGTATGTTTAAAGTCATTTATCAATTTGTTTAGGATCGATGATGTTAAACTAGATGTTACCATGTTATTGTTTTATTTTTATTATTAATTTTGTTTATCAACTGGCTAAATAATTTATAATAAAAAAATTCAATTTTGATAATTTAACTTATTATTAATTTCATTAAATAGTTTTAAAAAATTATTAACATAATCCATCCTGTGCAATGCGCGGGTAAATATACTAGTTAGTTTATATAAAGATAAAAAAAATAACTAAAAAAATAAAAATAATATACCCAATAGAACTATAAAAAAAAAAAAAGTCAAATATGTCAGACTGAACTTATTTTTCTTTTCTCCACACACTCTCTCGCATCTTACCTTTCCAAGTGTTAACCATTCATTTGTTAAAGCTAATAAAAAATGAGTCTCTCGAACGAAAGAGTTATTTTTAAAATACAAATTACTCCACCGTAAATAAAATAACTAAAAAAATAAAAATAATATACCCAATAGAACTATAAAAAGAAAAAGTCAAATATGTCAGACTGAACTTATTTTTCTTTTCTCCACACACTCTCTCTCATCTTACCTTTCCAAGTGTTAACCATTCATTTGTTGAAGCTAATAAAAAATGAGTCTCTCGAACGAAAGAGTTGTTTTTAAAATACAAATTACTTCACCGTAAATAGACGGTATAATCGCCTCTTTATCATATTAGAGATTGTTGAGAGACTCCGCGCCACAGATGGTCTAATAATTATTGTTTTTCCTATTTTTTTATACCGATTCTATGATAATTTGTAATATTCTGTTTTTCTATTATAAAATATATTATTTTACTTTTTCTAACTAAATATTACGTTCCAACTAATTATTATCACACATCAGAAACTTAACTCACTAAATATTTTCTCCATTACTATATAAATGAAATTTTCATTTAATTGCTTTTCACATCAACCTTTAAGGCATTAGTATCATTTGTACATACAAAATGGTTACTTGCCATGGAAGATCAAAATATGAGTTTATAATATTTAAGTTTTTAGATTCAATTTTAAAATTGACATGAATCCAAAATTTTTATAATAAAAATATTCTATATACTTAATAATCAAAATTTATTCAGTAATATATATATATATATAATTATCATCCTTTTTCCAACTTTTTTTACAATGATTATGTGATAAATTCTAATATATACATTTTTTTATACTTTAAAATATATTTATTTGATTTCTTTCGCATATATATATATATATATATTGCAAGTAATTTTTATCCCACATCGAAAATTTAAATTTCTAATTATCTTCACCGTGTATATATATATATATATATATATATATATATATATATATGAATGATATATTCGTTCATATTTTTTCACATAAAGTTTTAAGGCATTGGTGTTTTTATACATTAAAATGCGATAAATTCTAATATATTTTTTTCTATTATAAAATACATTATATTATTTTTTTTTATATATTAAATTCCAAGTAATTGTTATCTCACATGGGAAGTTTAACTCATTAAATATTTTCTCAACTACAGTATAAATGAAATATAAATGAAAATTTCATTCAATTTTCATTCACATAAGCCTTTCAGATATTAGTATCCTTTATATATTAAAAGGGGTATCCTGCCACGGGAGGTTGAAATATGAGTTTATAATATTTAAATTTTTGGATTTAAATTTAAAAATTAAAATTGACAGGAATTCAAAATTTATATAGTAATAATAATAATAACACTAATATTTTATGTATATATTGTTGGGGTCAATTTCCGGTTGAGGCATGTACCCCTTTGAAGTTGGACTTTTTCTCTCTGATGGTCTTCAGTTACTCGCGTGATTTGTTAGGGTTTTTTTTAGGGTTGTTGAATGTTAGTGTGTTTTCTTCGTGTGTCAAATAGTTGCCATCTCTCTCCCTCTTATAGGAGGCCCCTTCCTTCTCTCTTTAGGAAAACTTACCAAAAATTTGGGTGGGCCTCCAAAATTTCTAGAAGAATCTTTAACTATTGCTAGGCCTTTCTAGTTGGTTCTTCTAGAAGGATGTTGAGTCCATTTTCGGCCGAAATGGACCAGCCCATCATGCGACCACTCCTAGTGATACTTCTTCAATATTTTCGGCCATGTATCGAAGGGCCCGGATCAAGATGTTGGCTCAATCCAAATGCGAGGCCTTTGTCATCTAGTTCGATATATAGTGAAGGTCCATCAACCAGATACCCTTGTAGTTGAAATCGTGGAACACCCCCAGAGGACAGGACCGTCTAGGAGTCCCATTAGTAACTCCCCCGCATTTGAACTCATCTTCAACTTGACGTCATGATAAGTCTAGAATTTACCTATATTTTAATATATTTTATGAGCTTAAATGTAAAGAAATTGAGTTTAAAAGATGAGATATTGAATGGATTTCTAGTGATTCTAGACTATTATTTCTAAGACAGAGACTTGGATGAGAAGATTTGGAAAATGAGCTAAAAACATGCAAAAATCATAAGAAAGAAGGACCAAATAGAATTTCATCCAATGTTTACAGAAATGGCAAAATGTTGATGATGGAAGAAGAGATCGCCTAAGTATATCGCCACTTGCTCAAAAAGATGAGGGAGAAATATAAAAGATCTCGTTTTGAGACCAAAGTTACATGAGGCGAGTTAAAGTCTCCCTACCTTCATAAGTCGCCATTCTTGGCAACATCTCTAGGCGCTGAAGGATGAACCTTGCCATGTTACAGCCGATAGCTGAGGCTATGTGATTGAATGTCTCCCAAAGATAAGTAATATTGAAGACAACTGAAAAGTATATCGCCTAGAATGTTTTTAATGAAAGATTGAATTGGCGAGGAAAGATAAGTTCGTCTAAGCATCAGGCGACATAAAGTGGAGATAAGAAGAACATTTCGCTTATGAAGAAGTATTGCATGGCAAATAAGTCAATGATATTTGTGAAAGTCGTTTGAGTTCAGACGAAGGAATAGATGACATAAATTGAAAAAATTGTTACTTCGCCAATTTGTGTTTCTTTATTGATTTTATTTCAAAATTGCCACTGAGCAAAACTTTATAAATAGGAGCTCAGATGAAGCAATAAGAACCTTTTGACATTCTGTTATTTTTGGAGAAAAATTCTAGATTCTTTTATACGCTTTATTCAATATTCTCAGAGAAGTTTATTGAGGAAGTTATTGTACTCTATTTTCTGTGATCATAGAGATTTAGCTTGAAGATAGTGAAGCAACAACTGTGACAGAGTCTAACTTCTATCTTCCTTGGTAAGATTTAGATCTTAAAGCATATTGATGATGATTTTGTGTTTTGATTGAATATGTTGAAGTAGATATGCTAGGCTAAAAGCTCTGTTAATTTGCTGAAATCTATTGTTGATTATCATTCTAATTATATGATTCTTGTTTCAGTTTCGGTCAGATTTACTCAAATTTCATACATTCATTGAGTTACAAGGACGAGAGTTATATAATCTTGTTGTTCTAAAGCTTGATTAGACTAGAGATGACAATTAAGTTTCAGATCTAAGAATATAGGATCGTTGTTCTAGAGATAGACAATGGATCTAATTTTCTACAGATTGTGCTTATCAATTATATAGATTGTAGTATAGAGATATATGCATCTGTATAATTGACATATGTTAGATTGAATCGAGAGATCTTCTAATAGATCACTAATGATGATCTAGAGTGTAAATCTGTGATTACAAGTTGAAACATCCATTAGAAGATAACAGATAGTAGAGATTAGCAGATCGGCTCATTTATAGTTGAGATCATTTGCAGAATAGAGTACTAACTCATGTTTAAATTGAATGAATGTCATTAGTGTCTATAAAACACAACAATTCTATGACTTTTAGGATTTGATTTGTATATAGATTCTTTTAGAAATTCATTTTAAATCTTGATCTCAATTCCGCTTCTTAGCTAACATTCCTTATGGAGACGATATCTAAAATACTACATCAAACGTTAATAGGAATTCTATTGGTTATTATTAATTTATGTGTCAGAAAATTCCTCATCACGTCACCCGATGATAGCAAACCTAACCATGGTTAAATCATTGAGACTTGGATCTTAGCAGGTTAAAAACCCTTCCTCTTCTCTCTTTTACCAGAAACCCTCAGTCTCTCTCTTAGAAATAGTTACTCTCTCTACACCATTGCCATCGCCATTTCCACACTTTTCCAATCCCAAAAGGTCGCCGATCCTGAGACAACCTTTGTCCTGAAGTTCGATTCTGAATCGTCATCTTCCACTGGTCATTCTACCTCTAGTTTCAAGTTCATCGGTGGTGTCAAATTCCGTATCCGATTCTTCATAGTTTCAATTTCTTCGAAACACAAGTATGTCTTCTCCTTTCTTCTTGTTTATATATTGCCCCTTTTTTTTTATTCTCTATTCATATTCTAGATTTTGACTCGTAATGTGTTAAAAAAAGTTAGGAATTTGTTTGTCTTTATTATCATTGAATAATTAATTTTAAATACAAACTTATAGAATAATTTTCAACCGAAAACAAATGACTAAGTATAAGATCACCTCTATTAACATAGTTAAGACTTTCGGCCAGAAACAATCAGGCGCTCCTAGTATTTTAACAATAGCAAAACAATAATGTTTATCCTAACATTTAGCTGCCTTCGATCACAGTAGTGATCGATCGAAAAGAAGCACATCATTCATAGGATGACTTGCTTTATTAACATTACTGACCACAATCATTTCGGTTCAGGTGGCAAATGGAGGATCTGAACCAAGCAAGTTCTAACAAAGACACGCTGCGATAAAAAAAGCCATACTAGGACTCCTTACTCAATTGATAAATGATGGGGAATGTAGCACCCGCGGCCACAGTAGTAGTACACCTTTTGACTCATTTGACCAGGGTTTCCAAAATAACAAAACGAAGACACAATCAGCCGAGAAGTTGGAAGTAACGGTAGCTAGTTCGGAACCCCACACATGAATACTATTTAGGACAACCGAAACAATTGTCATGAGTTGATCGTTAGGACAAGGCATTCCTGTGATTGATTTGGAAAACCCTCAGCTACCAACTCGATGAATTGACCGAAGCATCAGACCAGTACAAGTATATTTCGTCATTCGCAAACGAACCTTACTGAAGCCTCACTTTGATAGATGAAAATAAAATACGATATTGCAGAAGATGTGGAGCAAGCTTTACTAGCCGATCATGAACACCCAGGTTGTTTGGTCCTGGCTGGCACTTCTTTTATTTGGATGCGCTCAAATCTAGTATAAGATTCCCTATCAAAGGATTGGTAAAAACAGTATTGGATCATTATAGCATTGCTCCAAACCACTTGTGCCCTAGCGGCTGGAAGGTTTTGTTAGCGCTTGACATACTTGGTCTAATCCAAGGACTACAATCACTTTCGATCGAGGATTTCCTGCAAAGCTACTTTTTGCGGGACCACGATCAAGGGCGATCCAATGTATATATGAGGTCGAAACCAACTGTCCCTATAGTGGATCTGCCTAATCGGGACGACTCGGTCTAGAAGTTATCATATTTCTTTGTAAAAGAGAATGTATCTACCAAGGGCGAGCCATTGGTCCCTCAATGGAAACTAATTGGTAAATAACTAATAACTTGATACCATTTTTCGATCGCATTGCTAACCCCATCGTGCTTGTTTTTTTCTTTTCTTTTAACAAACCCCAGCGATCTTAGTAAGATATGGGATTTCGACCACGTTCACCAGCAAATAACTCGCTTGCTCGCAGCTGAAGAGAAAGATGGACGCTGGAAATCATTAACTGATCCCGCCAAGCTATACCCCTTATTCTTGTGGTCAGGCTTCAAGTTCGGGTCAAAGGTAAGCTATACCTCCTCCCTAAATCCGTTTTCAATGGATATCGTTTTTTAGGGCAACCACTGTCGCTTAAGCTCTCTTTATTTAAACACCAGTTTCTTGAGCTTGTGACGTTGTTGGAGCGAATTATTGTAGGGGAATCAATGGAGGCCGTAAGAAGGAGAGCTCAAAATATTTCATTTGTTGACTTGGAGGATACGATAAGGGACCGCAAAACCAGAGGGAGAAAGACCAAGTCTAAAAAGAAAAAAACGAGGCCGAAAAGGAGAAAATGCCTGTTGAGGTTACGGCGAGCCCACCATTGACCGCTATGCCTAAGAGGTCGAAAAGATCTGCTGAGATGACTTGGCTCATTCTATCCAGTCCATCTCTTTGGTAGACCATCCATAATCTGGCCTATAACTATTGATGGAGAACCACCTTGACACTAATTGTCAAGCGATATCCAATTTGGGTGATGATAGGCTGGTGGAATTTGCAGCCTCTCGAGCTCAATAGGTATGTAGCATATCCAAATTCATATAAAAACTTATTTTAACTCTGCTGATTACACTTGGACTATTTTTAGGCAGCCTTTGTGGTGTTCCAGACGGGTCATCATATCAGGTGGGTAGAAATTAGCACGACATTACTAAGGCTGAACTGGTAACCACATGATTGAAATTATAACAAAGCCAAGACCTTCTAAATGTTGCTCATGCAAAACTTGAAACACAAGGCTCAGCAATCACGAGTTTAATCGACAAGTATAACTACTTGTTGTAAGAGAAAGCACGATTAGAAGACTATGTCTGCTCTCTTGAGGAAGACGTCAAGGTTATCAAAGGGGTCACTCACTTTAAGACCAAACATGACCTCTTCAGGGAATTTGAGCAACACGGGGGATCGGAATGGGACCTACAGGCCGCATACGATTCCTGGGAGTCATTCATCGCTTGCGAGGATGAGGCTGATGATGAAGAAGACAATGAAGATAAGAATAACAGGGGGTGGACCATCGAACCAAAATAGAGGGGTTGACGATGGCCAGTGATTAATTTTACTTTGTTTGTTGTCATATAGTAACTCGTTTGTTTTTTCGTACTAACGGTCGACTTTAGACCTTTCCATTTTTGTTTGTCGGCCAAAGTTTATGGCCTGCGTCATGAACTTGAGTAAACTGCGTTTATATTATTGAAACTGATCTTTTAATACATTAATCAATTATAGCATTGCACTTGTGTTACCAAAGCAAATGAATTTGATACATTCTACCGAGTACTTGCACTAATCTACTATAACAGTGAATGATAAAAATAGAAAACTAGTATCGTCGTTACACCATGCGATCGAAACATCCCACACAAAGAGAGCTTAAGCGACAGTGGTTGCCCTAAAAAAAGAAAAATAAGCTAGTTAGCTACGACTAAATTGGGCCACTACAGTTCTTTCTGGTCGCGAATATGTACCGGCCAGAGTGGTGGTCGATACCTGTTACATCCACCACCTGAAGAGGCTGTAAATGGAGTGGTTGCGTGACCTATCAGTAGTGAAAACGAGATGCTTGTTAGAAAGAGCTGTCTGTTTCGTATAGACATCGTTCATGGCAAACACAAAGCCAGCGGGCCAGATTGATGCGAAACATAGGGTAAATATTCTAGAGTTAAGATTGCTCACCTTATTAGCTGAAGAGTTTCAAGTGCGCCGTATTCCAAGGATTCCACAACTTTCTTCCTGTAACGCCCAACCTCCGGCCACGGCGAAGCCACGAACGGAAGTCAAAACACCATATTACATTCAATCGTTATAATACAATAGTGCAAAAAAATAGAATTAAGGTTTCAAAAGTCCATTACAAGTAAACATTATAAATGTGTCGAGATCAATAATTTAATCAAAATAGTTTACTCAACATAAAACTTGTTCGCAAACATAAAAATCATTCAAATAGCCGTTTACATTCTTTGAAATAATCTGTCCAAAACATGAGAAACCAAAAGTATTTAAAAGTCTACAAATCCGTTAAAACAACCAAAATAACAAATAAAAATACAATCCTAAATAAAGTCCCAAAAATTTATGAAGACTCGATATGCTTTTTATGCAATACTGGACCTTCAATCTGCTCAATTACCTGTTTCACATTTCAATAGATAGACAAGGAAAAATGGAAGAAAAATAATGTTAGACTATTGATATCTGGTTAGCAAGTCATACTCTAACAAACACAAGTAATGCGTCTATTTAACCATACTAATATGAATAGGCACACAAAATTCACCTAAACTATCAATCAAGGGTGAAGAGAATTCAATCCCACCCAAGTCCATTGCTATTAACAAGTTCAACAAGGTGAGGTAATCATCTAGTTCCAATTATGTCATTAAGCACATTTAACATTATTAGATATCTAATTAGGTGATCCAAATTCATTCAAGAACCCTCAAAGCATAGTAACTATCCACTAGCATCCATCACCCAATAGAAATCACATTAAAGTTCAAATTTTATTTGACTGCCACTAATCTAGGATCAATAATGAAACGGGGCCAATTAGGCTGAAGCCACCAATTAGGCCGAGACCACTAATATGGTCCGAAGACCGAGATCTGTAGTGTCGTTTATTCCTCGTCGGGACAAAATACTATCTTAGAATCCCATCAATTAGGTCTGAAGACCACCAATAACAATATGCTCGCAGGCGGTGTTGCCGTTACACCCAATTGGAGTAATCACTCAGTCTTTCAATGTGGTTAGCTAAACCAAAAATCTTATGTTTCCAATAGGTTGAGATATCTCGGATACCCCTAATGACATGAAATTCCATCACTACTTTCAACCATGACTAGGGCAATCATTGTTCAGTTAGTTAAGTGATCAAACACACAATTTTTCATTTAACAATCAACCATTTCGTTATAGCAATCCATTGGCTTTCAATCAATATGTGATAAGTACTTTTACTATCCAATTATTTTCAGCTCTAACTAACCAAAGCCTAAGTCTAACATGCAATAGACTTACTAGAAGTTCTATATCAGCAATAATCAACAATAAAACAATCAATATCCCATTCTAGCATTCACTAATTAATCTATCCAATTATCAATTCATTTGGTTATCTTGTTAACCATTTTAATGCACAGTTCATAAAGCATAAAAAAAACCGAATATAGTGTTTAAAACGATATTGCTAACCTTTCTTCCGACAATAAGCTAAGCTAAGCGTCATCGACATGATCCTCGGCACTGTCTGCTTCGCCTAACAACAATAAAGAGCAACTTTAGATTTAGACAAACGGTCGAATACGTGGCGCGCGAAGAGAGAAACCTATTTTAATCGCAAAGAGATGATAAATGAGTAAATAATAAATGATGACGATAACTCGAATATACTAAAACCCAATCCAATTATCAACAATCTATCATCCAAATCGATTATCCCTAAATCTTAGGATTTCCAACACAGCCTAACTAACTCAACAACCTAAACCAATAACGATCACTTCCAATTTTATCATCAATCATGCTTGAACACATAAAGAACAAGATAGGGGTTAGTCGGAGACTTACCGAAGACACCCAAACAGAGAGATCGCGAAGGAGTCGAGAGAAAAGTCGCTTGCGAGACGAGAGGATTCGAGAGAGTGAGAGAGAATGAAAAGACTCGGCTACAATAGGTTTTAAAAACCTTATTACGTTCATTGGCGACAAGGCTGGCGACATAAGCCTTATGTCACCAAAGCACATTGAGAAGAACACTTTGATTTTGCAGAATTCGCTCGCTCGCGATATGCCTGGCGACATAAAGCCTATGTCGCCAACATGGCCAGTGCTAAGCACTTCCATTTCTTCCTTCGTTCAAATTCATTTTTGCTTCGGTTTTTTAAATGCATTCATTACAATACCAATAAACATTCTCATATCAATCCAATGAAGAAGAATATCATTTCGATAATGAAAATGTTCAAGAGTTACAAAAAAAAATTAATAACTCAACAATCAACTTTAGTTTGAAAGCTAGAAAATATTTAACCCCAAAATCGGGATGTTACACTTCCCATTACATTGGCGAGCAGGTAAGCGTCTCAGCCGAAAGCTTCCTGAATGGTGTAGGGTCCCTCTTAGTTGGGGGCTAACTTACCGTCTCCACATACGCGGGTTTTCTGGAAGACTTTCCTCAACATTTTATCCCTAGGCTTAAACTTGCGGATGTGAGTCTTCTTGTCATGCAAGCAAGACAAACTCTCCTGGTACGATTTGATGCGAATTAGGGTCGTTTCACGCCTCTCAATAATTGTATCCCTGTCGAGTGAAAATACTTCTTCATTGCATAGATGGTCAATCATTGACCTCGTTGTACTGATCTGTACTTCTGTGGGTATCACCGTATCTGTCTCATATACTAAGGCAAATGGCGTATCTCCGGTGGCTCTCTTTAGCGTGCAACGATATGCCTAGAGAAATTTGAATAATCTTACATCCCACGTAGTTTTGACTCGTCCAACTTTCTTCTTCAACATGACAATTAGTGTCTTGTTGGTGGATTCGGCTTGACCGTTAGATTGCGGGTATTGGGGTGTCGAGTAATGTCGTTTGATGTTCTATTTTTGACAAAAAATACCAAAATTTTTAGAGTTGAATTGCGCTTTGTTGTCGACCGTTATCTCTCTGGGCACTATAAATCTGCAGATGATATGTTGCCATACAAAAGCCATTACCTCCTAGTCGCGAATGTTAGACAGCGGGACAGCTTTAACCCACTTGGTCTAATAATCCATCATGACAATCATGTATTCATAGCTGATGGGCTTTTTGGCAACTTCCCAACGATATCCATCCCTCAACGAGAGAAAGGCTAAATTGGCATGTATTGGTGTAGTTCCTTAGTAGGCAGGTGCGTCACGCTTGCGTGCTTTTGACACTCAGGGAATTTGACGACTAAGTTGTGGGTGCTGGCTCTCATTGTTGACTAGTAGTAGCCGGCCATATGGGCTACCAATGCCATAGATCGCGGGCCGCAATGGCTGTCTTGATAATGCTCGCTTAGCAAGTGAGTAACTTCAACCCCATTTACACACCTAAGCAGAAGGCCATCATAGGATCTTTTGTATAGGATGCGGTCACGGTCTCCGAGTAAGCCAATGAGTGTTTATCGGGCAGCTCTTGCTTTTGATCTTCCGGTTTGGCGCCCATCGATTAGCAGTTCATAGTTCTGCATGTAGTGCCTTATTGGGATCCTCTAGTCGTCTTCTTCAACCAAGGCCATTCGGGGTGGATATTCCATCTTGTGTAGCACTTATTACTAGAAGATTGTGATAGGTATACTTTGATCACAGCTATTTTTGGTCGTAGTGCTAAGGTTGGCTAATATATTAGCCTTGAGGTTGCAGTCTCGGGGCACATGCTCGATGTCCAAATGCTCAAATTTGACACACAATCGGTCCACAATACTCAGGTAGGCGATCATATTGGCATCTTTGGCGTGGTATTAACCACTCACCTTGTTCTCGACAAGTTGGCTATTGTTACATACCTTTATGCTCTTTTCCCCAAGTGAGATTGCCAATTACATGCCAAGTACCAACACTTCGTATTCGGCTTCATTTTTAGTCGTTCTCCATTTACACTTGACATCTTTTTCCAATGTGTAACCTTTAAGTGCCTCTTTGGTTGGTGGCGCCATCAACAAGCAGCTTCCACGCCCGTAGTGGTGTGGTCGCTATGGCCGAAACTTCATCTGCTAGTTCTCTGACTGTCGTAGGCCTGAAATTGGCTATGAAATCTGCCAACGCCTGGACCTTAACTGCCGACTAGTGCCGAAAGGTGATGTTGTGCTCGCTTATCTTAATTGCCCATTTTACCAATCAGCCTGAGAGCTCTAACCTATAAAGAACTACCATGATAAGGTGCTCCATTATAACTAAAATAGAGTTGGACTGAAAGTATAGCCTCAACTTCCTAATAGCCATGATAAGCGCCAACACTAATTTTTCACTCTTCTGCCAGTAGTTAGCTCTTGCTAACATAATACATCAGAACATGCCTTGATCCTTTCACTCTAGTGAGGACAGCATTGACGACTAATTCCAATAGTGATAGGTAAAGCAACAGCTCTTCCCAGTCAAGCGCCTTAGAGAAGACCAGGTTGGTAGACGACTGCTGCTTGATAGAATCCAACGCTTCTTAGTAGGATTGGTCCCATTCAAATGGGGCGCTCTTCTTAAGTAATCCCAAAAAAGGGACGGCACATTTCGGACAATGCCGGTATGAATCTGTTCAATGCTGCTATGCAGCCCATCAATTTCAGGATGTCCCTCCTACCATGAAGTTAGCTAAGGTTGTGGATCGCTCAGACTTGGTCTGGGTTAACTTTGATCCCCCTTTTTGTGATAAGGTAGCCAAAAAATTTCTTATTCAGGACTTCGAATGAGCACTTAGATTGGTTGAGCTTCATGTTGTAGCGTTACATTACTCGGAAAGCTTGTTCTAGGTGTGTTGTTCCACCTTCAACGACTTTACTAACATGTCATCGATGTATACCTTTATGGTTTTACCGATGAAATTAGCGATCATTTGATTCATGAGCCTCTGGTAAGTTGCGCCAACGTTTTAGAGGCAGAAAGGCATTACATTATTGCAATAGGTTCCCCTCTCTGCTATGAAAGCGATCTGCTCAATGTCTGTCGGGTGCATGAAGATCTTATTGTAACCACTAAACGCGTTCATAAAGCTCAGTAGCTTATTACTAGCTGATGCGTCGACTAACGTATCGATATGCGGCAAGGTGAAGAAGTCTTTAGGGCATGATTTGTTTAGGTCTGTGAAGTCTATGCATACTCTCCATTCTCCATTCTTTATGCGGACGACTACGACATTGACTAGTCTATGCGGGTACTACACTTCTCTCACAGACCCGAGCCAAATAGTTTCTTGACTTTTTCATTTATCACCTTATTGCAGTGAGGTGCCAACTTCCGCGTCTTTTGCTTGATTAACTTGAGCTTTGGATCCACATTTAGTTGGTACGTGATTATGCTGGGGTTGATACCTGTATATCTTCATGACTCAAGGTGAAATAATAACATTTGGTCGACACAAATTGAATGACTTTATCTCTGATGGTTGTGTCTAACCTCCACCCGATGAGTACCTTTTTGCTAGCATCAGACGGGTGGAAGGGTACCTTATCCTACGTTTGCTCCACCTCCTCCGCGAGTGGGGCACTCTGTAATCACTATGCAGCCGAGGAGTGGTACCTCAAGCTGTTTGCGTAACACGCTCTGGAAGCGGCTTGGTCTCATTTGATCTGTTTGACGCCATTTTGGTTAGGAACTTTATTACTTGCTGGTATGTAGACGATATAGCTTTTATCTCGTATGGCATTGCAGGTAGAGGGCCTTATAGCATGCAAAACATAGTATATTTATTCATGCCCTCAGCTCAAACCGGAAGTTCGATTTCACCTATTGCATGTTTTACCTTGCCACTAAAGCCAACCAATACCATGGCCTGTCAGGCTAATTTGGACTCCTCAACTTGCACTTTCCTCAGTGTGTCGACGTAGATGATATTGACTGAGGAACCGTTGTTAATCAATATCCTCTTAATAAGGCAGTTAGCTATGCCCAACGAGATGACCAGGGCTTCATAGAGTGGATTGAGGATGTATATGCTCTTCTTGAAGTTAAATGTGACCTCTAATTCGACTTCGACAGAACAAAAACTTTCGGCCTATCCAGACACATTATGTACCCTACGCATGCTTCTCTTCGCGGCCAAGTATGTGGCTCCACTTTCATATGACCCACCCATAATGACATGGATTGTGCACACCATCTATGATTCTGATTGTTCTTGTTGCAGCTAACCATTGGCTGGTGTGCTAGCCTGTGCCAGGAAGCTTCTAGGGTGACCTTGTTGTAGCTGACGATCCACCTCATATTTGAGCGCTATGCAATCAGGTATGTTATGGCCAAAGTTGTAATGGAAAGCAAACTATTTCGCTATACCTCTCTTTTTGGGGTCTCATCGCAACTTTCCTAGTCATCGGAAGGTGCGGCCAAGTTTCCCTAGTTTTTGCATGAGTTCTTCTGTAGATATGTTTAGATCGTGCCTTGGGGGTTCAGGTCACGCTTCTGTTGTCACCGCGTTAGTTTGGTTTGTCTCATGTTTGGGCAGAGGTGCGCGGTCGTAGGGCGCGTAGCGTAGGCAGTCTCGGTCTCCGTTTCTACAGTCAAAACTTTGGGTGTGGTTTGATCGCTGACTCGTGACCGACTCAGGAGGGGGTCCATCTATCGTTTTCCTCACATCTCGCCTGCGCGAAAGCCTAGAACAGAGTCTCTTCCATGGTCATTGGTTTGTACTTGATCAGATCGGCGTAAAGATCAGATTCTTTGAGCAAGCCCTTGGCAAAGGCTCGTATGACGGTGTCCTGGTTACAATTGGGTATCGTTATCTTTTCTTTAATGAATCTCGCGATGTTTGCTCGCAAGGGCTCGCCGTTCTTTTATCGTATAGCATAGAGATCGTCGGACTGTTTTTCTAGTTTGCGCCTACAAGTGAAGATTTCTATGAACGAGTCCATCAGTTGTAAGAATGAGCTAACTATGGCGATAAGCAAGTTCACAAACCATTCCAATGTTGGCCCTAAGAGTGAGTTTCAAAAAAGTTTGCAGAATCAGACCTCTTGTATGTCTCTTGGGAGGGAATTGTTGACATAGCCTGACGGTAATGGGCAATGTCATCGTCGCGATCGGTGGTACAGTCGTATATCCTGAATCTTGGCGCCGGAAATTCATGTTGTAGGTCAACTAGAGCGATCTCATCAGAGAATGACATCTCTATGAATGAATCTTTGGCAGATATGCGTAACAGGGCCGACACGCTCGGCAAGAATCGTATCATGTCTTCCATATCTTGCAACCACTTTGTCATTTCTTATTGATGTTGTTGTTAGGCAGCCGAAATCTCTCTATTTGAGGTATTGGTCGATTCGTTGCTGGCTCTATCGCGGTTCTTTGCGTATTGATCCTTAATCTCGGTACTATGCATTGTGATTGCAAGTCAATACCACCGATCATCCTTTCTTTTGTATTTTGTCCTCCCATTCTTTGATCATTACCAGTTGGAGGGGTGTTTGCCAAGATTTCTTCTATGTCATCGTCGTCGTCGAATGCTGAAGCAACCAATCATCTGATCGGCGTGTTTGCGTCACTCCGCTGGCCGAGTACTAGCCTTGTCTTTGAGATTAAGCCACGGCCTGCATGTTGGATGTTCTGGTCTCGTCTTTGGTCAGTGTTATTTTTGCATGTTTGCTCCTGCTCTTACGTTGTTCCTTTCTGCGACGTTTGCATTCCTTCGAATGCATGCCTTAGTTTCTTGTTCTATTCTTCGAGTACAGCGAGTTGGGCTACAAGCTGAGACAATGAGTCCATTTGTCGTGAATGAAGAGTCTGTTCTCCTTGTGAATGGTTAGCGGGTGTCGCTGGATCTTCAATTGCTTGTATGGCTGTCAACATTCTTAACCGGTGTTTGGGTCATGATTGCCTTGTCGCTGTCATCGTTTGCTGTTGTTCCGGAGGTTGGGGATTGAAGAGGGAGGGCTCCATGGTGCGCGCCAAACTGTTGGGGTCGATTTCCGGTTGGGGCACATATCTTCGTGTGTCTAATCATTGTTACCCCTTCCCTCTTATAGGAGGCCCCTTCCTTCTCTCTTTAGGAAAACTTACTAGAAATTTAGGTGGGCCTCCAAGATTTCTAGAAGAATCTTTAACTAATGCCAAGCCTTTCCAACTTGTTCTTCTAGAAGGATGTTGAGTCCATTTTCGGCCGAAATGGACTAGCTCATCACGTGGCCGCTCGTGGTGATACTTCTTCAATATTTTTGACCACTGATAAGTTTAGAATTTACCTATATTTTTGTATATTTGTGAGCTTAAATACAGAGATATTGGGCTTAAAGGTTGAGATATTGAATGAATTTTTAGTGATTCTATACTACTTTATTGAGACAGGGACTTAGATGATAAGATTTGAAAAAGAAGCTAAAACAAGCAAAACTCAGATGAAAGAAGGATCAAATGGAATTTAATCCAATGTCTAGAGAAATGGCGAATTGATGATGCTGGGAGAAGAAGTCGCCTAGATATGTCGCCAGGATGCTTAATGAGAGAGGCGACAAAAGAAGGATGAAGAAGTAAAATCTCGCCTAAGGGTTTTCATGACAAAGACGACATAGGTAAACCTCCCCTTGAAAAGAAAGTAAGGAGGGCGATGTTAGAGATATCTCGCCTATAGTGATTTTAAAAGTAAGGCAGAAATGGCGAGAAGAAATTAAGTCGTCAGATTAGTTGGCTACATAAAGAGCAGACATAAGTATATTTTGCCTGAAAGGAGATGTTGTTTGGCGATAAAGATCAGCGAAATTTGTGGAAGTTGTTTATGTTTCAGGCGAGGGAACATGCGACATACAAAGAGGAAATTGTTACCTCATCAATTTGTATTTCTTTGTTGATTTTATTTCAACATTGCCATTGAGCAAAACTCTATAAATAGGAGCTCAGATGAATTAATAAGAACCTTTTGACATTTTTTTTATTTTTAGAGAAAAATTCTAGATTCTTCTACACGCTTTATTCAATTTTCTCAGAGAAGTTTCTTGAGGAAGCTTTGTACTCTTTTTTCTGTGATCATAAAGATTTTAGCTTGAAGATAGTGAAGCAACAACTGGTGACAGAGTCTAGCTTTTATCTTCCTTAGTAAGATTTAGATCTTAGAGCATATTGATGATAATTTTGTATTTTGATTGAATATGTTGAAGTAGATATGCTAGGCTAAAAACTCTGTTGATTTGCTAAATTTTGTTGTTGATTATCATTCTGATTGTATGACTTTTGTTCAATTATAGTCAGATTTACTCGATTTTCATGAACTGATTGAATTACAAGGACGAGAGTTACGTAATCTTGTTGATTTGAAGCTTGATTTAGACCAGAGATGGAGATTAAGTTTCAGATCTGAGAACAGAGGATCATTGTTCTAGAGATAGACAATAGATCTAATTTTCTACAGATTGTGCTTATCAGTTATATAGATTTTAGTATAGAGATATATGCATCTGTATAATTGAGATCTGTTAGATTGAATTGAGAGATCTTCTAATATATCACTAATGATGATGTAGAGTGTAAATCTGTGATTACAAGTTGAAGCATGCATTAGAAGATAATAGATAGTAAAGATTAGCAGATCAACTCGTTTTCAGTTGAGATCATTTGCAGAACAGAGTACGAAATCATGTTCAAACCGAATGAATGTCATTAGTGTCTTTAAAACACAACAATTCTATGATTCTTATGATTTGATTTATATGTAGATTCTTTAAGCAATTCATTTTAAATCTTGATCTCAATTTCGCTTCTTAGCTAACAATCCTTGTGGAGACGATATCTTAAATACTACATTAGACGTTGATAGGAGTTCTATTTAGTTTTTGTGATTTTATGTGTCAGAATAATCCTCGTCAATTTCTTGGCGCCGTTGTCGGGGATTGTTTCCTATTGAAGATTAAGATTTACTTTGAATTGTGGTAACGTAATTTATCAAAATTCTTTTTCAATTTTAAAAGTTATGTGTTCAAGTGTGTAGTGTATGCAGACAATATATAAAGGTACTCAAGACTTGTAGTTTGATCCTGAACCAGAAAGGATTATTAGACAATCCTGATCACAATCAAGATCAACATCTAGAGCTGAGTAAAGAGTCATAATGTCTGGAGATCGCTACAATCCTAATAATGAAAATGAAGGAAGAGTAGATCCTGAGAGGATGACTCTTCGCCAATTTACCTTTCCACCAGTTGATGGTATGCCCCAAGCCATCAATCTACCAGCCGTAACAACTGGGAACTTTGAGCTTAGATCAGGACTCATCCAAATGGTTCAACATAACAAGTTTGGAAAAGGAGCTAATGACGATCCGAATCAACATTTAAATAGTTTCTTGCATCTATGTAGTACTTTCAGACGTACTGGAGTTTCTGAGGATGCAGTGAAGCTGAGACTATTTCCTTTCTCATTGTATAACAAGGCACATGCATGGTTGTATTCTTTGCCACCGAGGTGCATAAATAATTGGGAATACTTAGTCAAGAAATTTATGGCTCGCTATTTTCCTCCTATGAAGATGGTCAAATTGAGAAACATGATTTCATCATTTCAGTATATAGAAAGATACGAGAGCTGGGAGAGATTTAAGGAGTTGATTCGGAAGTGTCCCCATCATGGTATAGCTGCTTGGAGTATAGTCATGACTTTTTATAGTGCTATGCCACCTTCAATAAATACACATTGATTCCTCAGCTGGAGGGTCAATAATGGATAAGGAATCGGATGAAGCTCATGATTTCATTGAGTTGCTGGAAAATAATGACTTTGGGTGGAATGAGAGAGAAAAGGCTGCTAACAAGAAGCAGTCTAGGATTTAAGAACTAGAATCATTTAATGCATTATTTGCACAAATAGCTCTGTTGAATAAGAAAATGGACAACATGGCTGTGAATAAGCAGAGTCATCCAAACAAAAAGATTTCAATTCTGTTGAAAAATAGAAACCAACTCTGGCAGACTATGCACAAGAAGCAGTTTTTGCTGATGATGAAGAGGAGTCTGAGGAGTTGGAGCAAGTAAATTATGTGAACAATAATTATGGAAACAAGCAGAGGCCGTACTATCAACAGAGGAATTAACTTTTTCAAAATTAGGGTTACTACTAAAGAAATCCTCAACCTAGTTACTAGCAACAATGACAGTCTCAGTATCAGTTAATGGGACAGAAGATGCCCAATATGAAGGATCTTCTTAGCAAATATATGGAAAAGACTGATTCTGTTCTCACCAACTATTCCACTTCAATCAAGAACTTGGAAACTCAAATGGGTCAGCTTTTGCAAGTGTTGAACCAAAGACCCCAAGGAGCACTTCCAAGTGACACTGTGCCAAATCCTAAAGGAAAAGAAAAATCTAAGGAGGAAGCACAAGTGCATGCAATTACATTGAGAAGTGGGAAACTGTTAGAAAACTCTAAGGAAAAGAAGAGTGTTAGACTACCTATACAAAATAAGGAAACTGAAGAAATTAGCAAGTCTGCTAATAAGCAATAGGAGGCTATGAAGATTGTCTTACCTTTTCCTCAAAGAGAAAACAGGAAAAAGCTGGATAAACAGCTTGAAAGGTTTTAGGACATGATGAAACAAATTCATGTCAACATCCCATTCCTTGAGGCATTGAATCAGATGCCTGTTTATGCTAAGTTCATGAAGGAATTATTGTCAAACAGGAGGAATTTAGCTGTTATGGGATGCATCAACGTAAATGATAGCGTGATTCAACTTGTTAAGTACCAAATTCCTAGGAAAGAGAAGGATCCTGACGAGTTCACTATACCCCTAACCATTGGCGATAGGTTCAAAGAGAGAGCTCTCTATGATTTAGGAGCTAGCATTAACTTAATGCCCCTAGCAGTCTATGAAAGGTTAGGAATAGGACATTTTAGACCTGATAAAGTCCTATTACAACTTAGAGATAGATCTTCCACCCATGCCAAGGGAGTTGTGGAAGATATGATAGTCACAGTGAACAAATTCATGTTTACTGTAGACTTTGTAGTACTTGACATGGAAGTAGATGAGGATGTGGCATTGCTACTTGGGCGACCATTTTTGAGAACTGGAAGGACTTTAATTGATGTTGCAAATGGCAAGCTCACGTTAAGAGTGAATGGAGAAAAAGCCAAGTTCGGCCTATTGGAATGATTGAAATTCCCTTATGATTTTAATGAAGTAAAAAGTGTTCAACTTGCTGCTGATGAAGAGTTGATGGACAAAATTTTGACACTAAGAAGTGCTGATCCATTGAATAATGTTTTAGTAAATGATGTGGATATGGATATTCCTGAAGAAAGTGCTTATAGTGGAGAGTTGGAGTCTATGACTTTGCATTTTGTACTCTACATTAGTGACATACAACCATATGCTGAACCAATGCTTCCATCCATAGAGAAACCACCACAATTTGAGTTGAAGGCGCTTCCAAGTCATCTCAGGTATGCATTCCTTAACTCTAAGGATTCTAGTTTACCTATTGTAGTATCAAATGACTTGACAGATGAGAAAGAAGAAAGCCTTCTACAAGTGGTGAGAAAACATGAGAAAGCCATTGCATCGACAATTACAGACATAAAAGGAATCAACCCCAGTTTCTGTACTCACAAGATCATCTTGGAAGATAAGCATACACCAAAAATCCAACCTCAGAGGAGATTGAACCCAACAACCTCAGATCATCTTGATGCAGGTATTATTTTTCCAAATTTAGATAGTCAATGGGTTAGTCCAGTGCAGTGTATTCCAAAGAAGGGAGGAATAACTGTGATAAAAATTGAGAAAAAGGAGTTGATCCTAACTAGGACAGTCACAGGGTGGCGAATGTGTATAGATTATAGAATTTTAAATGATGCCACTAGAAATGATAATTTTCCTCTTCCCTTCATTGATGAAATGCTAGATAGGTTAGCAGGACACCCTTATTTTTGTTTCTTGGATGGTTATTCTGGATATAACCAAATTCCAATAGCACCAGGTGATCAGCACAAAACAACATTTACATGCCCTTTTGGAACTTTTCAAAGGTCTATACTAGCTATTTTTACTGACTTCACTGGTAAGTTTTTAGAAGTTTTCATGGATGACTTTTCCATCATCAGAGATAGTTTTGATGGTTGTTTGAATAATCTAGAAAAAGTGCTTGAGAGATGTGAGGAGACCAATTTGGTCCTCAACTAGGAAAAATGCCATTTTATGGTAAGAAAGGCTATAGTACTAGGTCATAGAGTGTCTGCTAAAGGTTTGGAAGTAGACAAAGCTAAGATTGAGGTAATTGCTAACTTACCCCCTCCTACTAATATCAAAGGCATTAGAAGTTTCTTGGGACATGCAGGGTTCTACAGGACATTCATAAAAGATTTTTCAAAAATTTCTAGACCCCTATGTGTTTTTCTAGAAATAGAAAAGAAGTTTGATTTTACTGATGATTGTTTGAAAGCTTTTGTGTAGTTAAAGGAAAAGCTTGTCTCAACACCAATCATAACTCCACCTGACTAGAATTGTGATTTTGAAATTATGTGTGATGCATCTGATTTTACTGTAGGTGGAGTGTTGGGACAAAGAAGAGAAAGGTTGTTCAGAGTCATTTACTATGCTAGTAAAAGTCTGGTGGAAGCTCAGAAAAACTATACCACCATAGAAAAAGAATTACTAGCAGTAGTCTTTGCTTTGCATGAATTTAGATCATATATTTTAGGATCTAAAATTATCATTCATACTGATCATCCAGCTTTAAGATACCTATTTGCTAAGAAAGAATCCAAACCTAGATTGATAAGATGGGTACTTTTTCTGCAGGAGTTTGACATTGAAATCAGAGACAAGAAAGGATCTGAAAATGTGGTAGCTGATCACCTTTCAAGGTTGCACATCAGAGACATGGAAGCTCAAGTGGATATAAATGAACACTTTCTAGATGAGCAAGTGTTATTGTGTGAGGTAACATTCTATCCATTGTATTCTGATTATGCAAATTATCTGCCATGTAAAGTGTTACCTAAAGGGCTAAACAATCATCAGAAGAAAAGATTTCTTCATGAGGTCAAGAGATACATATGGGATGAGCCTTTTCTATTCAGAAGATGTGCAGATCAAGTGTTGAGAAGATGCATCCCATATGAAGAAACTTTTGATATTCTCTAGCACTGTCATTCCTGAGAAATGCAGGGCATTTTGCTAGAACAAAAACAGTAGCAAAAATTTTGGAATGTGGCTTTTATTGGCTATCAATTTTTTAAGGATGCTCATGCATTTGTGCCAATTGTGATAGATGCCAAAGGATGGGGAATATTTCAAATAGGCAAGAAATGGACCAGAATTATATCCTAGAAGTTGAACTGTTTGATGTATGGGGTATAGACTTCATGGGACCATTTCCTCCATCAAACAAGTATGAATATATACTTGTAGCTGTGGACTATGTATCCAAATGAGTAGAGGTTGTTGCTTCTATTACTAATGATGGTAAAGTAGTGGAGAAATTTCTTGAAAAGAATATATTCACTCGTTTTGGCATACCTAGGGTACTCATTAGCGATGGGGGGTCTCATTTCTACAACAAGTTGTTGGAAAAAATGCTTAAAAAGTATGGAGTGGTCCATAAGGTTACTATATCTTATCATCCACAAGCAAATGTTCAAGTAGAAGTCTCCAACAGAGAATTGAAAAGAATCTTGCAAAAGACTGTGAACGAGTCCAGGAATGATTGGAGCTATAAGTTAAATGATGCTCTGTGGGCTTATAGGATAGCTTTTAAAACTCCTATTGGAATGTCCCCATTTCGAATTGTTTATGGCAAGGGATGCCATTTGCCAGTAGAATTAGAGCATAAATCTTATTAGGCAGTGAAATTGTTGAACATGGACTCTATCAAAGTAGGAAAACAAAGGCTTCTACAACTTGATGAAATGGATGAATGGCGCTTGGAAGCCTATGAGAATCATGAAATCTATAAGCAGAAAATGAAAAATTATCATGATAAGAAGATTGTTAAGAGAGAGTTCAGTCCAGGGCAGTATGTGTTACTGTATAACACTAAACTCAACCTATTTCCAGGAAAGCTCAAATCTAGATGGTCTGGACCTTTTAAGGTGAAAATTTTTTCCCTATATGAAGCTATAGAGTTGTTTGATAATAAGTCCACTGACTCTTTTGTGGTCAATGGGCAAAGGCTCAAACATTATCTAGGAGGGGATATCTACAGGACTAGAGAAGTGTTGTACATCTTTGATCTTGTAGATAAGATGGAAAGATCATGAAAACAAACTTGCCATGGTGGATGCTAACGACCTTAAACAAAGCATACTCTCTACACAATAAAATCTTTTTAATGGATTCATGCTATTATGGTTTAATTGTGTAAATCTTTGATTAACCAAGTTCATGTTTTGCAAAGTGTGGTTATTTTCAGAAGAACTTGAAAGAAAAATAAAGATGGAGGCTAAACGATGTTTATATTGACAAGTTACTCGCCAAAGCTATTTTTCTTATTGGCAAGGAGCCTTCAAATTCGCCTATATTGACATGTTGAAGATGGCGAAATTTGGGCAATCGCCATGATTACCGCCTGGGTGAAGGCGAGAAGAGTAATTCATGCCAACAATTTCGTCTATCATACTTTTGAAATGGCGAAGACTGAGCAATATCGCCTTAAAAGAATGCCTAGTGCAAGGATAGGTGAGGCAACTACTCTGATATCGCCTACGTATCTCGCCCTTCAGGTCTATTTTCTAGCTACAATCTTTTTATTTCGCCAGCATTATCACGCTTAAGAAGAATAAATAGGTGAAATACATTCAAGTCGAATTGAGCATCCCCTAAGTCAAGAATTAGATGGCGAAATACAACATTTCACCTGTTTTATGTTGCCTATGTTTTTAGAAGTGGCTAAGAATTAGGCGACACGTAGGCATATTTTCTTTATGACCGTTCTGACAAGAGGCGAGGTCGAACCTTTTTGCCTTCTTCCTATTCTTTTCATCATTGCGCCTATTGTACGATTCCCTTAAAACCCTAATCAATTGTTACCGTTACATTCACTTGCACTCTGATTTTAAAATCACATAAACCCTAATTTCGAAACTTCTATTCTGTTTTCACGATTATGTCAGTACTCTTCACAAGGAACTAGAACAAGGTATGTCTTCTCAGTTTTCCGTAGTTTTAATACTTGACTTTGGTTGAGTAATGTTGATATTGTGAGTACGATTGTTAGGGTTGGTTAGGGCGAGGTTAACGATAGTGATTTGGATTTATTTATTTGGGTTTTAGAATTTCCATGTCGAATTCTGACTACATGCTTAAGTTTGTGATTTCAATTGAATATGCTGTTGACAATAGTTATTGGTGAATATGTTGTAAAACGTGGTTTGATGTTTGTGAGCGTTTGATGTTGTTCATAGTGATTGATAAAACCATGTTGCAATTTATTGTAACTTGTTCAAATGTGATAATGTTGCTGCTGTAAGTACTCTTGGTTCTTTAAACTAATATTGGTTTATACCTACTGATTTTTTGTATCACTGCAGGTATCAAAATGGCTAAAAGAAAGAATGATACTATCCCTAGTCCGTCAAAGAAGGGTAAAAAGGCTAAGATTTTGACCAGGCCGACTACACTGTAAGGGTGATACTTCCATCTTCACCAAAAATCAAAGATAAGACTCCCAAGACCCCCTCTACTTCGACTGCTGATAAGGGGAAAGAATCTACTGGGAAAGTATCTGCTAAGGATACTAAGAAGAGGGGAGTTCAGATCAACTCGCCAGTTTCAAGGAAGAACAGTATAGCTGAATCACCCAAGACCCCTTCTACATCAAATGCTAAAAAGAGGGAAATGTTAGTTGAAAAATCTATGGTAACTAAGGAACAGGCAGCAACCATATTTGGGGCTAGTAAGAAAGTGAAAAATGTGAAGGTTATTTCACCAAAAGTTACTAAAGAGAAATCTCAGATAAAATGTCCAAGGCAAAAAGAATATATGCAATTCTGGCCAGAAAAGGGAATATTATTGACAGAGATTGAGGATAAAAGATTTGAAAATTATCTCTGGGCCTGGGATATGATGAAGTTAGTAGCCCAATCGAAGAAGGTGAATGCCAAATTAGTTGAAGAATTTTACAATGAGGCACTAGAAGAGTTGGACACCCCTTTCAGTTTGAGGGGTATTGAAGTTGATGTGTCCATTGACAGCATCTGTGATTACTACGGATTGATGAATTCAAATCCTTAGAGTGATAGGGGTATGAATGCTTTAGAGTTGTCTGCTAAAGATGTAAGTAACTTGAAGAGGTTCCCTAACCCATATAATGAGGCTGAAGATGATGTTTGGGCCAGTGAATTGCATATTCACTCAGTTATTTGTTTAAACTAGCTCAAAGACAATGTGATGCCTAAAATAAGGGTAGGCGATTTACAGCTGATGAAAAGAAATGCTTAAGGGATTTTCAAAAAGGTCAGTTCATCCATTTGAGTCAGTTGATTTACTCAGAACTGAAGAAAAGAGTAAACAATATGAGAAAGGAAAGATCAAGGCAGCACTCTCTACTTTCCATCCTTAATTACTGGATTGCCAGAGAGGTGTGGAGTTAAGAGCCGCAAGAAGGATGTGTGGCTAGCTGACTCAAAGCCATATACAGGAGAGCTTGAACTAAGAATCTGGGAGAGTAAAGAAGGAAAGGACAACCCATGTGCTGAAGCTATTGACAGGGTCATAGAGTTGAATGCATTAAAAGACACAAAAAGGAATACTGTCAAGAAGAATAAATTTTCTTCTTCTACTTTAGCATTAAAACCAACAACTGAGGTTACTCGACCTTCTGCTAAAGTTCCAAAAAGAATGAATGAAAGGACAGCTGAGCCTGTCTATAAAGAAGATTTGGAAGTGTTGGTGATGGATTTGGTGGAAAGAAAAGTTGAATAACGTATTACTGAGTTCTTCAACAGCATTTCAGACCCAGAAGAATTCTTAAGGATGTGGGAACTACAAAGGACAAGGAAGAGTACACCTCTAGTGGGGTTTGCTAAATTTGTAAAAGGGGTCAGTATATCAGAAGCAATGAATGAAAAAGAGTATCAGCATCCTTAATTCGAACAAGAGGAGCTAGTGGATAGTCAGAGTGATATTAATGATCAGATGGAAAGCTTGGCTACTTTCACAATAGAGGATGATCACCTACAAAGGAACTTGGGTGATCAATTTGATTTAGCACTGGAAAAGGCTACCAACCAGATTTTGGAAGCAGATGAAAGGTTGATAAATAAAGGGAAAGCAGTGGCAATAGATGCTGCACTTGTTAAAGCTAAAGATTCTAATTCTTTAGATTGCGAGGAAATTGATATTGCGGAGATTGAGGAGCACCGCAGATTGTTGGCTTTTTACGCAAAAGCTGTAGGCAAGCTAGTATCAGTTCAATAGGCAAGTGAAAGGTCTGGATCCCAGTTGGGGGTAGCAGTTGAGGAAATGCAACCTGAGCAGACTGAGGAAATAACAACTCAAGTAATTTGCATTGCCACTTGTCAAGTTCCACAAAATTTTGGACTTGTCAAGTGTACTTCTAGACCTTCATTCACCATAAATAAAGAACTCATCCCAAGGCTTCATGTTTTACACCTTGAAGTTCAGAAGATGGTAAATATGGCAGGGATGGGTTTCTTTTCTCAGGACACATTTATGGAACAATCTGATGATTCCTTGGCTATAGTCCTATTTTATCAACCTGAGCCTTTAAATCAGGTGCCACTAGCTGAAGAAGACTCTTTCACTTTTGAGGCTGAAGAAGTAGCACACAAGGTTAAAGCACACAAGGCGAATCAGGAACTTTTTAACTTCATATGTCGCCATCTTAGCAGAACTTAGGCGATGAAGTTTGGACCTCGACTACTATTAGGCGGTTCTTAAGGCAATAAAGTAGATATGTCGCCAAGTCAAAGGATGATAACAGGCGACATTTGATGGGACATCGCCTAGAATGTTTTTAGTTGGAAAAGTATTTTGGCGAAAAAGATCAACTCGCCTAAGCATCAGGCGACAGACTATGACAATATCAAGAACATTTCACCTAAGGAGATTGTCAGCTTGACGATCAGGACAAGCGAGATTTGAAGAAGTCATTTGGTTCAGGTGAAGGAACTGGCGACGTAAAATGCAGAAAAATGTTACTTTGCCAATCGGTGTTTCCTTGTTGATTTTATTTCAAAATTGCCACTGAGCTAAACTCTATAAATATGAGCTCAGATGAAAAGAAAAAGAGAGGAGAGAGTTTTTAGTTTTTAGACAGTTTTAGACTAAGGATTGCTTTCACTTTTGACATTCTGATATACTTTGAGAGAAATTCTAGATTCTTCTATACGCTTTATTCAACATCTTCAGAGAAGTTTCTTGAAGAAGTTTTGTACTCTGTTTCTGTTGATCATAGAGATTAGCTTGAAGATTGTGAAGCAATAACTGTGACAGAGTCTAGCTTCAGTCTTCCTCGGTAAGATTCAGACCTTACACAAGTTGATGAAGAATTTGTACTGTAATTGCTTATGCTGAACCATACATGATAGCTTAAGAGCTCTGTTGACTTGTTGAGTTTTGATGTTGATTATCACTTTAACTGCAATGTTTCTTATTCAATTATAGCCAGATCTACTTGATTTTCATGAGCTGATTGAATTACAAGAATGAGAGTTACATAATATTTTTAATCTGAGATTTGATTTAAACCAGAGATGGCGATTAGGTTTCAGATCTAAGAACAGAGGATCGTAGTGCTAGAGATAGGCTATAGATATGTTTTTCTACAGATTGTGCTTATCAGTTGTATAGATTGTAATATAGAGATATATGCAACTATATAATTGAGATCTGTTAAATTGAATTGAGAGATCTTTTAACAGATCACTGATGATGATCTAGAAGGTAAATCTATGATTTAAGGTGAAACTTGCATGAGAAGTTAATCGATAACAGATTTAGCAAATCAACTTATTCATTGTTAAGATCAATTGCAGAATAGAGTGCTGACTTGAGTTTTAATTGAATGAATGTCAATAGTATCTTTTACTTCACATCAATTCTATGATTATTGTGATTCAATTTGTATGTAGGATTCTTTTAGCAATTCAGTTTAAATCTTAGTCTCAATCATGCTTCTTAGCTTACAATCCCTGTGGAGACTATATCTAAAATACTACATTAGACATTGATAGGAATTTTGATTAATTAATGTGAAATCTAATATCAGTCGAGTTTTCATCCCATCAATTTCTTGGCGCTGTTGCCGATGATTGTTCTTTGAAGATTAAGATTTATTTTGAACTGCGCTAACTTGATTTATTAAGTTCTTTTTCAATTTTAAGATTGTTTGTTCAAGTGTGTAGTGTATGCAAACAAGATCTAAAGGTACTGAAGACTTGCAGTTTGATCCTGAACAAGAGAAAATTATTAGACAATCTAGATCACGAACAAGATCAGCAGCAAGAACTGAGTCAAGAGTAATAATGTCTGGAGAATGCTACAACAGAAATAATGACAATGATGCACACGGAGATCCTGAGAGGATGACTCTTTGTCAATATTCCATCCCACCAGTTGATGGCATGCCACAGGCCATCAACTTACCAGCAATAACAACTGATAATTTTGAGTTGAGATCTGGACTCATCTAGATGGTACAATAAAATAAATTCAGAGGAGGAGCTACTGAGGATGCAATCAGCATCTGAAAACCTTTCTGCATCTGTGCAGTACATTTCGACACAACGGAGTCTGAGAGGATGCAGTTAAACTTTGTTTATTTCCCTTTTCGTTGAGTAACAAAGCTCACTCCTTGTTATACTCATTGCCACCAGGATGTATCAATAGTTGGGAAGATCTAGTTAGAAAGTTTTTAGCCCGCTACTTTTCTCCTATGAAGATGGTGAAACAGAGAAATATGATCTCTTCTTTTCATTATGTGGATGGAGAGTCATTATATGAAAGCTGGGAAAGGTTTAAGGAGCTGATCAGAAGATGTCCTCCCCATGGCATAGCATCTTGGATCATTGTGATGACATTTTATAGTGCCATGCCTCCTCAGATAAAAATGCACATTGATTCCTTAGCTGGAGGATCAATAATAGATAAAGAGCCAGATGACGCTCATGACTTCATCGAATTACTGGCAAACAATGATTTTGGATGGAATGAAAGGGAAAAGGCTGCAAACAAGAAGCAGTCTGGAGTTTATGAGTTGGAGTCTTTCAATGCATTATTTGCTCAGATAGCATTGTTGAATAAAAAGATGGACAATATGGCAGTCATCAAGGGTCATCCAAAGAACACTTCAGTTAATTCTGTTGAAAAATAGAAGACTACTCTAGCAGATTATACTTAGGAAACGCTGATGATGAAGATGAGCCAGAGGAGTGAGAACAAGTAAATTATGTGAATAATAATTATGGGAACCAGCAGAGACCATACTATCAACAGAGGAACCAACCCTATCAAAATCAGGGTTATTACCAAAGAAATCCTCAACCTGGTTACCAATAACAAGGACAGACTCAGTATCAGCCGATGGGACAGAAGAAGCCTAGTATGAAGGACCTTCTGATTAAATACATGCAGAAGAGTGATACTATTCTTACCAACCATACCCCTTCAATCAAAAATTCGGAAACTCAGATGGGGCAACTTATGCAAGTTGTGAATCAAAGACCCCAAGGAGCACTTCCAAGTGACACTGTGCCCAACCCAAGGGTTAAAGATAGATCCAAGGATGAAGCACAAGTGCTTGCTATTACACTGAGAAGTGAGAAACAACTGGAGAACTCTTAGGAAAAGAAATGTTATGAACCTCCTGTACAGAATAAGGAAAATGAAGAAATCAGCAATCTGTTGCAAAAGAACAGGAGGCTGTGAAGATTGCCTTACCTTTTCCTTAAAGAAAGAATAGAAAGTAGCTGGATAAGCAGCTTGAGAAGTTTTTAGACATGATGAAACAAATCCATGTCAACATCCCATTCATTGAAGCATTGAAACAGATGCCTGTCTATGCTAAATTCATGAAGAAGTTGTTGTCAAATAGAAGGAATTTACCTGATGTGGGATGCATTAATGTGAATGAGAGTGTGAGCCAGCTTATCAAGTATCAGATTCCCAGCAAAGAGAAGGATCCTGGCAAGTTCACCATACCTTTGACCATAGGCGATAGATTCAAAGGAAGAGCTCTCTGTGATTTGGGAGCCAGTATAAATTTGATGCCTCTGGCTATCTATGAATAGCTGGGAATAGGGCATTTCAGACCTGACAATGTCTTATTACAGCTTGCTGAAAGATCTTTCACTTATGCAAAGGGGGTGGTTGAAGATGTGATAGTCACAGTAAACAAATTCATGTTTACTGTAGACTTTGTAGTGCTTGATATGGAGGTAGATGAAGATGTACCTCTATTACTTGGGCGAAAATTCCTGAGAACTAGGCGAGCAATGATAGATGTGACAAATGGTGAACTCACACTCAGAGTTAATGGAGAGGAAGCAAAATTTAGTCTTTTGGAGTCATTAAAATTCCCATTTTAATGAAGTCAAAAGGTTGCAACTTGTAGCTGATGAGGAACTGATGGACAAAATTCTCACTCTAAGGAGTTCTGATCCACTGAACAATGTGTTAATCAATGAAGTGGATATGGATGTTCCAGAAGAGACTGCTTACAGTGGAGAGCTGGAATGCATGACTTCTCATTTTGTCCTCAACATTAGTAATATTCAACCATCAGCTGAACCATTGTTTCCCTCAACTGAAAACCACCACAGATGGAACTGAAGGCTCTTCCAAGTCATCTTAGGTATGCATTCCTTAACCCTTAGGACTCTAGCTTACCTATTGTGGTTTCAAATGATTTAACAGATGAACAAGAAGAAAATCTGCTCCAAGTGGTAAGGAAACACAAGAAAGCCATTGGATGGACAATAACATATATCAAAGGAATCAACCCCACTTTCTATAGGGAACATTACTGGTAGATATATCGTTTGAATAGTAAGTGTAGCACTCTAACCTAATGTTGATCATTTTACACATATGATTGAAGCTGCCGCCATGGAACACCGCCGGTCTTCTTCACCGTCGGGCCCCACCACCGGAGGACCCAACCACCGCCGCCTACTTGCCGTCCAAACCCCCCACCGCCGGCCACCTCCCCACCACCGTCCCCCCCCTCCGCCTCTCTCCTCTCGGCCACCCCCACCACCGAACCGCCTCCCTCCGGCCTCCCCCATTGCCCGCCCACCACCGCCGTCCAACCCCAAGCCGGCCACCAACCGGCCTCTGCCGCCATCCAGCCCTGATCCCAGCCGAACCCCTCCCATCCGGCCACCCCTCAACCGGCCACCTTCCAACCGACCTCCATCCTCAAGAACCCCCTCCGGAACTTCAATCCGGGTTTTGAAGGTGATATCTGCCGCCCAATTCTGTCTTCGAAAGATCTTGCTGCTTATTGGGATAACATTCCAGCCTTCACGGTTGCGCCTAATTCTGGGTTGCTGTTCATGACTTCTACGTCTCAGTCTCCTCCCGAGACCGCGCCGTTGCGCGACACCTCTTTGGCCGCGTTGCCTAATGCTGCGCCGTCCACCGATCAAATTCAACCGCCGGTCTTCAATCCCAAAGGTATGAACTACAAATCTACTCTATTGGGAGAACAATCTTATGATACGATGAAAGCCTATACTGCTGCTGCTCCAACTCCGGAGAGAAAGGGGAGTTACATGACAATTCCCATATCTGCTGAATTGCACGCTGCTAGAATTAAGATGTTTGATACGACTTTGATTGGGAGAGTCATTCTCAAACCGGGTGATATGCCGTGGAAAATTGAAGATTTGAAAACCAAAATTCAAAAGTTATGGAATCCGCGAGGAGATTGGAAGATATCAAGTTTGGGTAAGGGTTTCTACACTTTTAAATTTTCATCTATGGAGGAACGTGACCGCATTAGAATCACTCCAAATCTGTCCCTCCACCCAGGTACGATTAGATTATTGCCTTGGTCTAATAATTTTAATCCTTCATCTAAAAAATCTACGGCTGCACAAATTTAGGTTAGATTTTATGATCTAGGTGAAGAATATTTTGATCCTTCAATTATTTGGAACCTTGCTAGATGTGTTGGTCAACCTTTAAAAATTGACAAAAGAACGATGGAATGCACGCATGTGCAATATGCTAGAGTTTTGATTGAGGTGGATGTATCTAGATCCAAAGAGTCATTTGCACAAATTGAGCAGGGGAATGGTATGACTGTCCAAGTTTCTATGCATTATGAGAGTTGGCCAGAATTCTGTAACTTCTGTCAAATTATGGGTCATGCTGCCAAGGTTTGCAGAAAGAGACTTCAAAAAGAAAGCAAAATCGTACAACATGAGAAAGCCTCAATTCCAATTCCTCCAAAACAGAGTGCTCCTAAGCCTAAAGTCACCCAGGAGTGGCAGCAGGTGACTAAGAAAAAAGCAGCAAAAAACACATCAGTTCCGGTGGGTCAATCTTTGTCCCGCCTCATGACCTCCTTGCGACCTCAGAAAGAAGTTGAAGCTCTTGCTGAACCGGAGCCTCAGGGCAATATGGTTGTGTCTGACCCCATGGTTGATCCTTTAGAAGATGAAGCAGCCTGGACTTCTACCAAAATACTGGATAAGTTTGCCGTTGAAGTTCTACTATCTCAGAACGATGGCCTAATCTTGGGCATTAAAGATAAGCCTCTTGCAGATCCACCCAAAAAGAGCTGGGCAAGTGAAGACGAAGAGGATGGAGAGGATGAAGAGGTCCTGGAGGTAGAAGCAGGACCGGAGAAAGCTATTGCTATCTACACAGATAAAATCACTCCCAAAGACATCATGGCTTCTGAGAATGATGACTTGGAAAAGGTGGAGCAAGCATTTTAAATCACCACAATTTCGGACTCAGAAACGGATGACTCCTCCAATGCCCCTTCATCTCCCCGCAAACTTGAAGAAGCGAAAGAGTTTGGTTAAGCCTACCCAAGAGGCAGCTGGTGCAAAGGAAAGTAAGCTGGCCAAAATGCTGCAAGGTGTTCCTTCTAAGGTAACTCATCCTATCAATGAATCTTTGATTGATATATCTGATAGAGTTAGCAATAAAGATATACCTAGGGATAAGAATAGTGACGGATCTTACAAGGGTGTTCGCACCCGACATCAAACTAGGAAAAAGAAATGATAGTATAATATTGGTATATTAGAGGCTTTAGAAAGCCTTCGAGTAGGAAATATTGTAGCTATTTTATTTCTAAGTTTCGTCCTAATATTTTTTGCATTGCGGAGCCTATGATGTATTATGACTTAGATGCAAAGAAGTTTTGGGAGAGTTTTGGTTACACCATACTCTGTGAAAATGTGGGTAATAATGATGTTCCTAGCCTTTGGGTGTTGGGTAGAAATGATGTCAATCTAGAGGCTATCATTTTGTGCACGTCCCAAATTATTATTTTAAATTTAATTTTTGGTGGCGTGCGTGCGGGATATGGCTTTGTTTATGCCCATGTGAATTATAGAAGGAGGAGAGATTTATGGTTGGATTTGGGTAGAGTTGTTGATGGTACCCCTTTGATGATTTGTGGAGATTTTAATTGCGTTTTGGGTAGCCATGAGAAAAAATCAAAAACCTTCTCATATTCTAGTGCTTCTTCAGAATTTAGGAATATGATTCTTGAGAATGATTTGGTGGAAATTGAGCAAAAAGGCAACCTCTGCACTTAGTGCAATGGTAGAAAAGGTGATCACAATGTGCAGTGTAAGCTAGATAGAGGCCTATGTAATTTAGCCTTTGTTGATGCTTGAATAATATCGAGGGAAGAGTGCTTGCTAGGAGTGGCTCCGACCATTCCCCCATTATTTTTAAAATGTCAAATGCTAACCTCAACAATATTGGTAGGCCTTTTCGGTTTATCAATGCTTGGTGTGGCCATATTGATTTTTGTCAGGTTGTGGAAAGCAACTGGATCCAGCCTCTTTGGGAGCCTAATCCCATCATCAAGTTCCAGAAGAAGTTGAAGAGATTGAAGCACACTTTGAGAATCTGGAACAAAATTAGTTTTGGCAATATTTTTGAGAGAGTAGACAAAGCAAATGAAAACCTTCTCAATGTCCAAAGCAAGATTGAGGAAGATGGCTACTCTGATGTTCTTCGTGATGCAGAGACAAGATGCTGTCAGAAGTTGGAAGAGGAGCTGAATGTAAGATAAGATTTTCTGAGACAGAAGGCCAGAGTCTCCTGGTTAACTTGTGGGGACAGAAATACCATGTCTACCACTCCTTCATTGCTTCTAGGAAAATTAAAGCCCACATTTCCACTTTGGAAGTTGAGGGAGAGCAGACATTAGATCAGGGCAAGATCAGAGCTCATATTACCGCTTTCTATGAAGACCTCTTAAAATCCTCCCATTCCCAACCAGTTGATTTATCAGATGTTAAAGAAGTCATCCCAAATGTGGTAACTGAGTTGCAGAATCACATGCTCACAACTGTCCCTTCTCCCTCCGATGTCAAAGAGGCGGTTTTTGATATGTCAGCAGATAGCGCCCTGGGTCCAGATGGTTATACTGGAAAATTCTTCAAAGAATCTTGGAATATAGTGGGTGATGATCTTTATGCGGCCATCCGGCATTTCTTTATCTCAGGTGAGCTCCCCATGAACTTCAACTCGAACTTTATGGTTCTCATTCCGAAGGTGGAGCAGGCAAACAGAGTGGAGCAGTTCAGGCCGATCATGTTGAGTAACTTCATATTTAAAGTGGTGACGAAGATTATGGCTACTAGACTGGGTAGCATCGCAAGTCAGGTTCTAGCTCCCAATCAGTTTGGCTTTGTCCCGGGTCGCAATATCCATCATTGTATTGCTTTGGCCTCTGAAGCAATCAATAGCATGAATCGGAGAGGGGCAGGGGGTCAAATGGCTATGAAGGTTGATATCAAGAAAGCTTTGGATACGATGGAGTGGTCATTTCTTCTGGAGGTTCTCCGTTGCTTTGGGTTTTGCGAGAAGTTTCTGTCTTGGGTGAAGCATCTTCTCTCGTCCTCCCGCATCTCCATTCTTTTTGATGGAATCCCGCACGGATTTTTTGCCTATTCGAAAGTGGTCAGACAAGGTTATCCGCTCTCGCCTTTACTCTTTTGTTTTGCTGAGGAATATTTTAATAGAGGCTTGCTGCGGATGGTTGATAAAGGTGAGCTGCGTCCTTCCAATAACTCGAAGAAGACATTACTCCCTTCTCATCTTCTATATGTGGATGATGTGATGATTTTCTGTAAAGCCACACAAACGAATGCCAAAAACATCGTCACTTTTCTGGACCGTTACGGAAATATGTCGGGTCAAATGTGAATTATGCTAAATCTCATGTTTTCTTTGGAAGCGGAGTTCAGCATGGATCAATGGCTTCTGTAAAACATGCTTTGAAAATGACAGTTGGCAGCCTCCCTTGCGTAAATTTGGGCGTCCCCATCTTTCCGGGAGTTCCCAAAAGGATGCACCTGCAACAGCTCTATGACAAGGTTCTGGCCAAATTCAATACATGGACGAAGACTTTATCCCAGGCAGGTAGAGTAATGCTGGTAAAATCTGTTATATCTGGATTGCTTAATCACTCTTTTGCAGTATACCGCTGGCCTGCTCTGATGCTGAAATCGCTAGATAAATGCATTAAAAACTTTATCTGGACTGGAGTTACCACAGAAAGGAGATTACTGATTGTTGCGTGGAAAAAGGTCTGCACAATCAATAAGGAGGGGGGTCTGGGCGTTTGGATGCTCAAAGCCACAAACAAAGCCATGTTGTCCAAACTTGCTTGGGCTATCCTGGAAGGTAACACTCCTATTCTCTCCTCTCTTAGAGCTAAGCTGGTGAATAAAGATGGCTCTGCTAGAACTGTTTATTATAAATCCACGATCTGGTCCTCGATCAGAGATGTCTTTACTGGGCTGCTGGCCGAAACTATATGGCTTGTGGGGGAACATAGCGTGGTTAAGTTTTGGTCTATGAACTGGTTGGGATATACTATTAGAGACAGGGTCGAGGATGCAAGAATTGAAGATCAAAATGCCCTGATCTCGGATTTCTATTCGAATGGTAGTTGGTGTCTTCCGGATTGGTTGGAAGTGGACTTTGCAGATATTTGTGAAGACATCAAGAGAGTCAGAATCATTCGTGGGGGGAAAGACAGACTTATTTGGAAGAACAGAAAGTTGGGCAAAGTAACTTATAAGGCTGCCTATGATGGATTTTCCCATCACCTTCCTAAAGTAGACTGGGGTAAGAAAATATGGGCCCCTTACATTTCACCTAGGGAGTCTATGGTAGTTTGGAAGATTCTTCATGGAGCCCTCCCTACCTAAAACAATCTTCGGAGGAAAAGGGTCACGATTATCTCAGCCTGCCCATTTTGTCTAAAAAACTCGGAGTCTACGGATCATATTATGTTAGGCTTTGGCTTTAGCAAGAAGATTTGGGACTATTTTTTAGACAAGTTAGGATTTCATTTGAATCTAAATGTAAGCATAGTGAGCTTGATTAGCACCATTATGCACTGGGCATGCAGCCCTGGGATGAAAGCTATTTTGATAACCCTCATGAGCTCTATTTGTGCGGAAATATGGATAGCTCGTAACAGAAAATGCTTCAACAACAAAGCTATGCCTAACCACTCAGTAATCTCCAGAATTTGGTCGACTGTCCACAACCTCAAAACCTTCAAATTCGGCATCATGTACAATTCCCTACCTGACTTTAAAACCCTCTCCCTTTTCAAACACAGCGGCTACTTTCAGTGTCCAAAGGTGGTTAAGGAAGTGTGGTGGAATGGCCCTTCGTCGGGTTGGACCAAGATCAACATAGACGGTAGTGCGGGAGATGGAGACGGAAGACTAGTACCTGGAGGTGTCTTCCGTAACTCACGTGGTTTTTTAAGTTTGCTTTTGCAGGAACAGGTGGATTCGGAGACGCGTACGAAGCAGAAATTCTAGCATTTATCTTGGCCATCGAATACGCGATTGAGAAGGACTGGACTCGCCTCTGGGTGGAATCCGACTCTACTCTGGTGGTTCATCTGGTCAAGACTCGCTCAGATTGTGTCCCCTGGAACCTCTTGGCTAGATGGCTCAATTGTCTTCATCACATAAAGCATCTGGACTTTGTCATCTCGCACATCTACAGAGAAGGCAACCAAGCAGCAGACAGACTTACCAAGCTTCCCATGGATAGCATCAAGACTTGGACTACCTGCCCAGATTTCCTCTGGCCTTTCATTTGCAGAGACCTCCAAGGTAGAACTTTTTTCAGGTTCTCATGATTCAAGATTCGTTCGGGAGGTACAGCCTCATTGCGCACGGAAGAAAGGAGACAACAAAAACCGGCGCTTCCTGCAGGGGCTCGCTGCCAGCCAACGGAAGGAAGATGACGGCCAAAGAAAGCGGCGCTCTCTGCAGGTGTCCGCCGCCAACGCCCGCTGCCAGCCAACAGAAGAAAGGTGAAGGCCAACCGTCCGCCGTCAGCACCCGCTGCCAGCCAACAGAAGACAGGTGACGGCGAACAGAAGCGGCGCTCTCTACAGGGGTCCGCTGTCAGCACCCGCTGCCAGCCAACAGAATAAAGGTGACGGTGAACCCATCCGCCGCCACCGTCCGCTGCCAGAGGACAAGGTCAGTCTGCCGGCGAACGACACTGACGTTTTCAAGTTTTTTCTCTTCATGATTCAGTTTCGTTTCTTCATTTTAGGCTCCATTATGGGCCTCTTACTATATTCAGCCATCTGTTTAGGCCTCTACTCTTTTTTAGGCCCCCTATCTAGGCCTCTACTCTTTTTTAGGCCCCCTGTCTAGGCCTCTTTTCATCAGGCCATCTGTCTAGGCCTTGCTTTTATGTCTTTTGGGTATTGTTTTTGACAAACTTTTTGTTTTTTTTTTCATTTTCTTTCAATAAAGTTCGGCTCTGTTCTAGGGGGTGCCTACCTAGTAGGGATTCTTGATGAACTCTGCCTCTTTCATTCAAAAAAAAACCCCACTTTTTGTACACACAATATCATCTTGGAGGACAAACATACACCTAAGATACAACCTCAGAGAAGATTAAATCCAAATATGAAGGAGGTTGTGAAAAAGGAAGTACTGAAACTCCTTGATGCAGGTATTATCTTTCCAATTTCAGATAGTGAATGGGTTAGTCCAGTGCACCGTGTGCCAAAGAAGGGAGGGATTACTGTGATTAAGAATGAAAAGAATGAATTGATCCCTACTAGAACTGTCACAGGGTGGCGAATGTGTATAGACTATAGAGCTTTAAATGATGCCATTAAGAATGACCACTTTCCTCTTCTCTTCATAGACGAAATGTTAGATAGACTAGCAGGACACCCATACTTTTGCTTTTTGGATGGTTATTCTGGATATAACCAAATTCCCATAGCACATGTTGACCAACACAAAACAACTTTTACCTGTCCCTTTGGAACCCTTGCTTATAATAGGATGTCATTTGGACTGTGTAATGCACCAGGAACATTTCAGAGGTGTATGTTAGCTATTTTTACTGATTTCATAGGCAAGTTTTTAGAGGTCTTCATGGATGATTTTTCCATTTTTGGAGGCACTTTTGACGATTGCTTGAATAATCTTGAAATAGTGCTTGCAAAATGTGAGGAGACTAACTTAGTCCTTAATTAGGAAAAATGCCATTTTATGGTGAGAGAAGGTATATTGTTAGGCCATAAGGTGTCTGCTAAAGGATTGGAAGTAGACAGGGCTAAAATAGATGTTATTTCTAATTTACCTCCTCCTACCAATGTAAAAGGTATTAGAAGTTTCTTAGAACATGCTGGGTTCTATAGGCGTTTTATAAAGGATTTTTCAAAAATAGCTAGACCCTTGTGTGCTTTACTAGAAAAAAAAAAAGAAATTTGATTTTACTGATGATTGTTTGAAAGCATTTTTGCAGTTAAAAGACAAGCTAGTTTCAGAACCAGTCATAATTCCACCAGATTGGAATTCTGAATTTGAAATCATGTGTGATGCATCTACTTTGTTGTAGGTGCAGTGCTAGGACAGAGAAAGGATAGGCTATTCAGGGTCATTTATTATGCTAGTAAAATATTGGTGGAGGCTCAGAGAAATTACACCACCACTGAAAAAGAACTACTAGCAATAGTCTTTGCTTTGGATAAGTTTAGATTGTACATATCAGGGTCTAAGATTATCATTCATACTGATCATGCAGCATTAAGATACTTATTTGCTAAGAAAAAGTCTAAGCTTAGATTGATAAGATGGGTACTCTTGTTGCAGGAGGTTGATATTGAAGTCAAAGACAAAAAGGGCACTGAGAATGTAGTAGCTGACCACCTCTCAAGACTGAACATTAAGGATATGGAGGCTCAAGTTGACATCAATGAACAATTTCCAGATGAGCAACTTTTCCTTTGTGAGATAACATTTTATCCCTGGTATGCTGACTATGCAAACTATTTGTCATGTAAAGTGTTACCTGAAGATTTAAACAGTCATTAGAAGAAAAGGTTCCTTCATGAGGCTAAGAGGTACATATGGGATGAACCCTACCTATTTAGGAGATGTGCTGATCAAGTGTTAAGACAATGCATCCCATATGAGGAAAAATTGGACATTATCAAGGACAGTCATTCATCAGAATATGCTGGTCATTTTGCTAGTACTAGAACAACAGCCAGAATTCTGGAATGTGGTTTCTAAGGGCCATCTATATTTAAGGATGCACATGCTTTTGTAGCCAACTATGATAGATGCCAAAGAATGGATAATATTTCTAAGATGCAAGAAATGGCTCAGAATTATATCCTAGAGGTTGAGTTTTTTGATGTCTGGGGTATAGACTTCATGGGACCATTTCCTCCATCAAACAAGTATGAGTATATACTTGTAGCAATTGATTACGTATCCAAGTGGGTAGAGGCTGTTGCTTGTGTTACAAATGATGGAAAGGTAATGGAGAAATTTCTTTAGAAGAATGTCTTCACTAGATTTGGCATACCCAGGGTACTAATTAGTGATGGAGGGTCTCACTTCTGTAATAAGTTGCTAGAAAAGGTGCTCAAGAAGTATGGAGTAATCCATAAAGTTACAACAGTTTATCATCCACAAGAAAATGGGCAAGTGGAAGTTTCAAACAGAGAATTAAAGAGAATCCTGCAAAATACTGTAAATGAGTCCAGAAAAGACTAGAGCTTCAAGCTAGATGATGCTCTGTGGGCTTACAGAACAGCTTTTAAAACTCCCATTGGAATGTCACCGTTTAGAATGGTATATGGTAAGGGATGCCATTTACTAGTGGAGTTAGAGCATAAGTCATACAGGGCTGTTAAACTTCTGAATATGGATTATGAAAAAGCAGGAAAGCAGAGACTTCTACAACTTGATGAGATGGATGAATAACGTCTTGAAGCTTATAAGAATCATGCAATATATAAGCAGAAGATGAGGAATTACCATGACAAAAAGATTGTCAAGCGAGAGTTCACATGTAGACAATATGTACTGCTTTACAATACCAAATTGAGCATATTTCCAGGAAAACTGAAGTCTAGATGGTCTGGACCATTTAGAGTTAAAAGTGTTTCCCCTTATGGAGCTGTTGAATTGTTTGATAACAAGTCTACTGATTCTTTTGTTGTGAATGGACAGAGACTTAAACACTATGTAGGGGGGACATCTACAGGATGAGAGATATTCTTTATATTTGAGACCCTGTAGACATGATGGAAAATCAATGACAAGCTTGCCATGGTCGACGCGAATGACCTCAAACAAAGCATACTCCTTACACAATTTGATTTTGATTGGATCAGTACTATAATTGTTTAAAATTGTGTAAGTTTTTGTTTAACCAAGTTCATGTTTTGCAAGGGAATTGTTATTTTTCAGATGAACTTGAAGTTGAAGAACGAGACGAGATGTCATCTTCATTGCCACTATCTCGCCAAAGCATTGTTTTCAGATAACGAAGAAGAATTCCATTTCGCCTTAAGATTATTTTGCTAATGGCGACATCCATAATCTCGCCCTCATATTTCGCTTGGGTAAAGGCGAAATTGGATACTCACGCCAAAACACTTCGCCTTTACACTCTGAAGAAGGCGAAGTTTGTGGGATCTCGTTTCTGGATATCGCCTGATATCTAGAAAGGTGAGGCGAACTTTCTCAATGACGCCTGGTTATCTCGCCAAACAGGTATATTCTTTGGCGTTATGCTTTTATTTTGTCAAATTATTTCGCCTAGAGACAATCTGAATTAGGCAAAGTATGTAGTTGTTGCCTTGAACATCGCCTAGTTCTAACCAATTGTGGCGAGATGAATTCATTTCATCTCAGTAATTCGCCACAAATGTTTGTTAAGGCGAGGTTGGTTATTCAGTCGCCACAGTCGCATCTTCAATTCAAGCGACCTATCTTTATCTCGCCACATTATGTCGCCATTTGATAAAAATAGAGGCGAGTTTCTTTTTCTCGCCTAATTCTGAATCGCTTAAACTATTAGCGACATAAACATATCGCCTACTTACATCACTTGTATCTTTTATATGTTCCTGATGAGTACTACTCCAAGATTTTTAGACAAATACGGAGATATAGGAGTTTTCTCATTCAGTTGGAAAAGCCTAAGGTTTCACATAAAAGGAAGAAGACTCTTACTTTAGCTCCAGTAAGTGATGATAAAGCTGATGAAGCAATGGCGAGTTCCAAGGACAAGAAGCATGTCAAGACAGGAACACAAAAGAAGAAAAGAGAGGTGCCGACTCCAAGTTCAGTTGAACCCAAAAAGAGCCTAGAGGTAGTTCCTAAATCACTTGCTGACATTGATCTGGAGATCAAAAGGATGATAGTTAAAAAATTAATGCTCGAAAGAATATCAACCCAAGAGAAGGAGATTGACCTCAAAATCACCTCATAAACTGCATTCTCCAGAAACTAGTTTAGAAGATTTTTAGTTGATTTTCATTTTATTGGTTGTTATTTTGTTTTTATTCAGAACTTAGTACTTTATTATAATCAAGTTAGTTCAAGAGTAATGTGAATACTTGAGTCTTTGTTTTTGATTTATTTTTATTTTTAATGAAGAGTAATGTGGTTGATAGTTGTGTCTTCTTATTTTTCATTGTTCAAAGAGTAATGTGATTGTTTTATATAACATGTGTAGAGAGTTTCAAGCTTTAAGTTGGGGGTAGTTCTTCCCTAACAGTAGTATTTGTGTTTACAAGGTCTATTATTCATGTTGTGTTCTTATGATACCTTGTCTGATGAAAGTTGTTTTGCAGGATGAATGAGTTTTTCATAGGCTTAAGCGATATTTGATTCTTCTCGGTTATAATTTCGCTTTTCTCCAGCGAAGTAACTGCATATCGCCTTAATGGTACTCCCGTTGTTATGGTAAAGGGCAACATCTTTGACGATATTATTTTTATTTCGCCTATTGTATTATCCATAACTGTGGCAATATTTTTGTATTGCCTAACTATTTTGCCTGCAGGAGTTTTATTTCGCCATGACATATTACTTTTATGTCACTCTGATATGGCAGCATATTTGTACTTTTCCAAGTTATTTCGCTACCAGTTGGCAACTTTCAAGTTTTCTCTTATTCTTTTTAATCATTTCGCCTAATCTAATCTCTTTTACTTACTTTAGGTGAAATACTATCTTGTTCATGGCGACATCCAGGTACACTATTTACTCTATGTCTTCTTATTTTCTGTAACCTTTTTCACCCTATTTTCTTTTATGTTCTCTTATGCATTGAGAACACTGCTTTCTTTTAAGTTGAGGGTAGGGTAGCAATCACATTGCCAGTGTTATATTTTTAGGAATTTGTCTAGCTTTATTTATTTATTTATTTTTTACTTTCTTTAGGATATTATAGGTATGAGTGCATGATTTAGCTCACACTGCTCATAATTCAAAGTAATTTAGTTTTTCATAAAATTGGATTTCAAACAGGAAAATAAGTGTTCAAAACAAGCAGTTTTGATGGGCAAATTTTAATGAATTTCTTTGAACACTAATGAAGATTCTGGTCAAATTTTAATTGTGAATAAGTTGACGAGTTTTGATAAGGAAAGAGTGGAGAAAACCTTGTGTGGTATGTGAGGTTTGAACTTCATTTTGTGCCTTTTTCTTCATGAGAGGGGTTATTTTTATTCTATTCCTTATTTAACACATTTTCTGATCAATTTTTCTTCTAGTAAAATCAAAACCTTCATAGGTTTGCTTTGAATTTCTCATACATTCCTCAAGTGTATAGGGCATTGGTCGGGTAAAGTTTTGTCTTAAATCTGCCAAAGAAGATGATCTGATTTGAGAGTGTGAGTGAAACTACTGAAGAGCCTTTGCCTGCTTGATATAACCAAACCTTGATATCTTGTGAGGTAAACTATTTCGTTTCCGTTCTCATTAAAAACCTTTTTTTGGTCCCCAAACCAGTCCAAACCACAAAGATAGAGATATGATCTCAATCCTACCCTTTAGACTTACCATTAAATTGGGGATGGAAAGAATGGGAAGTGAGGATTTGTTAAATGAGTGTTTCTGAAAAGTCGAAAGCAAAATGCATATAAAAAAAATTGTTGTAAAGAAAATAAAATAACCACTGGAAAAAGTAGACAGTTCTATGTAAATAAGTGGTGTTGTGAATAAAGTATCAGTGAGTGGGAAACACTAAAAGTTGAAAAGTAGAGGGATCGAGAGGAATTTTGTGGTATGTCCAAATTTTGAATCCCTTGAAGAATTCCCTTTCTTTCATAAGCTAACTTGACCCCATCTTCCCTATATAAACAAATCAGAGATTCTAAAGAGAAATGGACAGTTCTGAACTTAGAAACCTCTAAGTGTTGTGCAGTGTATGAATGAAGTTCAATGATTGTGAGGTTCTTAAATTTTCTTCAAACGTGTTTGTGAAACACTAGAATCACATCTTCCTTGGTGCATAACTCTAATTCTTAAAGTGACTAGTGTATTGTGTGAGTAAACTTTAGGATTCTAAGTGATCAAACACTTATGAGAGACTACAGTGAGGAAGTAGTTCCAAAACTTCAACGCTTTGATTTTCTTAGATACTTTGCAACATGAAGAAAATGATCAATTTTGAGTTAGTTGATTTGAAAGTTTGATAGAAGAGCTGGTCACTAATTGGAAATTTTCAAAATATACATGATAAGTTACTTTGAATTATGATTGCAAGTATGCACTAATTGCTGTCTCAGCTGATCCTTAGTCAGTTTGCTTGAGGATAAGCAAAAGGCTAAGTTAGGGGTAATTGATAAGTCTAGAATTTACCTATATTTTAGTATATTTGTGAGCTTAAATATAGAGAAATTGAGCTTAAAAGTTGAGATATTAAATGAATTTCTAGTGATTCTAGTCTATTTTATTGAGATAGGGACTTGGATGAAAAGATTTGGAAAATGAGCTAAAACAAACAAAACTCAGAAGAAAGAAGGATCAAATGGAATTTCATCAAATGTCTATAGAAATGGCGAAATGTTGATGATGGGAGAAGAAGTCGCCTAGATATGTCGCCAGGATGCTTAATGAAGGAGGCGACAAAAGAAGGATGAAGAAGTAAAATCTTGCCTAAAGGTTTCAATGACAAAGGCGACATAGGTAAACCTCGCTTTGAAAAGGAAGTAAGAGGGCGATGTTGGAGATATCTCGCCTATAGTGATTTTAAAAGTAAGGCAGAAATGGCGAGAATAAATTAAGTCGTCAGATTAGTTGACGACATAAAGAGCAGACATAAGTATATTTCGCCTGAAAAGAGATGTTGTTTGGCGATAAAGATCAGCGAAATTTGTGGAAGTTGTTTATGTTTCAGGCGACATACAAAGAGGAAATTGTTACCTCGCCAATTTGTGTTTCTTTATTGATTTTATTTCAACATTTCCACTGGGCAAAACTGTATAAATAGGAGCTTAGATGAAGCAATAAGAACCTTTTGACATTCTGTTATTTTTAGAGGAAAAATCTAGATTCTTCTACACGCTTTATTCAATATTCTTAGAGAAGTTTCTTGAGGAAGCTTTGTACTCTGTTTTCTATGATCATAGAGATTTAGCTTGAAGATAGTGAAACAACAACTGCAACAGGGTCTAACTTCTATCTTCCTTGGTATGATTTAGATCTTAGAGCATATTGATACTAATTTTGTATTTTGATTGAATATGTTGAAGTAGATATGCTAGGCTAAAAGCTCTGTTTATTTGCTAAATTTTGTTGTTGATTATCATTCTGATTGTATGACTCTTGTTCAATTATAGTCAGATTTACTCGACTTTCATGAACTGATTAAATTACAAGGACGAGAGTTACATAATCTTGTTGATTTGAAGCTTGATTTGGACCCGAGTTGGCAATTAAGTTTCAGATCTGAGAACAGAGGATCATTGTTCTAGAGATAGACAATAGATCTAATTTTCTACAAATTGTGCTTATCAGTTATATAGATTTTAGTATAGAGATATATGCATTTGTTTAATTCAGATCAGTTAGATTGAATTGAGAGATCTTCTAATAAATCACTAATGATGATCTAGAGTATAAATCTGTGATTACAAGTTGAAGCATGCATTAGAAGATAATAGATAGTAGAGATTAACAGATCAACTCGTTTTTAGTTGAGATCATTTGCAGAACAGAGTACGAACTCATGTTAAAACTAAATGAATGTCATTAGTGTCTTTAGAACACAACAATTCTATGATTCTTATGATTTGATTTGTATGTAGATTCTTTTAGCAATTCATTTTAAATCTTGATCTCAATTTTGCTTCTTAGCTAACAATCCCTATGGAGACGATATCTTAAATACTACATTAGACGTTGATAGCAGTTCTGTTTAGTTATTGTGATTTTATGTGTCAGAATAATCCTCATCAGCCACGTATTCAAGGGCCTGATCTAGATGCCGCCAAATCCAAATGCGAGGCCTTTATCATCTAATTCAATACATAATGAAGGCCCATCGACTAGATACCCTTGCGGCCGAAATCGTGGAGCACCCCAGAGGACAGGACCGTCTGGGGGTCCCATCATATATAATTATTGAAAATTTTTAAGTAAAATATATAATATAAATATTTTTTTCCCACTCTTTTTATAATGATTCCTTGTTAAATTCTAATATACTATTTTTTATTTTAAAATATATTTTCTCTATTTCTATTACTTGCAAAAAATTTTGTGTACACACTATCCCATATCTATTTTTAACGTTAAATACATTTTATTATATACAACTAAAACTTATAATTTAATATTTAAAAATAGACATTAGGACAAATAAAATAAAATATCAACTTGAGTATATTATTCATTATATTTAAAAAACAATATGTGAAACAATTTGATTGATAAATACTGTACACTATGTTAATGTTTCACCTATTAAAAAACGGAGATAGTATTATTTTTTTTATTATTACATCACTATATCACAAAAAACTAAATAAAAATAATCATTTAAATAAATAATTACGAAAAAAGAGGAAATATGAAAAATTTCCGTTAATCAAACTTAAAAAATAAAGTATCATAAGAAAATGGAAAATCACTTTATGGGAGAATATATAATCATGAGAGATGCACACATATCAATGATAAAAGAAATGTAAAATATATTTAATACAGATGAGAGAATATATAAATGATGAGAGATTTAAAATACATTTAATATGGATGAGAGAAGATAAGAGAGAATAAAATGATAAATATGGAAAGCAAAGTTTTTCTATCTACTTTTCCATTCTCGACTATATACGAAACATTATCTCCCTCTAATTATTTTTTTTTAGGAAAAAGGAATAATTCATTCAAGTAAAAGATAATAAAAAATATAAGGTGGTGGATCATTGATCCAAACCACTAAATCCGTCAAACTAGCGCAAGCTCTAGCAAGATGGTGAGCCACACTATTAGCAGATCTTCTAATATGACAAAGATTGACATCACTTAATTCTAATAATAAAGATTTGCAATCATCAATCACTAAACCAAAGGGAGAGTCATCACTGTAAGAGGCATCCAGAATAGCTCAAACACACAATTGAGAATCATATTCCAATAACACAGAACACCAGCTAACTCTTTTGATCCAACTTAGAGCCTCTCTAATTGCCAAAGCTTCAACTACTTTAGGCTTATGAGTACCTAGAAAAGATCTCTGAATAGCACCTCAAAAAGTTCCTTGGTGATCACGCAAAACACAACCCACTCCTACATAATCAGCAAAGCAGGCACCATCAATATAAATTTTTAAAGAACCAGCTGGTGGTCTACCCCAAACCGCATTCGTAGTAATTGAAGGCCGAGAAGACGATAATTCCGAAGCTGATTTCCAAGCGGTGAGAGTAGCCAAAGCACGACCTTTAACTTGAAGAGGAGACCGTTGGTTGCGCTTCCAAATCAGAAAATTCCTGGCTTCCCAGATAGACCATAGGAACATAACAAGTTCACACAATGAATCAGTATAGAATAAATCAACCATGGATCGAAACCAATTCAAAAAACTTGAACTTCCAGCCGAGCGGTGACCCAAAGAAGATAAATGCCAGCAGCTGCGTGCAAAATGGCAATCAACCAACAAATATTCCAAAGATTAAACATGATTTTGGCAAAAAAAATACATCTTTGAGTAATCGGTATATTTCGACACTGGAGTGCAATAATAGTAGGAAGAGCATTCGAACAACACCGCCAAATAAAATTAAGGCATTTAGGCGGAACAGCAAGCGTCATACCTTATGCCACATAGAACAGAAGGCAAGTTGCGAAGTAGTAGCATGTATATGAGTCAGTAATTTATAGGAACTTTTCACTGAAAAATGGCCTTTACTCTCCAGATGCCAGAACCAATTATCATTCTCAAGCCGATTGCCCAGCCGAATATGCAGAATTGCGGCTTTGTCTTCCTCATTTAAGTTGTTATCAAGAGCATTTACATTCCAGTGTCTATCAACAATGAGATCAGAAACAAAATGAATAACTGAACCAGCCGGCTTTGGAGTCAAAATCATCATGTGTGGCTCTGAGGGTAACCACAGATCATCCCAAATATCTATAGAATTGCCTCTACCAACTCATTTACATGCTCTGAGCTTGAATAAATCTTGGCAGTTTCATAAACTTCTCCACATAAAACTCGGATTATGACCCAGATCAGCAGTAAGAAAATCACAGTTGGGAAAATATTTTGCTTTAAGAAGACGAGCTACCAACGAATGAGGATTAACAAGAAGTTTCCAAGCATGTTTGCTGACCATAGCTAAATTAAAGTCATAAATTTTCTTGAAGCCAAGACCACCAAAACATTTAGGGACACTCATTCGATCCCAACTTACCTAATTAATGCCTTTTTCATGATTTTTCCCTTTACCCCACCAGAAATTACTCATGAGTTGTTAGAGTTCATGACAGAATGACTTGGGGAGCAGAAACAGATTCATAATATATGTAGGAAGAGATTGAAGAACAGTTTTCAATAAAATTTCTTTCCCGGCTCTAGATAAGAAACGATGTTTCCATGAGTTTAATTTTCTCCAAACACGATCTTTAAGAAAGGAAAATACCTTTTTCTTATTAAGACCCACCCGTGTAGGAAGACCGAGATATGTACCTAGATCAATTTTTTCATTCACTCCCAAAGTAGTACAAACTTGATCTCGTAGAGCAGAAGCCACATTACGAGAGAAACAGGCAGAAGACTTAGCCAGATTGACTCGTTGACCCAAAGCAAGAGCATAACTATCAATAATAGATTTCACGAAAGAAGCTTCATTCAAATCAGCTCAAAAGACAAGAAGACTGTCATCTACAAAAAAATAAATTATGTATCATTGGAGCCCCCTTGCAATGGCACAACCATGCCATAAATTTGCATCGACACGAGCTTGGATCACTTTTTATAAGCCATCTGCACACAAAATAAAGATATATGCTGAAATCGGTTCGCCTTGCCGAATACCCCTTGTGGGAGTTATATGACCCAGATGCTGGCTATTATAAGAAACCCAATACTGGACCGAAGAAATACATGTCATCACCAACTGTGTCCAGTCTGAGTGGAAACCCATAGTACGTAAAACAGACGAAATGTAATTCCATTCCAGTTTGTCATAAGTCTTGGAAATGTCCATCTTTAAAGCAGCAGAACCTTCTTTCCCTCTTCGTCTATTAAGAAAATAGTGCATTAGCTCATATGCAACAACACTATTATCCTGGATACTTCTACCAGCAACAAAGGCACTCTGGGAAGAAGAGATAATAAAAGGAAGAATTCGTTTGAGTGTATTAGCAATAGCTTTGCTCATAATTTTGTAGATTACGTTGCAAAGAGCAATAGGACGAAGATCTCCCATAACTTCCGGAGTGTTTTTCTTTGGGATTAGAACAAGCAGTGTCCTGTTCAATGCAGCCGGAAAACTATGACGGTGGAGGTAGTGGATGCAGACAGCTGAAATAGCAGGACCGACGATATCCCAATGACTCTAATAAAAGGCTGAATTCAAGCCATATATACCAAGGGCTTTGTCTGAAAGCATACTTAATATAGCAGCTTTGATTTCCTCATCCGAGTAAGGAGCAAGTAAATCTTCATTCATCTCGGCAGAAATACATGGAGAAATAAAATCAGTAACAACTGCAGTATCACCCGGAGAAGAAGAAAAAAACTCTTTAAAGTAGGCACTCATCATAAATCCAATCTCATCCTTATTATTCACCTAGATACCAGCAAAATTCTTAAGGCGGGAAATAGAATTCCTTCGTCACCGAGAGGTAGCTGCTGCATGAAAGAAACGGGTGTTGCGATCACCTTCTTTAAGCCAGAAAACCTTCGAACGTTGTTTCCAACGAATCTCATGATCATGAAGAAGATTATGAAATTTAGATTTAGCTTCTAGGAAGGTATTAGAATCCAAAGAATTGTGATGACCCCTCAATGATTGCATAATATGTCGGCAATGCTGTAACTCAACCTTATCTTTGTAGCGCAATTGAAGACCCCACTGAAAAAGAATAGAACCATATTCTTGGAGGCGGCGATCCAAAATGTCACGACCATTAGAAGAATCCCAGGAATTCGGAATAAGAGTCTAGCAGTCCGGATTTCGCAACCAAAAATTCTCAAAGCGAAACCGATTAGTAGTAGAACGCCTGACAAATTTACATACCTCTAGAAAAAGAGGAAGGTGATCAGAAGAAGAGGTATCCAACGAATAAGCAACAGATTGAGGAAATAAAGTTCTCCAGGAATCAAAGACTAAAACACGGTCTAATTTAAACTCTTTAACCATCCCAGAATCTCTACCATGTTCCCAAGTAAAAGGATAACCTCCCATAGGGAAATCAGTGAGGCCTGCATCAGAAATGGCAAGACGAAAACCATCGATAAGAGCTTGTGGTTGTCTTCTCCCTCATCGTTTCTCCGACTGATGTAAGATGTCATTAAAATCACCGAGACAAATCCATGGTAAAAGGCTGTAGTCTGCCATATTATGCAAGAGAGCCCAGGAATCACTTCTTCTATTTCTGTCGGGATGGCCATAAAAACCCGTGAGTCGCCAGGACCCAATTTAATCAATAGTGACTTCAACATTAATGCAACGATTGCAAATATACAGAGGAGAAACCATTTCAACAGATTTCCATAATAGAGCCAAACCACCACTATGACCCACACAATCAACCGAAAGAAAATCATCATAACCCAACAAAACTTTTATTTCTTCAATTTTATTTGAAAGACAGAGAGTTTCAATAAGAAAAATAAAAATAGGCTTCTTCTCTAAAACAATAAATTTTAAATATTCTAGAGCCCGTGAGTTGCCCAACCCACGACAATTCCAGCTTAAAAAACTCATTTTGAACTGCGAGTTCCTTTCGAATCGGCCGATATATTTTTTGAAAGATCAATAGGCATACTTGGATTAGAAGCAAAACCTTGGGCCCCTGATTTAGGATGATCCAAGCTCATTCTCTTTCTTTTGACTTCACCAATAACTACATCTTCTGGAGAGTCCATATATGTATCTTCCACCTCTTGGTCAACTTGAGAGTTATTGTCATGAACGGCTAAAGGATTGCAATAAATATTAAAATTTCACTTTAATGGGAAAAAAATTTAATGGAAGACCTAATGAGAATTAAGACATTGAGTATATTAATTACATTTTTACTAATAATTTAAATTCCCAATAAACAATTAATATATTTACCTATATATTTAAAAAAGTAATAAAAACAAAAAGATGAATTATGTAATTTAAACTGCATTTATCATTTTAATAGATAAAAAATTATTTAAAAATAAAAATTATTTTTAAAATAAATCAATAATGCACTTATTATCAAATTTTTTAAAAAATAATATTATAAAAAAAGTAAATAAAAATAAAAATAAAAATAAAAATGAGTATTTCTTATTTAAAAAAAAATAGCATACAATAATTGTTTTCAGTGCATTAATTATTTAATCAAAAATTGAAAATATCATATTTTACAAATAATTTTTTTTTTCATTTTTAATACATTTATTAATTAGAGTTTTACCCACTTTTTAAATTTCCAATGAGCAATCAATGCATATTTTCTATTAATATATATATATAAATGTATTAATCTCTCAATTAAATATATATATATATAATAAATTGAGAAATTAATAAATTAATATATACAAATAATTTTATTAATTTGAGAAAGAGACAGAAATTAATATATTGTACCAATTTTATTAAATTGGATAAAATGGTAAAATGATCAATAATAAATTTATAAAATACGTGAAAAGTAAAAAAATAAAGAATCCCATAATCTAAATGAAAAATACTTTTTAAATTAGATTTAAAAAAAAAAAACTTTTTAAGTTATATCTACCAATAAAATCTAAATAGTTAATAGATTAATATATATATATACACCATAGTCTCTGTACGAGAATATTGTTTATTCATCGTTTATTTATTTTACTAAATGCGTCATTTTTTACCAAATAATAATAATAATATTATCATTATTATTATTGAGTAAAATTTATGATTAAAATTATTTTTTTTAATATAGGAATTTGAGTTATTTTAAATCAAAAAGTTGAAAACTAAAATATATTTTATTAAAAATATTAAATTTAAAAATAAATAATTATAGTGTGATTAGTTACATTAATCGAAAAAATCAAATACATAATAATTAATTTGAAATAGTATTTTAAAAATTATAATAATGTAATTTATTTTGTTGTCGCATAATTTTAAATTAATAATAATAATAAATAAATAATTGGTGGGTTCATGGATTCGGGTAAGGGTACCCAAATCCAAATCCAAATCTATCTTAAAAAGAGAATTGAAAACTATATCCAAACCCAATAATCCACGAACCCGCGAACCCGAATCCACGAACCCGTGAACCCGAATCCACAGTGGATTTCGTGGATGGGTATCCATGAATTCGCGGATTCGTGGATTTTTTTGTCATCCCTACATGCCTTCTAAGATCAAAATGCACATTAATTCTTCAGCTGGAGGATCAATAATGGATAAGGAGCCAGATGACGCTCATGACTTCATCGAATTGCTGGCAAACAATGATTTAGGATGGAATGAAAGGGAAAAGACTGCAAACAAGAAGCAGTCTGGAGTTTATGAGTTGGAGTCTTTCAATGCATTATCTGCTCAGATAACATTGTTGAATAAAAAGATGGACAATATGGCAGCCAATAAGGCCCATCCAAAGAAGACTTCAGTTAATTCTGTTGAAAAATAGAAGACTACTCTGGCAGAATATGCTCAGGAAGCAGCACTTACTGATGATGAAGATGAGCCAGAGGAGTCAGAACAAGTAAATTATGTGAATAATAATTATGTGAACCAGCAGAGGCCATACTATCAACACAGGAACCAACCCTATCAAAATGAGGGTTATTACCAAAGAAATCCTCAACCTGGTTACCAACAACAAGGAGAGACTCAGTATCAGCCAATGGGACAGAAGAAGCCTAGTATGGAGGATCTTCTGATTAAATACATGGAGAAGACTGATGTTGTTCTTACCAACCATACCACTTGAATTAAAAATTTGGAAACACAGATGGGGCAAGTTATGCAAGTTTTGAATCAAAGACCCCAAGGAGCACTTTCATGTGATACTGTGCCCAACCCAAAGGTTAAAGATAAATCTAAGGAGGAAGCACAATTGTATGCTATTACACTGAGAAGTGGGAAAAAACTGGAGAACTCTAAGGAAAAAAAAAGTTATGAACCTCCTGCACAGAATAAGGAAAATTAAGAAATCACCAAACTTTTTGCAAAAGAACAGGAGGCTGTGAAGATTGCCTTACCTTTTCCTCAAAGAGAGAATAGAAAGAAGCTGGATAAGTAGCTTGAGAAGGTTTTAGACATGATGAAGCAAATCCATGTCAACATCCCATTCATTGAAGCATTGAAATAGATGCCTGTCAATGCTAAATTCATGAAGGAACTGTTGTCAAATAGAAGGAATTTAGTTGATGTGGGATGCATTAATGTGAATGAGAGTGTGAGCCAACTTGTCAAGTACCAGATTCCTAGGAAAGAGAAAGATCCTGGCATGTTCACCATACCTTTGACCATAGGCGATAGATTCAAAGGGAGAGCTCTTTGTGACTTGGGAGCCATTATAAACTTGATGCCTTTGGCCATCTATAAAAGGTTGGGAAAAGGGCATTTCGGACCTGATAATGTCTTGTTACAACTTGCTGATAGATCTTTCACTCATGCTAAGGGAGTTGTGGAAGATGTGATAGTCACAGTAAATAAATTCATGTTTACAGTGGATTTTGTAGTGCTTGACATGGAGGTAGTTGAAGACGTGCCTTTGCTACTTGGTCGACCATTTTTGAGAATTGGAAGAGCATTGATAGACGTGGCAAATGGTGAACTCACACTTAGAGTTAATGGAGAGGAACCAAAAATTTAGTCTTTTGGAGTCATTAAAATTTCCATACGATTTTGATGAAGTCAAGAGTATACAATTGGCAGCTGATACAGAGTTGATGGATAAAATTCTCGCATTAAGAAGTTCTAATCCACTGAACAATGTATTAATCAATGAAGTGGATATGGATATTTCGGAGGAGAGTGCTTACAGTGGTGAGCTAGAATGCATGACTTCTCATTTTTTCCTCAACATTAGTGATATATAACCATCTGCCGAGCCAATGCTTCCCTCAACTGAAAAACCACCACAGTTGGAACTAAAGGCACTTCCAAGTCATCTCAGGTATGCATTCCTTAACTCCAAGGATTCTAGTTTACCTATTGTGGTTTCCAATGATTTAACAGATGAACAAGAGGAAAGCCTCCTTCAAGTGGTGAGGAAACACAAGAAAGCCATTGCATGGACGATAGCAGATATTAAAGGAATCAACCCCACTTTCTGTACACACAAGATCATCTTGGAGGACAAACATACAGCCAAGATCCAACCTCAGAGAAGATTGAATCCAACTATGAGGGAGGTTGTGAAGAAGGAAGTATTGAAACTCCTTGATGCAGGTATTATTTTTCCAATTTCAGATAGTGAATGGGTTAGTCCAGTGCAGTGGGTGCCAAAAAAGGGAGGGATTACTTTGATTAAGAATGAAAAGAATGAATTGATCCCTACTAGAACTGTTATAGGCTAGCATATGTGTATAGATTATAGAGTTTTAAACGATGCCACTATAAAAGATCATTTCCCCTTTCCTTTCATATATGAGATGTTAGATAGGCTAGCAGGACACCCTTATTTTTGCTTTCTGGATGGTTATTCTGGATATAACCAAATTCCCATAGCTCCTGGTGATCAGCATAAAATAACATTTACTTGTCCTTTTGGAACCTTCGCTTATAATAGGATGCCATTTGGACTATGTAATGCACTAGGAACGTTTCAAAGGTGTATGCTAGCCATCTTTACTGATTTCATAGATAAGTTTCTAGAGGTCTTCATGGATGATTTTTCCATTATAGGAGACAGTTTTAACGATTGCTTGAATAATCCAGAGAAAGTGCTTAGAAGATGTGAGGAAACTAACCTAGTCCTCAACTGGGAAAAATGCCATTTTATGGTAAGAGAGGGTATTGTTTTAGGCCATAAGGTGTCTACTAAGTGATTAGAAGTAGACAAAGCAAAAATTGATGTGATAGCCAATTTACCTCCTCCTGCTAATGTAAAAGGCATTAGAAGTTTCTTAGGACATGCTGGGTTCTACAGGCTCTTTATTAAGGATTTTTCCAAAGATAGCTAGACCCCTGTGTTTTGTTAGAAAAGGAAAAGAAGTTTGATTTTACTGATGAATGTTTGAAAGCTTTTGTGCAACTTAAAAAAAACTTGTTTCAGCACCAGTCATAGTTCTACCAGATTGGAATTCTGAATTTGAAATCATGTGTGATGCATCTGACTTTGCTGTAGGTGCAGTACTGGGACAGGGAAAGGAGAGGCTATTCAGGGCCATTATTATGCTAGTAAAACATTGGTGGAGGCTCAGAGAAATTACACCACCACTGAGAAAAAATTACTAGCAATAGTCTTTGCATTTGATAAGTTTAGATCATATATATTAGGGTCTAAAATTATCATCCATACTGATCATGCAGCATTGAGATACTTATTTGCTAAGAAGGAGTCTAAGCCTAGGTTGATAAGATGGGTGCTCTTGCTGCAGGAGTTTGACATTGAAATCAAAGACAAAAAGGGCACTAAGAATGTAGTAGCTGATCACCTCTCAAGACTGCACATTAAGGATATGGAGGCTCAAGTTGACATCAATGAACAATTTCCATATGAGCAACTTTTCCTTTGTGAGGTAACATTTTATCCCTAGTATGCTGACTATGCAAACTATTTGTCATGTAAAGTGTTACCTGAAGATTTAAACAGTCATCAAAAGAAAAGGTTCCTTCATGAGGTTAAGAGGTACATATGGGATGAACCATACCTGTTTAAGAGGTGTGCTGATCAAGTGTTAAGACGTTGCATCCCATATGAAGAAATATTGGACATCATCAAGCACTGTCATTCATCAGAATATGCTGGTCATTTTGCTGGAACAAGAACAGCAGCCACAATTCTGGAATGTGGTTTCTATTGGCCATCAATATTCAAAGATACACATGCTTATGTGGCCAGCTGATGGGACGAAACTCGACTGATATTTAAATTCACAGTACTTAATTGAAATTCCTATCAATGTCTAATGTAGTATTTTAGATACTGTCTCCACAGGGATTGACAGCTAAGAAGCATAATTGAGTCTAAGATTTAGACTAAATTACTAAAAGAATTCTATATACACATTGAATCTCAAAATTATGAAAGTTATGGTGAATCATAGACATTAGTGACATTTATTCAATTAAAACATAATTCAGCATGTATTCTGCATTTGATCATAACAAAGAATAACTGATCTATTAATCCTTTTGTCGAATTACTTTTCATGCATGATTCAATTTAAAATCACAGATCTACTTCTCTAGATCATCATCAGTGATCTGTTAAAGGATCTCTCGATTCTCTTTAACAGATCTCAATCATATAGTTTCATATATCTCTATACTACAATCTATACAATTGATAAGCACAATCTGCAAGGTAAACAGATCTATAGTCTATCTGTAGTACTATGATCCTCTGTTCTTAGATCTATAAGCTAATGCCATCTCTGATCTAATCAAGCTTTAGATTAACAATATTACGTAACTCTCGTTCTTGTATTTCAATGAGCACATGAAAATTAAGTAGATCTAACTATAATCGAACAAGAATCATGAAATCAAATGATATTCAACATCAGAACTCAACAAATCAACAGAGCTTTTAGCTAACATGTTTAGTTCAACATAAGCAATTACAACACAAAATCTTTATCAACATGAGTAAGATCTAATTCTTACCAAGGAAGATTGAAGCTAGACTCTGTCACAGTTGTTGCTTCAAAATCTTCAAGCTAAATCTCCATGATCAAGAGAAATAGAGTACAAACTTCCTCAAGAAACTTCTCTGCAGATATTGAATAAAGTGTATAGAAGAATCTAAATTTTTCTCTCAAAATAACAGAATGTCAAAAGTCTACTGATTAATTCACACCTAATACTCATCTGAGCTTCTATTTAAAGAATTTAAGCTCAGTCGCAATTTTGAAAATAAAATCAATCAAAGAAACACAAATTGGCGAAGTAACATTTGCAACCATTTTATGTCGCCAGTTCCTTCGCCTGAACCAAACGACTTCTTCAAATTTCGCTTGTCTTGATCGCCAAGCTCACTTCTCCTATGGTGAAATGGTCTTCAGGTAGCCAAGATATATCGCCTTAAGTCTAGGCAATTGATTCTTTCCTTAGCCAAAGAATTTTTCTCATTTTCAAATAACAAGGCGATATCCTCTCAGTCGTCGCCTTTATATACTTTAACCAGGCGACTTGCTTCTTTGAAACTTCACTATTCGCCTTAAGTCAGGCGATGTTTACCATTTTCTTCTTCAGATCATCGCCTTAATTAGGCGACAACTTCACATGTATCGCTTGAAACATTTTTTACTCCATGAAACCTGAGGCGAATTATTTTCCAAATCGCCTGATATATCATCTTGAGCTTAGGCAACATCCAATCTTTATCGCCTGATCTTCAGCTTAAAGTGGCGATATTCATAGGCGATAACATTCTGATTCGCCTTTCATTATTTTAGCCTTGAGGCGAGTTCTTTTCTACATCGCTTGCTTCATCGCTTCATTTAGGAATTCAGTGGCGATGTCTTCAGGCAAAGCCTTCTCTTAGCATGAATATTTCGCCATTGTTGATGACTTGGGATGAAATTCTGAATTGGTCATTATTTCTTCTGATATTGCAGGTTTTAACTCCTTTTTCACAACTTTTCATCCAAGTCCCTGTCTCAGCAATAATAGTCTAGAATTACTGGAAATGCATTCAATATCTCACCTTTTAGGGTCAATTTCATTATATTTATACTCATAAAAGATGCTAAAACATAGGTAAATTCTAGACTTATCAATTACCCCCAACTTAGCCTTTTGCTTGTCCTCAAGCAAACCAATTAAAAATATACTGAGACAGCAATCAGTGCAAACTTATAATCATAATCCAAAGCAATTCATTAAGTATAGTTTTGAAAAATTTCCAAATAGTGAGCAGCTCTTCTTTCAAAATTTTAAATCAACTAACACAAAACTGGTCATTTTCTTCATGTTACAAAGTGTCTGAGAAGATCCAAGTAATTGAGTATGGAAACTACTTCCTCACTGTAGTCTCTCATAAGTATTTGATCACTCAGAATCCTAAAGGTTACTCACACAATACACTAGTCACTTTTAAGAATCAGAGTTATGTACCAAGGCAAATGTGATTCTAGTGTTTCACAAGCACGTATGAATAAAATTTAAGAACCTCATGAACATTGAACTTCACTAATACATTGTATAGCACTTAGAGGTTCCTAAGTTCAGTACTGCCTTTTTGTCTACCTTAGAATCTCTGATTTGTATATACAGGGAAAGTGGGGTCAAGTTAGCTTATGAAAGAAGGGAATTTCTTCAAGGAAACAAATGTTGAACATACCACTAAATTCAACTTAATCCCTCTATTTTTTTTCTCTTAAGTGTTTCCCCACTCCATGATGCATTATTTACATACTATTTTATTTATGAACACTGTCCACTTTTATTTCTTGTGGCTCTTTTTATTTTTATTTTTATTTTTATTTTTTAATATCTGCTTTTAGCAGTTCCAGGAACACACTTTTAAGTAAATCCTCAATTCCCATCTTTTCAACCCAAATTTAATGGTAAGTCCAAAGGGTAGAATTCAAATTACATCTCTTATCTTTATGGTTTGGACTGGATTAGGGACTAAAGAAAAGGTATTAATGAGAATGGAAACAAATGGTTTACCTCACAAGATATCAAGGTCTAGTTATATCAATCAGGCAAAAGCTTTTTAGTAGTTTCACTCACTCTCTAAAATCAGATCATTTTCCTTGGCAGATTAAAGACAGAACTTTACCCGACCAATGCCCTATACACTTGAGGAATGTATAGAAATTCAAAGCAACCCTATGAAGGTCCTGATTTCTATAAAAGAGAAATTGTCAGATAAATGTGTTTAATAAGGAAGAGAATAAAAATAACCCCTCTCATGAAAAAAAAGGCACAAAATTAAGCTCAAAACATCACATACAACCCAAGGTTTTCTCCACTCTTTCCTTATCAAAACTCATCAACTTATTCACAATTCAAATCTGACCAAAATCTCATCAGTGTTCAAAGAAATTTATCCAAAATTGCTCATCAAAACTTCTTGTTTTGAACACTTATTTTTCTGTTTGAAATATCATTTTTTGAAAAACTAGATCACTTTGGATTATGAGCAATGTAAGCTCGATCATGCACTCAGACCTAATATCCTAAAAACATTTAAACAACAACTAAAAGTAAAAAAAAATAACAATATAAAATCAAACTAAACAGAAACATCACTAAAGACTAAAAAAAAATATAAGCAATGTGATTGCTACCCACCCCAAAGTTTAAAAGAAAGCATTGTCCTAAATGCTTAAACAAAACGAGATTTGGTGGAGAAGGAATTCCAAAAATTAAGCAACAGAAAGTTAGGTAAAGTACTTGAATGCCGCCATTGATATAAGAGATGTCGCCCAAAATTAAGTCAAAAAGAACTAAATGAGGCGAATTAAGAATAAATGAAGAAGGCAAGAAGTAAAATTCTAGCCATCCATAGGCGAGATCCTCAGGCGAGATAAAAGCTTCACCATATTAGAGTGACATTGAGGAATAATGTCATGGCGAAATATAGGTCCTGCAGGCGAAATATTAGACAAAGAGCAGATATATCGCAAAAAAAGAATTCAAGAAGTAGGCGAAATAGGAATAATATCGCCCAAAATAGTCGCCTGCATCATATTAAAGAACTTACCAACTAGGCGAGAAACAGCGATGTCGCCTAAGTGAAGGCAAAATTCCTGGCGACTAAAAAAAAATCCTACATTGCTCTATGCTTGTGTAATTAAAACTTTCTGCAGAGTGACCTGTGAATTTTAAAATAAAAAAGAGTTAAGCCTTTCCTAGCTTAGTGATTCATCTTGTAAAAACATACACATAGTTAGGGACAAAAAAAACCCCAACTTAGGACCTAAAAACTCTCTGTATCAATTAAAACCAATAATCACAATACTCTTTACATATAAAACAAACAATAAAACTGCATTCACGTTACTCTTATATTCAAAATGAAAAAGAAATGAAAACAAAAGACTCAAATAATCACATTACTCTTTCATTGACAAAGAAAACAATCACAAATAAACATACTAAGTCTTAACAATTACAAGTTCAGATAGTTAAGCATATGAAACAATTAAAAATCCTCCAGAGAGGGATCTGGAGACTGAGCTTGCTGAGGAGATTTTGAATTCAGTCTCCTTCTCTTTGGCCTTGGACTAGAAAATGCAGGTAGGCTAATATTCAATTCTCTAGCCACATTTTTCCTAATTTCTTTGTCTGCCTCAACTGGTGAAGGAGGAACTGATCTGGGAGGCTTGACTGAACTTTTCTTTTTCTTCTGGGCTGCAGTCTTTACATGCTTCTTTTTCTTCTTAGTAGCCTTTGCTTTTTTAGATTCTTCTGCCTTTGAAATGTTCTTTTTATCCTCAGAAGAGCTGGTAAAAGAGAATTCCATTCAACTGAAGAATTCATAGGATGGCATTCTGTTGTACATGTGGAAGAACTGTACTAACATGGCAGCCACATCTTCTCCATTGAAAACTCTAGCTCCTTCAGCACATCCTCTTCAACAAAGGGTACTTGATTGAGAGGCTCAGGCTTCAAATATGGTATGATTGCCAAAGCCTGAGAGGAACTAGCACTATTCTCAGGAAAAACCTCCTGATCCAAAAATTGACCCATCCTTGTTGATTAATGAGCTTTTGAATAGCTGGATGCAGAACATGAAGTCGTGGAATGAACTCTTCAATAGTGAAAAGTTCAGGCTGAGTAGTACACTTGACAGGTCCAAAATGTGGAGGAACCTGACAAGTGTAGATGAGGGGCTCTTGGATAATTGGGTCTGGTACTGCAGACTGTTCTTTACCTTCTTCAGGTTGAGCTGAACCAGATCCTTCACCCTCTTCTTGAATAAAAGGTGGTAACCCAGTAGCTTCAGCAAATGATGCTAATAGTAATCCTTGCTGCTCAAGCTCTGCTGTATCAATTTCTTCACATTCTGAAGATTCAGAATCATCAATCACCTCTTTTTCTTTCCTCATCAATCTCTCATCCTCCTCCATAACCTCAGTAGCAACTCTTTCTGTTTCTAAATCAAATTGATCACCCAAATTCCTCTTTAGGTGATCCTCACTAGCATTTTGAACATCTGGGAAGTCATGGGGTTCAGGTTGACTATCCATCAACTCTTCTTGCTCAAACTGAAAGGTTTCACCCCTATCATAATTTCTCTCTTGACCAATAGGCTCTTGAATGCTGATCCCACTCACAAACTTAGCAAAACAAACTGATTTGGCATTCTGACTTGCCCTCTGTTGTTCTCATGTTTTTACAAACTATTGTGGGTCTGCAATTTTGTTGAGGAATTCTGCAGTCCTTTCTTCTACCTTTTTATTGACAATTTTAGAGATCATGGCTTCAAGTTCCTTAGAGATTGGCTCAGCCACTCTTTTCATTCTCCCTTCAAGGACTCTGAGTAGGAGTTGAAGTCTGCACTGGTTTAGAAGCTACAGCAGGAGAAGAGAACTTGTTCTTCTTAGAGCCTGATTTCTTGGCCCCCCTTAGGGCCTTCAACTCTAACACTTTCTCTACAACTTCGGTGCAGGTGGTTTCCTTACCACCTCTGCTTTCCCAAATCCTTAGCTCTAACTCTCCAGTGTGTGGTTTTGAATCAGCCAACCACACATCCTTATTCCTACTCTTTACCCCATACCTTTCCAATAAACCTGTGATTAAGGAAGGGAAGTAGAGTGTTCTTTGTCTTGACTTTTCCTTTCTCATGCTATATATCCTCTTTTGTAGTTCTGAGAAGATTAACTGGCCTAAATGTATGAATTTGTCTTGGTTGAAATCCATCAGGAACCTCTTCTCATCAGCAGTAAAACGGCTCCCCTTATTCCTAGGCATGACATTGTCTCTCAACCAAGTTAAACAGATGGCAGTGTGAATGTCCAATTCACTTGCCAAAACATCTTGATCAGAACTTTGGGTTGGATGCTAAAATCTTCTTAAAATTCTAAGATCTTCAACAGAAAGAGCTGAAGCATCCATCCCTCGGTCTCCTTGGTGATTAGGCTCCATTAAACCATAGTAGCTGCAGATGGACTCTGGTGAAATATCTACTTGGTAGCCTCTGATTCTAAATGGAGTGTCCAACTCCTCTGGGGCTTCGTTGTAGAATTCCTCAACTATAGTGGCATTCACTCTCTTAGGTTGTTCCACTAATTTCTTCATAGACCAGTACCATAGATAATGCCCAAATCTTCTATCTTCAAGCTCCTTTAACAAGATAGCTTTTCCTGCTAAAACACTAAATCTTCTTTCTGAACAGGGCTCCTGACCTCAGTCTTCTCCCTGATGACCTTAAGTGAAATTGTTTTCACCTTTTTATCTTTGCTAGCCCCATACACAGCTGCTGCCTTTTCCTTAGCCAATGCAGGTTTTTCAGCAGACACACCCCCTTTTCAGCATTTGGTGTAGAAGGGGTCTTTGGTGTGCTCTCCACACTTCTCTTCTTGATTGATTTAGAAGAACCAATCTGTATTCCCTTTTATTTAGGACTCTTGACTGATCCTGCACCAACAGATTTTGTATTTTTCTTCCCCTTTTCAGCTGTTGAAGTAGAGGGGGTCCTTGGAGTCTTTTCCTTAGACTTTTGCGAAGAAGGAAGAATTACCCTGACTTGGTAATTCTTCTCATCATATATCTTTGGCCTGAATGAAGTCTTGGCCCTCTTTCCCTTCTTAGATGAACTAAGAGTACTATCATTCTTTCTCTTGGCGATTATTTGCAATTTAAAATGATTTATCAATAATCAAAATCAAAATGTCAACTTACAGAATACAGACCAATACAGCCAACAACATCATAAGAATTGAACACTGACAGTATGTTGTACATGATTCTTACAGATAACAATCTCATTAACATTATCAACAAACATGAATACAAACATGTTTTAAAGTATATTACCAACAACTACTGTCAACATCAAATCAATTGTAAAAATGAAACAACCAGATAATATCAGATATGTTCAAAATAATTGCTTCAAAACCAAAACCCACAGAGATTCGATCATGAATACCATCAAACAATTGCTCTATTCACTTCCTAGCAATCTCAATTAACACATCAACAAAAAGAAACCAAAGATATCCAGCAACTTACAACGAACTAAGAGTGAGAACATAGCTTGATGGTTGCTGGAGTGAAAGTAGATCGAGATGTAAAAGAAAACTGAGAATTTGCGATTTAGGGTTTTTTAGAGCTTTTGAAATTTCAGAGAGCAAGTAAAGAGCAACGGTAAAATCGAATTGGGTTTAAAAAGGAAATCAGAAATAGGCGCAATGATTAAAATGTAGGCAGAAGGCGTAGAAATCAAATCTCGCCTTATGTTACAACGGTAACATTTTATGTGCGCCTACGTGTCGCCTTATTAATTCGCCACATCAAGAGGTGTAAGCAAGGTAAGTGGGCGATATGTTTTATGTTGCCAAAGGTCAGGCTCAATAAAATTCAGATTTAAGCGAGAAAAAATGAAGTCGCCTCAATTTTCATCAAAATGGCGACATATCGTGGCGATATTTCTATAATTTCGCCTCAATTAAAATGAGCACGGCGAATAAAAAGAACGACATATTTTACTTCGCCTTAAACAGTATGAACCTTAGCGATCAAAAAGACAATGTCACCTTAACAAAGAATTTTTGGGCGAAGTGATGAGGCGAATTGGGCTTATCTCGCCAAAAGTGTTTTAAAAGTAGGCGATGTTCCTGGCGAAAATAACATACTTCGCCCAATTTAATTCATCTCTGGGCGAAGTTATTTGGCTAAATTAAAATATAGTGCCAGAGAACTTACCTGTTTGGCAAGATGAAAAGGTAATGTGTAGATGATTTGCCTCATTTTACTTGTCATTGGGCGATATCACAAGGCGAGGCTTCGCATTCTTCGCCCTGTCTAGAATATACTAGGCAAAGTGTTTGGTGTGATTATCCTGTCTCGCCACTACCCAGGCGATAAAACATGGCGAAATCCCATAATTCGTCATCTTGAAAACATTCTTAAAGGCGAGATGAGTTTATTCCTCGCCACTTAGAAGACTGTATTGGCGAGATGTTAAGCAATAATGATGATATCTCGCCTCCTCTTTCAAAATTCAATTTCATCTGAAAACAGCAATTCTTTTGCAAAATATGAACTTAGTTAGTCAAAATCTTACACAATTTAAGACAATTATGTCATAAAGTCAATATAAAATTAAATTGTGTAAGGAGTATGCTTTGTTTAAGGTTATTAGCATCGACCATGGCAAGTTTACTACTGATTTTCCATTGTTTCCATAGGATCTGAGATATACAGAATATCTCTCATCCTGTAGATGTCTCCCCCTAAGTAATGCTTAAGTCTCTGCCCATTCACTACAAAGGAATCATTGGACTTGTTATCAAATAATTCAACAGCTCCATAAGGGGAAACACTCTTCACTTTAAAAGGTCCAGACCATCTAGACTTCAAATTTCCTAGAAATAAGCTTAGTTTGGTATTATAAAGCAGAACATATTATCCAGGTTTGCACTCTCGCTTGACAATCTTCTTGTCATGGTAATTCTTCATCTTCTGCTTGTACAATGCATGATTCTCATAGGCTTCAAGGCGCCATTCATCCATCTCATCAAGTTGTTGAAGTCTCTCCTTTCCTGCTTTCTCATAGTCTGTATTCAGAAGCTTAACAGCCCAGTATGACTTATGCTCTAATTCTACTGGTAAATGACATCCTTTACCATACACCATTCTGAATGGTGACATTCCAATGGGAGTCTTGAAAGCTATTCTGTAAGCCCATAGAGCATCATCTAACTTGAAGCTCCAGTCTTTTCTGGACTCATTCACAGTCTTTTGCAGGATTCTTTTTAATTCTCGGTTTGAAACTTCCACTTGCCTGTTTGCTTGTGGATGATAAGTTGTGGTAACCTTATGAATCACTCCATATTTCTTAAGTACCTTTTCTAACAATTTGTTGCAGAAGTGAGACCCTCCATCACTTATAAGTACCCTGGGTATGCCAAAACGAGTGAAGATATTCTTCTGCAAGAACCTCTCCACTGCCTTTCCATCATTAGTCACACAAGCAACTGCCTCTACCCACTTGGATACATAATCCACAGCAACAAGTATGTATTCATACTTGTTGAATGGAGGAAATGGCCCCATAAAATCTATCCCCTAAACATCAAATAATTCTACTTCTAGGATATAATTCTGAGCCATTTCTTGCCTCTTGGAGATATTACCCATCCTTTGACATCTATCACAATTGACTACAAATGCGTGGGCATCCTTAAAGATTGAAGGCGAATAGAAACCACACTCTAAAATTTTGGCCGCAGTTCTCGTTCCAACAAAATTCCCTTCATATTCTGAGGAATGACAGTGCTTAAGAATGTCAAAGGTCTCTTCATATGGGATGCAACGTCTCAGTACTTGATCTGCACATCTCCTAAACAAATAAGGTTCATCCCATATGTACCTCTTGACCTCATGAAGAAACCTCTTCTTTTGATGACAGTTTAAACCTTCAGGCAACACTTTACATGACAAGTAATTTGCAAAATCAGCATACCATGGATAAAACGTTACCTCACATAAGTATAGTTGCTCATCTGGGAATTGTTCATTTATATCAACTTGAGCTTCGATGTCCTTAATGTGCAATCTTGAAAGGTGATCAGCTACTACATTCTCAGTGCGCTTTTTATCTTTGATTTCAATATCAAATTCCTGTAACAAGAGTACCCATCTTATCAACCTAGGATTTGATTCTTTCTTAGCAAATAGATATCTCAATGCTGCATTAGCAGAATGAATGATAATTTTAGACCCTAAAATGCATGATTTAAACTTATCCAATGCAAAGACTATAGCTAGCAATTCTTTTTCAGTGGTGGTGTAATTTCTCTGAGCTTCCACCAACGATTTACTAGCATAATAAATGACTCTGAATAGCCTTTCCCTTCTCTGTCCCAGCACTGCACCTACTGCAAAGTCAGATGCATCACACATGATTTCAAATTCAGAATTCCAATCTAGTGGAATTATTACTGGTGCTGAAACAAGTTTTTCTTTTAACTGCACAAAAGCTTTCAAACAATTATCAGTAAAATCAAACTTCTTCTCTTTTTCTAATAGAACACACAAGGGTCTAGCTATTTTTGAAAAATCTTTTATAAAACGCCTATAGAACCCAGCAGGTCTTAAGAAACTTCTAATGCCTTTCACATTGGCAGGAGGAGGTAAATTGGCTATCACATTAATTTTTGCTCTGTCTACTTCTAATCCTCTAGCAGACACCTTATGACCTAGCACAGTACCCTCTCTTACCATAAAATGGCATTTTTCCCAGTTAAGGACTAAGTTTGTTTCCTCACATCTTTTAAGCACCTTTTCAAGATTATTCAAGCAATCATTGAAACTGTCTCCAATAATGGAAAAATCATCCATGAAAACTTCTAAAACCTTGCCTATGAAATCAGTAAAGATAGCTAACATACACCTCTGAAATGTTCCTGGTGCATTATACAGTCCGAATGTCATCCTATTATAAGCAAAGGTTCCTAAAGGACAGGTAAAAGTTGTTTTATGTTGATCACCAGGTGCTATGGGGGTTTGGTTATATCTAGAATAACCATCAAAAAAGCAAAAATAAGGGTGTCCTGCTAGTCTATCTATCATTTCGTCTATGAAGGAAAGGGGAAAGTGATCCTTCCTAGTGGCATCATTTAAAGCTCTATAGTCTATACACATGCGCCACCTCTGACAGTTCTAGTAGGGATCGATTCATTCTTTTCATTCTTAATCACAGTAATCCCTCCCTTCTTTGGCACACACTTCACTGGACTAACCCATTCACTATATGATATAGGAAAAAAAATACCTGCATCAAGGAGTTTCAGTACTTGCTTTTTCACAACCTCCTTCATGCAATGGCCTTCTTGTATTTCCTCACCACTTGGAGCAGACTTTCTTCTTATTCATCTATTAAATCATTTGAAACCACAATAGGTAAGCTAGAATCCTTAGGATTAAGGAATGCATACCTAGGATGACTAGGAAGAGCCTTCAGTTCCAATTATGGTGATTTTTCAAGTGAGGGCAGCATTGGTTCAATTGATGGTGGAAAATCACTGACGTTGAGGACAAAGTGAGAAGTCATGCATTCCAGCTCACCACTGTAAGCACTATTTTCTAGAATATCCATATCCCCTTCATTGATCAATACATTGTTCAGTGGATCAGAACTTCTCAATGTGAGAATTTTGTCCATCAGTTCCTCATCAGCTGTTAGTTGCAGACTATTAACTTCATCAAAATCATATGGAAGTTTTAATGACTCCAAAAGACTGAATTTAGCTTCCTCTCCATTAACCCTGAGTGTGAGTTCACCATTTGCCAAATTTGTGATTGCTCGGCCAGTTCTCAGGAATGGTCGCCCCAGTAATAGAGGTACATCTTCATCTACCTCCATATCAAGCACTACAAAGTCTACAGTAACACATGAATTTATTTACTGTGACTATTAAATCTTCAACCACTCCATTTGCATGGGTGAAAGATCTGTCAGCAAACTGTAATAAGACATTATCAGGTCTGAAATGCCCTATTCCCAACCTTTCATAGATCGCCAGAGGCATTAAATTTAAACTGGCTCCCAAATCACAAAGAGCTCTTCCGTTGAATCTGTCGCCTATGGTCAAAGGTATGTTGAACTTGCCAGGATCCTTCTCTTTCCTTGGAATCTGATATTTGACAAGCTGGCTCACACTCTCATTCATATTAATGCATCCCACATCAGCTAAATTCCTTCTATTTGACAACAGCTCCTTCATGAATTTAGCATAGATAGGCATTTGTTTTAATGCCTTAACGAATGGATGTTGACATGGATTTGCTTCATCATGTCCAAGAACTTCTCAAGCTGCTTATCCAGCTTCTTCCTATTTTCTCTATGAGGAAAAAGTAAGGCAATCTTCACAGCCTCTTATTCTTTTGTAACAGTTTTGCTGATTTCTTCATTTTCCTTCTTCTGCACAAGAGGCTCATAACTTTTCTTTTCCTTAGAGTTCTCCAGTTGTTTCCCACTTCTCAGTGTAATAGCATGAACTTGTGCTTCCTCCTTGGATTTATCTTTTACCTTTGGGTTGGGCACAGTGTCACTTGGAAGTGCTCCTTGAGGTCTCTGATTCAGAACTTATAAGTTGCCCCATCTGAGTCTCCAAGTTTTTAATTGAAGTGGTATTATTGGTAAGAACAACATCAATCTTCTCTATGCACTTGATTTGAAGGTCCTCCATACTAGGCTTCTTCTACCCCATCGGCTGATACTGAGACTGTCCTTGTTGTTGGTAACCAGGTTGAGGATTTCTTTGGTAATAACCCTAATTTTGATAGGGTTGATTCCTCTATTGATAGTATGGCCTCTGCTAGTTTCCATAATTATTATTCACATAATTTACTTGTTCTGACTCCTATGGCTCATCTTCATCATCAGCAAATGTTGCCTCCTGAGCATAGTCTGCTAGAGTAGTCTTCTGTTTTTCAACAGAATTGGCTGAAGTCTTCTTTGGATGGCCTTTATTGACTGCCATATTATCCATCTTCTTATTCAACAATGTATCTGAGCAGATAATGCATTGAAAGACTCCAACTCAAAAACTCCAGACTGCTTCTTAGTTGCAGCCTTTTCCCTTTCATTCCATCCAAAATCATTGTTTGCCAGCAATTCGATGAAGTAATGAGCATCATCTGGTTCATTATCCATTATTGATCCTCCAGCTGAGGAATCAATGTGCATTTTGATTTGAGGAGGCATGGCACTATAAATTGTCATCACGATGCTCCAAGATGCTATGCCATGGTGTGGACATCTCCTAATCATCTCTTTATACCTCTCCCAGCTCTCATAGAGTGACTCTTCATCCACATACTGAAAAGATGATATCATGTTTCTCAGTTTTACCATCTTCATGGGTGGAAAATAGCGAGCTAAGAACTTCTTGACTAAACCCTCCCTGTTATTAATGCAACCTGATGGTAAAGAGTAGAGCCAGGTGTGAGCTTTGTTACTCAAGGAAAATGGGAATAGTCGAAGTTTAACTGCATCTTCTGTTACTCGATTGTGTCGAAATGTCCTGCACAAATGCAGAAAAGTGTTCAGATGCTAGTTAGGATCCTCATTAGCTCCTCCTCCAAACTTATTCTGCTGAACCATCTGAATAAGTCCAGATCTCAACTCAAAATTTTCAGCTGTTATTGCTGGTAAGTTGATAGCCTGTGGCATGCCATCAACTGGTGGAATGGAAAACTGACAAAGTGTCATCCTCTCAGGATCCACTCGTCCTTCATTATCATTACTATTTCAGTTGTAGCGATCTCCAGACATTGTGTTTCTTGACTCAATTCTAGCTGTTGATCTCGTTTGTGATCTGAATTGTCTAATTATCCTTTCTGGTTCAGGATCAAACTACAAAACTTGAGCACTTTTAGATCTTGTCTGCATACACTACACACTTGAACAAACGATTTTTAAAGTTGAAAAAGAATTTAATAAATCAAATTAATGCAATTCAATGTAAATCTTAATCTTCAAAAGCAATCCCAGACAACGGCGCCAAGAAATTGATAGGACAAAACTCGACTGATATTAAAATTCACAGTACTCAACCGAAATTCCTTTCAATGTCTAATGTAGTATTTTAGATATCGTCTCCACAGGGATTGACAGCTAAGAAGCATAATTGAGACTAAGATTTAGACTGAATTACTAAACGAATTCTATATACACATTGAATCTCAAAATTATGAAAGTTATGGTGAATCATAGACATTAGTGACATTCATTCAATTAAAACGTGATTCAGCATGTATACTGCAATTGATCATAACAAAGAATAACTAATTTGTTAATCCTTTTGCCGAATTACTTTTCATGCATGATTCAATTTAAAATCATATATCTACTTCTCTAGATCATCATCAGTGATCTGTTAAAGGATCTCTCGATTCTCTTTAACATATCTCAATCATATAGTTGCATATATCTCTATACTACATTTCTATACAACTAATAAGCACAATCTGTAAGGTAAACAGATCTATCGTCTATCTATAGTACTATGATCCTCTGTTCTTATATCTACAACCTAATTGCCATCTCTGGTCTAATCAAGCTTTAGATTAACAATATTACGTAACTCTCGTTCTTGTAATTCAATGAGCACATGAAAATTAAGTAGATCTAACTATAATCGAACAAGAATGATGAAATCAAATGATATTCAACATCAGAACTCAACAAATCAACAGAGCTTTTAGCTAACATATTTAGTTCAGCATAAGCAATTACAACACAAAATCTTCATCAACATGAGTAAGATCTAATTCTTACCAAGGAAGATTGAAGCTAGACCTTGTCACAGTTGTTGCTTCAAAATCTCCAAGCTAAATCTCCATGATCAAGAGAAACAGAGTACGGACTTCCTCAAGAAACTTCTCTACAGATATTGAATAATGCGTATAGAAGAATCTAGGTTTTTCTCTCAAAATAACAGAATGTCAAAAGTCTACTGATTAATTCACACCTAATACCTCATCTGAGCTTCTATTTATAGAATTTAAGCTCAGTCGCAATTTTGAAAATAAAATCAATCAAAGAAACACATATTGGCGAAGTAACATTTGCAACCATTTTATGTCGCCAGTTCCTTCGCCTGAACCAAACGACTTCTTCAAATTTCGCTTGTCTTGATCGCCAAGCTCACTTCTCTTTTGGCGAAATGGTCTTTAGGTAGCCAAGATATATCGCCTTAAGTCTAGGCGATTGATTCTTTCCTTCGCCAAAGCATTTTTCTCATTTTCAAATAACAAGGCGATATCCTCTCAGTCGTCGCCTTTATACACTTCAACTAGGCGACTTGCTTTTTTGAAACTTCACTATTCGCCTTAAGTCAGTCGATGTTTACCATTTTCTTCTTCAGATCATCGCCTTAATTAGGCGACAACTTCACATGTATTGCCTAAAATATTTTTTACTCTATGAAACCTGAGGCTAATTAGTTTCCAAATTGCCTGATATATCATCTTGAGCTTAGGCAACATCCAATCTTCATCGCCTGATCTTCAGCTTAAACTGGCGATATTCATATGCGATAACATTCTGATTCGCCTTTCATTATTTTAGCCTTGAGGCGAGTTCTTTTCTACATCGCTTGCTTCATCGCTTTCCTCAGGAATTCAGTGGCGATGTCTTCAGGCGAATCCTTCTCTCAGCATGAACATTTCGCCATTGTTGATAACTTTGGATGAAATTCTGATTTGGTCATTCTTTCTTCTGATATTGCAGGTTTTAGCGCCTTTTCCACAACTTTTCATCCAAAGCCCTGTCTCAGCAATAATAGTCTAGAATTACTGGAAATGCATTCAATATCTCACCTTTTAGGCTCAATTTCATTATATTTATACTCATAAAAGATGTTAAAACATAGGTGAATTCTAGACTTATCACCAGCTGTGATAGATGCCAGAGAATGGGTAATATTTCTAAAAGGCAAGAAATGGCCTAAAATTATATCCTGGAGGTTGAGCTATTTGATCTCTGGGGTATTGATTTCATGGGACCGTTTCCTCCATCAAACAAGTCTGAGTATATTCTTGTAGCAGTTGATTACGTATCCAAGTGGGTAGAGGTTGTTGCTTGTGTTACAAATGAAGGAAAGGTAGTGGAGAAATTTCTTCAGAAGAATATTTTCACTAAATTTGGCATACCCTGGGTACTAATTAGTGATAGAGGGTCTCACTTCTGCAATAAGCGGTTGGAGAAGGTTCTTAAGAAGTATGGAGTAATCCATAAAGTTACCACAGCTTATCATCCACAAGCAAAAGGACAAGTGGAAGTTTCAAATAGAGAGTTAAAGAGAATCCTGCAAAAGATTGTAAATGAGTCCAGAAAAGACTAGAGCTCCAAGCTAGATGATGCTCCGTGGGCTTGTAGAACAGCTTTTTAAACTCCCATTGGAATGTCACCATTTAGAATGGTGTATGGCAAGGCATGTCATTTGCCAGTGGAGTTGGAACACAGGTCGTATTGGGTTGTAAAACTTCTGAATATGGACTATGAAAAAGTAGGAAAGCAGAGGCTTCTACAACTAGATGAGATCGATGAATGGCGCCTCGAAGCTTATGAAAATCATGAGATGTACAAGCAGAAGGTGAAAAATTACCACGATAAGAAGATTGTCAAACGAGAGTTCAAACCTGGAAAATATGTATTGCTCTACAATACCAAACTTAACTTATTTCCAGGAAAACTAAAGTCTAGATAGTCTGGACCATTTAGAGTAAAGAGTGTTTCCCCATATGGAGCTATTGAATTGTTTGATAACAAGTCTATTGATTCCTTTGTTGTGAATGGACAGAGACTCAAGCATTATTTGGGGGGAGACATCTACAGGACAAGAGATATCCTTCACATCTCAGATATTATAGATATAATGGAAAATCAATAGCAAACTTGCTTTGGTCGATGCTAACGACCTTAAACAAAGCATACTCCTAACACAATTTTTTTTTAGAATTATACTATGATCAATTTATTATGTAAGTTTTTAACTAACAAAGTTCATGTTTTGCAGAAGAATTGTTGTTTCAGATGAACTTGTTGTTTAAAGAAGAAGGCGAGATGTCATTCTTATTGCCAAAATACTCGCCAAAGTTGTTTATCAATTGGCGAGGAATAACTTCATTTCGCATGTGTGAATACTTTGAAGATGGCGAATTACGGGATGTCGCCATGCATGGTCGCCTGGGTAAAGACGAGAAAGAATAGTCATGCCAAAAACTTCGCCTATCTTACTCTTGCAAAGGCGAGGAAAGATGAATCTCGCCTTGTTATAGCGCTTAGTGACAAGTAGAGTGAGGCGAGAATTCAACACATTGTCATTTTATCTCGCCAAACAGGTACGTTTTCTAGCGCTAAGTTTTAATTGTGTAAAATTTCTTCGCCTGGAAACAAGTTCAATTTGGTGAAGTGTGATTTATTCGCCTGGAGAATCGCCTGTTTTGAAAATATATTTTTTGGCGAGATAGTCTCATTTCGCCTAAAATTCTTTGTGAAGGCGAAGTTATAGATATGTCGCCACATTATATCACTAGTAGGTAAATTTTAAGGCGAGGTTATCCTTTCTCGCCTAGTTCTGAATTTTGTCACGCCCACACTTTTGGCGACATAAAATATTTCGCCACTTATATCACTTGCAATTCACGAAATGGCGAAATAATTAGGTGATACGTAGGCGGACACAATTATTACCGTTGTATGACACGGGGCGAGGCAAGATCTTTACGCCTTCTGCCTAGTTCTTTCATCATTGCGCCTATTTTCTGATGTCTTTATAAACCCAATTCGATTTTACCGTTACTATTACCTTGCTCTCTGAATTTTCAATTTTTCAAAAACCCTAAATCGCGAATCTCTAAGTTCGTTTCTGCATTTCAATCGACTTTCATCACAGTAACAAAACAAGGTATGTTTCTTTTCTTTCTCTCTCAGTTTGTTACAAGCTGTTAGTTATCTTTTGTTTATCTGTGTTGATATGTTAATCAAGATTGTTAGGGTATTAATAGAGCATTGTTTAACGTTAATAATGGTCAAATCTTTGTGGGTTTTGAAATGAACATGAATGATTTTAGCTGGGTGTTTCATTTTTGCGAATGTAATTGATTGCGTTAATTGTTACTAGTCGTTAGTGCTTAAGCTGTAAAACGTGGTTTAAAGTCTTAATTATTAAATGTGCTTGATAAATGTTGAACCCATGTTGCGATATACTGTCAAATTGTTCAATATTCATAATGCTGTTGTTTTACTGATTTTAAGTTTTGTCAGTTTGAAAGTTGGTCATATTTGTTTTACATATTGTTTCAATTTGCAGATAAATGGTCAAAAGAAAGAGTGACAGTACTCCTTGCCCATCTAAGAAGGGCAAGAAGGCAAAGACTTCGGCCAGGCCAAAGGTCTATGATGAAAAGAATTACCAAGTCAGAGTAATTCTTCCTTCTTCACCAAAATCAAAGGAGAAGACTCCCAAGACCCCTTCTACTTCAACTGCTGTTAAGGGGAGTGTTTCAGTTGATAAATCAGTTTTGGCTAGGAGACAAGCAGTAGCTATCTACGGAGCCAGTAAACAAGGGGACAAGGTGATATCCAGTTCACCTAAGATCTCCAAGGATAAATCTAAGATCAAGAGCCCTTCTCAGAAGGACAACTTGCAGTTTTGGCAAGAGAAGGAAATTTTGTTAGAAGAACTGGAAGATAAGAGATTTGGAAATTATCTGTGGAGTTGGTTCATGAAGAAGTTGGTAGCACAGCCCAAGAAGGGGAATGCCACTCTAGTGGAGGAGTTATATGATAAAGCTCCTGAGGAGTTGGACACTCTTTTTGAAATCAGAGGCCAACAAGTGGATATATCAGTTGAGTCTATCTGCAGTTATTATGAATTAATGGAGGCTAATCATCAAGGTGATAGAGGGATGGATGTTTCAGAACTTAGTAATGAAGACTTGAGAAGTTTGAGGAGATTCCAGCATCTAATTCAAGGATCTGATGCAAACGTCTTAGCCAGTGAATTGGATATTCACACAGCAGTATGTTTGACCTGGTTGAGGGACAACATTATGCCTAGGAACAAGGGAAGCAGGTTTACTACTGATAACAATAGGTTCCTTAGGGATTTCAATCAGGGCAAGTTCATTCATCTTGGTCAGCTGATATTTTCAGAGCTGCAGAAGAGAGTTTGTAGTTTGAGGAAGGAGAAGTCCAGGTAGAGAACTTTGTACTTTCCATCTCTTATCACAGGTCTTCTAGAGAGATATGGAGTAAAAAGCAAGAAGAAGGATGTGTGGTTAGCTGATTTTAAGCCGCACACAGGAGAACTAGAGCTAAGGATTTGGGAAAGTAGAGGTGGAAAAGAAACTACATGTACTGAAGCAATAGAAAAGATCATTGAACTGAAGGCTTTGAGAAAGACCAAGAAGTTGAGTATTAAGAAAAATAGGTTCTCGTCTCCTACTTCAGTGGCACACTAGTACAGAAGACATTTTCAGCTCCTACTCATAGCAGTGGAGAGGAAAATGAAAGGGTAGCTGAGCCCTTATCAAGAGAACAGTTCGATGCTTCGGTATCTGAAATGATTAACAAGAAAGTTGAAGAAAAACTTGCTGAATTCTTCAAAACCAATTCTACTCCACAAGATTTTTTAAGAATGTGGGAGATGCACAGGGCTAAGGAAAACATCTCTCCAGTTGGTTTTGCTAGATTCTCAGTTGATAATTCGATTAGGGAACCACCAAGAGTGGAGGAATCTATGGACAATCAAGAGAATCTACATTTTGAGCAAGAAGATCTATTGGATAGTCAGCCTGAGATGCATGCACAGGCATTTGAAGAGGTTGCTGTTCGACAAAGTTTAATTGAACAATTGGATTTAGCATCAGAAGTAGCAGTAAATCAAATTGCTGAGGCTGATGAAAGACATTCAGAAAGAGGAAAATCCATTATATTGGAGTCTACACTTGGTGATGATGAGAATGTTGACTCTTCAGATTGTGAAGAGATTGATACTGTAAAAATTGAAGAACAAGGCAAATTATTGGCTTTTTATGCTGAAGCTTTAGGTTTATCAGTATCAAGTCATGAAGATGATGAGGGATCAAATTATCTATTAAAAGCTGATGATCACTAGGGTGAGGAAAATCAGTTAGAGATGAATGCAGATCAGACAACTCAAGTACTATGCATTTTGACTTGTCAGGTTCCTGATAATTTCAGGAATTTAAATTATACAACTGAGAGTTTACCACAGCTCACTAACGAATACATTCCTAGACTCTATATTTTGCACCCTGAGGTTCAGAGATTGGTAAATATGTCAAGATTGGGAATTTTCTCTCATAGCCAATCTATGGAACAGTTTGATGACTCTATGGCTATAGTTCCTTTCTGTCATACTGAATCCATTTCTATCAACCAGGTCATTGAAAATAATGGAAATTTTTCTGAAGCTGAATCCGATGATACTGCTTGTGGTTCTTTGGGTAGTGATGACAATCTAATTACAGATGCACAATATGCCCAAGAGATTGCTGAAAGAAAAAGTCAGAAATGGTCGCATTTTCTTGCTTCTGTTTTTGTGGGAGATGACAGTGATGAAGATAACTGCCCTGTTTTGGAAGCTCTCCCAACTGCAGTAACAATAGATCTTTAAGATTCTACAATAGAGATTAGTTCTATTTTTGTCGGGATTGGAAGTTTAACAAATCCCCATGGAACAAGGTTTCTGCTCTGGTGATTCCAAATAAATATAGAACTGATAATCCTGCAGGTTAGGGAGTTCATTAGCAGAACTTACATTCTAGTAAATCCTCCTACAGTAGGAAGAAAAAGAAAAATTCTTGCTTTGGAATCTGAGGAAGTAAGTGAAGATGAGAGCTTTATGCTAGCTGTTGAGGAGAATCACTCTGCTCCTAAGAAAAACAAGAAGACATCTGAGAAAAAACAGAATGTAAAATCTAGCAAACTCTTCCAAAAGAGTCACTAGATCAATGGCCACCAAAGCTACTGCTGATGCTGAAGCTGAAATCCGAATCTCTGTTTTGGAGCATTTAAATTTAAGGGGACCATCTCCCAGTATTAATGCACCTACAATTTCATCTCCAGAACCTTCTCGTCCACGAATAAAGAAGTTGATCATAAAGTTTAAAAAGGTTGTTCAGATACTAGTTTAGAGGACTTTTAGATTGATAAGTTTTGTACTTTACTTTTCTTTAAAACCTTATTTCTTTTGTATGTCTTTGTCAGAATAGAGTAATGTAAATTCTTTTGTCTTTGTCTTTAAATTCTGTTTGATTTTCAGTAAAGAGTAATGTGAATGGTTTTTGTGTCTCTATTTTTTTTAGTTAATAAAGAGTAATGTGATTGTTGGTTTTAATTGTTACAGAGAGTTTTCAGATTTTGAGTTGGGATTTTCCTTCCCTAACAATATGAGCTGTGTCTATAGAAGGAATCATTAATTGTGTAATCATTTCTCACCTTGACTTTTGAAGTTTACAGATCATTTCGCAAGGGTTTTAATGCAACATTGTGTTGAGGCAAGGTAGAACTCATATCTCCAGCATTTTCGCCTTAACTAAGGCGAGATCGTTATTTCTTGTCTAGTTGGTAAGTTCTTTAATATGGTACAGGAGAATGATTGGGGCGATACATCTTTTATTTCGCCTACTTCTTGATTTCCTTTTTGGCGACATTTCTATTTTATCTAATATTTCGCCTGCAGATTCTGTATTTCGCCATGACATATTACCTCAAGGTGACTCTAAGATGGCAATTTTTATATTTCGCCTGAGGATTTCGCCTAAGGTTAGCAATCATGTTATTTCTTGCCTATTCTTTTTTCGCCTAACCAATTTTCTTTTTGACTTTAATGGGGGCGACTTATCATCTGATAATGGAGACATTCAGGTATTTTGCCTAACTCTCTGGTTCATTGTTTTATACATCCCTTTTTCTACTTTTATTCGATTATATTCTCCTAAGCATTTTCTTTTAAGTTGGGGGTGGGGTAGCAATCACGTTCCTGTTCTTTTTGTTTAGTTTTATAGTTTGATTTTATTTGTAGAGTTTATTTTAGTATTTTCTTAGGATATTAGGTCTGAGTGCATGATTGAGCTTACATTGCTTATAATTCAAAGTGATTTAGTTTTTCATAAAATGAGTTTTCAAACAGTAAAATAAGTGTTCAAAACAAGCAGCTTTGATGAGCAATTTTTGACAAATTTCTTTGAACACTGATGAAAATTCTGGTTAGTTTTAAATTGTGAATAAGTTGATGAGTTTTGATAAGGAAAGAGTGGAGAAAACTGATAAGTTTAGAATTTACCTATGTTTTAGCATATTTTATGAGCTTGAATGTAATGAAATTGAATTTAAATGATGAGATATTGAATACATTTCTATTAATTCTAGGCTATTATTGTTGAGATAGGGACTTGGATGAAAAGTTATGAAAAAGAGGCTTAAACATGCAAATTCAGAAGAAAGAAGGACTAAATCAGAATTTCATCCAAAGTCAACAAACTGGCAAAATGATGTTGCTAAGAAAAGAATTCGCCTGAAGACCTCGCCATGATTTGGAGTGAATGGCGATGCAGCAGGTGATATAAATAATATTTCGCCTCGAAGAGTTAAACATGGAAGGCGAATCAGAATTTTCTCGCCTTCATATATCAACATCTTGGCAGAATCTTAGGCGATTAAGATTGAACTTTGCATGCCTTAAGGCGATGGTTGAGGAGATAAAGGACAAATGTTGCCAAATCTAAGGATTATCACAGGGGACATTTGATGAGACATCGCCTAAGAAGATCTTAACTTGAAGAATGTTTTGGCGAAATATGTCAACTCGCCTGAGCATCAAGCGACGTACTGTGGCAACATTGATGATATTTTGCCTAGAAAGATTTACAGCTTGGCGATCAAGACAAGCGAGACATGTAGAAGTCATTTGGTTCAGGCGAAGGAACTGGCGACATAAATGGAGAAAAATGTTACTTCGCCAATTTGTGTTTCTTTGTTGATTTTATTTCGAAATTGCCACTGAGCCAAACTCTATAAATAGGAGCTCAGATGAAGTAATTAGGGTAAGTTTTTTAGAGAAAAACAGTTTTAGACGTTTGATTTTAACTCTTGACATTCTGTTATACTTTAAGAGAAATTCTAGATTCTTCTATATGATTTAGTCAACATCTTCAGATAATTTTCTTGAAGAAGTTTTGTGCTCTGTTTCTGTTGATCATTGAGATTTAGGTGGAAGATTGTGAAGCAACAACTGTGACAGAGTCTAGCTTCAATCTTCCTCGGTAAGATTTAGATCTTGAGCATGTCGATGATGATTTTCTGTACTTGATTGAATATACTGAAGTAGATGTGCTAGCTAAAAGCTCTGTTGATTTGTTGAATCTGTACTTGATTGAATATGCTGAAGTAGATGTGCTAGCTAAAAGCTCTGTTTATTTGTTGAATCTTGATGTGTATTATCATTTCAATTACAAAGTTTCTTGTTCAATTATAACCAGATCTACTGGATTTCATGAGCTAATTGAATTACAAGAATGAGAGTTACGTAATATGGTTAATCAGATATTTGATTTAGACCTGAGATGGCGATTAGGTTTCAGATCTGAGAACAGAGGATCGTAGTACTAGAGATAGACTACAGATATATTTTTCTACAGATTGTGTTATTCAATTGTATAGGTTGTAGTATTGAGATATATCCAACTATATAATTAAGATATGTTAAATTGAATTAAGAGATCTTTTAACAGATCACAGATGATGATCTAGAAGGTAAATCTGTGATTTAAGATGAAACTTGCATGAGAAGTTAATTGACAACAGATCTAGCAAATCAGTTTATTCATTGTTAAGATCAATTGCAGAATAGAATGCTGACTTGAGTTTTCATTGAATGAATGTCATGAGTTACTTTTACTTCACATCAACTATATGATTCTATGATTCTATGATTCTATGATTCATTTTGTATATAGATTCTTTTAGCAGTTCGGTTTAAATCTTAGTCTCAATCATGCTTCTTAACTTACAATCCCTGTGGAGACGATATCTAAAATACTACATTATACATTTATAGGAATTTCGATTGAGTACTGTGAATATAAATATCAGTCGAGTTTCGTCCCATCAATTTCTTGGCGCCGTTGCGGGGGATTGTTTCTTTGAAGATTAAAATTTATTTTGAACTGCGCTAACATGATTTATTAAATTCTTTTTCAGTTTTAAATTCGTTTGTTCAAGTTTGTAGTGTATGCAGACAAGATCTAAAGTTACTCAAGACTTGCAGTTTGATCCTAAACCTGAAGGAATTGTTAGACAATCCAGATCACGAACAAGATCAGCAGCGAGAACTTAGTCAAGAAACACAATGTCTGGAGATCGCTACAATAGAAATAATAATGATAATGAAGGACGAGTGGATCTAGAGAGGATGACACATCGTCAATATTCCAACCTACCTGTTGATGGCATGCCGCAGGCCATCAACTTACCAGCAATAACAACTGAGAACTTAGAGTTGAGATCTGAACTCATCCAAATGGTTCAAAAGAACAAGTTTGGAGGAGGATCCTAATCAGCACCTGAACACATTTCTGCATCTGTGTAGTATATTTCGACACAATGGAGTCTCATAGGATGCAGTAATGCTTCGCTTTTTTCCCTTTTCTTTGAGTAACAAAGCTCACTCTTGGTTATACTAATTGCCACCTGGATGTATCAATAGTAAGGAAGATCTAGTTAAGAAGTTTTTAGCCCGTTACTTTCCTCCCATGAAGATGGTGAAACTTAGAAATGTGATTTCTTCTTTCCAGTATGTGGATGGAGAGTCATTATATGAAATTTAGGAGAGGTTTAAGGAGCTGATCAGAAGATGTCCTCACCATGGCATAGCATCTTGGAGCATTGTGATGACATTTTATAATGTCATGCCTCCTCATATCAAAATGCACATTGATTCCTCAGCTGGAGGATCAATAATGGATAAAGAGCCAGATGATGCTCATGATTTCATAGAATTGCTGGCAAGCAATGATTTCGGATGGAATGAAAGGGAAAAGGCTGCAAACAAGAAGCAGTCTGGAGTTTATGAGCTGGAGTCTTTCAATGCATTATCTGCTCAGATAACATTGTTAAATAAGAAGATAGACTATATGGCAGTTAATAAAGTCTATCCAAAGAAGACTTCAGTTAATTCTGTTGAGAAACAGAAGACTACTCTTGCAGAATATGCTCAGGAAGCAGCACTTGCTGTTGATGAAGATGAGCTAGAGGATTCAGAACAAGTAAATTATTTGGATAATAATTATGGGAACCAGCAGAGGCCATGTTATCAACAGAGGAATCAACCCTATCAAAATCAGGGTTATTACCAAAGAAATCCTCAGCCTGGTTACCAACAACAGGGACGGTCTCAATATTAGAAGAAGCCTAGTATGGAGGACCTTTTAATCAAGTACATGGAGAAGACTGATGCTGTTCTTACCAATCATACCACCTCAGAATTTGGAAACTTAGATGGGGCAGCTTATGCAAGTTCTGAACCAAAGACCCCAAGGAGCACTTCCAAGTGACACTATGCCCAATCCAAAGGTTAAAGATAAATCTAAAGAGGAAGCACAAGTGCATGCTATTACATTGAGAAATGGGAAAAAACTGGAGAACTCTAAGGAAAAAAAGAGTGATGAACCTCCTGCACAGAATAAGGAAAATGAAGAAATTAGCAAACCTTTTGCTGAAGAACAGGAGGTTGTGAAGATTGCCTTACCTTTTCTCAAAAGAGATAATAGAAAGAAGCTAGATAAGCAGCTTGAGATGTTTTTAGACATAATGAAGCAAATCCATGTCAACATCCTATATATTGAGGCATTGAAACAAATGCCTGTTTATGCTAAATTCATGAAGGACTTATTGTCAAACAGAAGGAATTTAGCTGATGTGGGATGCATTAATGTGAATGAAAGTGTGAGCCAACTTGTCAAGTACCAGATTCCTAAGAAAGAGAAGGATCCTAGCAAGTTCACCATACCTTTGACCATAGATGAAAGATTCAAAGGAAGTGCTCTCTGTGACTTGGGAGCTAGCATAAACTTGATGCCTTTGGCCATCTATGAAAGGTTGGGAACAGGGCATTTCAGACCTGATAATGTCTTATTGCAACTTGCTGATAGATCTTTCACTCATGCAAAAGGAGTTGTGGAAGATGTGATAGTCACAGTAAACAAATTCATGTTGATAGTGGATTTTGTAGTGCTTGACATTGAGGTAGATGAAGATGTACCTTTGCTACTAGGTCGACCATTTTTGAGAACTGGAATAGCGTAGATAGACGTAGCAAATGGTGAACTCACACTTAGAGTTAATGGAGAGGAAGCAAAATTTAGTCTCTTAGAGTCATTAAACTTTCCATACGATTTTGATGAAGTCAAGAGTATACAATTGGCAGCTGATACAGAGTTGATGGATAAGATTCTTTCCTTGAGAAGTTCTGATCCACTGAACAATGTATTGATCAATGATGTGGATATAGACATTCCAGAGGAAAGTGTTTATAGTTGTGAGCTGGAGTGCATGACTTCTCATTTTGTCCTCAACATTACTGATATACAACAATTTGCTGAGCCAATGCTTCCCTCAACTGAAAAACCACAACAGTTGGAATTGAAGGCACTCCCAAGTCATCTTAGGTATGCATTCCTTAATTCTAAGGATTCTAGCTTACCTATTGTTGTTTCTAATGACTTAATAGATGAACAAGAGGAAAGCCTCCTCCAAGTGGTGAGGAAACACGAGAAAGCCATTGCATGGACGATAGCAGATATCAAAGGAATCAACCCCACTTTCTGTACACACAAGATCATTTTGGAGGAGAAACATACACCCAAGATCTAACCTCAGAGAAGATTGAACCCAACTATGAAGGAGGTTGTGAAGAATGAAGTATTGAAACTCCTTGATGCAGGAATTTGACATAGAAATCAAAGACAAAAAGGGCACTGAAAATGTATTAGCTGGCAAGCCTGCACATTAAGGATATGGAAGCCCACGTTGACATCAATGAACAATTTCTAGATGAGCAACTTTTCCTTTGTGAGGTAAAATTTTATCCATGGTATGCTGATTATGCAAACTATTTGTCTTGTAAAGTTTTACATGAAGATCTAAACAGTCATCAGAAGAAAAAGTTTCTTCATGAGGTCAAGAGGAACATAAGGGATGAATCATATCTGTTTAGGAGATGTGCTGATCAAGTGTTAAGACGTTGAATCCCATATGAAGAAACATTAGATATCATCAAGCACTGTCATTCTTCAGAATATGCTGGTCATTTTGCTGGAACAAGAACAGCAGCCAGAATTCTAGAATGTGATTTCTATTGGCCATCAATATTCAAAGATGCACATGCATTTGTGGCCAGTTGTCATAGATGCTAGAGAATGGGTAATAATTCCAAGAGGCAAGAAATGGCCCAAAATTATATCCTAGAAGTAGAGTTATTTGATGTATGGGGTATTGATTTCATGGGACTATTTCCTCCATCCAACAAGTATGAGTACATACTAGTAGCAGTTGACTATGTATCCAAGTGGGTAGAGGTTGTTGCTTGCGTTACAAATGATGGAAAGGTAGTGGAGAAGTTTCTTCAAAAGAATATCTTCACTAGATTTGGCATACCCAGGGTATTAATTAGTGATGGAGGGTCTGACTTATGCAATAAGCTGTTGGAGAAGGTTCTGAAGAAGTATGAAGTAATCCATAAAGCTACCACACCTTACCATCCACAAGCAAATGGTCAAGTAGAAGTTTCAAATAGGGAATTAAAGAAAATCCTGCAAAAGACTGTGAATGAGTCCAGAAAAGACAGGAGCTTCAAATAAGATGATGCTCTGTGGGCTTACAGAATAGCTTTGAAAACTCCAATTGGAATGTCACCATTTCGGATGGTGTATGTTAAGTCATGTCATCTACCAGTGGAGTTGGAACACAGGTCATATTGGGCTGTAAAACTGTTGAATATGGACTATGAAAAAGCAGGAAAGAGAGGCTTCTACAACTAGATGAGATGGATGAATGGCGCCTTGAAGCCTATGAAAATCATGAGATGTACAAGCAAAAGGAGAAAAATTACCATGATAAGAAGATTGTCAAGCGAGAGTTCAAACTTGGACAATATGTATTGCTCTACAATACCAAGCTTAGTTTCTTTCCAGGAAAACTGAAATCTTGATGGTCTGGACCATTTAGAAATAAAGAGTGTTTCCCCATATGGAGCTATTGAATTGTTGTATAACAAGTCCACTGACTCTTTTGTTGTGAATGGACAGAGACTCAAGTATTATGTGGGGGGAGACATCTACAGGACAAGGGATATTCTTTATATATCAAATACTGTAGAAATAATGGGAAATCAACAATAAACTTGCCTTGGTCGATGCTAACGACCTTAAACAAATCATACTCATTACATAATTATTCTTTGGAAATCTTATGCTATGATCAATTAATTGTGTAAGTTTTTAACTAATCAAGTTCATATTTTGCAAAAGAATTGGTGTTTTTAGATGAACTTGAAGTCTTAAGAAGAAGGCGAGATGTCAATTTTATTGCCAAAAGACTCGCCAAAGTTGTTTATCAATTGGCGAAGAACAACGTCATTTCGCCTATAATGACAGTTTGAAGATGGCGAGATAAGGAAAATCGCCATGAGTGGTCGCCTGGCTGAAGAGAAGAAAGAGGAGTCATGCCAAAAACTTCGCCTACTTACTTTTGCGAAGGCGAGGAAGGACGAATCTCGCCTTGATCCATCGCCCAGTGACGAGAAGAGTGAGGCGAGAATTCAATATATTGCCATTTTATCTCGCCAACCAGGTATGTTTTCTGACGCTAAAATCTAATTTCGCCAAGATTCTTCGTCTCACAACGAGTTGGTTTTGGCGAAGTATCAATTAATTTGCCTGGAAACTCGCGTGTTTTTGAAAATATTTTTGGCAAGGTAGCATTCATTTCGCCTCACTTAATTCGCCATAACTTCTTTTGAAGGTGAAATAATCAATATGTCGCCATTTTTATTGCCAGTTAGGTAATTTAAGGCGAGCTCATTCTTTCTCTCCTATTTCTGAATTTTATAACACCTGCATTTTAGGTGACATAAATTATTTCGCCACTTAAATAGGTGCATTGCAATTGTTACAGTTGGATGACACGGGGCGAGGCTAAAACTCTACGCCTTCTACCTAGTTCTTTCATCATTGCACCTATTCTCTGATTACCTCATTAACCCTAATTCGATTTTATCATTGCCATTACTTTGCTCTCCGAGATTTTCAATTGTTCACAAACCCTAAATCGCGAATCTGTCATTTCAATTCTTCTTGTGGAACGATTTCTATCATAGTAAACCAACAAGGTACATTTCATTCCTTCTTTCTCAGTCTTATGGAAGTTGATGTTTGTTTTAGGTTTATCTGTGTTGTGATGTTAATCGAACTGTTAGGGTGTTAAAAGAGCGTTTGTGTTAATGGTAATGTTGTCGAAATTCTATGGGTTTTATAATGAATATGAACGATTATTTTTTAAGTTGGGTGTTTCATTTCTGTGATTATAAGTTCATTTTTGTCAGTAGTTGTTAGTTTTAAGCTGTAAAACATGGGTTAGAGCTTGATTGCTGAATGTATTTTGTAATGCTGAACTCATGTTGCGACATACTGACTGTGTATTATTGATAATACTGTTGTGCTGCTGAACTTTAATTCTGTCAATTTGTTATATGATTATAACTGTTGAAATGGATTTCAAATTTCAGATTATGGCTAAAAGAAAGAGCGACAACTCTCCTAGCCTAACCAAAAAGAACAAGAAAGCCAAAACTTCGACCAGGCCGAAGATCTTTGATGAGAAAAATTATCAAGTAAGGGTGATTCTTCCATCTTCACCCAAGTCGCCCAAGCAGAAAGGGGTGCAAATTGGTTCTAGAAAGAAGAAGAGTATGGAAAGCACACCAAAAACCCCTCCTACACCAAATGCTGAAAAGGGAGATGTGTCTACTGTCAAGTCTACACTGGCTAAAAAGTAGGCAGCAGTTGTGGAGAAGGTGACATCTAGTTCACCAAAAGTTTCTAAAGACAAGTCCAAACTTAAGAGCCCTTCTAAAAAGGACAACTTGCAATTCAGACAAGACAAGGGTTTTCTTTTAGAAGAGTTTGAAGACAAGAGATTTGGGAACTATCTCTGGAGCTGGTTTATGAGACAGTTGGTGGCACAACCCAAGAAGGTGAATGCCACTTTGGTGGAAGAAGTTTATGACGAGGCCCCAGAGGAGTTGGACACTCCATTTAATATCAGAGGTCATCAAGTGGATATATCACTAGAGACCATATGCAGTTACTATGGTTTGATGGAAGCCAACCATCAAGGTGACAGGGGAATGGAAGCCTCAGAGCTTACTGAGGATGAATTAAGGAGTTTGAGGAGATTTCAGCATCCCACCCAAGGATCTGAAAGAGATGTGTTGGCAAGTGAATTGGACATTCACACTGTCATTTGCCTAACTTAGCTAAGGGACAATGTGATGCCTCGAAACAAGGGCAGTAGATTCACTGCTGATGAGAAGAAATTCCTCAGAGATTTGAGTCAAGGGAAATTCATTCATCTGGGTCAGCTTATCTTCTCAGAGTTGAAAAGGAGGATATGCAGTCTGAAGGAGGAGAAGACAAGACAAAGAACACTCTACTTTCCTTCCTTAATCACTGGTTTATTAGAAAGATATGGAGTAAAGAGCAGGAAGAAGGATGTGTGGTTGGCTGATTCAAAACCACACATCGGATAATTAGAGCTAAGGATTTGGGAGAGCAGAGGTGGTAAGAAAACTACTTGCACTGAAGCTGTGGAGAAAGTAGTAGAATTAAAGGCCAAGAAATCAGGCTCTAAGAAGAACAAGTTTTCTTCTCCTATTATATTTTCTAAACCGGTGGAGACTTCTACTCCAAGTCCAAGAAAGGAGAAAGAAAGACAAGCAGAGCCAATTTCGGAGGAACTTGAAGCCAAGATCTCTGAATTTGTCAATGGAAAGGTAGAAGAAAGAATTGCTGAATTCTTCATAAACATTGCAGACCCATATGAGTTTGTTAAAATATGGGAACATCAAAGGAACAGTCAAAGTGCCAAATCAATTGGTTTTGCTAAATTTGTGAATGGGATCAACATTCAAGATCAGTTTGAGCAAGAAGAGTTGATGGATAGTCAACCTGAACCTACTGACTTCCCAGATGTTCTAAATACTATTGAGGATCATCTAAAGAAGAATCTGAGGGATAAATTTGTTCTAGAAACAGAAAAAGCTGCTAATGAGGTTATGAAGGAGGATGAAAGGTTGATGAGGAAAGAAAAGGAAGTGGTTGATGATTTTGAATCTTTAGAGTGTGAGGAAATTGATACAGCAGAGCTTGAGCAGCAAGGATTATTATTAGCATCATTTGCTGAAGCTGTTGGATTATCTCCTTTTATTCAAGAAGAAGGTGAAGGATCTGGATCAGCTCAACTTGGAGAGGGTGAAGAGCAGTCTGCAGTACAAGGTCCATTTATCCAAGAACCCCTCATCTACACTTGTCAGGTTCCTCAACATTTTAGATCTATCAAGTGTACTTCTCAGCCTGAGATCTTCACTTCTGAAGAGTTCATCCCACGACTTCATGTTCTGCATCCAGCTATTCAAGAAATAATAAATCAAGCAAAACAAGGATTATTTCCAACTGAAGATACTATCCCTAAAGGCAATGATTAGACTCCTCCAAGTATGGAAATAATACATTTTCTTCCACTTCGAAATAGTACAAGTTCTTCTCCAGATTTGGCAATTGTGCAATATTTGCAGCCTGAGCCTCTGGATCAAGTACCTTTTATTGAAGAATATGAGAGAGTCTTCATTGAAGAATATAGAGTTCTTGATAAAGAAGAGATGGCTGCTGTGTTAGAGCAATTTTTCCATACTTATAACAGGATGCCTTCTTATGAATTCTTCGAAGGGATGGAGTTTTCATCTACTAGCTCTTCTGAAGATGAAGTAGAGGGTTTGAATGAAAAGAATGGTTCATAAGCTGGAGAAAGCAATGAAGTTTATTGTGATCCTGCAGTTACTTCTGCTGATTTGGAACATATGCTTATCTTGGATCATTACAAAATTCCTTATTCTTGGGAGCCAACTTCTGCCTTGTCTATTCCAGATGGATACTATTCTATTATATTCAGACAAGTTCAAATGTACAGCAATTTCTTAAGGCAGTTGGCTAACCTAACTCGTTATCCACCCAACAGATGTTTCAAGATTCATCCTCTCAGTGAAGATCAGGCTGAGGAAGAAAAGGCTGCTCAGAAGAAAAAGAAGCATGTCAAGACTGTAGTCCGGCAGAGAAGGAAAAGTTCAGCACAGCTTCACAGATCAGTTGAAGACATCCCAAAGCCCAAGTAGAGGACTGAGCACTAAATCTCCTCAACAGTCCAAATATGCAGATGATTCCTTAGATGATTTTTAAGTTCTATTTGACTTTTACTCTTTTGTAATATTAAAAATTGATTTTGATTTTGTCATCAAAAGAGTAATGTGATATTTTTTATGTTAGTAAAGAGTAATGTGTTTCCTTGAGTCTTTGTTTTTAATTCTTCAAGAGTCATGTGATTGATAATTTTGTCTTTATTTTTGTCTGTTAAAAGAGTAACTGTGATTGCTAGTTAATAACTGTTACAGAGAGTTTTAGATTTTAAGTTGGGGGTTCTTTGCGCCAACGTTAAGTGAGTAGAGTCTACAAGAAATAACATTAACTATGAAACCATTTCTCACTTTGATTTTGAAGTTTACAGGTCACTCTGCAAGGATTTTAATGAAACAGTGTGTTGAGGCGAGATGGAACTCAATTCGCCAATATGATCGCCTTGTGTAAGGCGAGATCTCTGTTTCTCGCCTAGTTGGTAACTTCTTTCATTTGATAAGGGCGATTGATTAGGGTGACAGATCTTTTATTTCGCCTACTTCTGGATTTCTCTTTTTGGTGACATTTCTATCTTGTCTAATATTTCGCCTGCAGGATCTGTATTTCGCCATGACATTGTTCCTCTATGTAAATCTAAATTGGCGACTTCTATATTTCGCCTAGGTATCTCGCCTAAGGTTAGCGAACGATTTCTTTCTCGCCTATTGTTATTTCGCCTAACCAATTTTCTTTTTGCACTTAATATGGGCGACTTATCCTCTGATAATGGCGATATTCAGGTACTTTACTTAACTCTCTGGTTTATTGTTTTATCCATTCCCTCCTCTCCTTTTATTCATTTCTTTACTCTTGAGCATTGAGGACAATGCTTTCTCTTAAGTTTGGGGGTGGGTAGCAATCACGTTGCTATTATTCTTTGTGTTTGGTTTTATAGCTTGATTTTATTTGTAGATTTTGTTTTAATATTTTCTTAGGATATTAGGTCTGAGTGCATGATTGAGCTTACATTGCTCATAATTCAAAGTGATTTAGTTTTTCATAAAATGGGTTTTCAAACAGTAAAACAAGTGTTCAAAACAAGCAGTTTTGATGAGCAATTTTTTGACAAATTTCTTTGAACACTGATGAAGATTCTAGTTAGTTTTGAATTGTGAATAAGTTGATGAATTTTGATAAGGAAAGAGCGGAGAAAAACTTTGGGTGGAATGTGAGGTTTTTAAGATTAATGCTGTGTCTTTTTCTTCATGAGAGGGGTTATTTTTATTCTCTTCCTTATTAAACACATTTATCTGAAAATTTTCTTCTATAGAAATCAGAAGCTTCATAGGTTTGCTTTGAATTTCTCATACATTCCTCAAGTGTACAGAGCATTGGTCGAGTACAGTCTGTCTTTAATCTGCCAAGGAAAATGATCCGATTTGAGAGAGTGGGTGAAACTACTAAATAGCCTTAGCCTACTTGATATAACAAGACCTTGATATCTAGTAAGGTAAACCATCTTGTTTCCATTCTCATTAAAACCTTTTCTTTGATCCCTAATCCAGTCCAAACCATAAAGATAGAGATATATTCTCAATCCTACCCTTTGGACTTACCATTAAATTTGGGATTGAAAATTTGGGAAGTGAGGATTGTCTTAAAGAGTGTTTCTGAAGTTGCTTAAAGCATAATATATGCTTGAAAAAAAATTAAAAAAATTAAAAAAATAAAAAAAATGAAAATGAAATGAAAAAAAAAAAAAACCGATTCAATCAAGTGAATTGAGCATTGTCTATAAATTAAGTATTATATGAATAAAGTATCATGGAGTGGGGAAACACTAAAGAGTGAAGATTTGAGGGATTGAGAGGAATTTAGTGGTATGTCCAAACTTTGATTCCTTGAAGAAATTCCTTTCTTTCATAAGCTAACTTAACCTCATTCTCTCTATATTTACAAATCAGAGATTCTAAGGCAGATAAAGAGGCAATACTAAACTTAGGAACCTCTAAGTGTTGTACAATGTATGAGTTAAGTTCAATGTTCGTGAGGTTCTTAAAATTTTCTTCATACGTGCTTATGAAACACTAGAATCACATTTGCCTTGGTACATAACTCTGATTCTTGAAGTGACTAGTGTATTAAGTGAGTAACATTTAGGATTCTGAGAGATCAAACACTTATGAGAGAGTACAGTGAGGAAGTAGTTTCAATACTCAATTACTTGGATCTTCTCAGATACTTTGCTACATGAAGAAAATGACCAGTTTTTGAATTAGTTGATTTGAAATCTTGAAAGAAGAGCTGGTCACTGTTTGGAAATTTTTCAAAATTTTACTTAATGAATTGCTTTGAATTGTGATATAAGTTTGCACTGATTGCTGTCTCAGTATATTTTTAGTCAGTTTGCTTAAGGACAAGCAAAAGGCTATGTTGGGGGTAATTGATAAGTCTAGAATTTACCTATTTTTTAGCATCTTTTATGAGTATAAATGTAATGAAATTGAAACTAAAAGATGATATATTGAATGCATTTCCAGTAATCCTAAACTATTATTGCTGAGAAAGGAACTTGGATGAAAAGTTGTGAAAAAGGAGCTAAAACGTGCAAATTCAGAAGAAAGAGGGACCAAATCATAAATTGATCCAAAGTCAGCGATTGGCGAAATGTTGTTGCTGAAGAAGGAAATTCGCTTGAAGATCTCGCCATAATTCGGAGTGAAAGGCGACATAGCAGGCGACATAGAGACATCTTCGCCTTAAAGAATAAAGTAAGGGAGGCGACTTAGAGATCCTTCGCCTTTGCATATCGCCTTCTCGAAAGTGAAATAGGCGATGAAGATGAAGTCTCGCCTATCTGAGGCGATGTTATAGGCGAATCAAGTGGGATGTCGTCAAACCTATGGTTTATCACAGGCGAGATTTAATGAGATATCACCTAAGGAGATGATAACTGAAAAGTTGTTTTGGCGAAATAGGTCCACTCACCTGAGCATCAAGCGACGTATTAAGGCAACATTAGGATATTTCGCCTGAAAAGAGTTGAAGCTTGGTGATCAAGACAAGCGAAATAGGAAGAAGTCGTTTGGTTCAGGCGAAGGAACGTGCGACATAAATGGAGAAAAATGTTACTTCGTCTATTTGTGTTTCTTTGTTGATTTTATTTTGAAATTGCCACTGAGCCAAACTCTATAAATAGGAGCTCAGATGAAGCAATTTGTGTGAAGTTTTTTTAAGAGAAAATTAGTTTTAGACGTTTGATTTCCACTCTTGACATTCTGTTATACTTTAAGAGAAATTCTAGATTCTTCTATACGCTTTATTCTTCATCTTCAGAGAAGATTCTTGAAGAAGTTTTGTGCTCTGTTTTTTTTTTATCATTGAGATTTAGCTTGAAGATTGTGAAGCAACAACCGTGACAGAGTCTAGCTTCAATCTTCCTTGGTAAGATTTAGATCTTGAGCATGTCGATGATGATTTCCTATGTTTGATTGAATATGCTAAAGTAGACGTGCTAGCTAAAAGCTCTAAAGATCTGTTGAATCTTGATGTCGATTATCATTTCAATTGCAAAGTTTCTTGTTCAATTATAGCCAGATCTACTGGATTTCATGAGCTAATTGAATTACAAGGACGAGAGTTACGTAATATTGTTAATCTAAGATTTGATTTAGACTAGAGATGGCGATTAGGTTTCAGATATGAGAATAGAGGATTGTAGTACTATAGATAGACTACAGATCCATTTTTCTACAGATTGTGCTTATCAGTTGTATAGGTTGTAGTATAGAGATATATGCAACTATATAATTGAGATCTGTTAAATTGAATCGAGAGATCTTTTAACAGATCACTGATGATGATCTAGAATGTAAATCTGAGATCTAAGATGAAACTTGCATGAGAAGTTAATTGAAATCAGATCTAGCAATGAGTTTATTCTTTGGTTAGATCAATTGCAGAATAGAGTACTGACTTGAGTTTTCATTGAATGAATGTCATGAGATATTTTTACTTCACCTCAAGTTTATAATTCCATGATTCTCTGATTTTATGATTCATTTTGTATATAAATTCTTTTAGCAATACAGATTAAATCTTAGTCTCAAAGATGCTTCTTCTCTTTCAATCCCTGTGGAGACGATATCTTAAATACTCCATTAGACGTTGATAGGAATTTCGATTGAGTTCTGTGAATAAAAATATCAGTCGTGTTTCGTCCCATCACCAACCCAAAGGTTATAGATAAATCCAAGGAGGAAGCACAAGTGCATGCTATTACACTGAGAAGTGGGAAACAACTGGAGAACTCTAAAAAAAAAGAAAAGTTATGAACCTCCTGCACAGAATAAGGAAAATGAAGAAATCAGCAAACCATTTGCTAAAGAATAGGAGACTGTGAAGATTGCCTTACATTTTCCCCAAAGAGATAATAGAAAGAAGCTGGATAAGCAGCTTGAAAAGTTTTTAGACATGATGAAGCAAATCCATGTCAACATCCCATTCATTGAAGCATTGAAACAGATGCCTGTCTATGCTAAATTCATGAAGGAGCATATGTCAAATAGAAGGAATTTAGCTGATGTGGGATGCATTAATGTGAATAAGAGTGTGAGCCAACTTGTCAAGTACTAGATTCCTAGGAAAGAGAAGGATCCTGGCAAGTTCACCATACCTTTGACCATAGGCGAAAGATTCAAAGGGAGAGTTCTCTGTGACTAGGGAGCTAGCATAAACTTGATGCCTTAGGCCAACTATGAAAGGTTGGGAATAGGGCATTTCAGACCTGATAATATCTTGTTGCAACTTGCTGATAGATCTTTCACTCATGCTAAGGGAGTCGTGGAAGATGTGATAGTCACATTAAACAAATTCATGTTTATAGTGGATTTTGTAGTGCTTGACATAGAGGTAGATGAAGATGTACCTTTGCTACTTGGTCGACCATTTTTGAGAACTGGAAGAGCATTGATAGAAGTGGCAAATGGTGAACTCACACTCAGAGTTAATGGAGAGGAAGCAAAATTTAGTCTTTTTGAGTCATTAAAAATTCCTTACGATTTTGATGAAGTCAAGAGTATACAATTGGCAGCTGATACTGAGTTGATGGATAAGATTCTCGCATTTAGAAGTTCTGATCCACTGAACAATGCATTGATCAATGATGTGGATATGGACATTCCAGAGGAGAGTGCTTACAGTGGTGAGCTAGAATGCATGACTTCTCATTTTGTCCTGAACATTAGTGATAAAAAACCATCTGCCGAGCCAATGCTTCCCTCAAATGAAAACCACCACAGTTAGAACTGAAGGCACTTCCAAGTCATCTCAGGTATTCATTCTTTAACCCTAAGGATTCTAGCTTACCTCTTGTTGTTTCCTATGACTTAACAGATGAACAAGAGGAAAGCCTCCTCCAAGTGGTGAGGAAATACAAGAAGGCCATTGCATGGACGATAGCAAATGTTAAAGGAATCAACCCCACTTTCTGTACACACAAGATCATCTTGGAGGAAAAACATACACCCAAGATCCAACCTCAGAGAAGATTAAATCCAACTATGAAGGAGGTTGTGAAGAAGGAAGTACTGAAGCTGCTTGATGTAGGTATTATTTTTCCAATTTCAGATAGTGAATGGGTTAGTCAAGTGCAGTGTGCACCAAAGAAGGGAGGGATTAGTGTGATAAAGAATGAAAAGAATGAGTTTATCCCTACTTGAACTGTTACAGGCTGATGTATGTGTATAGACTATAGAGCTTTAAATTATGCCACTCGGAAGGATCATTTTCCCATTCCCTTCATTGATGAGATGTTAGATAGGCTAGCAGGACACACTTATTTTTGCTTTTTGGATGGTTATTCTGGATATAACCAAATCTCCATAGCACCTGGTGATCAACACAAAACAACTTTTACCTGTCTTATTGGAACCTTTGCTTATAATAGGATGCCTTTCGGACTGTATAATAGACCAGGAACATTTCAGAGGTGTATGTTAGCTTTCTTTACTGATTTCATAGGTAAGTTTTTAGAAGTTTTCATGGATGATTTTTCCATTATAGGAGCCAGTTTTAACGGTTACTTGAATAATCTTGAAAAAGTGCCTAAAAGATGTGAGGAAACTAACCTGGTCCTCAATTGGAAAAAATGCCATTTTATGGTAAGAGAGGGTATTGTTTTAGGCCATAAGGTGTCTGCTAAGGGATTAGAAGTGGACAAAGCAAAAATTGATGTGATAAGCAATTTACCTCCTCCTGCCAATGTAAAAGGCATAAGAAGTTTCTTAGGATATGCTGGGTTCTACAGGCGTTTTATTAAGGATTTTTCAAAGATAGCTAGACCCCTGTGTGTTTTGTTAGAAAAGGAAAAGAAATTTGATTTTACTGATGAATGTTTGAAAGCTTTTGTGCAGCTTAAAGAAAAGCTTGTCTCAGCACCAGTCATAATTCCACCAGATTGGAATTCTTAATTTGAAATCATGTGTGATGCATCTGACTTTGCAGTAGGTGCAGTGCTGGGACAGAGAAGGGAGAGGCTATTCAGAGTCATTTATTATGCTAGTAAATTGTTGGTAGAAGCTCAGAGAAATTACACCACCACGGAAAAAGAATTACTAGCAATAGTTTTTGCATTGGATAAGTTTAGATCATACATTTTAGGGTCTAAATATATCATTCATACTGATCATGCAGCATTGAGATATCTATTTGCTAAGAAAGAATCTAAGCCTAGGCTGATAAGATGGGTGCTCTTGCTGCAGGAGTTTGACATAGAAATCAAAGACAAAAAGAGCACTGAAAATGTAGTAGCTGATCACCTTTCAAGACTGAACATTAAGGATATGGAGGCTCAAGTTAACATAAATGAACAATTTCCAGATGAGCAACTTTTCCTTTGTGAGGTAACATTTTATCCATGGTGACTATGCAAACTATTTGTCATGTAAAGTGTTACCTGAAGATTTAAACAGTCATCAGAAGAAAAGGTTCCTTCATGAGGTTAAGAGGTACATATGGGATTAACCTTACCTATTTAGGAGATGTGCTGATCAAGTGTTAAGACGTTGCATCCCATATGAAGAAACATTGGACATCATCAAGCACTGTCATTCTTCAGAATATGCTGGTCATTTTGCTAGAACAAGAACACCAGCCAGAATTCTGGAATGTGGTTTCTATTGGCCATCAATATTCAAAGATGCACATGCTTTTATGGCCAACTATGATAGATGCCAGAGAATGGGTAATATTTCCAAAAGGCAGGAAATGACCCAAAATTATATCCTGGCGGTGGAGTTATTTGATGTCTGGGGTATTGATTTCATAGGACCATTTCCTCCACCAAACAAGTATAAGTATATACTTGTAGCAGTTGACTATGTATCCAAGTGGGTAGAGGTTGTTGCTTGTGTTACAAATGATGGAAAGGTACTGGAGAAATTTCTTCAGAAGAATATCTTCACTAGATTTGGCATACCCAGGATATTAATTAGTGATGGATGGTCTTACTTCTACAATAAGCTATTAGAGAAGGTTCAGAAGAAGTATGGAGTAAGCCATAAAGTTACCACAGCTTATCATCCACAAGCAAATGGTCAAGTGGAAGTTTCAAACAGAGAGTTAAAGAGAATCCTGCAAAAGAAGGTGAATGAATCCAGAAAAAAATGGAGCTTCAAGCTAGATGATGCTCTGTGGGCTTACAGAACAACTTTTAAAACTCCTATTGGAATGTCACCATTTAGAATGGTGTATGGCAAGTCATGTCATTTGCCAGTGGAGTTGGAACACAGGTCGTATTGGCTGTAAAACTGTTGAATATGGACTATGAAAAAGTAGGCAAGCAAAGGCTTCTACAACTAGATGAGATGGATGAATGGCGCCTCGAAGCTTATGAAAATCATGAGATGTATAAGCAGAAGGTGAAAAATTACCATGATAAGAAGATTGTCAAGCGAGAGTTCAAACCTGGACAATATGTATTGCTCTACAATACCAAGCTTAGCTTATTTCCAAGAAAACTAAAATCTAGATGGTCTGGACCATTTAGAATAAAGAGTGTTTCCCCATATGGAGCTATTGAATTGTTTGATAACAAGTCTACTGACTCTTTTGTTGTGACAGGACAGAGACTCAAGCATTATTTTGGGGGAGACATCTACAGGACAAGAGATATCCTTTATATCTCAGATCCTGTAGATATAATGGAAAATCAATAATAAACTTGCCTTGGTCGATGCTAACGATCTTAAACAAAGCATACTACTTACACAATTATTCTTTTTGGAAAATTATGGTATGATCAATTAATTGTCTAAGTTTTTAACTAACCAAGTTCATGTTTTGCAGAAGAATTGTTGTTTTCAGATGAACTTGAAGTTTAAAGAAATAGGCGAGATGTCATTCTTATTGCCAAAATACTCGCCAAAGCTGTTTACCTATTGGCGAGGAATAACTTCATTTTGCCTGAATGGATATGATGAAGATGGTGCAATATAGGATGTCGCCATGTGTGGTCGCCTGGGTGACGACGAGAAAGAAGAGTCATGTCAAAAACTTCGCCTATCTTGCTCCTGCAAAGGCGAGGAAGGACGAATCTCGTCTAGATACATCGCCCAGTGACAAGAAGAATGAGGCGAGAATTCAACACATTGTCATTTTACCTGGCCAAACAGGTATGTTTTCTGGCGCTAAATTTTAATTGTGCCAAAATTCTTCGCCTGGAAACAAGTTAGCTTTGGCGAAGCATGATGTATTCGCCTGGAAACTCGCCTGTTTTTGAAAATATTTTTGGTGAGGTAGCCTCTTTTCGCCTCATTCAATTTGCCTGAAACTCTGTTTGAAGGCAAAATAATCGATATGTTGCCACTTTTTATCGCCATTGAGGTTATTTAAGGCGAGTTTATCATTTCTCGCCCAATTCTGAATTTTTTTTTTCACACCTACACTTTAGGCGACATAAAATATTTCGCCACTTACATAGGTGCACACAATTATTACCGTTGAATGACACGGGGCGAGGCAAAAACTTTACGCCTTCTGCCTAGTTCTTTCATCATTGCACCTATTTTTTGATATCTTATTAAACCTAATTCGATTTTACCATTGCCATTACTTTGCTCTCTGAATTTTCAATTATTCGAAAATCCTAAATCGCGAATCTCTCAGTTCGTTTCTTCTTTTCGATCGACTTCCATCACAGTAAACAAACAAGGTATGTTTTCTTTCTTCTTTCTCAGTTTGTTGAAAGCTGTTAGCTGTTTTAGGTTTATCTGTGTTGATATGTTAGTCGAGATTGTTAGGGTATTAATAGAGCAATTGTTTAACGGTAACAATGTCGAAATTCTGTGGGTTTTACAATGAACATGAACGATTTTAGTTGGGTGTTACATTTCTGTGAATATAATTGATTGCATTGTTGACAGTAGTTGTTAGTTTTTAAGCTGTAAAACATGGTTTAAAGCTTTGATTACTCAATGTGCTTTCTAAATGCTGAACCTATGTTGCGACATACTGTCAGACTGTTTAATGTTGATAATGCTGTTGTTTTACTGAGTTTTAATTCTATCAATCTGATATCTAGTTATAACTGTTGAAATGTTGTTTCAAATTGCAGATAATGGCTAAAAGAAAGAGTGACAACACTCCTAACCCGTCTAAGAAGGGCAAGAAAGCCAAGACTTCGGCCAAGCCCAAAACCTATGATGAGAAGAACTATCAAGTCAGAGTGATTCTTCCATCTTCACCTAAGTCTCCTAAGCAAAAAGGAGTACAGATTGGCTCCAGTAAAAAGAAGAGTGTTACTCCCAAGACCCCTTCTACTTCAATTGCTGTTAAGGGGAGTGGTTCAGCTGATAAGTTAGTTTTGGCTAAAAAGCAGGCTGCAGCGGAGTTTGGAGCCATTACCTAAAGGGGAGAAGGTGACATCCAGTTCACCTAAGGTTTCTAAAGATAAGTCCAAGATCAAGAGCCCTTCTAAAAAGGACAACTTGCAGTTTTGGCAAAAGAAGGGAATTCTGCTAGAAGAATTTGAAGATAAAAGATTTGGAAATTATCTTTGGAGTTGGTTCATGAGGAAGCTGGTGGCACAGCCCAAGAAGGTGAATGCCACTCTGGTGGAGGAGTTCTACAACGATCCCCCTGAGGAATTGGATACTCCGTTTGACATCAGAGGCCAACAAGTGGACATTTCAGCTGAGTCTATCTGCAGGTACTATGAGCTGATGGAGGCCACTCATCAAGGTGATAGAGGAATGGAAGCCTCAAAGCTGATTGAGGATGACTTAAGAAGTTAAAGGAGATTTCAGCATCCAACTCAAGGATCTGAAAGAGATGTCTTAGCTAGTGAATTGGACATTCACACTGCCATCTGTTTAACATGGTTAAGAGACAGTGTGATGCCCAGGAACAAAGGCAGTAGATTCAGTGCAGATGAAAAGAAGTTCCTAAGAGATTTCAACCAGGGCAAGTTCATTCATCTGGGTCAGCTGATCTTCTGAGAGCTGCAAAGGAGAGTTTGTTGTCTGAGGAAGGAGAAGTCTAGGCAGAGGACTCTATACTTCCCATCTCTCATTACAGGTTTATTGGAAAAATATGGAGTCCAAAGTAGGAGGAAAGATACATGGTTGGCTGATTCTAAACCCCACACTAGTGGATTAGAATTGAGACTTTGGGAGAGTAGAGGTGGAAAAGAGACTACTTGCACTGAAGCAGTGGAGAAAGTAAGGGAACTGAAGGCTTTGAGGGAGACCAAGAAGTCAAGTATTCAGAAAAATAGTTTCTCATCCCCTACTGCAGTGGAAACACCAGTTCAGAAACCATTTTCACCTCTTACTCATAGCACTAGAGAGGAAAGTGAAAGGGCAGCTAAGCCCTCATCAAGAGAGCAGTTCGATGCTTTGGTATCTGATATGATTAATAAGAAGATTAAAGACAAACTTTCTGAATTCTTCAAATCCATTTCCACTCCACAAGATTTTATCAGAATGTGGGAGATGCACAGGGCGAAGGAAAACATCTCTCCAGCTGGTTTTGCTAGATTCTCAGCTAATAAGTTGATTAAGGAACCACCAAGAGTGGAGGAATCTATGGACAATCAAGAGAATCTATAGTCTGAGCATGAAGATCTATTGAAAAGTCAGCCTGAGATGCCTGCACAGACATTTGAAGAAGTTGTTGTTCAACAAAGTTTAATTGAACAACTGGATTTAGCATCAGAAGTGGTAGTGCATCAAATTGTTGAGGATGATGAAAGACATGCAGATAGAGGAAAATCCATAATACTGGAGTCTACAATTGGTGATGATGGGAATGTTGATTCTTCTGATTGTGAAGAGATTGATACTGCAACAATCGAAGAGCAAGGCAAATTATTGGCTTATTATGCTGAAGCTGCAGGTTTACCAGTATCAAGTCATGAAGATGGTGAGGGATCAAGTTCTCAACTATAAGCTCATGATCACCAGAGTAAGGAAAATCTGTTAGAGACGAATGAAGATAAGACAACTCAAGTTCTATGCGTTTCCACTTGTTAGGTTCTTGATAACTTCAAGCTTTTGAGTTGTACAACTGAAAGTCTACCATAGCTCACTGATGAATACATTCCAAGACTTTACATTTTGCATCCTGAGGTTCAGAGATTGGTGAATATGTCAAGAATGGGAATTTTCTCTCAGAGCCAATCTATGGAACAATCTGATGACTCTATGGCTATAGTACCTTTCTGTCACACTGAGTCCATCAACCAGGTCATTGAAGATAATGGAAATGGTTCTGAAGCCGAATCCGATGAATGTTCTGCTTGTGGTTCTTTGGGTAGTGAAGACAAACTAATTATAGATGAAGAATATGCCCAAGAGATTGCTGAGAGAAATAGTAGGAAATGGTCACATTTTCTGGCTCCCGTCTTTATTGGATATGACAGTGATGAAGAGGACTGCTCTGTCTTGGAAACTCTATCAACTGCAGCACCATTAGATCTTCAGAGTTCTACAATAGAGATTAGTTCTGTTTTTGTTTGGGATTGGAAGTCTAACAAATCTCCATGGGACAAGGATTCTGCTCTAGTGATTCCAAATAAATTTAGAACTGAGTTTTTCCTGCAGGTTAGGGAATTCATCAGCAGATCTTATATTCCAGTGAATCCTCCTACAATGGGAAGAAAAAAGAAGATTCTTGCTTTGGAATCTGAGGAAGTCAGTGAAGATGAAGATCTCATGCTAGCTGTTGAGAAGAATCAGTCTGCTCCTAGGCAACACAAGAAAAAGCAGAAGAAAAATCTGGAAAGCTCTTCCAAGAGAGTGACTAGAGCAATGGCCACTAGAGCTGCAGCTGATACTGAAGCTGATGTTTGAGTTTCTATTTTGGAGCACTTAAATTTGAGGGTACAATCTCCTGGTACTAGTACACCTCCAAGTTCATCTCCAGCACCTTCTAGACCACAAATAAAGAAGTTGATCATAAAGTCCTGGAAAGGTTGTTCTGATACTAGTTTAGAGGACTTTTAGATTGTTAAGTTTGTACTTTTGTTTACAATCTTTATTATTATTGTCAGTTTTGTATGTCTTTGTCAATACAAGAGTAATGTGATTATTTGAGTCTTTTTTTTTTCATTTCTTTTTCATTTTGAATATAAGAGTAATGTGAATGACTTTTGTGTCTTAAATTTTTTTAGTTGAAAAGAGTAATGTGATTGTTGATTATTAACTGTTACTGAGAGTTTTCATATTTTAAGTTGGGGGTTCTTTTCCCCAAACAAAGTGAGCTGTGTCTACAGGAGGAAACATTGATTGAGTAATCAATTCTCACTTTGGTTTTTAAAGTTTACAGATCATTCTGCAAGGATCCTAATGCAACAGTGTGTTAAGGCAAGGTAAAACACAAATCGCCAAGCATTTTTCGCCTTGATTAAGGCGAGATCTCTATTTCTCGCCTGGTTGGTAAGTTCTTTAATATGGTATAGGTGAATAATTAGGGCGATGAATCTTTTATTTCGCCTAGTTCTTGATTTCTCTTTTTGGGGACATTTCTATCTTCTATAATATTTCGCCTGTACGATCTGTATTTCACCATGACAGTATTCCTCTTTGTCACTCTAAGTTGGCAACTCTTATATTTCGCCTGGGTATTTCGCCTAAGGTTAGCGATCATTTTCTTTCTCGCCTATTCTTATTTCGCCTAACCAATTTTCTTTTTGAACTTAATTGGGGCAACTTATCCTCTGATAATGGCGACGTTCAGGTATTTTGCCTAACTCTCTGGTTCATTGTTTTCTACATTCCCTTTTCTCCTTCTATTCATTTCTGTTCTCCTAAGCATTGAGGACACTGCTTTCTTTTAAGTTGGGGTGGGGTAGCAATCACATTGCTGTTCTTTGTGTTTAGTTTTATAAGTTGATTTTATTTGTAGATTTTGTTTTAGTATTTTCTTAGGATATTAGGTCTGAGTGCATGATTGAGCTTACATTTTTCATAATTCAAAGTGATTTAGTTTTTCATAAATGAGTTTTCAAACAGTAAAACAAGTGTTTAAAACAAGCAGGTTTGATGAGCAATTTTTGACAAATTTCTTTGAACACTGATGAAGATTCTGGTTAGTTTTGAATTGTGAATAAGTTGATGAGTTTTGATAAGGAAAGAGTGGAGAAAACCTTGGGTGGAATGTGAGGTTTTGAGCTTAATGTTGTGCCTTTTTCTTCATGAGTGGGGTTATTTTTATTCTCTTCCTTATTCATCTGACAATTTTTCTTCTATAGAAATCAGAACCTTCATAGGTTTGCTTTGAATTTCTAATACATTCCTCAAGTGTACAGGGCATTGGTCGGGTAAAATATACGCTATCAAAAAAAATGAAATGAATGAAAAGAAAAGAAATGAATAGACACAATCAAGTGAAATGAACATTGTTCATAAATAAACTAGTATGTGAATAAAGTATCATGGAGTGGGGAAACACTAAAGAGTGAAGAATTGGGGGATTGAGAGAAATTTAGTGGTATGTCCAAATTTTCCCTATATATACAAATCACAGATTCTAGGGCAGACAAAAAGGCCGTACTGAACTAGGAACCTCTAAGTGCTATACAGTGTATGAGTGGAGTTCAATGTTCGTGAGGTTCTTAAAATTTTCTTCATATGTGATTGTGAAACACTAGAATCACATTTGCCTTGGTACGTAAATCTGATTCTTAAAGTGACAAGTGTATTAAGTCAAGAACCTCTAGGATTCTGAAAGATCAAACACTTATGAGAGACTACAGTGAGGAAGTAGTTTCAAAACTCAAATACTTGGATCTTCTCAGATACTTTGCCACATGAAGAAAATGACCTGTTTTGAATTAGTTGATTAGAAATTTTGAAAAAAGAGCTGGTCACTATTTGGAGATTTTTCAAAACATATTAGATGGATTTCTTTGAATTATGATATAAGTTTGCACTGATTGTTGTCTAAATAGATTTTTAGTCAATTTGTTTGAGGACAAGTAAAAGGCTAAGTTGGGGGTAATTGATAAGTCTAGAACTTACCTATGTTTTAGCATATTTTATGAGCTTGAATGTAATGAAATTGAATTTAAATGATGAGATATTGAATACATTTCTATTAATTCTAGGCTATTATTGTTGAGACAGGGACTTTGATGAAAAGTTGTGAAAAAGAGACTAAAACATGCAAATTCAGAAGAAAGAAGGACTAAATTCAGAAGAAAGAAGGGCTAAAACATGCAAACATACCTGTTGAGCCAAACTCTATCAATAGGAGCTCAGATGAAGTAATTAGGGGGAAGTTTTTTAGAGAAAAACTGTTTTAGACATTTTATTTTCACTCTTGACATTCTGTTATACTTTAAGAGAAATTCAAGATTCTTCTATATGATTTATTTAACATCTTCAGAGAAGTTTTTTGAAGAAGTTTTGTGCTCTGTTTATGTTGATCATTGAGATTTAGCTTGAAGATTATGAAGCAAAAACTGTGACAGAGTCTAGCTTCAATCTTCCTCGGTAAGATTTAGATCTTGAGCATGTCGATGATGATTTTCTGTACTTGATTGAATATGCTGAAGTAGATGTGCTGGCTAAAAGCTCTGTTAATTTGTTTAATCTTGATGTTGATTATCATTTCAATTGCAAAGTTTCTTGTTCAATTACAGCTAGATCTACTGGATTTCATGAGCTAATTGAATTACAAGAACGAGAGTTACGTAATATTGTTAATTTGAGATTTGATTTAGAGCAGAGATGGCGATTAGGTTTCAGATATGAGAACAGAGGATCGTAGTACTAGAGATAGACTACAGATCTATTTTTCTACAGATTGTGCTATTTAATTGTATAGGTTGTAGTATAGAGATATATGCAACTATATAATTGAGATATGTTAAATTGAATTAAGAGATCTTTTAACAGATCACTGATGATTATCTAGAAGGTAAATCTGTGATTTAAGATCAAACTTACATGAGAAGTTAATTGACAACAGATCTAGCAAATCAATTTATTCATTGTTAAGATCAATTGCAGAATAGAGTGCTGACTTGAGTTTTCATTGAATGAATGTCATGAGTTACTTTTACTTCACATCAACTCTATGATTCTATGATTCTATGATTCATTTTGTATATAGATTGTTTTAGCAATTCAGTTTAATTCTTAGTCTCAATCATGCTTCTTAGCTTACAATCCTTGTGGAGACGATATCTAAAATACTACATTAGACACTGATAGGAATTTCGATTGAGTACTGTGAATATAAATATCAGTCGAGTTTCGTCCCATCAAAAACCTTGGGTGGAATTTGAGGTTTAGAGCTTTATTTTGTGTCTTTTTCTTCATGAGAGGGGTTATTTTAATTCTCTTCCTTATTAAACACATTTATCTGAAGAAAAAAAATTTATTCTATAGAAATCAGAACCTTCATAGGTTTGCTTTGAATTTCTCATACATTCCTCAAGTGTACAGGGCATTGGTCGGGTAAAGTCTGTCTTTAATCTGCCAAGGAAAATGATCTGATTTAAGAGAGTGAGTGAAACTACTAAATAGCCTTTGCTTACTTGATATAACTAGACCTTGATATCTCGTGAGGTAAACCATTTTGTTTCCATTCTCATTAAAACCTTTTCTTTGGTCCCTAATCCAGTCCAAACCATAAAGAGAGAGATGTAATCTTAATCCTACCCTTTGGACTTACCATTAAATTTGGGATTGAAAATATGGGAAGTGAGGATTATCTTAAAAAGTGTTTCTGAAGCTGCTAAAAGCATAATATATATTAAAAAAAAAAGATGAATGAAAAGAAAAGAACGGACACAAATAAGTGAAAATGGACAGTGTTCATAAATAAAGTAGTATATGAAAAAAGGCATCATGGAGTGGGGAAACACTAAAGAATGAAGAATAGAGGGATTGAGAGGAATTTAGTGGTATGGCCAAACTTTGATTACTTGAAGAAATTCCTTTCTTTCATAAGCAAACTTGACCCCATTTTCCATATATATACAAATCAGAGATTCTAAGGCAGACAAAAAGGCAGTACTAAACTTAGGAACCTGTAAGTGTTGTACAGTGTATGAGTGAAGTTCAATGTTCGTGAGGTTCTTAAAATTTTCTTCATACGTACTTGTGAAACACTAGAATAACATTTGCTTTGGTACGTAATTCTAATTCATAAAGTGACTAGTGTATTGAGTGAGTAACCTTTAGGATTCTGAGAGATCAAACACTTATGAGAGACTAAAGTGAGAAAGTAGTTTCAAAACTCAAATACTTGGATCTTCTCAGATACTTCGCAACATGAAGAAAATAACCAATTTCGAATTAGTTGATTTGAAATTTTGAAAGAAGAGCTAGTCACTGTTTGGAGACTTTTCAAAACATATTAGATGGATTGCTTTGAATTATGATATAAGTTTGCACTGATTGCTGTCTCGGTAGATTTTTAGTCAGTTTGCTTGAGGACAAGCAAAAGGCTAAGTTGGGGGTAATTGATAAGTCTAGAATTTACCTATGCTTTAGCATATTTTATGAGCTTGAATGTAATGAAATTGAATTTAAATGATGATATATTGAATACATTTCTATTAATTCTAGGCTATTATTGTTGAGACAGGGACTTGGATGAATAGTTGTGGAAAAGAAGCTAAAACATGCAAATTCAGAAGAAAGAAGGACCAAATCAGAACTTCATCCAAAGTCAGCAAACTGGCGAAATGATTTTTGCTAAGAAACGAATTCGCCTGAAGACATCGCCATGATTTGGAGTAGAGGGCGATGCAGCAGGCGATATAAAGAAGATCTCGCCTCGAAGATTAAAAGATTAAAACATGAAAGATGAATCAGAAACTCCACGCCTTTGTATGTCGACATCCTGGCAGAAATTTAGGCGATGAAGGTTGAACTTTTCCTACCTTGAGGCGATAGTTGAGGCAATAAAGGAGAAATGTCGCCAAGTCAAAGGATAATAACAGGCGACATTTGATGAGACATCGCCTAGAAGATTTTAACTAGAAGAGTGTTTTGGCGAAGAATATCAACACGCCTGAGCATCAGGCGACGCACTATGCCAATATTGAGAACATTTCGCCTAAGAAGATTGTTAGCTTGGCGATCAGGACAAGCGAGATTTGAAGAAGTCGTTTGGTTCAGGCGAAGGAACAGGCGACATAAATGAAGAAAAATATTACTTCGCCAATTTATGTTTCTTTGTTGATTTTATTTCAAAATTGCCACTAACCCAAACTTTATAAATAGCTGCTCAGATGAAGAGAAAGAGAGTTTTTTTTTTATAAAACAAAGTTTAGACGATTGATTTACTTTTGACATTCTGATATACTTTAAGAGAAATTCTAGATTCTTCTATACGCTCTATTCAACATCTTCAAAGAAGTTTCTTGAAGAAGTTTTGTACTCTGTTTCTGTTGATCATAGAGATTAGCTTGAAGATTGTGAAGCAACAACTGTGACAGAGTCTAGTTTCAATCTTTCTTGGTAAGATTTAGATCTTAAGCATGTCGATGATGATTTTTATACTTGATTGGATATGTTAAAGTAGATGTGCTAGCTAAAAGCTCTGTTGATTTATTGAATCTTGATGTTGATTATCATTTCAATTGCAAAGTTCTTGTTCAATTATAGCAAGATCTACTAGATTTCATGAGCTAATTGAATTACAAGAACGAGAGTTACGTAATATTGTTAATCTGAGATTTGATTTAGACCAAAGATGGCGATTAGGTTTCAGATATGAGAACAGAGGATCGTAGTACTAGAGATAGACTACAGATCTATTTTTCTACAGATTGTGCTATTTAATTGTATAGGTTGTAGTATATAGATATATGCAACTATATAATTGAGATCTGTTAAATTGAATTGAGAGATCTTTTAATTGAGCACTGATAATGATCTAGAAGGTAAATCAGTGATTTAAGGTAAAACTTGCATGAGAAGTTAATTGATAACAGATTTAGCAAATCAATTTATTCATTGTTAAGATCAATTACAGAATAGAGTGCTGACTTGAGTTTTAATTGAATGAATGTCATTAGTATCTTTTACTTCACATCAATTCTATGATTCTTATGATTCATTTTGTATATAGATTCTTTTAGCAATTCAGTTTAAATCTTAGTCTTAATCATGCTTCTTAGCTTAAAATCCCTGTGGAGACGATATCTAAAATACTACATTAGACATTGATAGGATTTCTGTCTGACTGCTGTGAACATTAATATCGGTAGAAAATTAAACCATCACAGACCCCAAGAAAAGAGATGTGGTAAACAATGTGTCTTTCATGACGACTTTGGCCACACGCCCGACTGCAACAAGGACACCTCAGGAGGTTCCTTGCACAAACCAACACACCAACCAACAACCAGCCACTACAATAGCAACAAGATCCCCATATGGTACGCACAATCCACGTGATCATGGGCGGATTGCTTGAATGTGGAACTACGTACTCGGCCGCCAAAAGGAGCATGCACCGTGTACACAATGTCAGCAGGAGGGCCGAATGAGCATATTTGGTTGAGGACGAGCTGGAAGTCACCTTTAATTTTAAGGAAAGCATCGACATCCTCAACTCACATCATGACACCTAGGTTATCTCATTGGGAATAGTCAATTGCCTCATCAAGAGGATACTGATCGACAACAATTCCTCGGTCAACATTATCTACATGGATATGTTGAAAGAGATGCAAGTAGAGGAGTCTAAGATAGCCAGGCAAGCCATGGTCCTAGTTGGCTTCAGCAGTTAGGTGAAACACACAATCGGCGAAATTGAACTACCAGTTTGGGCCGAAGGTGTCAACAAATATACCCAGTTGTGCGTATTGGAAGGACTTTCCAATTTCAAAGTCATCCTGGTTCGTCCTTGGCTACATGATATGAAAGTCGTCCCCTCCACGTACCATTAGGTGATCAAATTTCCAACCAAATTAGGTATCAAGCAGATAAGAGGTGATCAGGCCGCTTCAAGGGCAAGTAACCGAACGACATGAAATGCCATCCTGCATCTGCATAGCAATTACAGAGCGTACCATACACGGAGGAAGTGGAGCGCATATTGGATGAGGTACCCATCCACCCGACCGACAATAGCAAAATAGTACTCATTGGTTCCAGGTTGGACGCGTCAGTTAGGGAGAAGCTCATCCGTTTTCTTTCAACCAAATGCCATTGTTTCGCCTGGAGCCACGAAGATATGACAGGCATCAATCCCAACGTCATAACACACTGGTTGAACGTAAACCTGAAGTTTAAGCCTATCAAACAGAAAAGGAGAAAGTTCGCGTCTGACCACAACAAAGTCATAAATGAGGAAGTAGAGAAACTCCTAAGCATCGGGTCGGTAATAGAAGTGCAATACCCAGATTGGCTGGCCAACGTCGTTGTCGTGCGCAAAAAGAATGGGAAATGAAGAGTCTGCATAGACTTCACCGACCTGAACAAAGCCTACCCCAAAGACTCATTTCCCCTACCACATATAGACATCGTAGTTGACGCTACCGCCAGCCACGAGCCATTGAGCTTCATGGACGCCTTCAGAGAGTACAACCAAATCCTTATGCATCCCGCTGATGCCGAAAAGACAGCATTCATAACGGAGAGAGGAACCTACTGCTATAAGGTGATTCCCTTAAGCCTAAAAAATGCAGGTGCCACGTACCAAAGGCTTGTAAACCGCATGTTTGCCAACCTCATCGGCGAAACCATGGAAGTATACATCTACGACATGCTGGTTAAGTCATTGAGAGCCAAGCAGCATTTCGACCACTTAGAACAAAATTTCAAGTACTAGAACGCTATGACATAAAGCTAAATCCTTCCAAATGTTCATTAGGTGTCGTGGCCAGGAAATTCTTAGGTTACTTGGTCACTAAAAGAGGCATAAAGGTGGATCTAGATCAAGTACGGTCAATCGACAATCTCAGCCAGCCCAAAGGAAAGAAAAACATCCAGAAGCTGACAGGCCGCTTCGTCCGAAAAATGTCGCACTTTCTTTCGCCTGTTGAAGAAAGAAGTCTCATTTGAATGAGACCAATCATGCCAGGAAGCGTTGAAGGCTATCAAAGAACAAAAAACAACCAGCCCGGTCCAATCCAAATCACTCGACGGAGAAGAACTATTGTTGTACTTGTCAGTATCTGAGATGGTCGTCATCGCCGTGCTGGCCCGAGTTGAAGGAACAAGGCACGCGCCAATATACTATGTAAGTAAGGGGCTACTCCCTGCTGAAGAAAGGTACATGCCAATAGAGAAATTGGTATTATCTCTCGTGACTACGGCCAGAAAACTCAGGCCATACTTCCAGTCACACCCCATTGTAGTTATAACGGAACACCCCATCAGGGTAGACCTTCACAAGCCTGAGCTCTCAGGAAGAATAGTAAAGTGGGCGGTTGAATTAAGCGAGCACGACATCACTTTTCGGCATAGATCGCCATCAAAGCCCAGGCGTTGGCAGACTTCTTAGCCGATTTCACGCCCACCGCGATCGAAGAGCAAACAGATGAAATTCACAACATAGTTGACGACCAGCCACGACCGTGGAAACTATTTGTGGATGGAGCCACCATCCAAAGAGGCAGCGACCTGGGAATGATCCTTGTAATGCCCGAAGGTGACATCCTAGAAAGGGGAGTTAAGTGCGAGTGGTGGACAACCAATAACGAAGCTAAGTATGAGGCGTTGATACTTGGCCTGCATTCAGCTATAGAAATGGGAGCAAAAAGTAAAGATGCGTACAACGATAGCCAACTCGTTGCAAACCAACTAAACGGCCATTACCAAGCGAAATACGCCAAAATGATTGCCTACCTAAAAATCGTGGACAAACTGCGGGCCAAGCTCAAACGCTTAATCAAACGCTCAAACACTTAATCAAACGCTCAAATGCTTAATCTTAATAATTCAGAACTACAGCATAACCAAATTATCAGGTTTATAATTTCTGTATGAAAAGAACAATAGAACACAATCAGCACCAGCTTCAAGCCTTATTCACCCTACTATGATATTCTTCTAACCAGCTTTTCGGAAAGTCTAATTCCCTATTCGATGTTGGTAGAAAACTCGACTGAAACTAAAAATTACAGTGTTCAGACAAAAAATCCTATCAATGTCTAATGTAATATTTAAGATATCGTCTCCACACGGATTGACAGCTAAAAAGCATGATTGAAATTAATATTTAAACTGAATTGCTAAAAGAATTATATATACAAATTGAATCATAGAAATCAAAGAATTGATATAGAAATTGAAGCTGATGACATTCATTCAATTAAAACAAGAGTCAGTAGTCTATTCTGCAATTGATCTCAATAATGAATAAGCTGAATGCTAAATTTTGTTATCTATTACCTTCTCCTGCATGCTTCGACTCTAAAACACAGATTTACTTTCTATCATCATCAATGATCTGTTAATAAATCTCTCGATTCAATTTAACAGATCTTAATCATATAGTTGCATATATCTCTATACTACAATCTATACAACTGATAAGCACAATCTGTAGAAAACTAGATCTATAGTCTATCTCTAGAACTATGATCCTCTGTTCTTAGATCTGAAGCCTAATCGACATCTCTAGTCTTAATCAAGCTACAGATTAACAATATTACGTAACTCTCGTTCTTGTAATTCAATCAGCTCATGAAATTCAAGTAGATCTGACTATAATTTAACAAGAATTATGCAATCAAGTAATAATCAACATCAAATCACAGCAAATCAACAGAGCTTTTAGCTAGCATATCTACTTTAGCATATTTAATCAACATACAAAAATCATCATCGACATGCTTAAGATATAAATCTTACCAAGGAAGATTGAAGCTAAACTCTATCACAGTTGTTGCTTCTCAATCTTCAAGCTAAATCTCAATGATCAACAGAAACAAAGTACAAAACTTCTTCAAGAAACTTCTCTGAAAATATTGAAATAAAGAGTATAGAAGAATCTAGAGTTTTTCTCTCAAAAATAACAGAATGTCAAAAGTTCAAAAGATTCACAAAATTGGATACTATTGCTTCATTTGAGCTCCTATTTATAGAGTTTTAACTCAGTGGCAATTTTGAAATAAGATCAACAAAGAAACACAAATTGGCCGAATAAAGTTTTTCTCCATTTATGTCGCCTGTTCCTTCACCTGAGCCCAAGCGACTTCTTCAAACTTCGCTTATCTTGATCGCCAAGCGAAAAATCTCCTTAGGCGAAAAGCACTTCAGATAGCCTTTGTATGTCGCCTGATATCTTCCTTAGACTTGCGACATTTCTCCTTTATCGCCTTAGTTATTGCCTCAAAGCAGGCAAAATCCAACCTTCTTCGCCTAAATTCTCTGCTAAGGATGGCGACATGAGAGGGCGAGGATGTTTTAGTTCGCCTCATACGCTTTAATCCTTGAGGCGAGGTTTTCAATATGTCGCCTTCTTCATCGCCTTGCTCTTTCATCTTGTGGCGATTTATACAGGTGATATCTTTTTCAGCATAATCATTTTGCCAGTATTGTTGACTTTGGATGAAATTCTAATTTGGTCCTTCTTTCTTTTGATTTTGCATGTTTTAGCTCCTTTTCCACATCTTTTCATCCAAGTCCCTGTCTCAGCAATAATAGTCTAGAATTACTAAAAGTGTATTCAATATCTCATTTTTAAAGCTCAATTTCTTTACATTAAGCTCATAAAATATACTAAAATATAGGTGAATTCTAGACTTATCAATTACCCCCAACTTAGTCTTTTGCTTGTCCTCAAGCAATACTGACTAAAAATTTACTGAGACAGCAAACTTATATCATAACTTAGAGCAATTCATCAAGTACAGTTTTAAAATAATTCAAAACAGTGACCAGCTCTTCTTTCAAAATTTCAAATCAACTAACTCAAAACTGATCATTTTCTTCTTGTTGCAAAGTATCTGAGAAGATCCAAGCATTTTAGTTTTGAAACTACTTCATCACTGTAGTCTCTCGTAAGTGTTTGATCTCTAAGAATCCTAAAGGTTACTCACACAATACACTAGTCACTTTTAAGAATCAGAGTTATGTACCAAGGCAAATGTGATTCTAGTGTTTCACAAGCATGTATGAAGAAAAATTTAAGGACCTCACGATCATTCAACTTCACTCATACACTGTACAACACTTAGAGGTTCCTAAGTTCAGCACTGCCTATTTGTCTGCCTTAGAATCTCTAATTTGCATTTATAGGAAAAATGGACTCAAGTTAGCTTATGAAAGAAGGGGATTTCTTCAAAGAATTCAAAAATTTGGACAAACCACTAAATTCCTCTCAATCCCTCTATTCTTCACTTCTCTAGTGTTTCCCCACTCAAAAATACTTTATTAAGAATATCACTTTATTTATATACACTATCCACTCTTAATTTTTAGTGGCTCTTTTTCTTTATTCACCATTTGTTTTCTTTTTTTCTTTGCAACTTTTTTCTTAGAAGAATCTATATATATTTTTTTCTTTTTCTTTTATGTGAAAGCATTTTGCTTTCAGCAATTTCCAAAACACTCTTTTAATAAATCCTCACTTCCCATCTTTTCATCCCCAATTTAATGGTAAGTTCAAAGGGTAGGATTGAGATTATATCTCTATCTTTGTGGTTTGGACTGGATCAGGGACCCCCAAAAAAATCAATGAGAATGGAAACAAAATGGTTTACCTCACAAGATATCAAGGTCTTGTTATATCAAGCAGGCAAAGGTTTTTTAGTAGTTTCACTCACTCTCTCATATCAGGTCATGTTCCTTGGCAGATTTAAGACAAAACTTTACCCGACCAATGCCCTATACACTTGAGGAATGTATGAAAAATTTAAAGCAAACCTAGGAAGATCCTAATTTCTATAGAAGAAAAACTTATCAAATAAATGTGTTTAATAAGGAAGAGAATAAAAATAACCTCTCTCATGAAGAAAAAGGCACAAAATGAAGTTCAAACCTCACATACCACCCTAGGTTTTCTTCACTCTTTCCTTATCTAAACTCATCTACTTATTCACAATTCAAATCTGACCAGAATTTTCATCAGTGTTCAAAGAAATTTGTCAAAAATTGCTCACCAGAACTGCTTGTTTTGAACACTTATTTTTCTTTTTGAAATCTCATTTCATGAAAGACTAAATTACTTTGAATTATGAGCAATGTAGGCTCAATCATGCATTCAGACCTCTAACATCCTAAAAAAAAAAAATCAAACAAAATTTCCAAATAAAATCATAAAATCAAACTAAACCAAAAATAGAACTATAAAACTAAACAAAATACCAGCAATGCTTAGGAGAACATAAAATAATAAAAGAAGAAAATGGGATGTAGAAAATAATGAACCAGAGAGTTAGGCAAAATATCTAGATGTCGCCATTAATATATGAATAGTCTCCGCAATGAAAGTCAAGAAGAAAACTGGTCAGGCGAAATAAAAATAGGCAAGAAATAACATGTTCGCCAACCTTAGGCGAAATGCCCAGGCGAAATATAAAAGTTTCCATGTGAGAGTGACATTGATGTAATATGTCCTGGCAAAATATAGATCCTGCAGGAGAAATATTAGACAAAATAGAAATTTTTCCATAAAGGAAATCAAGAAGTAGGCGAAATAAAAGATGTATCGCCCCAAGCATTTGCCTGTACCATATTGAAAACAAAAACTTACCAACCAGACGGGAAATAAAGATCGCGCCTTAGTGGAGGCAAAAAAATGCTGGCGATTTAGGTCCTACCTCGACTGACACAATGTGTCATCAAAACCCTTGCAGAATAACCTGTAAACTTCAACATCCCAGGTGATAATTGATTACAACTTAATGATTCATCCTGTAGACACAACTCACATTGTTAAAGAAACACAACCCCTAACTTAAAACTTCAAATACACTCTGTACAAGTGATACACATCAATCACATTACTCTTTTAACCGTAAAAAAAATAAAGACACAAACACCATTCACATTACTCTTTACTGAAAATCAAAAAGAAATTAAAGTTAAAGACAAACGAATTCACATTACTCTTTTTTGACAAAATCATACAAACGAAATAAGTTCTAAATATATCAAAATTGTAACGTCCCAATTTTGGGGCTAGACGTTTTTCGGTTTTCGAATTTTAAGTTGATTGTTGAGCTGTTGAACTTTATTGTAACTCGTGAACATATCGAATATTGAAATGTTATTTATCTTCTTTGGATTGCTATGGGAGTGTCTATTGGTATTATAATGTTTATATTTCGAAAACCGAAGCAAAAATGAAGCAGAACGAATGAAGGAATGAAAGTGCGCAGCACTGGCTGCGCTGGCTACATAAGCTTTATGTAGCCAGGCTAATCGCCAGCGCTGGCGACAAGGGGCTATGTCGCCAGCCTTGTCGCCAGCGAGCGAATTCTGCAATATTGAAGTATTACTCTCGGTGCGTTTTAGCGACATAAGGCTTATGTCGCCAGCCTTATCGCCAACCACCGAAATTGGGTTTTAAAAACCTAAATTGGCCGAATCCTCATCATTCGCAATCTCTCTCTCGAATTCTCTCGTCTCGCAAGCGATTGTTCCCTCATCTTCGTCGCTTTCTCTCCGTTTGGGTGTCTACGGTAAGTCTCCTATCAACCCTAATCTCCTCCTTTTTGGATTTCAAGCATGAATGTCGATAGAATTGAGGATGATTGTTGATGGTTTAGGGTTGATTAGGTATTGGATTGGTTAGGGTTTTGTTAGAAACCCTAGGATTTGGGAAAGGTGGAAATTGAATGATCAACTTTGTAATCGGATTGGGTTTTGAGTAGGAATCGTTCGTATTATCGCTTCGTAGGCATTAGATTATTGTTTTTCACGATTGAACAAAGTTTTCGCTTTTCGTGCGTCACATGTTCGACCTATTGTCTAAACCAATATTGTTCATTCTTGTTGTTAGGCGAAGTGGACGGTGCCGAGGATCATGTCGGCGACGCTTAGCTTAGCTTATCGTCAGAAGAAAGGTTAGCAACGTCGTTTTAAACTCTACATTGGTTGTTATGTGTTTTATGATTGTGCATTAATACGGTTAAACAAGATAACCACATGAATGGTAATTGGTAAAGTTAGATAGTGATTGATAGGGTGGATATTGATTGTTGTTATTGTTGACATATTGCTGCTTAGATCAAATGATAAGTCTATTGCATGTTAGACTTAGGCTTTGGTTAGTTAGAGCTGGAAATAAATGGATAAGGCACTAATAAAGTGCCTGTCACATGTTGTTTGAAAGCCAATGAATTGCTATAACGAAATGACTGATTGTTAAATGGAAACTTGTATGTTTGATCACTTAACTCATTGATACGATTGCCCTAATCATGGTTGAAATAGTGATAGAATGACATGTCATTAGGGGTACCCGAGATATCTCAACCTATTGAGCAAAATAGGACCTTTGGTTTAGCTAGCCACATTGAAAAATTGAGTGACGACTCCTATTGGGTGTGACGGCACCACCGCCTGCAGACATATTGTTATTGATGGTCTTCGGACCTAATTGATGAGATTCTAAGGTAATAGTCCGTCCCGAGGGGGAATAAACGGCTCTACGGATCTCGGTCTTCGGACCATATTGGTGGCTTCGGCCTAATTGGCCCCGTTTCATTATTGATCCTAAATTAGTGGCAATCAAATAAAACTGGAATAAATAACTTGATTTATATTGTGTGATGATTGCTAGTGATTAGTTGATTGTTTGGGGGATTCTTAAACGAAATTTGACATCATAATTGGATATTTGATAATATTGAACACGTATAATGAATGTAATTAGTTTTAGTGGACTATCTCACTTTATTAAACCGAAATGGCATTAGACTTTGGTGGGATTGTATTCTCTTCCATTGATTGCTAGATTTAAGTGCATATGTGTGCCTCCTCATCATTGTATGTTTAAAAGAAGCATTGTGTGTGTTTGTTAGAGTATGACTTGCTAACAAGACATCGATAGCCTGACGTTGTTTTTCTTCCATTTTCTTGTCTACCTATTGAAATGTGAAACAGGTGATCGAGCAGATTGAAGGTCTCATTGCATTTTCCTTCATGATTTTTGGAACAAACTGAGAGCTATCTTTTTCTTGTGTTTGATTAGTTTTGAAAGACATGTAAAACTTTTCCTTTAGTAATTCAATTTGTAATGTTTAAAGACAACTGTTATAGGATTTGTAAGTCTTTTTAAAGTACTTGAGTACTTAATATTTTCGGATAATTATTTGGAGATTGTGAACTACTATTTGAATATGGATATATTTATGAACAGGTTTATTTTCAATTGAATTATCTGTATTATGTAATTGATTTTAAAATAGGGTCAAGATGATTACTTTGTAATCTACTATTTTAATATTAATGATTATAATTCCACATCTTAAAGAATGAATGTATTGATTGTTAATGTGACGCTCCGGCTTCCGTTCGCGGCTCTGCCGTGGCCGAGGGTTGGACGTTACAAAAATAATAAAGTCCAAATAACCGAAATAGCTAAAAATCATCCTGAGAAGGATCTGGGAGTTCTTCTTTTGGGGAGATTTAAAATTCAATCTCCTTCTCTTAGACTTATGACTGGAAGACGTCGCTGGACTGAGATTCAATACTCTAGCCACCATTCTTCTGATTTCCCTATCTGCTTGAAATGTTGAAAAAGAATCTGAACTGTGAGGCTTGTCTTCCTTCGTCTTCTTCTGGGCTTCTACCTTGTCATGCTTTCTTTTCTTTTCATTGGCCCTTACTTCTTCAGCCTCATCTTCTCTAAGGGGAGCAATAGTGAAAGCCCTATTGGGTGGATAACGCGTTGGGTTAGCCACTTGCCTCAGGAGGTTGCTATACCTTCGGATCTGTCTGAAAATAACAGAATAATATCCATCGGGAACATAAAAGACAGAGGCTGGCTCCCAAGAACAAGGAGTCTTGTTGTGATCCAAGATAAGTATCTCCTCTAAATCTGCAAATGTAACTGCAGGAACACTAAAAACTTTCTTGCTTTCATTTGCTTGTTCATTCTTTTTACTAACTTTCTATTCGTTTAAACTGCCTTTTCTCTCCTTGGGCTGTCCAGAAGGGCTTGTAGAAGAGAATTCCATTCCACTGAAGAATTCATAAGATGGCATCCTATTAAAAGTATTGAAGAACTCTCCTAACATGGCAGCTACCTCTTCTTCATTGAGAGTTCTAACTTCTTCTTCAACCAAAGGTACTTGACTGATAGGTTCAGGTTGAAGAAAATGTACTATTTCCAAGTTCTGAGAAACACTAGTTCTGTCTACAAAAATAGTGTCCTCAGTTGAAAATTCTCCCATCCTTGCTTGATTAATTAGTCTCTAAATTTCTGGATGAATAATGTTGAGCCTTGGGATGAATTCTTCTGTAGTAAGAGGTTGAAGCTGTGCAGTACACTTGACAGGTCCAAATGTGGAGGAACCTGACAAGTGTATATGAGAGGCTCTTGGACATAAGTTTCTAGAACTGAAAATTGATCCTCACTCTCCTCTGTTTGAGCTGATCCTAAACCTTCCCCTATCTCTTGAATAAATGGAGGTTGTCCAGCTGCCTCAGCAAAAGATGCTAACAAAAGGCCTTGCTTTTCAAAGTCAGCTGTATCAATCTCCTCACAATCTGAGGAATTAGAATCACAATCTGGTTTAGTCTCCACAGCTTTTTCTTTTTCATCCTTCTCTCATCTTCCTCTATTACTTCATTGGCAACCATTTCAGTTACTAGATCAAACTGACCACCCAAATTCCTCTATAGGTGATCCTCCTGGAAAATCAGAGCTTCTAGTTGATCATTGAATTCAGGCTGACTATTTATCAACTCTTCTTGTTCCAATTGAGGAGGCTAGTAATCATCTTCTTCTCCTTCTCGCTCAACAGGTTCCCTGATGCTTACCCCCTTTACAAACCTTGCAAAACCTACTGGAGGTGCACTCTTCTTAGCCATTTGTAATTCCCACAATTTCAGAAATTCTTGTGGATTTGAGATATTGTTGAAGAATTCGGCTATTCTTTCTTCAACCTTCCTATTAACCACTTCAGAAACCATGTCATCCAGCTGTTCTCTTGATAAGGGTTTAGCTACCCTTTCATTTTCTCTTCTGGGACTGTGAGTATGAGCTGTAATGGTCTCCTACACTGGTCTTACAGCTGAAGTAGGCGAAAAGAACTTGTTCTTCTTGGTACTTGACTTCTTGACCTCCCTCAAAGCCTTTAGTTCTAAGACTTTTTCCACAACTTCAGTGCAAGTTGTCTCATTTCCTTCTCTGCTCTCCCAAATTCTCAATTCCAATCCTCCAGTGTATGGCTTAGAAATAGCTAGCCACACATCCTTCTTTTTGCTTTTGACTCCATATCTCTCCAGTAAACCTGTGATGAGAGATGGAAAGTACAAAGTCCTTTGCCTGGACTTTTCCTTCCTCAGACTACAGACCCTTTTCTGGAGCTCTGAAAAGATCAACTAGCCCAAATGGATAAACTTGTTTTGGTTGAAATCCCTCAAAAACTTCTTCTCGTCTTAGTGAATCGATTGCCTTTGTTTCTAGGCATCACCTTATCCCTCAGCCATGTTAAGCATATGGTTGTGTGAATATCTAATTCACTAGCCAAGACATCCTCTTTAGAACCTTGAGTTGGATGCTGAAACCTTCTGAGACTCCTCAAGTCTTCCACTAGACCATAATAACTACAAATGGTCTCTGCAGATATATCCACCTGATGGCCTCTAATGCAAAAAGGATTATCCAACTCCCCAAGAGCCTCATTATAGAACTCCTCTACTAAGGTGGCACTAACTTTCTTAGGGTGTTCCACCATCTTCTTCATGAACCAGCCCAACAAATAATTTCCACAGCTCATCCAGTAGAATCCCATTTTCCTGCCAAAACTGCAGGTTCTCATTTTGCAGTGGGCTATTGACTTGGGATTGGTCCTTAGTAACCTCAGGTGATACTGCTTTCACCTTTTTTCCTATTGAAATGGCTCCATAGATAGCTGTTGTTTTCTTCTTGGTCACAACTGATTTCTCAACAGGAACACCCCCTTTCTAGCATTTGGTGTAGAAGGAGTTTTTGGTGTATTTTGAACACTATTCTTCGATGATGCAGTTTGTATTCCCTTTAGCTTAGAACCCTTAACTGATCCTGACCCAACAGACTTCGCAGTCATCTTCCCCTCATCAGAGTTGAAGTAGAGGGGGTCTTGGGAGTCTTCTCTTTAGATCTTGGCGAAGAGGGAAGAATTACCCTAATCTGGTAATTCTTTTCATCATAGATCTTCGGCTTGGCCTAAATCTTTGCCTTCTTGCCCTTCTTAGATGACTAAGAGTACCATCATTCTTTCTTTTGGCCATTTATCTGCAATTTGAAACAACATTTCAACAATTATAATCAAATATCAAATTGATAGAACATAACATCATTAAAGCAACAACATTATCAATATTAAACAATTGACAGTATATTACAACATGGTTTCCGTATTTATCAAGCACATTTATCAATCAAGACCTTAAACCACGTTTTACAACTTAAGCACTAACAACTATTGTCAATAACATAATCAATTTCATTCGCAAAATGTAACACCCAACTAACATCATACATGTTTATAGTAAAACCCATAGAGATTCGATTATTATTACCGTTAAACAATATTCTATTAACACCCTAGCAGTCTCGATCAATATATCAATATAGATAAAACAAAGCTGACTAACAACTTGCAACAAACTTAGAAAAACGTGCCTTGTTTGGTTGCTGTGATGAAATTGGATCGAAATGCAAAACCGAACTGAGAGATTTGCGATTAAGGGTTTCTGAGAAATTAAAAATTCAGAGAGCAAATGAATAGTAACGGTAAAATCGAATTTGGTTTATAAAGAAATCAGGAAATAGGCACAATGATGAAAGAACTAGGCGAAAGGCGGAAAGTTCTTACCTCGCCTCGTGTCATACAACGGTAACATTTGTGCGTGCCTACAATTCACCTAAATTTTTTTTTCCGCCACTTCATGAAGTGCAAGCGATATAAATGACCAAAATTTTAGGCGTGATAAAATTCATAACCAGGCTAGAAAGAATAAACTTGCCTTAAAATTTACCTGACTGGCGAAATAAAGTGGCGATATATCTATAATTTCGCCTTCACAAAGAAATTCAAGCGAAATAATGAGGCGAAAAGATCTTATCTTGCCAAAAGTATTTTCAAAACAGGCGATTCTCCAGGCGAATAAATCATACTTTGCCTAATTGAACTTGTTTCCAGGTGAAGAAATTTGGTAATATTAGAACTTAGCACCAGAAAACATACCTATTTGGCGAGATACAATGGCAATGTTTTCAATTCTCGCCTCACTTTACTTGTCACTGGGCGATGTAACAAGGCGAGATTCTTCCTTCTTCGCCTTTGCAAGATTGAGGTAGGCAAAGTTTTTGGTGTGACTATCCTTTCTCATCTTCACCCTAGCGATCAAGCATGGCGATATCCCATAATTCGCCAACTTCAAATCATTTATACAGGCGAAATGAAGTTATTCCTCGCCAATGAATAAACAACTCTGGCGAGTATTTTTGGCAATAAAAATGACATCTCGCCTTCTTCTTTAAACTTCAAGTTCATCTAAAAATAACAATTCTTTTGCAAAACATGAACTTGGTTAATCAAAAACTTACACAATTAATTGATCATAGTATAAATTCAAGACAAAAAAAATTAATTGTGTCAGGAGTATGCTTTGTTTAAGGTTGTTTAAGGTCGTTAGCATCGACCATGGAAAGAAAGTGAAGCGCTTAAAGACTGATGATGGCTAGGAGTTCTACATTTGCAAATTTAATTCACTCTACAAGAAATAATGTATAACGAGACATCTCACAATTAGTGGGACCCCCAACAGAATGGCGTAGCCAAACGCATGAATAGAACCCTTTTGGAAAAAGTTCATTGTCTGCTAAGTAATCTAAATTGATGCATGATTTTTGGGTCGAGGCTGCTTTAACAACTTGTTACTTTGTGAACTGTTCTTCATCGTTTCAATCAAGTGCAAGATTCCTGAAAAAGGTACAGTCTAGTAAACTTGCTAATTTTTCTGAATTACAAATATTTGGATGTGTTATTTATGTTCATTCAAACAATAGAAAGTTGGAACCTATGTTAAGGAAAGACATCTTTTTCGGTTATCTGAATGGTGTGAAAAGATATGGAGTTTGGCTTATTGATCCGAAGACATCAAAATCAATAATTAGCAGAAATTGCATCTTTGATGAGAATATCATGCTTCATAAAAAGAAGGAAAGTGTTGGTCCTGACACTTAGGTAGAGATTTCTAAGAAGAAGAACAAAGATATGCAAGATGTTAGGGTGGAGCCTCATCAAAAAATTATGAAAATTCAAATAAGATAGAGATTGAGACCATTTCAAGAGGAAGACCTACAAAAGAAAGGCGAATGCCTTCGAGGTTTGATGACTATGTTACCATAACTTGTGTCGCCGCATAAGAAATCAAAGGATCTAATGACCTAGTTACATGTAATGAATCCATCTCGAGTGATGATTCTAATAAGTGGTTAATGGCTATGCAAGAAGATATGTAATCTCTTTATAAAAACAAAACTTGGGAACTAGTAAGGTCTCCTGTAACTGACCGTTTTCGGGCTTAGTAGCTTGGGTCAGAATTTAGAGGTTTTAATGATAATTTTTAGAAGTTCTGATATAATTTGTAATATTTCCTAAGTCTAGGGGGTTTTATTATTAGACATCGTATAAGATCATTATAAACCCTAGAGAGTCATTCCAACCTCCTTCACGTTTTTAGAGTTGAGAGAATTGTGAGAGTCAAAGCGACTGTTCGCTAGGGTTTCCGCCAAAGTTGATTTCTGGTAAGTCTCTTGCGATTGTATGTTCCATTATCGTGTTACTGCACGTGTTCTAACGTCAGATAATCTGTTTCAACGCATAGGTTCCGTTCTGCAATCCTGTTTTCGATTAGGGTTCCGTCGTGGTTCTGAATTCTGGTAAGATTTATTTTGTCTTACTCTCGAATCTCGTGTTATTATTCTGTTCTCAATCGCTAATTCTATGATTCCATCAGCTGGGTGTTTTCCATCGGGATACTGTGCGGTAGGCGTCGCGGATTGTAGTGACACTGTAGTCTGAGTCATTTCGGTAAGTCTCGTACCTTTTAGTCGGATTCGTATCTTGATAGGGTCTGTCCGGTTCAGTTAGGGCCTTATTCTGTCGGGTTCAGGTTGAGTTGGAATCCTGTATTCTGCGATTAACATTCTGGTTCCGTTCTGCAGAGGGGCAGGAGAAAGGAACTGCTCGGGCTAAGGAGTAAGCGTCTCGCTGTTGGTTCTGCCGTCGTGGTTAGTGTTTCGTTTTAGTCCAATATATTGTATGTTGTACTATTTTCTGGATGCTGCATGTGTCAATTGGTTGTTATCTGTCTGCCGAAATAAGCCTACTGTCTAAATACCGAACTGTTAATATTAAACTGATTTCAACTATTAATATGTTAAATTGATTCAAATAATGAACTAAGTATCGATCTTGATTACTGGACTGTTGAATACTGTAATTTAACCGAATAATTGCCCTAGGACAGTTTTAGGTGGAATCTATGGCATGCCTAGGAATAGAGGATCCTCATACTGTTTATATTGGCTTGAAGTGCCACTACTGATACTGAACTGCTTGGCTTCGGTCTTACTGAATTACTGAATACTAGGCTTCGGCCAACACGGCTACTGTACTGTATATTCTGTTTTCCGCTGATTAGCTACTTGGCCAATATTCTTAAAATATACTAAGACAAACTCTGATGTATTCGAATTCTGGACTGTTGTGTTTTGTCAAACTGGACTATTAAAGGCTGGATTAATGTTGTTTGTTTGTATGAATTGGAATTAATAAATTGGTCACAAATTGGATGCTATCGGGATGGGTTCTAATAACTTATACGTACTAATCGGATAACTGGATTAATATGGCTAGATATATAATTCTGAACCAAACTGTAGAGGAACCGTCGTGTTCGCGCGCTTGTATTTTGTTGACCGGCTAGTATTCCTTATTCTGGTTAGCCACTGTAAATAATTATACAAATTGAAATTTATAAGTTAATTAAGGAGTTGCGTCCGAGTTTAAGAAAGATAATCAATAACTGGTTGTTTGATAGGATGATTGGTGTGTTGACTGATATATCGGACTCTAGGGAGTCTGTAGAGCCTTGCATTGTGTGCTCCCATGATTAGAGTCGAGTCTAGGTCACTTTGTATGTGTATGTTGGAACGTGAGCGCTAACTTAGACTAATTCATAGTCTAACATTTCCTTTATCTCTTTATATTCTGTAATCTGGGAATAAAATCCCAAGTTGAGTGCAGGTACTCCGATTGTTTAGGCGCTGTCTCATATACGGATCACGGCGTACATCATCAGCATTCCATTTTTATTACTGTTATGTTATTTTCGTACATTGATTCATGGATTGTATTTGGGACTTTTATCTTTGGAGTTGTATTGGATATTGCTGGATATTAGTATTGTTATGTTTCTTGGGACTGTTGGACTTTCGGACTATAGGACTGATTTTGGGATTTTGAATTATTCGATTATTATGTTTTCGTATTTGTTGTGTGGCGTCAGATTCCTAACCATGGTTCTACCAGGGTGGGGGTTTGCCGTTACATCTCCTATAGGAAAGAAGATCGTTGGACGTAGTAACTCCTCCTTTGACGAGTTTCAAATTACTATACACATACCATAGGTAAGCACAGAAATAAATATAAGAATTTAGACCTGACACTAGTAAGGCCTCCTTTGACGAGTTTCAAATTACTATACACACACCACAGATAAGCATAGGAATAAATATAAGATTTTAGACCTAACACTTCTTTCGATGACCTGATCTTAGACAAGGGCTGTAACATGCAATTAGTTAAAAAGAACATGTTATTACGCTCACAACATATAATTAGAATCAATTAAAGGGATCAAACACATTTCTTCTATTTATGAATCTTTATAAGTTTCGAGATGACATAACATACATACAAATACACACAAGTTCATCATTTAAAACAATTTTTAAAGTAAGGTAATAATAATGGAGAAAAATCATATATTATGTGTAATGATACATTAATAAAATCTCATCTAAGTTAATTAGCATGTCAAAATTGTTACAAACTAAAATAATTTGATAAATATAAAATGACACAAATCGACACAAATACAACTAGAGATATTACATCCACGTGGCATACAAATAAACTAACCCACCACTAACCAACAAGTTCAATAAAAGATTAGCATCTTACGGTTAGCAAATTCAAAGCTTTGAGACTTAAAATAAATAGCTGAAGAAGGAAGAGAGGAAGAGAATGAATTATCCCTTATTTCGAGAGTGGTGGAGATCGCAGAGGAGATCCTGTCGATGTTCGGAGGAGGATGCCGGAGTCGCTGGAAACGACTCTGGACGGAGGCGCGTTGGATGATGTAGTCGCTGGATGTGAAGCAGGAGTTGGTAGCGGCGTGCGGCGGTTAGGGTTCAAATGACTTCTTCTTCATAGCGTGGGTTGATTTTTAATTTTTTTATTTTATTTTTTAATTTTATTTTATTTTATTTTATTTTATAACAATAAATCTTTTTCTTTTTTGGTTTTTTTCCTGCCCAACAAAGAAAACCAATTAGAATTAGAAATTCTAAAAATTATATTATTGCAATCTTTATTAAAATAATAATAATAATAATAAAGAAATAGAGTAAAATAAAATGAAAAATAAAAAATATTGGAAAAATTAAAAATTTTGGTTTTCTGAATTTTTTATTTTTTTTTTAATTTTTTAAAAATAAATAAATAATAATAATAATAACAATAGAATAAATAAAAAAATCATTATTATTAAATATCTAAAATAAAATAAAATATAATAAAAATAATAAAATAGAAAAACGAAAAAAATTGAAAATAAATAAAAATAATTGAAAATAAAATAAATAAAATAAAAATTTTGGGTTGCCTCCCAATAGCGCCTTGGTTTTACGTCTCTGGCTAGACACGGTGAGATCATCCAAAAGTTTGTCGTGGACACGACAAAAATTCTTCACAGATGTTCACTTGGAAACCCTCGTAATAGGGTTTAAGTCTGTGCCCATTGACCTTGAAAACCTTCCTTGTTTCCATGCTCTTTATCTCTACTGCACCATGAGGAAACACATTAATAACAATAAAAGGGCCAATCCATCTTGACCTCAATTTTCCTAGAAACAATTTAAGTTTCGAATGGTACAACAAAACTTTTTGGCCTACTAAAAACGATTTTCTAGAGACATGAAGATCATGTTCTCTTTTCAATGCCTCTTTGTGGTGCTGAGCTTTGATGTAAGCATCATTCCTGATTTCTTCTAACTCTTGGATTTGGAGCTTTCGCTGCTCACCAGCAACATTTGTTCTCAGGTTGCACTCTTTCACAGCCCAAAATGCCTTATGCTCAAATTCAACCGGTAAATGACAGGCCTTACCATAGACAATGTGATAAGGGGACATCCCAATAGGTGACTTGTAGGCAGTTCGGTATGCCCACAGTGCATCTTCCAAACGTAAAGTCCAATCCTTCCTGGAGGGATTTACTGTCTTTTCAAGGATTGACTTGATTTCCTTGTTTGACACTTCAGCTTGTCCGTTTGTCTTCAGATGGTAGGCGGTGGAGGTGCGGTGCGTCACTCCATATTTTCTGAATAAGGCTTCAATGGTCCTATTACAAAAATGGGTTCCGCGATCACTGATGATGGCTCGAGGTGTACCATACCTGCAGAAGATATTAGACCTAACAAAGTCTGTAACAACTTTAACATCATCAGTCCGGGTGGCTTTAGCTTCCACCCTTTTTGAAACATAATCGACAGCCAATAAAATATAATGAAACCCAAATGAAGGTGGAAAAGGACCCATGAAGTCAATACCTCATACGTCAAAAAATTCCACTATCAAGATTGGAGTCATAGACATTTGATCACGACGGCCTAAGCTCCCTGTTCTCTGACAGTTATCACAGGTTTTGCAAAAGACGTATGCATCATAAAATAAATTGAGCCAAAAGAATCCACAATCAAGTACCTTTTTGGCTGTCCTTCGAGGTCCAAAATGACCTCCACAAGATTCTGTGTGGCATGATCTCAAAATTGATTCAGTTTCCTCCTTAGGAACGCATCTTCTAATCATCTGGTCCGAGCAATGCTTCCATAGATAAGGATCATCCCATACGTAGTTTCGAGAATCTCTTTTGATCTTATCCTTCTCACCCCTGCTCAATTCAAAAGGTAATTTACCAGTAACGAGATAATTGACTATGTCAGCATACCTGGGATGGGTCATGCCCATGGCAAATAAATATTCATCCGGAAATTTGTTGTTCAAAGGTTGAGTTGTCTCAGAAGTGACTAGTCGGCTCAAATGGTTTGCTATAAGATTCTCCGATCCTTTCTTGTCTTTTATCTCCAAATCAAACTGTTGAAGTAGGAGAATCCATCGAATTAACCTGGGCTTCGCATCTTTCTTCGACATCAAATATCTGAGAGCTGCGTGATCAGAGGAAACAATCACTTTAGTACACAATATATAAGAACGAAAATTTTCTAAAGCAAAAACAATTGCTAAAAGCTTCTTCTCCGTTGTAGAGTAGTTGCATTGTGCACTATCCAATGTCCTGGAGGCCTAGTAGATCACATGAGGTTCTTTTCCTACTCTTTGCCCGAGGACTGCGCCCACGGCGTAGTCACTTGCGTCACACATTATTTCGAACGGAATGTCCCATTTAGGGCTTTTCACTATGGGCGCAGTGACAAGTTTCTCTTTTAAAACGTCGAACACTTCTTTGCAGCTTTCGTCAAAGTGGAAAGTAACATCCTTCTTTAGCAGATTACACAGAGGTTGGGTAATCTTGGAAAAGTCCTTGATGAACCTCTTGTAAAATCCTGCATGTCCAAGAAAGGAACGAACTTCCCGTACACATACGGGGTAAGGCAAAGACTTAATCACATTAATCTTAACTTTATCGACCTCTATACCACGTGCAGAAACAATGTGACCGAGTATTAAACCGTGATCTACCATGAAATGGCATTTTTCATAACTTAATACTAAGTTCAAGTCTACGCATCGTTGCAAAACCTTACCAAGATTAACTAAACAAGATTCAAAAGACTCTCCATAAACAGTGAAATCGTCCATAAATACCTCGATTATACTCTCAACATAGTCAGAAAAAATACTGACCATACATCGTTGAAACATTGCAGGAGCATTACATAACCCAAACGGCATCCGCCGATAGGCAAATGTACCAAACGGGCATGTAAAGGTCGTCTTTTCCTGATCTTCTGGCGCAACTGGTATCTGCCAAAAACCTGAAAGACCATCAAGGCAACAATAATGAGATTTCCCTACTAACCTTTCTAACATCTGATCAATATAAGGTAAGGGAAAATGATCTTTCTTAGTCGAGGCATTCAATTTACGATAATCAATACAAACCCGCTACCCGTTTTGGACACGAGTGGGAACCAACTCACCATTATCAGTTTTGACTACCGTTATACCTGTTTTCTTAGGAACTACCTGAACTGGGCTTACCCAATTACTATCCGAGATCGGATAGATCATACCAGCATCCAGAAGCTTTTGAATCTCCTTCTTCACTACTTCCATCATTGGAGGTTTTAGCCGTCTCTGAGGTTGTCTAATAGGTTTGCAACCCTCCTCCAGAAGTATTTTGTGCATACAGGTGGACGGACTGATACCCTTTATGTCATTGATGGTCCACCCTATCGCTTCTTTGTGCTCCTTCAGGAGTTGAACGAGTTGGACTTCCTGCTTAATGCTCAACTTGTTGGAGACGATCACTGGTAGTGTGTCCTCCTTGCCTAAATAGACGTATTTCAGATGGGTGGGTAGAGGTTTAAGTTCCAAAATCGGTGCCTGCATAATTGAAGATAATTGAGGTTTAGTCGTGGGCATAGCGAAAATTGGATTAATACCTACCTCTGGATTTAACGCTTCCAATTCATACAAAACTTCCACCAGAAGTTTGTCGAAGGAAAAATCATTCTTTTCATCTCCTACCTGCAAACTGTTGCACAACACCACTTCTAGTTCATCTTCCCTGCTTAATTCAAAACATTGTTGAATAAAAGGTTCTACAACATCCATACTGCAAATACTAGACAAATCGTTAGGTTCTACAACATCAAACTACACTTGGCAATTTCGCCATCAAATTCCATAGTTAGAGTACCATCCCGAACATTGATCTTAGTTTTCGCAGTACTAAGGAAAGGTCTCCCTAGTAATAAATCAGAAGGAGTCGTAGAGATATCATTACCACCCATGTCTAACACATAAAAATCTGTGGGAAAAATCAAACCCTTCACCTTAACTAAGACATCCTCTAGAACTCCCTTAGGATAAACTAGGGACCTATCAGCTAATTGAATGACTACCCCTGTTTCTTTCAAAGAACCCATTCGCAAGCATGAATAAAGAGAATACGGCATTACATTAAGTGAAGCTCCTAAATCACACATTGCTCTTTGAATTTCTATACTATCAATAGTGCAAGGGATAGCAAACAAACCTAGATCTTCTCTCTTAGGGGGTAGTTTCTTTTGTAGAACAGCTGAAACATTCTGCCCCATCAAGACCTTCTCATATCCGCTATGCTTTTTCTTATTCATACACAATTCTTTAAGGAACTTAGCATATTTAGGTATTTGTTTAATGGCATCGAGTAAAGGAATGTTTACCTCTACCTTACTGAAGGTTTCGAAGATCTCTTTCTCTTCCTTGGCTCTCTTAGACTCCTCGAATCTGCCAGGAAAAGGTGGTCTAATTTCAACGGCTTTTGGCTTCTCCGGTGTTGATTGATTAGTTTTGACGCTGATTTCTTTTTCAACTTGCACCCCTTCGCTGTGGGCACGGTTCTTCCCTCGAGTTAGGGTTTCCACGTTGATTTCCTCTTTCTGCTCTTCGTTATGGGCACGACTATTAGTTAGGGTTTCTTTACCATGGGCGCGACTATCTGTCAATTTCTTACCACTCCGCAAAGTCACTGCACTGACGTTCTTTGGGTTCAACTCTGTTTGCGAGGGCAGCTTCCCTTGAGATTCTAGTCTACCTACTGTAGTAGCAAGTTGACTCATTTGTTTTTCCAAGTTTTGAATGCTGGCCTTTGTCTCCTATTGGAATTTCTGAGTTTCCTGCTGAAATTGGTTTGTGTTAGTTGCTAATTGTTTAACAATATCAGACAGAGACATACCTGGTTGTTGGTTCTGAGGAGGTGGTTGTCTTTGTTGATAATTCGTCGACCCGTATCTGAGATTAGGATGATCCCTTAATCCCAAATTATACGTGTTGTAGTAAGGGTCATACTTTCTCTGACCTCCATAATATCCTGCTGCATTGACTTCTTCTATTTCATCTTCTTGCAAAGTAGGACACGCATCGGTAGGATGTTCAGGCGAAGCACATATTCCACAATTCCTTACCTGTGGGCGCGATTGCTGAATATTACCTGCAGCAATTTTATGTACCAAAACTGACAGTTCCTTAATCTGATTTGACAAAGCAGAATTACTTATCTCATTAGCAGCTTTAGAAGGTTCAGAACAAGATTTATGGTTTCCTGTTGCTGCTGCCATCGTAGAGATCAAATCCCTAGCTTGTTGTGGGGTTTTATTTTCAAGGGAGCTTCCACTAGCTGCGTCAATCATGTGTCTCTCCATAGGCAAGAGACCATCGTAAAAGTACAGGATCAGTGCTTCTTCAGTTAGTCCATGCTGTGGGCAGCTTGCACAGGTCCTTTTGAAACTCTCCCAGTAATCATGTAGAGACTCTGAATCCTTCTGTCTACTACTGCATATCTCCCTTCTGAGTGTCGCAGCTCGCGAGACAGGAAAGAATTTTTCCAAAAACACTCTTACCATCTGATCCCAGGACGTGATTGATCCGGATGGCAAATAGAATAGCCATTCCTTAGCAGCATCCTGCAGAGAGAAAGGAAATGCGCGTAGCTTGATCTGTTCTTCAGAAACACCTTGAGGTTTCATTGTTGAGTAAGTGACATGAAAAGCCTTCAGGTGTTTGTGAGGATCTTCATTTTCGATCCCATGGAAGGTAGGCAACAAATGGATCAAACCCGACTTCAATTCGAAATTTCCTTCTGTTTAAGGGTAACTAATACACAGTGGGGTTTGATTGGCTTATGGTCGGCCTAGCTCCCTGAGTGTACGTTGTTGTTGACCATTTATTTCCATGGCTATGGGCGCGGTAAAGGCACAACAATCACCAGAAGTTGAAACTGTAACGTGCGTTCCTTGATTTGGTGTGGTTTTGAGAATCTGCTTCCGAATTCTTGCTTCTCTTCGCAGTCTACGTGCAGTCTTCTTGATTTCAGGATTGTATAGCAATTTTATCGTACGATCAGACCTGGTCATACACAAATACAAAATTAATTAGTACCGTTCCCGGCAACGGCGCTAAAAACTTGATGGGTGTCGAATCCGTCAGTATTAAATTAACCTGCAAATACAAATAATTGTAGCAAACAGGGTCGATCCACAGAGAACGGAAATTAATTAATGTATCGTATTGACCAAATCAAAATAAATGAGGGGGGTTTCGAGATTATGCGAGTATTTAAAATAAATCTAAATCGGAGATTAAAAATCAATTATAATTAAACATCCAACTAAGTCAATTTATTCGAATCAGGTGTTGATCATCGAAACTAAAAATATCTATGTTGTTTAATAGTCACAATTATAGCTATTGACAACGTGCCTAATAACCAATCTTTTCCTAGATAGACTGATCGGGTACGACCCTTTGAATCAATCACTAACCTAACACATAGACTGCATTATGAATTAGAAAAGACCCGTGACCATAACCAATTGAATCGGTACGACCGTTCTTGAATTATGATTATACACTCTCAACACTACCTAGGTCAAATTAACTACGAGCTATTTGACATGCAATGTGTTAAGCCTAATTAACCAATCAATTGCGCACTTAATTAATTAATCAGAATCAACATGTGCATTTAACCATGCCCATAGAGAATGCATAAATATCAAACAATATAGCAGAATAAAACAATTCTCACAACACGGTAATTAGAATTGACTTAGCTGGATGAGGTTCGTTTAGCTCCTCATGGGCGCGGCGAACTTCATTTGCTTAATATAATTGATCGTTCCAGAGAGAATAAAAACCCAGAGTATTTTCCTATTTCTCTCGATCAAAATTTAGAATCAAAAGGAAGGAGGAGAGCCTTTTACAATCGTTTCTTCCTAAAATAAATCCTCCCTAGAAAATCTAAAACGAACTCGTAAAAATCTCTAAATCAAAATCTCAATCGTTCAGATCACAATTTAAATTTGAGAATTAAAAATATAACAACTCTGATAGAATTGACTTGGTCTTGTTGACTTGCCAGCTTTAAACTCCCAGAATTCTTCAATACTTCACAATTGCCTCCAAACTGTCAACAAATACAAAAATAGAGCAATTAGATAGTATATATTCAATAAAGTCCCCGAATTGTAAATAAAATAAGGTAGAAATGTTGTGCATTTCATGCCCAATCACTTCATAAAGATAGTCCTGAAATGCTAGTCAAGCATTTTTTTTTAAGTGCTTGTTTGGCCTTATTTGGGTCTATTTAGAACTCAACAATACAATAATTGGGCTTGATTTGTAGCAAAACACCTAGCTCATTTTGCTGCGAAGAAAAAACATAACTGACGAGGCGTTACACATATGCTTATTATGTTGCAAATCGGCCTAACTTGTTTACCTACAATCCAGCCCGGCTCGTTTACCTATTAATACAGCACCAGCATCCGTAGTGAAACGTCTATGTTCAAATTGAATTTATAGCAAATTGGTAAAATACATTTAAAAAAAAACAAATTGGGATTTAATTATAATTTTAGGGTATTTGAATCAAAAAGTTAAATAAAGATGTATTTATTCTAACACCCTTTTGTAATTATTTAAACTTTCGGTTATTTATAAATTTTTTAATAAGACTATTTTTAGGGCAAGTGTCTGAAACGAGTCTATTATGAGGTCCTTCACTTTTTTTCGATAATAAAATAATATGACAAAAATAATTAAAAACCACGAAATTAAAACAAGTTTAATTACTCTCTTTTACATATAATCTCTCGCACAGGGATAACAATGGGTACAAACCGACTAAAACCCGCCAACCCGAATTCATTAGATGTACCTGAATTCGACCCGAACCCTATACATTTTTAATGGATTCAAGTTGGATTTGAACCCGCTGATTCGGGTGCACACACGGGCATCCACGGAAAATAAATAAATTTTAAATATATATATTAAATGATAATCATTGAATTAAAATTCAATATAACAATTAGTTCATGTTAATATATATTACTACTATTGTTTTAAAATGGAGTTTATTCCGACAACCCATTAGTTAACGTTTCAATTAGTGGTATATGATACTAAATTTGCTTTATTTAGATTTTTATAAATTAAAAAAAAAATAAATAATACTAAATATTAAACTAAAATTGATTAAAAATTTGTATAAATTTAAATTAAAAAATAAAATTATTTTTTTTCTAATTAAAAAAATAAAAATTTTATGGGTTCGTGGATTCAGGTTAAGGTTACTCGAACCCGAATCCAAACCCTGAAAATTAAAGGATTGAAAATGAAACCCGAACCCCGAACCCACGATGAATTTTGTGGATGGACATCCACGGGTTTGTGAGTTCATGGATTATTTTACTATCTCTACTCTCGCATCTATTTGTAACTTTTTCATTTGTCAAATTTTTAAGAGATCGATTTGTCACACGAGAGACTCATTTTTCTTTCTATTCTATGAATATAAATAAAATAATAATAGCAGGCGCGTTTGAAATCAGAACTTCTGATGACCTAGAAAGCCTAGAAATTGAAGGTCCACATCTACTAGTTATTCATCAGCTTGTTCGAATTATATCGAGTTGAATTCCTACCATTAGTTATTGAGTCCATTGGATTTGTAGACTTTTTATTAAAAAAATTATACTTTTAGACCAAAATTAAATTTTTTTGTAAAACTAAACTTTTTTCAAAAGTTTTTACTAGAAATAGACCAAAATGTCTATAATACCCTCTGCTTCCCGGTCTTTGATTTGCTTCCCGGCAAATCAGACCGGGAAGCACAACTACACCGGAAAGCAGCAAAATATAACTGCTTTCCGGTCTTCTGCTTCCCGAACCGGAAAACATGACACTGGCAAGCAGTTATATTTGCCTGCTTTCCGGTCCCCTGGGAAGTTCATTTTTGCAATTTTTTTAATAAAAGTTTTAGAGTTGGTCTAAAACTAAAAAGAAAATTCCATGATTTAATTTTGAGTATTTTCACTTAGTTATTCGTTGAGACAACAAGTAGCTTTTATAATAGAGTTAATTGCACTCACACCCCCTGAACGATGGTAAATTACACACAAATAAACATTTTGGTTTTAATACACACCCACACCCCCTAACCCAATAATAAAAACCTTGTTTAATTAATAAAATTATGAATATAACAATTAAATTTGCAATTCTGAATATATATGAATAATGTAATGTTCATTTAAAGTTAATTTTACCTTATATTTTCACTAATTTTTATGGCTAGAAGGGGTGTGATTGTATATTAATACCAAAATATTCATATATGTGTAATTTGTCATCGTTCAGGGGGGTGAGTGCATTTTAACTCTTTATAATATATGTACATATCATATGTAATTAGATAAAATTCGAGGGGTCATATTAATTCACTCTTTCTTTCGTTGTCCTATGTAGTTACCTTAAAGTAGAGGGACAAATATGACAATTCTCCAATCAGAGATTTTTTATATTTCCGTTTCTTTTCCCAAAACAAAAAATCTCGACTTTTCATCTCATTTCAACTTGGACATCTGACCACCTCTCTTCTCTCTACACTCCACCGCTCTCCGTTGAATCTCAACCGTCGATCCGCTCCGGATGTTGCCTTTGATACACTACTTCTCCGTCTTCGTTCGCTTTCAGGTCTTTCTATTCTTTCTCGCTCTTGAATTGTAACTTTCTTCGCTCTGATTCAACTTCTAGGGTTTCTTCGATTTTTTAATAAAATTATGGAGCAAGAATCGCACAAGGTAGAGCTAGATGAAACTAGTCATGAGTCGAAAAACAGTCCGATTCTATGTGCAAATAATTGTGGCTTCTTTGGTAGTGTTAACACCAACAATCTCTGTTCAAAGTGTTACAAAGACTTTCTTTTAAACCAGTCGAAGAATCCTATTGTTGAACCAGGAGAGGACAAACAAGTGAGTCCTCTTCAAGACAACATCAACAATGTTGACGTTGACGATAGAACTGGTGCTGAAGAAGAAGGAGCATCTTCGGTGACACCAGCGGAGGAGAAACGGTCTGCAAATAGATGCAACTTCTGCAAGAAGCGGATTGGATTGACAGGCTTTAAGTGTCGATGCGGACAGACGTTTTGCTCTCTGCATCGCTACTCTGATAAGCATAATTGTCTGTTTGATTACAAGAGCGCTGCACAGGATGCCATTGCTAAGGCCAATCCGGTTGTCAAGGCCGATAAGGTCGAAAAGATATGAGGTGATGGAATTGAATTTGTAGTTGCGTATTTTTATATATTTATTTGTGTCTTCCTTATTGTACAGTTTGGTTGCTTTATCATTGCTGTATATTGAGTCTGAAACATTTGGTGATTTATATATATAGTATATCAGTGGATGTATTGAATTTAAATTTGATTAATTGAAGAATGTGATTAGTACTTGTAATTGCAGGTGCTCTCTTGTTTCTTGTTGTTTGAGTCCTGTATTGTTGGAAACTAAATTGTGTTTTGCTCAGCATTTAGAGTTTGAATTGCATGGAATCATTAGTTTGGATTCAATTAGTTCTATGTCCGTTGTTTGTGCTTGTTTCACCTATGTGGCAGAGTTTTGGTTTATGTATGTCCAGTTTCTTTGATTAGAGGAGTGATTTTCTTGATTCAGGTCTGCAAGTAATTGGTCATATTGATGTATCCTAAGCATATTTTCTAGGTCTAATGGTATTTTTCTTGACCATGCCTTGTCTTTGAGAACTAAGAGAATGCTCGACATTTGTATCAATATGTGAAATGAACTTGTTTCTTGTTTCATGCTTGCATAGTAATATATTTCATTTCATAAGATGAGGTAATTGCTCATGCCTGGCTCCTTTGGTTTAAGTATTTCTCTGCTGTAATTTTGCCCCAAGAGTCTGTAGGTTGCATTAAATATTAATCATCTAGATAGGACGGTAAGTTTTCTTGAACCTTTGGTTGTTTCACCTGTTTCTACTCTCGCTTGACATCTTTTAGATAATTGGTATTAAAAGTTTGATCGCTTTGATCCCCATATGGGTGGTCCTAATTAGCAAACGGTTACTTAGATAATTGGTAGATCGAAAATTATTGGATATTAAAGTTGCTTGCCCCGCAATAAATATGAATGCCGGTCATCGTCAGTCTTTTGTCATTTCCGTTGTTGGGCTGTAGATGACGTCCGGTCCAGGCATACTGCAAGGCAGGTGGTTTTTCTGTTGATTATTAAATTTGGCTTTTTTTCAGGTTTGTACCATGTGGTTATATATATATATATTTTTAAATTTGAAAAAAATAGAATATAATTAAATTTATAAATAAAAATGTTCTTAATATTTTATTTATATTAATAAATTAAATTTAAATAATTCAATCTAACAATATTATTTTAATTTCAAATGTTTTTTATTTTAAAATTTTTTTATCAATAAAAAAATGAACTTCAATAAATTCATTACATACTATATATATATATATATATATATATATAAACATTTTAAAATTTGCCATGAATTTTACAACTCTGACCTGAAAATATGTGTCTGATAAAAAAATAATAATAATAAATAAATAAATAAAACTCTTGAAGAGACGTGGTGATGTGATTGTTTGAAAAATTTATGATTAAACATTAGCACATTTTCAGCCTAATCGAGTCATATTCTCAGATTAATAAATTTTTCCCCGTGCTTTTTGAACTTGTTTTGATGAAATGCTGTGTGCGAAGGAGTTGTGGATATGGTGGCATTTTGCAGCTAAACTTTTGGGAATGTTTTGTATGGATGAAGTAAAACAACATGGGTTAAAACCGTTTTGTTGCACAAGCCTTCAAAAATAATTAAGAGAAGTTTAAAAAATATACTATTTATTGAACATGACATTAATAGCCGTAGATTGAAAGTAAACATTATAAAAATAAACTATTTTGGTGCTTAACTTATCTCCTCCGGTAGCATTTTTTATTTGGATATATATTGTTAAATTTGAGAATGCTTTTGCATATCCATTTCATTTCAAATCTTTGATGTTTTAGGAGGAACTTTTTTTATTCTCTTTGTCGCCGGACGTTTGGTCCGGATTAGGGTGGCCAATCATTTTCGCTCCTAATATGAATAAAGTGCATGACATACGTACTTTTTAAATTTTCAATTCTGTAATGTTTACATGGATATCTTTGAATTTGAAACATTCCACAAGAACATGTCCAGTTATGAAGGTTGATGGTAAACCATTTTTGACCCCACATGAGGTAGAGGGTAAGTACTGGATGGCTGAGAAGTATTGTGTTTTTTGAGATGATAGTTGATACAAATATTTCTTGCAAGCTTTTGGTTATTTGCACCTTAATTATATGTTGACACTAAAGAAATTCGCCAACAACTTGAGTATTTGAATCTACCCCTCACGATTAAACAATTCAGTAAGACGGTATTACGTCGACTTAACAAGTGTTGTTATTGGAAGATGGCGAGTGCCTATCAGCAAGTTGTTAATGCATTCAACCAAATTTATAGTCATTTGTCCATATCTATGATTGTCATCATAAAACAGAGTTTATTTTTCTAATAGCATGCGGTCTAACCACTGCTTTCACTCTGTATCTCCGGCGGCTATTCCATACCAATATAGGAAATTATTTTAGTTGCATCATATCCTACATATAAGAAATATGTGTAACAATATGGTCATTAAAATTTTTTTGTCATATAATGGAGAAAAAATACAATTTTTACCTGTATTTGTTACCGCTTTTGGCAGTTGTATATCCTTGAATGACTTGTGGTAGTATCGAATGCAACAGCGATGAATAGCATGTTGTGGCACCCATTCAATATCAATAAGCACTTTACGGATATAATCATGGTGGTATGATATGATGCATAGATTATATTGGACACACATGTGGTCCGCCTTTTGAATTTGTAGTTTAGATATTTGAAGTTCTAAATCTTGACACAATGAAGTAAGCCTTCTCCTCTCGTTTTCAATTCCTTCAGCTCTAAGTTGGTCCGACTCCCTTTCTAGATCAGGTACTGGAGAATGTGTTCCTAACTTCTATATTTAGTAATATGTACAAAGTGAGTAATAAACAACATGATTACGATAAATAACGAAATAAAAAATAGTCATTCATAAAAAAAACATAAATGTCATTGTCCAAAATATATGTAAATGATCTCGGTCAATGAAGTACAATAAGTAATACGTTATGTGTAATGAAAATGTGGTGTAGTCATGCTACACCCTGGAATATTGCCTGCTTCAGCAAAAAAGTCAAAGGAATCCCATCAGCAGAAGGACGGGGATCAGGCCATTTGCTACACCCTGGAATATTGCATGCTACACCCTGGATATGCCATATGCGGAAAATGGGGGCAATATTGCTGATCGTAGGCAGGGATATATGGCAGACCAAAAGGACTTGATGTCGGGCTATATACCAGGCATGGTACCGGCGGATATCCTGAAGTCCTCGACAGTGTCATAGGTGGTGTCGTCGCTCTTAGGCATGGCTGAAATACGATAAATCCCGTCGGATATCCCATATCCTGCGGCCAACTAAATACATAAATTTTCTTACATCATCATTTAAATTTTTTTACAAAATTAAAATTGATTTTAATTTCAACTTATTTACTAATGTTAATCATGTTCACAAATAAATCGGTTCTAATTAAATTACACTAGGTTCAAGATGCTTTTGAGTGTATTAGATTAAAGTCATCGGGTGTATATATGATGATACATTTTTAAATAATAATATTTTAATATATATATATATAAATCAAATTAAAATTCTATGTTAAATTAATGATTCTACTAAATCCATTTGCATTTTTTCATGTTTTCTGAATTCTAAATCTTATTTTATTAGGATCTTAATTGATTTATATCACATATAATGTTTATTATTTCTCAACTCTTTTAAACCATTAGGATAATGTCTTTATGAATACTTAATTTCTCTCCTTAATTAAATTAAGACTCTGTAAGAACATTAACTATTCTACTTCAACAATTCAGATTTCTTAAATTTAATGAATTTAAATAAATATTTCAATTCATCTTTTCATATACTCAACCTTACCTTGATTAATAATTAATTAACTGAATTATGAAAGCTAAAATTTATTAATAATTTTTTAAATTTATATATATATAAAACAGAAATCTCAACGGGTCCCACAAATCTGACGTGGAGCACTGAGAGTTCTGCAATTGAAGGTTTTGAAATTTTAGTATATTTTTCCAATAGAAAGATAACACGTATTATTTCCATTTTACCCTCTCTATCCCTTCTCTCCCCACTTAATTTCTTCAAACCCTTTCACTTCATTTCCGGATCAATTTCTTCAAACTTTTGGCTTCACTCATTTTCTACTGGCTTTTTATTCCCATTTGGGTTCACATGCTCTATTCAATTACACTGCGCCCATGCTCTGCCCTCTATGAATCACCCTAAATCATCGAATCTCATCGCTTGAAAAGGTTAGGGTTTGAGAGAGAGAGGCGAAAAGCTATCGCAGACTGCACCAACACAATCCACAACACCACCACCACAACCAATCCCACTTCCACCGTTTTCAAGAATCTGTCTCTATTTCTGTTTTCAATAGATTACTCGGCGATGACCTTCGCACCAGCAAACCTGTACGTACCTTTAATGTTGTTATCGCCGATTCGTCCAATGAAAATGTTGTTGTACCATCTACTTCGGTTTATTCGAGTAGCTCTGTCGCTGTTTCTTCTACGCCTGTGGAAAATTTTGTGGTTTCCAGGAGTGATGAGCGTTAGGTTGTGGAGCCATGTTCTGTTCATAATCAGAGAAGATCTTCTGAGAGAAGGAAAAGTAAAGTAAAAAGAAATAGCTGGTTCCACACCTGTGAATGATTCAGCGGTTTTGGGTATTAGTGAGCATGAGGTTGTTGAGCCATGTTCTGTTTATACTCAGAGAAGAACTTTTGGGAGAAGGAGGAAGAGTAGTTACCTTTTTTAGATTCTTTTTGCTTTTGCGTATGTCGAGGATCATATTTCTTCAGATGTCGACTCGATGATCGCGGTGGGTGGATGTATGTTCAATTGGAGTTAACAAACTACATGGACGACACCTCTGAGATCATGCGTGAACGATTGTCGGCTCTTTCGGTGGCTAGAAGGTACTTTTTGTTTTTAATGTTTAGTAATATGTATCAATGTCTGAATCAGGGGTACAATATTGGAACACATCATATAGATTCTTGAGTCATGTAAACTCTCTATTGTGCATAGTTTTTCTATTCTAAAACCTTCTTTAAGGTTGTTTTTAGTCGCCCCAAAGGTATTGGGTTGGTTTGATTTTCATGGTTAGGAAGTTAAACAGAGTGAGGGAGACTCATCATCATATGATGAAGAGTGTGATTATCTGTTCAAATTAGTGATTATTGGTGACTCTTGCTATTGGAAAATCTAATCTCTTATCAAGATATGCAAAAGATGAGCTTAGATTGGATTCTAAACCAACTATTGGTGTTGAATTTTCTTACAGGAATATCAGAATTGCTGATAAGATCATCAAGGCTTAAATTTACTGGTCAAGAAAGGTATCTTCTTCTGATACTGTAGATGTGTTTGAAAACTTTAACTAGCAGTATCTTAATGGGTCAAAAAGAGTTAGATAAGGTTTACATTTGATTTTCAATGTTTATTTATTAAATTAATAAAACAAAATAAAGAATTTGAGTAAGGCACACAAAATAATTTATTTTGGTCCAATTATATTCTTCGGTGTAGATTAGAGAACTAATTAAAAATTGAATTATACCATTCAAAATTTGATTTTTAAAATAGTTTTAATAGATATGATATAATATCATTTTCGAATTTAGTAGGAATATTGTGATGCTCTCTCACTGGCCAATGTATCAAAACTTTAAGTAGTACTATTTAATAATTTAATCTTTAAGTAGAAAAATGCTGAAAATGTTTGAGGTAGATCGTTTAATATTGTTGATTGATCTGGTAAATTAAATTGACAAATGTGTTTGTTTTTGCATTGTATAATCAAAATATGGTAATGATGGCGATGATTGGTTTGTCTTCTTCCTTACCTTTAGCAATTCCAATAGGTTTGTTGATGTTGTGTGGGGCTGTGATTGTAGTGAATATAGATTAATATAATTGCCAATTTTGTGTCATAATGTTATGATTCATCTATTGTGAGGAGATTGCCGATAGGGAGGACATTTGATAGAATAGGTATGATTATTTGGTGAAGAAATGTGTGTAGAATTTCAATTGTCATTGATGGAAGATTAAGTCTTGTCTATTTGTGTATAGTAGCATGTGTATGGATTCAAGAGGTCTTATGTTAGCACTACAACTGTAACATTTTCTTACTCAGTTTGTCATATTAACACCCACACCTAATTATTTTGCTTGCATTTGTTTCTCTCTCTACCTATGTCTGATTCTCTTCCACTTCTCTCATTATTCCACTGGCAAGTCTGATTCTCTTCCTTTTCTCTCATCATTCCATCAATTTGAAGTGATCTAATTTTAGGAGGAATATTAAAGTAAAGTTGAACCAAATCTCCGATATCTCTCGCAATGCTTGGTCGTTGGAGGGATCAATACAGGGTTCACAGTTAAATTTGAAATTTTCATGGATGCTGAATTCAAAGACATGAGTAAGAATCATGTGGGTTTGGATCTAAATAGCTTGGTTTTGTATCAGGTTGGTGATTTCTTCCTCCAGGTATCTAGTCATAGACTCATCACAGAAATCGAATCGAAACCTGTATGCCCACAACCTGGTTTTGCTTTTTATATACAGTTTTCTTCGTCTAATTTCATGTATGTTAAGATTTAATTATAGTAGTATGCTATTAATGAGTTCAGATTCTTTGATTGTTTGTGTTAACTTAGGGTGATTTTTGGGGGTTAAAATTGTTCTGTAATGGATTGTGGTAGTTTTGAGGTTGTATTTATGATGTTAGTTTTGGATTTATGAAGGGGAGTGGTGGTAATGAGCAACAAGGTGGGGAAATTTCAAGTGCAGCAAACAATAGTCTGATAGCACTGACTTTGATGAGGAGGTTGTTAGCCTGGTATGTGATTGTATTATATATTTGGTTTATATTTGCGTAAGGTTAATATTTATGATGAGAGGGTGCTAAAGTGTGTGATATATGCAAGCCTCTACTGTAGAGAAGATAATAAAGAATTTGCGAAAAAATGATACGACTCTATATAATTTCAAAAATTCTACTTCAATTCATTTGGATTTTTGTTTTAGACTGATAGAGAACCTGTAGGGACAGTACTGGCTACAACAATAGTTTGTCCCACAAGCTTGCACAGGTGATTACAGATTTTTCATCTACAAGATTAGGACTTCTAGGAAAAATCATCAATGAGGTATTGTTTTTAATAAAAATATTTTTAGTTTGATTGAATTACAAGATATAAGTAAATTAGATGGAATAGTCATATTTAATTCTCCTTGATATTTTATTGTTTTCTGAGTATACATGTTTTCTGATCTTGGTCGTGTTATGGTACTGTATACAATGCAGGCTGAAAAATTTACTCATCAAATACAAGATATCGAGGATTGGTAATGATGGGAAAGTGCTGGTCGGAAGTGATGACACTTCCACATTCTGTCAAATTGACTCACAAACAATTAAGGTGTGTCTTGTATTCAACTGTTAGTTCCAATTCTACTTCTTTATCTTATCTTAGCCTTTTGATTTTAAATATATTTTGGAATCTTTATGATTTTTGTTGAATGCATTATTCTTGTAGAAATTTCGATTTCTTGTAGTTTCCATAGTTAAATATATTTTCCCCATCTTTAACAGTCTAATGTGATTTGGTTTTTATTTTTACTTTACAGTTGAATTTAAAATTTAAATTACCATCTTATAAAATAGGGGTGTCTATTATATTATATCAGAGAGGAGCCAAATTAAATAGGGATGTACTTAAAATAGAACGTTGATCAATCTAGAATTCATTGAACAAGCAAAGTGTACCAGCAAAATCATAGTTAGAAAAAATATATTTGGTAAACGGACGTGAAAGTAAAAAAAACTATTCTTCAAAATGTTGACAAATCAAGAAATTCACATAATGTAAAAACATATAAAACAAAAGAGCCTTAAAGCTAGGATCTGAAAAATAAACTATTTTTCTACTGGTTTTTTTTATTTATTTTTTTCCTTAAAAAGTAGACAAAAATAACAATGAGTGTGTCTTGCTTTTTCTTTCTTTGTTAGTGTGTTCATGAAATCTTGATGGAGAACAACTGAATTTTCATGATACCAATTACCAAGTTGGAGATATCTTGACCATTAAATCTCAAGCTCATTATCTTCTTCTTCATCATGGTTCGCTGCACAAGCCATTGGACCTTACTTTGCTAATGGAGACTCCTCTCTTTCTTCTGTTTACTCTTCTCCACTTTTAACCCCACCGCCATTTAAGTATCTCCAACTCTATCTCCATCTCCTACTTTGCTAAAGGGGTCTCCTTTTTGTGTTTTATGGGTTCATTTTGGGTGGATGCTATCTGGGTTGCTGTGGTATTCCTTTTTTTTTTTGGTTATTTGTTGATTTTATGTGCAATTTAGTTAGGTTTTGAGGGGTTTAAGTTTGAAATAGAATCTGGGTTGGTTTTATTTAGGGGATGTGCTGTTACTTGATGTGGATCTTTGGTTACTGGTTTGGTGAATTCTTCAAGTCGGTTTATGGAATTCATTGTATTATATTGTTCTACCTTTCGCAAGTGAAGTGATTTAGATATAAACAAGCCTCTCTTAGTTTAAATTACAAAGTTTGTATTCTTACGGTTTTATTTATTTATTATTTAGTATCTTTAAAAAATTTGAGTTTTTTCTTTTCTTATAGAAACCCCAACTCACCATTTCTATAAATGGGGCTACCCTTTTTGTTTAGTTTTTAATATTCCACTAAACAAATTTATTTTGTGTGAATTTTTAGTTATAGACAAAAATAATGGAGATTTAACTTGACACCCAAGAGATTGACTTGACACTCACGATGTTGAAGGAGGCGATGGTCGATTGTACCATTCTTGGTGTTCTACTGATCTTGCTATGTTACGTGGAGGCAACATCGGTGCTGCTAAACTCGCTCTAAAAAAATATGATTTTGCTCTCCCTTATCACTCTAAATCCTGCTAAACTCGCTTTAGAAAAATGTGATTTGCTCTCCCTTATCATTCTAAATCCGCTAAGGTCACTTATGTTCTTCAAGGTATATTCTTTTTCCCTGCTTTGATATTTTTGTTTGTTCTAATCGTATGACTTTGTGTTGTTGTTTTGTTTTTGTTTTAATCAAAATGGGGTACAAGTTTGGTTCTTGGTCTTTCTTGGGTTTGATTTATCTGCTGTGTGAGGATATTGTTTGTGTTGTATTTGATTCATTGATGGGTAAAGTTTGATTTTTGATGTTGATTGGTTTTATGTTTTGTTGATGATGTTTAGTTGTAATTGATTCATTGAATCAAATTATTTTATTTTATTTTTTCTATTTTTTAGGTTTTGCATAAAATTTTTTTTTGATGATGTTTAGTTGTAATTGATTCATTGAATCAAATTATTTTATTTTATTTTTTCTATTCTTTAGGTTTTGCATAAAAATTCAATTTTTTTTTGTTAGATTTTTTTTTTTTTTTTTTTTTTTTTTTTTTTTTTACAGTTGGTGTCTGGCGATACCAAGAAGAGATTCCAATCAAGACCTGGTGGTACAACAAGGACACATGTAAAAACTACTCAATTTAGTTTAGGGAATATTATATGTTAAAAGTAGTAGTAAAACTACTCACGTTTTCCATCAAAATCAAATGGAATTTTAAATTTGAGGTATTTTGGGGAATGGTTTTGAAATCGGGTTTACTTTGAAGAATGTTATCAAAATTGGATGTTTTAAAGAATAATTGTAAAAGTAGATATCTTTCATTTATTCTCCGACAAATGATTGTTTATTAAGTCTATTGAGACCGAGAACATTAATCATAATTGGTCGAATTCTTTTATTGTTTTTAACATTATTAGCATAATAGATACTAAATGATCTAACAAAGTCATCCATTCTTCAATATTAACCGGCATTTTATATCAACTAGTAATTTTAATTCCAAAGATCTAAATCAAACTTTTTAAACTTTATATTCAAATTTTCCAAAATCTATTTTATAGTTTTCAATAAGATGTGATAATTTGTACCACCTTTCATGTGATAATTTTCTAAAACTTTAATTTTAACTCGATATTAAATTTTTTGGATTGTGATTTCCCACTCAATTTCTTTAAATAACATAAACTATAGTGGAACTTTCTAAAATAATAAATTAGTAAATGTTATTATATAATAATTATTGTTTTAAACTAATTATCATCTCAAAATTTTATTATTTTAAATTTATTATTTTAATATTTTATTATCTTAATAACTTTTATTTTAGTGTTTTACTATATTACTAATTATAATCTTAATGTTGTATTAATTTTATACTATTTAAATTTTATCTTATAATATTTAATTTAATTAATATAGAAAATAAAATTTATTTTAACTTATTTTTCACATATCATGTATATAATATAAAAAAATTAAATTCATTAATTTTTTTAATTAATAATTTAATTTTTTAAGATTTTTTTTTCTTTTTTTCATTTTCTTTTTTTCATTTTTTTTTTAATTTTTAGAAGAATAAGATGAGTTGAAATTTGTAGCAAAACATGAATTACATTGCTATAATATAATTGGTTCAATATAATTGATTTTTCAAATGCAGTATATTTTGATTAAATAATTAGTTTTCAATTGCAGTATTTTTTAAATTTAATTCAAAATCAATCTTAAATCCTAATTGGAGAAGGGAATAAAATTATAATAGGGGTAAAGAAAAAAATTAAATTAAAATTTTATGAGATGATGAAAATCAAATATAAATAATAAAATTATAATATAAGACCAATAAAAAATATAAATGAACAAGAATTAAGATAAATAAAAATTTTAAAAAATGACCAAAAAATTTAATCATGTTAATAAATAAAATAATTTAAATAAAAATAAATAAAAGGGTAGTTTTAAACTAAAATGTTACCCGAAGAAATTGTTGTGTGGAAAATAATAATGCTCTAATTTTTTTACAAAATTAAAATTTTTAAAAAAGTTTTTTTTAACCCCAAATTATTTTTAGTGCTCTGACATTAAAACAAAAGTTGTTTATTTTTATTATATTTTTAATAATGGGGAAAAACATTTACTTATTATTTTTTAATTCATTTGAGTTTATGTACAAAAGTGTATTTAATAGTTTGGTTTTAATATTACAATTTTAAAGGATTTTTTCACTTTTAAGATTTTAGTTAAAAATTTATATTTTTAGATCTATATTAAAGTTCTTACAAAATTAAATATTTTTTTTTTGAAAGATTTTGTAGATTGTTTTGAAAATTGCTAATTTAGGATGACCGGAGAGGTTTAAGTTTGATAAAAAGTGAATATTACAATGAGTGAGTTTATCTAACTTGCAATAATAAGATTTGAGTTATGTTCTAATTTTTTTTTTCTTCCTAGATCATCTAGCAATATGTCCGTGCATGGATAAGATTCCAATAAAGACTATGAAGAACAAATAGTAACCCTATATGATATGAATATAGGAGAAATCAAACCAATAGCAGCATTGAGGACGGTACAAATTTGTGTAGAAAAAATAAGGTTAATATAAAAAAAAAGGGTTATTTTCATTTGTGTTAATTTGTAACTTTTATTTATAATATATAGTTCAACTTTAAAAATTTTATAAAAATAATTTTTCAAACTTTTACTTTTCAAAAATGAACTAGATTGACCATTTTACCCTTCTGTGAAGACATTTTACACTAATCTGTAAAGAAGATTTGTGAAGGTATGAAGGTCTATTTTTGAAAATCAAAGTTTGGATGGCTCAAAAATAGAAATAAAGTGTTGTTGATTTAGTTTTGAATTTTTAAACTTTGTTTGGTCCACTTTATGTAATTTTGTGAAAATCAAATTTTGGAAGGCTCAAAAATAGAATAAAGTATTGTTGGTTTAGTTTTGAATTTTTAAACTTTGTTTGGTCCACTTTATGTAATTTTTCCTAAAAAAAATTTATTGTACTTTAAAGTTATTTTTCTAGACTTAGGCTATGTTTGGTACAAGCATTTTATAGAGAGTTTAGACCGAGTCAAAACTCTAACCACAATTAATATCTCTATTTGGTATTTAACTTATAATCTAATTGTTAGAGTTTTTTACAGAGTTTATGAAACGCTGGTGAAAGTAACGTTTAGAGTTTAATCCAAAAAGTTTAATTTATCTTTCCTATATTATCCTTATCTATATTATTTTTTTTATTAATTTCTTTTCTTTTCTTTTTATTAAATTATTTTATAATAAGTATTTTTCAACTAATTATTTTAATTTTGATTTCAATAAATTAAATATTTATTTTTATAAATATATTAAAAAATTTGATTTTTATAAATATATTATTTATTATTATTTATTGAAAAAATAATAAATTTATTCTAAAGTCATATTTTAAATTTAAAAATATTTATTAATTTATATCATGCACTTTTACGTCATTTAGACATTATTAAATAATTAAAACGCTAATTTACCAAACAGTATTTATTAAAAACACTCATTAAAACACTAAAAGCTAACTACTATTTAAAAAACGCTAAATGCTACTAAAAATGCTAAACACTATAAAAAACGCCGAGCGGGGCAAACACAGCCTTATTATTTTTTTTTTTTAAATTAAATAGAATTTAAGATTTAAACTGTGTGAGGGTGCTTTTTAAATTAAATATAGTTGTTTCAAAAATTATTTTCATATTCGGTTGAATTACTTTTTTTTATATTTTATTTTATATATATATCTGGTTGAATTACTTTTCTTACACTTCATTTTATATTAGTAAAATAAAATGGAATTCGTAATATGCTCTCATTTTTACTCAAAATAATTTATTTTTAAAACTATATAAATTAAACTTATATAATGAGTGTTAAATACCGCGCAACGCGCGGGTCTTTTCACTAGTTATATAATATTAACTAATTTTTAATACAATGTGAATTAAAATTTTTTGACACATTTATATTTTTCAAGCATGATATTTTCTTTTACAAATATGTCACTTTATGTCGATTTAGATTAAATTACAACGCTCTATATGAGGTTGAAGATGTTCTTTGGTGCATTGGAGTGTGTACTAAATAGAATTAAGGCATTGTGCGCTACATTTGCATTTTTTCAAATTTAATAAAGTGTAATAAAAATTTGATTTTCCTCTTTCTATATGTATTAAATAAAATTACGACGGTATAATATCATTAATTATTTACTTAAATCATTTATATTAAGCAAGTTTATTGAATTTGAATAAAAATTTAAATAGATATTTTCATATATTTTTAACTTACATTCTATTGTTAATTAAATGATTAATAAAGTTTGTAAATAATATCTTTAATTAAAACAAAATACGCATTTTTGATTAGAATTTTTTTTTAAAAATATATCCATTCTTTTGTGCTACATATAAAATCGTTAAATAATGTATCAAAATGATAACATTTAACTTATAATTAAATAATATTAAAACTCCATGATAACATTAATTATTCCACTGAACATATTTACATTTCTTGAAGAGATTAAATCTAAATAAAAGTTAAATTTTCATATTTTCATATACTAACTTACAAACACAAATCTCTTTATAAACTTAATCTTTGAGTTATTTGTGCGAATACATTAAAAATAACGGTTCTTAATATAATATCTTCTTTTGCTGTGAACATGTTAAGAGTTTTATTCAAGCAGTAATATGATATGATTAATATAATAACATATTTAATCTCGCGCATCGCGCGAGTAACTACACTAGTGTAATATAGAATTAAATTGTGTTGACATTATTTTATTTACCGTTAGTTATTAATATATTATTTTCATGGATATTAAAAAATTTATTTGAAATTTATTTTTAATTAAAAAATATATATGTATAAATGAATATACCCATGAGTATATCCATAACCAAGGATAAATACCCTATCCGTATCCATCAAAATTTTGGTGAATATGGATAGAGTATGGATAAAATATATTTTTTATGGATAGGGTATGGATATTGATCCACCCACCCAAACCCTCTCGTTGCCATCCCTAGATGACTTGAATTTCAAAATATAAACTTTTTAGTATAGTTATGATTTTATGTTTGAAAATAGAGATTTTGAAGTCGAAATTTGATTTTTAAAGCTAAATGAGATTTAAATTTTGAAAAATGGGGTTCGGATTGAATTTATTTTTTCATCTAAAAAATGGATATTCAAAAACAAATCAAATGAGTAAAAACATAAAATTTAGAAGTTGAGAATGAACGTAGTGAGAAAAGTTTTAAGTTAAAATATGAGAATGGAATACGAACAAATTTATAACTCAATCCACTTCTGACTCAACAACACCACTCACCTTCCTCATTCTACCGCTGAAAATTGATTTTAATTTCCTTTTTCCGCTCTCCTATATCTCTATTATAATAAAAGGAGTAAATTAACAAAGTCAATTAACCACGGGTTGACAAGTGACTTTGTAAACATACAATACGTCATATTTTTTATAAAATTACTTTTTTAGTCTTTAATTTTAATTAACTATATTAGTTATTTCAATATTTAATAAATTTCTACATTTTCCACAGATTCGGTAATAAATTCTAATATTCAATTTTATATTTACACTAATTGTTATACCACATCGGAAATTGTAACTCACTGATTATTTTCTCTACCACTATATAAATAGATTTTTGTTTAATTAGTTTTCATATCGACCTTGAAGGCATTGGTGCTCTTTATAAATTAAATTGAGCTACTTGCCGCTAGAGGTTTAAATATGAGTTTATATTATTTCATTTTTTGGATTCAACTTTTAAATTTTAAAATTTACATGAATCCAAAATCTATATTATCATTATATAGTAATAATAATAATAATAATAGAATTTTTTTTAATATATATATATATAAGTATATGTTTGGTCAAAGTTAAAATTTACTTACCATCTTCTTAAAAGACGAAGTTCAACCCAAACATGTTTTATATTTCTTTTATTAAATTAAAAATATGTATAATAAATTATTTTATAATCGCAATCATAGCATCTCAAAATCAAAATCAATTCATTTTTAAAAATTGAATCAATTCAATACAAACCAATATTTTTAAAACCGGACCGGACCGGCCGATTAAACCGGTTAAATTGGGAACCGACCATCCATCCAGTTCGATTTTATTAAAACCGGTTTTCCAAAAAAACTGGTCAAACCCGGTAAAAACCGGATTTTTTCAAAAATAAAAATAAAAATATTAATTTATTTTAGTTATATTTAATTTGTTTGGAATAATTGTTTTATTTTTTGAACAAATTTTAAAAATTAAAAATAATAATATAAATGTTGTGTTGAAGTATAGCACATGCATATTGTGTTGTCTATTTTATTGATAATTAATTTATATTGATAAATTTATTTTTAAATATATTTAATGATAGTTTTAATTAAAAATATATTTATTTTTAAAATAAATATAAATTAATTTCACATTTTAGTTCTATAAAATATATATAAAATAATTATTTTTTTAAAATTAAAAAAATCTGGTTCAATTCGGTTCAACCCGGTCGAACCCTAAAAATTGTGACCCTTTTATGAGAGCGGTTCGATGTCCAGTCCGGTTTTAAAAATATTGATACAAACAAAATAAAGAAGAAGCTTCTCTATCACATCTCTATTCTCTATATTTATCTTTATAAATGGAGAAACCTAAACAAACAAATTAACCACGACAAGTGACGTTATAAAAAAACAATACGTAAGCAATTTTATATTAAAATATATATTAACATATAAGTATTAATTAAATCATTAGGTTATTTTGTCATCTAAAATATATTATTTTATTTTTTTACTATATATTATATTTCAACTAATTTTTATCCCACATCGAAAGCGTAACTCACGGTTTATTTTCGTCACTACTATATGAATGATATTTTTACTAAATTAATTTTCATATAAAAATTTAAGGCTTTAGTATCCTTTGTACAATTAAAAGGTATTTGCCGCTATAGCTTTTAATAAAAAAATTTAATATATTCCAGATTTTGGATACGATTTAAATTTTTAAATTTGATACAAACCCAAAGTCTATATTATAAATATCTTTATCACTATTACTATCTCTGTCCCTATTATAATAAAAGAAAAAAAAACTAATCAAGCGAATTAATCACATATTGGCAAGTGGCACTTTGAAAATGTAACATGTAAACATTTTATATTAAATTACATATTAATACATAAATATTAATTACTTCATTATGTTATTTTGTCATTTAAAATATCTATTTTTTCTTATTATATGTTATATTTAAACTAATTGTTATCTCACAACGAAAACGTACCTCATTAATTATTTTGGTCACTCTTATACAATGAGATGTTTATTAATTTAGTTTTCATATCGACCTTTAAGGCATTAATGCCCTTTGTACAATTTAAAAGTAATTATTTATAGGTTTTAATAAAAGTGTAAAGTATTTTAGATTATTGATTCAATTTTAAGTTTTTGAAATTAATACAAACCAAAACTCGATATTATAATATCTTTATCTATTATAATAAAAGGAGAAACTTAAATAAGCTAATTAACCACACGATGACAATTTGCGCTCTGAAAAAACAACACGTATGTATCTTTATATTAAATTACATATTTACACATAAGTATTAATTATTTCATTAGATTATTTAGTCATTAAAAATATATAAACTTTTTTAGTATATGTAATGTTCCATAATAAGTTCACTCAATTTTGTATCATCTGATATCAATAACACAAATGATTAAGAGTGAAAAGAGATTCATATCTAATTAGATATTTTTTGTCTTTTTATTTTTATTTTATTATTTTATTTTATCTCTTGAATTTTATTTGTTTTTATTATTTTTTATATTATTGTTGGTTGATTGGGATATCCTATGATATATTATTCGTTTTGCGAGAGACTTTACATTTGTTATTTATTATTTACGAGAATTTTTAAAAAATATATATTTATTGTATATTTTAACACTCGTGCATACCACACGGTCCAAATTTCTAGATAAACAGGGAAAGAATCCAACAAATAATTATTTTCATTTATTGTACTCTATTAGATCGTAATTTTAATAGGATACTATTCGTGTGGTATGTATCACCATTGGGTGATAAAATTAATGCGAATTTGGAAACATACCGATTTAAAAATATATTGAATTATATTCCTGCACCGAGACACATTCATGCAATGCTACTAAAATGTATGTTCTTAAATCATTAAGAGAAATTACAATCACTAATGTGAAAAATTTATATTTTATTCTCAATTTTTAAAATTTTTATATTATATCCTCATTTTTAAAATTCTTTTTCGTATTTATGTATATTTTTATCTTTAATTATTTTATCTCTTAAATATTATAAAATAAATTTTACTAATATAAAAATAATTATTTATTTTTAATTATATAATTTAAAATGTTGAGGTATTTAAAATAATAAAATAAAATAATATATTATATATATATATATACTTACTGTTTGATAATTAATATAGTAAAAGAGTTATTAGATATATAATATTAATAATTATATAAATAAATTATAATAAATAAATTCATACTTATTGTATGCATGAAATATTATAATAATTTTGAATAATTAATCTCATATTAATATTAATTAATAATATTTAATGCATACAATATTTATTTTTAAAAAATATATATATGAAATTATTTATAATAAATTATTTAAATAATAATTAATATTATATATCTAATAACTCTTTTACTATATTAATTATCAAACCGTATATATATATATATATATATATAATTTTTATTTTTAATATAGCTCAAATTTTCAAATTACATAATTAAAAATAAAATATATACTAGTAAAATTTATTTTATATTATTTAAGAGAAAAATAATTAAAGATAAAATATACATAAATGTGAAAAACGTTTTTTAAAAAATAAATATATATTATAAAAATTTGAATATAAAATATAAATTTTTTATATTAAAGGGGTAATTTGTAATTTTACAGATTTTTAACGAAAAAGTCGTTGCATTGTAATTCCCCAAATCTTAACACTACAAAAACAATGACAAAATTATCATTGAGACAACTATGTATTACAAAAGAGATAAACTTACTATGTACTAGAGAGAATGAAAAGAGCAAAAATAATACAAGAGAAAGCAGTTACCTTACCTTCAATTTCAATAGGAAGGAAGATCTTGTACACCTGACCTGACCTGACTGACTGCGTTAATAAAAAACAAGCTCATAGTTTGTTTAGTTCTTTTGCGGGAAAGTGAATAACATTCGCATGGCTATTTTGGTAAAACTTACATGTTTTGTCCTTCCTGTCAAAAGAAACAATAATATGGCACCAAAGCTATATTATATACATCCCATTTTTCGGTACCGCCCATTCCATGTTTTGTCTTCTGGAATAGATATGCAGAAAAAGCTTTTCCAACAAAATCCCCCCATTCTTTATGAAATTCGATTTCTTCTCTTGACGCTGCTTCTGCTTCTTCTTCAGGTTTCTCAAAATCCAACTCGTATCTAGAAATCTCAACTATGATTAAGTGGAGATGTTCGTGTGAATTTAACATGGAGCAAAGCAAGTTCATAGCAACAGCATCATCACTTCTCAACTAACTTTCTTTGAAAATGTGAGGTCCTATAGACGACGACTTACACAAGTTTATTGTTTTAAGTCAATGTGGAGGACCCCTCTATCAATCAACTATCATAACAACTAATTCAATTGGAGGGGGTGTAGTTAGCATCAACTTGAGGCTGATCAAGTAACCAATAAACCAAGCTTTCTTAAATCTTCCAACCCAACTAACATTGTTGTGCAATGGTGGTGAAGCAGCAGGAGCATAATCTGAATCGAAACATAATCACTACAGGCAACATATATCAGTCACTACAAGCAGGGACGGGGCCACATAGGGGTTAAGCTTGTAACCATGGTGGTGAATGACGGTAGCAAGACTTGCCTAATCATAGCCATACCAACCTTCATACCAGTTGTCTATGATCTTAGACATCTCACTAGAGTTGAAGAAGCCAATTCTGCAAATGGAGGATGCCCTTGGAAAGTTATTTATTTCTTTCTTTGTTTTCAGCTTTTCCCTATAAGATGTTCCAACAACTCTTGCACAAAAGCTCTCCAAGATTTTGCTGTTTTTCAGTAAATATCTGACCAATTTCAAAAGTAAATTTTCCATCTTCTTAAGTCTTAACAACACACATGATGGAACATCGGATAATGGCACTAACTCATATTCTTCAAGAGTGTTAGAGGGATAAGGTGAGTTAAAATCGCCCTGGTTAAGATGAAGAATTGTAATTAGATTATAATTAAACTCAGAACGAACATTATCTAGAATCCAAGCTAATTTTATTCTAGCAGAGTATGACCAATGCTTTTAACTCACATTGTGAAGGACAAGATCTTCCACATTTGGCATGTAACTGAGGAGCTGGATAGCTAGACTAGGAGGAGTTGACAGCCGAAACTCAAAGTAGTCACGAACCAAATTAGAAAATAATAACAAATTGTCATTGACACAACTGACTGCACTCTGCATTAGAATAAAAAATAACACAATGTTAGATAAATTATGAAAGGGATAAACTATGAACTAGAGAAGAGAGAATGAAACTATTACAGGAGAAAGCAGTTACCTTCAATAGGAATGAAGATAACAATAGACACCTTGTACAACTGATTGCATTAATAAAACGATCAAAGCAGCAGTTCATATCACAATAGCTAGAGCTTGAAAATCCATGCAGAATTATTTTACTCAGGCATGGAGATTCCTCCATCAAATAACAGGTAGACAATTCAAACACATAGAGGTACTCAAGATTAGGAGCTCTAATCACACATCTAAACCCATCAAAATCAGTTACCAAATCCAATTTCAGCTTCCTTAGACTTGGAATGTTAATATCAAGAGTCTGAAAATTATCTGCATCATCATCGAACTCGTAACACTCTTTTAGAATCAACTCTTCCAAAACAGGACAGTTGCCTAACAATTGTTTTGGATAGTCCTTAGGTGGGCACTCAAAAGAGATAGAAAGGAACTTCAGATTCGGAAAACAAACGGTAGATTCAGGGATGCCACAACAGGATCATAAAAATCTAAAGTTAACCTCTGCAAGCTTTGACAAGTCAAAATGCTTTGTGGTAGTTTGAACACTGGACTTTCCCAACAAATTTGAAATTTGAGGGTGAGGGTATGAACAATTCGTGCTAGTACTGAACATATAAAGTCCTGAATACGAGCAGCATTTCTGCATTTAACACGTGCATTCATCATCTCAAGACGGAACTCTCCAATACTTTTGGATCGGCAACAACTGATAACATGCTCCACAAAATCGAGAAATAGAGTTACATCTATGTTTGAATCTAAGTCGGGATGCGATTCAAACCTAAGGTTGTTGATCGAAGTCCAAATGTACTTCCATCTTGAGGATAATATAGAAGTTCTCACTGCATCTTCAACTTCTAAACCGGAAATGATGTTACCCAGAACATCATCGGGCAATTTACTTATAATGTCAGTCTCAATACACTTGTTATTGAGCTTTTTGGAACCCATCAACTGTATACTGAGCTACAACATTAAAATGAATGGTTAAGTTTTCAAAGAATAATAATGAAATAAACCATAATAATACAATAAAACTCATAAAAATGACAATAATATAATACAATTAGGATTGAACTAACTCTGAAACAGAACCAATCAAACCACTATACACTAGTGTTAATAGAAATGTACCTCTAAACTAATGTTTTTCATCTATTTGAAGAGTAAAAAGTAAGTTTCAATTTTTTTGAAGCACTTACTCAAGTGGAGCTGTGGAGAATATTCAACAGTTCACCATCAACCTGGAAACAAAGAACAAACAAACCAAAACTCCTTATAGGGAAATGAAAATCACATAGCATAAAGGTTATGTGTGATTGACCTTTGCTTTCTGTTCGGGTTCAATTAGACCATTTGATATTCTGCAGTTATGAAATGAAAAGCAAATATTTATAATAAATTAAGAGATAATGACCTCTCCACTACCTCAATTTTTCTACACTCAGAGAAGAAGAAACGTTAAATGAAAATCATATGTTCTAAAATCACCACAAAACCTAACAACAAAGGCAAAATCTGAGTTAGTGAAGAAGAAACAAATCCTCAAAGAGGAACACAACAAGGTAAAATTAAATGGAAGAATAAAGAGAATAGAAAATACATACATTTACATTCGATTTCTTTGCTCTTTGAATGAGTTCAATTGTAGAGTCCATGTGTTGGGACCTTGAAACTAACTAATTATTGCTACTTATATTTCATTTTGTAAACTCTCGAGATTTCGAAAAGTAGACACGATTTTGGGAAGCGTTTTGTCCCTTTTTTTAATTTATTATTATTATTATTATTATTATTATTATTATTATTATTATTAATTCATTAATTAAATAATATAATTCAATTACTTAAATATTGATAAAAAAAATTCAAATAAAAATAAATTTATTTTAATTGTTCTATCATCATGTACTTCAATGACGTTATTTGAAAAACAATTCAAATAAAAATGTATTTATTTTTTAAATAAAATAATAAATTTGTATTGTGTTAAATTTTAATAAAAATTCAAATAATAGATTTTGAATAGCTTTCTTAAACATCGTTTTTAATTAGAAGTAGGCGTTTTTAATAGTTTTAGAAATTTGACTAAAATCAAATTTTTAATTTTTGAAAGTAGTTAGTTTGGTTAATAGCAATTTATTCAGCAGCTGATTCGGTCCAAAATAATAATTTCTAAAACGCCGATAAAAAAGCATTTGAGAGGTTTTAAAATAATAGATATGTAAAATAAACCAAATTACCACACTTTTAATTAAAACTATATTAATTAATTATTAATAAAATAATTGAAATCTACTATTGGCCTGTTTCGCAATTAGTTATTAGCAGGTAGCGGTTGGCAGATTCAATTAGCTATTTGACCAATTATTAGCGGTTAACGGATTGATGATGCAGTGTTTAGTAATTAGATATTTAATAATAGCAATATTAGTATATTCAATTATAAAATGACGTAAAAGAACATTTTAAAAGAATTATTTTTATTTATTTTTCACACTACTACCTTCAAATAGATAATACAATGGATTAAATATTTTAATATTTATTAATAATACTAGTAAGTAACAATTTTAATAATATTTACTATTTTTATATCAATTATTAATTAAAATAATATACTAAAGAAAATAATATACTTACTACAATAATGAACAAATATTATAAAAAATTTTAATTATAAAATATTATAATAAAAATATTATTGAAAGTATTAAATAATTATTATAATATGTTTTAATTATTTTATTAACATATAATTTATTTAATTCTAATTAAAAATGAGGTAATTTGGTCTTTTAAACAAACCTCTAATTTTAAAACCTCTCAGACGCTCCTACTTAGAAATCAACATTTTGGATCAAATCAACTGATTAAGTTGTTATTAATCAAACTAGCTATTTTCAAAAATTAGAGATTTAACTTTGGTCAAATCTTTAGAACTCTTGAAAACGTTGTTTAACAAACATAATCTATAATAAGAATTAATACTTTCGGTACTATTTTTATTATAATATTTTATTATTAAAAACTTTATAATATTTTTTTTAGTGTTGGAGTAATCATATTATTATTTTTGTATATAAGTTTAATTAATAATTGACATAAAAATCGTAAATATTATTAGAATTATTACTTATTAGTATTATTAATAAATATTAAAATATTTAACACGATGTATTATATATTTGAAGATAGTAGTGCAAAATATATCTTACAAAAAATAAAAGAATAATTCTTTTAAGATGTTCTTTTACGTCATTATTAAACTTTTGTTCTCCCCGTCAGTTAATAACTCACCATCATGAGAATAACCCGAATTCTAATCAACCAAACTATCACCATTGCCATATTCCGCAACCTCAAACTTTTCTATATCTTGTATAGTTTAATTTTCCATGAACATCTCTGCTTCTTTTTAGCTTCTGCACCATCGATTCATACAATCTATAACCGGACTCATCTTGTCCATAGCCAACAAAGATGCACTGCTTGGACTTCATATCAAGTTTGAACCTTTCATCTTTAGGAATCTGCACAAAAGCCTTACACCCAAAGAGCCGTAAGTGATCATAAATCACATCTCTACCTGTCCAAACTTTCTCTGGTACATCGAACTCCAATGAAACACATGGTGTGAGGTTAAGGACATGTACAATTGTACATAAGCTTCACCCCAGAATGACTCTTCAACTTTGATTGTGAAAGCAAACTTCTCACATTTTTAACTAGTGTTCCATTCATCATCTCAGTTAGACCATTCAACTGAGATTTTCATTGAGAAGTCTTCTGATGGTATATACCCTGCTGTTTACAATACTTATAAAAAAAGCCTTTATATTCTCCCCTATTACAAGTTCTGATGCACTTTAACCTTTTCCCAGTCTGTCCCTCAACCAATACTTAAAACTGCTTGAACACATCCAATACTTGATCTTTTATCTTGAAGGTATAAAACCAAGTATTCATTGAATAATCATCTACAAAGGTCACAAAATATAAGGCACCCCCAAGTGAATTCATCTTCATAGGCCCATAAATATCCGAGTGTACAAGATCAAGTATATCTAATTTCCTTTTATATAAAGAACTGTGAAAGCTAACCAATTTTTGCTTTCCTCCCCAACAGTGGGCACACCTCCTCAATTTTTATATGTTCTTCATATAAGAAATTTTCATCCCTTGGGTTACAAGGGTCAAACCCTTCTCACTAATATGTCCAAGTCTCTTATGCTAGAGTTCAACTTTTATCTTCATCCTGAACTACACCAATGAAAGATTTTAAAATTTTACCTTGCAACATTGTAACGTCAGGCCCCCGCCCCCGGATGACTCGAGGCGCGGTGGCAGGGCTCCACGTCATTACATGATTGGTCTTAAGGTTGACCACTAACCCCACAAACTACCATTACGCTTTTTAGCATGCTTTGTCCTCAATCGCATGCTTGCTGGAAAACTTCCCAGAAAGTCACACATCCTAAGATTGTTCCAAGCTAAGCACGCTTAACTTTGGAGTTTTCAAGTCCTGGGCTCCCGAAAAATAATGTGCACATTGATGATATGGGTAACAATTCAATTTCTTTTAACCATATCTCAATATGGGGTGTTACAATCTACCCACTTAGGACATAACATCCTCGTTGTGGTTAGCCCACATCATTCCTAGAATTTTTACCCCATTAGACAAATGTCCTTGGCTCTTCCGTCCATAGGCACACTCGCGGTCGCAGGGTTGCTCTGATACCATTTGTAACGTCCGGCCCCCGCTCCCGGATGAACTCAAAGCGCGGTGGCAGGATGCCATGTCATTCACAATACTGGTTTTAAGGCTGACCACTAGCCCCACAGACCATCATTACTCTTTTCAGCATACTTTGTCCTCACTCGTATACTTTCCGGAAAAACTTCCCAAAAAGTCACCCATCTCAAGATTGTTCCAAGCTTAACTTTGGAGTTCTCAAGTTTTGGGCTCCCTAAAAATAATGTGCACATTAGTGATATGGGTAACAATTCAATTCTTTTTAACCATGTCTCAATATGGGGTGTTACAAACATATACAGGTTAGATTTCCTCTTACCTTGAGCCACTACCGTAGCTCCTTTAATGAGCTTTCACTGGCCATTACAAAATTTGTTGCAATATCCTTCATCATCAAGCCTACTTGTAGAAATAATATTCATACGAATATCAGTGACATGTTTCACATTCTTTAAAATAACCTTTGAGCCATTATCTATCTCTAATATCACATTACCATATCCAATGACTTTAGCTACATTATCATTCCCCACTCTCACACCCCCAAAATCACCAGTACTGTAGGATGTAAAGAAATATTCCCTTGAGGTTGCATGATAAACAGTTTCACTATCAATCACCCAACTACTTTCATGACTCACAAAGTTGATAGCATCAACATATACCAGCATAAAGTCATCAAGTATAGCGGCAGTAACTCTGTCACCGTCCCTTTCACCTTCTACCTTGTTTCTTATGTCCCTGTTATTTTCCAACTTCAGTTGTCTGCAATGTCTTTTAATATGTTTCTTCTTGTGACAGTGATAACACTCAACATTGGCATACCTGTTTGACTTACCTCTACTTTGATTCATATTCCCTTGACCTCTAGTCTTACTTCTTCCATTCCTTTCTGTAATAAGGATTTCTGAAGTAAATGCTGATCCTTGAGCCTTTCTCCTCATCTCCTCATTCAGAATATTACTCTTCATCATATTCATGGTTATTGTACCATCTGGAGCAGAATTTGACAAAGACATCCTGAAGGTCTCCATGAATCTGGAAGTGTACCAAGCAACCACATAGTTTATACCTCATCGTCAAACTTTAAACCCATTCCCGCCAATTGATTTATAATACCCAGATAGGTGTTCATATAATCTGTCAATGGAACACTATCATCATATAATAGTTGCATAATCTACTTTATCAGAAATAATTTATTATTTCCGGTTTTCCTAGGATACAACTCTTCCTATTTTGTCCATAAAGTTCCAGCATGTATTTCCCTACTCACATGGTTCAAAAAATTGTCTCTAACCCATTGCCTTATAAACCCACACACTTGCCTATGTAGAAAAGTCCACTGAGTATCAATCTTATCATCGGGTTTTCAGCAGCAAACACAGGTAAGTGAAAATCCTTCACATACAAGAGATCTTCCATCTCCCCTTTCCAAACGTGATAATTGGAACCCTTCAGAGTAATCATTCTACTTAGATTCAAACTACTATCCATATTCATCTTTTCCAATCTTGACAACCCAAGCTTTGATACCACTTTGTTAGGAAAAACCCTTTGATTGCAAGAATATATTATGCTAACCTAAAGCGGAAACATGCAACAAATATAAAACCCCAGCATTAATTGATAATAATAAAACTACAAAAAGAGTAAATACACAGATTTATGTGGTTCCCCAAATTGCGAGTACGTCCACGGAGGCGCCGATAATATTATTGAGATGGAAGAGTACACACTTAATTACCCAACACTCAACAATAAATAACCCACACTCTCACCAATCACTCAAGTGTTTCCCCTCATAAGTGTTTCACTCTTTCGCGATCTCTCACTTGTTGAACTCTTGAAACCAATACTTGAATGACGTAGACCAATCTACTCATGAAGAGATGTGATTTTCTTTACCTCAAAATCTTTCACCACCAAAACCTAGTAACTCATCTTAAGTTTATATATCACCAACTTAAGGTAAAACTTAATAGGCCTTAATATTAAAAAGACCATAATCATGGTCCCCACATGACCAGGAACCATCCTAACAAAACAGACCCTTTGCAAATTTATTCTTTAAAAAAAATCTTTCAATTAAGTTAAATTTTAATTTAAAAAATAATAAAATTATTTCTATTTATTTATTATATTGCATTTTGAAAATTAAAGAAAGATATATTTACTTATGTTTTATAAATTTATATTTTAGTAAATAATATATTTAAAAAATTCTATTATGTTGAAAACTAACTTAATTTTATAATAACATGCGAATAAAAATAGATTTATTTTTATTAAAATTTAACATAATTGAATATATTATTTAATTTAAAAATTACATATCACACCAAATGAGTACTTAAGTTTGCAGCTATTTTTTGAAAAATTCACTAGCTTAGATTGGAAAATTATTCTTAACTTTGCAGTACTTTTTCAAAACCTCATTAGTTTAGGTTGAAAAACTTGGAAAAGTATCATAATCAGAATTATCTAAATAGATATTCAAACGGTTATTTTACCTTGATCTGAACTAGAGTTTTGGACTCGTGCGGTACGCACGGCACGGGTGTTAAAATATATATTATGTTATTTTGAGAATCCTTTCAATTAACAAATAAACAAATGAAAAGTCTATTTAAGTGAATAATCTTTCACCGGATATCAAGATCAACCAACAATAAAATGAAAAATAACAGTAAAAACAAACAAAATTCGAGAGAGATGGAAATAGATCTAACTAACCAGATTTAATTAAATACAGATTTTTTTACACTCTTGGACTTTTGTGCTCAAACCAAGCAAAATTGAGTGAAAACATCATGAATCTCACTGTTATCAATTTCTTTAGTACATCTCACAGTAAAATACCCTTAATCAAAATAAATACATATATTGGTCTTGGAGTTTTCATGTTCCAAGAAGAGAAAATTTTATTATTTAACTTAGGGTTGTGCATGGTTCCTTTTGGAACCGGACCAGAACCAAAAACTAGACCGAAATTGGTACTGGAACTGAAAAAGAACAGGTTATTTGGAACCGTATAGGAACCGGTACCAAAAATTATATTTTTTGGTATTGGTACCGGATCCTTGATTGGAACCGGACTGAAACTGAACTAGAACCGGAATTGGTGTCGGAACCGAACTGGGACCTGTAAAGGAACCGGTTTTGAAAAATAAAATAAAATATAGTCTTTTTAGGCGAATTTACTTCTAGGTAAAAAAATATATATTGTTCTCTTCTCTTATAATTTCTTTTTTATTTTCAAATTGTCTATCGCGGTTGTAATTTTATATAAATAATTCAAATTTTTTTTAATCTAATATATTTTTTTATTTCTGCTTCAACACTTACATATATATATATATATATATTGCTATTTCAAATATATTTAAAAATTAGAAATGATCCTGAAGTTTGGAAGAATATTGTTCCAAGAGTTGAAGTGGAGTGTTAGATGTGTTCAGTTGAAGAATCTACCTGGTATATTAATTTAATTTTTTTAATTATTTTTTTATATTACAACTAAATTATGTTAAATTATTAAATATATGTTAACTAATTTTTTTAAAAAATTGAAATGTAGAATATAGAGGGTTATGCGGTTTAGAATAAGCGTGTAGAATATTTGAAACTCTTTTTTTTATTATTTAAAATTATGCACAATTTATTTGTAAGGTTATGGAACTTTTAAACTTATTTTCTCTATCTAGACATCAAATTTAAGTTTATTAGTGAAGCTTTTGGAGTTTGTTTGTATGCAATTTGAGAAAGAATTTAGTAAACTGATTATGGTAATTGAGAACATTAATAACTTTCTCATATGTATAGGTTTGTTTTATTATATTGGTTTTTGAATAATTATTTTGTAAATATAAATTTGACAACAGTGATTTCACAGGAGTTTCTTTCTTTAATAAATGGATTAATTGTGAAAAGTTTGATTATTTTCCCAGAGCCAATACTCTACCGTACTTGAATAATCGGTACCATTGAAACCGGAATCGGTAACGGAATCGAACCGGAACCGTACTGGAACCAGTAGTAGTTCTAAGTACTAATGATACCGGACCGGTTCCTAAAAAATAAGGAACCAATAATTCAGTTCTGGTACCGGTTCCTTCACGTTGCTTTTGGTTCTAGTGATCATGTTGGATACAGGAGATAATACAGAAATTTGGAGATGATACAATACAAAAATTGAGGACAGTAGAGTGTTTGGTTGTAGTGGACAAAATTGAAAGTTTGTATCCGTCTCCAGAATAAAACAATGTTTCATTAGTGGGGAAAATTTGAAAAAAGTGTTAAAAAGACCAAATTGCCCCAAATTTTAATATACTCCCAACATTGGTGATGCAAAGTGATTTTCTTCTTGTTACACATCTGGAATTGATGAAGATGATAGGAGTATTTTTGGCTTTCCAATTTCTGTCTCTGTCTCCAAAAAATTGTATCTCAGTTTGAAGGAGTATAAAAATTTTGTGTCTTGTACACTGGAGACAGAGACAAAATGGAATTGAGATGGATAACAAACACGTTAGGAGACAGAAACCTATGTGTTTATATTGTCTCCTCTAGTTGGGACATGAACCAAACACAACGTCAAGGAACCGGTACCAGAACCGGTCTAGCTCACCCCCAATTTAACAGATCGGATAAATTACATGAATTCTATATATTATAACATTCATAATTCTATGTAATTATAATGATAATATAATAAATAGGTCAACATTTAAATAAATATTATGAACATTCAATTATCATGAAAAAATAAAAACCGATAACGAAACCGATAAACAAAAATGAAAATTGTGACAATTCCATAATAAATTATTTTTTAAATTAATATATATATATATATATAAAATTGATTTTTTTTTCCAAACAAATAACAAAATTTTACTTTTCCTTCTTAATAGGCTTCTTGACAATTGTGGAAGCATATAACTTTTCTCTATCAATCGTGACTATCTTTGCAACTCTATTAGAGGATCATTCATCTTCCTTTAGTAATATTAGAATTTTAAAAAATATTCTCTTTTTAGCAGTCCAATAAAGCCCTCTAAAAGTATTTTCTATCAATTCTTAAAAATATTGAAGAAGGAAAAATAATATTGTTGGGAGACCTGATATAAATTTATTTTTCCAATAATAATTTTATCACAAATGAACTTGCTCCTAGTGATCTTCAAACTCTTGTTACACTTTGTGCACCCTAAATAACACCATTGTCAATCTCTCCAAGACCCACGACATTGCAATTTGTGGTATTTCATCTGATGATATTAGATTAATAACTGATATTTCTATAGATTATTTTCCTAGATGATTTCATTTGATAATATTGGATTTATAATTGGTATTTCATATAAAAAAAGTTAAAATTAATCTTTAAAAAAATTTCATTAATAACCAAAACATATTTAACGATGGAAAATATATTTTAAAAAACAAAATACAAATATACGATGTTCTTATAATAAATAAGAAAATATATACACTGCTCATCGTCATATATATATATATATATTGTAGTTAATATGAAATATTCAAACAGTTACTCATAATCATATAAACACGTTTTCATCCTTTGAAATTTCTCCTCATTTTCATGGCTCTTATAGTGTATAACTTTGGACATTGAATTGACTTCAAAAATACTTTTTTAACGGGTATAGTTTATGGTGCTATTTCTTTCTTCCTCTTGAAAGATAATTTACAAACCACAACACTATTATTTTAAATTAATTTATTATGAATTATTTAGTTGAATCAAGATTGATTTAGTTTAATTAAGATATAATATAATAAAATAAAATGAGATAAAGTAGGAATGTTTACCGGATCGTCCTTTTGATAGTACTTTATTTAATTTCAAAAGATATTTGTTCTTCATATCGAGAATTTTTTGAAGCCATCTAAATAAACATATGTTTTAATAAATCTTATGCGTAAAAAAATAAACATATTAAATAAATCAATAGTTGAATAAAACTTTCATTTTTGGTTAACTTTTTAACATGTAGTCTGGGATGAAAATAAGGACTATCGGTCAGAAAATTAAGAATATAAGTGTTATTGGATAAGCTGTAATTATATTTTGTCCATCTTAAAAAGGAATTCTCTGTCAACCAAGATGTTTAACTCCTGTAGTATGACCATAACATCACTATTTTCATACAGAGATTGCAAAAGCGGTACTATATTAAATTAGCAAACTAATAAATCGTACTTTATAATATAGTTAACTACATCGATTATCAAGTAACAAAATAGTTTTTGTTTACCTTAAAATATGGTATATATTTTTTCTATGAGTTTTTCATGTCACGTCTGTAATCTGGGGTCATTCGTCTGCTTATTTTGAAATTTTATTTTATTTTTGGTCTATTTATCGTTCAAGGGTAAAATGAGCATTTTAAAAAAATATTGACTTTTCCGGTTTGACAAATGGATTTGACTAGGTTGACTTTTGGGTTGGTTTTGAAAATAATTTAATATTTGAGCTATTTTTGCAATTATTTTTCAAATGGGGTTGTTTTTAAAACTACATGTCAACAATTGGGTTGGTGGTGACATTTGTCGCCCATATAAATATGAAAAGAATGGTTTTCAATTCATTTATCACCAAAACCTAGAAATTGGTTTTAACGTATTGTTACTTTCTCTCCAAAAATCAAGAACACACACTCACATGTTTCTAAGCTTTAATTGTTGATGATTTCACTTGGATTTTGTGCGGCATTGATTTCTTCACACCTAGGTAATGATTTCTCTTTTCTTTTTGCTTTAAATTGATTTCTATTAGAATTGGGGATTTTTACATAAACTAGGGTTTGATGATTTGGAATTGATTTCAACGAATTGATTTGGGGGTTTTACTTTATATGGTTTGGGTTTTGAAACCCTTGGTTTAATTTCACTATTCGGGTTTCAATTTAATCTCAATTGATTTTAATTGTTCTTTAGATATAAACCCTAATTTGTTCAATTTGGGGATTTATGATTTATTCTTGATTTGGTATAGACCAAGTTGAGGATCGTCGACCAGAGTACACTCGGTTGATTTGGATTAGCGAATAAGGATAGTAGTCGTGTTTACGCCCTCACTATTGTTTGTCATTGTCTGTTTGATTGTTGCGAATTGGTTAAATTGATATAAGCTGGAATCTGTGTTGATGAGCTTAATCTGCTGCATTTGTTATAAATTGTTTGGGTATATTGCTGTAATTTTATCTGTACATATTGGACATGTGAATTGGTGTTCTTATCTGTCTGTAACCTGAATTCTGTAATCTGCTAAAGTCATGTCCTAAGGTTAATACGATAAGACCAGCATGCTGTTAGGGAAACTAGATGTATACATCGATGCGCAGAGCGTATATGCCTTGATTTCCAACCACTTTCTGGATGCGACGACATCACTTCCGGAGCTTTGCTGACTCACTTCTGGGATCTTTGATCCATCTCTGAAGGTTTAACCCTATTTGTCTGTTTCTGTTCCCGATTTTTTTATTAGACTAAGGACAGACCTGGTAAGTTAAACACCTAAATAATTGGGTAATCTGCATTCTGTGATAATGAATTTTTCCTGCTTCTGATGATGTGTGTTTGCTATGTTCGGGTTGATTCTTGTTAATGCACACTTTTATCTTTTAGGTTCTAACATTGGGTTGTGTTTATTGTGATTCATAACTGGCTGTAAGTGTTGGGATTAGACCCATTTGATAGCTAGAGCTGGTATAGCAAACGACATAATTTGAATTAGGCTAAAAATGTACCTAGTGTCCGTAACCGGACTACGTACCAGATTGTCACTTAAAAATTGGAAAACTAGACGTAGGATGGTCTCAGGCCAAACTCCTTACCGAGCTGGTTACCGAAATACAATTCGGTTAGCCTCGAGATCATTAGATTCACTATCTGGACGAACTTCTTACCGAACTTACTACCGAACTGTAGTTCGGTATGAGTCTCAGAAGACTGTTCAACCTCTCTTACCAAGCTCTTCACCGAGTTAGATACCGAATTACAATTGGTGTGTGTTTGGGAGACTTGAAACTCTCTGACCGAGCTTCATACCGGATTAGGAACCGAACTGTCACTTAAACTTTCACTAGATTCGTATAATTGCTCTCTAACCGAGCTATGTACCGGACTGCTTACCGAAATACTATTCGATAACTCTGGTGATGCTGTCTGACCGAATAGCCTATCGGACTGCATACCGAACTCTTAATTCGGTAACGGTCTTCCTTCTGAAAATTATTTGACAACTGTTTAGCCCTTTTCAATCAGTAATTGAAATAATCTGTAATCACTTATCCTAGATCACTTAAAGGGGATTGTATTTGGGATAACTTGATTTGATAATCAACTTGTTTGCTTCTGTCTGTACCCCACCTTTGGTTGTTAACTAACCTGCATATGTGTGTGGCATGCTATTCTGTTTAATAAGAAGCATCTGTGTGTGTTTGTTGGGCATTGGCTTACTAACCAGACATCGATAGTCTGACCCTTTGTTGTTTTCATTTTTGTTTTTGTATATTTTGGTCCCTTTTGGGAATGAAAATGCTGAGTTCAGACAGTTAGGTGGGATCGGAGGATATCACTAGCATCGAGCATCACATGGCATCCTCTTCAGACTTGGATTGCATTTCTATTTCATTGTTGCTAGACTTTTTTTTTGAACCCGCTGCACTATGTTTTGGATTGATTTTCAGAATAAGTACTTTTGAGATATTTTTATGTGATTTCCTTTCATTTGGAACTTGTAGTCAAACTATTATTATGTATTTGGATTTGTTTTGAACCTTTGACTTTGAAATTATAAGAACTGTCTTTCTGTTTTGATTATGATCTGTATATCTGTTTCTGTATATGCATATATATGTTTATTTGTCTTCCGCACTGTAGCATCTGGATTCCGCGTCCCCTTCCATTGGGGTGAGGGTTCGGGTGTTACATTTCAACTTCTTGATCAAACAACAAAAGTGTGATCCTTCCACTATTATCAGATATCTGTATATGAACTTTAAACTTAAAATTGTCATTAGTAGATGCTCATTATTACATTTTTATTAGAAAAAATGACATGTAAATAAGTTTATAATGATTCGAAATATAGTTTTACATCTAGACTACGTTATCAACAACGCAATTGCATTTTTTGCATTAATAGCCAGTTGGTTCATCAATCACTTTTTTTTCTGCATACCCAACATGAAAAGTAAAACCATATAAATTCTTTTCCAATACTTTCAATCTTTTCATATATGATGTATTCTCCAAGTTGTAGTTAACTTATAGTAATTTAGGAAATAAATAAATATACTACACCGACAAATAATTAAGAAATTTCTTTAAAACCTCATTTCATTTATCTTTGCAATCTCGTACAATGTCTTTAGTTTGGTGAAATCCCTAAAAATCATTGTTAAATTATAATCTTTGATGATAATTGAGAATGATGCTTCTCCACTATCCAATCTATTGATAAGCAACAAATCGTAATTATATTTAGAGCATAGTGAAATTAGTATATTAGTTTAATAATGGTATAATGTCATATAGATAATATTATAAAGATACAATACAAAAGTATCCCTCCGGAAAGTTCTTAACTTTAGCGATGTTTGCATCAATATCACTTCATTCATTTTCCTTATTTTCATGTATCTGTTTCATCTGTAAAACTATTTTGTTCCATAATATATATCGTACAGTTTTTGATATGTTAAAATAAAGCAATTTAATGCATGATTATATAATATACAAATATAAAAATTGTAATAAAGATAAAGTAATGTGATAATTAAAATATTTAAAACAAATATACTCCGAATCCCCCAATTCTAGGTCTAGTCTTTGACAAAATTGTTATAAATATGATGTCACACTAATTTTTGCAATAAAAATAATCCTTTCAACAGCATTGCAGAAAGATCAAATTATATAAATCATATTTTTAAAAAATAATTATAAATTCTTAAATTAGTAAGAATGCACATTAATATAAATAGGACTTTAAAAATATACCTATTAAATAGTGATCGTTTGTCTTATTATTGTCAAGGACATCATCAAAATTTCTAAAATTATATTACTATGTGAAATCTCACAATTTTACTTTTTGGACAATTTTAAGACATGGTCAACTATTAAGTAAACCGAAATAAAATCGAAATAATTTAACACCAAAATCGGATATTAAAAGGAGGATATAGTAGCCACCAAGTAAAATGACATGTTTATCCTTGGTGTCGATTGAACTGATAGATTAAGACTGACGTCATTTAAAATTTAGTTAGTCTGATGAATTTATTTATTAATAAACACAACATTAAATTTTTTTAAATTTAATATATTGTATATATAAAAGTAAAATAACTTTGTAAAACATATATTTTTAAATATTAAATATTTTTATTTATTTTATATAAATGAATATGATATTTTATTTTTTTATAAATGTAAAAGTAATTATTTTTTTCATAATTTTCATTTATACATTTATATTTTTCATAAGTGTGTAATTTTTTTATTTGCTTAAATTTAATCAGCTAATTATAAAACTACTATCAAAATTATTTAAAAAATGATTTCGCGTCAATTTTAATATAATCTAGTATAATAATCATTTGAGGTAAAATATTAAAGAATAAAATTTTTGAAAACATCTGAAGGAGAATACAATTTCAAAAATATATTGAAATGTGAGATTTAAATTTATAAACATGTGAGTTGTTTGGGAAAAAACAATTTATTATTAATATTGGTAAGATATGTATCAAATTAATCTATAAAAATATATAAAGTAACTTCAAATGTTAGATATATTTTTAAAATCCCAAATTATTAGAATGTATATATAATAATAATATTATTATTATTATTTGAATATACATATTATTATTATTATTATTTAACGATTATTATTTTTACATTTATAACTCTACCTCTTTTGTTATATGAATAAATTAAGAATTTCAATCTCATTAAATATAATATTTATAAAATTCAATATCATTAAATTTAATATTTATATAAACTATGTAATTTTAATTTATAATATATTTTATTAATAAAAATATTTTATATTAATACAAATATAAGTTATGATGATGTCACGCATTAAAGTAATATTTATCTTTATTGAATAGAATATATAATGCTAAAAAATATTTTATAAAAATATTAATATATATTTTAAAATTAAAATTTGAATAGTCAAATATAATAGACAAATAAACAGAAAAGAAAAAAAATAATAAATACCTTGATATTTTAAAAAATAACTCCATAATTTAAAAACCACTTCCATTATTATTTAACTTCTATCTCACTAAATATAATATATATTCTGTTTAATAAATAAAGTATATAATAAATGAAAAAATAAAATATTATAAATTAAAATAAATTTATATTATGCTACACACTAAAATAATATTTAATATTTTTATTAAGTGAAATATGTAATATTTTTAAAATTTTAAAATAGTTAAGGGTATCATTTTAAAATAAAAATACTTTGGGAATAGAGAAAGAATGAATAGTAAGCAAATATAATTAAGGGTATAGTTTTTCATATTTTAATTATATATATATATAACCAAATATGTACGTATAGATATTTTTATTAACTAATCATATATATATATTGTGACACCTAACCCCCGACCCGGAAGAAAGCGGACCGAAGGCGAGGATTCACGACTCAAAAAAAAATGCACCTGCTATACTAACCAAGAAAAATTGAAATACCATACACCACTAACATAAAAAGGAACAATTAGATATACATATAACAATTTAAACCAAAAGGGTTTATAAAATGTCACCAAGTTGCTTACGATTAAAGAAAACCGAACAAGCTTCAAAATGATCGATTATACACATTAAACATTTTTACAAAACCAACATATACGTATTCATTACATTAAAAGACCATGAAGATCCAAAATACAAAATGATATGCACAAGGATGCACTAGACGACAATGCTAGCCCACATGTCCTTCTGCTCGATTACCTGCTCACATATCGTTCAAGAGGAAAACAAAAAAAAAAAAGAAAGAAAGAAAGAAAAAAGAAAAAAATAATAATAATAATAATTGGGTAAGCTACGGAGCTTAGTTGGTAGACCAAATCCCAAAACATTCACATACAAAATGACCCTATGACTCTATAGTGCTCACACACACTAATGCAACTAAATGGTTTAGCTAAAATCATCCTATCAACAAAGAAATCAACCAAATAACCAATCCTAAGCAGCCAAAATGGACCTAATAATGCACTCTATATGCTTAGTCCCTTTTTATTTAAGTTATTAAGATCAAATAGTGAAAGTGAATGCACAAATGACTAAGTTACTTAATCTGCAAGTAACAATACTACTAATATACCGGAAGTCGGAAATCAGAAGACTATGCTCGGTTAAGACTCACCAACACTAGACATGGGAAAAACAGTCATACATCATTTGACTGTATAAATTTTCCATAGAACAAAATAAATACCAATTCCAAATAAAGAAAATTATAACATGGTTATAAAGCCAAAGTCGTACACTAGATGCATATTTAAGATAGATCAATTAAGTTGTTAATAATTCTTATTATTAATGTTCCCTTAAACCTTTTAAAGATATGTGTCGCTTCAATTAGACAATATCATCAAGAATGACAGAAAACAATACACTATATCACATAGCTTTCACGTGGATTATAAAGATGATAATGAATGATTATTCCCTATACGCAGAATTGAACCTAAAGAGAGATTTAACTAATGAATTATCAATCTATTAACTCTATTAAAATCCAACTAACTACAACCAGAGCACATCAAAACTCACCTCCTAGGGTTGAAATTCGAGCAGAGATGGTGCCTTTCACCAGACTTCCGCTAGAGGCACAAATTGGTGGGGATAGTCAAGCTAATAGACACAAATACAACCCCTATTAGAACAAGACACTCGAAATTTCAACAAAAAGAGAAAAAGAACAAGTTTAAAACCTTACCAGATGATGACCCTATTATACGTAAGCTGAATTTGAGTCCTAGATGTTACTGGGAGATGGTTGGGTGGAGTAAAACAAGAAGGGTTTTTCTTAATTTCCTCAAATGATAGGAAGAAATCGAGCTTGCCTGAGTGGTTTCAATCTTGAGAGAGAAAGAAGAAAAACAAAGTGAGATGTGGTGTTTGGTTTGGTCGTGCAAGTAAGTGAGGAAAATTAGGAGTGTGGGGCTAGGCTTCCTATTTGGGCTTGCTGTTGGATTTAGGCCTTAAGGTCAAAATCCAATAGTAAGTCCATTCAACCGTAACCCGAAAATATTCTGAAAATAAAATTTTATAAAACTTCTGGAAATAACATTTAACAAATAAATCGACTTAATTATTAAAATTAAGATTTCGAAATAAAAATCTAAATTTAAAAATATTTCCATGGCTAATAAAATTTTAATAATGAGAATTTTCGAACATGACATATATACGGATAGGTCCCTAATTAGTGCCAATTCCTAATTACTGCCTGGTTATTTACTGAATATAATTTAAGGTAAAAAGTAAAATTTTAAAAAAAATTGAGTGTAATCATAAAAATCACTTAAATTCACTTTAAAGATAGTGAAAAATTTTAGGCCGGATTTTCGGACGTTACATATATATTATAATATTATATATAATAATAAAAATATTTACTGTCTCACACAATTACTAAAGTGAAATTCACGTAGTGAGAATAATAATATGAATTTAATTGAATGTTTTATTTTCGAGAATAGTGATTTCGTAAGAAACTATATAATATGTGAGAATTATAATTCTTAATATTTTCGAAATTATGAATTAAAATAAAAAAAATAATAATGTCATTTTTATACAAATGTAAAAATTGAATATTAATTTTTATTCTATTGATTTTAAATATAATATAAATAATTTTATTATTTGAAATTTATTTTTTATTTCAAGTTTATAACAATGAAAATATTAATGAATTCAAATATTATATGAAAACTATTAATTAAAATAAAAATAATAAAAATGACAAATAATTTAAGTATAAAAATACAAATAATAATAATAATCATTTAAATATATGGAAACTCACAATATTATTGAAATTTATGGAAATTAATGTTCACCCGACAAAATATTCAATTAAGTTTCATATTTTAAAAAAAAACCATGACCAAATAACTATTCAATTTAATTAATCTAAATGTTAAAATTTCTATTTAATAAAAAAATATTGTATACCGCCACATGATGGATAGTTAATTCAAAAGAAATAAATGACATACGAAAAGAGTGACGTGTTTCTTAATTAATTTGTTAAATGACAAAAACAACTTGATAGATAAATGTCAAAATTGTCATTTTAACTTGCGTTAAATTGATTTTCTAGAAAACCTAGTGTATCCACCTAATAATTAAATATCTTTAGTAATATTCCAAAAGCAATTATACTAAAACAATATGTTAACAATGAAAAAAAATTAAAGAATATTATCGACATTTTTTTTTGGAATTTTATTAAAAATATTTTTCGAATATATATATATATTTGTATTTTCTTCGTAGAGAAAGTTTAATAGGAAAATTCTCTTATTAGGACATAATACCCATTTTGATTCTCTTTTATTTTACAAAAATAAATTTTAAAACTCTAAAATATTAAGCAAATGTTTAATATATGTATATATATATATATATATATATATATATATACCAATTTTGTTAATTTGAAGGAGTCACGAGTTGATTATAGTTAATATCTTTTGTATATTAAGTGTGATATTGTCTTGATTTCTAAATTTAAAAGATTTCGTTAAAAAAATTTTATTCAAAATTTCTTTTTATTAAAAAAAATATTTTTTAAAGTAAAGATTAAAAATAAATATAAATAATTAAATATAAATTTTAAAATTAAATATTAATCAAAATAATAAACTTTTGATTATTTAAAAAGCTTATATATATATATATATATATATATATATATGAACATAAATTTTAAAAAAATCCTACATATAATAATATTATATTTAATATGTATATGATGTAAAAAAAAAGTATCTAATTGTGACAATTAAATCATAATTAAAATGGATTCTTATTTATATATTTCACATATTATAATTTTGACAAATATTTTAACAATTAAATCATATTATAATTAAGATGGATTCTATTTATATATTTCACATATTATAATTTTGACAAATATTTTAACAATTAAATTATATTATAATTAAGATGGATTCTAATTTATATATTTCACATATTATTTCATTTATCACATTAATTAGATTTTTTATCTTTTCAGAATATATATTTATATTATTTATTATTAATGTGATATTCTAAAATAGGAATAAGAAATATAAGGTTTAGGTTTGTTTGTTTGTTTTTTTTTTTTTTTTTTGTTTCTTATATATATATATATATTCTAAATATTTATTATTTTTTAAATTTCAAAATACAATATATTTGATTTTTCCAATGAAATTTATTGAATTTCAAAATAGAATAATTGAGATTAAAATAAATGAGAATTTATTGTAGGTAATAATTATTCAATTTCATTCTTTACTTTTAATTATCAAATATATAAAATAATATGTTATTATACTTATAAATTTAATCTTTTACTTTATATCGGAATGTGTGGATTTTAAAAAAATAATAATAAAATTATTATATTTTCAAAATCTTGATGAAATAAATTAACATATAAAGATTCAAAATCGTAGTATATCTTTCATATTTTAATATAAAAAAAAACATAATACATATTGCACAAGTAACAATATTTTACCTTATTTCTTAAAAATTTAAAAATTAAATTTATTTAATAAAATATTTATTCAATAAGACACATGTACAATACTACTATTATTAAAAAAGATTTGTGTATGATATATAAATTTTAATTAATTTTTTAGACATATTGTTCACGTCATAAATGTTAGGGTGTCAAACCTAATACCACATTGATAATACAAGAAGATAATGACTTGTATATAAAGCATCCAGAGGACTCCATTAGTATGTGATGCCTTTTGGGTGGTGGTACCCAAAAACAAATCCATGCTGGTCGCCCCCAGCCCAAAGCGGACAATATCATACTAATGTCGGAGTTAGGGGAGTGGCTTCGGAAGGTCCAACAAAGTGGTATCAGAGCTTGGGTTGTAAAGATTGGAAAAGATGAATACCTATCTGGGTATTATAAATGAATTGGCGGGAATGAGTTTAAAGTTTGAAGATGAGGTACAAGCTTTGTGGTTTCTTGGTACACTTCCAGATTCATGGGAGATCTTTAGGATGTCTTTGTCAAATTCTGCTCCAGATGGTGGAAGAAGTAAGACTAGAGGTCAAGGGAATATGAATCAAAGTAGAGGTAAGTCAAACAGGTACGCCAATGTTGAGTGTTATCACTGTCACAGGAAGACGCATATTAAAAGACATTGCTGACAACTGAAGTTGGAAAATAACAATGACACAAGTGGAGAAAATAAAGTGGAAGGTGAAAGGGACGGTGACAGAGTTAGTGTCGCTATACTTGATGACTTTTTGCTGGTATATGATGATGCTATCAACTTTGTGAGTCATGAGACTAGTTGGGTGATTGATAGTGGAGCTGTTTATCATGCAACCTCAAGGGAAGATTTCTTTACATCCTACATTGCTGGTGATTTTGGGGGTGTGAGAATGAGGAATGATAATGTAGCTAAAGTCATTGGATATGGTGATGTGATATTGGAGATAGATAACGGCTCCAAAGTTATTTTAAAGAATGTCTAACATGTCCCTGATATTCTTATGAATATTATTTATACAAGTAGGCTTGATGATGAAGGATATTGCAACAGATTTGGTGATAGTCAGTGGAAGCTCATTAAAGGAGCTATGGTAGTGGCCCAAGGTAAGACAGAATCTAACTTGTATATGTTGCAAGGTAAAATTTTAAAATCCTTCATTGGTGAAGTCCAGGATGGAGATAAAGCTGAACTCTGGCATAAGAGACTTGGACATATTAGTGAGAAGGATTTAACCCTTCTAATCCAAGAGATGAAAATTTCTGATATGAAGAACCCGGAAAATTTGAGGGGGTGTTCCCACTGTTGGGGAGGAAAGCAAAAAAATTTGTTAGTTTTCACAGTTCTTCATATAAAAGGAAATTGGATACACTTGAACTTGTACACTCGGATCTTTGTGGGCCTATGAAGGTGAAGTCACTTAGGGGTGCCTTGTATTTTGTGACCTTCATAGATGATCATTCGAGGAAGACTTGGGTTCATACCTTGAAGACAAAATATCAAGTATTGGAAGTGTTCAAGCAGTTTCAAGTATTGGTTGAGGGACAGACTGGGAAAAGGTTAAAGTGCATCAGAACTGGTAATAGGGGAGAATATAAAGGCTCTTTTGATGAGTATTGTAGACAACATGGTATATGCCATCAGAAGACTTCTCCAAGAAGACCTCAGTTGAATGGTCTAACTGAGATGATGAATGGAACACTAGTTGAAAAGATGAGAAGTTTGCTTTCACAATCACAATTGCCAGAGTCATTCTGGGGTGAAGTCTTATGTATAGTTGTACATGTCCTTAACCTCACACCATGTGTTTCATTGGAGTTCGATCTACCGGAGAAAGTTTGGACAGGTAGAGATGTAACGTCCTGGGCTGGGGCCTAGCCGTTACTGTGCACACCTGGTTAAATCCGAATCGTACACTAATCAATACCGATACAATCATTACACAATAGGATATTGTGGATCCCAACCACTTTCTTTCGCCTCCACCGACACTCGAACTCACAACCTTAGGGATATATGGATTGTGAAAGCATGTTGATTACCAATTGACCAGTATCAGCTCAATTGGTAATTAGCATGCTTTCAAAATCCATATATTCCTAAGTTTGTGAGTTCGAGTGCTGGTGGAGGCGAAAGAAAGTGGGTGGGATCCACGATATCCTATTATGTAACGATTGTATCGGTATTGATTGGTGTACGATTCGGGTTTAACCGGGTGTGCACAGTAACGGCTAGGTCCCGACTCAGGACGTTACAAGAGATGTAACTTATGATCATTTACGAATTCCTAACGATGATAGTTTGGTTTATTCAAATTCGGGTTATGCTCATGACGGTGAGTTAGTAACTGACGGGGGAGAACACGAGTTTAATACTGAGACTTCGAAATGTGAACTTGGAAAGATGTTCAAAGTCTGCAAGGAAATCACCGGATTGGCAAGCCCCTCCACATAATCGGGAAGGGGGAGATTTGTTGGGTCGGGTTCCTTCTTATGTTGAGGCCCAACAAGTCTAAGGAGCCCTAGTGTAAAACCTAAGGATTTTAGGGTTTATTGGTATCAAAGAATAGAGTTATAGCAGCCATCGAAAGAAGAGAAAAAGGATTGAGAGGAAAAGAAGAAAACTGGTTGTTGTTCTTCCGCGCAGCCTGATGGTTTTGACGACTGCTCTTAAACCTACCATTGGATCGTGCTCAAATTTGGAAAGTATGTGGAAGATACATAGTTTTGAAGATTGACCATTGGGATTGTCAATTGGAATTCTCAAGAAGACGTTATACAGCCGAAAGTGAAGGCTGTCGGATTCCCATCACAGAAGTGAGTAGTCGGATTCAAAGGATTTATCTCTTTCGTTAGCCGTTGGATCGAGCAAAATTTTGGATATGTTGTCGAGAACATATTGAAGTTTCTTCTGGACGGTGGAGATCGAATTAAGAGACTTTTGTAGAGAGCGGCATTCATCGGAACATATGTTTTGGTTTGGTTTGTGTTCTTTCTCTTGTTGTTAGATCCTAATCATGGTGTTATTAGGATTGCTGCTATTGTTTGTTCCCTATTTGGTGTTGGAACATTGTGTAATCTCTTTCTTTGATCATAGTGGAGTTTTGGGGTGGACTACGATCCTGTGGTTTTTACTTCTCACATTGAGGAGGTTTTCCACGTAAAAATCGGCTTGTGTTATTTGTGTTATTTATATTGCTTTGTATGAGCATGGTTGATGGTGTGCTTCTTAGGTTGATTAGATCGTATTCATCTTAGGGAGAAAGGATTTCCGCTGCTTGTTTGATTGATTGTGTGTGCTTCTCCCAACAAAGTGGTATCAGAGCTTGGTTTAGAGATGGAGCCCGTCATAAGATCCGAGGTGTGACATGTGTCAAAAGTCTTCCTGATAATATGGTGGTCAGGCAGCGGGTTCCGTTGGGTAGTGACTGCGGTACAAGATGGTTCGATGGATTATTTCAAGGGGAGGCCGATGACCGATGGGCCGGTGAATTATCTCGAGGGGAGGCTGACATGTGATCCTTGGTTTTGAGGATTGGTGGACTAACTCGAGGGAAGGCGATATGGCCCTTGGTTTGAACGGGAGGATTGTTAGGGTGTCAAACCCAATACCACATCGGTAATACAAGAAGATAATGACTTGTATATAAAGCATCCAGAGAACTCCATTAGTATGAGGCCTTTTGAGTGGTGATACCCAAGAACAAATCCGTGCGGGCTCGCCCCCAGCTCAAAGCGGACAATATCATACTAATGTGGGAGTTAGGGGAACGGCTCCAGAAGGTCCAACAATAAAATGAAAAAAAAAGGTCAATTTATAGAATTAATAACATTCATTGTCAAATATACATGGGTGAACTCACACGCTTCATTTAAAATAGATATATAATATATAATTAAAATACACGAAAATTACTGACATAAAATAAATAAAAAAAATATTAAATCATAGTGCTACTTCGATATCAGTGAATTGAATGAAGTAGATGTCTGAAAAAAAAACTTAAATTAGATTAAATTGTTACAAAATTTGAATAATCGGGATAATATGAGACAAAGAAATAAAAATGAAATAGAAAAAAAATAGTAAAATACTTACTTGAGAAATATTTGAAAAAATAAAATTGATTAAAAAATACCATTTAAGAAAAAATAAAAATTATAACAGAAAAGAAATTTAATGAAAATACTCACCAAATAAAAATACTTGAAAAAGACATCTAAAAAGAATAAAATCGATTGAAAGATGAGGTGGAAGAAAAGGAACAACATAAATATGACAGAAAATAAAAAAAATTACCAAAAGATATCTAAAAAGAATAAATCAACTGAAAAAACATAAAATAAAAAGAATTATAAAATAAATAAAATTGAATAAAAATACTCACATTCAGTCTCAAATATGCGCGAAAGAAATGCATCCATTGAAAAATAAGAAAAAAAATATAGTAAATTTATTCTCTTTATATAATGATATTTAAATATAAAACGAATTACATATAATATTATAATATTTTTAAAATAGTAAGTAATTATTTTAAAATTATATTTTACCTTTTAAAAAATGATATAATAATAATAACGGAAATAAATATCATTAATAAAGGGCGCTTAGGGTGTGTAGTGTTGGGAAAACACGGCTAGCTCTGATACCACTTGTTGAACAAATCGGTGATCCATTGCAGCGAAGACGAGTATTGGTAACCACAAAGTAAAACAACATACACAAGGTAAGAAATAGAGATAGAAAATAAGACACAAGGTTTTTACGTGGAAACCCAAAACGGAAAAAAACCACGGTCGTCACGACGACGAGAGACATATTCACTATGTAACAATAAAGCAACAGTTATAACTAGAATATCACTCTCTCATTCCCCAATCTAATTACATTGGTCACAGTCTCACATACAAGCTCTCCTCATATGGCTCTCACAGGATAACAAGATTCGATCCCAGAACTCAAGATCTCCATGGCCTCCATGGTTCCCAGGCCCCCATGGGGCACCTCCCAAACCTAATCAACTAGATCTACATTGTTCTCTCTGGATACAAGCATCATATTTATAGCATTAGAATACTTTGTCACAAAGTAATCCTAAACCATTAAGAAAACCTTTTCCTTTTTAGGATTCTCAAATATCTCTTTTTCCTATATAATCCACTTTGGGAAATACCATTCCTAATCAAATATGACACTTCCAAAAAACAGCCTTCGAGTCTTTTCTCGTCACAATCCTAACCAACCACCCCTTGACGTGAATTCCCTTTCTCCCTTTCCGACGACCAAATCTCAAACCAGAGTCATCATACCTTACCATAAGGGTATACCTACTCAGGTACAATCCATCCCAAGATCAACCACTCAGGAACCATCAACTTAATATTTTCTTTTTCTCAGCACATGTCGAAACACTTGCTGAATAAACCATGGTGCAGCTTCCTTCGTCAGTTTTCAGGAAACTCCTCAGCCATCGACATACTTTCCATCACACACACCTCCATGTTGACCAGATGCCTGTGCAATTATGGACACACTAGAATTATTTCATCCTTTATCATGACAACCTTGGTGGTTCAAAACATGTCATAAGGATTCCTATTCCAGCGTACAGTCGGAGCCTTTGCCGAACCGCTCCACTCAGTCATTCCTTATTCGAGTTCACCAGCCAATTGATCAAAATTACCAGTACACAAAGATCCCAAAACGCCACTAGCCAAACCTTCAATTTTATTTTGACTATTTGACCAGACTTGAATCTTAGACCACATCTTTTGATCTTTACTTGTGTTAACAAAGAAACACAAAAGTCCCAAAGCTACCTTACCACCATAATTATACATGTCGTTGATCACCATCGCGATCGCTCGAGAACAACCGCCGAAGTAATTTCATCTGTACGACTAACCCATACTGGATCTTGACAATAATTACAGATTTTTTTTTCAGCTTTGACTTTTTTTTTTCACACAACCGACTCCAAACTCGACTAGAGAAACCAAATCTATATTTTTCAGAACTTCTAGATACTCCGGGAGATTTATCCATCCTTCAAACCCTTTCGCTTTCATCTTACCTTAACCCATGTTTACTTTGACGAAACTAAACTCACTGATCACATCAACGCTGGGTCACAAACCAATGGCTCTGATACCAGTTGTTGGGAAAACACGGCTAGATTTGATACCACTTGTTGAACAAATTGGTGATCCATTACAGCGGAGATGAGTATTGGTAACCACAAAGTAAAACAACATACACAAGGTAAGAAATAGAGATAGAAAATAATACACAAGGTTTTTACGTGGAAACCCAAAACGGAAAAAAAAACCACGGTCGTCACGACGACGAGAGACTTATTCACTATGTAATAATAAAGCAACAGTTACAATCAGAATATCACTCTCTCACTCTCCAATCCAATAACATTGGTCACAGTCTCACATACAAGCTCTCCTCATATGGCTCTCACAGGATAAAGGGACTCGATCCCAGAACTCAAGATCTCCATGGCCTCTATGGTTCCAGGCCCCCATGGGGCACCTCTCAAACCTAACCAACTAGATCTACATTGTTCTTTCAGGATATCTAATAAAAGATGTAAGAACCATATTTATAGCATTAGGATACTTTGTCACAAAGTAATCCTAAACCATTAAGAAAACCTTTTCCTTTTTAGGATTCTCAAATATCTCTTTTTCCTATATAATCCACTTTGGGAAATACCATTCCTAATCAAATATGACACTTCCAAAAAACAGCCTTCGAGTCTTTTCTCGTCACAATCCTAACCAACCACCCCTTGACGAGAATTCCCTTTCTCCCTTTCCGACGACCAAAACTCAAACCAGAGTCATCATACCTTACCATAAGGGTATACCTACTCAGGTACAATCCATCCCAAGATCAACCACTCAGGATTCATCAACTTAATATTTTCTTTTTCTCAGCACATGTCGAAACACTTGCTGAATAAACCATGGTGCAGCTTCCTTTGTCAGTTTTCAGGAAACTCCTCAGCCATCGACATACTTTCCATCACACACACCTTCATGTTGACCAGATGCCTGTGCAATTATGGACACACTAGAATTATTTCATCCTTTATCATGAAAACCTTGGTGGTTCAAAACATGTCATAAGGATTCCTATTCCAGCGTACAGTCGGAGCCTTTGCCGAACCGCTCCACTCAGTCATTCCTTATTCGAGTTCACCAGCCAATCGATCAAAATTACGAGTACATAAAGATCCCAAAACGCCACTAGCGAAACCTTCAATTTTATTTTGACTATTTGACCAGACTTGAATCTTAGACCACATCTTTTGATCTTTACTTGTGTTAACAAAGAAACACAAAAGTCCCAAAGCTACCTTACCACCATAATTATACATGTCGTTGATCACCATCGCGATCGCTCGAGAACAACCGCCGAAGTAATTTCATCTATACGACTAACCCATACTAGATCTTGACAATAATTACACATTTTTTTTTCAGCTTTGACTTTTTTTTCACGCAACCGGCTCCAAACTCGACTAGAGAAACCAAATCTATATTTTTCAGAACTTCTAGATACTCCGGGCGATTTATCCATCCTTCAAACCCTTTCGCTTTCATCTTACCTTAACCCATGTTTACTTTGACGAAACTAAACTCACTGATGACATCAACGCTGGCTCACAAACCAATGGCTCTGATACCAGTTGTTGGGAAAACACGGCTAGATTTGATACCACTTGTTGAACAAATTGGTGATCCATTACAGCGGAGATGAGTATTGGTAACCACAAAGTAAAACAACATACACAAGGTAAGAAATAGAGATAGAAAATAAGACACAAGGTTTTTACTTGGAAACCCAAAACGGAAAAAAAAAACCACGGTCGTCACGACGACGAGAGACTTATTCACTATGTAATAATAAAGCAACAGTTACAATCAGAATATCACTCTCTCACTCCCCAATCCAATAACATTGGTCACAGTCTCACATACAAGCTCTCCTCATATGGCTCTCACAGGATAACAAGACTCGATCCCAGAACTCAAGATCTCCATGGCCTCTATGGTTCCAGGCCCCCATGGGGCACCTCCCAAACCTAACCAACTAGATCTACATTGTTCTCTCAGGATATCTAATAAAAGATGTAAGAACCATATTTATAGCATTAGGATACTTTGTCACAAAGTAATCCTAAACCATTAAGAAAACCTTTTCCTTTTTAGGATTCTCAAATATCTCTTTTTCCTATATAATCCACTTTGGGAAATACCATTCCTAATCAAATATGACACTTCCAAAAAACAGCCTTCGAGTCTTTTCTCGTCACAATCCTAACCAACCACCCCTTGACGAGAATTCCCTTTCTCCCTTTCCGACGACCAAAACTCAAACCAGAGTCATCATACCTTACCATAAGGGTATACCTACTCAGGTACAATCCATCCCAAGATCAACCACTCAGGATTCATCAACTTAATATTTTCTTTTTCTCAGCACATGTCGAAACACTTGCTGAATAAACCATGGTGCAGCTTCCTTTGTCAGTTTTCAGGAAACTCCTCAGCCATCGACATACTTTCCATCACACACACCTCCATGTTGACCAGATGCCTGTGCAATTATGGACACACTAGAATTATTTCATCCTTTATCATGACAACCTTGGTGGTTCAAAACATGTCATAAGGATTCCTATTCCAGCGTACAGTCGGAGCCTTTGCCGAACCGCTCCTCTCAGTCATTCCTTATTCGAGTTCACCAGCCAATCGATCAAAATTACCAGTACACAAAGATCCCAAAACGCCACTAGCCAAACCTTCAATTTTGTTATGACTATTTGACTAGACTTGAATCTTTCACCACATCTTTTGATCTTTACTTCTATTAACAAAGAAACACAAAAGTCTCAAAGTTACCTTACCACCACAATTATACATGTTGTAGATCACTATCGCGATCGCTCGAGAACAACCGCCGAAGTTTTTTCATCTGTACGACTGACGCATACTAGATCTTGACAACAATTGCAGATTTTTTGTCAGCTTTGACTTTTTTTTTCACGCAACCGGCTCCAAACTCGACTAGAGAAACCAAATCTATATTTTTCAGAACTTCTATATACTCCGGGAGATTTATCCATCCTTCAAACCCTTTCGCTTTCATCTTACCTTAACCCATGTTTACTTTGACGAAACTAAACTCACTGATGACATCAACGCTGGCTCACAAACCAATGGCTCTGATACCAGTTGTTGGGAAAACACGGCTAGATTTGATACCACTTGTTGAACAAATTGGTGATCCATTACAGCGGAGATGAGTATTGGTAACCAAAAAGTAAAACAACATACACAAGGTAAGAAATAGAGATAGAAAATAAGACACAAGGTTTTTACGTGGAAACCCAAAACGGAAAAAAAAACCACGGTCGTCACGACGACGAGAGACTTATTCACTATGTAATAATAAAGCAACAGTTACAATCAGAATATCACTCTCTCACTCCCCAATCCAATAACATTGGTCACAGTCTCACATACTAGCTCTCCTCATATGGCTCTCACTGGATAACAAGACTCGATCCCAGAACTCAAGATCTCCATGGCCTCTATGGTTCCAGGCCCCCATGGGGCACCTCCCAAACCTAACCAACTAGATCTACATTGTTCTCTCAGGATATCTAATAAAAGATGTAAGAACCATATTTATAGCATTAGGATACTTTGTCACAAAGTAATCCTAAACCATTAAGAAAACCTTTTCCTTTTTAGGATTCTCAAATATCTCTTTTTCCTATATAATCCACTTTGGGAAATACCATTCCTAATCAAATATGACACTTCCAAAAAACAGCCTTCGAGTCTTTCCTCGTCACAATCCTAACCACCCACCCCTTGACGTGAATTCCTTTTCTCCCTTTCCGACGACCAAAACTCAAACCAGAGTCATCATACCTTACCATAAGGGTATACCTACTCAGGTACAATCCATCCCAAGATCAACCACTCAGGAACCATAAACTTAATATTTTCTTTTTCTCAGCACATGTCGAAACACTTGCTGAATAAACCATGGTGCAGCTTCCTTCGTCAGTTTTCAGGAAACTCCTCAGCCATCGACATACTTTCCATCACACACACCTCCATGTTGACCAGATGCCTGTGCAATTATGGACATACTAGAATTATTTCATCCTTTATCATGACAACCTTGGTGGTTCAAAACATGTCATAAGGATTCCTATTCCAGCGTACAGTCGGAGCCTTTGCCGAACCGCTTCTCTCAGTCATTCCTTATTCGAGTTCACCAGCCAATCGATCGAAATTATCAGTACACAAAGATCCCAAAACGCCACTAGCCAAATCTTCAATTTTATTTTGACTATTTGACCAAACTTGAATCTTAGGCCACATCTTTTGATCGTTACTTGTGTTAACAAAGAAACACAAAAACTCCCAAAGCTACCTTACCACCATAATTATACATGTCGTTGATCACCATCGCGATCGCTCGAGAACAACCGCCGAAGTAATTTCATCTGTACGACTAACCCATACTAGATCTTGACAATAATTACAGATTTTTTTTTTCAGCTTTGACTTTTTTTTTTCACGCAACCGGCTCCAAACTCGACTAGAGAAACCAAATCTATATTTTTCAGAACTTCTAGATACTCCGGGAGATTTATCCATCCTTCAAACCCTTTCGCTTTCATCTTACCTTAACCCATGTTTACTTTGACGAAACTAAACTCACTGATGACATCAACGCTGGCTCACAAACCAATGGCTCTGATACCAGTTGTTGGGAAAACACGGCTAGATTTGATACCACTTGTTGAACAAATTGGTGATCCATTACAGCGGAGATGAGTATTGGTAACCACAAAGTAAAACAACATACACAAGGTAAGAAATAGAGATAGAAAATAAGACACAAGGTTTTTACTTGGAAACCCAAAACGGAAAAAAAAACCACGGTCGTCACGACGACGAGAGACTTATTCACTATGTAATAATAAAGCAACAGTTACAATCAGAATATCACTCTCTCACTCCCCAATCCAATAACATTGGTCACAGTCTCACATACAAGCTCTCCTCATATGGCTCTCACAGGATAACAAGACTCTATCCCAGAACTCAAGATCTCCATGGCCTCTATGGTTCCAGGCCCCCATGGGGCACCTCCCAAACCTAACCAACTAGATCTACATTGTTCTCTCAGGATATCTAATAAAAGATGTAAGAACCATATTTATAGCATTAGGATACTTTGTCTCAAAGTAATCCTAAACCATTAAGAAAACCTTTTCCTTTTTAGGATTCTCAAATATCTCTTTTTCCTATATAATCCACTTTGGGAAATACCATTCCTAATCAAATATGACACTTCCAAAAAACAGCCTTCGAGTCTTTTCTCGTCACAATCCTAACCAACCACCCCTTGACGTGAATTCCCTTTCTCCCTTTCCGACGACCAAATCTCAAACCAGAGTCATCATACCTTACCATAAGGGTATACCTACTCAGGTACAATCCATCCCAAGATCAACCACTCAGGAACCATCAACTTAATATTTTCTTTTTCTCAGCACATGTCGAAACACTTGCTGAATAAACCATGGTGCAGCTTCCTTCGTCAGTTTTCAGGAAACTCCTCAGCCATCGACATACTTTCCATCACACACACCTCCATGTTGACCAGATGCCTGTGCAATTATGGACACACTAGAATTATTTCATCCTTTATCATGACAACCTTGGTGGTTCAAAACATGTCATAAGGATTCCTATTCCAGCGTACAGTCGGAGCCTTTGCCGAACCGCTCCTCTCAGTCATTCCTTATTCGAGTTCACCAGCCAATCGATCAAAATTATCAGTACACAAAGATCCCAAAACGCCACTAGCCAAATCTTCAATTTTATTTTGACTATTTGACCAGACTTGAATCTTAGGCCACATCTTTTGATCTTTACTTGTGTTAACAAAGAAACACAAAAGTCCCAAAGCTACCTTACCACCATAATTATACATGTCGTTGATCACCATCGCGATCGCTCGAGAACAACCGCCGAAGTAATTTCATCTGTAAGACTAACCCATACTGGATCTTGACAATAATTACAGATTTTTTTTTCAGCTTTGACTTTTTTTTTTCACGCAACCGGCTCCAAACTCGACTAGAGAAACCAAATCTATATTTTTCAGAACTTCTAGATACTCCGGGAGATTTATCCATCCTTCAAACCCTTTCGCTTTCATCTTACCTTAACCCATGTTTACTTTGACCAAACCAAACTCACTGATCACATCAACGCTAGCTCACAAACCAATGGCTCTGATACCAGTTGTTGGGAAAACACGACTAGCTCTGATACCACTTGTTGAACAAATTGGTGATCCATTACAGCGGAGATGAGTATTGGTAACCACAAAGTAAAACAACATACACAAGGTAAGAAATAAAGATAGAAAATAAGACACAAGGTTTTTACGTGGAAACCAATAACGGAAAAAAAATCACGGTCGTCACGACGATGAGAGACTTATTCACTATGTAATAATAAAGCAACAGTTACAACCAGAATATCACTCTCTCATTCCCCAATATAATTACATTGGTCACAGTCTCACATACAAGCTCTCCTCATATGGCTCTCACAGGATAACAAGACTCGATCCCAGAACTCAAGATCTCCATGGCCTCTATGGTTCCAGGCCCCCATGGGGCACCTCCCAAACCTAACCAACTAGATCTATATTGTTCTCTCAGCATATCTAATAAAAGATACAAGCACCATGTTTATAGCATTAGGATACTTTGTCACAAAGTAATCCTAAACCATTAAGAAAACCTTTTCCTTTTTAGAATTCTCAAATATCTCTTTTTCCTATATAATCCACTTTGGGAAATACCATTTCTAATCAAATATGACACTTCCAAAAAACAGCCTTCGAGTCTTTTCTCATCACAATCCTAACCAACCACCCCTTGACGAGAATTCCCATTCTCCCTTTCCGATGACCAAAACTCAAACCAGAGTCATCATACCTTACCATAAGGGTACACCTACTCAGGTACAATCCATCCTAAGATCAACCACTCAGGAACCATCAACTTAATATTTTCTTTTTCTCGGCACATGTCGAAACACTTGCTGAATAAACCATGGTGCAGCTTCCTTCGTCAGTTTTTAGGAAACTCCTCAGCCATCGACATACTTTCCGCCACACACACCTCCATGCTGACCAGATGCCTGTGCAATTATGGACACACTAGAATTATTTCATCCTTTATCATGACAACCTTGGTGGTTCAAAACATGTCATAACGATTCCTATTCCAGCGTACATTCGGAGCCTTTGCCGAACCGCTCCTCACAATCATTCCTTATCCGAGTTCACCAGCCAATCGATCAAAATTACCAGTACACAAAGATCCCAAAACGCCACTAGCCAAACCTTCAATTTTATTTTGACTATTTGACCAGACTTGAATCTTAGACCACATCTTTTGATCTTTACTTGTGTTAAGAAAGAAACACAAAAGTCCCAAAGCTACCTTACCACCATAATTATACATGTCGTTGATCACCATCGCGATCGCTCGAGAACAACCGCCGAAGTAATTTCATCAGTACGACTAACCCATACTAGATCTTAACAATAATTGCAGATTTTTTTCCAGCTTTGACTTTTTTTTTCACGCAATCAGCTCCAAACTCGACCAGAAAAACCAAATCTATATTTTTCAGAACTTCTAGATACTCCAGGAGATTTACCCATCCTTCAAACCCTTTCGCTTTCATCTTATCTTAACCCATGTTTACTTTGACCAAACCAAACTCACTGATCACATCAATGCTAGCTCACAAACCAATGGCTCTGATACCAGTTGTTGGGAAAACACGGCTAGCTCTGATACCACTTGTTGAACAAATCGGTGATCCATTGCAGTGGAGACGAGTATTGGTAACCACAAAGTAAAACAACATACACAAGGTAAGAAATAGATATAGAAAATAAGACACAAGGTTTTTATGTGGAAACCCAAAACGGAAAAAAAACCACGGTCGTCACGACGACGAGAGACTTATTCACTATGTAACAATAAAGCAACAGTTACAACCAGAATATCACTCTCTCACTCCTCAATCCAATTACATTGGTCACAGTCTCACATACAAGCTCTCCTCATGTGGCTCTCACAGGATAACAAGACTCGATCCCAGAACTCAAGATCTCCATGGCCTCCATGGTTCTCAGGCCCCCATGGGGCACCTCCCAAACCTAACCAATTAGATCTACATTGTTCTCTCAGGATATCTAATAATAGATACAAGCACCATATTTATAGCATTAGGATACTTTGTCACAAAGTAATCCTAAACCATTAAGAAAACCTTTTCCTATTTAGGATTCTCAAATATCTCTTTTTCCTAATTATAATCTACTTTAGGAAATAAAATTCTTAATCAAATTTGATACTTCCAAAAATCAGTCTTCGAATCTTTTCTCGTCACAATCCTGACAAACCACCCCTTGACGAGAATTCTCTTTCTCCCTTTCCGACGACCACAACTCAAACCCGAGTAATCATACCCCACCATAAGGGTACACCTACTCAGGTACAATTCATCCCAAGATCAACCACTCAGGAACCATCAACCAAAGATTTTCTTTTTCTCGGCACATGTCGAAACACTTGCTGAATAAACCATGGTGCAGCTTCCTTCATCAGCTTTCAGGAAACTCCTCAGCAATCGACATACTTTCCACCACACACACATCCATGCTGACCAAATGCCTGTGCAATTACGGACACACTAGAATTATTTCATCCTTTATCATGACAACCTTGGTGGTTCAAAACATGTCATAAGGATTCCTATTCCAGCGTACAGTCGGAGCCTTTGCCGAACCGCTCCTCACAGTCATTACTTATTCGAGTTCACCAGCCAATCGATCAAAATTACCAGTACACAAAGATCCCAAAACGCCACTAGCCAAACCTTCAATTTTGTTATGACTATTTGACTAGACTTGAATCTTTCACCACATCTTTTGATCTTTACTTCTATTAACAAAGAAACACAAAAGTCTCAAAGTTACCTTACCACCACAATTATACATGTTGTAGATCACTATCGCGATCGCTCGAGAACAACCGCCGAAGTTTTTTCATCTGTACGACTGACGCATACTAGATCTTGACAACAATTGCAGATTTTTTGTCAGCTTTGACTTTTTTTTTCACGCAACCGGCTCCAAACTCGACTAGAGAAACCAAATCTATATTTTTCAGAACTTCTAGATACTCCGGGAGATTTACCCATCCTTCAAACCCTTTCGCTTTCATCTTACCTTAACCCATGTTTACTTTGACGAAACTAAACTCACTGATCACATCAACGCTGGCTCACAAACCAATGGCTCTGATACCAGTTGTTGGAAAAACACGGCTAGCTCTGATACCACTTGTTGAACAAATCGGTGATCCATTGCAGCGGAGACGAGTATTGGTAACCACAAAGTAAAACAACATACACAAGGTAAGAAATAGAGATAGAAAATAAGACACAAGGTTTTTACGTGGAAACCCAAAACGGAAAAAAACCACGGTCGTCACGACGACGATTGACTTATTCACTATGTAACAATAAAGCAACAGTTATAACTAGAATATTACTCTCTCACTCCCCAATCCAATTACATTGGTCATAGTCTCACATACAAGCTCTCCTCATATGGCTCTCACAGGATAACAAGACTCGATCCAAGAACTCAAGATCTCTATGGCCTCTATAGTTCCCAGGCTCCCATGGGGCACCTCCCAAACCTAACCAACTAGATCTACATTGTTCTCTCAGGATATCTAATAATAGATACAAGCACCATATTTATAGCATTTGGATACTTTGTCACAAAGTAATCCTAAACCATTAAGAAAACATTTTCCTATTTAGGATTCTCAAAGATCTATTTTTTCTAATTATAATCCACTTTAGGAAATACCATTGCTAATCAAATATGACACTTCCAAAAAAGAGTCTTCGAGTTTTTTCCTAGTTACAAACCAATTATGGATACCAGAATATTCCCGAATTCTCGTCACAATCCTAACATGAAGCACACTTCCATGTAAAATTAGCATATAACCTTATGATCTAATTAATTTAAATATTAAAATTGTAATTTTATAAAAAATATCGACGTGTCACTTTTTTACAATGCCTCACAATCCTAACATGAAGCACACTTCCATGTAAAATTACCATATAACCTTATGATCTAATTAATTTAAATATTAAAATTGTCATTTTATAAAAAATAGCGACGTGTTACTTTTTTATGATGCCACTTGTCGAAACATGGTTAATTCACTTTTCAATTTTCTCCTTTTATTATAATAGAGATTTCATATATTTGCTTTACCTTGAACAGTGAAATTAATAACATCCCTTATATGTTAATATCTAAATTGTTGGAAAATTACACCGCGAATATGTAAAATAACAATGAATTAAATAAAGTTTAAAACAGAAAAATAAAAAAGCATGCCAAATTACATAAAAATAGCTGCTTTATTAAACTATAAAGTAATAACAATATCGTTGTCTCATATGCTTTCGTTTCTCCACCTGCTTCTACTATTGGTAAGTATAAATAGGTAATTTTCGGGGAAATCACAATGATATACTTTGAGTTTTTCAAATTTGGGAGCAGGAAATATTTTTATTATTATTATTATTTTTTTATTTTTTTATTTTAAGTGCAACGAGTTTTGGAAAATATTGAAGGAAGCTTAACACGGTCAGGGTTTACTGTAGCTTCGTTAGAAATTTGTGAATTTACAGTGTCACCCTTTGATGTGAAAATTTTGTATTTAACCCCAACTTTTAATTTTTCCAAATTATACATTTTTTCTATCTTTCAAATTTAATTATTTTTTATATTTAATTATTTTTATCCCTAAAATATATAGAATAAATTTTATTTATATAAAAAATTATTTTGTTTTTAAGTATATAATTTGAAAGTGTAAACTAAAAATAGAAAAATAAAATAATAGAATTATTAAAAAATTACACGAATTGAATTCATTGATAATTTTAAGTGTCAAAATATAAATAAATATAATTATTAAAAATTTTAATTTTATAAATGATTAATATCAAAAAATTAATATCTAAATTTTAGTATAATTAAATGATATAAATCAATAAAATAATACTTAATCTTTAATATATTAAAATAATTGATCTCATATTAATATCAATTAATAGTGTTTCATGAATACTATATTCTTTTTTTTTAATGTATGAAATTATTTATTATAATTTATTTATACAATTATACATATCAATTATTCAATAACTCTTCTAATATATTAATTACTAAATAGTGTATATTTTTTAATTTTAAAATAACAACAACAAAAAATCACGAAACAAAAGTGTTTTAATGGATTGATCCTAAGGTGTTTTAATGCATTGATCCTAAGGTGTTTCTAGGTGTTTAAGATTTCTATCAAGTCCATAAATTGTTTTTAGAATGATTCATAAACTCAAAGAAGGGTTTTGGTGGTATAAAAGTGAAAAAAAAAAATCATGTTTTTGAGGTCCTAGAAAAATTGGGGGCCCGGGTCCGCACCCTGGTAAGCAATCAAGATGCAAATTAGGAGGCGAAAAGTGGTACCAAGGCTATTTTTGGACACTGGGCGTCCTAGTTTGCTCCCTAGTCAATGACTAGGAGGCTGACCAGGACGCCCAGGTCTGAACAGTGTTTTCTGCCTTCGTTCTCCTTCGTTTGAACTCTGATTTAGGTGTTGTTTGTGGCCAAGGATTCGTATTGAAGTCCTCTTTCTAGCCATACTTTCATAAATTTGAAATGAGGTTATTAACATTTCATGATTTCCAAACTCTTCATAAGGTGCAAATGCTTCCAAATTGTGTTGTCTATGTTTGTAATCTTAGGGTTTCTTTGCCTAGGATGTTGTGAACTCATCCATGAATTGTATGATTGATATTTGTATTTAATAATTTTTAAAATTGAATAAGTTAAATTGTATGGTCTGGCTTAATTGATTGTTCGAATTGAATAACGGATTGACTTGAGTGACTAAGGAACTTTTAGTAAGTTCACTAGTTGCATTTCTTGCTAATTAATTAAATATTTGGTGTATTGAAAAATATTCTTTCAATTGTATTTAAACCAAAGATGAATTTTGTATTTTTAACCATTCATTCAAATCATCTTCCCACAAGTTTATTTTTGGCTATTCTAAGGTTTTAATTGATATTGAACATTGTCTTGATAAAAATGTATTGAATGTATTTGAACATACTTGAGTTTTGTAAATTTGGAACCCTTATAATATTTTTCTATTGATTGAATGTCCTTGTAAAAAGATTTTCTTGTGTATTTTCCTATAAACATCGGAAGTATTACATTAGTCGAAGGTCTTTTTTTTTTTTTTAGAATCGGGTTGTTGGACTAAGCGCGGGGTTTTGGCTATTAATCGATTATTTGATTGATTGTTGTTCAATTGATAGATCAATTATATGATCACTTTATTGTCTATTGATTGAATAATTGATCGTTTGATTGTTTCTTGATTGATTGATCATCTTGATTGTCTCGATTGTATTGATTGTCTTGTTATTGCACTATTGATTGATGGATCCATATGGTTTATGATAAAGAGAAATTAGATTAATCTTAATGATTGGTAAACCATAGAATGAACATGAATGTGTGACATAACATGTCTCGATTGGTACACTAGCATGATTGATTGCTATGAATTGATTGTGCTTGACTTCTGTGTTAAGATGAGCTTAGAGATGCTCACATTAGAATTGCATTTTGTGATAAAGCATTGCATATCGATGGAAAGGTAAGAGCATTTGTGTGTGCTTGTTTGGGACATGGAATGCGAACCAGGCGTGTGTCTAACCCTTCTTTTTTTCTTTTTCTTTTTCCCCTGAATTGTGTGCAGGTTCGATTGAGTAAGGCATATGATATTTGAGCTCTCATGGTGAAGTCCATTAATGTGTAACCACTCATACATGTATTTCAAATATAATCATGTTTGTAAATAAGCTCGCAATGTATTTCAATTGTGATTGTAAAAGATGTTTTATTCATTTGGAATTTCTCAACCTAGTATATGTATGACATAAACCAAATATTTTTTGTTTAAAAAATTAACATCTTTATTCATCTTCTGCAAAAATAACTATTGCATTGTTAATGTTAGGGGTGAGCGGGACCGGTTCCTTGAAGGAACAGGTACCGGAACCGAATTACTGGTTCCTTATTTTTTAGGAACCAGGAACCGGTACCCGAACCGAATTACTGGTTCCTTATTTTTGAGGAACCGGTACCGTTAGTATTTAGAATCAGTACCTGTTCTAGTGCGTTTCGGTTCGGTTCTGGTTCTAATGGTACCGATTATTCAGGTACGGTTCTGGTACCGGTTCTGGAGAAATAATCAAACTTTTCACAATTAATCCAATTATTAAAATTTTTTTGTGAAATCACCATTTGTCAAATTTATATTTACAAAATAATCATTCCAAAACCAATATAATAAAACAAACTTATACATATGAGAAAGTTACTATTGTTCTCAATTACTATAATCAATTTGTTAAATTGGTTCTCAAATTACATACCAACAAACTCCAAAAGCTTTGCTAATAAATTTAAATTTGTTGTCTAGACAAAGAAAATAAGTTTTAAAGCTTTGTAACCTTACAAATAAATTGTGCATTATTTTAAATAATAATAAAAAGTTTCAAATATTCTGCACGCTTCAATCTAAACCGCATAGCCCTCTATATTCTACGTTTCAATTTTTTTAAAAAAAAAAAAAATTGATTAGTTAATATACACATAGTAATTTAACATAATTTAGTTGTAATATAAAAAGCAAATAAAAAATTAAATTAATATTCCAAGTAGATTGTTCAGGTGACCACATTTAACACTCCACTTTAACTCTTGGAATAATATTCTTCAAAACGTCAGGATCATTTCTAATTTCTAAATATATTTGAAATATATATATATATATATATATATATAAAAGTGTCGAAACAATTCGATGGTGAAAAAATAAATAAAAAATTATTAGATTAAAAATATTAGTTTTTTGAATTATTTATATAAAAATTATAACCGCGATATACAATTTGAAAATTAAAAAAATTGTGAGAGAAGAGAACGATATATACGTTTATACCTAGAAATAAATTCGCCTAAAATGACTATTTTATTATTATTATTTTTAGAATAACCGATTCAAGTTCGGTTCCATTTCTGGTCTGGTTCTAATCAAGAATCCGGAATTGGTACCGAAAATTCGGTACCGGTTCCAAATAATCGGTTCTTTTTCAGTTCCACTACCGGTTCCGAGTTCTGAAGCAGTTCCAGAAGGTACCATACACAGTCCTAGTTAATGTGGCGGTCCAAGCTATCCGTTGCGGTCTCGGCCGAGCAGGGGTTCGACCTACCGAGCTAATCGCCAAACATGCCATTAATGCGGAATAAAAAAGTGAAAAAAATATTAATAGTATATTATTATAGATAATATTTTATTATTTTTGAATGTATAATAATAGTTAATTCATCTTATTTTAATATTTCTAAACAATTTAGGAGATAAGATGTAATAGTATTTGGTTATTTGAGATATATATGGGTGTAAATATTATTCAAATTTAAAGTAAATAGTTTCATTATGATCCATATTTATTTATATAAAGTAAATAAATTATTAAAATTAGTATTATTCATTAATATATATTTTATTTATTAATTAAATATATTTATTATTAAAATAATTTTTTTATTATGTATTAATTATCCATATCTGCTATAAAATTTGATAAAATTATAACTGCAAATGAATTTTGATATCCTGATAAATATATATCATGAGTTTTAAAAATATAGCTCATTCCCTTATTCTTTTATAATGTTTTAAAAAATTAAAATTATAAAAATTCAAAATAAATTAAAATTAAAAACATATTAATAAATTTCATAATTTAAACTTTTATACTATTTATAAATTATATTAATTATTTTTTATAAATATAAATATTATTAACATGTAAATGTATATGTAATATATATCTATTACTTTTTTATTAAAAATTTTAATGGTGGCACAAACCTAATATTTATAAAAATCATGAAGATAGAATTTTATGTCTAAAAATTTAGTTTTTCACCATTCTTTAAGATAAAATAATGGGCTGTTGGGGAAGCGACAATGATGGCCGTGGGGAAGTTAGGGTTATTTGTTTGGATGTTCATAATACATTACAAGTAATATATATATTTTAAGGTCTATAAATATTTTGTGTAGTATGAACATTTTAAAATTTTAAAGTCCACAAATATTAAAATTAATATATATAATTTTTTTTTTAGAAAATCTTTAGATGTTCAATGAAACACCCCAAACATAACTTGACTTCAGCCTGTCCATTCCTCCACCCCAGACTGAAAAGCAACGATGCACTAAATTATCATATCTTCTCAACTGGAAGTCCATCACACGATTATATATATATATAGATTTTGAAAATACAGATTATTATTAAAACACATTTCAATAAAATTTTTTATTTGTTCACTTTCTATTTCACCCCTTTGGTTTGGAGATCCCTCTCTTCAAATTCAAGTAAGTTGTTACCAATTTATCCCATATAAAAAATTAATAATTTTAAAATCTATAATATAAGGGTATTACTTTTCATTTAAAAAGTAAAGTTTTGTTTTTAATAAAAATAAATAAATTGAGCGTTCCATTTGATACTAATAATTTTTACCGAGCAAGTATTACCTCTTCCTGTATTTGTTTGGACTTGTACTAGACAGTTTGGTATTTTAATTTTATTTTAATAAAAAATTTATTGGTATACATTTATTGAATTGAGAGATACTAAATTTATTTTATAACTTTAATGATACTAAATAACAAAAATTAATACCTGAATGAAGGAAAAAAAAGGCAAATAAGCCGAAGACACGTTCACACATGACTTGTTGAAATACACATAAAAAATACAAAGAAAAATTCAAAAAGAGATATTATGATAAATTGACAATTCATTCTTTAAATAGAATAGTATCATATTAGTGATGTTTTAATAATATTGAGAAGGCGTTCTATTTTGAAGACTTTATGGGTGATGAGTTAGAAGAATTGAGAAGGCAATTAGAGTATTTCAAGTTTGATGTAGTTCATCAACCAAGGTTTCATAATATTTTATCTCTTTCAGAATTGTTGCAAGTATCAATTCACTATTTTTTAGTCGACGAGTAAATATTTATTTTCTTTATTCCTTATATTTTTAAACTTATTTAACATGTTTATTCAATTTGTTATAGATTGATTCGTTTAGTTTTGACTCTTCCCGTTTCTACGGCAACAATGGAACGAGTATTTTCAGTTATGAAACTTGTCAAAAGTCACATCGGAATAAGATGGAAAATGAATCTCTAACAAATTCACATTGAAATTTGACAATTTAAAAGTGTTCCAACCTTGACTTTGCTAAGTCGGTGGAAACTTTTTGTTTTAGAGTCCCACATCGAAAAACATGGGATTAGGGTGGTATTGCTAGTGTGTATATATATATATATATATATGTAGCATTGTAATTGTAATTATTAACTTTTGGATTTGGAATTTGATATAAAGCTTTCAAACGTCTGGATTTCGGGTGTGTTATTTCTTTTATTTATTTTCGCTTTGCATTAGATTATATTCTGTCATTTATTTACTTTCGGACTTTTTTTTTTGAGTTGCGTTTGTTTATTTATTTATTAGTTAGCATTTGTGTTGTGTTTCTTTTGTTTAATTTTCCGTTGCGCACAACAAGTGGTATCAGAGTCTAGGTTTCGAATTTCCTAGGGTAGTCGCTAGCTATTAAATATTTAGATTGTACAACTTTAGTAATTTGGTTGGATAGTTACAATTCAAGTAGGCTCTGTCAAAAAGACTATTGCAGTCTAAGGAGATTGGATTTTAAGTGGGACCTATCTGACCCCTCCAGCCTTTCCTGGGAGTTTACCGTTTGAGTACTATTCAATAGTTTACCAAGTTATTAGGATATTTGTAAAGCAACTCTTTAGGTTGTAGATCCGAAATGGCAGAATCTTCATCATCATCATCATCGAAGATGATATCTGTTTCTACTGCTAAGATTGATGTAGAAAAATTTGATGGTCGAAATAATTTTGACTTATGACAAAGCGAAGTATTGGATGGTCTATATCAACAAGATTTTGATATAGCCTTAGAAGAAGAAAAACCACAAGATATTGATAGAAAGGATTGGGATAGAATAAATGCGAAAGCTTGTGGGGTGATCCGCTCTTGTCTTTGTAGGGAGCAAAAGTATCCATTTATGAAAGAAACCTCTGCCAATAGTTTGTGGAAGGCTCTGGAGAACAAGTTCATGAAGAAAAGCAATGAAAATCAGTTATATTTGTTGAAGCGACTTTACCGTCTACATTTGAAATCTGGTATGAGTATCAATGACCACATTGATAATTTCAACTGTTTGCTAGCCGATTTTTTGAATTTGGATGAATCTTTTAAAGATGAACAGAAAGCTATGTTGTTGATAGGTTCTCTTCCTGATGAGTTAGATCACCTATGCATTACACTTATTCATGGAAAAGAAAAATTATCCTATGAAGAAGTGTGTGGAGCATTGATGAATTACGAAATTTGAAAATTAATCAGAAAGAGAATAGAGATGAAACAACAGAAGCTCTTACATCTAGAGGTGGAAGTCAAAATCGAGGACGAGGTAAAAATGGAAGATCACCATCTCGAAAAAGACCTGGCAAAGATGAATGTGCCTTTTGTCATGAAAAAGGGCATTGGAAGAAGGATTGTCCTAAATTGCAAAAGAAATATATGGGCAAAGGGAAAAATTCTTCTGATGCTAATGTTGTTGAACAAGATGATTATGTTTTGGTTGGTTCATCAAATACTTCAAAAATTGATGAATGGATTTTGGATTCCGGTTGTACCTATCATATGTATCCACATAAGGAATGGTTTTTCAATTTTGAAAAACAAGATGGTGGAGTTGTTTATATGGGAAATGATAACTCATGTAAAACTTGTGGGATGGGTTCAATTCGGCTAAAAAATGAAGATGGTTCAACACGAGTATTGACAGAAGTTCGATATGTACCAGATTTGAGAAAGAATCTTATCTCAATTGGAGCTTTGGAATCTAAAGGCTATACAGTATCTATAAAAGATAATGTTCTTAAAATTATTTCTGGTGCTTTGGTGGTGATGGAAGGTACAAGAAGAAATAATTTGTACTACTACATGGCAGTATAGTGATTCGATTAGCAACAACAATATCTGAAAAGATTGATGATAATAATTTGGTCAGGTTGTGGCATATGAGATTAGGACATGCTGGTGAAAAAGCCTTGAGTGGATTGGTGAATCGAGGCTTGTTGAAAGGAGTTAAAACTTGAAAGTTAGACTTTTGTGAACATTGCATTTTAGGAAAACAAACAAGAGTGAAGTTTGCAACTGGAACACATAGTACAAAAGGAATTCTGGATTATGTTCACTCTGATGTTTGGGGACCCACAAAGACACCTTCTTTTAGTGGCAAACATTATTTTGTTACTTTTGTTGATGACTTTTCAAGGAAAGTGTGGGTTTATACAATGAAAAACAAGAATGACGTGTTCGAAACATTTCTTAATTGGAAAAATATGGTTGAAGTTTAAGTTAGAAGAAAAATCAAGTATCTTAGAACTGATAATGGAGGTGAATATATGAGTGATCCATTTAAGAAATTTTGTCAAGATGCAGAAATTACACGTCATTTTACTATAAGAAATACTCCACAACAAAATGGGGTGGCTGAACGAATGAATCGAACATTACTGGAGAAAATTCGATGTATGTTATCTAATGCTGGATTAGGTAAGGAGTATTGGGCTGAGGCAGTTGTTTATGCTAGTCATCTCATTAATAGGTTGCCATCAACGACTATTGATGGCAAGATTCCATTGGAAGTTTGGTCTGGAAAACCTGTCACTGATTATGATTCTTTACATTTTTTTGGTTGTATTGCATATCATCATGTAAAAGAATCTAAGTTGGAACCAAAAGTTAAGAAATCCATTTTTGTGGGAATTTCTCCTCGAGTAAAGGGAAATTGTCTGAAATGTTGGGATTCAACAAAAGTTATTATTAGCAGAGATGTTACCTTTGATGAGAAATCTATGTTAACAAAATCAGAGGAAAAATGTGAGGATGTTTCCAAGCAGGTGGAGTTTGAATCAATAATAAGTCCAGCTAGAATAGCCGATTCAAGTAACCTTCCGGAGATGGAAGAACAAGAAGAGATTCCTACCTAAGAATCTCAACAACAACACGAGTCAATTGCATTAAGTAGGCCAAGACGTGAGATTCGAAAACCTGCTCGATTTGTTGATATGGTGGCCTATGCACTTCTAATTGTAGATGCAGAAATTCCTACCACATTTGTAGAAGCAGTTAGTTGTTCTGAAATCGGTAAGTGGAAAAAAGCGATGGAGGAAGAGATGCAATCTCTTCAACAAAATGAAACTTAGGAGCTAGCTCAATTACCTAAGGAAAAGAAAGCAATTGGGTGATAATGGGTATTTACAAAGAAAGAAGGATTTCCTAACAGAGATGATATCCGCTACAAGGCAAGATTGGTAGCTAAAGGTTATGCTCAGAAGAAAGGTATTGATTATCATGAGGTATTTTCTCCTGTTGTGAAACATACTTCCATTAGAATTTTATTGGCCTTGGTAGCACATTTGAATTTGGAACTTTTTCAGTTAGATGTAAAAACTACATTTTTACATGGTGACTTAGAAGAGGAAGTCTATATGACTCAGCCAGATGGATTTAAGGTTGTTGGTATAGAAAATTGGATTTGTAAGTTGAAGCAATCGCTTTATGGTTTCAAAACAATCTCCTAGACAATGGTATAAGCGATTTGATCGGTTTATGATGGGTCAAGGGTACACAAGAAGCAATTTTGATAATTGTGTGTATTTTTAGAAGCTACAAAATGGTGATCTCATCTATTTACTCTTGTACGTAGATGATATGTTAATACCATCTAAGAACAAACTCGAGATTGACAAGCTCAAATCTAAGTTGAATTCTGAATTTGAGATGAAAGATCTTGGAGAAGTTAAGAAGATCCTTGGTATGGAGATAAGTAGAGATAGAAGAAATGGGAAGGTTTGTCTCGCACAAAGGGAGTATTTGAAGAATGTATTACTACGTTTTGGTATATCTGAAGGATCAAAACTTGTAAGTATACCATTGGCTCCCCATTTCAAGTTGTGTGCAAAATTATCTCCAAACTCCGATGAGGAACGAAAATACATGTCTAGTGTTCCGTACTTAAACGCAGTTGGTAGCTTAATGTATGTTATGGTGTGTACAAGACCCGATATTTCACAAGCAGTTGATTTGGTGAGTAGGTATATGCATAATCCTGGTAAAGGACATTGGCAAGCTGTGAAATGGATTCTACAATATCTTTTAAAGGTCGTAGATGTTGATTTGGTCTTTCAAAGTGGATCACTTGGTCAGTTTGTAACTGGATATGTAGATTCTGATTATGCTGGTGATTTGGATAAATGTCGGTCTACTACTGGATATGTGTTCACTTTTGTAAAAGGACCAGTAAGTTGGAAGTCTACTTTACAATCAACAGTTGCTTTGTCTACAACAGAGGCAGAGTATATGGTTATGACAGAAGCTATAAAGGAAGCAATTTGGTTACATGGTTTACTAGAAGAGTTGGAGATAGTACAAAAGAATATCACTATCTATTTCGATAGTCAAAGTGCTATTCATTTAGCAAAGAATCTAGTATTCTATGTTCGCACCAAGCATATTGATGTTCGATATCATTTTGTGCGGGAAATTTTCAATGAAGGGAGAATCCTATTGAAGAAAGTTGGGACTGCTGAGAATCTTGCAGATATATTGACCAAGGTAGTAACAACAATCAAGTTTAGTCATTGCTTGAACTTGATTAACATTTTGAAGGTTTGAAGATATGGAAATGACTAAATTGTCAAGGTGGAGATTTGTTGAAATTTGACAATTTAAAAGTATTCCAACCTTGACTTTGCTAAGTCGGTAGAAACTTTTTGTTTTAGAGTCCCACATCAAAAAACATCGGATTAGGGTGGTATTGCTAGTGTGAATATATATGTAGCATTGTAATTGTAATTGTTAATTTTTGGATTTGGAATTTGATATAAAGCTTTCAAACGTCTGGATTTCGGGTGTGTTCTTTCTTTTATTTATTTTTGCTTTGCATTAGATTATATTTTGTCATTTATTTATTTTCGGATTTAGTTTGAGTTGCGTTTGTTTATTTATTTAGTAGCTAGCATTTGTATTGTGTTTCGTTTTGTTTAATTTTCCGCTGCGCACAACAATTCAATGGTTACTTACATTGAGAGAGATATTGTAGAAGTTATTGATTTAGAAATCATCATCAATAAGATTGATATCTTGAAAAATCGAAGAATTCAACTCACTTAGTAGTGTACTAAATGTACCAAGTATGTTTCTATTGAGTACATCTAATTACCTTGTTATGCTTGTGATGTTGTGATGTTGAAAATGTTATGTTATATGTGAATATATTTTATTTGAAATGGTTAGTTGAATTATTATTAATACAAGTGTCAATTGAATTAGTGGGATGTTATATAAACAAAGAAAACTCTGCCAAAATTTTCGAAAAGTTTCTAACCTATCCTAGAAAATTTTCCTGGCTACGTCCCTACATATCACCAACACCATTGAAAATATTCTTTAAAACTGTTTAAACCGTGGATTCCCACAAAGAGATTCAAAGAATTCTCACAATGACAATATGTTTTGGTTGTTTGAGCTTAGAAATGATATGCCATAAATTGATTGCTAAAAATAATGAGATCCATTATCAAGGTATTAAAAGGCGTTAGGCGGTCACCTGATTCCTAGCGCCTAGGCGGCAAGATGGAAGTCTAGGCAGTTTTAGACGTTTTATTTTAGGAGGTGAATAATTATACATGCTATTTGTATTTATGAAAAATTATTACATTATTATAATATCATACTGGTACAAAATGAATGAAAAATACACCTACATAAATAATATGTAACCTTATTTTATCATAATTAAATATTTTATCAATAAAAATTTCAAAATAATTTTTTTTGAAAAGAATTGACCCCCTAGGATCCGTTAGGCGCCACCTAGCCCGTCTAGGATTATCTAGACGCCGCCTAGCCCACCTAGGCATCTAGACAATGGAACACCTAAAACTTCTGTTTAGCTTATTTTCCAGGTGTTCAAGCACGGTCTTGACGCCGCCTGGCCGCGATTTTTAAAACACAGCTAAAGATACGCACAAAAGTGATAAACAATCTTGGGACTTTGAAGCAGAGGGTGGTGTTAACAAGGTTCGTAATAAAATGACGTGGTATGATTATCAAATTAACTTTTTTTTTATTACTTTAAATATTATTTTTTATATCCACACCCCATTATATTTTATGTACATTTCTTTTAATGAAGTAATGATATTCACTCAATTTTGACTTTTTAATAATATTAATATAAAAAATTTTAAATATAAAATTATCAATTTTAATTTATTTAAAAAAAATCTTCATATACTAATTTAGTTTTTTTAATCTCTAAACTTAATTAAAATTTCAAATAAATGGATATATATATATATATATATATATATATATATATATTCTATACTTAATGGCAAACAAGATTGGAGGACACTGCCTTCCAAATTCTCCGTGAACGATATTTATTGGTCACTAGCTGCATTTATATTATTACTTTTGGTGTATGCTCTTCCTGTTGATCTTATAGGCATATTACGCAATCAACATACATAAATAATAAGTAGAAAAAGAAAGAGAGATTACTGTCAATTGATGGACGATAAATCTCTTGGAAATACCATTCAGTTCACCAGCTAAGAACCCCAATTGAAATTTTAGAACACGAACACTAATGCCTTCAACTCGTGAACTCTTGGAAACCTTTGAATAGGTTTCACTTTGCAAACACTGTTTGCAATTTCACGTTTCAGAGAATGCTCTGAGATGTGATGTTTGGGATGATTGGAAGAATGAGAGGAGAGCTCTATTTATAGCAGTCCTTAACTAGTTCACTTGAACTAGAACTCTTTTGAATTCAAACTATTGAATTCTAATCACCTGATCTCTTACTAATCCATTACTTCATGGACAAGTAAAGAGTTATGGGCTGGGCTTAACTTGGGTGGACCTATCACCCAGGCCCAATAACCCTAAGCCCACATCAATATAAGGTTTGGGCCAGCCCATAAATATTATAAATCCAACACTACCGATAGCCGATATCAAATTCTTTCGTTTTCTTTCTTGTAAGTATGGCATGAAGACTTCCTCAAACTCAGCCATTGTTTTGACCTTAATTTTACTCCTGCTTATGCTTTTTTTTTTAAAAATTTTTTTTTTTGATTATTTGCTCTGTAATGCTTGCTATGTAAATTAAATGCTTATGTTATATTTTATAAAATTTTTGTTATTTGGTTTGTGAACAGATCTTACTGTTGTTGTTTGTTATAAACCATGGAACTAGGAAACACAAAATACATTATTAATAATATAAAATACTACTACATTATGATTGACTACATATCTTGAATAGTTTAATTATTTTAACAATAACATAATAATAATTTAAGTTAAGCTGGTGGAGCATCGCTAATCAGTGGCTTCTCTTGTACATGTCCTTACGGTAGACACATAAAAAGATGATAGGGGCGAGAATGGAGGCCACCACATAAGGAAGAAAAATAATCGCAATGATTTTGGACAATCCTACGACTTTGGCGGTGGTAGTTTCCATGTAAATGGCCAGCAACCGCACTGCCAGTTACCAAAAGAAATACTAACACGAAAGTCTAAACCATATTGAAATGCAGAGAGAGAGAGAGTGTTTGAGTATACTTGGCATTTGATCATCAAGTTGAGTTTACCTTAGGTATTCACACCACCACAATACCACATGGATTACATAACCAACATTTTAGTGCTTTGATATTTGTTTCATCAAGCTATGGATGGGATCACCGGCCCAGGTGGGCTCTTGCTACAATCCAATAATGCCTATAAATATCTAAATTGAAACAGTGAAGTTTGTATCCTACAATTTGATATCGACTTGAGTTTAAGTTAGTGGGCCTTTATTTTATGAATTTGGTTATTTATATAGTATGACTAATTATTGGTGTTTATTTTTTATTGTATATAAAAATATAAAATAAAAATAAAATTAAAAAATATTCAATTTGATATGGGCTTGAGTTAAGTTAATAAGTCTTTATTTTTTGAATTTGGTTATTTGTCAATAATATAGATACTAGTGGTGTGACTTATTACTGGTGGTTATTTTTTTTATTGTGTATAAAAAATATAAATAAAATTAAAAAATATTTATCTATTATAAATAAATATTAAATAAACAAATATAATATAATAATAATGTTAAGTATGTATGTATATTACCTGGACGAGTAAAATAAAGGCAGAGTAAAACAAAAAAGAAGTAACGACGAAGTGAGAAAATGTGGAGACACTAAAGTACTGAGTGTGTAAATTGCATTACATTGGTTGGCATCACCTTCTATTTCTAGACAATTGAAACCGTCTTACTACTGTAACAAAATATTAAAAACATAATCAAGAATTTGGTGGAAGCCACATTTTTTTTAATGATTAACTGACTCCTTAAAAATTTTACCAGTAAAACTCCATAGGATAAAATTTGGACGAAGGAAAAAAAAGTACAGTTGATGAAATTTCATACAAAACTCCCTCCGATTAAAACATTATTTTTAATTTGATAATTCGGAGAGCTTGTGCATTCCAATCCCATGAACTATTTTTTCAAACGTTAACGTTGGAAGGCTTTTTATGAGTAGATATGCAAAATTATTTGTTGAGAGTATTTGCTTCACATCAATTTAACTGCTTTCTTGAAGTTCATGAGTGTAGAAGAACTTTGGCGAAATGTGTTGTCCTGTCCCCTTTGATATATCCTCCTCTAATTTGTGCGATACATGCAGCATTATCTTCATAGATGGTTGTTGGTTGTCTGGTAGTTTGAGTAATTCCACAGCTTCTTGTACATATTGTATGACTGATGGTAACCATACACACTACCGACTGGCCTCGTGAATAGCTAAATTTTCAGAATGGTTGGAAGATGTAGCTACTAATGTCTACTTTGTAAAACGCCAAGAAATTGCTGTGTTGTTGTATGTGAAGACATACCCAGTCTGAGAACATCCTTTGTGTGGATCTGAAATATATCCTACATCTGCATATCCAACTAAGCCAGTTTGATTATTTGAATGTGCACAAAATAATCCTAAATCCGTTGTTCCATATAGGTATCGAAGAATATTTTTAATTTCATTCCAATGTTGACGCATTGGTGCGGAACTAAATCTGGCCAGTAAATTTACCGCAAAAGCAATATCTAGGCGTGTACACTATGCTAGGTAAAGGAGAGCACCAATTGCACTGAGATATTGTACTTCGGGATCAAGTATTGCTTCATCGCTTTCTTTAGGACTAAAGGGATCCCTTTTAGGATCAAGAGAACGAACGACCATAAAGGTACTCAAAGGATGAGCTTTATCCATGTTAAATCGTTTTAGGATCTTTTCTATGTAATTAGTGGACAAGTATTCCATCTGATTTATGTTCAATTTCTAATCCGAGACAATAACTAGTCATTCTAAGATCCTTCACTTCAAATTCCTTTTTCAAATATTCCATTGTTTTTAAAATCTCCTCATGAGTCCCGATTAAATTCATGTTATTAACATATACCGCAACAATAACAAATCCTGATCCTAATTTTCTTATGAACACACATGGGCAAATTGGATCATTGATATACCCTTCTTTTATTTAAAAACTGCTCAATCGATTATACCACATTCGTCCGGACTGTTTCAAACCATATAATGATCGTTGTAACTTTATTGAGTATAATCCACGTGATTTTGCTTTACATGTCTTGGGCATTTTCAATCCTTCGGGAACTTTCATGAAAATATTTGTATTGAGTGAACCATATAAATATGCAGTTACAACATCCATCAGGCATATCTCAAGTCTTTCAACATTAGCCAAACTAATCAAAAAATGGAAGGTAATTGTATCCATGACTAGCGAATAGGTTTCATCATAATCTATCCCAAGCCTTTGTGAGAAACCTTGTGCAACTAATCTTGCCTTATACCTTACAATTTCATTTTTCCCATTTCGTTTCTTAACAAAAACTCATTTCTATCCAACCGGTTTTACATTTTCTGGTGTTTGGATTATGAGTCCAAAAAAATTTCGTTTGGCTAATGATTTCAATTCAGCTTGGATTGCCTCTTCCCATTTAGGCCAATCATGTAGTTCCTTACATTCACTAATGGTTCGTGATTCACTATCATCATTCATAATCTCAGTAGCTACTGCATAGGAAACCATATTATCCACGATGATGTTTTCACGATTCCACATTTCTCCCACATAATTGATGGAAATTTCTTCGTTCCTTGATTTTTGTGTCCCTTCAAGGATTTTTTTTGTCTTTTGTATCTTGAATTGTTGAAAATTTCAAATTAGTCATGTCTTGAGAGAAAGTGGATTCATTCATGATTTTTGCATTACTTTCAACAGGATTATGATCTTTATTTTTCTTCTTTCGTGGAACGGTATCTTTTGATCCAAGTGGTCTGCCACGTTTTTGGCGTACATTGGATGACTCTTTTGTTTCCATCTGCTTTAAAGGTCCAGTTGAACACTTACTCTTGCTGGTGTATTCACAGCAGGTATATGAGATTTAGTTATCTTTGTTGTGTCAATAAATGCATCAGGCGACTAATTTGCAAGCAGTTGTAATTGTATTATCTTTCATTCTTCATTATCACATTAACTTGTACGGGGTCTAAATGAGATAAAGTGTCATTTTTCCACACGATTTGACATTTATTAGTGGTATTTTCCTCCCCCCAAGTTGTGGGAATAAATCTTCGTTAAAATGACAGTCTGCAAAACGCGGAGTAAAGAGATCACTTGTCATGGGCTCCAGATATCTAATAACATATGGTAAATTAAAACTGAATAAATTTCCAATCGTCGTTGGGGGCACATTTTAGTCCTTTGTGAGGGAGAAATAGGAACATATACAACACACCCGAATGTTCTTAAATGAGATATATCTGGTTGGTGGCTAAGGACAAGCTGAAATGGGGAATATTGATGATATACTATTGGTCGAAGACGAATTAGACTAGCAGCATGCAATATTGCATGACCCCAAGTATGCATAGGTAACTGTGTTCGTAACAACAGAGTTCAAGCAATTAGTTGAAGTCGTAAAATAAATGATTCAGCAATTAGTTTTAATTATTTGTGCCATAAATTTAGCAAAGCCAACATTACGAGTGAACAATAAGCAAACATGAGACCATCGAGCAGAGGCATCAATTAGCACTATAAAATATCGAAATGGACCACTTGTGGTAGGAAACCAACCATAAGGTATCAGAGGAGAAGGTCAAAAATAGGCAAAGGGGGTTAGAGTCCATAACCAAGCTCGACTAAAGATAACTCGGCCGAAAGGGCAAAATGCCCAGAAAACGCCCAAAGGCCAGTCTCGGCCGAGATAACCAAAAGGCCAAAGACGAACCACCTCGGCCGAGCTCAGCAAAGTCCAAACCGAAATGCACCAGTCCACCGAATTAAGACCTAACCAAACAAGGACTCCTGAAGCCCAGTCGATAAAGGAAAGTCTGTCTCATTGAATCAAGCAGTCCAAAAGCCCAATCAACAAAGGAAGACATTTTTCATTGAAAGAGAAACAGCAAGCCCTAAGGGAAAGAGAAGTCCTAATCCTTCTAAAAAAAAGACTAGCAACCCCTATAAATATGGAGTAGAGGCAATTGTAAAGGATCCGATTTTTTACTCATTAGAACTAAACTCTGAGAGATTGTATCTATAAGCTTTTAAGCTATCGCATTCAAGCAATCTTAGCCTATATTTGGCTGTGGTTTATTTGGCACCACAGTTTGGCGCCCACTGTGGGGATCGAACCCACGACCACAAGGTTAAGGTTTCTTGAAACTCCGAATTCCATCTCCAACCATCTTCACACACTCTCCGTCTGAATTCTCATCAGTCATGGCCCCGATGAATCACAATACCGTCAACGTAGAAGATCAAGCTCCGAAGACACTAGAGGAACAACTAGCAATCTTGACAGAGATGCTGAAAAAAGTTGAAGAAGAAAAAGAGCAATGGAGAAGAGAGGCAGAATCAAGAAAGAGGTCCACGGTCCTCTCCAAAGAAAAACCCCGGCAATCAAGCCGAAAATATTCTCCCATCCGGAAGCGCAAGCTCAATTTCGAAGAAGACTCCGACAAGAAAACATCAGAAGAAAGTGATAGGTCAACGGAAAGCCGTAGAAACATTGACCGCCACAATTTAAGCAGTTCTGATGACGGAGCGACAGGACCTAAATCAACCTGTAGAGACCGCGAAAGGCGCCGTGACCGGGAGATCAAAGAGCTCAAAGACTTGGTACAAAGAACTTCAGGGAAGAGGATCACAATGAGGTCGTCAACAATGCGATACTCCAACATGCCATTCACATCATGGATCCTAGAAATAAAGACGCCCAAAAGGTTTTCAATTCCGAACATGAAACCTTACGACGGGACGACGGACCCTAAAGATCATATCGCTGGGTACAAAAATCGAATGAGAACCTGCAATATCCCAGAGGAAGACATTGAGGCGATTATGTGTAAGGGTTTTGGCTCTACCTTGACAAGAACGGCCCAAAGGTGGTATCAGCCCTACCAGAGAAAAGCATCAGGTCGTACTCCTCCTTGGTCACCAAATTCGTGAACCACTTATCAGACAGCAGGAGGAATGAAAAAGACGTGGATGACTTATATGATCTAAAGCAACGAAGCAATGAAAGTCTCAGGCAATATGTTAGAAGGTTCAAAGAAACCAAAATGGCCATTCCAGACAGTCGAGACAAGAGCGCCACCAAAGTTTTCATCAAAGGACTACTGAAGACCTCCAAGTTCTATGAATGTTTGAAGTTAATCAAACCCCGTACTTTCGAAGACGTCCTGGAGAGAGCCGAGGATGCAATGGAGTATGAGGAGGAGCTCCAATCCAGAAATCATAAAAGCTCCCAGAATACATTAAACTCCCATAGCCGAAACAATACCGGGAGTTTCGGCCGAGCTGAAGGGCCGAGGAGTAACTTGAAGGAGTCCGTTCACAATGGCTCATCAAGGCCTGATTACACCGGTCACAGCAACTCCTCAAGGCCGGATTACTCCGACCACGGTCGGAGGCGAAAAGAGCTACTACCTTACCCACTCACCATTCCCACAAGAGAAACCCTTGCAATCCTCAAAGGAATTAGAGACAGGGTCAGATGGCCCGGCAAGCCGATGAACCCCGCAGGAACTTGGAAAGACAAATCCCGATATTGCCAGTTTCACGGGGACTATGGCCACAATACCGATGATTGTTGGACTCTTAAAAGAGAAGTCGCCGAATTAATAAAGGCAGGTCACTTGCAGGAATACTTATCTGAAAAGGGGCGAGAAATAGCAGCCGAGGCTGACAAAAATCGGCGATCACCGAAAGCGGTCCTAGTTGCAAACGCGGAAGAAGAATGAGTGATCAACATAATCGCAGGGGGATCCGAGATGTGCGGACTGACCAGCTCGGCAGCAAAAAGAAAGCTGAGAGATTCTCTCAGTATTTACAGCATTGGAAACGGACTCGCAACCGATAACTACTCTATCACCTTCACTGAAGAAGAGGCCAGTGGGATCAACGCGCCACATCATGACGCATTGGTAATCAAAATATCGATAGCGAATCTAACTGTGAAGAGAGTATTAGTAGATAGCGGGAGCTCGACCAACATACTATTCCTCGAGACATTAAAAAATATGCAACTGGATGAGAGGACGATGCGCAGGAAGGCCATATCCCTTATTGGCTTCGATTAGGGATGGCAATTTTCGCCCTGACCCGCGAACATGCCCTTCAGCAAGGTGATCTTATCTAACCTCGACCTGCCCCGCACGCGAAATGGGTCAGATACAGGCCGCCCTGCCCTGCTGCGCATGCAATGCAGAGCAAGTTCAAATCCGATCAGTGCCCTGCCTTGCCCGTCCTGCCCCGCGCTCCCCTGTCATGTTAATTAGTTTTTTAATTTTTTATTTAGATAATTTATTTCTATCAGTAATTTTTTACATAATTTTAATTTACTGTCGGTATTAGATATAATATAAATTTTTAAATAAATTTAATTTTTGTAGCATCTATATAATATATAAAAAATAATTATTTTCATTAACATTGATAATAAATAAGTAATTTTATTAAATAAAAAATTAGTTAAATATAAAATAATATAATAAATTAATAATTCTTATTAAATTATTTATTTTTCAAACTCAAAATATCAGATTTCATGGCTGACTTCGAAGAAACCCCGCCAGCCGAAACGACCTCGGTCGACATCAACCAGCTATTACACCCTCAACCGGGGAATGGATACTAGAAGTAGACGGGGCCATCAAACAGAGTGGCAGCGGCCTAGGCGTATACCTCCGACATCCAAACTTGCCCTTCATCCTTCAAGCCATTCGGTGCGAATTCCCTGCCACCAATAATGAAGCCGAATATGAAGCCCTAATCGCAGGACTAAGGGTAGCGAAGGAAAGTGGAGCGCACAACCTTACTATCAAATGCGACTCCCAATTAGTGGTCAACCAGATCAAAGGCACATATTAAGCCAGAAACGAAAAAATGGCCAAGTACCTCAAAATAGCCAAAGATCTCATGAAGCGTTTTCAGAGGGCCGAAATAAAGCAGACCCCAATGGAAGAAAATGAGAGAGCAGATTCCATGGCGAATTTTGGAGCATCAATGAAAAGGGCGAACCAACTGGGCTGATCGTATACGCTTTCCTTCCGAAAACAGTCATTGAATATGAGGAAACCATGGTCCTGGAACAAAGCGGCTGGAGAACACCCATCCTCGCTTATATCAATCATGGACAGGTCCTTGAAGACAAAGCCAAAGCCAGAAAACTACGAGCCCAAGCTGCTAGATTCTGCATCATCGGAGGAATCCTCTTCAAAAGGTTCATAGCTGGTCCCTTTCTAAATTGCATCTCCACCTTGGAAGCAAAATCGGTGCTAAAGGAACTCCATGAAGGACCGGCCGGAAACCACTCCAGGGGAAGAAGCCTGACATTCAGAACACACAGGGCCGGATATTACTGGCCGACCATGAAAACAAACGCAGCAGAGCTGGTTAAAAAGTGCGACAAATGCCAAAGACACGCCAACTACTCCAACCTCCCTGCAGGAACCCTACGCAGCATAACTTCTCCATGCCCATTCGACAAATGGGGGATGGACATCATAGGACCCTTCCCAATGTCTACCCATGGCAGAAAAAGATACATCCTGATGGTGACTGATTATTTCACGAAATAGGTCGAAGCTGAAGCACTAGAAAGGGTCAGAGAACAAGAAGTGCAGAAATTCATCTGGAAAAAAATCATCTGCAGGTTTGGCATACCACGGGAAATAATCACGGACAACAGGCCTCAATTCATAGCACAAACGTGGAAAGATTTTTGTCGCCAAATGAACATCAAGCTCACATACACGACCCCGAGGTAGCCTCAAGCCAACGGACAAGTAGAAGCATCCAACAAAGCGGTGGTTGACTCACTCAAGAAAAAGCTAGAAGGGGCCAAGGGACTATGGCCCGAAGCCTTGCTCGAAGTCCTCTGGGCATTCCGAACAACCCCTAGAACATTAACATTGCGACAAATGCCAAAGACACGCCAACTACTCCAACCTCCCTGCAGGAACCCTACGCAGCATAACTTCTCCATGCCCATTCGACAAATGGGGGATGGACATCATAGGACCCTTCCCAATGTCTATTCATGGCAGAAAAACATACATCCTGATGGTGACTTATTATTTCACGAAATAGGTCGAAGCTGAAGCACTAGAAAGGGTCAGAGAACAAGAAGTGCAGAAATTCATCTGGAAAAAAATCATCTGCAGGTTTGGCATACCACGGGAAATAATCACGGACAACAGGCCTTAATTCATAGCACAAACGTGGAAAGATTTTTGTCGCCAAATGAACATCAAGCTCACATACACGACCCCGAGGTAGCCTCAAGCCAACGGACAAGTAGAAGCATCCAACAAAGCGGTGGTTGACTCACTCAAGAAAAAGCTAGAAGGGGCCAAGGGACTATGGCCCGAAGCCTTGCTCGAAGTCCTCTGGGCATTCCGAACAACCCCTAGAACATTAACATTGCAAACCCCATTCTCAATGGTCTACGGGACAGAAGCAGTACTCCTAACCAAGATCCAATCGCCGCAAGAAAGGTTAACAAGCCAAGCCAACCAACAAGCACTAGCCTTCGAAAGGGATACTTCGGACGAGAAGAGGGAAAGCGCACAACAAAGGATCACAGAATATCAAATGGGGATAGCAAGGCGATACAATAAAAAAGTCAAAGCCCGAGCCTTCCAACCCGGGGACTGGGTACTCAGAAAAGTCTCTTAGAACATGAAAAACCAAACCCATGGCAAATTGGCCGAAAGCTGGGAAGGACCATACAAAATAAAGGGAGCATCTAGGAAAGGGTCATACAAATTGCTCACCAGGGAAGAGAAGGAGGTGGAACACAGCTGGAAAATCCACCACCCGAAGAGGTATCAATTCTAGTGTAACATTTTATCTGTAATAACGGGCACTCTTTTCCCCAAGCAGGGTTTTTGACGAGGCCCCACCTTAAAGCAATAAAATAGTTCATTTCCCTCAAATACTCTCGATTCAAGCAAAAACAGCCCAAAGGGCAACCCGAGAATTGCCAAAGGCGAACTTCTGGTAAATCCAGAAGGTCTTGAGCGAAGACCAATAGCCCAAAGGGCAACCAAAAAACTGCCCAAATGGCAACCCGAGAATCGCCAAAGGCAAACCTCTAGTAAATCCAGAAGGTCTAGGGCGAAGACCAATAGCCCAAAGGGCAACCCAAAAACTGCCCAAAGGGCAACCCGAGAATTGCCAAAGGCAAACCTCTGGTGAATCCAGAAGGTCTCGGGTGAAGACAATAGCCCAAAAGGCAACCAAAAAACTGCCTAAAGGGCAACCCGAGAATTGCCAAAGGCAAACCTCTGGTAAATCCAGAAGGCCTCGGGCGAAATCTAATAGCCTAAAGGGCAACCCGAGAATTGCCAAAGGCGAACCTCTGGTAAATCCAGAAGGTCTCGGGCGAAGAAAAATAGCTCAAAGGGCAACCAAAAAACTGCCCAAAGGGTAACCCGAGAATTGCCAAAGGCAAATTCTCTAGTAAATCCGGAGGGTCTCGGGCGAAGACCAATTAGCCCAAAAGGCAACCCAAAAACTGCTCAAAAGGCAACTCGAGAATTGCGTAAGGCAAACCTCTGGTAAATCCAGAAGGTCTCGGGCGAAGAACAATAGCCTAAAGGGCAACCAAAAAACTGCCCAAAGGGCAACCCGAGAATTGCGAAAGACAAACCTCTAGTAAATCCAGAAGGCCTCGGGCGAAATCTAATAGCCCAAAGGGAAACCCGAGAATTTCTAAAGGCAAACCTCTGGTAAATCCAGAAGGTCTCGAGCGAAGACCAATAGCCCAAAGGGCAACCAAAAAACTGCCGAAAGGGCAACCCGAGAATTTCCGAAGGCAAAACCTTTGGTAAATCTAGAAGGTCTCGGGCGAAGACCAATAGCCCAAAGGGCAACCCAAAAATTGCTCAAAGGGCAACCCGAGAATTGCCAAAGGTAAACCTCTGGTAAATCCAGAAGGTCTCGGGCGAAGACCAATAGCCCAAACGGCAACCAAAAAACTGCCAAAAGGGAAACCCGAGAATCACCAAAGGCAAACCTCTGGTAAATCCAGAAGGTCTCGAGCGAAGACCATCAGCCAAAAGGGCAATCAAAAAACTGCCCAAAGGGCAACCCGAAAATTGCCAAAGGCAAACCTCTGGAGAGCTTCGGTCGAGGCGATTTTCCTAAACAAAAAATAAAATCGAATGAAACATATCTCGGTCAAGATCAACCTCACTATGATCCCGAAACACTGAAGTACAGTAAAAACAGAAATAATATGTTCGGTCGCAAATAAGGGCTGGAGGACTAAACCCCTAACAAAAGCAAAATCAAACACAAATGTAACGAAAAGCAAAAACTTCATTGATTCAAAAGAAGAATTACAGCGAGTACACAAAAGATCGAAAAAGGAAAAATACATATCACTCGCTCAATTCTCATTACGAAGAGCAGCCAACACGTCTAACTCCTTCTGAGCAGACTCAGGAGTCAGAGACCCCTTGATAACTTGCTCCAAAGCGAAAGGACCTAGTCACGACCTCAGTCTGAGCCGCATCGATAGTAAGATTCTCGACTCGACCTCGAGCTCTTCTATTCGACCGATTGGGACTTGCTTAGCTGTCCTCAACTCTTCCAACTCCGCCGCCTGGCGCTTTAGCTCCGCCTCCTTCAGAGCAATCGAGGCCTCAAGCCTAGCATTCTGGGCCTCTGCCCTCTCAACTCGGCTGACAGCCTCAGCACACTGGGCCACAGTCCTCCCCAAATCTTCCTGGGCCGCTTTCAATTCGGTCGAAGCAGACTTGAACTTAGCCTCGAAAGACCGCCTCTCCCGCAAAATAGGAATGAAATGCTTACGCATGCTGACCGAGCCTTGGAGCCCTTGAAAATAGAAAAAGGTAAGTGAAAAGATCGCCAAAAGAAGAAGAGAAAGAAATAACAAACAACAGACTCACCTTGTAAAGACTTGAGATGGTCATCTTATAAAACTTGGTGAAAGACAAGGATTGCAGCCACTCCTCGTCTTCGGGAAAGAAAACACTCCCCGCGGCCGAAATCATCTTGGCCGAGACCTCCCTGATGGAAGAATTCCTAGGGAAACTAATCACATGACGCCCCTCACCCTCACCACGAGGCTTTTGACCAAGGTGCTTGGTACGCTTCTTGACAAGGGACCCCGCACCACCTTCGTTTGACCGCTTCCCCTTGGCCGTCGAAGAACGAGAAGGCTTGACAGTCGACTCAGAAGCAACCGGTCGAGAGGCCTCAGCAACTTCCATGGTTGAACGAACAGAACTTGGAGGCCGAACAGGGTCGGCTGCATCCTCAATCCGACCGTCGACCAAGCCCCCATCTCCAGCCGAACCTGACGCATGAGCCTTTTCCTGCTCAGCCTGGATCTGCTGCATGATGGCCCACATAGCCAATGCTCTCTAGCCTTCAGGCTTAGACATCACGTAATCAGATAACTCTGCAAACAAGAACCACCTTCAATGAGCTCGGCCGAAACAAATGTAATACAAACAAACATAAATACAACTTACTTGTCCTAGTGAAGGCCCAAAGGCGACTGACTGGAAGCTCGCCCAAAAGTATCTTGTAGTCCCGCGATTCCTTCGACAAGGCAAAGATAGACTCACTCCTAGCGCGAGCCCGGGGCGAAGACTTACAGTTCTTCGTCCCAAAATAAGCTGAAAAAGAAAAAGAAAGGTCAGTCGACTGAAGGACTCGCTCGAAACAAAAAGAACAAAGGCGCAGAAATATATAAGAATCCCTCCAGTAAGAAGGATAACCCAACCCTTTCCCTAGACGGGTCAGGCCTTTGAAGAAAAAATACTTATCCTTCCATCGAGTCTCGTTGGAAGAAAAACTCAAGACTAAAAGTTGGGCATTTGCCCGAGCATTCAAAACGTATCGACCGAACTCTAGATTCTCACGCTTCACAAAGTACGAATAGAAGAAATCCTCAATAGAAAACTTTAGATGGTATTTCTCCTTCAATCGATCGACGCACAAGAGGAGTCTAATAGCCATGGGAGTCAGTTGACTTGGATGAATCCTACACCAAGTACACAATTCTTCGACCAACCCCATGATCGGAAACCTTAGCCCAATCTTAAAATGGTGAAGATAAAAAGACTCCCAGCCATCTGCCAACATATCATCCACCTTCTCCTCAAGCTCGGGCAACCTGGCCTGGATCCAACCAGGAAACTTATAAGAAAGCCGATTCGAGTTCGTCCAAAGTCATGGTACATCTAATATTGAAGAAAGGGGGCAAAATGCCCTGAGGACTAGATTCGGTCGAAAAATTGCGAACCGAGGTACATTCCTCGCCCGCATCTTCTACAGCCGAGAACTCAGAGGTCAAACCACCAAAAGAAGACGTGCCCAACGAATCAGTAGAAATCTACAATCGACCGAGAATGAGTAGCAGGTTAGTGGTCTTCGACCGAAGTTAGCATGAACAAAAAAAATAAGACTAAAGCAATCAAAGAAGATCAAGGCAAAAAAAAAATAAAAAACAAAAACAAAAACTTAGAAGGTCAGACAAACAGCCGAAGAACTCAGCAACAGACAACGAGAATAAACTAAAATCTCAAACCTAAGCAAAGTAAGCACAAGCCAGCCGAAAGAAGTAAACCGGAAACAAACCAACCTGAAAGAAGCCGGAAAATACAGCCTCGAAGCGTCGCCGGAGAGAGAGAACAGCAGCAGAATCGGAAGACGAAGATGAAAAATTTTAAAACTTTAAAGAGAGAGAAGGCGGTGAAGAGAGAGAAGCAGATTGCCAACCCTTATATAGGCCATCCGCAATGATGGAAAATCTTGGGCATAACAACCGAGGAGCCACCAAATCTACTTGAGACAAGACAGACAGGGCTGACGTGGCCCACTAAAGAAGCTAAAGAAATAACGGCCGAAAATGAAGACCTCACGCAGCTTAAACTCGACCGAAATAATGTCATAAATTGCCATGCTCGAAAGATTCAAGCCATGGCAATGGGGGATTAGTGTGGTGGTAAGATAACCATAAGGCATCAGAGGTGAAGGTCAAAAATAGGCAAAAGGGGTCAGAGTCCATAACTAAGCTCGACCAAAGGCCAGGCTCGGCCGAAACGGCCAAAGGCCCAAAGACGAACCAACTCGGCCGAGCTCAGCAAAGTCCAAACCGAAATGCACCACTCCACCGAATTAAGACCTAACCAAATAAGGACTCCTGAAGCCCAGTCGAAAAAGGAAAGTCTGTCCCATTGAATCAAGGAGTCCAAAAGCCCAATCAACAAAAGAAGACCTTTTTTCATTGAAGAGTAACACCAAGCCCTAAGGGAAAGAGAAGTCCTAATCCTTCTAAAAAATAGATTAGCAACCCCTATAAATAAGGAGTAGAGGCAATTGTAAAGGATCAGATTTTTTACTCATTAGAATTAAACTCAGAGAGATTGTATCTGTAAGCTTTTAAGCTATCGCATTCAAGCAATCTTAGCCTATATTTGGCTATAGTTTATTTGGCACCACAAGCATCAATTAGCACCATAAAATATCGAAATGGACCACTTGGAGGATGAATGAGCCCACATATATCTTCTTGAATTCTTTGCAAAAAGGTAAGAGATTCAATATTCACTTTTGTTGGGGAAGGTCTGATTATCAACTTGCCTTGAGAACAAGCAGAACAAAAATTTTCATTTGACAAAGGAATCTTGCTATTTTTCGATAGGTGACCATTTGAATTTTCTATTATTCTACGCATCATCGTAGATCCTGAATGACCAAGTCGATCATGCCAAAGGTTAAAAATTTTAGGATCTAGAGTTTTCTTACCCAAAATAACATGGATTTCAACTGATGTTATGATTGTGTGATATAAACCAGATGAAAGGGCTTTGAATTTTTCCAAAATAATTTTTCGTCCCCCAATGATAGATGTAATACATAAAAACTCTGAATTATTGTCATTTAGTGTTTCAAGATGGTACCTATTATTTCGTATATCTTGAAAGCTTAGCAAGTTCCTTTTTGAGCTACTTGAATATAAGGCATCATTGATAAGTATTTTGGTCCCATTTTTCAAAAAAATATTGCAACCTTTTCAAAAATTTTGAAGACCTGGTGAATGATATTTGTACACGTTGTGAATTAGATTGTGATCCGTGTCAATTGAATATAAAATACAAGTTGAGTATAATTAACAGATCATGGGAAGAAACACCACATTTTCCTTTGAAAGATGATTATGATCTAAGAGCTTATTTTGGATTTTTTGATAATCGTGGGGAAAGACCTGCATTACGGGTTTCTTTACCAACTGATTTGGATGTAGCAGAAAAGAGTAATGTTCTTGGTACAACGACTGTTGTTGCAAGTAACAATAATGAAATTGGCATTGATCAAATTGATGAAGATATTGAAGAAAATATCATTGGTGATGATGGGACACAATTTAGAGTTGAAACTAATCTTGATAAGGATTTTGTTGCTGTCGATTTAGATCAAGAAGATGTCGATAAAGAACAGATTGAATGTGAGGAAGCAACAAATGCTGGTGTTCTACAGTTAGAGAAACTTCAGTCACAATTGTAAGTTCTAGATAATTTGAACGGCAAAATAACAAATGCAGATGTGAATGAAGCCAACGTCGATGATGGACTTAAATTTAATGATGGGTAGAATCTTTGTGTAGAAAAACTTTTCAATGGTGAAGAGGACGTTGTGAAAAGCCTAAAGATGATTATGATGAAAGGTAAATTTCAATTCAAAACAAAGAAGTCAAATCCATCATTATTAGTTGTAGCTTGTGTAGTTGATCGGTGCACTTGGCGAGTTCGATTTAGAAATATGGGAACATCAAACCATTTTGAAGTTAGAAATTACGTCAGTGAGCATACTTGCGGGCTTTAAAGTTCTTCTAAAGGACATAGGCAAGCATCATATGATGTAATTGCCGAGTTGTGCATGACAAGGTTTGATTGTGGTAGTGGTCTTTCACCTGAAGAAATACGATCATTCATCCAAAATGAGGTTGGTTGTGATATTAGTTATTGGAGGGCATGGAAAGCAAGACAAGAAGCAATGGCAAAGGTTAGAGATAGTCCAGAACTTAGGTATGCTGTCTTACCAGGATATTTTGATATGGTCTAAAGAAGAAATCCGGGAACAATAATAGCTTATGAACTTGATAAAGATCAATTTTTGTATTGTTGGAAAGTAAGACAAGAAGCAATGGCAAAGGTTAGAGATAGTCCAGAACTTGGGTATGCTGTCTTACCAGGATATTTTGATATGGTCAAAAGAAGAAATCCGGGAACAATAATAGCTTATGAACTTGATAAAGATCAATTTTTGTATTGTTTAATAGCCTATGGTGCACAATTGAATGGATTTCTGTTTTTGAGAAAGGTAATTTGTGTCGATGGAACATTTCTAAGTAGGAAAATATGGAGGTGTATTACTATGTGCAAGTGCACAGGATTGTAATAAATATATTTATCCTATTGCTTTTGGAGTTGTTGATGTCGAGAAAGATAATTCTTGGACCTAGTTTATGGAGAAACTGAAAGACTGCATTCCCAACAATGATGAGTTATGTTTTATTTCAGACCGTCATGGGAGCATAGGTAAAGCTATCGCTCAAGTGTATCCTATGGCACATCACGGGTGTTGTTTAGTCTACTTATGGGCAAACTTAAAGAATAATTTTCATTAATATGAACTTTACAAAACTTTTGATCGGGCTTCGAAGGCATATACGGTAAATGAGTTCAAAACTTATTTTGATATTATAAAAAATACAAATGTGCAGGTTTAGGGATACCTCAATTATAAAGTCGGTGTGGAGAAGTGGTCACGAGCACATTTTCCTGAAAATAGATACAATTTAATGACTTCTAATATTGCTGAGTCATTAAACAATGAGTTTAAAGTTGAAAGGCAATGACCTATATTTGCATTGTTGAGAGCTATCCACGTGAAATTGTCAAAATGATATTGTGAACGTCGCACTAGAAGATGAGTAATACTCAAGAGGTGACTCCGGAATGTGCAAAGTATGTTTGGAATTGTTATATGAATTCTACATGTTTGGTTGTTGAACAGTTGAATGAATTTGAATTTCATGTTCGAGGTATTTGATTTGGGTATCTAGTAAACTTACAGTTAAGGAAATGTGAGTTTAGAAAGTTTGATATTGATCGTATGCCTTGTGAACATGTTATAGCAGCATTGAATAAAGTTCTTGGAGCAAACATGACAGAGCAAATCCATGGGTTATGTCATAGTTACTACTTGAATGAGAATTGGAGGAAGGCATATAAGATGACTATTTATCCTGTTCCTCCGATTTCAGAATGGATGACTGCAGAAGAAATTGTTTCTGTTAAAGTTTTGCCTCCCGCAGTTAAAGTTAACAAGGGGAGAAAGAAGGTTAAAAGAATTTCATCTATAGGTGAGAGCTCCAACCAAACCAAGAAGAAGAAAAAGTGTTCAATTTGTCGTCAAGTTGGTCACTATAAAAAAAGTTGTCCACACAAAGCCGTGGATGAGTTTATATCAACTGTTTAGTTTTGCTTGATATTTACCTTCTTTTTTCTTTTTTCTTATTTTTTCGAGTGATGTAAGATATTTGGTTGATCTCCTTTTCATATTTAGCCTTTCATTATGAGAGATATTAATTCTCTTATTCTAATTCTCTCCCGTCTTACAAAGTAGTACATTTATTATTCATAAAAAATGATGTGATTCTCTTTCCTCTCTACAATTATTTTATATATATATATTTATTTATTTATTAATGTATAATTTCTCCTTTTTATGAAATTTCATCATCCTCCTACGTACTTTATTGATAAGATAATTAAAATATTAATCAAATTAATCGAGTTTTCATAAATTGAATTATTGTTTAAGAAAATTATTTTTTTCAAAGATACGTGAAAAATTTAAATTGTATCGATAAATGACAATTTTTTTCAGAATAAAAACAAAACATTGATACAGAATGAATCTAAGAAAAAAAAGTAGATATTGAGACATTTTAATGGGCAAAATTATACAAAACATCATCATTGATTTTTTTTAAAGTAACTAAAATAGAAATAAAGAAAAATAAAATAATATTATTTATTCATTTATTTATTTAGCATTTGAAGTTGTGTTTATATAAAAGTTTTGAGTTTCATATCTTAGAAATTAATCTACTGCCCTTAAATTTTAATTTAGCTAAATTCATGGATGTAAAGTCATAGTTTAATGTCTTCTCTTTATCTTATTGTGAGTAGAATATATATATATATATATATATATATATATATATATATACTTCTTTTTATCGTGTGACTGTGAGCACAAAATATTTACAATATATATAATTACACTTAATTAAATATACACTTAATTAAATATAGATAGGAATGGTAATTTGAATTACAATAGTAGTATAACTTTAATATGACACATATTTATTGATTTTGAGATTGAGTTAAACTTAATGGATTTATGGATTGAGTTAAAAATATAGAATTATAATAATATTAGGATGAGAGAAATTTTATAAAAAAAAGTAAATATTGGAAGAGAATGATTATCCAAAAGAAAATTATATTAATGGGGAGAGGAGGAAAGAGATAGAGATAATTTATTGTAATTATAAGGGGAGATAATACATTAACTATTTTGAGGAGAGATAATTTGAGATTTTATAGTTAAATTAATGATCGGATATTTAATGTTGAAAAAATATCTCAATTATTTAACTATTTATTTCTATATGTTAATTATTTAACTATTAATTTTATTTTAAAAAAATCATTAAATTAACTCTTTAATTTAATGTTTGGATATTACATTTTGAACTTGAGCTTTATAAATTATGAGTCACATTTAATTTTTCACAAATTAAGTTGAGTATTAACAATTAAAAAAAAAATCTAACAACTTACAAAAAAAAAAAAAATCCTATTGTTGTTTGAATATCTCATTTCCCAAAGTGGAGGTCATTTAAATTATTACATATTCTAGTTATTTATTTCATATTTTGGTTAAGCTAATGTTTAAAAATAAAATTTTAGTGAGTTAAGTTGTATTTAATTTTTACTTAAATTAAGTTGTCCAATAAAATTTAAAGAGCAAAAGTCTAACATGCAATAACTTTTAACCTAATTCATCTTACTTATTATTATTATTATTATTATTATTATTATTATTATTATTATTATTATTATTATTATTATTATTATTATTATTATTATTATTATTACTACTTTACAAGTTCGATAGTTTATTTATGTTATATTCTACTAAAGTTAATGTTTGGATATTAAATTTTAATGAGGTCACTAACTAAATCCTCCTTAATTCAATTAAGTTCATTATGAACCTCGTTATAATATTGAAGCATAAAAATCTAACCACTTATATTAAATAACCTAATTTTTTGAATATCGTACTTTTGGTAATGGAGATCCGAATTATTAAAGGGACTATATATATATATATATATATATATTACAAATTGAAATAATGAAAGTAAATGTTAAGGGAAAATAAATCAAAATAAACTACTAATTGTATATGCTAACTATTTAACAAAATTTATAATAAAAAAATATTTAAAAAATCAATAATTCATGAGAGTCCTCCTATCAAAGTCTGGCTAATTTTTATCTTAAAAAAAATCATATTATTTAATAATTTTCTAATCAAATAATCAGATTTTGAAACTTTCATAAAGAATTAATTGAGAAGTTTGTACAATTTAATTGAAATGAGAAAAATAATGTTTTCGAAATTCAATAGTTGGGAAATAAGATATTTTTGAAATTTACAATTTTTCTCCCTTTTTTTAAATTTAAGTTTCATGTAAGATATTTTAAATATGATTATCTATGTTTTTAATATTATTTCTAAAAATAAAAATAAAGAACGATTAAAAAATTATAATTTTCTTGATTTTTTTGTAAATTGTTATTCTTTAAATTGATTTTTTTAGTATTTCTACCTCGTTGATTTTTGCTAAAATTTTTTTCGGTTAATGAAAATAATTAAATTTCTAAAAAATAAAAATTAATTTTTAATTTTAAATTATTACTATTATAAATATTATTGTCTAATAATGTTCTTTAAAAAATTTGTAATTAATTATAAAATTTTCCATTTGAATGATTTCCAACAACTCAATTATTTAGATATGTAATAAAAATTAAAATAACAATTAAGATATAAGAAAAGTATAAAAATACTTCACACAAATTTAAAAACATATATAATGGAAAAAAATAATAAACTTTAAAATGATTAAAAAAAAATTAATACCCACTATATTTTTACCAAACCTATTTGCCTTATTTATTTCAAAATATAATTATTTATAAACCTAATAAATTAACTACATAGATGTTTTTACCTTTTCCTAATTTTTAATTTTATATATAATTTTTTTCTTTTCTAAATTCATTATTATTTTCATGTATTTTCTTTTTAATTTTTGTAAAATATTTATTAATTTTTTTATCTTAATTATATATTTTTTCTATTATATATTTAATTGAGAGATTATTTAGAATTATCAAAATTAACAAATTTATTATTGATTTTTAGAATTTTTAAAACTATTTTTTAAAAATAATATTAATAATTAAAATTTTAAAATTTAATTTTTAATTTTAAAAATTTAATTACTATCCTTAACAAATAAAAAGGTGAAAAATAGTAATGATACAAATTTTAAGAAATAATTTAATGACTACCGGTTTACGAAAATCAAGAAAAATATTAGTTTTAGTTTTTTTATTGTTTAATATAATATTATTTTTATTTTAGTTAAAAATTCTTACTATAAAACTTTGAATGGTAGAAGAAAATAAAATAAATTATCGTAATTTTTTAACGGTAAATTTTTTTTAAAAAATAGATTTTTAAAATTAAACCTATTTAAAAGAGATAATTAGTTAAAAAAATCTCTTATAAAATAAATTTTGGTTGATGACCCTCCCTAGTGTAATGTTTTATACATGAGAGGGTCATGTAACTAATTATTTTTTAAAACGAGGTCATTTAATCGTTTGACCCTATTTAAAACCATCAATTTAATTCATTTAATATAGAAAGGTGACATGGCATATGACCTGTCAAAAATTTAGTCAAAATATTTAATAAGGGTCATGGATCTAATTTTTGTTTTACCGAAGTATATACATTTAATTTATTTTTTAAGAAAGGCCATTTAACCATTTCAACCCGAGTGAAACAGTTAGACAGCAGGGCTGCTGGCTTCGGTCTGGGAGCTTCACCTAATCAATTTTCTTTCGCTCATGGAGGTATTTTTAGCATTATTATTATTAAAAATATTAAATTGCCTAATCAACTTTTTTTCGCTCATGTAGGTATTTTTAGCATTATTATTATTAAAAATATTAAATTTATTTATTTAAACATATTTGTCAGAATTTAAAAAAAAAAAAAAAAAAAGAATAGAAATATTGGAAAGATGATCCCGTCCTACTAGTATTCCAAATATTTTAGTTCTACGCAGCTCTATATTTGGATTTTTATTTAATGGTACAACAGAGATAGAAGTTGTAATTGACAATTTTTTTTTTTTATTTTTATTATCGGTGGTCACGAACTGCCCGCGAAGTATTTGGTTGGACCGCGTTGGTCTGTAAATCTCGTACCCGCAAAAATCCTTAGTTATACAATTATTACCGTGTCCGTTCGTATCTGTACAATCACGAACCGTCAGCCGTCACGACTAAATTTTTATATCTCTATTTGTGAGAGTCGCTTATTTTCAATTCTTCTCTTTAGTATTATAATTTTATTTTAAAGATGATCAGTGGAAAACAGACAATATGTATGGTTTTATAAATTTGCTATTATGTCTCTTGACAGCTGCAATTATTTGAGTCTAACTTTAAGTTTTTTCCATTATTTGTATGGTTTTAAAGATTTTTGCTTTGCGTGGATATACATATTAAAATTTTATATTATTATGGTATGGAATATGTATTATTATTGTGCTTTCTTATGTGCTTTCTGTACATTATATGACATGGTGGATATTACAGTATGGTGATGAACAAGTAGAGCATGAGCCTCTCCCACTTCTCACTAAATAGAAATGTAATAAATATTTAACATGGTATTTCTTTCTACTTTTTCACAGGTTTTGTTTTGTTAGCACTCCCATTTTTGTTTGCGCTTCCTTTGGTTTATTTGTCTAAATAATATTTGGGCATCTCCAATGCTCCTGACAATTTGTCACTGATACAGGTTCACTCAAACTTAATTTTACCTGCGGTGATTTTATTATATTTGGTGTTAACTACGGTGATTTTATTATATTTGGTGTGAAAGTTCTATATGTAGGAATATACTCTAGAGGGGGAGGGGTGAATAGAGTATTTAAAATAATCGCGGATAAATAGAATGAAATATATATTCAAAGTCTTGAAACTTGATATAATAAATAAAGCATGTAACAAACAAATAAATAAATAAAAAGAACAAAGTGATTTGTTACGAAGTTCGGTCATTAAAACGGCCTACTCTCCGCCTAAGGGTTTCTTTAAACCCGTAGGATTTATATGTCAATTTTATTTATATTTTTCCCTTAGGGTTCTAGTACAATCCTAGAATATTTAACCTTTTCTTCTATTACCCGTAGCACCCTGCTACAAACACTAGCCACCCAATTTAATATAAATAAAACTACGTCTAATTTTTCTTTTAACAGTAATATAACAACTCTCTAAGTGATAATCAAAATCTAACAAAAAATAAATACTCAGAGTAGTAGAAGATGATTAAAACTTGTAGTAGAAATAAAAAGATCTTGAGCGCCGATGAATCACTTTCTTTTTGATTTCATAGAAACTTCAAGTAATTCTTCTTGATCTTGTATTAAAAAATACTTCAACTTGATGCTTAAATAAAGTCTTCAAATTATAGACGTTGTTGAAGTTGCAGAAAATAAGGAATTAAAATCTTCTCCAATCTGATGAAGATTTCTCAATTTGACTTGATCTTGATAACCTGCAAAATAAAATAGAATCTAACAAAATCCTATCTTTCCTAATCATAATTAATTTGGTTAAGATAAGTTTGACTAAAACACTGTCTATTAAGATTTTTAACAATTTTAACAATTGAACAATTCTGATAGTTTATTAAAACTAAATACCTTTATTTTTATCTAACAGATTATAAAAACTAAATAACTTTATTTTTATCTAACAGATTATAAAAACTAAATAACTTTGTCTTCATCATCAAGGAGTCAACATGGTGTGTGAAGTTGATGTGTCAACAACTAAATAAAGTAGACAATGTCTACCCAAACTTTTACATCTAGAGGTTTGAATAGACCGTGTCTATCACGTGGAAGTGATTGATTGGTGATTTTTATTTTTTTCTTCATTTTTTATTAATAAATAATTATTTAACAGATAGCATGGCAGAGAAACTTAAAAACATAATTTTCAGATATTTCAATTATAATTTTTCTTTATTCATATCTTGCATTCTTCCTGCCATATCAACGTAAATAGTTAGGAGCACCGGAGATGCTCTTAGTTTGCCTAGATAAATGTTCAAGAGACCTTTGCCAGGTGGTTTCTAATATTTCACCATAATATTATAACTTAATATTCTAATGTTTGTTTTGGAATATATTGTCAGTTATGGCTGGTGAAATTCAAAATATACCCTTCCTCTCCCTTAAATTTATACATAAAATAATAATATATGAATGTAAATTTTGAATGGATGAAAAATATATAATTGACATTTCATCACGTGATTATTTCAAAATTACAGGTAGTTCCAAAGATCATTTTTTTTTTTTTAAATTTTAATTATTATTATTTTATTTTTTATTACTAGAAGTTAAAGGAAGAAAATCTACTGAAGTATAATGTAATTCGCTGCTTATTGTTATCTTGTGTTGTTGCTGCACATAAATTTGAGGCTGCATATTGCTTATCTTCTGTTGCTACACTGCAAATGACACCAAAACTAGATGAATTTTGCATGATAATTAAGATGCATAGATATGGTTATTGTTGACCATCCATAAACCTAAGATGGTGATGTTGAGTGTAATCAGAATGGTATACATTTCATTCTAACAGTTAGATTTGATCTCTCTTTCTATATAATAGTCCATATCAACTTAAAAATGGAGGTCCTATAATAACAATATTACTACCTAAGACTTGACTTTTAGGTAGCTTACACGAAAGAGCAATTTTGAATTATGAGTTATTAATGATGGTGGCACCATCATCCTCATTTATAAACATTTCTCTTCACATTTGTGTATGTATCTCTCTGTGCGCCCCCGAAAACACACACTCTCTCTGCCCTGAAACTCTCTCCCTCTGTGTCCCGGTAACTCTCTCTCCGGTATAACTTCTGTCTCAATTTCTCACACTAGACAACCCAAAGGTAACTATATGTCTTCAATTCCTTACTTGTTTAAGATTAGTGTAAAGCAATGGTCAAACTACCATACTCGCGCCCGGAAAAATCCGCATTTTCAAGGTCCTAAATATAGTAATCGTGTTCCCACACTCACAGCCTTTTTATGCTATTTTCACACGTGCACATTCGCATTCGTATCCGTCCGTATCCGCACGACCACCCGCTTATTTTTAACACTAGTGTAAGATAATTGGTTTGTTGTACGACTACATAGATGCTCAGTAGAATAGTTGTTGACAATGGAGGTTCATAGTAGATGTCTGCTGTGGTTCGGAACTACAGTTGATCGGACTGACTGGACCGAACGGTTCAGGGCAAAATGCGGACCGATTCCAAGCGCAAAGGTATCCTATAAAAGAATAAACTGATGTCCGAGCGGACCTGAGACACCGGTGTGGTGTCTGCCGTAGGCACTCCGACTCTCAAGTCAGTTCTGAACCGAAAATAGATAAGAAAGTAAATGAATAAAGAAGAGGTTTGACTTCCTGTAATCAATGATTCCTTTCGGAAAGTTGGTCTTGGAAGATAGTTGACGGACACCTGAGTAAGCTCTGGGCTTAGTTAACTGTAATCGGAAAAGTGATCAGAGTCACCAAATGTTCACCGGAGTGCAATCGGAGTTAGCAATAGCTTGAGTAGTGATTTCGGCAGAGTTTCAGTAAGCAATTGACTGTCCCGTTTGTGAGGTCATGTCAAAAATCCTAATAATATAAAGTGATGCAATTACCAAGATTCTCTACACGCAAATGCAAGTGATCAAGTAGTAAAGTGAATTAAATTCAGGTTGTCGAACCCACAGGGACTAAAGCTAATCTAAGATCAATTCTATAAAATTCCCTATAATTAAGCGTAAAATTTATGAAAAATCAAACAATACTAATTTCTTAAGGTAAGGATTCAATATAGAGTTTAAGTTCTAGGTCTACGAATTCACCTCACCAGTAACCCATCATGCCTAATATGTCAACAAGCTTTTATTCTTATTCTCAAGGTTTCTTCCGAACACACATGAGACTATCTACCTATCCTAATTCTATATTCCTATGTGAATAGTTTAGGCAGACGCATTAAGAAACACCTATCCTTGAATATGTGAACTTTATGTTCTATTCCTAGCAACATAAATAAACACATTCTCTTGCCCTAATCTAATCCAATAAACCTCTTCCAAGAATTCATTAAATCACTAAATCATGCAATTGGTGATCAAGCAAAGCAAGCATTAAGCACAAGCAAGAGAAAGAATAAAAACTGTCTCATTCATAAAAGTAATAACCAAATTAGGGTTACATGGTTCGGCTACTTCATAGCCCTAGACTGGGAGTTTAGTTACACATAGCAATCATGTTTACTCTTCCTAACATAATCATTCCTAAAAAGTGAGAAAGAGTTCACCGATTTTCCGCTCTTGATCTCGCCTTCTAGATGTTGATCTTGAACTTCCGTGTTGCTTCTCGCAGTAGTCTCTTATTTTGAATCCAGCAAAAAGTCCTTTCAACATCTCAAAACTTCATACTCATAGACTCCTCTGAGAAATGACCAAAACTCCCTTGAACAGCAGGTGGAATTCGCCCTAGTCGATCTCTGGCGACAAGTCTGGCTACATAGGGCTCTTGTCGCCAAACAACACCGCACCTTACACTTTGGAGTTGCTGAATATGTTCACTAGCGACAAGACTAGGGACATAAGGTCCTTGTCGCCAGCAACCGCAATGTTGAATTTCTCAGGTTGTTGATTCGTTTGTTGGCGACAAGTGTGGCGACATAAAGGTCATGTCGCCAAACACTTCAGTGTAGTGCTCTCCCGCTTCTGTCTTCGATCGACCTCGTTTCTCGGAACTTCGTCTTTCCTACCATATAATCTTGATTATCGCTCTTTTACGTGTTAAACTTAATCACCTGAAATATCTTAACAAAATCATCAAATAACCAGATAATACTTTGGATTCATCACAAAAGCTTAAGAATTAACAGGGAAAATTCATATAAGTTAGAGACTTATCATGAGGTCAAGCATTCTATTTATAGAGGCTTGGGTGGTTCTTATCTGATCCTGACGAGATTCACGCGGAATGATCTCCACAGAATCCGGGATTTCCCCAACAGCCCGCTTACTCATTCCATGGGCTTCGAAAGGAACGGGCTGCCTCGGAATTACTAGGTCGGGGCCTCTCAGAATTAGCAGGCCTGGGCCTGGGCCTTGACTCCGAATCGGGCTAAGGTTTGCAGTCCATTACAGATTTCCACATCCATCCGTATGGGTGGTTCCGAGTGGATGGATGAATATGAAACGGTTGGAAACCCACTAGTCCCTTCCAGCTGTTAAAAGATGTCACATCAGGAGAAACTCTCCACTAGGGGGATGACACGTGTGGAAGCTTCCTCGAGAAGCTTTGCCTTTTCACCTACCTCTCATGCCTATAAATAGATCAGGGCTTCTTCACTTCCCCACTTTCACTCTCTCTGACTTCCTCTTTGTCTCTCTAGAATCCTCGCAACCTCCGTTAACGAGTGCTCGTCGGAACTCGCCTCATCGCCCGTCCACATTTTCAAGGTAAACACTTTATCATCCCTTTCTCATTTTGCTGATGTTTGCTGGTTGTTTGGTGTATGTTTGGTCTTTGTGTTCGTCGGAGGAGATGAATGGTTTTGATAGCCCGACGAGGATTTGCACATCAGGTTACAACTCTTAAGGGAATGACAGTGCTTGATAAACTAATTTGAGGGCCTTAGGGAATTTTATGGCCATTTTAAGCCTTTGTTGGCAACTTTGGACCAAAATTGTGTTTTTCGGTTAACCGAAAAGTGCTCTTGATCTGACTATTGACATTTCTGATCAGGTATGTCAAGTGAAGCGACTGAGTCCAAAATACAAAGGATGTTCGGAGACAACCCATCTGGAAATGATGACAGTCCTTCTACGTCTGGATCGGCTGGGGGATCCAACAACCTGGATTTAAGTTCGACGACTTTGGAAAAAGTAAGCGCAGAGCTAAGAGGTGATAGTAATCCGACGGGAATTCCGGCCGGAATTGTAATTGAAGTAGTGGATGAAACCACGGGCCGTCTGATGGTGCATCCTTCAACCTTCGGACCTCAAGGGATCCAGACCAAAGATTTCCCTTCCATAATCCGTTTGGATCAAATGGACGACATCCGCAGGGCTTATAACATCCCGGAAGATGTTTTGATCCGTGCGCCTGAGGCCGAGGAACGGGCCGATTGGGTCATTGAAGGATGGACCCCGATGTACACACTCTTGTTAAGCATGGGTCTCACATTTCCGATCGGAGGGATGCTCCAAAAGTTTTGCAAGAGGCTATGGATTGCTCCAAGCCAAGTGAATCCGAACACCATGAGACTTTTGCGATCATTCGACGAATCCGAACACCATGAGCTAAGAAAAGGGTATACACTGTGAAGTCGCGGATGTTTACGTGGCTTATTCCGTGCAGAGAGTTAATGGTGATCTGGGTTGAGTTTACCTTCATTGTCACTCGGAACAGACGAGGGAATTCTTGAACCACGCCTCATGTGACAAGGCGTGGAAACAGCGGTTTTTCTTTATCTCCGGCCGATGGAGAGAAGAGGTCGACAGAGATATTTCGTACTGGTGGAATTTCGAGCCAATTATGAGGGCGACTTTTAGCTCGAAATCATTCTTTTCCCTGCCAATTTCTGATTCTAACACTCTTGTTTTCATTTTGCAGTGGAAATCAGAAAATCAAATTGTCCGTGCGGTTTAAACAGCGAAGCTGTTATTGACCGCATTTTGTCTTTTGATCCTGAGATCCATGATCTTCAGAAGTTGGTCCCACTTCTTCCCGGCCCAACCAAAAAGGGTCAAGCTCCCAAAATGGATGGAAAACACCAAAGGAAGAAGAAAAATAAGGGTTCTTCCAAAGCAGCAGAGGCCTTGAATTATTTGTTAAAGCAACATCCGAACAAGGGCGTAGTTATTAGTGAATCTTTCGGAACGAGGAAGGAAAAGGAAAAGGATAAGGCCCCTAGGGTCTCAGCATGGAAGCCGAGCAAAGATAAGGGGGTTGCCGTTGTACGCCCTCGTGAGGAAGTTGGGTCGGAAGTTCCGGACCTAAAGAAGCAAAAGACCTCGCCCCCGGAGGTCCAAATTTTAGGGGAGTTTGAGACAGTAACTCGGACTTTGTCTGTGCCGGCTGATACTTCTTTTTTCAATGAGCCTGTAGCGGCTCTAGAAGTTTTCAAAGGGATGGCCCTAGATGAGGATCAGAAGTTCCTCTACGATAATCGCTCCTAACTAGTCTACGAGCTATTGCTGCTGAGTCACAAGGTAATATCTAAGCGTGTTCTTGTATCTAATATTCCGTTCGGAATATGATGCTTTTGTTTCTTATGCAGATGGTTCAAATCGGTCATGCTTTTGACTTACAATGGGATCGCCATGTCACTGCGGTCAAGAAGGCCCGAGCTGACCGCAATGCCTGCAAGAAGGACAAAGACGAAGTCCAGCATAAGCTCGATTCTGCTCTCTCGGAACTAAATAACCTAAGGGTAATTGCTCAGGATAAGGAGAAGGAACTAGCTTCCGAGAGGGAGAAATTAAAGAGGGCTATGGAGGAGTCCTCTGTGCTAAAGGGGACCTTTGAGTCCTTGTCTTCTCGGATGGTCGAGATGGAGAAAGGCCTGGCCGAGATGGAGAAAGGCCTGGCCGAGGAGAAGGCCATGCAAACAAAGGCTCGAGCAGAGGTCGAAGCCAAGGGTAGGGTCTACCAGAAGTTCCTAGTTGGTACCCTTTCCAAGGAAGTTGCCGAGAGGAGGTTCGGCTATTGGCGGCAGCTTGTGGAAGCTACTAGTACTTCCCTTCCGATCCCCTCAGAGGACAATGACTCAGAGAAAGACTTCGAGGAGGAAGAGGAAGAAAAGGAGAAGGAGGAGGGCAACTCGTCCCTTCCGAAGAAAGGAGCTGAGGATGTTGCTTCCGGACCTGTAGAAGTGGATCCGATCTCCGTGGTTCCTCTCGTCATCGTGGCTGCCTCGGAAGATCACAGGGTGGAGGAGGTCCATAGGGCCGAGGATGAACCGACTTTGGACGACTTAGAGCTCTAGGCTTTTCTTATTTTTCTTTTTGTACTTCTCGCATTATTTCAATGCTTGTACCCCTTCTTCTTATTAAATGAAATTCCTGCTTTTTCTTCCGACTATTTTTCTATGAATGTTTACAAGTATTGAAACGGAAATGAATGAAATGTATACGAAACTTAATTAAAGCATTTAGAAATGAATTTCACATAACAAATGATCCGAGTCGATGCTCGGCTTTCATTAATTGAATTGGAATCATCCTTTCGGACGTAACAACTTTGGTCTTTTTTGACGATAATTTACAGTAGTCCTGTCGAACTTTTCAATTTTGTTATCCTTTCGGACTTGTGTCCACAATACGATTAGTGGTCAAATTTTTACAAGTGTTGATTTGTAAAATAGAAGCGCTGCATGGGGTCTTATTTTGTGCCCGAGTGGAATTTTCAAGACGTTTATTATTCTAAGCTCAGTTGTTTATTTGATTCTTCGTCTTGAGGGTTTTTCCATGCTCTTGTTCGGAGTGTTGGTGCGGACACCTCGCAAAAATGAACTTTCGGGGTTAGAACATGATTCGGAACCTTTGTAACGCGGACTTACAAGTCTCTGATTCTGGACTTAACTTGATTTGTTACATTTTCCAGGATGTGTGGGCGTTTTGCCTTTTGTTCCGTACTATCTGAGATTTCAACACTGGGTGAGGGAGGTCCTCAACGTATTGAGGACCCTCCGATGCTTAAGTCAGTAATCGATTCGGAAGGAAAATCGAAATTGAAGATGTAAATATCGAAAGGGTTCTTTAGAAAAACCTGATTTCCCATCATAGGGGATTAATGGTCCAGACAGACGTTGGCTTCTGACTACAACGCGACAAAAGGGTTAAAATGGTCCTTAACTTATCGAGGACCCTCCGATGCTTAAGTCGGTAATTGATTCTAAAGGCAAATCAAAATTGAAAAACATTTAAACGTTAAGAATTTATTGTTTGAGGTCGGAACCTGGTCCCCGGAGAGCATGGGGTTTCGTTCATTTAGAACTGGAATTTCTTCAAGTGAGCTGCATTCCATGTGTTTCGAATTGCTTTGCCGGCTTCATCTTGAAGTTGATACGCTCTTTTGCCTATTATTTCCGTAATTTGATACGGACCTTCCCAGGACTCTTCCAATTTGTTTGCAGTGAAGTTTTTTCGAAGTACCCAATCCCCCACGGAAAAAGTTCTTACTCGGACGGATTTGTTGTAAGCTTTTTCAATGGTCCTTTTATATTTTTCCATTTTTATCTCGGAACCTTCTCGCAGTTCATCGATCGTGGCGAGGTCGAAGTCTAGCATAACTTGGTTCTGACCGTGGAACGGATATTGTCCGAATCCTACGTTGGAAGGAAGTACTACTTCGACTCCAAAAACTAGAGAGAAAGGGGTATGTTGTAACGTCCTGGGCCGGGGCCCATTTCGCTACTGTGTACACCCGAATCGTACACTGTGCACACCCGGATAAACCCGATCAATACCGATACAGTCGTTACACAATCGGATATCGTGGATCCCACCCACTTTCTTTCGCCTCCACCACCACTCGAACTCACAACCTCAGGGATATATGGATTGTGAAAGCATGCTGACGAGATTTTTTATATGGTCTTATGATTTTTTTAGTTTACTAATATTTATTTTTTATTTTTTTAACATCCACTTAATATAAAATATTATTTAAAGTTAAAAAATGTATATATTTGAATTAATGTATCACTGAATTTATCTAATTAATGATAGAATTATTATATGGAACGGGTAGCAGGAATCAAACTCGCATCGCACATAGTTAAAATATTAAAAAAGATGGAAAAGAGTATACATTTGAGAGTAAGGAAGCATGAATTTTAAGTTCTACTTATTCAGCGATGGACCGTTTAAATTAGTTTAACGGCCATTGACTATGTGTATTTAACGTGAATTAAAAAATTAATTATTAATAAAAATAAAAAATAAAAAATAAATATATTATAATAATTAAAATTTAAATTAGATACAAAATACTCATATGTAAGTCATACCATTTTAAAGATTTGTAGGGATTTTAATTATAAATTAAAAATAACTTTTAATTTTAAGCTAGGAACTTTCAACCTAAATACATAGTATAGAACTAGCACCGTTAAAATGGGTTTTAAGCCTCGCGGGTATCTATAATCGCTTATATATTTTTTTTATAGGTATGGACATATGAGGTCAAAGCCCGTTAAAATAGGGGTAATTTAAGCTCGGCCCGTACAGGCCCATGACCGTATGGGTTGAACACGGGCTGTCCACAGGTAAGCCCGTAATTTATCCCATTAAAATAAAGGGCCTTATGTTATGTTTAATATTTGAAGACCTAGAGAAAATTAGGATAGTACATAATATAAACAAATATTGTATATAACTAACATATATTTATATATTTATATGTCGTTTATATTTAATATGTATATATTGGTAAGAAAAAAAAATCTTTGCCAGCAGTCACCTGCGGGTAAATACAGATAATAAAATAGTATCAGTATAAATACGGGCTTTTATGAACGAAAACGGGTCGGGCCTGAACAATCCGTTTGACCGTGCTACAATAGAACTAATTATAAACGAGCTCGAAAGTGAAAAACGAAAATAGCATGACAAAATATGTGAGTAGTACATAAAACTTGAATACTTGCCTCTCCATTTTTATTGAACCAGTTGGTTACAATTTATACAGTAACAAACTTACAGAGTAAGAAAACTATATCTATTACCTAATCCCTTGATTTAAGGAGATAGGGAATGGAGATAGTTTAGTAATCTCAACTGACGCGGCTATTCTACTAACTTTACAGATCTGAACATTAAGGGTAAAAAGATTATAAAAGAGACATGAATCTACTGATGGAGATTTGTAGAGATTTGCATAGATTTGAGAAAAATTTCTTCACATTGAACTCACCAATTTACAAGTACCAGCAATTAGATTAGTTGGCCCATACGTGAGAGGCCCACATTTGGCAGACCCATCATCATTATCCCTTACACCCCTGCTTAAACGAAACCGTGGATGAACATTCAAATTGAGTTTGCAGCGATTTTATTTGAATCTTTCAAGGCTGAGGGATTTTGTGAGTGAATCTGCAATTTGATCCGCTGAAGATATGTATTTGATATCCTGAAGTTCTTTAACTATTAGATCTCGTATAAAATGCACATCAATTTCTGTATTATCGCGACAGAGAGTGGGCTTTTGAGAAGGATTGAAACCGAGCTCTTTTAAAAGAGAAACCACCCAAACAATTTCTGTGGCAATTTGAGATAAAGAGCGATACTCAGCCTCTGTACTTGATTTGGCCACAACAGTTTGCTTCTTTGACAACCACGAGATCAAATTCCCACCTAAAAATACACAATTTCCACTTATTGACTTGCGATCGTCTAAAGATTCTGCCCAATCGGCATCACAAAACCCTTCAAGCTTTAGAGGAGAAGAATAAGGTTTAAAGACTATTCCCAAGTGAGTTGTTGCTTTCAGATATCTAAGAACTCGTTTACAAGCTATCCAATGACTTGTGAGGGGGTTACTAACATATTGGCTCAGCTTATTGATAATGAAATTGATGTCAAGTCTTGTATTGGTTAGGTATTGCAGTGCACCAATGATACTTCTATAAAGAAAGGGATTTTCAAACAGTTCACTTTCAGTTCTGCTAAATTTGACTCCAACAGCAGCATGTGTATTGCCAGGTTTGCAATTTTGCATCTTTGTCCTATTTAACAGATCATTTATGTATTTTGTCTGACAAAGGTGAAGGCTTTGATTGCTTCTGTATGGTTCAAAACCTAAGAAATATGATATGTTACCCAAAGTTTTGAGTGCAAAGCTTGATCCAAGTTTGTGAATGATTTCTTGTATGTTGTTTTGATTGCTTCCTGTGATTAGAATATCATCCATATAGATTAGTACCAAAACGATGTCATCACCTTTCCTTTAGTAGAATAGAGAGGAATCGAAAATTGAATTTTTGAATCCCCAATCTGTTAAAGCCCTTTTGAGTTTTGTGTACCAAGCTCTTAGGGCCTGTTTCAAGCCATAAAGGGCTTTCTTCAACATGCAAACATAATTAGGATACTTGCTATCTACAAAGCCTTCTTGCTATTAGATAAAAACAGACTCTTGTAGATCACCGTTTAAGAAAGCATTATTCACATCAACCTGATGAATGTCCCAACCTGAGGAAACTACCAAAGAGAACATTATTCTAATGGTAGAAGCCTTCACAACTGGGCTATAAATGTCATAATAGTCTATAACTGCCAAAGAGAACATTATTTTGAAGAAATCCTTTGGCCACTAACCTAGCTTTGTATTTGGCTATCTCACCATTTGGATGGTATTTCACTCGATATACCCATTTACATCCTAAGATGTTCATATGTGACTTTTTCGGGAACTAGAACCCATGTATCATTAATTTCTAAGGCTTGGATTTCTTCTCTCATGGCTTGTTTCCAAACTGGTACATTTAATGCTTCAAAGGTAGAGTTAGGTTCTGGTGTGTGCTTTGGTGTGGTTTGGGTGAGATTGTAGACTTTGGGTTTATGAATTCCACTTTTGGATCTAGTTTGCATAGGATGGGATGGATGAATGTGATTTTTATGAGTGGTTTCAGAAGGGTTTTATTGGTATGAGATTTCTGCTGCTGCTGGTATTTCATTTTGTGAGTCTTCTTGATGTTAATAGTGTGATCCAGGACTATCAGGAATAATTGTTTTCTGTGAACCCTCATGTCTGTTTAGTTAGTTTATGGTTGAAAGTATAGGACTTAAAATAGACAGAGGAAGAGACTGACTTTAGGTGCCTATTGTGTTTGTTTTGGGGGACTTGAAAATTTTTTGATTTGGGAAGTCAGTTTCATTAAACAAAACATGTCTAGAAATAAAGATTATTGCTTCTGAATTTAGACATTTGTACACTTTATGTAAAGCACTATATCCTAGAAACACACATTTTGAGGTATGAAAATCAAACTTATGTTTGGAATAATTTCTCAAGTAAGGGAAACATGCACAACCAAAAACTTTGAACATTTTGTAGTGAGGAATTTTATTGAAAAGTTTTTGATAGGGGGACTGGTTTTTAAAAACTGGTGTTGGGAGGCTGTTTATAAGAAAAACTGCTGTGGAAAATGCCTTGTACTAGTAAGAAAGAGGCATTTGAGCATGAACCAACAATGTCAGCCCTGTTTCTGTTATATGTCTGTGCTTTATTTCTGGAACACCATTTTGTTGGTGTGTATGAGGACAACTAAATCTCACCTGAATTCCTTGTTCTCTTAAATAAGGGATGAAAGCCTGAAATTCACCTCTCATATCAGAGTGAAAAGATTTGATTTTCTTGTTCAACTGTAATTCAACATTGTTTTTGAACAAAATGAATTTTGAAAGCACTTCAGATTTTAGTTTTAAAGGAAATATCCATGAAAACCTTGAAAATACATCTATAAAAACAACATAGTACCTATAACTTCTATTCATAAATAGGGAGAAGGTCCCCATAAATCAGAGTAAATAATTTCCAAAGGTGACTGTGTTGTTATCTAATGTTTTGAAAATGGGAGTCTGTGCATTTTTCTAACTTACAAGAATTACAAAAATTATTTTGAATGGAACTGACATTGATTTTCATAAACTTGAATATTTGTTTCATTACATCATCAGAAGGATGACCTAATTTGGCACACTATAGGTCACTTTCAGTTTTTGAAACAAAAGCTTGATAATTTTCTTGTTTGGTTGACACAAAAACACTAGGATTAGTGTTATAGCATAAAGTAGTACTAGCTGTCTTATGAGGGCTTTTTGAGGTCTGGAGAGGGAGACTATATAGCCCATCCTTGAGGGTTCCCTTGAATAGCTATTCCCCGATTTGCTTGTCCCTAATCACACAATCAGCATTAGAAAACTCAACAATTATGTTATTATCAGAGGTAAGTTTAGATATTCTAAGTAAATTTCTACTTATTTCTGGAACGTGAAGTTTTTGTTTGAGTGAGAATGGTGTGCTTTATGGGAAGTAAACTATCATTACCTATAGCCAGTTAATCATGTCCTCCATATTCTGAGTTCACTCTGAGGTTTCCTAAGTCTGCTGTAACATGGTTTGTTGCTTCACTATTCAAAATCCATGTAGAGTCTCTCTTGCGTTCTGAAGCAGCGAAATTCACTTTTTGTTCAGCTAGATTTGATTGAGATGAGGGAACATTGTTTGAGGCTGACTGATTTGGAAAACCATGTTATTGTCCTGTTTGTCTTAAGTTTCCATGCCAGTGAATATCCAGGTTTGGAACACAATTAAAATTATATTCTTTGAGAATTCCATCTACCTCTCCCTCTAGCTCATCTGCCTCTTTGATTAGAATTTCTACCCATAGATATGCCTCTACCATGATCAGATTCTAAAAAGTAAGCAGTTATATTAGGTGTGACTACTGAGAGATTTACCTGAGTTGGAGCATTAAGTTGTTCAATTCTCTGTTCATGCAACATTAGTGCATATTGAACTTTTTGCAGAGTTGCTTGACTTTTGTTATGAGATATGAAAACCAATACAGGATCATATTCATGGCTTACTCCACTTAATGCACAAAGAACAAGTTCTTCTTCAAAAACTTTGTATCATGCAACATATAATGAATCTCCTAAAACCTTTATCTTTTGTATGTATTCAGAGATGTTAAGAGATCCTTTCTTCAAACTGGAGAGTTGTTGCCTAAGTTGTAAAGCTCTGACCATTGATGTTTGAGGATAAAGTTTTTCTAGTATTAACCAAGCTTCCAAGGAGGTTATAGATTGATTTATTTGGCTCCAAATGTCTTCTCCAATTGTTGTATATAACCAACAAAGAAGTAGCTGGTCTGATATTTTCCACAATTTGTATGCTTGTGCTTCTAGACTACTTCTCGACACATCAACGGGCTTTGCAGGTGGAACCTTGGAGACATTAATGTAATCTTCAAGTTATGTGCCTTTATTGCTGCCAATACTTGTGCGTTCCAATTCACATAATTTGTCTTATCCAACTTCACAGGTGGATTAAAGTTAAGAGCTTTGGCTAGTGTTTAGTGTTTGTGAGGCTAATGGATTATCTGTGTTTGTTTGATTGCATTGATCAGAAGATGCAGATGAGGTGCTTGCCATGGTAGACGTTGGTCAACAACAAGCTCTGATACCATGAAAATATATGTGAGTACTACATAAAACTTGAATACTTGCCTCTGCATTTTTATTGAACCAGTTGGTTACAATTTATACAACAACAAACTTACAGAGTAAGAAAATTATATCTATTACCTAATCCCTTGATTTAAGGAGATAGGGAATGGAGATAGTTTAGTCATCTCAACTGACGTGGCTATTCTACTAACTTTACATATTTGAACATTATGGGTAAAAAGATTACAAAAGATGCATGAATCTACTGATGGAGATTTGCAGAGATTTGAGAAAAATTTGCTTCACATTGAACTCACCAATTCACAAGTACCAGCAATCAGATTAGTTGGCCCATACGTGAGAGGCCCACATTTGGCAGGCCCATCATCATTATCTCTTACACATACTTGGTATAAGACTTCATCAACAATCCAATTGCCGATTCCTGATATGTAGCTCTGCAAAATGAATGAAAATCAAACATTTGATTAGCTATTTGCCAAGTATAAATACATTGCACAACAGATAAAACATAAGACAAAATGCTGACACTATAATGAACCTTGCATAGAAGATAATCGTTTGACCATCATTTAACGACTCTTAGGAATCTTCCTGGGAAATACATTGATTTAATAGAATAAGCGATAATGGTCTAACCTGGTCAAGTAACAGAACCTTTATTGCAATCTTCTTCTTACTTAATGATCCAATAAATTCTTCTTTTGACATAGGTCCGAGTCCAGAAATAGGAGATACAACCGTAGGCTACACAAACCACCAACAACCACATCCCAACCAAACTGACAAGTAAAAGTAAATTATATCATCAAGCAATCTTCCCGCAAAATCAATTAATACCAAAAAATAAGGGTAAATTAGTAAATATAAAGTTTAGGTTTTGCCCAAAGTGAACTTTATCTTCATTGAGGTTGACTTTGATTTTGCCCACCCAACCCAAATATTTCGATTTCCGGTGATCGGGTATTTATTTTTCAAGAATTGTCTGAACAACCACATTTTCAAAAGGGTACTTATATTTGACACGAAATGTTTGCAAAAATCAGAAGGAACGTATTCAATAGTTATATGTTCGTTCAAACTTATTTAATACTTCTACCAGAAAAAAGGTATGTAAATAAGATTATTAACTTTCTATTTCTATTTGTATGGTAATTCTAGACTTTCAAATCCTGATTTTTTTTTTTAAATTTCAATTGGTTTTGATTTGGAGCCAAATATGTACTTTAATTAAGTCTTTTTTTTTTTTTTTTTTTTTTTTTTTTTTTTTTTTTTTCCGATTTTGACTGAATAAATATTTCGGTTCGATTTGGTCTTTTGCACCTAATTTTAGTTTGATTTTATAATTTTGTAATCGTAAATTTTCGGTTAAGTTCGATTCTAAAAAACCAAACCGATATTTCGATTCGATTTAATTTTTTAATATTTGAATTTGGTTCCATTTTATAATTTTATAATCGTAAATTTTTTGTTTTTGATTTTGTGGAAAAAAAATAGTCGTAAAATTTTTTGTTTACTTCAATTCTATGAAAAATTTAGTTCGATTTGGTCTTTATACCTGGTTGGATTCGATTTTAAACCAAACCAAACCGTGAATCCTAATTCCACTTATAAAAACAAACACAACTTATAATTAATCCAGTAACCAAAGTAATAAATATACTATTAGTAATCATACTCTACACTACTAGTGGTAATAAGTGTAATAATTATTTCTATTTATGCTAATGAATTAGCTATTAGCCGAGAGGGTGTAATAAGTATTTCCATTTATAGTAAGAAATTGATGAGAGAGAATGTTCCATTTGTAGTAAATGATGAGTTCAACTTGAATCTAGTATGAAAGAAAAAAAAGATGGACCAACCAAATCAACTGATCTAAGAAAAAAATTTGAGTGGGAAGGTCCTACCATGTAGAATTATGAGACTTCTACTCCGATGGCGACACATGTACATTTGAGGAGAGAGAAATTATTATTTTATTTAAAATGTGATTGAAATAACTATTAAAAATATATTATATATAATATTTATTATTAATATTTATTTTATTGATGGCAGTGACAAAGCCGGGGATCTTCCTTAAAAATAATTGTAATACATTTTTTAAAATACTTAAATTCTTTGGTACAAAGTACAAAGGAGATGAAATGGTGAGAGAGATCACAGACCTGACAGAGAGGGTGAGAAAGAAAAGAGGGTAGTCATCACCGGAAAGAAAGAAAAAAGTGTGTGTGGCAAGAAATTATGTTTTGAGAGTGAGTGGAGGGAGATATAGTGTGTGTTTGGTAGGTAGATTTTTGAATCGGGATTAACCATTTCATTAGTGATTTGGTAATTAGTTGCGTAGGAAAATTTTTTATTAGCGATTATATTTTTAATTATCAATTTCTAAGCAACTACTTGAATATCTATAATTTGTTAATAAAAAAATAACCAAAACTTCTTTGATTAAAATTTCAATTTAGTGTAGAGTGTGTCTGTCTAGTTAGTTGAAGCTTATGTTCTGTTTAGTTGGTTAAAAAAATACTGAAATCTTCACATACTCGATTTCATTATAACTACTGCATTTATTAATGCTTTGTATATATTTTATGCAAATTATAATATATGTAAAACACAAAGAATCATTGATTTGTTTTAAAACTAAATATAATTAAGGGTTATTTAAAGAAAAAAGACTCCACTTTTTCGAGTATTTTATTCTGACCAGTGGCTTTGGAAATTTTTGTAAAATTACCTCGAAAATCAAAACAACTAGTGATTTTACTATTGGATGAGTGATTTTGGGGTTTGGATGAGTGATTTTGGAATATTATGATGGTTTAATAATTTAAAATAAATATTTAAATTATTAAATAAAAATTTAAAAATGATTAAAACATCATTGTTATCCAAAATCACTCCGCTAATAGCAAAACTACTACTTGTTTTGATTTTGGAAGTGATTTAACAAAACTTTGCTAAATTTGTGACTCAAAATAAAATGTTTGAAAAAGTGAGATTTTTTTTTTTTGAAAATAACCCATATATAGGAAACATCTAAATGTTCATGTTCATAATTTATTGAAACTAAAAAATTAGAGTTTATACACTTGATTTAATGATCATCACTATCTGGTGATTTTTTGCGAAATAATGGTTTTAAAAGTTGCATTAAGTATGTATGTTTAATAGAGAGGTGATTTCAAGTAGGCAGTCATGAAAATGAGCAGGTATGTGAAAGAGCAGTAGTAGATGACAAAAGGAGGAAAGTTCAAGAAGGATTTTAAAACGAGAAGAGATTCCATTAAATTATATTAGATTAAAAAATAAAATAAAATAAATTATTATTGGATAAAGTTTTATAATTAATCTAATTCATAAAAAATTTAAATTAAATTTTAATTCAAATTTAAAAATGATAAAATTTTTTTAAAAATAATCTAAATGTTAAATTAGTCTTCTTATTAGTTTCAGAATCTCATAAGATTTCCCTACAATTCTTGTTGATCTCTTTACAAATGGTCATTGGAATAGAGGATATTTGGAAAATATAAGTCGGAATCGAAAGTAGAACTGATTTTATCAAAGTAACTCTTCCTACTCAAGACAAAGTTTGAGCGTTTATGCAACTGCTCCAAGAGAAATAAGAAAATTGAGGTACGAGAAGGTGCATTATTCAGTGGGAAGCCAATATAAGTCCTTAAATCTGCCGGCCGCCTAGAATCCAGACCATTTAGCAATAGTAGCTCGGACTTTTTTACGTACATTAGAAGAGAAGTAAATACAGGTCTTATCCATACTAACTTTCATCCTATAAGCTAAGCAAAAGCGAGTACAAACCCCTATAATAGAATCCATCTAGCTACATAAGCAGTGGAAAACTAGAGCATATCATCAGGCAAGAACATGTGTGCCAAATAATGACAGAACCTATTAAATTGAAGAGGTTTCAACTAATTAGTTGCATTAGTTTATTTAATCCTATGAGCTAGACGTTCCATACATAGAATAAAAAAGGTAGGGAAAATCGGATCACCCTGATGTACACCTCTTGTAGGCTTAAAGAAAGTAGTTCGTTCACCATTCTTAAAAACACTGAGGTTTGAAAATGAAACACAATCCATAACCATGATAAAAATAGAAGGCAAGCCAGCAAGAGCAAGTGTATGCTTGATAAAATCCTAACCAAGACGGGCATAAGCTTTTTCAAGATCAACTTTAATTCATCCACCATTTTCGCTTGTTAATTGGGGCTCATTATGTCAGCCTAGATTAAATGGGGGCTTAGATTATGGAAACTAGTTCCTTTTATGATGCATTTACGTGGAAAACAGCTTAGGGTTGTGTTGAGCATGAGGATGCAGCCATTTGGGTTCACATTTTGAAAGGAAAATATTTGAAAAAATAAAAACTGGTTTTCTATGATGACTAACTCCACTCTTTGTACGTATATTCTCTCATGTGTTGGGATCTGTAATGGGCAAAGAATTAAATTTTTGACTAATGAATGGATTCCGAATCTTCCTCAACCTGGATTTTTAAAGCGGTATCTTGGATATGGATGTGCCCAGGACTCCTCTATCAGAGTTTGTTTCTGATGCAGGGAATTGGAGAAGGGATCAATTTGCTCGCATGCTACCCCATTCAATTGTTTAAAAGATTGCAAGAACTTCTTGCTTTGTTCGAGTTGATGTTGATAATTTTTGTTACAAGGGCCACTTCTCTTCTGGTAAATTTATTGTGAAAATTTCTTATCATGTTTTTTAGTCATATAATTGGAATGAGAAAGAGGCTATATGGTGTACCAGTGTCTAAAAGACCAGAACGGGTGCGTATATTTTTTGGTTGATGGCTAAGAATAGAATATTACGAATGGAGAGCAGTTTGATTATTTTTCCAGGAATTTAAGGTCAATGAATGGATCTCTATAAACTTGCAATATGACTTGTTATTTGTAGGCATCCCTTGGAGCTTTTTCTCCTCTGTAATGGTGTGGACAATATGGAAGAGAATAAATGATGTTTTTGCTACTTCACCCATCATTTTCTCAATTGAAAAGGTTGGATTTAATTATATTTTGGGTGGGTCATCTAATGGTCCAGCCCACATTCTTAAAGCCCACCACTTTAAGTGGTGGGATAAGATAGGAATGGTGGGAAGTTGAGAGACTCTCAACTTCCATCCCATCAGATCAAAATCATAGGTACGTGATTTGTATGGTAAGAGGATCTGATAAAGAAAATATACAATCAACACTTCTGGTTTTTCTCTGAAACACTTAATAAACAAAAAAAAAAAAACTCTAAGTACATAGAGAGTTTTATACAGAAAAAAGTGGTGAGTTTCTTCTATGTGATTTTGTCTCCTATACGTCATCCTGATGGTTACTCTTATCCGGTGAATTGAGAATTTCAGTTCATGCTCTTCACGGCATAATGATGCAATTCCGACCGATTGACTAGTATTGTATTTTTATCCAAATTTATATTTCCTCTGTAGTATATATGTTTAGGATTACATATTATTTAATTTCCTTCATTGGTATCAGAGCTAGGTTATGCTAATTATCAGTTTGAATCATATGAATTTTTCGGATGAAAACTTGCAGATTATGTTACTATGTGTTTTTCAAAAAAATTTAAGTTATATATCATTATATTTGTCTCGGTAATACAGATCCGTTGATATATTATATAAAATTTTCTAGAGATAAAATGAATTCGATAGATTTTTGTCTGAGAAAAAACATATGTATAAGACCTGTCATTGAACTGGGTCGCTTCATGTGGTAATGGAGTTATTACACTCGCTGGGAGCGGGGTCTCTGTGGAGTGACTGGTGGTAATGAACTTAGCACATATAGTTCTAGGTAAATAACTCTTGTAAAAAATGGACACATGGTAGAAAAATGGACTACTGTATGCTTAATGAACGCATTCCACTATACCACATATAGTTCTAGGTAAATAACTCTTACTTAATGAACTTATACCTTTTAAACTGTGTATGCTTTTTATTTTTAGTATAAAATAATTAATTTCATTTTAATTATTTTTAATGACTTTAAATTGATATTAAAGTTATTGGTTTATTGTCATATTCATATACATGGCATTCCTTGTGCCTTTGTGTTTATTTCTGCATAGGATGGATCCCTATTGACTCTTGCTCTATTGTAAAAGTTATTGAATCTCCCATGAACAAGCATGGTATTATTCTACTGATTTATTGCTACTGGGATTGATGTTTGAATCTCTAGAGGGGATGGTTCAACTATGATTCCTTAGCAGTCGGAGCTTCAACCGGCCACTTAATTGGGAGCACCTACCATACTAGAGAATCTATCTTTATCTCCAGTGCCGTAACCTCCAGAAGATGGCAATGAGGTCGTCGAGATTCATCCTGTTTTTAGTTTCAAGGATAATTGTAATCTCGGAAGATGAGGTTGATGATGAGCACGTGAAAAACCTTGAGCATGTATAGGTCACAGATATTGGTACTGGTACTAAGAAAGATGACGATCCAAGAGATGTCAATTGCTTGCCTAGTAGCTCTTCAATGCTGGAAATCCAAGATTCTTCCATATGCTCTACTAGTCGTGATAGAGAGTGGAATAGGAGAATCTAAACGCCCGAATGGATAGAAGCTGATGATGCTGTCCCTAGAGGAAATCATGGGAAGGATTTAAGGAAAAATTTCGACGTAGATCCTTAGGAGGACCTTGAGACAATGGAGCAATCAGGCCTTAGAGATCATGCAGCAAATGCATTTTTACGGTAGACATCATTTCAATGGCGTATTATTATCTGATCATTGGAAAGTGATGAGTCTAAGCTAGTTATTTTATTTTGATAATCAGATGGTCATAATATATACAAAGGATGCTAAGTATCACAATAAATCTAAACACATATTTACACCTGGTATGGTGGCAAACTCTCTTACTAAAATTGTGTCGGAGATGTGTTTAATGTGCACGCTTGATGGTTAGGTCTGCGTAAATTGTAGTATCTTTAATTGTTTTATCTATGTTCATATGTTTATTATTTTATTAATTTGCCTAGGAGTCTAGAATATTTGGGAATTTCTTATCCGAGAGTATGTCATTAGGTATTGGAGACTAGTGCACTTGCACGCATAGTCGCTTGAATATCCAGAGGATAATGCATGATGAGACTCGTATGCTTATGCTCTGTTGAATTGGATTCCAGAGTGCTTGGGAAGAAGTATATACTTATAGTCGCCTTGACAGGTAGTCAAGATGAGATTCTCTTTATAATATTTGAGGATCGCTCATGATTTTATCCCACTATCATGAGACCTGATTAGCCGGACTGGATTCTTAAGTCGCTATACTAGGGATCGTATTAATGATAGAATTTGTGGGATAGTCGAATTATCGTCCGCACGGTGAATTAATACAATCTTGAAACATACGCGCCTTTAATTATGGCAAGATTCACTGTGACACATATGTTATACCGTGTGTGCTCATTTGTTAATCGTTGTGGAGAACAAGTCGAGACGGTCCCTCGTTCCTTGTTGTGCAAGATCCACTTAATTTTTGTATCCTCAGGACAGTCATCTCTTCTATCTAGGGCTGTGAGGGTGATGTCTGTATCATTAGCATGTCTTTCTATGGTCATGATAATATGGCCTATGTGGCATGTCTATGGTGTCGCTTACCATTCGCTGACTTTTTCACAAAAAACTAATCACGTGCGCGCATGTTGTGGTTCATAGGAACACACTCATGATTTGGGAGTACTCCAGGATATTAGACTGCTTTATAGGGACTAAATGTGTCTTATGTGAAATCATGTCGAACTTAGGATGTACCCGAAATGAATTTCGAGTACTCTCTCCCTATGGTATGGGATGGAGAATCTGGTTCATTAGTCACACTGGTTATTTGCGTGTATAACCATCCAATAATGAATAGTTGAAGATAATCGCATATTTATTGCCAGTTGTGGAGGCTGGGCACATGAAGTGTGAGTGGGAGAATGTTGGATTTAATTATATTTTAGGGGGGCACCCTAATGGCCCAGCCCACCTTCTTAAAGCCCATCACTTAAAGTGGTGGGATAAGATAGGAATGGTGAGAAGTTGAGAGACTCTCAACTTCCATCCCATCTGATCAAAATCACAGGTACGTGATTTGTATGGTAAGAGGATCTGATAAAGAAAAGATACAATCAAAACTTCTGGTTTTTTCTCTGAAACATTTTATAAACAAAAACACTCTCAGTACATAGAGAGTTTTATACAGAAAAAAAAGTGGTGAGTTTCTTCCATGCGATTGACTCCTATACGTCATCCCGATGGCCGCTCTTATCCGGTGAATTGAGAATTTCAGTTCATGCTCTTCACGATATAGTGACGGAATTTCGATCGATTGACTAGTATTATATTTATATCCAAATTTACATTTTCTCTGTAGTATGTATGTTTAGGATTACATACGGTTTAATTTCCTTTAGAAAAGAAACTGATTGGTGCTTATATGTGATCGTATGGAGTTGTATTATTGACCGGTCAAAGCATCTTGCTCAGTTTGAATTATGTATTTTTTGGTATCCGCCGGGCGGAAGATTGACTAAAGTTTAATTCGGATGGGTCATTATTGCAGGATGGAATGACGGTTGCTGGCGGTTTTATACGTATTGCACAGGGTGGTGGATTACAGACTATAGCATGTATTTTGGTGCATGTTCAATTCTAACTGTTGAGTTATGGGGAAGAGTGCAAGGATGACTACTAGCTTGGGAAGGCAATATTAAAAAATTAATAGTTAAAAGTGAAAATTTACAAGCTCTGCAAACCATTAATTCAAATAGTCAAGTTTCTTTTCTTTGATCAATATTGTTTCCTTTATTAAAGATATCTTGTAATGGGATTGGGAAGCAAAAGTTATACATATGTTTTGTGAAGCTAATCGGTACGCTAATTAGAGCTGGTAAACGGACTGGTCCAACCAGGGCCGGTAGTTCCCATGAGCAAATAGCTCATGGGAACAGGGCCCCCAAATGAGGAGGGCCCCAAAATTTTAATTTTTTTTAAAAAAATTAATAATAAGACAAATTTTGTTGCTCTAAATAAATTTAAAATATATAATTTGTGTTATTTCGTACTAGTTATATAAATTCATTAATTTTATATTAAAAATTACGTAATTTTTAAAATCAGGGCCCATTCATAATAAGTATAAGGTCCCAAAATTCTAAGCACATGGCCTCAAAATATTTTTAAACGGCCCTGGGTCCAACCCGTGATGGATTACAGATTAAATAGATTAACTTGCAAAGATTTTTTTTACTGTGCGAACTAATTTTACACCGGTCCTAATCCAGCATGCACGAACTACGGGTTAAACGAGCTAGCTCGTTAATTTGTTATCAAATAAATAAAAAATCAAAAGATTATAATTTTTCTAATAATAATGATAATATTTAGAAAAAAAACGATAAGAAAATAATACATGATAAACATGGCTATTTATACAAGTAAGAAAGAAATTAAAAATTGTGTCAAGAAAGAAAGCTACCTTTAATATCCAACATAAAATGATTATTTGATAGGTCTTGAAGAAACCAAAATTTATTGTAAAACGTATAAAAAATCAAAATAAAAACAAATTTATCAATACAACTTATAACTTTGAATCTTACATTACCTGATATTATATTTGTTTTGTCCTATACACTTTTTAGAGTACCCAAATTAAAATTGAAATTCTAAAGCAAAAGATTATAGATGAAAATTAGAATATCGATAAATTAACTACGGTTTTGCACAAAACAATAAGAAAAAGAAAATTTCACGTAATCAAATAAATAGAAAACTAACTAGTAAAGAAGATATCACATCAACATAGAATGTCAAGTAGTCATCAAAGGTAAACAAATATAAGAAAATAATACATGATAAACATGGCTATTTATACAAGTAAGAAAGAAATTAAAAATTGTGTCAAGAAAGAAAGCTACCTTTAATATCCAACATAAAATGATTATTTGATAGGTCTTGAAGAAACCAAAATTTATTGTAAAACGTATAAAAAATCAAAATAAAAACAAATTTATCAATACAACTTATAACTTTGAATCTTACATTACCTGATATTATATTTGTTTTTGTCCTATACACTTTTTAGAGTACCCAAATTAAAATTGAAATTCTAAAGCAAAAGATTATAGAATGAAAATTAGAATATCGATAAATTAACTACGGTTTTGCACAAAACAATAAGAAAAAGAAAATCTCACGTAATCAAATAAATAGAAAACTAACTAGTAAAGAAGATATCACATCAACATAGAATGTCAAGTAGTCATCAAAGGTAAAGACTACTGAAGGTTAAGTGGGTTGCACAGAATTAGGGTTAGAAAAATGTAAAAATATAATTGAAGTTGAAAAGACTCTCACTTGTATTTAGTTTTTTTTTTTTCTAAAAAGAAAGTTCTAGAGGGTTGCGAGTTAGCCCCCGTTAATCCGGCCCCGTTCTTCTAAATCTGCGGGCTAAACGGACCGGATTAAATAGATTTATTTATACGGACAAAGATTTAATTGATTCTAACCCGTCTAATTTGCGGGTTAAACAAGCCAACTCGCGGGCCTTGAGCCCATTTACCAGCTCTAGTGCTAATGCCTTAGCTCATATGGGGCATTTTTATAATCAATCTTTAGTTGATTTTGATCTCCGCGGTTGTAGAGCTATCGTTAAATTTACGTGAGGACTCTTGTTGAACTATTTTTAGTGGATTTTCCTAACAATTATAATTAATATAATTAATCGATTTTATGATTTTTTAAATTATGATTTCAAATATTTAGGTCAGTCTTCGGTCCAGTTTGAAGGAGTATGAAGTTTGATTTCTATTCTTTTTAAGTATAAAAAAAATTAAAGAAAATATTTTAACTTTTAAGAGAATTTTTTTTATATTCAAATTTTAAATTATTTTAAAATATCGAATTATATTATTTAAAATAATTTTTGATTGATTTTTTTTTAAATTATTATTTAAAACTAATTTTATTGGTTTTCGTTAAAAGACGGTTTTTATCTTTGGGGTGGAGGCAGGATAGGGATCGATCCTTTCCTGATTTATTTTATATTCCTATCCTATCTACTAATATTTTAAAAAATATATTTAAGGTCCCCGTTAACTCTATCCAATAGAAGCTAAAATGGAAAGATGAGGAATTCGACAATCTGGAAGACATTACTGGGCACATATTTTGTGACTCACCACCATATTCTTTTAGAATATTCTATTCCAATCACTAATCATCTGTAGAGTTCTTTGGCACTAGGGATGACAATTTTATCCGCAAACTCGTTTATTTATGGGTACCCAACTCGCTTACCCGCAATGGATTTGGGTAATCGGGTTTATGGATTAGGTTTGGGTATAAAAATAATACTCGTCTCGGGTTTGGATTTAGGTTTGAGCAAAGAAAAATATCCTTATCCAAATCCAAACTCATATAATATTAGAAAAAAATATGCATTTATAACAAAATCTTAAAAAATAATATAATAACTGTTTTTATTTATTTTTATTAAGAATTTATCATATTTTAAAACATTTTATTGTGTTTATCACATTTAAACACTTTATTTTGGGATATAATTTATTTATTTAAGTTGTCGAAGGACATTGTTTATTTAAATTATAAATTATATGTATGTAAATTGTATAATGTTGAAATAAGTGATGATAACATGATTAAATGATTAAATTGATGATGATGATGACAGGTTAACATACATGTATCAGATCAATCCCTCTTATATAATATGATAGTTTATTAATTTTTTTCAGGTATAGCCACGGGTTAGCCCAAACCTGCAGGTAAAAACCAAACCCAAACCCGCCAGACCCGTGACGGGTTTGGGTAGAATTTGGATAGAAGATATCTTAACGGGTTCACGTTTACTATGATCCACCCAAACCCTACCCATTGCAATCCCTATTTGACACCACTATTTTCACCAAAAGATTAAAGTGAAAATTTCTCCAAATGGGCCATGAAAAGTTTAAAATATAATAATAGGCCTGGTTTGAATTTTATACAAAACTAAACCTTTATAAATGTTTGTTTTTATCTCACAGGTCTGACTTCCAATTCTACCATTTTAAATTATTTTTATTAATAGAAATGCCATTATGTAATTTAAAAATAAGGAACAAATATAATAATTGTGACGTCTCAACCCCGGCCCATGGCGAACCACGGTGCGAAGGCCGGAAGGCCACATATACATTTACAATTTCGTTCTTTCTTGTCCATAACGTTTCATCCATTTATATACATATACATATTGTCACATCTCAATTATATGCTCAAATAGTCCTCATAAACATTATAAGTAATAGGTTTAAAGCATGATATAGTAATAATTGATACACAAGTTTGATAGGTTGCTTGTAAATTATTCTAACAACAAGGGAGTCAAGATTCCCACATAAATATGTGTATAAACATGAAAGAAAACATGAGGGATGCACTATGATCTCCAAGAAACTCCATGATATGCAATGGTATGGCCATATCTCGCTCGATCACCTGCCCAAATTCAATTCGAAACTAAGACAAAAAGATGAAAAAGAAAGCATCAGGCTATCGGTGCCTGGTTAGCAAACTCGTACTCAAACAATCACACACTAGATGCGTCTTTAATTTAATATTCATGTCATACAACATGCATTGCTAGCTATTCACATCAACAATAGTTCAACATTGATCAATCCGTTAGGTAATGACAAATGACAATTAGGATATTGGAAGTTACTAGACGTCGTACACAATTGAAGCTCAAAACCAACAAAAACGGGTAGGTAAAAAGCCTGACCTAGCTTCGTACCGAATTGCATACCATAATACAATTTGGTAAGTGACTTAACACAAAACTGGCCCTCTGACCGGACTACAAAACTTATACAAGTTACACGTATTTTCCAAAAGCTGATATTCAAATGATAATATTTTTGAAATTTGAAAATATCATTGGAAATAAGACTCAAATACAAATCCATAGATTCAAACGGCACCTGAATCGGAGTTCAAACGAAGGAGAATAATAACGATGAAGTTGTTGTACAAATATGAAATTTCTGCACCCTATAGGATCTTTAAATATAGCGATAGGTAAATGACATTATTTTTAAAATTTAAAGATATGGTTGGAAACTAGATTTAAAGATGAAACCATAGCCGTAACTGGCACCCCAAACGGAGTCCGGATGAGGGAGAACGAAGACCGACAAGTTGGAAAAATAATATTGTGGCACTCCAGGAGTCCATCCGCCGGATGCGTTGGCTGGCAGCAGACGAAGATGAATCGGCAGCGAACGACGTGGCGCTCGCTGTCCTTGTTGGCTGCCACCATTAGCTGGCGGCGGACAAGGAAAGTTTGGCAGCGAATGACGCGGCGCTCGCTGTCCTCGTTGGCTGCCACCATTCGCTGGCAGCGGACAAGGAAGGTTTGGCAGCGAACGTGCCCTGTCTTGGGCCGAATAGTGACACTTTTCAGGTTGCCATCTGAGTGATTTGCTCAGTTTCAAAACCCACCCAAACGACATCGGAATGCATTCAAATTTTAAGCACCTCATCTATACATATCAAACAACACATACAAACAATCCACTAGTCAAACGTTCCAACCGTTTGGGCGAACTAAGCTGAACAAGTTGCCTATTTGGTCAACTTGTTGCAGCAGCAAAACAAGGCAACAATTTCCAATTTTCCAAGTTCCTCCTATTCTACCATTTCAATACTATTTCAAGCGAGACCATCACAACAAACCAAGTTATTACCAAGTTGTTTATCAAGCATTCAATATAGTTTCCCGAATCTTGATTTATGCACTTAAGCCAATAAGGACTCACATAAGATCACAATTTAAACATTTTAGTCCATTTCCACATGACAATTCAATCAAGACCAAGCATACATTCATCATCAATTCCATGTTTTCAAGCAAAATTCAATATAAACATTTTAGGGAGCCTAACATGACAATAAAGTATTCGTTCATTGATCTCCATTTAAATGCCCTTAGTTCTAACATGATTAGTGAAATCGGGTCGTTAGGGCCGAAGCCATCGTTTTAGAGTCAAGCTCTCGTTAGGGTCCAAAGACCAATAATCCGTAGAGCTAATTTAATCTCCCTCGAGTTGGTTATCTACCTTTGGATTCGTTCGTTAGGCCCGAAGGCGGTGGTGCCGTCGCACCCGTTATTCGTTTTTGGCCTCAATGCCAATCAATCATTCATGTGTACACACATGTTGAGAATTCTCATTTCTACCCCATGGCATGCCACTACCTTCACTAATTAGTTACAAATAAGGGCAATTAGTTCTTTAGTGAAATCATAACAATACAACACATCCAACAACCATTTCTTTAGCCTTTTTATCAAGAGGTGGATTAAACTCTTAAATTCAATACTTTTCAAACTCATGTAGCTATTTCCACACTACACACATATAGAGTCTCATTTTACAGTTCCACAACCAAGGTTCCATAAGCATCAATTCATCACTATTCAATAATCATTCATATTTGCAACACTAGCATTAATTACCAACATCCACAACTCATTATTTCATATCATGTCAACATATAACAATTATGGTGAGCATGCTTTTAACCAATTTATGCAATCACACAATAAACAAATAACATCCAATATATAGAGCTTAAAAAGAGCTTGCTAACCTCTCCTCCGAAGACCCAAAAGCCAGCTCGCTTCTGGTTGGTGTGCTCCGTCACCAATATTGCCTATTGGCAACACACACAATACAATCACAACAACATACTATAATATAGCATCAATTAACCAATTGGTGGCATATTACTACTCTTGGGCTCTATACAAATGGTAGCTAGAGAAATTAATAACAAAACTACTCTGTGGAAGCATCTATTTCATTCAATAGTATTAATTGTACAATAAAGGGTGTTTGAACACTAAAACCATTAAAACACCATTAAAGTGAGTTGTGTTCTTACCAAAAGAGATGGTGAGGTGAGTGGAGACCTTCCTAGAGGGTTGTCAAGGATTCTTGAGTGTTGGGTTGGGAGTGTATGGAGTGGGATTGTTGTTTGGGAGATGATAATGGAGGTTGTGGGTTTTACGTACAATGGTGGTGTTAAGAAGAAGATGAATAGTATTCTTTCAAGAGAAGGGTTTTGATAGGGTTTTTAATTGGGTTTGGCTAGAGTGTAGTTGGGTGTATCTTTGTTAGGTGAGCTCAAATTTATTTGGTTTGGTGGGCTTTTTGGAAAATTAATGGATTTTGGCCTACTAATTAATCCGTTGACCCACCGATTATTTTTCCACTTCCTTCGGTTTACATCACACTAAAATAATTGAAAGTCATTTACCCATACCCAAAAATATGTTTTTGTTCAAAATACCATTTTAACCCCAATTTCCCCAAAATTACGGATTTGCCCCTAACACCTCATTTCCTTAAAAATCATTTTTGAAAATGGTTTAAGTAATTCATTTTAACCTTATGCTTCCATATAGTAGTTTCTAATTACCATTTTGCCCCTAGAGTGAATTTTGGATCCTTCCTTCATGGAAATCCCCGAAAATTCGACCATTGACCAAAAGTCAACCGACTCAAAAACACAAAAACTTTTAGGCCAAAAAACCGGACGTTACAACCATATTCCACTTAAGAAATTTCGTCCTCGAAATTACCTGAAACAAACAAGTGAGGATATTGCTTACGCATAGCCTCTTCGGTTTCCCATGTCGCCTCCTCGATGGCATGGTTACGCCATAACACCTTGACTAGAGGTACCGTCTTATTCCTTAAGACCTTCACCTCTCTAGCCAACACTTCAACCGGTTCCTCGTCATACGCCAAATCAGGTCGAATCTCTATCGTTTCACGCGTAAGAACGTGTGAAGGATCGGATCTATATCGTCGGAGCATCGACACATGGAAAACATTGTGGATCTTCTATAATTCCGGTGGCAAAGCCAACCTATAGGCAACCGGACCAATACGCTCAAGAATCTCATACGGACCCACAAATCGAGGCGTCAACTTTCCTTTCTTCCCAAATCGAAGGACTTTCTTCCATGGGGAAACTTTAAGAAACACTTTCTCACCCACTTCAAAAGTGATTTCTTTTCTCTTTAGGTCGGCATAGGACTTTTGACGGTCCGATGCTTCCTTGAGTTTTCCTTGGATGAATCTAACTTTCTCTTCCGCTTCATGAATCATCTCTGGACCAACAAGCTTCGCTTCATATAAATCTGTCCAACACAATGGGGTTCTACATTTTCTCCCGTAAAGAGCCTCATATGGAGCCATTTGAATACTCGCTTGGTAGCTATTATTATAAGCAAACTCTACCAAGGGTAAATATTTCTCCCAAGATCCTTTGAATTCTAGCACACAACAACGGAGCATATCCTCGAGGATCTGAATCACTATCTCGGATTGCCCATCGGTTTGCAAATGGAAAGCCCTGCTAAAATTGAACCTTGACCCCATAGCTTCATTAAACTTCTTCAAAAATCTAGATGTGAACCTAGGATCCCGATCGAATATAATCGACGATGGGATTCCATGAAGTCTCACAATCTCCTTCACATAATGATCCGCCAACCTCTCTAATGGGTAATCCACTCGAATCGGTATAAAATGAGCCGATTTCGTCAATCTATCCATAATGACCCAAGCAGCATCATGGTTCTCCCGGGTTAGGGGTAAACCCACCACAAATTCCATAGTCATTCTATCCCATTTCCACTCCGGAATAGCTATAGGTTGTAGTAACCTGGATGGTACCTGATGCTCGGCCTTAACTTGGTGGCAGATTAAACAACGTCCAACATACTCTAATATGCTTTTCTTCATTCCAGGCCACCAATACAAAGCCCTCAGTTCCTGGAACATTTTTGTGGCTCCTGGGTGTATAGCAAGCACCTGAGTATGTGCTTCCCTTAACACTTCATCTCTAACACCATCCACAAATGGCACATAAACTCTATCACGGAAGTATAACCCGCCATCCTTCTTTAGAGTGAACTCCCTTGCTTTTCCATCTTCTATCTTCTTAACCCATTCGGTCACCTTGTCATCATTCCTTTGTGCCTCCAAAATTTGTGGCACTAAGGTAGGTCTCACCACCAACTCCGCCACCACCGCATCATCTACCACGTCTAAACGGGCAAACATAGTTACTAGGGCATGCATAGACTTCCTACTCAAAGCATCTGCCACTACATTTGCCTTTCCCGGATGGTAGTTAATCACTATATCATAGTCCTTCAAGAATTCAATCCATCTCCTTTGCCTCAAATTTAGCTCTTTCTGCGTCGGGAGATACTGAAGGCTCTTATGATTAGGATAAACATAGCACTTTGCCCCATACAGGTAATGCCTCCAAATCTTCAAGGCGAATACAATAGCCGCCAACTCCAAGTAATGAGTCGGGTAATTGCATTGGTGTGGCTTAAGTTGTCTTGAGGCGTATGCTACCACTTTTCCTCCTTGCATAAGAACACATCCCAATCCCTGCAAAGATGCATCACTGTATATCACATAGTCCAACCCTTCCACCGGTTGAACAAGGATAGGTGCCTCGATCAACAATTTCTTCAATAACTCGAAGCGCTCTTGGCACCTGCTAGTCCACTCAAACTTAACCCATTTGTAGAGGAGTTTAGTCAACGGGCCTGCAATGGAAGAGAATCCTTTAACAAAGCGGCGATAGTAGCCCGCTAGTCCAAGGAAACTCCTTACTTCGGTTACATCCTTTGGCGGTTTCCAAGCCACTAGTGCTTCGACCTTTTTAGGATCTACACATATCCCATCCTTGGAGACCACATGACCCAAAAATGACACATCTTCCATCCAAAACTCACACTTGGATAGTTTTGCAAACAATTGTTTTTCCCTCAACGTTTGCAAGACAATCCGGAGATGTTTATCATGTTCTTCCTTATCCTTCGAATACACCAATATGTCATCAATGAAGACTACCACAAACTGATCGAGGTGGGGTTTAAACACCCGGTTCATCAAATCCATGAACACCGCTGGGGCATTAGTTAATCCAAATGGCATGACAACGAATTCATAATGCCCATAGCGTGTCCTAAAGGCTGATTTTGGGATGTCACCCTCTGTTATCTTCAACTGATGATAACCCGACCTTAGGTCAATCTTTGAGAACACTCATGCACCTCTCAACTGATCAAATAAGTCGTCAATCCTAGGAAGTGGGTACTTATTCTTCACAGTCAACTTGTTAAGTTGTCGGTAATCGATGCATAACCGAAAGGAGCCATCTTTTTTCTTCACAAACAACACCGGTGCTCCCCACGGTGACACACTAGGTCTTATATAACCCTTATCGAGCAACTCTTGAAGTTGAAGCTTCAGTTCCTTCAATTCTGCAGGAGCCATTCGGTAAGGAGCCATGGATACCGGTGCCGCTCCCGGAACTAGATCAATAGAGAACTCCACTTCCCTCTCCGGGGTAATCCCGACAAATCCTCTGGAAATACGTCAAGGTATTCCGATACCGTTGGTATGAATTTACCATCTGCTCTAGGCTTGGTCACTTCCACCACGTGAGCGAGATAAGCCTCACAACCATGCCTTAACATCCTATCAGCCAAAGCAGCCGATACTACTTTATCCAACGGATTGCTTCTATCCCCCATAACCGTTATTTCACCATCCGGTGTTTGTAGAGTGATCTTCTTTGCCCTACAATCCATTATTACACCATGGCTAGATAGCCAATCCATTCCCAAGATCACATCGAATTCATTACTCTTCAACACCAATAAATTGCTCAAGAAGGTTGCACCGCCCATTACCAAAGTTACATTCTTGAACACCCGATTCACTACCACACTATTCCCCAACGGATTTGATACGATGATGTCAAAGTCCTTCTTGGTCGTTTTCCAACCCTTATCCGATAAAACCCCACTACAAACATATGACAATATAGACCCCGAGTCCAGTAAAGTAAATACAGGAGTATCAAGAATTAGAAATGTACCAGTCACTACATCAGGAGTATCGGCCTCCTCCCGGCCTCTCATGGCATAGGTACGAGCTGGAGCACGTCCTTCTGCCCGGTTAGTCTTCCCAGATGCTGCTCCTCATCTAGATCTACTCGGTGCAGTAGTAGGAGTAGGTCTGACATTCCTTTGCACTGAAGCAGCCTCAGAAACTGGAGCTTTAGTAGTATTCTGTGGACAGTTTCTTGCGAAGTGGTCCTTGGAGCCACAAATGTAACATGCACCAGTCGCCATGCGACATTCCCCCCGATGTCCTCTCCCACATGTAGCACAAGGTGGTATGTTGGCATTAGATCCCCCACGTGACAGAGCACTAGCCACTGATGGAGCAGATGGATTACCACGCCCCTTCCCATGATGTGGCCAACTAGAGCCGCCACCTCCATGACTTTGAGTTTTAGCCTTCTTGTGAGGGTTTCCCTTAGTAAAGAAACTTCCACTTTTGAACTCCTTAGCCTTCCGGTTGGTACCCTTCATCCTCTGGTGGAGTTGTTCAGCCCTCAAAGCAGCATCCACTAGCTCATTAAAGTTATCGGTACGAAGAGTGAGTAAATCCCTTTGGAGTTCCATGTTAAGCCCCTCTTCGAACTTCCGACACCATTCTGGAGGATTTGGCACCAACTCTGGGCAATAGCGACTAAGCTTCACAAATTCTAGCTTGTATTCCATCACCGACTTCTCCCTTTGCTTCAAGTGAATAAAATCAAGCCTCTTTCGGTTCAAATAGACTTGCCCAACATAGTTCTTCCGAAACTCCTCACGAAAGAACTCAAATGTCTTCTCCTCATCGGGCACCGTGAGAATAATAGATTCCCACCATCTAATGGCATCACTCCTGAAAAGAGATACTGAAACCAATCAGCACATGAATAACCATCGCAATATTCATTCCAATTAATATTTAGAATCACCCAAAACAAAATTCAGCAGCAGCAGCTCATTAATGTATACAATCAAAATCCAATTTTTGATATAACAACACAAATAATTGCATCAAATTCTAATGCTAGTACAAACAAAAAAAATCCCAAATTGGTTACCAAAAGCTTACATTTGATATGATGAAACAACGACAGCTCCGTAGCAAATGACTAAGAACTCAGATTTGTCACAACCTAGCAGCAATAGTTGAATTCAACAACGAGCTCCCCAGCAGTGGACGGCTACAGCAGCAACTACAAGAGCTTCCCAGCAGTCGACGGAAATTATGGTTGTCGACGGAATCAGATTTCTATCGACAGAAGCAGTCAACAAAAATAATCGATTTGGAGGATTTCGTCGATCATAAAGAAAAAGAAGATGGAGGATTCGATTTGGAGAAAAAGAAGATTGATTAGGTCGAAGTTAGAAGAGAAAAATGAGGATTCAATCTAGAGAAGAAGAAGGTTGGAGATGACGCTGTGTTGAAGGTTGAAGACGAAATCGAAGTGATGAAATCGGTCAAGAACCGGTTCAACCTCTACAAACCAGTCAACAAGGATAAGTTTGGAAATTCAGGTTTCTTTATTTTTACACTAAATTAAAATTAATTTTTGAATATTTTGTAAATTGAAAATGGTATAAGTGGAAACTTGGCCTATGAATGAATTCAAACTTTCATAATGCTTATATTTTTATAATTTTTAAAATGGGTCTATAAATATATTTTCAACTTTTGAAGGCTTAAAAACATAAACGACCCAAGATTAAATTTATTCAAACACAACTTTGTTGGACTAGTGAAGAAGAGATAGAAGAGATGAGTAAATTGTATTGAACTTGATTGTGTTCTTCACTCATATCAATATGAGATTACAAGCACCTATTTATACTAGGTGTAATATGAAACCGATAGATTAATATAATGACATAATAAATAAAACAAATGCACACTTAATTGTATGAAACTTAAACTCCTAAAATGTTAATGACTTTAGATAAATGCAATTTAATTCTTTCAACACTCCTCCTTAATTTGCATTTTCTTCTTTATACCAAGTCCTTCACGTAGTCTACGAAAATCTTCGTGTTCGAGTGGCTTCGTGAAGATATCAGCTAGCTGATCTTAGCTCTTCACATACTTCAGCTCAACCTCCATCTTCTCAATGCATTCTCGAATGAAATGTTACTCCTCTCATGAAACACTGGGTTTTTCGCGAGAGCTTGTGCAGCCTTGTTGTCAGTGTAGATAATCGTTGCTTCTTCTTGACAAATATTAAGTTCTTTCAACAACCTTCTCAACCAAATAGCATGACATGTACATGAAGTCGCAGCAACATATTCAGACTCACATGTAGAAAGAGTAACTATGACTTGCTTTTTGGAACTCCATGTAATAGCACAATCTCCCATAAAAAATACATACCCGGTAGTACTCTTTCTATCATCGACATCTCCTTTCAGGTAGCGAAGAATCCTTTTCTCGGCTTTCATGTGGGTGGATGTAGGAGCTTCCATGTAGCGACTCACTACTGCAACAGCAAAGAGAATGTCGGGTCTAGTGCAAGTTAAGTACCTCAAGCTTCCCACAAGACTTTTGAATAGAGTAGGATCTTCTTTCTTACCGTCATCGAACTTGGTAAACTTCATTCCACATTCCATGGGCGTGTTCACAGGATTACAGTCAAGCATCTTGAACTTCTTTAAGACTTCCTTTGCATAACTTTCTTGAGAGACAAAGATTCCCTCCCCCGTTTGCTTTACTTCAAGGCCCAAGTAGTAGGACATTAGCCCAATATCTGTCATCTCAAACTCAATTGACATAGCCTTCTTAAATGCTTCAAGTAGGCTAGGATTATTTCCCGTGAAGATAAGATCATCAACATAAAGACAAACAAGAAGAATATCACCTTTCTCAAACTTTGTGTAGAGAGCATACTCATGAAGGCAACGAACAAAACCATTCTCCTGAAAGTATTTGTCAATGCGATTGTTCCATGCTCTCGGTGCTTGTTTCAGTCCATACAAAGCTTTCTTCAACCTCAGCACTTTATCTTCTTGTCCTTCAACTTCAAACCCGGGTGGTTGTTATATATAGACTTCCTCTTCAAGAAAGCCATTTAGAAATGCTGACTTGAAATCAAGCTGAAAGATCTTCCACTCTTTGTAGGCTGCCATTGACATGAGCAACCGAATAGTTTCCATGCGGGCTACGGGAGCAAAAACTTCATCATAATCAATTCCATGTTTTTGCTTGTATCCCTTAGCCACAAGTCTTACCTTGTATCTCTCCACTTCTCCTTGAGCATTCTTTTTAGCCTTGAACACCCATTTGACACCAATAGCTTTATGATTCTTGGGAAGAGATGATAACTCCCAAGTTTCATTCTTCTCAATAGACTTGATCTCTTTCTCCATGGCTTTCTTCCACCTTTTATCTTCAAGAGCTTCTTTGAAACTTATAGGCTCAGTTTCAGCAAGGAGACAATATAACTCTTCAAGAGGAAGAGTTGTGCTTATGCTTCCGTCGTAAATTTCTTGGAGGCTTTTAAACTTTTGTGGTCCAATAGATGAACCTTCTTGTGATGAGCTTCCAAGAGATGAAGGTGTTGCTGCAGGGGCTGGAGAAGGTGGTGGTGTCGCTTCCTGAATGAGCATCATAGTTTCAGGAACTTCTTCTTCAAAATATGGAAATAAATCATAAGTCTCTTCTCTGTGCTCCTCCTAGCTCCATGAAGCTTCTTCATCAAACTTGACATCTCTGCTCAACAAGATTTTTCCGGTAGATGGATTGTATAATTTGTAGCCTTTAGAATTTGCATCATAACCAATGAAAACATGCTTCACACTTCGATAATCTAACTTTGATCTTTCTTGTTGTGGGACATGAGCATAAGCAATGCTCCCAAATACTCTCAAGTGAGAAATACTAGGTTTCTTCCCGCTCCAGGCTTCTTGAGTCATCTCCTTGACACTCCGAGAAGGAGATCTGTTCGACAAGTAAACCGCACAAGAGATAGCTTCTGCCTTGAACTCCTTGGGCATGTTCTAAGCTTTCAACATGCTTCTTGCCATGTTCAGGATAGTTCTATTTTTCCTCTCGACAATCCCGTTTCGTTGTGGTGATCTTGGAACGGTTAATGGACGATGAATTCCATGTGTCTCACAGAACTCGTTGAACTCCCCGGAAGTGAATTCTCCTCCTCGATCTGATCTTAGGGATTTGATCTCATAGCCACTTTCCTTCTCAACATATGCTTTGAAGATCTTGAATGCACTAAACGCTTCTGATTTTTGTTTTAAGAAGTAGACCCAAGTCTTTCGACTAAAGTCATCAATAAAGAACACAAAATACTTCTTGTCTCTGAAAGAACACGGAGTGATGGGTCCACACACATCAATATACACCAATTGGAGTGGTTTGGTTGATCTCGATGAGGCTTCTTTGGGGAAACTATTTCTGGAATGCTTTCCGAGAAGACAAGCATCACACAGCTGATTCGGATGGTTGATAGACGGCATCTCGTTTACCATCTTATTTCCTCCTAAAGACTTGAGTGCATCAAAATTCAGGTGACCAAGTCTCATGTGCCAACGCTAAGCTTCATCGTCAACACTCACCTTCAAGTAGTTAACATCAAGTGTTTGGAGGTCTAACTTGAACATTCTATTCTTTGTCATAGACACCTTGCAGATCAAATTGGCATTTTGATCTCGAAGCCAAATACACAAATCCTTCATGAGGATTTCATACCCTTTTTCGAGAAATTGACCCAAACTCAAGATGTTGCTTTTCAAGTCTGGCACATAGTAGACTTTGTCAATAAGCCTATGACTCCTATCTCGTGAAGAGATTAGTACAGTCCCAATTCCATGGATCTTGACTATTGATTCATCACCGAATGTAATATTCCCCTTTTTCTCAGCAAGCTTCACGAACTTGGATTTATCACCCGTCATATGATTGCTTGCGCAATTGTCTAGGTACCAGGAACTCTTGTCGCTGTCATTATCCTCTCTGAGTGCTAACAACAAGGTTGCCTCTTCTTCACTTTGCTTTACGTCAACTAGGTTGGCTCTTTCCTCCTTCTCGTTGGTACACTCCCAAGAGAAATGGCCATACTTGTGACAATTGTAGCACTCGATGTTAGACTTATCAAGTCTTCCACCATTGTTTCCTCTTCCTCGACCTCTTCCACGACCTCTTGAGAAGGTATGATTTCTACCTTTTTTGTTCCTGTCACCTTGACTTCCTCTTCCTCTTCCTTGTTGACTGTGACCACGGCCACGTCCTCTACCTCTTCCTCGATTCCTTTGGTTTTTGTCATCATCTTTTAAGAAGACTTTAGTTTTAAGAGCTTGCTCCAAAGGCTCTTCGTTTCTCCTTTTGATCTTGTCTTCATGGGCTTGTAAAGACCCTTCTAATTCTTCAACGGACATGGTTGCAAGGTCTTTGGACTTTTCGATGGCACATGTAACATAATCAAACTTTGCCGTTAAAGAGCGAAGAATCTTCTCGACCACACGAACATCTTGAACATCATCACCATACCTTTTCAACTGGCTCACGATAGCTTTCACCCTGGAACAATAATCTGAAACGGATTCAGAATCCTCCATCCGCAAAGCCTCAAAATCACCTCGCAAGGTTTGGAGTCGCACCTTCTTCACTTTGTCAACTCCTTATAGGAATTTCTCAAAATCTCCCATGCTTGCTTTGCGTTAGTAGCATCGGCTACCTTCAAGAACATTGATTCATCCAACCCTTAATGGATGAGGGTGAGAGCTTGTTGGTCCTTCTTCCTTGTCTTTGCCAAAGCTTCCTTCTCATTCTGTGGCAGAGCTCCTTCATTCTCCGGTGGTGCATAGCCCCTATCAACAATCTCCCACACGTCTTTAGATCCAAGCAACACTTTCATACGAAGACACCAACTCTCATAATTTTCTTTAGTAAGACGGGGAAATTGGAAGCCAAAGAGACCATTGCTCGTAGCCATCCTAGGATCGAAACTACGCTCTGATACCACTTTGTTGGACTAGTGAAGAAGAGATTGAAGAGATGAGTAAATTGTATTGAACTTGATTGTGTTCTTCACTCATATCAATATGAGATTACAAGCATCTATTTATACTAGATGTAATATGAAACCGATAGATTAACATAATGACATAATAAATAAAATAAATGCACACTTAATTGTATGAAACTTAAACTCCTAAAATGTTAATGACTTTAGATAAATGCAATTTAATTCTTTCAACAAACTTATACTTTATTTGTGCAATATTCTTTAACACAACTTATACTTCAACCCAGTTTCTGCAGCTGCGGCCAACTGTAATGTAAATTCTTCTCTTCCATTCAAAACATTGATAAATGAATAAGGGCAAACAGTGGACCTGACGAATATGTCATGATTTCATTTCTCTTCTCTAGTGCATGTATACTGTTTGACAAAATGCTTGAACCAAATGTAGTTTCTTATACTTCGCTGATGAGTGGTTTTCTCAGCTTGGGTCAGTCAGAAGTGGCTCTATGTCTAGTCAGGAAGATGAATCAAACCTCAGTTTTGCCCAACGATGATTAAAGGAAACAAATATCTTCAATGAATGGTCATCACGAGTTGCAGGATCCCCTATTTCATTGAAGATTCTTCTATGGAACCATTTCTGACTGACCCAAGTTGACAAGAACACTTCAAAGAAACGACATTTGGTTCAGGCATTTCGACAAACAATTTACCCGCAGTAAAGATATTTCGAATTTTATAATTCATGATTCCTTCACACAAAATGTGTAAGCCAATAACCTTAGTTTGAAGGCGTTGGTGCTGATGACAGAGAAATGAAATGATCGCATCTCATCTATGGAATTTGGTTGGCTACAAGGAAGAGACTGATAGGGCAAAATTCTAAAATTCTTTTCAACAAACTCAAGATGCATCTGTCAAGGAGTTTTAGAACATGCATACAACATCAACACATGATGTGAATATTGTCATACATACAGCTTTTTCTTATCTCATAGAATGAGCCGTATAACGTCTACCAGGTGATGTTTTCGTTCAAGCAGACATAAAGCCAGATACTGCTTCTGATTTGCAAAGTACAGAGACAATGTGGAATTTTATTTCAATCAAGGATCAGAAGGATAACCCATTGCCTCTTTCTTTCAAAGTCAAGATGTTGAAAGACATCGAGACTGATGAATTGAAGGAGCGATTTTATTTGTGGTTTACTTGACCAAATTGTCTGTGCCCCAACTAATGTGGCAATCACAGAACTAGCTTCACGGTTGGTTAAGCTGGTGAATGAATGTTCCCAAGGAGGAAATATAATATGTTCCTTGGCTAATGCTCTGTTATTTGGGAATAATGAAAATCGAATTGAAAAGCTTTTGGAGTGCTTTGCATGGCAGACTGGATTGAGGCATTGTCATTCCTGTATTATAGATTTTCTTGAAAATTGTGCTTCTCAGTTTCATATTTTTTTCAGCTAATGAGTAGAAGAAAGAATGCAATTATCAAACTAGAGCTTGCAAGTCATTTCTTGATTACGTGAGAATGAGATTTATTGTGCATGCTTCAGCTTTAAAAAATTCTCTCTCTGACTATTGAACTCATTGATTAAAAGGATACATTTCAGAAGCTGATTTTCAAAATATTGGATGTCTTGTTTCATTACTGGACTCCTTTAAAAATTTCTTGTTTCAAGATGATATGACTTCTGAAGTACTAGAAAGGGTATTTTCACATCCAATGAATGAAGATTTCTCTTTGTTAACTTAAGAAATGATGTTAAATATCATCTGCATAAGAGGAGAAACCAATGCCACTCTATCCTGAGGAGTCTTCCGTTTGCTCTATATGATCTATACATTCCATTTGACGAGGAAACAAAAAACAAAACTACTAAAGAAGCTCTGTTTTATAAAGGCCTCTCTACTCTTCTGCACGGCTTCTGGCTCATTTATGCTGCATACCATATTCAACCTATGAGCTTTCTTGTTATTGATGAGGCAGTGCAGTTAAGAGAAAGTGAGTCGCCTATTCCTCTGCAGCTTCCACATATAAAGCATGTTGTTCTCATTGGTGATGTAAGTATGTTAAGGCCTATGTGATATATACTCATCACATTCCTTCATGCTCTCCAAGACTTGTCAAACTAGTTTCCTTATTTCTACTATAACTCTTTAATCTGTTATTAGGTTTATGATGAAGTAGGTTTTGGTAGAAGTTTGATAGAGAGGCTAAGCAATATTGGGCACCCAAAACACTTGCTCGACACACAATATAAAATGCACCCATCAATCAGCGAGTTCCCAAATAAGGCATTTTATAAGAGAATGATTCAAGACGGTCCAAATGTCACAAATTAAATCTATGAGAACCAGTATTTTCCAGGTCCCTTTTCATTCATCAAGATCCTGGATGGAAAAGAAGAGTTTGTTGACGGTAGCCATAACTGTAGATTGATTTCAAGGTGGTGAGGAGGACATCATCATTATATCAACTGTAAGATCAAACGTCCTAAAAGCAAGAGCATCGACCTCTTTTGTGAGAGATCAACTAAATTCTCAAGCAATTCAAGATTCAAAATTTATATCAGTTGACATTGTAAAGGAGGAGCAGCGGTACACTCAAGTGCTGAAGATGTGGGAACTGCCATCTAAATTTGTACAATGTCTTGAAAATATGTTTGTGATGATTTTGTCAACCGCTGCAATGTGACATTTTGTTGGGTATGTTCTTATATCTTATGAATCTTGATATATGTTTGTTTGTTGATTTGATTAAAGGGTGATTTGATGTCTATGATTGTCTTCGAATATGTATGCACTTTTGTATGTAGGAATTTCGAAGTATCAATGATTTCAAATAGAATTCTTTAAATTTATAAGTCACCAAAAGTTTAAAGTATAATTGGAGGTCCATTTTAAAAATTATACAAATCTAAATTTTATAGAAGTTGGTTTGCATCCCATAGGCTTAACTTCTCATACTACCATTTTCAATAATAAAAAATATATATATATTTTTTAATTCACTTATTAAAAAAATAAAATTGATCATCCTAAAATTACCCTTAGAACGGTTTTTTGTGTTCCAACCAGTTTCTTTGTGTTCTAACAGGTCAATATTCAGAAAGAAAAGGAAAAATCGATCTTCTTCTTCTTTTAAACTAAGGTTTGATTCTTCTTCTCCAACATCAACTGAACCATCGAATCCTCCATCTTCTTCTTCACTGGTATCAACGAAAGCCTCCATCTTCTTCTCTTTTGATTCGAAATTCTTCATCTTCGTCGACGGCATTGATTTCGTTGACAGATTCAGGTGTCAAGAATCCTCTCTAATTGCTACTGGTGTAGTGAGATTTGCTGCTGAAGTTGTCAATCTCCATTTTGCAGCTGAAGTCGTCGATTGGTGTGGAGGGATTTGGCGAATCCTATGACTTCTGCTGCTCTGGTATGAGGAACTATCGCTAGGTCGTGAGCTGCTGGTGTTGTGATCATATAAAAGGTAAGTTTTTATAATCAATTCAATACATTTTGGTTTTGTAGTAGACATAGTTGTGGGATGCTACCGTTGTTATGTTGAAATGTTTGGTCTTGCTGAGTTGATGAGTTGTTGCTGCTTAACTTTGTTATCTGTGATTTGATATGTTGTTTTCATGAGTTGTTGCTGCTGATGTTATGTTGATGGTCTTGCTGAGTTGATGAGTTGTTGCTGCTGAACTTTGTTGCTGAACATAATTGTAGACACAATTGCAGATATAATTGCATTTTAGGTCTGGTGTCTTGTTATAAATTGTTTAGATGATAGGGTTATCAGTTAAGATAGCTCGGAACTAACATAGTTTATGTATTTGATTGTTATTAATAGTTTGTGAACTGATCACTCAATCATTAGTAGTAGATAATCCATCCATCAGTTAAAAGACTGTGAATATTGATGTGTATTGTTGTTGATTGTTTGAGCAGTTCATAGTCTGTGAATTTTAAGTAGTTTATATCCAGGAACTGATAATATTGTAAAATAATAATGCATTTTGTTTAGTCCATATGTAAGGTAATCTTTTAATAATGAATTTGTGCTTTTTTAGTTTGTACTAGAATTAAAAAATGTGAATTATGGACTGACATTGATGTTATATTGAGACATTAGGTTTTGATGACCTACTGCTATTGATTTTTTTTTGTCAATTCTATATGTTGATTGGAATATTTATTGCATTGGTTATTCATTTGGTGTCTATATTGAAATTGTATACATTGATGAGCTGCCCCTACTAAATTGGGTGATTCTATATATTGATCGGAATGATTATTGCAATGGTTATTCATGTGATGATTGGTTTCAAATTTTCTGCATAATGATTAGTTGCTGCTGCTGAATTTATTTTGGGTGATTCTTTATGTTTATTGCAATGATTATTCATGTGTACATTGGTTTCAAAAAGTATAGGTGATAGAGTTATTAGCTCACGGAGTTTTGAACTAACATAGTTCAAATATGTGATTGTTGTTTACAGCCTGTGAACATATAACATTGATAATAGTACATAATCCATCGGTCCACAAACTATGAACACTGTGCACAACTCTGTGAACTAATGGACTGTGTATTGTTGTTGATAGTCTTAGCAGTTTATATTTGTGATCTTTATTCACAGTTTGTAAATAGCATCACAAATATATTGTTATCTTATAGGTTGAATTAATTTTTGCAGATGAGTTACGTAAGAGTTATTTTATTATACGATGTAGAGTGGAATGGTAGTGAATACAATGGTGGGGAACCCGGGGCTGAGGTTTTCGATTTAAAATTACACGAGAGCAATTGATTGATAGTATTTGCTCTAAAAAAGGTAGACAAAGAGAGGACAATCTATTAGATTTTGTGAATCTTCAGGACAAGAGAGAGAGATGTTTTTCGAGATAATGCAGACATGTCATATGAGGAAAACATGTCCTGATTCCATACCTACTAATGTCGATGAGGCAAATGCAGACATGTCATCTCACATCGATCCTATCGAAAGTGAGACCTTAGATAGCCTAAAGCCGATTATACCACCAATTACATAATGTAATAATATGATAAGTAATTATGTAGTTAGTTAAGAATTATATTATCCGTGAACTATAATCAAAGAATGTATACTGTGTTTAATTATGTATTGTAATAACTATGAACTATAATCACAGACTGTGAACTTTGTATAATTATCTAGTCACTATAACGTAAAATTCAAGCAGTGTATAATTATCTAGAAACTGTAGTCGGGACGTGTGTAACTGATGGTGGAATTTTCTACCGACACTAATGTTCACAGCAGTCAGACAGAACTCCTATCAATGTCTAATGTAGTATTTTAGATACTATCTCCACAGGGATTGTAGGCTAAGAAGCATGATTGAGACTAAGATTTAAACTGAATTGCTAAAAGAATCCTATATACAAATTAAATCATAAGAATCATAGAATTGATGTGAAGTAAAAGATACTAGTGACATTCATTCAATTAAAACTCAAGTCTACACTCTATTCTGCAATTGATCTTAACAATGAATAAGTTGATTTGCTAAATCTGTTATCAATTAACTTCTCATGCAAGTTTCACCTTAAATCACTGATTTACCTTCTAGATCATCATCAGTGATCTGTTAAAAGATCTCTCAATTCAATTTAACAGATCTCAATTATATAGTTGCATATATCTCTATACTACAATCTATACAACTGATAAGCACAATCTGTAGAAAAACAGATCTATAGTCTATCTCTAGCACTACAATCCTCTGTTCTTAGATCTGAAACCTAATCGCCATCTCTGGTCTAAATCAAATCTCAGATTAACAATATTACGTAACTCTCGTTCTTGTAATTCAATCAGCTCATGAAAATCAAGTAGATCTGGCTATAATTGAACAAGAAACATTGCAATTAAAGTGATAATCAACATCAAAACTCAACAAGTCAACAGAGCTCTTAAGCTAACATGTATAGTTTAGCATAAGCAATTACAATACAAATTCTTCATCAACATGTGTAAGATCTAAAACTTAAAAAGGAAGACTGAAACTAGACTCTATCACAGTTATTGCTTCAGAATCTTCAAGCTAATCTCTATGATCAACAGAAACAGAGTACAAAACTTCTTCAAGAAACTTCTCTGAGGATGTTGAATAAAGCGTATAGAAGAATCTAGAATTTCTCTCAAAGTATATTAGAATGTCAAAAGTGAAGTCAATCGTCTAAAAACTCTCTACCTCCTCTCATCTGAGCTCCTATATAGAGAGTTTGGCTCAGTGGCAATTTTGAAATAAAATCAACAAAGAAACACAAATTGGTGAAGTAACATTTTTCTTCATTTATGTCGCCTGTTCCTTTGCCTGAACCAAACGACTTCTTCAAATCTCGCTTGTCCTGATCGCCAAGCTGACAATCTCCTTAGGCGAAATATTCTCTATATTGCCATAGTCTGTCGCCTGATGTTTAGGCGAATTGATCTTTTTTGCCAAAATACTTTTCCAAATAAAACCATTCTAGGTGATGTCCCATCAAATGTCGCCTATTATCATCCTTTGACTTGGCAAACTATCTCCTTTATTGCCTCAAGAATCGCCTTATGGTAGTCGAGGTCCAAACTTCATCGCCAAAGTTCTGCTAAGATGGCGACATATGAAGGTGAAAAGTTCCTGATTCGTCTTGCATGCTTTAACCTCCAAGGCGAGATCTTCTTTATATCGCTTGCTTCATTGCCTTCTTTTCCAAATTGTGGCGATGTCTTCAGGCGAATTCGTTTCTCAGTAAAATCATTTCGCCAGTTTGCTGACTTTGGATGAAATTCGGATCTGGTTATTCTTTCTTCTGATTTTGCATGTTTTAGCTCTTTTTCCACAACTTTTCATCCAAGTCCCTGTCTCAACAATAATAGTCTAGAATTAATAAAAACGTATTCAATGTCTCACATTTTAAGCTTGATTTTATTATATTAAAGCTGATAAAGTATGCTAAAACATAGGTAAATTCTAGACTTATCAGTAACTCCCCACGTCTTTGGAGAGCTGTGATCGTCGATCATAGCCCGTGAATGCGGGTCACAGTCTGTGAGCCCCGTTCATAGTACACTCATCTGGCTCACATGACATCCCAAAAGACAAGGATGGGCCTATTGAGACTGTTTATGACAAATTATGCGTCTATATATTGTTTCATAATGTTTCGAAAAATATTGGATTTGAGTGCAAACCATTTTATCCTTCTACTTGTCTAATTACTAATGTTTTGAGCAACCAAAGCATGAGCTCTCTCTTCGACCCCAACCAATGCATGAGCAACCAAGGCTTGGGGCCATGAATAGTCATGATGTGTATGACTCCCTATCTCTTTAGGGACTCTATGATCGTCGCTCACAGCCCGTGAATACGGGTCACAGTTTGTGAGTCTCATTCACAGTACACCCATCTGGCTCACTTGGCATCCCAAAATGCAATGATGGGCCTCTTGAGACTGTTTATGAAAAATTATGGGTCTTCACATCATTTCATAATGTTTTGAAAAATATTGGATTTAAGTGAAAACCACTTAATCCTCCTACTTGCCTAGTTACTCATGTTTTGAGCAACCAAAGCATGAGCTCACTTTTCGACTCCAACCAAAATGCACTTTGTCATCATAAAAAGGTTGAAGGGCATGAATAATCATGACTTGTCTGACTCCCCACATCTTTGGAGATCCTGTGATTGTTGATCACAGCCTGTGAATGCGGGTCATAGTCTGTGAGCTGCGTTCACAGTATACTTATCTGGCTCACATGGCATCCCAAAAGGCAAGGATGGGCCTCTTGTGACTGTTTATGACAAAGTGAGTATAAGATCTAGAGTCATCATTTAGGACATGTTATCTAGAGTTGTTATTCTACCAAATGGTTGTTGAATATAATTTAAAGAATCTTTCGTTATTTGGATCGGTGGTATTCTTAAGGTATAGATGCCTTGGAAATGCCTACCACATCTAGTGTTCCATCAATCTCGTCTGTGATTCCATTCCTATTATTGAAGATGTCCTTTAGTATACACCGTAAAGGATACTAATGGTTGATCGAAAGTGCTACAACGAATATGATCAAGGAAATTTTGAGGACGAGATTTTCATAAGTAGGGTAGAGTTGTAACGTCTGCAAACCCAGCCTAGAAGTTAAACCATTTTGAAATCATTTATTAAACTAGTTGTATTTGACCTGATATGATTTTGGAACTAAAAATATCATTTTTGGTGTCTTTTGAATTTTTGAAAATTCTTTGAGTGAAAATCAAAAGTCTTAATTCGGTTAAAATGGTTATTTTTGGAAATTATGGCCGGAGTGTAAAATGGTAATTTCAAAACTCGAATTTAGAAGTCTTAAATTGAAATGGTTTATCAAAACTTATTTCAAACTAATTTTTATTTAAAAAAAGTTTAATTTGGAAAATATGAACTTTTGTCTAAAACTAGAAACTAGTGGTTTTTATTTTAAAATATATTTATTTTGGGTAATTTTAGAAATAATAAAAGTTTTCCTAAAGAAACACCGGTCCATTAGCCCATAAGCCAATATATATATATATATATTTTTTAATATTGTTTTCCTACTCTAAAAAGAACTTTTCATCTCTTCTATTTCACATTCAAAAACCCTAAATCCATTTTCTCTAAAAAACTCTGACTTTTGGTTTGCGTTGTCCACTTTCAACATGCCGTTACTTTATCTGTAGACGTCTGATTGACGTGATTTCAGAAGCTATGAAATCCTACTTCATCCCTATGCAAACTCTTGTAACCGTTGAATCTCAAACCTTGCCGAAATTTGCTCAGATTATCAAAAATCAGCCTTGTTCGTCTAGAAAATGTCAGTTCTGGAATTAACTTTTAGATGGCCATAACTCTCTCGTGCAAACATGGAAAGACTTGATTTCAATTAGGTTTGCTTTTCCTTTCAATTTTCTACAACTTTGTTGAAGACGTCATCCTCTTATTCTTGCATCTGCGTGGTTGTATTTGCCCTAAACTAAAACGTCAATATGTAGGATTGCTCCAGCAACGAACCATATTGATCTGATCATATTTTCTTCATCCGATCTTCAAATGATGTCAATTTAGTTGACTTTTCTTCGTTGTTCTATCTTCTACAAATGTTGTGAAGACTTTATTCGCTAATTTCTGCAATTTTATAATCGAAAATGGTAAATTCTAAAACTGGACGAAACTGTTTCTATTATGTGTTATTTGTCTTAGGTTGTTAGAGTGAATCCTATTATATTATTTGAACATAATATACACTATTTGGATAGTGTATAGGTCTTAATAGCAGTATAAGGTCATATTCAAATCCTTCTAAGCAAGTGCAAGCTTGTGATCAACGATTAAAGGTTCGTATCCCGGTTTTCACCCTACAGAATCAATGCTATTGTTTGCATAGTTATAGGAGCATGTATAGGATTGTATGAGAAATATAGAGACTTACGTATTTGCATTATAGGAAATATATTCGATTATGAAATCGATAGATGTGAAACTATAGGAATGAAATAATTTGACTAATCGACAAATGGTTAATTGTAGACTAAGATATTGTGTAGCCTGATTGTGCTTCACCCCTTTTAACAGATCAATAAATGGAACAGGATGTATTTAGACTATGGAATTGTTTTGTTGTGAATGTTTGTAAATTTACTATATATTAGATGTTGAATATTTATTATTTGTCCCTTAAAGTGAACTAAGTATGTAGCCATAATGAATTGAATTGGTATTGGATTTTGATATATATGTGCTTGAATTAAAGGCCTAGTTGAATGTGTACATGGATTTGTGTGTAACATATGTTAAACTTAATGTTATTACTCTTGAAAATTGAATGGTAATGTATATATTAATTTGCATAGAATTTATTGAATCTATTGTTATTGCTCTTGAAAAATGGAATCATGATATATGTGTTATTGTTTGTAATCACCTAAAATATGGATAGTTGCCTATGTCTAAGCATAATTAAATTAATATATTTATATATATTGAATCGACTAATGAGATTGAAATTATAGAGACCTACATATTGGTGTCGAATTGAGTTGTTGACAATTTTAATTGAATAATTGATTTGGTTCACCTCTGTGAGGTTATTGGAATTGTAAATGATGGAAATTGAATTGTTTATGTGTATAACCACTTAAATAAATAATTGCCCTTATTTTTAGATTGGTATAAAGATGGAGTGGCATGCCATTAGGGAAAAACTAGAGATATCTCAGCCTATTAGACCATAGGTGAAATCGTGATTTAGCTAACCACTATTGTTAGTAGAGTGACGACTTCTATTGGGTGTGACGGCACCATTGCCTATGGGCTATTGTATTGTTGATATTCAGATCTATTGATGGAATCCATAGTTAGATTATCATCCCAAGGGGGATTAAATGACACTATGGATTTCGGTCTTCGGACCTATTGTCAGGCCTCGGCCTTATTCTTTCTCGTTTCGATATAACGTCTAGATTAAGGGCAGACAACTTAATAAATTGGTAAATTTTTATACTTTGGTTGATTGGTTATTGTCTTATTTACACTTGTTTAGCTGATTATAATGTTAGATACTGAATTGTAAATTTGATTGGCCTCGAATTGAATAGATGCAGTTAAACTATTAAATTAGTCAATTTGTAAATTTGTTAATGCAGTGCTCTAGAATATTGATTGTTGATTAATATGAACTTGTAGACATATTGGTGGTTCGATTACCCAATAGTGAACTTGGTTGAAGATAATTTATTGTTATGAACTTGTTGACATTGTTAGGTTATTAGACTTGTTTGAATACCTCTTGGATGGAATTGAAACGTAACAAATGATTGCTCTATTGATCGAAGAAAAACATAACTAGAACATTTAAAAGAATGAATAATTAAATAAATCTTGGTGACTTACACTTGTGTATGGCCTATGTATTATACTTGATGTATGGATGTTTGAGATGATTGTTATTGTGTTACAAAGTATTATAACATGATATTTCTTGATGGTGAACCCGTGATTGATAGGATTTGTATGTCCATGCCTTGATTGAAAGAGGGTGGATTTAGAGATATCCATTATAGAATTGCATCATGTGATCGCATTGCATTATACAAGCTATATGTTAGGGAACAGCATACTTGTGTGATTGTTTTGGGACATGGCGCGAACCAGACGTAAGTCTGATATTTCTTTATTTTTCTTTTTCCTTTCTTTACATGTGTGAAAGCATATGTAGATTGACAGGTATGATCGAGCAGAGCACAAAGGTCTTCTTACAGTGTCAACAAATTTTCATGATCATGGCATCTTTAGTTTTTAATTATGTTTTCATTGAACTTTGAAATCATGTAAAAATTTTATATTGAATTGTAATTGTTCATTGATGGGCCTTCATTGGATTTTATACTTTCATCGTATTATTTATTTACAAAAAGTTATTTACGCTTCTGCATACATATAGTCGCATAGTGTTTGAATTATGTATTTGAAATTTATTTCATTAACGAACTTTTGAAGTACCTTTGATAAATTGGTTTTATTTATTTCATTGATATTATATTGGATTGTATTGAATGAATAGTGTTAATGTTGCGCTCCGGCCAACGTTCCGCAGCTCCACCGTGTGCGGGGGTAAGATGTTACAGGCAATGGTCTAGAACTCGCTACTCGGTAATTGCTCGGAGCAATATCGAGTAGCGAGTACTCGATTATTCGGGGAGTACTCGGAAATTACTCGGCGGTCAACAGTCAAATATTTTATTCTCATAAAATAAAAAATAAACATTACTTATTATGTTAAAAAATATTAAACATCCCTTGAATTCTATGTTCTGTCAATTACCAAGCCAAATGAAACAAAACAGATACATAATAATAGAAAAGTAAATTATCAATCCAAATCAAACAAAATAGTCACATAATAATACAAAACAACCATCCATGTATTTCAAGAAGCAATCTACAAAAGGAAAGTAAAACATCTTAATTGAAAAGTAATCATCAAATGAAGTATCATCATTAAAAGATCGACCATCCTCCTCACTATAGATGTCTTTTCTAAGTTCTTCATTAATGTACTCAAAATCAATATTTGGATCCTCAACAATTATTTCTTCATCATCCGACTCAAAATTATCATCATCAAGTTGTCTCACATCCTCCGGCTCCGGATCTTCATCAATTTCATCATTAAAACCATTAACAAGTCATCCTTGAGCTTTTAATGCATCAAGATTAGGTGCCAATAAAACATCCACATTGGTATTCTTTCGTTTTTCTCTTTGAGCCAATAACTTCATGTTATGTTGGACAAAAACTAGATCACTTAATGTGTTTGAATCTAGTTTATTCCTTTTCTTCGTAAGCACCTAAAATTCAATATTAATTCCAAGAAAATAGAAATTGATAAACAAACTAAAAATTATATATTTAAATGAAATATGTACATTTGAATTAATTACTTACCTCTTCAAAAGCACTCCATGTTCTTTCACAACCGGATGAGCTTGTAGTAAATGAAAGAATTCTTTTTGCCATCCTTTGCAAAAGAGGAGTATGGCCTCCAAAACTATTCCACCAATCAACTATGTATAAAGTCAAAGAAGCTACATAATTAGACTAATAAAATAATAATACATACAAAAAGTATACCAACTAGTATGTTTAAATGTCATACCGGGATCTCTCCTTTCACTATCGCATCCTCGAATTGCTAAAGCTTTTCCAAAATCACCCTCCTTTTTCCTATAGATATGCCACTCCAATAAAGCTCGATCTTGTGCATCAATAACATTGTAATAAAATGTTTCTGCACAAGAATTTACACCATCTACCAATTCATTCTCTTCACTAAAACTTGAATCCTTGTAATGATAATATGGGTTCAAAACAAAAGCCACTTTATGTAATGGAGAATTTAAACGACCATGCATTCTTTAATGTATAATTTCAATGGTGCTCCAAAAGTTGTTTTCAACATTACGGAAGTCATCTTTGATTTGTTGTTTAGCCCTTCTCAATTCTCCATATAGTCAAGGCATTGATGGTCTTCGATCCCCATCTGTAATCCTCAACACTCTTACTAATGGGGCAAATACCTTCAAACATACTGCCACTCTAGTCCAAAGGGTGAAGCTCATCACAGTGTTGTAAGAAGAAACCCCTTTAGGTGTCTTTGAGAATTTTGATTTTTCATACTCATTGCTGCTAAACATCTTTTAAATTGACTCCTCTTCTCATATAAACTTTCCAATGAAAGGAAAGCAGATGCAAACTTGGTTTTTCCTAGTCTTACTAAGTCTCTCTTTTTGGTGTATGACCTTAATGTTGCCAATGTCCAATTTTGCCAATGTCCAGTGATGTGCATAAACAAATATAGTTAAAGACTTGGCATGTTCAATTGTTCCTTTGAAATATGGAAGCTTGCCAATACTTTGAAGCATAAGGTTAATAGTGTGTGTGGCACATGAAGTCCAAAATATAGCTAGTCTCTTCTACTTCAATTTCTTAGCAGCGACCATATTATTGGTGGCATTATCGGTCATGACTTGAACAATCTTATCTGGTCCGACTCGTTCAATGCATTCATTGACATATTTGAATATGTAATCACCAGTGTGTGCAATATTCGAACACTCATTTGTAGAAAGAAAAGTCAATCCAAACCTTGAATGTATACACAAGTTCATAACAGTTCTCTTTTTTTTTTTGTTGTCTGTCCATGCATCACTCATAATTGTGCATCCGGTTTGCTCCCATTCTTCTTCATGGTTTTTCAAAAGTTCATTTATCTTTGAATATGTCTTGGCAAGTATGATTTCTTAATATGGTAAGGAGTGGGAAACATATAACCTGGTCCAAATTGGCCAACCGCTTCATTATATCAGATGAAACTTCGATGGTGACTCACATTCCATGGAATTCCAATAGCAAACATAAACTCGGTCCAAATTTCACTAACCTTATCACTCTTTGTTTAAAAAGTGCTTCACTAATATTTTGTTGCTATTTTCCTTTGCTTGAAATTGCTCTTTTACACTTTCCTCAATCTTATTTCTTTTTCGAGTTTTTGCCTCTGAAATTGCTCTTTTACACTTTGCCGTGTCTTGCGAAGTAGCCTTTGGACACTTGGACACATTTCCCGTTATATGTCCTACATGTTCCTTCAACCTAGGGATTCCACCAGACATCAGCTTTCCACACAAAATGCATTTAACCCTTTGCAAACTATTTGGAAAACCAATATCCTATACTCTCATCCAACATCTGACGAATTTCACTTGAGAGATGTATTTGTGTCACTCGAACCTTTTGATGACTCCTGACTTGAGATTTTATCCGTCTTGTTGATCGGGGCCTAATAAAAGAAAAATAAATTATAAATTTAATGCTTAAAGAAAAATATATAATAAGCTATATAAATAATAATTAGTTCTAATTTGAAAAAAAAAATAAAAACTAGAAACATAAATATAGAAATAAAATTAACAACTTCAACTTTAGCTATTGAAGATTCAGAAACCACATATAAACAAATGATCCAGGTAAGAGATGGAATAAGTGAAAAGCTGAAGATGTATGAAAAGTAGTTTGAACCATATTAGAGAATCCATAAACACAAGCATAGGGTGATTACAGGTAAAGAATTATTAATTTTATCAAATGAATTCTTGTTATATAGTTGAAGTGCCTGCACAGAGTAGGAAATTTTCTAACACTAGCCTTTTTTAAAATTAGAGCTCCAATAGCCTTATGAAATTGAAGTCTACTATCCGAGTTTTTTCCATGTTGGGGTGGTTACATTCAAACCAATAAAGATGAGAAGAATTAATAATTGAAACTCAAAGTCACATCTTTGGTCTTGCAAATAATGATCATATACTATGTTTTCAAACAAACAATACGGTACCAGCTCTTGATTAGAAATTTTCATAGAATAGCAAAACAATTCAATTCCAAAAACAAAAAATACTCACAACTCCATGTATCTTTCAATTACTAAAACATCATTTTTCATTTCTGTAAAATGAGTGCAAGTCTAAGCCTCTGAGACAGCTTTCAAAATTGGCAAACAAGAAGAATGCAAGCTTATAAATTACTAATAGATGGCAAGTTAAAAGGCCACAAATCATATAGCAGAAAAGTTCTATAGAAGACTCAAAAAAAATATCACAACTGCTTCAATGAGGAGATAAATCAGCAGTTAATAGAATATACAACTTTTAATATTCAACACTGTGTCTCTAGTGATAACTTTCTAGAACCATCATCATTCTTCACAACCGTATAACAAAACCATAATATAGAAATGACAATTTAATTAACAACAAAATCAAAATCAAACAAGATAAACAAACGAAAACTAGCATATCCAAATCCAAACCATGCTAAACCAACACAATTTGATAAAATGAACCAATAAAAGGGAGAGAATGAATAGTATAGATTTGAAAATCACTGGAGAGAACTATGGAAAAAAGAGAACTAGAGATGGTGTCCTCTATCTCTCCTGGTGCCAAATCTTCAATGAGGTGGAGGAGGAGCTAATGGGAAGAGAGAGGAATGATTCAGACAAGATTGTGTCAATACTGACGAGAGATGAACGAGATTGATGTGAGTGAGTGAGAGTTTGAGTTAGGGATTCAGAAAATAGCAAGTTTGAGTTTCAATTAGCGACCGAGTTCTCAGAATTTTACGAGTTGGGCCGAGAACTCATCCGATTTGGGTCGATAACTCAGCCAACCGAGTAACTGTCTTGATTTCCAGGAAATTGTTTCGGTAGGATGCTGAGCACCAAGTAACCGCCGAGTACTCGGCTGAGTAGGACGAGTTTTAGATCATTGGTTACAAATCACTGTCTGTGAGCTGCGTTCATAGTACACTCATCTGGCTCACATGGCATCTCAAAAGGCAATGATGGGCCTCTTGAGACTGTTTATGACAAATTATGGGTCTTCACATCGTTTCATAATGTTTCGACAAATATTGATTCGAGTGCAAACCACTTAATCCTCCTACTTGCCTAGTTACTAATGTTTTGAGCAACCAATGCATGAGCTCACTTTTCGAGCCCAACCAAAGTGCACTTTGTCGTCATCAAAATGTTGAGGGGCATGAATAATCGTGACTTTTCTAAATCCCCACCTTTTTGAAGACACTGTGATCATTGATCACAACCCGAGATTAGGGCTCATAGTTTGTGAGCGGTGTTCACATTACACTCATGTGGCTGACATGGCATCCCTAAAGGAAAATATGAGCCTCTTGCTTCTACACATGACAGATTATAGGTCTCTACATCATTTTATAAATTTTTAACAACTATTTGATATGAGTGCATACCACTCCATCCTCCTACTTGTCCAGTTACTCATGTTTTGAGCAAGCAAGGCATGAGGCACTTTTGACAACAACCGCAGTGCACTTTGTCGTCACAAAAAGGTTGAGGGGCATGAATATTATAGTAAAGCATTCTTGCAATGAGCATATGAGCAGCCAATCAACCCTATACTAGGTCCTCTTATCAAATTCTTATGTTTTGAGCTCCCAAGTGTTGAGGTCAATTTTTGATAGGATAGAAGCGTGAATTTTATTTCACATTATGGCTATTAGAGTTAGATAAGCATGCCTTAAATGCCTCTTAATTTTTTTGGAGCAACTATGATCGTTGATCACAGACTGTGATCGAGTGGCACGGTCTATGATCATAGATCATAGTGCACTAATAGGCTTCATATGGGCTCCTTAAAGACATTCAAGAACCTCACGTGATGTAAAACCACATAAAATGAACAGTGATATCGTTTGATAATGATTTGGTAAGACTTGATATGCTGCCTTATCCACTTGATCCTCTTACTTTTCGAATTGCTCATGTTTTAAGCTTTCAAGTTATGAGGTCAATTTTTGATAGGCAAGAAATGTTAATTTTATTTCATATTACGACTATTGAGGTTGGATAAGTGTGCCTTGGCTCCCTATCCATCTTTTTGGAGCAACTGTGATCACCGATCACAGACTGTGGTCGAGTGACACAACCTGTGATTATAGATCACAGTGCTTTAATTGGCCTCATATCTTTAAAGAAAATTTGAAACCTCACGTTTATTTAGATGATATAAAATGGATACTGTTATTGTTTAACGTTTTGGTAATGACATAAACGGTCACATTCTGTGAGATCTCACTGTGAGCGACTTGGTTAGAATAACTGTGATGTCTGATTACAAACTGTGAGTTACATTCGCATCTGATGAACACAGATCATACTATACAAATTTTGGCCAAACCCGATCACAAACTATGTATGTAGATCACAATTCATTTATACTAATTAATTTTAAAGCACTACAAATCCAAAAGCATCCTTAAAGTGTACAAAGTATAATTATCAATATCATCCACTCATATCCAAAAGTAATGCTTTAAATATCCATATTCTAAAATGAAGCAATACAATCACGGTTGAAAATTTAGAGGTCTAGCCGTAGAAGTTTTAAACACAAAACTTGTAATGTACTCCCGAATGAAGTCTTTGTTGGTCGATCCTGTACATGCTCATAATACTTTGCAGCTGATAAAATCAAAAGGAGTATAAATGGAAAACACTTAAACTGTTCAGCTAATCTAGCACATTCTACGCCATGTTGCTGTTAGCAAGAGGATCACCAATATAACCCTTTTGGATTTGAGATATATCACACATAAGACCCAATGCATGTTGTAGACATTACATGGGAAACATACCTACAGGAAATAATGACAACTACATTTATTATTTAAATGAAAGAAAATATAATTAAATGAAATTTCAGACATAATACCTTACTTACAGATCAAGTTCCCACCATGGTGGACATTTAAAACCCCCATAGTTTCTGCCATTGATAATCTCTATCTAGTTAGTCTGCACTTGAAGATTCGTGATTCCTTCAGGTGAATTTAGAGTATTTTTTTACATACACGAGATTACCAGAAAATTATTGCTGCTTGAAATCACATACACAGGCGCACCCGTAGAACTGCCTAAACAGATTATTCATAAAAAACCTTTTGAGTTTCTCTTGTCTACTTGATTGTTTCTTGATATTGTTGAATACCTTGAATGAAGCGAAATAGTTGAACGTTGTTTATCAAACGATTTTGACCACCTCCTTTTATAAACTTTTTCCTGCAAAATTGAAATAATATAACTGACATTAGAGTTGCAACTAATAAAAAGGCTTATTTAATAACACTATAGTAATATTTAAGCAAACCACAACTCATAATATACTGTAAACACAGTACGCAGGCATGTGAATGACATTCATAGTGTGTGAATATAGTTCACCGACTGTGAATATAGTTCACAATCTTAGTCAAACACTATGAATATTCTACACAAATGCGTTGGCAGTAAACAATTAACAAAAAACACACATTTTACACAAAGTTGCAATTCCCATTTCATAACCTACGCTTAGCATATTAATAATATAATGAATACTATGAATATTCACTGGATTGTGAAATTTGAATCCAAAAGCCATTTAATATTTACAACCAAAATTACAAACAGAGAATATTTAAGACCTTATATATAAAACCAAATGAAAACCTAACCCTAAGTATGACTATTTACAAAATAATCAAAGTAAAACCCGTACAATGAATACTTGTACAATAACAACAACACATGCTATATCAATCCAATACACACCACAAGAAGAAACAAAATACTAACAATAAATTGACATCAGATGTCACTCCAACTTTCGACAACCCCCAACCGACTGTCTTTAATTTTTAAAATGAAAAATAGAACTATTAAGAAGAAGTAGTGACCGAGTGCGACCAACAGTGACCAAATATGACCAAATGCGATGAAATATCGAATAAAATCCAAACTCACCTACGATGGTGACATAACATCAATGAAGCGGCGATCAAACTCTAGACACAATGAAGAATGATGAAGATATGATGATGAAGAGCGAAGAAGAAGACGCTGCATAGTGGAGTTTTTGAGTGTTTGGGTTTCCTTTTGCTTTTGAATTTCAAATGGTGAAGATGAAAGTGTGGTTTTGATTTTTAAAAATGGTGGTCATGCGTGTCATTGAGGCTATGAGTATAATTCACCATTTTATTATATTTCTATCTTAATTTAAAATTGCATAGTGACATTTTTGTTAATAAAATTAAAATCAAAGGGAAAAAATAGAAGTTAGGCCTATGAGATGAAAACAAACTTTATAAAGTTTAAATTTGTATAAAATTCAAATCAGGCCTATTATTTTATTTTAAACTTTACATGACCCATTTGAGAGAATTTTCACTTTTAAATAATATAAAATTGTGAAAGAATAATGGAATTCAATTTAATTTAAATTTATATTTAAATAATGTAAAGTGGTATTGAAGCATCATTTTTATATTATATTTCATTAATATAAAAAGGAAATAAAAGTTATATTTAAATTGATATTTGGTTCATTTTACTTAAATGTAAATATGGTTATTTTAAATAAAATCAATAAATATTTTTTTAAAAAATCTCATATTAATTTTTTCTTTTTATAAGATCTGGAGCTGGTAATCTATTTTTAATTATCAAAATTATAGTGTCATTTTTATTAGAGGACATTACTAGATTTAATTTATTATCAATGCTAAAATGCAGGTTTATAGGTTATAGATGTAAACTCTTACTTTAAGTTATTAACCTATTTTATGGGACAAACAAACTATTTATTAAAGAAAAATCTCTTTAATTCTCAATTAAGTGGGTACATTTCATTTCACACATTCATATGTAAATTGCAGCTAAGAGGTCAAATCTAAAAATTGAGCGATAGCTCCTAACAGGTGTGGCAGCACCATCACTTTCGGATCTAAAAATAAATAAATTTAATATGTGGTTATCCCGCCCAAAAAGGAATATAACTGTTTTTTGGTCTTCGGATACTAACATGAGCTTAGCTCCTAATGCTGGTTTCAGCCCTAACATCCCATTTTCACTATATGGATTAGAATTAAGGGCTATTACTTACAAACTAGTGAATGTGCTATTGATTTTCATTGCTTGACTTTTGAGTTGGTTTGATTTATAACCTTCTTCATAAATAAGTATTAATAAAATATTGAATTTGTTAAAAGGAATCCAATTAGATGTTATATTGTCGCAATAGGTGGGCCATGTAGGCAACTTGTGCAGTGTCGTAAACCTAACATGTAGGTCATTGGATGAGAAATTTGTTCATTAATGTTGATTGATGTACCTTGTGGCCAGTATATGAATTGATTGGTTGTTTTGCATGGTTGATTATTTATAAATAATTTTTCTATGGACACAACAGAAGTTAGTGGTGCATCTATTTATAAATCGATTTTCTGTGGGCACAGACGACTTGCTGGGGGACATGCAAGTCGTCAAGCTAGTCACGCAGTTTTAAAATTTAAATTTTTTTCTTGGACATAGATGACTGGGTGGGTGACATGCATGTTGCCAAACTAGTCGTGTAGCATCCAGAAACCCAATAAATGGACAACAACCAGAGTTGATCCCGAGAGCTACTTGTATGTCGCCTAGCAAGTGCTCTGTGATCAAATGTAGTTGAATTTCAATTTTCAATATTTTTTCGTTGGTCAAGTCTATTTGATCTTGTAGCTTAGTGTTGATTTTCAATTAATCTTTTATTTTAGTTTCCACATTTAAATTTTTGACTCCCTTCTAATTGTATGAATCATCTATTTTCCAAAAGTTATGTTTGACGAACTTACTGGTTTTGTATTTTTAGTGTTCTAAATCTTTTTAAATAAGTCAGGCAAATATTATTCTCTCTTTTAAAAATCCACCTGATGGGAATGGATTTTTAAGAGTTCTTTGAGATTGAAAATTGTTTGAAAACACCCTTACAAACGAGTTTACTCATGCTTTAAGCTTTGGGTCTAGTTGAGTGCTTTTACAAGTGTTGTCAAGATTTCTAAATGTAAGCCTTTTTTAAAAATCAACGTGTAATTTCTAAATGTTCATCATGAAGCTGATTTTATTATGTACCCATATCTTTCCAATTTCAAAATGATGTTTGATAACAATGAGAAAAGTGATTTGTCCAAAATGAAACAGACTAATACAAGTTATATGGATAGTGGTTGATAATCTACCTAAATACCTTGGGATGATTTTCTTACTTTTGATTATGATTGTAAGTGTGTTTTGATAATGTGAGTATCATTATTGGTTCATGACATTCATTGCACTTCCTACATATTCTTAATGACTAAACTAGATTATATGGTTACTTAATGAAGTATGGTTTTTATAAATTTTGACTTATCTTATTTGAATTAACTTGACATTGCTTGCGGCATAAGAACCTCCATTTTGATCATAAATAATTTTTAAAGTATTCAAATTCATATGCTGACTATAGAAACACCTGAAACTATTCGTGAAACCTATTTATTGGAATTTGTAAATCACACTTTTCATTTACTTCATTTTGATAAATGAATTTTGACTAATAAAAATATATTATATTGAGTACCTTGTTTGATTAGTTGCTCATGGTAGTTTGACATGGAGTGTTTAACATCATCATGATATCATGAAATACGTTGTCTCATGCATTACTTGATTCCTGCATCATTAGCTGGTAATACAAGTAAACCACCAAAGTAATTCCTTCCATATAAAAAAAATGTGAAAATGAAAATTTATTAGGAGTTTGATTCAATTGCGGTTTCCAATTTTAAAAAGTTGTTCTGAATGTTGAATTATTTTACCATTCTGAAAGCTTTGTTTTACAAAACCTCCAACGTTAAATGGTATACATACATAAAGATTTTACAAAAATTGATTTATCAAATAAATTGCGAAATAAAATGAATTTGTGTGTGTTAGGTATAAGGTTTGTGAACTAAGAATTTTCGTTTATGATTTTACTATTTTTTAAAATGTTTTTCCCAGGTGCGACGAAAGGATCATATGACCAAATGGAGAATATTTTTATAATAGTTATTTTTATTGTTATTTGTATATTATTTTACATATATTTGTAATTAATATTTATGTAATTGTAAACTCAATTTTATTTAGTATTTGTAAATGAAAGTTATAATCATTCATTATTCCTCACAACATAACAATTCTAATTTCTATATATTTTGTTGGGCTCGTTATTAATTTATTTATACAATCTTGATATTTTGATTAAATGATTGGTTGTCACTTAATAAAAAGAGTTTCAATTAAAAGAATTGAATTAACGATTTTGAAAAATGAAAATAGATAGCATCACTATCCTAGTCCTCAGATCGAGGTAATGACATTACATCTACCAATCACTCCAATGAGTAATCAACTCAAATTGATATGAAATGTGCAAGCTTTGTCAATCTATCCACAATCACTCATGAAGCACCATGTTTTTCTTAGGTCAATACCCTACTTTGAAATCCAAGGTTACTTGATCTCACTTTCATTACAATATCACAATCAGTTACAATAAATTGGATGGAAGTTGATGCTTTACTTTCACTTGTTGTCATGTCAAGCATCAACAAACAAATTAAAGGATGCTTCTTTTCATACTAGGCCACCAAAATTGAGCTCTTAACTTTTGAAATATTTTTATGACACCCAAATGCATAGCAAACACTTGGCTATACGCTTCTTTTAAAATTTCATCTCTAACTTCACTCACAGGAATATAAAGTTTGTCCAAAAAATAGAGGTCACCATCATCTTTATTCACAAAATTCTTAGCTACTTATCTCATTCTTCTTCAACCATTTTTCAATCTTAATCAACTAATTGAGTTTAGTAACTCTAGGTACCAAGTTCAGTCTCACTACCAGCTTATGGATTTGGATAGTAGTACTATGAAGCATCTAATGGGCTTCTAAAATTAATAGTAAAGGCCGCTAGTTCGCAATAAAATAATAGGAGTTAAATGCTTTTAATAAACTACCTGATTAAAGTAAAATATGCATGATCATCATTGATATAATTCTTTCTATTACATCTAAGTTTTGAGAAATAACAACTTAATTGTATTTGCTTAGCATGCTTAACTTGCTAGATCCAATTGCCTTTACAGGTATGTAAACATGTCAAATCTAAAAATTATGTTTTTCATTAAGAATGATACTCTAGTTAAACCATCATATGCTGTCTCCTAAACTTATAGAAAGTATTTAGAGAATAATGATGCAATTTATTTGGATCATCTCTGCATATGAGTCCGATGAGGTCATCACACATCTAAAAGAATTCTTCAATAAGGAAAAGACTAACTAATGTAAGATATTAAATTTTTTATGCAAATGATAAAGATATCTTCAGCCTATGCTTTAGGAATGAAGATAAATGGGTACATCTAAAAAAGTAAGCAAAGTGTTGTTTATTTTCTAATATATGTATGATTGAGATTAATATTGTTTTCACGAATAATAATATATGTGTATGGATATTTTATGTGGATCTTACATGTGTTTTAATGTATTGGGATTAAAAATAGTATAATGTTAAAGAAATGAGAAGTTGATTGACATAGTATTAATGCAGTAAGAGTTGTGCATGGTTCCTTCTGGAACTGCTCCAGAACCAAAAATCGGATCAAAATTGGTAATGGAACCGAAAAAGAAATAGTGATTTTGGAAATGTATCAAAATCGATACCGAAAATTATATTTTTCGATACTGATTTCAGTTCCTACGAGAAGCGATAAAGAAACTAGTTTTTTTAATTAAATAAAATATAATCGTTTTAGGTGAATTTCTTTCCTAAATCAAAACTGGTATGTCGTTCTCTTCTTTCACAATTTCTTTCTTCTTTCGAATTGTGTACCGTGGTAATAACTTTTATATAAATAATTTAACAAAATAATAATATTTTGATTTTATTTTTTTTCAGCACTATATAGTCTCAATTTTTATTTGTTTAATACAAATTTAAATAAATAAATTGTATAAAAAAATGATTATTATGATATTAAAATTTATATTTTTTAATAATTATTTAATATTATGCACACTTATTCGTAAAGTTATAGAGCTTTTAAACTTATTTTATTTAACTAGACATCAAGTTTAATTTTTTTTTTAGTGAAGCTTTTAGAATTTGTTGATTGAACAAGTTGATTATGTTGATTGAGAATCGTAGTAACTTTCTCATATGCATAGTTTTGTTGTATTATATTGGTTTTAGAATGATTATCTTCTAAATATAGATTTGAAAAAGGGTGTTTTGACTAGGATTTTTTTAATAATTATATTAATGTTGAAAATTTTAGTTATTTTTCCAAAGTCGGTACCAGAATTGTACCTAAACAATGGTACCAGCACTAGTAACGGAATCGAATTGAAACTGGTACTGAAGGTAATACTGATTCTAAGTACTAATAGTACCGATACCGGTTCCTAAAAATAATAAACTAATAATTCGATTCGGATACCAGTTCCTTCAAGATATTAGTACTATAAGCGGTCTCGCTCACCCCTAAATATAGCAAAAGTTGTTTCATTGACTGCAAATACTTATTGGTTGTCCCTACCTTTAGTACTAATTTTATATTCGGAAGAATTTTTTATGTACCCTTGATCTTAAGGAATTTAGTTTCTATCTATATAAGTTTTGTAGTAAAAGATTTAAATAGCTTTATGAAAAAATGTTGTTCTACAAAATTGTATAAAGTCTTTTATTTCTCAAGCAATATAGACAAATGTATAAGTCTTTTAGATTAAAGAAAGTTTGACATTGTTATTTCAGACATATGTGTAAAAACTTTTTTCTAATTTACAATATTTTGGTGACCTAACATGATTTGAATATGATTTTGATGCATGCGATTCTTATTTATTAAAGGAAAATGACTAAAACATATTTTAGTGGAAAATATGAACGTGCTACTAAGTTATTAAAACAAATGTATTTTAATGTACTTAATTTCATGACTATAGAAGTATGCGGTGGTTTACAATACTTCTTAACCTTTACCGACAACTATTCACGATTTGGATATTGTACTCAATGAAGTACAAAATTTGAATTTTTGAAAAGTGAATTTGAATATCAATATGGAAAAGTATCAAAATGCTTTGGTCTAAAAAAAAATCTTAAAGTTATCTAATATATTGAATAAGACTTTGTTAAAGGTTGTCTAGTCTACGACAAGACTTGCAGAATTATCAAAATTAATGTTTGTTTTTATAAGTTTTGTGATTAAACAATAGATAGATTGTTTGTTTACGGCTATTGATGAGCTTATGAAACAAATATTTAAGGATTGGTCATAAAATGATGTGAACCTTTATTGCGATAACTCTGCTGTTTTATCATGCTTATGAACAGATGTGAGATTGATATACTAAAACTATAAACTAACTATATTGTTATTAATTTGTGGTGCTTAAACTTTATTTTTAAACTATAAACTAACGATATTTGACAGAGTGCAAAGTATGCAATATTTTTAGTTAATTTCTCCTATGATTGTTGGACTAAATTGATGATTTTGGTACTTAATTCCTTTATTTGATATTTTTGTGCAGTTTGTGGATCAAATTATAAATTTGAAGGGTTATGAGTGCTGCAGAGATGATTTGTCAATTCAAAGTCCACTAAGCCAAAGATAAAGGATCTGAAGAATAAATTTTTCTTATCAACGATTTGTTTAGTTTATGCTTTTGAGTTTTAAACTTTAAGTTAGATTTTATTGGAAGATATTTGATCTCTCCTGATTTTTCTATCTTTAGCTTTTAGGTTTAAATAAGTGTTTTCAATACGATGTAAGAGACTTAGTTTTTATTTCTGAGTTCTTAGGTTATTCATTTTCTCTATACTTAGTTTTTAGAATAAGGTTTTAACTGTGCTCATAGCATCTTAAGTTGTGCCATTGGCTCTTAGCTGTGCTCATAGTCAGGTAAACCAATTTAATTCAGTAAAGTCTTCTTTCCAGTTCTATGTGTTGTGAGAATTGCTCTTAATTGTTTATGTCTTTAGTATTTATAAATTCTCTGAGTTTATTGGTTTCCAGTTGAATATGTTAATTTATTTGATTGATTAATATGGTCAATTAATTAATTGAATAGGTTAGTATCTTGCTAGTCAATAGATTAAATACGTAATTGTTTAATTGATTTGACCTAAGTAGCAATCAGTATGATACGTCGTGCTATGGGAATTTATAATCATATTTAAATAAGTGCGCTTGTTGACTTGTTTGGTATGAATTCGGGTCTTTCTATTTCTTAATGCGATCTTCGGTTGAACCTATCAGAAGCTTGTCGGGGTTATAGGTAGATTATGGGCTGATTAGAAGGCGCTTGTCCGGTCAGTCTAATATCTAAGGAAAGGTTAGGTTGTTAGGCGTGATGTCAACAGCTATAACCACGTTTATTGAATTGACATAATTTATCTAGTTTCAATTATCAACATAGAACTGGTTTGATTGACTTTGCTGGATTGTTTACTTTATCTGATTTTTAATTATTTACTTTTAGTTTGTTAATTAAATCAAATCTCAAAACACCCCAATTCCGTTTGTTCACTAAACTAGTCATTCAAAAGGTAAAATCAATCATTGTTCTATATGGGATCGACCTTGCTTGCCGCTACTATAGTTATTAACAGGACCTATTTATTTATTTTTGACAAATTATCTGATTTTTATTTATTTATTTTTAGTTTGTTAATAAAATCAAATCTCCAAACACCCCAATTCCGTTTGTTTGCTAAACTGATCATTCAAAAGGTAAAATCAATCACTATTCCCTATGGGATCGACCCTGCAGGAACTATTTATTTATTTTTGATGAATTCGACACACGTCAATATTGTTATTAATTTGCGAAATTAGTTAATAACGATTCTTAAGGTGGTAAGTGGCGAAGAGAATGCGGAGGATTGAGAGGAAGAATCGGAGATAAGGTAGGCGATAGGGAATGAAGGTCTGGTCGGGAAGAGGAATAAATCAAGTTGGGTTCGGTGAAGGGTCTCTAGAAGTGGTGGATAAAAGTGTAAAACTGGGGATGAAAAGCGATGAGAAAACGAATGTGACAAACATTTTCTTTTTGGTTGATTTTGGTAGACAAAGAGACATGTGTGAGTTACATGGTAGGAATTGTAGAGAGAAAAAAGGTTATAGAGAAGTTGTGATTAGGAATTAGAAAATTGATTATAATTAAAATAATGAAATGGGGAGGAATACGTTTACGTGGCATTGTCAAGTGTGTGTCACATGTCTAATTCTTAACCAACTTAAACTACATAACTTTTTAGTGATTCTGCTTTATTTATATATATATATATTATAGTAAAAAACAATCGCGCGTTGCGCGATAATAGTAGTTAAAATTTATATAACTTTATTTTTATTATTATAAATATTTAAATATATGAATTACTAATTAATTTATTAATATAAATATTTTTAATCAATACTCATAATTAAAAAATATATATATAATTTTAAGTTAAATTAATTGTTTGTGCTTATATTTATTTTACAAATCATCATTGGCCAATAACCAGAAGATGATGTCTTTATCATTTAAATATGTTAATATGTGATGTGAGTGAGTAATTCAGGTCTTTTCGGGTTTTAATCCATGATATTGTGCTTTTTATTTATTTTTTTGATATATATGTATGTAGAAAAAGTCGAGGTTTTTGTAATTTTTCTTTATTTTAATTTGATAAGTTGATTTGATTAATCTTTTGGATCTTTTGGAAGAGTAGTCATGTGACAAGTTTTCTTATTTGAGTCCTATGTACACATTCAATTATTTAGCATTATATATTATTATTACTATGTGAATCAAGAGCAAAAACATAATCAATATATACGTACCTATAAGTTAATTAAGAGTCAAGAAACTCGACTTCAAGCTATCTAGTTTCATGACCAAACATGCCTGTATAATTTGATCAAGCTGATTACTAATTCCACTAGAGATAACATTATAATGAAATGAATTTGAAAAAACTTGGAAGCATGATTAATAGACAATAATGATAAGATTTAAAATGATTCAAGTTTGTTATTCACTCTAACAGTCCAAATAGACATTTGAAACTACACAACTTCAAATATTTTTCATTAAAACATTGTAAATACAGAATCTAACTTAAACCCCTTATTGTAGTATATTTTGCATACCACAAATGCAACTTAGAGACAAAACAGGGTAACAAAACTGATGATAACACATTAAAGCATCCTAAAATCATTAGCTTAACCACAATAAATAATTTAATTAGAACCGCTCTAACTACTTTCTTTGAGCTCTTCTCAACTCTCTTTTCGACACAGATCTATTAATCTGATTCACTTTATACTTGTTACCATAATATTCTTCATAATTACCATCGTGAGCTTCAAATGTTGGCAATGCAGAGTGATTCTTTATTGTTGTTATCATATTATTTTGTGATAAGTCAATAATATTTTGTGATAAGTAGCTATTAGAGACAACAAGAAGGGTGGATTCTCTAGTTTTTTTGCATAAGATGAAGCATGGCCTTGAATGTTTAGTGCAGTAGCAACTTCTTGTTCTAGTTCCTATAATGATATTTACTTCATTAAGATGGTTAAGTGTAATAGATTTTATGTTTATGTAATATTGTAAGATATAAATGGATTATGTTATACCTCTTTATTGAATATTGTTTCTTTTGTGAGTACTTTTATGTCTTAATTTCTAGTGCTACATCGAGAAATATATGTGATATTCTCTTCGATTTAGACCTCCTGACTCTGAAAATTTGAAAACTTATTTGATCACATGTATAATCAAATCTTATAAGCAAACAATACTGATTAGATAAATAGACTTATTACTTTCTTTATTTTACTATTTCAATCACTTCATCATCTTTGATATCAAGCATTGGCAAACTAATAGGTCGCAAGCTAGGACTTTGTAGAGGAACTGCAAGTAAAATCAAATTAAAACTATACACATTTTGCAAAACTATGTTTAATATCTTACATATATGATATTGTGCCCCACACCTCATTTTGTAAAGCAAAAGCTATAAAGCTTCTATTTGCAGGATTCAAAATAAGAAGAATACATAAAAGACTCAACACTTAGGCCACCTATCTACAATATCTTCATCAACACCTCGCAACCATTGCCACATGTCTATTTCTATCTATCATTTCTGTTACCATAAATAACATTATAATTCATGTTAACCTTAGCAGAGTACCTCTGCTCAACTCTCTGACTTGTAGACCTCATTGGACCTTTTTGCCACATACCAATTATCTATTTTCATCCTTTTTAGCCTTGCCAGTGTTGATTTTGTGAAGCTCTTGGCTTGAACACATCCCATGACTATCTTGTTCTAATCATATAAGGGGGTTGTTGAAGTATATGAAGCTAATGTTACTACATACGTACACGAGGTCTCTATTATGATAATGAAAAGAATAAATAAATAAATATAATAAAAAGAGCACAAGACTAAGTAGGCAACATTGATCACCCGGTTTGGATGTTTCTTCTGTTCGGTGTTAGTAGCAAGCAAAACCATTCTATCAATGTTCTCCAAACTAATAAATGAAAATACAAAAATAAATGAACATGCTCTGCAAGCAATGAAATTAAATAACATAATAGAATTTCTCACAATTAATTTAATAAGAACACAATCAAAATATTTGATTAAAAGTGATGATTTATTGTCAGTGTTTTAAAAATTATAACATTGGCAATCAAGAAAAAAAATCATTTAAATCACAGAATCAACTCAACCAAGTTTAGCAAAGTTATACTTAGTGGAGGCTTTTAAATTTCTTGTTTTGGTCCTTCGCTTTCGTTTGGCCATTCATCGTTGCTCGTCGAAAATAAGCTAACAACTCCTTCTCTTGTAACCAAAATTCCAACAACATGTACAATACTTCTTTCATTTCAATTTTATAAAATAAAACCCCACATTTTTGGATCTCACAAATGGAAAACGTTATTAATGCGGAATACTAAACCACATCTTTACTGGTGTGTTCAGATGATGTGTTCGAATCTAATATAGAAACTGTCACAAAGTTACACATGGTTCCATCATCAAACAAACCCACAAAATCCACTATTAACACATCAAAACACATGTCAAAATCTAAATAATGCTTAGGAGAGAAAGCATTGTTGTATCTAAAACCTAATGGTGACTCTTTTTAAATTCCTTAGCAATATCAAATAATCAAATAATTGGATTGAATAAATAAATAAGTAAATAACTAAAAGAAAATAAACATGGTAATATAGAAAAAATTATACGTAAATATCCCCCATCAATACTCGACAGAGAAATAATAGAAATCACATAGGTAGAAGATGATGTGAATAGATAAATAATAGAGAAAAATAGATGGTGCAAAAAATTAAATGAGAAGTCAACAAAACTTATGCACATGAAATCTCCACTACTTCATCTAATAATTAACTTTCGTCATTTGCAATAAAAACATACACGCATCTCTGTTACCAACATTGAAACCATAATGTGTTTTCTCTCCAACATATAAGTAATTTTTAGCAAATTTGGTTGTCCTGTACAACACATCAAGTGATTAAATCTTCATAACCATGTCTATTTGTAATAATTAATATCTTACTATTTGAATATTAAATTGTATTCTTGCTACCAAATGAAACCAGAAAATTAATATTTTTGGAGATATATATATATATATATTACTTCCCTACAAATTGGATGCTATACAAAGAAAAACTCTAGTCAAAGTTAAAGTTATTATAAATTTTGAAATTGTATCTTCCATTTAAAAACTTGATAGAATATATTATTTTTGTAAAATTTAAAATCCATTTCATGAGGAAGAAAGTAAAATATTTTAGTTTTCATATCTAAACCTCTCTATAATGACTAAGAGATTTTCTAATAACCTCTAAATTCAAGATTCATTGACTAAGACTTCATAAATACGGAGCTAACGCCTGTATGAACAAAAAATAGTTATTAAAAAAATAATAATAACAAAACTTCAAATTTATCAATAATTTTTAAACTCACCAAACTTATAAACTCAATGACATATTTACTCTTTCTCTCATTGAATGCGAAGCAGGTGACTTGAGAAATTGAGGTACACTGAATGGTTGTTGAGGTGAAAAATATCCAATTATAGGAGGGATCATCTCATTTATCCATTTCAACTTTTTGTTGTGTCTACATAATTTGAATAGAGTGTGAAATAGTCTTAACATGATTATTATGATTGCATTGTATTTTATTTTATTACTTAAATACCTGCATGTAGGTACACACACAGAAAAGCAAGTCCGAAATTCAATACTTTGAAACTAAGAGGTTTTGGTAGGAGAAGTAAGGAAATCACTTACCTTCAGTAGACCAAATCAGGCAAACATCTCATCAAGGCAGCAGCTCCATAGAGTTCTTCAATTCCAAGAATGCATGCAAACAAGGAACATATATAGGCAAGGTCTACATGACCATAGAGGAAATCATAATCCAATCAAATATATAGGAAGTTGATAAGCCATGATGTTCAACTAGAGAAGCAAAGAAGAATTCCAAGTACATGGCTTAGTAGGTGTTTTTACTTGGTCAAAGCTTGTTTTCCTAGAAATTAGGATTTATTGTTTTTTTTTTTTCTGATTTCATATATTTGTTGAAGCCTACTTATCAGGAACATAGTTGATATACACGTCTCTGATATGTAGGAGTAGCTTTTATTCAGTTTGTTCATTCAACATCTATTTAAACTTAGTGAAGTATTAATAAAAAGCAAGCTATTTCAATCAAAGTTTTCTATTGGTTTATTCTTGCCACAAATAGAATTTAATAGCTTTGACTAGGACCTGACAATGGTATTAGAGCTATGACCACCAAAAATGAGCATATTGAGAACCTTGAAGCTAGCGTCGGAGGACTCCAGAATAGTCTCGATGTTATAGAGAAAGTGTTACTGATAAGCTACACCACATAGAAGAGACTATCGACAAACTTTCTGATTTCATCTTGTCTCGCAATGGTTCATCATCTAGAAGTGGTACCAAGCCACAGATCACAACCACTCCTCCATGAGGAGGCAGCCGCAATTCAATCGATGTCACCCGAACGGACACTTCTCAACCCTTGTTTTCTTCTAAACTTGCAAAACTTGAGTTTCCTAAATTTTCTGGAGATGACCCAACAGAATGGTTCACCCGTGTACAACAATTTTTTGAATATCAAGGCACGAACGAAGCTCAAAAGGTGGCTTTAGCATCGTTTCACTTAGAAGGGGAAGTCAGTCAATGGTGGCAGCGACTTCAGCGAACATACCGAGAGGAATAAGTGAATGTGACATGGAAAGTTTTCCATGACGAGCTTTGGGCCTGGTTTAGGCCTCTTGATAGAGAAGATTTTGATGAAGCATTATAAAAAATCAAACAAGTTGGCTCATTGCGTGATTATCAGAAAGAGTTTGAACGCTTAGGCAACCGCGTACATGGATGGACACAAAAAGCACTCATCGGAACATTTATAGGAGGATTGAAGTCTGAAATTGCTGATGGAATTCACATGTTTAAGCCTTAATCTCTAAAGGAAGCCATCAGTTTAGCTCGAATGCGGGATGAGCAATTAACTCGCCAACGACAATCATTCCGCACATGTCAAACCATAGATGTAGCATCACCAATAAAATTCCGCAACTCTTCAACTTTAAAAAAATGACATGGAATGAAATGCAAAAACGACGTGCTCAGGGATTGTGTTTCAATTGTGATGATAAATTCAGAGCGGGACATTGATGCAAAGGACCTCAGTTGTTGATTTTAGAGGGCGATACCGAAGAGATCGATCACGACGAGCATGAGGTCTCTCCTGAAATCACTCTACATGCACTCTCTAGTTGGTCTAGTTATCACACTATGCGGGTGAAAGGTACGATTGGGCAACAAGAAGTGACCATTCTAATTGATAGTAGATCGACTCACAACTTTATTTATGATCAAATGGTCAATATTCTCCATCTGCCAATCACACCCACAGAGCCGTTTGATGTCAAAGTAGCAGATGATAAGCCAATGACATGTTAAGAAAAATTCACTAAAGTTCCTGTTATGCTCCAAGGTAATTTATTTGAACTCACATTGTTTGCCTTTCCTTTAAAAGGACTGGATATGGTACTAGGAATGCAGTGGCTCGCTAAGCCAGGGACAATGACCAGCAATTGGAAGAAGCTTACCATGGAATTCCAATGGACTAATCAAACATGTCAGTTACAAGGAATTGATGCTTGCAGCTCAATCAGCATCTGTTCAAGTTCTATCTAAAGATGCTAAACTAGGAGGAATCTTGTTTGCATTGTGTATTCAACAACAGACAGTCTTCCCATCTTCTCACATGCAGCCAGACATGGAACAACTTATACAATAATACTCGGAGTTGTTTAACGAGCCAACCCAACTGCCGTCATCTCGAGAGGTAGACCATCGCATTATTCTAAAATAATGAGTTGATCCTGTCAATGTGTGCCCTAATCGCTACGCCTACTTCCAAAAGGCAGAAATTTAAAAGTCAATCTATGACATGTTGCAAATAGGTTTAATCCGTTCCACCACCAGTCCCTTCTCTTCCCCTGTGTTATTGGTTAAAAAGAAAGACGGTTCATGGCGATTTTGCACTAATTATCGAGCACTGAATGCAGTTACTATCAAAGACCGCTTCCCTATTCCTACCGTTGATGATATGCTTGACGAACTTCATGAAGCTGCCTACTTCACAAATTAGATTTATGGGCAGGATATCATCAGATACGCATTCACCTAGCTGACATTCATACAACTGCTTTTAGAACCTATAATAGCCATTGTGAATATTTGGTAATGCCATTTGGTCTATGCAATGCACCATCCACTTTTCAAGCACTTATGAATGCTATATTTCGACCATACCTTCGTAAGTTTATTCTGGTTTTCTTTGATGATATTTTGATATGTAGTCGAAATTGGAAAGCTCACCTTGAACATATCCAGATAGTATTTGACATTCTTCGACAACATAATTTAGTTGTCAAATACAACAAATGTGCATTTGGACTTCTAGAGCTGGAATACTTGGGGCATATTGTGACTTCTAATGGGGTTAAGATGGATCAGAGAAAAGTCATGGCTATGTTGAGTTGGCCTGAACTTACTTATATACCTGAGCTTCGTGGTTTTTTAGGCCTTACAAGATATTACAGAAAGTTTGTTCGCAACTATGGCATCTTTGCCTAACCGTTAATAAATTTGTTAAAAAGGGAAGTTTCAACTGGTCTCAAGAAGCAGGAGCAGCATTCCAAGAGCTTAAACATGCAATGACTACCACTCCAACCCTTGCAATGTCAGTTTTCACTCAACTATTCACAATTGAAACTGATGCATCTGGAGAAGGCATCGGCGTAGTGTTGACACAAAATTAGAGGCCTCTTGCATTCATGAGTCGTGCTTTAGGAGTTACGTAGAAATCATGGTCCATTTATGCAAAGAATTGCTTGCAATTATTCATGCAAATCATATTTGGAGACCTTATTTGTTAGGTCAGAAATTCTACATCCATACTGACCAGCGTAGCCTCAAACATTGGTTGGAATAATGAATCAACACCCCGGAATAGCAGTGATGGATTACCAAATTGTTGGACTATGATTATGAGATTCGGTATTTACAAGGCAAAGAAAATAATGTCGCTGATGCGTTATCCATAGTAGCTAGAAGTCTAATACTTGGTACTTTATCGGCACCGCATACATCAATATGGGATGCCATTAAAGCTGAGTCTGTTCATAATTCCTACATGAACAAACTTTCCAAATTAGTTGAGGATAAACCGGGTAAGCCATATAGTCATCATAATGGGTTGATTTGCTACAATAATAGAGTGGTAATCCCTCCACATTCATCAATTGTTTCCAAATTACTTCATGAATTCCATGATACTAAGATGGGTGGTCATTCTGGAGTTTTACGAACTTATAGACGATTGGCACAATTGTTCTATTGGTTATCCATGTTTCGTGCAGTGAAGACTTATGTGGAATCGTGTAATATCTGTCAACAAGTAAAGTCATCTACTTTATCTCCAGTTGGTCTTCTCCAGCCACTACCTATTCCATGCTAGGTATGGGAAGACATAACTCTTTACTTCATTGATGACTTGCCTTCCTCTTTTGGAAAATCTTCAATTATGGTGGTAGTTGACAGATTAAGTAAAACAACTCATTTAATGGCCCTAACTCACCCATATACTGCTAAGACAATGGCTAAATAGTTTGTACAGGGCGTTGTCAAATTACATTGAATGCCACGAACCATTGTCAGTGATCGTGATCTGATTTTTATTAGTCGATTTTGGCAAGAATATTTTACTCTTTCAGGACTCAGCTCAAGATGAGTTCAGCTTATCATCCGCAGACCGATGGTCAAATCGAAGTTATTAATCATTGTTTGGAGCAGTATCTTCGCTGTTTTGTATCCTAACAGCCGCGCAGATGGGTTACTTTCCTTGCATGGGAAAAATTTTTGTATAATACTTCTTTACATGCATCAATTAGAATGACCCCATTTCAAGCCTTGTATGGTCGACTTCCTCCGTCTATACCTTATTATCATGAAGGGAATACACCTTTTCACGAAGTAGACTACAGCTTGATGGATCGTGATGCCATACTTTATAAGCTCAAAACTAATTTAGCTGCTGCCAATAATAGGATGAAGCAATTGGTGGATGCTAAACGTCGAGATGTCAAACTAAATGTTGGTGATTTTGTGTTTGTCAAGTTGCAACCATATCGTCAACAATTAGTGTTTCGAAGGGTGTATCAGAAGCTGGCAAACCGGTTCTATGGACCATATCAAATTGAAGAGAAGCGTGGACATATTGCTTACAAACTTCGCATGCCTCCTGGATCACGAATTCATCCGGTCTTCTATGTTTCATTATTAAAACAAAAAATTGAAGATAGAACAACTAGCTCTTTTGACTTGCCTCAAGTGGATGATGATGGATGCTTTATTTTGGAGCCTGAGAAAATATTAGACACATGTTGGATTCGAGCAGGTTCAAAATTTTTTGAGCAAAACTTGATTAAGTGGAAAATTTTGCCAAATGAGGATGCTACATGGGAAATTTTGGAAGATTTGCAAACCAACTTTGCTCCTTTCAACCTTGAGGACAAGGTTTGTATTGGTGGGGAAGGTGATGATAAGCCACGACGTTCAACTAGAGTAGCAAAGAAGAATTCCAAGTACATTGCTTAGAAGGTATTTTTACTTGTTTAAAGCTTTCTTTCATAGAAATTAGGATTTATGATTTTTGTTCTGTTTTGATTTATTTGTTGAAGCCTACTTATCAGGAATATAGTTGATATACACGTCTATGATATGTAGGAGTAGTTTTTATTCAGTTTGTTCATTCAGCATCTATTTAAACTCAGTCAAGTATCAATAAAAAGCAAGCTATTTCAATCAAAATTGTCTTTTGGTTTATTATTGCCACAAATAGAATTTAGTAGCTTTGACTGGGACCTAACAGAACAGAAGTTTAAGGTTAAAAAATGTGAATGTGTGAGCACATACCATAATGGATTTATCACACATTTTCATTTGTATGTTAATTTCATATTGCAAGAAAGTGAATTGAAACCACTGAATTACCAAAGCAGCAAAAAACTTGGAAGTGAGTTCAAATAACATAAATTAGTAGAAAATATATAAGCTCTCGAAAGAAGTTTTTACATGCATTCTGCAACAGTGGGAATAGTATAGAATCAAATGAGGAAAAAAAACTCAATATAACAACAATTTTCTTATAAGAAGACAAATTAATAAGTGGAATTTAGAATGAATAAAACTTAAGTTAAAAAAAAACCAATAAACATGATGCATAACAGACAGTGTAGAGATTTTAACCTAGTTCGCTTTTTTCCTTAAACATCATTCTCCTCTTTTTCTTCCTCTTCATCATCATCTTCTTCTTTTTCCACTTCTTCTTCCTCTTTTTATCTCCAAGATCCTTTTCTTCTCCTTCCACTTCCTCTTTGTGGTTTTCTTTATCATGCTCTACTTCTTGGCTTTCATAGGTTGGTAGTATCTGCAGAATTGTCACAACTATCTTCCGCTTTTCATTTTCTAAATTTTTTTAATACTTTTGCACATACAATTTGATTAAATGACAAAATTACATAAATTAACTCAAAAGGTTGAATGAGAGGGTCCACTACAGCATACCATCAGAGAAATTATGTGGTACTCAATGAAATCTAAATTCTGTCACGTGACTTCATGTTGAAAATCCAAAAACTATAAATATATTACAATAATCCAAATGGAGGAACAAATAGATGATATCACGAAAGTACCATTTGCTACACTCAAACGCAAAGTATGCTCAGTTAAAACTTCATTCATTTTAAATGTGTAAATAGATTTTAAATGGAAGAGGGCTTGTAATATATGATCATATATATGATTTTTCCTGAATCGTGCAAACTATTTTCTCGAATATAATCCCACAATTCTTCACAACCTGAGAACATAGTGCAATAAGGAAAGAAGTCAGGTACTCTTTTCTATTAGGGAAAAATATAGAAAACAAATTAGTAGTGTACCATCTAAAATCTAATTTCAAATCTATAGTTGGAATTCCTTATCAATATCAAATAATCAAATTATTGAATTGAATTAAAAAAATAAAATAAAATAAAATTGTAATATAAAGAAAAAGTTATACTTGGATGTTCTCCTTCAATAAACCACATAGAAATAATTACATAAGTAGAAGATGATATTAGTAGAAAAATAATAGAGAAAAAAGAGATAGTGTAGAATATGAAATGAGAAGTTACGAATTCGTTGCAAAATTAACTAGGATACATCCACTACGTGTAACATTTATAATATATAGATGTTTTCAAAAAACAGTTATTAAGGGTGAAAGAAAATGGACATTGACGAACATTAAACAAAACCTACATAATCTATATATATATATATATATATATATAAAAAGTGGAACTCTCAAGCGGGCCCACGAAGTTGACGTGGCATGCTTGAGAGTTAAGTGTTGGGTAGAAAAACCACTAAAATGAGAGATTTTGAAATTCGATCATGTTTAACCAATGAATAACTTACATGTGTCCTTCATTCCAAATGTCTCCCTTTCTATTTATTCTTCTCCTATTAATTTCATTATGACCTTTTATTTCCAATTCTCACTAGGTTCTAATTTTCATGATAGTTAACCTTTTGTTTTCAATTCTCACTGAGTTTTAATTCCTACAAATAATTTTCTACCTTTCACACTTTCAAATTTGTGTAACTTTCATTTTATGCTTCTTCCTGATTTCACTCGCTTTCAATGTTGAGTAGCAGAAGAAATCTGAGTAGGTTTTGATTTTCTGCTAATTGTCATGGTTCCTGATAATATCGAGGTAATTTTATATATATTTCAATGGTTACTGTTCTTGAAATTTGAGTTCTGATTTTGGTTAATGACTATTATTTTTCAATTGGATTGTTGTGTTTGCTGAGATGTGAACAAAGTTTTGATTTTGATTTTTTTTTGTTCATTTTGGTTTGGTGTGAATTTTTGTTTTTATTTTATGTTCTTGTGTTTATGATATTTATCCGTGTTGTTATTCAATTCGTTTAATGAATTTTTGTTCATGATATCGTGATATTTGTGCTGATTTCAATTTTTCTCTGATTATGGTTTATGACGTGGTGATTTTCTTGTATTAGGGGTTGTGATGCTTTGATTTATCCACTTCTTCTAGTTAAGGCTTTAGATTTTCGCAGAGAATGTGAATCGATTGCAGAGGCTTCTGCTCAATTCCTCCGCCAGCCTCTTCCGGTCGAAAAAGCAAGAAGCTCAGGATTGTCTACTGAAAGCTCTCTTGTGAGGGTTTTTCATATAAGATTGAGCTCATTCTCTTCTCTTTCTAGGCAAACAAACCTTTTTTCCTTTATTTAGGTTTTTTCCCTTATATTAAATGTTAGAAAACGATGTTGATTGATGTAGTATACTAGCAAAGATTGATAAATCTGCTATCATTATATCATGTATTTGTGTCATCGTTTTATTTCTTGATTTATACTGGCATCTAGAATTTTCTTTAGTATCGCAAATTGAGGATTTATGTTCATCCGATTTATAGAATTAATTTTATGAATATCTTATTCCTCTATTATTTTAAATAATAACATGTTTTTTTAAAAAGACAAAAGTGAAAACTTTTATAAATCAATAAAATCAATTCTGTAGAATCTCACAAATAACCCACTAAAAAAACATTACTATAAAATTCTTATAATCCCAATAAAAAAAATTATTATAAAATTATATAGAAATTTAATATTTATTATTATCGAATAAATTGTAAATTAATATATCTGTGTGTGTAAATTCTATGAATATTTTTAAAAAGTGTATAAGTTCTTAAAGTGTCTAAATCTATATAATTACATTTGAACTATTTAATGTTTATTATTTGTCTTTAAATTTAGTAACTTTTCCTCCTTAATAAAATTAAGACCCGTTAACTATTAGGATAAAACAATTTAGATTTCTTATCTTTTTATATAGTTAAATCTTATATCTATTAATAATTAAATAATTAAATTATGATAACTAAAATTTGTATAGTAAATCATTTAATTATACAAATGATGGTCATGGAACTCTATATCAATTGAGTTACTTTATATTGAAACTTGGACTCAATTGGACAAAATATTTGTCTCTTAATGTATTTATGTTTTTGAAATATGATGTTTTCTATTCTAAAGAGACAATGTTATATTTACATAGGTCAAATTTAATAAATTGTAAAAATAAATAAATAAATAAATAATTTTCCTATGTCTATAAACTTCAATTGTATTAAATAAAATTAAGATACTATAATATTATTACCAATTCCATTATAATATTTTAAATTGAACAAATTTAATTAATTTAAATAAAAATTTTAATGGATCTTTTCATATATTTTAATTTACATGACATTACTAATTACTAATTAAATTTGTAAATAATATCTTTAATTGAAAAAAAAATTAGATATTCATTCATGATTAAAATTAAAAAATTGTCCATTTACCTAATTTAATTAGATATCCATTCGTATTATATATATATATATATATATATATATATATATTAATTCTATCCAATCAGATATCCATTTGTGTTATATATATAAATATTTAAATAAAATCCGAATTAATAATATTTAACTTATCAAAATTAAAATAAGATGTCAACATTAATTATTCCACTAAAACTATTTACGTTTCTCTAATTTAATAAATTTTCATCTTTTCATATGTTGTAACTTATAAACACTAACATTTTCATAAAATCTAAATCTCATGAATAACATTAAATGACTAGGCTTGAAGTTTAAAGTTATGTTCATCCCTTATACTATAAATACATAAAAAAAATTAAAATTAAAAAAAAAAAACAACTTATCACTTTCACTTTATTTAGTAATAAAGACACGTCGGTTTTTAAATCTCATCTTATTAACACAGTAGTTCATTCTAGTCTTATATTTATATAATTAGCCATGACCCTTGTTCTCTTTTGGTGTACAAAATCTTACACATTCTATAATCATATAAAACATAAATGAATCTCATTCCCACAATTACATGATTGGAATGGTATAACCATGCATGTTTACAAATTTCACATAAGAACAGATGTAGAATGGATTTTATATGACTTCTTAATGCTAAGAATGTTATTGTTTCATTTTCATTATTAGTTTTCTTTATTAAATAAGTTCTATTGGAAAATTTTCAATTTTAATAGTTTGATTTATTGTTCATATTTATTCATTTCATTATCTGTTTAAAAAAAATGATATTCAATGTTGCGCAATGCGCGGGTTCAGTATACTAGTTCAAATTATAATTAGACACGTGGCAACGTTCAAATTATAATTAGACACGTGACACATTATAATTAGACAATTGCTATGTGGTTGCCACGTGTCAAATTCTTAAGAGCAGTAATCTAAGTTAGTTTGCTATATATATATATATTATTTATTTATTGAAAAGCTAACCATTTGGTAAAGTTGACTTTTGGTCAACCCTAAATAATTTGGTCAAATTTGATTTTTAACATCTCAAAATCAAAATCTCTTATATTATTACGATCTCAAATTTTGATTTTTTACACTAGAGAATTCATTAAATTGAGTCTAACTACTAGACTGCAATTACAATATTACATTATATAATCAAATTAGAGTAAAAATAGAATGAGGAAGTGGAATTGGTTTGAAAGTTTAACTTGCAATGAAAAAATATGTGATTACATAAGAAGTTCTTGGAATATTGGTGTATGTGTATGGTAGACCCTCTAATATACAAAACAGTTAAATTCTTTAAAAGATGTAAAATAATAAATAAAATATAATATTTCCTAATAATCCGTAAGGAATTATCAAATTTAAAAGAGAAAATTAAAAAAATAAAAGTGTAAAATGGGTAGATGTTACGATTTTTATCTTTAATAAATATAGCCGTTGTAATTTTATTTAGTTTTATGAATGAAATTGAAGTTAACAACATTTTATTTTATTTATTATTATTATTTTTTTAGTATAATAAGGTCATCTACACATTCAGGTTTCAAAGTTCAAGTGAATTTTCATTTATAGTAAATTAGGATCCAACATTCACGTAAAGAGATTATTGATAGATAGGAGATAGATACTGCAAGGTTGTTTGGTATACAAAATAAAAATGTAATTTTTATATAGAAAAGTTTCCCTATATATGTAGAGATTCCAAATTTAAAAGTTTGCAACATTTATATAGAACGGTGATAAATTCTTAATAGTTACAAATTGAAGTAAATAAAAATGTATTTTTTTTTAATTCTAGTCATTTATAAAAAATAATTAAATAATTTTGTCTCTATATATTTTTAAATATTTAATATTTTATATTTTTATGGTTTGAAAAAGAAATATAAAGTTATATTTTATTTATTTTTATTAGTTTTTTTCTTAAATAAAATATTGTTATGATGCTACAACCAGTAAAATCTGCCATGGCAGTTGAAAAAAAAAGTGATGTATGGAAGTGGAGTGGTGTATCGTTGGGAATCTCCAACTTCATTATCACAAATTTTTTATATTGGAAATTCAAATACTAAACTGGAAAGATGTCAAAATATCTCACCTTATCAATATCCAAAATTTAAAAATAACAGAAATCAAATCGAATTCTCAAACATATATATATATATATGATGTACATTAGTGTTCACCCAATCAGCAATCACTAATTAAACTAAAATGAAGTTATTGTTAGTTCATTTCACGTGTTTGATACTGGTCGTATCATCATCACTAGCCGACCACGACGAATTCGAAACTCATGAACAATGGATGGCACGACACAATCGTGTGTATGAAACTCAGCATCACAAAAAGCATCGTGCTCTTATTTACTATCAAAACCTTGCTCGCATTAAAGCTTTCAACAGCAAACCCAACACCACTTACAAACTCGCCGTCAATGAATTCGCGGATCTCACCCACCAAGAGTTCCGTAAATACCACGCGCCACCCATCCAAGCCCCAACCCAAGCAGCATTCTCCTCCGCCGCCGCTTTTCCCACCTCCGCCTCCGACACTCCGCTCCCCGAAAGCATCGACTGGAGAGACTACGGCGCTGTCACCTCCCCCAAAGCCCAAGAACAATGCGGTCAGTAATCTAAAACAAAACAAAACAAAACAAAACTTCCTTTATGTCTAAATTTTGTTTTGCTGTGTGAATTCAGGGTGCTGCTGGGCGTTTTCAGCGATATCAGCAGTAGAAGGAATAACAAAAATAAAAACCGGGAACGTAACGTCGCTGTCCGCACAAGAGCTAGTGGACTGTACACGAACCCACGCCGCGGGCGGCAATTGCGATACTGGAATAACGACTTCAGGGTACGGCTTCATAATGGAAAACGGAGGAGTAGCAACTGAGGAAAGCTACCCATTCATAGCGGTCCAAAACCCAACCTGCAAAGCCAACAATTTTGTTGATCGTATGGGAGCTATAAATGGGTATGTGCAGGTTACACAAAATGATGAACAGGCTTTAAAGAGAGCGGTGGCGCAACAACCCGTGTCGGTTTTGTTCGACGCTCATGATCCGAATTTCCAGTTTCTGGGAAAAGGAGTGTATTCGGGGCCGTGTGGGTTCAATGTCAACCATGCTGTGGCTGCTATTGGGTATGGCGAAGAGAATGGCGTTAAGTATTGGTTGATTAAGAATTCTTGGGGTACCTCTTGGGGCGATGGAGGATTCACCAAGTTTCTTAGAGATGTTCCTTACAGTCAAGGTCTTTGTAGCGTTGCCACCTGGGCTACTTACCCTGTTATAGAATAGAATAGATCTAGTCTTCTTTTTAGGTAAGTAAGAAAAGAAGCTTTTGTTTTAGTATGGTTCCCTATCGTGTAATCAAATAATTTAAATGAATAATACTAGTGAAATCACTTTTTAATCATTTTTCTTTTTTAATTTTTATTTTTTAATATATGTTTTTAACAATTTGATTTTCCAATGATACGAAGCCCAAAATTTTTTTACAGTTTTTACACAACACTAGGTGCCTTCATTTAAGCTTTTTTCCTTTTTAACTTAAAATTTTACAAAGTATTCTAGTAGATAAGTTGAATATTAAAACATATTTATATTTGTTAAAATAAATTTAATGTATTTATAATAATTAAAATTAAAATATTCCAATTCTTTAAATTTATTTAATTTCAATTTGTTTTAAACATAAATTTTATAATTTAAATAATTTCAAATTTTAAAAAATATATTTGAATAATAATTTTCTATATATTTTTTAATTCTTTTCATAAAATTTACATTTAGATTTTTAATTGGAATTTTAATTTATTAAAAGTTTAAAGTAATATTATCATTTAATTTAAGATAATAAATGTAAATTAGAATATTATTTAAAATATAATTAATTTATTAATTAACTTAATTTCATCAAAATTTTAACTTATAAAATAATTTACAAATATATTTTAAAATAAAACTAACTTAACCATAATAACCTTTATCAAACATTTTATTTAATTTCAATATTTTATATAATAAAAAGTTTAACAAATAATTTACTTATTAAATTCATATATTTCTTTCTATTTTTTTTATAGCTACAAAACTTCACCCATTTCATCTACATTTAAATTTTTTTAATATAAATTAAATTAACAATTAAATTTTAAATAAACTATTAGATATCTGTTTAAAAATAATAATTTAATTAATTACAAATTAAAAGATTAATAAATTAAAATAATATTAAAATTTGAGTTGAAAATTATTTCAATTAGTTTTTGAAAATAATTTTTTTAATTAATTTAAACATTAATACAATTTTAAATGCAAACGTACATTTGGTTTTACTTTAATTTATTAATTTTTAAAACTTAATATAATAATTTAAAATAGTAATTAACATTAAAATTATTGAAATCATATAATTACTAGAAATTTATTTATTAAAATAAATTTTAACTTTTAATTTAATTAATTTTCTATATAATATTATATTATTCCCCCACTTTCACATTTCTTTCATTACTAAGATTATACCACCTGCAAGACAGGTGCCACAGAAATATATTTATTTTTTAAAATTAAATTTAAAATAATATTATTAATTTATAATTAACTTATTCATAAAATTTCATTTCTAATATAATTTTGTATAATTCCCTAAAATTTATTTTTTAAAATATTAATAATTTCTATGATTTTTTTAATAATATTATTAATAATAAATTTTAAAAATAAATGAATCTAATAATATATTATATATAAAAATTTATATGGTAAATATTTCTCATAAGTTATATACATATGTATTGATTATAAATTAATTTTTTTTATATTTATTTTATATTAATAAATTTAAATAATAAATATCAATTAGGATTTATAGTAATGGAAATATGAAAATTGTAATTTAGGTGTTATTGAAAATTTAAAAAATATATATAGCGCAAAAGATTATATTAACAATTTATATTTATGAGAAATTATCAATTAAACTCAAGAAGAGGTGGAAACTTCAATAAACATAAATACCCTATAGTAGTTTCAAAACTACACCAATAAAGTAGGAAAATTTTCATAAATAGCACAAAAGAACTTTGAGTTAAGTTTAAAGGCCATGAAAATTAATTTTGAACTTATAAGCTTTGTAAAAGGGTTTTTCTATACCAAATGATCTTTTTGGAATTTTCTACTCTTTTCAATTAAAAAAATTGATATAATATATAGGAGATAAAAAAAACAAACTGAATTCCATATTTGCTCTCCATTTAAAAAATAAAATTACTAACATGCCCATATAAATATTAATGCATTCAAAATGCACCCACTCATCCACAACAAATAAAATAAATATTTTGATTATTCACTCTCAAGCTCCGTTGTTCCTCAATCTTTCAATGGTGGCGAGGTATTTCAATTAATTGGTGAAGAGATTACAAACGTGTGTTAAATAGAAACTTCCGTTAGCATCCTTATTCAATTATCAATTATATTTGTATTAGGGTTTCCCTATTTTGTTTCTAGGGTTTATAGTTTATGTTGGGTTGGTAAAATAGTGAATATTTGAAGGATCAAAATAGGGTGTCGGTGTAGTTTTAATGGTTACATTTATTTGGTTTAATTGACTACGATATGATTTGTGAATTTCGGTTTGGTTGATTTTGGTGGGATTTGTGTTATTGGTTTGGTGCTTATTTCATTTGGTGGTTTTATTTAAATTTGGCAAAAGTGAAATTTATAGCTATTATTGAAATTGATCTGAAGGGATTTGCTTTTGGCTACCATTATTTGGTGTAGGTTGATTTTTTTAGTATGTATAAGAGTGGATAGAAGTTATGAATCTGATTGATATTGTGTATCTTTACGATGAGATTTTTTATGGGGATAGTTATATAGTGGTAAAGGCATTATTGTCATACTTCCTAAGGATGTTACATTTAATCAAATAGTTGATAGAGCTAATGTGAATAGGGAAATTGATAGGAATAAGTTCAATTTGAGGTTATTTTATTTTCTTAATACTCCGGATGGTTGGATGATGGGGGTTGAAATGGTAGATGAAGATGATGTAGGTTATGTGATGTGTGAAGAACACAAATTTGTCCATGAGGAAAAAGTGGAGAGGATTATGGTTGAACTGGTAACCAATATGGACTATAGAATATCTGTCGATGTCAATTTTTGCGATGAGGATTTATGTAAATTAAATGACACTGGTGTTTTAGGTGCTTTTGATTCCGTTCCAACAAATTTTGATGATGATGAAGATGAGGACAACGATAATTTTGTTGTTGATGATGTTATAGACAGAAATGGTACCAGACAATGACAATGGCATAGGAAATGGAAATAACAATGACAATGGCAATTAGAATTGTTATGGTATTAATGGAAGAGAGGTTGTTAGTGATGGATTTGCCAGTAGTTCAAGTGTAAATGGATGTCAAATATGGGAGCTACTAGGGATCGATAGCTTTGGTTTTAAAGAGGTTAAAGAATACGCTTTATTCACACTGTATGCCTTGAGTGGCCTTACTCTAGGTTCTATATTTTAGAGTAAAGAGGCCATGATTCATTCTGTGAGGCGATTTGCTCAAGAGAATAAGCTTTCACTTTTTCTATTACGCTCAAATAAAAAGAGATTGGAAGTGGTATGCACGGAGATGAAGAAGGGACGCAAATTTGCTTTTAGAGCAATGAAAAGCAATGTTCATTCTCTTTTGTTTCATGTGAAATATTTTAATCCCAACTGCACGTACCTTTGTGATCTAGATAGAGGAGGATGGTGACTGCGAAGGTTATTGGCTCTTTTTTCGCCTTTCGGGTCGCTGACTCAAAATTTAGTCCCTCCATAATAATGAGCGATGTTCGAGCCTGATGGGCACTTCGATTGTGGTATAGCAAGACTTAGAGAGCTTTACAATATGCTGAGCAATTTTTGGTAAGAACATAACCCATTTTAATGGTGTTTTAATGGTTTTTGATGTTCAAGCACCCTTTAATTTGTTATTAAGTGTGGTAGATGCTTCCATAGGGTAGTTTTGTTATTTAAATCTCTAAAAACCATTTATATTGAGCCCTAGAGTAGTTATGTGTCACCAATTGGTTAATTGATGCTATGTTGTGGTATATTGTTGTGATTGTATTGTGTATATTGCCAATAGGCAATATTGGTGACGGAGTGCACTAACCGGAAGCAGGCTAGCTTTTGGGTCTTTGGAGGGAAGGTTAGCAATCTCTTTTTTAGCTCTATATATTGGGTGATGTTTTTTTATTGTGTGATTGCATAAATTGGTTAAAAGCATGCTCACCATACTTGCTATATGTGGATATTATATGAGATGATAGGTTTTGAATATTGGTAATTAATGCTAGTATGATAATAGAAATGGTTGTTGAACATTGATGGTGTGGTGGTTACAGAACTTTAATTGCTTAAATTGAATTCATGAAACTCTCTATGTGTGGATTGTGAAGAATGGCTATGTGAATATTGGTGATGATATATTCCTCTTATGGCTAAATGTGTTGGATTGTTGAGTTTAATCCACCTATTGTTGAAAGACTAAAGAAACGTGATTATGAACTTTGATCAAATGGTTAGAGACTTGTTGTGTTGTGATGAATTCATTAAAGAACTAAATGACCTTAATTGTAACTAATTAGTGAAGGTAGTGGCATGCCATAGGGTAATAATGAAAATTCTTAACATGTGTATACATGAATGATAATTTGGCATTGGGGCAAAAAGCAAACGAATTGAGTGACGACTCCTAACAGGTGTGACGACACCACCACCTTTGGGCCTAATGATTGAATCCAAAGGTAGATGACTGACTCGAGGAAGACTAAATCAGCTCTATTGATTATTGGTCTTCGGACCCTAACAAGAGTTTGGTTCTAAAATGATGGCTTCGGCCCTAACGACCCGATTTCACTCAATATGTTAGAGCTAAGGGCATCTAAATGAAAACCAATAAGTGTTGCTTTAACTGTCATGTTTAGCTCCTTAAAATGTTTAGATTAAATTTTAGTTGAGAGCATGGGATGGGTGATGAATATATGCTTGGTCTTGATTATATTGTCATGTGAAGATGGACCTAAAAATTGTTAAATTATGTCTTTATGTGGGTCTTTGTTGGCTTATTTGCATAAATTATGATTTGGAAAATTATATTGAATGTTTGATAATCAACTTGTTAATAACTTGGTTGGTAAGTAATGACTTTGCTTGAATTGGTATTAAAATGGTAGGATAAGTAAGAACTTGAAAAAATTGGAAATTGAGGACTTGCGTTGCTGCTGCAACAAGTTGACTAAATAGGCAACTTGTGCAGTTTCATTTGCCCAAATGGTTGGGTCGTTTGACGAACAGATTATTTGTACGTGTTGTTTGACATACATAGATGGTGTGTTTAAATTTTGGTTACATTCTGATGTCGTTTGGTCGGGTTTTAAAACTGAGCAAATCACTCAGATGGTGACCTGGGCAGAATCTGCATACTTACCATATTACAGTATGGTATTCAATTCGGTATGCAGTTCAGCCAGAAAGTAAGTTTTGTGTAAAGTCTCATACTGAATAATAGTAAGGTATGCAATTCGGTATGCAGTTCGACCATAAAGCCAATTTTGTGTAAAGTCTCATACCGAATTACACTATGGTATGTATTTCGGTATGTAGTTAGGCTAGAAAGCCAGTTTTGCATAAAGTCTCATACCAAATTGCAGTATGGTATGCAATTTGGTATATTGTTCGGTCAAATTATCTACCTAGCCTTTTTGATGATTTTTGAGTCACGATTGTGCACGGTGTCTAGTAACATCCAAGATCTTAGTTGTTCTTCACTTCTATCTATTGGATTGATCAATTTTAGACTATTATTGATGTGGATAACTAGTAATGCATGTAGTGTGACATGAATATTAAATTAAAGACGTATCTTGAGTGCGATTGTTTGAGTACAAGCTTGCTAAGTAGGCACCGATAGCTTGACGCTTTCCTTTCCTTCTTTTTTTCTTGGTTTTGAATTGAATTTGAGCAGGTGATCGAGCAGGTGACAAGCCATACCGTTGCATATCATGAAGTGTCTTGGAGATCATAGTGCATTCCTCATGTTTTCTTTCATGTTGATACACTTGTTTATGTGGGAATTGTGACTCCCTTATTGCTAGAATAATTTACAAGCAACTTATTAGACTTGTATATCAATTATTATTATATTATTCTTTGAACTGGTTACTTATAACATTCATAATGACTATGTGAACATGAAATTAAGATGTGATTATAAGTATATGTATGTAAATGGATGAAACTTTAAGGACAAGAAAGAACGTATTGGCAAATGTACATGTGTCCTTCCGGCCCTCGCGCCATGGTTCGCCGTGGGCAGTGTAGCGTCGAACCCCCGCCCCGGTTGAGACCGTAGCGGGTGCTCGAACCGCCACATTAACGATGCAGTTGCGATTTACCATTTAGGAATATTTCAAAAGTCGATCAGTTTATATGATATTTGTGCGGAAAACGAATAAAGATGTTACTTTCTTGAACATATGATACTTGGTTTAATTCATACATAGATGATATTTAGAAATTCCAAATGAATAAAACATCTTTTACAACTATACTTCAAATATATTATAAGCTCATTTACAAATATGATAAAATTCTAAAATACATGTATGGGTGATTACAACATTAGTGAACTTCACCATGAGAGCTCAATACCACATGCCTTACTCGATCGAACCTGAAAACACAATTTACGGGGAAAAAGAAAAAGAAGAAAGGGTCAGGCACACGCCTGGTTCGCATCCCATGTCCCAAACAAGCACACGCAAATGCTCTTACCTTTCTGTCGATATGCAATGCTTTAACACACAATGCAATTCTAATGTGAGCATCTCTAAGCTCACCTTAACTCATAGAAGTCAAACACAACCAATTCCTAGCAATCAATCATGCTAGTGTATCATTCGAGGCATGCTATATCACACATTCATGCTCATTCTATGGTTTACCAATCATTAAGATTAATCTCATTTCTCCTTAATGTTAACCATATGTATCCATCAATCAATAATGCGATCAATACGACAATCAATACAATCGAGTCAATTAAGACAACCAATTTCAATTGAGTCAATCGAGACAATCATTTCAATTAAATCAATCAAGACGATCAATTCGATTAAGTGAATCAATACAATTATCTCATGACGACCAATCATTACAATAGACTTGTGAGCCAAACTCTGCTTAGTCCAAGCAATTCGACTTAAGGAGATCACCAATCAATCCGACAATCGAAGATTTCAATCTTTAATCAATGGGGTTAAATCAAGCCACGATTATATTCAATTTTCAGGTTTTAAATACATTACCAAACTATGTCAAATTGCCTACCGAACTGTATACCGAATTACAATTCGGTAACACAATTGGAAGATAAACCCTCTGACCAAGCTACATACAGAGCTCCCTACCGAATTATAATTCGGTAACCCGTGAAGATGAAAAATATGCTCCCTGACCGAACTCGGTACCGAACTGGACACCGAATTATAGTTCGGTATCAAATAAAAATTAGAAGATACAAGGTCATTTCTTGAACAAGAAGCAATCAACAAATTGACCACATTGCAAGTTCTCATGTTATAAGACTTTATGGTTTTTAAATACCTTTAAAGATACTTCGTCGACAAGATATTCAATAACAAAATAACTTTTCAAAAATGGTCACAAGTAGGTGAGTTTACTAGCAATTAAATATACTCGTGAAAGATTTAAAAAGTTTTGGAAATAATTCAATCAAGAGGTTTTTAATTCAAGAATTTCGATTCCTACATATAGGATGTTTCATACATTTAAAGAAGATTGAAATACTTACAATATCATTGATTTATTTCTATAATTTCAAAACATATAGTAATTAAAGGACATCATCATAAATTCATAGCAACAAACGGGACTCAATTTGGAGTTCGGATACAAAACTTATACTAGTTACACGTATTTTCCAAAAGCTGAAATTTACGAATAATCGGAGGAGATTTAAAATCAAGATATAAATATGATCATATTTTTAAAATATGAAGACATAGTTGGAAATTAGACTTAAATAAAAATCCATAGCCGCAAACGGCACCTAAATCGGAGTTTGAATGAGGGAGAACGAAGACCGACAAGTTGGAAAAAAAGTAATATTGTGGCGCTCCAGGAGTCCATCCGCGAGCAGCGCTGGCTGACAGCGAACGAAGGAAAATTTGGCAGCAAATGACGCGGCGCTCGCTGTCCTTGTTGGCTGCCACCATTTGCTGGCAGTGGACAAGGAAAATTTGGCAGCAAACGTGCCCTGTCTTGGGCGGAATAGTAACACTTCTCAGGTCACCATTTGAGTGATTTGCTCAGTTTTAAAACCCGACCAAACGACATCGGAATGCAACCAAATTTTAAACACGTCATCTTTGCATATCAAACAGTACATACAAACAATTCATTTGTCAAGCGACCCAACCGTTTGGGCAAACGAAACTGAACAAGTTGCCTATTTGGTCAACTTGTTGCAGCAGTAACACAAGACAACAATTTCCAATTTTCAAGTTCCTACTTATTCCACCATTTCAATACCAATTCAAGTAAAACTAACATTTACCAACCAAGTTAACAACAAGTTGATTATTAGACATTCAATATGATTCCCCAATTCATAATTTATTCAATTAAGCTAACAAATGCCCATTTTAACTTGACAAAAACATATTAGGATCACACCACTAGACAAGAGTATTGGACTAAAGGTTGGCTCACTAAACAAACAATCCAAAGCATCAAGATTATGCACAATTGACCACAACCATTATGACTTTTTCAGGCACCTAATGAATGCTACTCCATGAGCAACACGTCATCCTATTGTTTGATGTAATGATTCGTAAATTCAACTTTCGAACAATCAAAATTTAGTATCTGTGAATTTATTAACTTTACATTGCCACATTCGACTCGTTGCATGTAGCAATGGGGGATTTCTGTAGTGGTTAAGTTAAAAATGGGGTACAAACTTTTAGGTCTAAATTTCGAAGATAAGCCCAAGTCTTGAAGATGGAGGCATGACCCAAACTTTGAAGAAAAATACGCTAGAATGATAACTCGATTCCGGGCCTGATTATGGTACGATCAAATATATTTCAGTCAAAGTATCTTATACTCTACTGAAAGACTTTAAAGCCTTACTACAGCCTTATGGCATGCCTAATTTGATAGTCGAAGCCCAACAGGATTTCCTAGGAGATCAGAAAACCAGATTCGGTATAACTATCTAATAATAATTTGGTTATTAATGGATAAATATTGATCAAATATGATTTATTCATTATTTTGTAATTATTTAAGATCTAAATATATTAAAATCGAAAAGATAATTAAATAAGAAAAAGAGAACCATTAGAATTCTAATTTTTAGAATAAATCAATTTCTCTTAAACTCTATAAAGAAAGCCCTAAAGCTCAATAAAAAATGCCAGATTTAACTTGTCGAACCTTTGTAAACTGCACATAAAATATCAAATTAGTAGAAACTCTGACTGTGATTTGTTGTGAGCACCACATTCATTATCTTTGTCTTCTTAACATCATCCGTCCAGAGTGAAAGTGTGTGAGAGTTTTGTTAAGGGTGAGAAACAAAGCTGCATCGTCATAGAATAACAACAGTGGAGGAGATACAAACTTTTTGTATGTGTGGGAGTTTTGTCCCATATATATATATATTTATTTATTTAAGATTAGTCCTTTTGATTGAAATTGTCATTATTACTCTCTATTTGCTTACATTACTACCATCCACGTAAACATTGATATAAATATCTTATATATACAGAGTTATAATTTGACAATAAAAAACTTAACAAAATCCATGTTACTCGTTAGAATCTTTTACATATAAGCTTGTAAGCACATATTACACTCATCTTTATATATATAAATTCATTCCAAATCATAGTTATGTGAGATATTTAAAATGGTATATTAGTTTTTTTTTTATTTAATCAAATGCTATTATTAATAATATTTTATAAATTAGATTATTTTTAAAATTATTTACTCACATGTCATTAATAAATATTTTATTATTTATTAATGTATTAAATAGATGTAATATAATTATTACTCCCTCTGTAGAGAAAATTGATTTTGCACGAGAATGAGAAAAACAGTTATTTTTTAATATTACCCCTCATTAATTCATCATTAATAGATGTGATAATATAATTCCGGGTACCTAATGTTGTGCAAAATTTTACTTAGGTACTTTAACTTTTCGTGGTTTCATTTAGGCACCTAAAGTTGCAAATTATAAGACATTTAAACCCTTCTGGTTGACATGACACGATGCGTGAACTACACAATAACACGCGGGTGAATTCTTTAGAAACCTATTACGTGGCTGTTGAGTCATCCATATAAAATTCAAATTGCCCTGAAATAATTTCACTATCGTTAATAGAAAAGTGGGGAGAAATCAAGATTTGACTTCATCATCCATGGAAGAAGAGAGGGAAGCCATATTTTGTCGTTGTGGGAAGAACGCAGTGTTGAGGGTTTCATGGACTCGAGCGAACCCTAGAAGAAGGTTTGTGACATGCTCATCAGATTGTGTAAGTATCTTTTTGTTTGGTTCCAATCGATTTACTATTTTAGGGTTGATGTCAACTCATTGAGTTCTTGAAATGTTTGACAGAATCTGTAACGGCAAACTCCCACCGTGGTAGAACCATGGTTAGAAATCTGACACCACACAAAAAGTACCAAAAACATAACAGTCAAATAATTCCAAAATTCCAAAATCAGTCATATAGTCCAAAAGTCCAACAATCCCAAGCAACATAACAATACTAATGTCTAGCAATATCCAATACAACTCCAAAGATAAAAGTCCCAAATACAATCCATGAATCAATGTACAAAAATAACCTAACAGTAATAAAAATGGAATGCTGATGTTTGCCGTGATTCGTAAATGAGACAACGCCTAATCAATCGGAGTACCTGCACTCAACCTGGGATATATTCCCAGATTACCGAATAGGAAGAGATAAAGAAAACGTTAGACTATGAACTAGTCTAAGTTAGCGCTCACGTTCCAACATACACATACAGAGTGACCTAGACTCGACTCTAAACATGGGAGCACACAATGCAAGGCTCTACAGACTCCCTAGAGTCCGCTATATCAATTAACACACCATTCATCCTATCAAACAACCAGTTATTGATTATCTTTCTTAAACTCGGACGTAACCCCTTAATTAACTTAAAAATTCCAATTCGTATAATTATTTATAGTGGCTAACCAGAACAAGGAATACTAACTGGTCAACGAAATACAAGCCGCGCGAACACTGCGGTTCCAATTAGTACGTATAAGTCATTAGAACCCATCCCGACAGCATCCAATTTGTGACCAGTTCATTCATTCCAAATCATACAAATAGACAACATTAATCTAACATTTTACAGTCCCGTTTGACAAAACACAACAGCCAACGATTCGAATACATCACAGTTTGTCTTAGTATATTTTAAGAATATTGCCCAAGTAGCTAATCAGCGGAAAACGGAATATACAGTACAGTAGCAGTGTTGGTCAAAACCCAGTATTCAGTAATTCAGTAAGGCTGAAGCCAAGCAGTTCAGTATCAGTAGTGGCACTTCATGCCAATATAAACAGTATGAGGATCCTTTATTCCTAGGCATGCCATAGATTCTACCTAAAGCTGTCCCAGGGCAATTATTCGATTTAATTACAGTATTCAACAGTCTAGTAATCAAGATCGGTACTTAGTTCATTATTTAAATCAAATTAACCTATTAACAATAATTCAAAACCAGTTTAGTATTAGCAGTTTGGTATTTAGACAGTAGGCTTATTTCGGCTGAGGGATAACAACAATTTGACACATGCAGCATCCAGAAAACAATACAACATACAATATATTGGACTAACACGAAACACTAACCACGACGGCAGAACCAACAGCGGACGCCTACTCCTTAGCCTGAGCAGTTCCTTCCTCCTAACCCTTTGCAGAACAAAACCAGTAATGTTAATCACGAATTTCAGGATTCCAACTCAACCCGAACCGAACAGAACAAGGCCCTAACCAAACCGGACAGACCCTACCAAGATACAAAATTGACTAAAAGGTATGAGACTTACCGAAATGACTTAGACTACAATGTTACTGCAATCCCCAATGCCTACCGCACAGTAACCCGACGGAAAACCCCTTACTGACGGAATTACCATATTAGCGATCGAGAACAATATAATAACACGAGATTTGAGAGTATGAAAGAATGAATCTTACCATGAATCTGAACCACGACGGAACTAGACCGGTACCCTATCGGAACCCTTATCAGGAACAAGATCGCAGAACAGAACCTATGCGTTGAAACAAATTATCTAACATTAAAACACGTGCAGTAATACGATAATGGAACATACGATCGCAAGAGACTTACTAGAAATCAACTTCGGCGGAAACCCTAGTGAACAGACGCCCTGACTCTCACGGTTCATTCAACTCTAAAAACGTGAAGGAGGCAGGAATGACTCTCTAGGGTTTTTAATGATCTTATACGATGTCTAATAATAAAACCCCTTAGACTTAGGAAATATTAAAAATTATATCAGAACTTTTAACAATTATCAATAAAACCCCTAACTTCTTACCCAAGCTACTAAGCTTGAAAATGGTCCGTTACAGAATCATGGAGGTTGTGATTTTTTTGTTGAGTTGATGCCGACTTTGACAATCAAGCATAAGAGTCATATGGGGTTTGCTCTGTAGAGTGAAGAAGTATGAAACTGAGGTTGATACAGTACACGAACAGTCTTTAAGGTTGAGTTCAGGTGATAATGGTTCATCAGGCACAAATTTTTCGGTCAGCTAGAAATTTATAGTTGTAGTTGGTGTTATGGTTATTGTTCTTAGTTTTTGACTGAATTAAGATTGATAGATTGTAAAGGATTAAGTATGGTAGTTGATTTTCTGAATGGGTTCAAAGCAATCCATTTTAATCCTTGTATAAATTGTCAATTGTGTTAATCAGAATGCAATTTGAGGGTTTATTAAATGTCCTATTCATATTTGGCAAATCTCATTCTATCTGATGTTGTTATGTTTTGTTCTGATGTTGTAGCAGAATTGTAACATCAGCGAATCCAGCCTAGAAGTTGAACCGTTTTGAAATCACTTATTAAATTATTTGTATTTGACTCGATATTATTTTTGGAACTTAAAATATCAATTTTACAGTCTTGAATTTTTGAAAATTCTTTGAGTGAAAATCGAATGTCTTAATTGGGTTAAAATGGTTACTTTTTAAAATTATGCTCGAAGTATTCGAATCGTTGGCCGAGTTCATAAGAAAATTCTTTTTAAAATATCAGTTTTAAAATCTAATTTTTATTTAAAATAGGTTTAATTGAAAAATATGAAAATTTGTTTAAAACTAGTAGTTTTAATTTAAATTATGTTTTTGGGTGAATTTAGAAGTAATAAAAGTTTTCTAAAGAAACCCCGGTCCATTAGCTCATTGGCTATTATGTATATAAATGTTGTTTTCCTACTGTAAAGAGAATTTTTCATCTCTTCTATTTCACATTCAAAAACCCTAAATCGCTTTTCTCTCAAAAAAAATTATGACTTTCGGTCTGCGCTGCCCACTTCCAAATTGTCGTTACTTTTTCCGTTGACGTTCGATTGATGTGATTTCAGAGGCTATGAAATCCTACTTCATCTCTCTAAAAACTCTTGAAACCCTTGAATTCCAAACATCGCTGGAATCTACTCAGTTTTCCAAAAATCAGCTCTATCCGTCCAGAAGATGTCAGTTTTGGAATCGAACTTCAAATTGCTGTCACTTTCTCTTATGAACTCGGAATGACTTAATTCTAATTGGGTTTGCTTTGGCTTTTAATTTCCTAAAACTTTGATGAAGAGACCATCCTCAGATTCTCGCATCTGCTGGGTCGTATTTTCCAAAAACCGAAACATCAGTCTGCAGAATCGCTCCAGTGACGAACTGTATTGATCTGGTCATATCTACTTTGTCTGATCTCCAAATGATATCAGTCTAATTGGGTTTTCTTCATTGTTCTGTCTGCTACAAATATTGTGAAGACTCCATCCGCAAATTCCTGCGATATCATAGTCGAAATTGGTAAACTCTAAAACTGAATGAAACTGATTTTATTCCGAGTTATTTATCTTAGGTTGTTACCGTCGTCCTTTATCGTTCAACTGATCATCTTCCTCTTTTCGATTAGACTAGGTTTCTTTAGTTGCACGCTATTTATTTGATCTATTGTCTAAGTATATCATTGTTCCTTGTTATTGTTAGGCGAAGCGAACGACACCGAGAATCCTACCGGCAATGCTTAGCTTAGCTTATCATCGGAAGAAAGGTTAGCAACGTCATTTTATACTCTATATCAGTTGTTGTGTGTTTTATGTTTGTGCATTAATACGGTTAAACAAGATAACCACATGAATTGTAATTGGTAAAGTTAGATAGTGATTGATAGGGTGGATATTGATTGTTGCTATTGTTGGTATATTGCTGCTTAGATATAATGATAAGTCTATTTCATGTTAGACTTAGGTTTTGGTTAGATAGAGCTTGAAATAAATGGATAAGGCACTAGTAATATACCCGACAAATGATTGATTGAAAACCAATGGATTGATATAATGGAATTGTGAATGCTAAGTTGAATTGTGGGCTTTAATCACTGAATAAATCAAGATAATGATTGTCCTAGTCATGGTTGAAAGTAGTGATGGAATGAAATGTCATTAGGGGTAACCCAGATATCTCAACCTATTGAGCAAATAGGTCTTTTGGTTTAGCTAACCTCAATTGAATGAAAAACTGAGTGACGACTCTTATTGGGTGTGACGGCACCACAAATTTTTGGTGGTCTTCGGACCTAATTGATGAAATCCAAAATGTGGTAGTTCATCCCAAAGAAGGGAATAAACGGCTCTACGGATTTCGGTCTTCAGACCATAGATTATTGGTGGCTTCGGCATAATTGGCCCCGTTTCATTACTGATCCTAGATTAGTGGCAATCTAATAAAGTTGGAAACATAATGTGCTTGTTATTGTGTGATGAATGCTAGTGGATAGTTGATTGCTTTGGGGGTTTTATATGGATATATAGAACTTATATAGATGCCTAAGAATGTTAATTGGGCCGGTTTGTATTCTACTATGATTGATTGCTAGTCCTAGGTGCATTGTGTGCCAAAAATCATAATTGTATGTTTAAATAGACGCATTGCTTGTGTTTGTTGGAGTGTGACTTGCTAACCAGACATCAATAGTCTGATGTTGTTTCTTCTCTCTTTTTCTTGTCTCTATCTATTGAAAATGCGAAACATATGATCGAGCATATTGAAGGTCGCATTGTATTCTTCATGTTTTTGGAACCATATTGACAACATTGTTTTTCTTTTGTTTTCTCATTAGTTTTAAAGGACATGTAAAGAACATTTAAATGTTTTTCATTTTATATTTCTTTAGACAGATATTTGGATATTGTCATTTATTGAATAAATATTCGGACAGGTTATTATGAATAAATGAGTTATACAGGTTTCTTTTCAAATGAATTGTCTAGACTATTCTATTATTTTCAAAACAGGTTCAAGAGAGTTATTTTAAATCCGATTATTTTAATATTAGTATTTATTTCTGTACCTATTGTATTGTATCGAACGAATGTATAGAATGTAATGTGCCGCTCCGACTTCCGCTCGGGCTCCGCCGTGGCCGAGGGTTGGGCGTTACAAGAACTGTAATTGTACCAATAATGATTGTTATTATTATCGAATTTGAAAGACCATGTAAAACATAACAAATTGAAAATAACATGTATAAAAGCTTCAGGGTACAAATTCAAACTAATCAACAAAAGTTACAACAAACTCCTACTTTTATAGACCTGGATTGCAAAACAAATATAAGGAAAATATATTGTTATTGTCAGCAAAAGTTGCAATATCCTGCTACATTACTAGTCTAAAATGGCAGCAGCTAGATATCATGTTGCTGCATTAGTTGTACGAAATGGCAGCAGATAGATATAATCATCTTGCTACATTAGCAGTCCAGAATGGAAGCATAACTAATCTAACATAACTTAGCAATATTCTAAAAGAAGTAAATATCAAAGAAGCAGGGCTTCAAATGTTGGATGATGATGTATGTCCAGCTTTGTTATGTCTCTCATTATCGGATCGAGTCACATGACGCCTTCCTGCTACCCTGACCTTCTTTCCTCGCGCTATATCGATAACTCAGCTCGTAAGGGAGCCGAAACCTTGATAACTCAGCTCGTCAAAGGGAGCCGAAACCTTAGATCTCGTTAGAGAGAGATCTTATCTCTTGTGTTTGTTTTTGACTGAATAGATGATTTTATTGATGAATAGAATTCCTCTTATATAGAGGATACAAACTAACTTAAGCAAATAAATCTTCCAATGTAAGGAAACAATTCAAACTAAAATCTTCCAATGTAAGGAAATAATTCAAACTTAAAATGAAATAATAAAAATAAGAATCTACCAATGACAGCCTAATTGATTACTCCTGATTTGCCTCTTTCATAAGTTAGGCCATCTATAACATCACTCCCCTCTTGGACAACCAGCTTGTCCTCAAGCTGAAAATTAGAATAAGTAGCTTGAAACTGATCCAAGTCTTTCCATGTGCTTTTTTCTAGCTGCAGCTGTCCGTATAGAATGATATTGGTGCTCCTCATTTTGAACATCATGGTGAGTGATGAAAAGTCCCATAAGATTGGGCCTAGCATCTGTAGCCATTGGATTCCTAACACAACATCAAAGCCTTCTAGTAGAATGATCAAAAAATTTGCGATAAATGAATAAGTACTGATTTTAAATTGTACTTGTGAACATAACCCGGTGCTAGGAACCTTGCCCCCAATAGCAACGGAAACTTGAAGTTGGGGTTGTTGCTGGAAGAAAAGTCCTAATCATTGTGCAGCTGTCGCACTAATAAAATAATGTGTACTGCCTGAGTCAACTAACCCGAGTAGGATTTGGTCTTCAATTGTCACTTGAAGTCGCATTGTGTCTGCTCCTCGTTTTCCTGTGATCGCATGGATGGAGACCTCCGCTTCTGCATCACCTTCCACATCTTGTTCTGGCCCGTCCTGAACTTCTATCCAAAAGAGCCTCTTGCATTGGTGGCCTGGCACAAAGAATTCGTCACAATTGTAACATAGTCCCTTCGAATGACGTTCGACCATCTCTGCTCTAGTCAAATGCTTAGCATAAGGAGGGGGGGCGACTTTTACTCCGTTAATAGTATGGGTTCCTGCTGAAGATTTAGTGGTTGCAGTGGTGCCAGTTGAGTTTCGCAGCTGGTTGGATTGTGTGAGAGAAGGCTCTTGTTTGTTTTGAGGCTGTTGAATTAGTTCAAAAGCCTTAGCTAGGCTTACTGCTTCTTCTAAATCAACTGGTTGTTGCATCTCGACTTGCAACTTAATGGTTTGATACAAACCAGAAGTAAAAAGATCAACTTGTTGGTTGTCTTGTACAGAATCTGCTCGTGCAAGGAGTCGTTGGAATTGCCGCTAATATTCATCTACTGTTCCAGTTTGACAGATCTTTGCCAATTCACCTAATGGATTTGCTCGAACTGGCGGTCCAAACATAAGAGAACATCTATCAGAAAATTGGTCCCAAGATACATCTGGCTCACGCCTTTTTAATTTTCGATACCAAAATTGGGCCTCCTCCAAAAGATAGTAACCGGCAAGCTTCACCTTTTCTTTTTCTGCAGTTCGTTGATTCTCAATGAATTGTTCACAACGGTTGAGCCAAAGAAGGACATCACCTAAGCCATTATACGTTGGAAAATCTAATTTTGTATACCTTGGCACAATTCCGTTTCCTTTGGACCCTTTATCCTCATCTCGGTTGTCGTCATGATCCTTCTCGTCGCTCACTGAATTTAATTTTGAATCATACCCTTGGAGCATCACCTTCAACTGTTGAATTATCCGGCTCTCGCTTTTAAGGATGGCATCCTCTATCATGTTTTGAATTTCTTTGGTGCAGTTTTCGTCCATTGTGATTATCTCTGATACCAAGTTGTTATGTCCCTCAGTAACGGATCGAGTCACAAGACGTCTTTCTGCTACCCTGACCTTCTTTCCTCGCGCTATATCGATAACTCAGCTCGTAAGGGAGCTGAAACCTTGATAACTCAGCTCGTCAAAGGGAGCCGAAACATTAGATCTCGTTAGAGAGAGATCCTATCTCTTTGTTTTTGACTGAATAGATGATTTTATTGATGAATAGAATTCCTCTTATATAGAGGATACAAACTAACTTAAGCAAATAAATCTTCCAATGTAAGGAAACAATTCAAACTTAAATCTTCCAATGTAAGGAAATAATTCAAACTTAAAAGGAAATAATAAAAATAAGAATCTGCCAATGACATCACTAATTGATTACTCCTGATTTGCCTCTTTCATAAGTTAGGCCATTTATAACAAGCTTGAACCTCAATATGATAGCCCGTTGTTGTTCCAACTGGTACCTTGTCATGGTTGTCCTTCCTTTCCATTTTAAATTTCTAGGTTTGAATCCTACATCTATATTTGTCCGTGATGCATCAACATATTCACCACCTGCATCTATCAATATCTGAGATGACCTGCCAGGCTATAGGCAATAATGAAATATAATGAATAATGGATTAAAATTGGACAACAAGTAAATAATAAGAAAATGATTGTTTGGAATAATCAAATTTACTTATATTGAAGATAGTTCATCCAGTGTTGACATCTACAAAGGTACCACAACCTGTATTTCTTGCTTTTTTCTGTCTATTTGTCATACTGTCAGTTGTATTAGAGATTGAAGTTGTTCTTCTTCCTCTACCTCTTCCTTACTGTGATTGACTTGTACTATTATTAGTACAGACTTGATCAGTAGCAGCAGCAACAGGTACACCATGAGTTGCAGGTACACTATCAGAACCAGTTGTAGTCTGAGCAAATAATATACTTTTAGTAGCACCCCTTCTTCCAACAACAGCTCCTCTTCCTCTTCCTCTTGCTCTCTGAGTTCACAAAGCTCCCTGCTCAGCTTCAGTCATTATCCTACTCATTTCTTGAGAGAAGGATGGTGGGATGACAAGTTGTGATGTTTGAGGTCTAGTATTTGAAGCTGTTGTTGTCAATTCAGCACTATTTGCAGATGAGCCTTGGTCCTATAGAACACAAAATCATTAAGTAATGCATTAATTCATTTGACCAAATCATTAAATCATTAGCTTACCTTCTTTGGGCAACCACGCTTGTTCTGTTCTAGTTTACCACATAAGCTACAAGTTATGTGAACTCCACTCTTTGTCAACTTCCCATTCTTGTTACCCCCTTCAGCTTTGTCCATCCTCCTACTAATCTTTGGTCGCCTAGGCATTGGTTTTGTTTCAAGAGGGTCAATCTTTAGAATTCCAGTTTCAGGCCACATGCTAATACTTGAAACTGATTGTATGTAAGACTCATATGCCCTGAGAAATGTGCCTCTGTGATACCAATGGTCTATGAAGTCTTCAAGCTCCGAATCCTTTTCACAATATAAACTGACAGCATGAGGATAGGGAATACCTTTCAGCTGCCACAGTCGACATGAACATGTCTTGGTTCTTAAATTAACAGTGTGTTTGTAGTTCCCTTCCCAGACATTAAACCCTGCATCACCATTGAAGGAGACCTGACACTTTTGTGCAATTTCTTTATTACTTTCAAGTACCTTCAATGCCATAGGTGCAATGTTGGAAGGCCAACCACGGGCAAATTTAATCATGTCTGCATTCCTCTTCATCAATTTTGTTCTAATCTCATCATGCATGGTAACTACAGCCTTGTGTCTCGGTCTTATCACCCAGTTGTTAAAACTCTCACACATGTTATTGTCTACTGAGTCACATCTTTCCCATTCCTTAAAATATGCCTTACACCAGGTCTCTTTATTGTACTCTAGAAGGTTTTCCACTATTCCATGGCCTAATCTCCCCAAGGCAGCCAGCACTTCCTTTATCTTAATCTCAAAAAAAGCTTTAGCACACTTCCAAAACTGCCTCCTCCTTTCCTCTCCTCGCCATTTTTTGTACCAATTGGCCCATATATGTCGAGCACACATTCTATGCTCACTTTTGGGCAAAAGATCTTTCACACTTTCAGTTAATCCCTAACCATGACAAATTTAAAAAGTCAGTCAATTTAGCAAATAAATAATTTAGCACCAAAAAACCAGAGCAAATAATAGTTTCTAGAGTTTAAGTGATAGGATCCACCAAAAGAAAACAGAAGATTAAATTAAGTCTGCTAAAGAAAATGCAAAAGCTGGTCATATCATAATATATGAAAACTACGGTTACAAATCACTAAGTACAAAGAGTAGAAATGATACACCACCACCCACTTCAAACTCAGCAACAGAGATTAGGAACAATTGATAACAGATATTACAAAGCATGGTTGTCATGTAAATCAAATTAAGCTTCAATAATATATAAACATACAATTGATAAGTAGAAGTTCAACTTCACATCCACCACATAGTTTATACAGAGCATATGTTCATGCATCAGTCATGTATATTACCCATTAGTAGACTCCAACAAATGTAAAAATTCACGTACCAGAGTCACTGCTGTATAAAAATATAAAATTTAACAGCTGAACATATTATAATAGATCAACAAGAAACCTATATATAAGAATTTAAACCTAGATAATAGCTTAACATCACTAATTTGATCATTCCTAATTCACAATGGCAATAACAAGTTTAATTTTCACTTGAAAACAACAACAATGTACAAATTTATAGAGAGATATAAAGGACGAGAAAAAGTATAAAAGTATAACAAGAAACAAGAATAAAAACCAATAACAAAAAATAAAATTGTAATGGTTTCAGCTTAAATACATTGTAATCATTGTATAGGGTATCCAAACATTAAGCAATTTTAAAATTGAAATGGGTTCAGTATTGGAAGTCTTGACTAAAACCTTTTGATTTCTAACATTAAACGATTTTAAAGTTTACTATTACCATTTGGTTTCAAATATTAAACAATCATAAGACATGTTAATCAGAAATCTAGTAATAATCATAAGCATGAAATAGATAAATAGGTCCAACAATTTCATCACCAGCCCACTCATCTTCATTTTTAAATGGGGCCAAACATCCATGTGACCTTTCAAGAATATAATAACAATCAAAGCTTTCAAACCTAACCTTTTGTTTTTATTTGTATAATCATCCCCCATCAAAAGATGCAATTTTTGACCACTTAAGGAAAATCATACCACACAAGTTTAAACATCATCTTCAAGTAACAATATCTATACTCACACCCCCAGTAAAAGTTAAAGATAAGACAACATTTTATATAACATTAATAATTTAACTAAATAATGACATAGATTTACAGACCTCAATGCCTCACCCCAGCACATGCCGTTTTTTCTCCTAATTTATAGAGAAAATGTAATAGTTTATATGAATGCTTGTTTGTCTCTACACTTCCAGAAAAAAAAATGGAAACTATATGGCATTTGCATAATTTTGTACTCAAGCATTGGATTGTTTTTCCAAGTTTACCTATATCTCTTCTGACTTTGATGATGTTGTACCATTCTGTTCTCTTTTATCAAAAGCTCTGCAAAAAAAAAGCTTATTCCAACCATCAGGCACATCGGGAAGACACCAACGATGGGTGACCATCTTTCCGGAAATCAGTTAATCTAGTGATGCTTAGATAGGTAACATGGTCTATAATGTTACTTGAAAATACAGAATATGGATAATAACTGATAAGTTTAGAATTTACCTATATTTTAGTATGTTTTACCTATATTTTTTTAAAAGATGAAATATTGAATACATTTCTAGTAATTCTAGACTATTATTTCTGAGTAGGGACTTGGATGAAAAGATTTGGAAAAGGAGCTAACACTTGCAAATTTCAGAAATGTGGCGAAATAATTGGTGGTGTAAAAAGAGATCGCCTGCACACATTGCCATTAGCAGAAAGGAGAAGACAATGAAAAAGGCGAAGTATGAACGATCTCGCCTTGAAGGCTAGAGCTCATGAGGTGAGTTACCTTCATATGTCGCTAGTATTGGCAGAATCTTTAGGCGCTGAAGGGTGAACCTCGCCATGCTTTGAGACGACAAATGAGGCAACACAGAAGTAAGTCGCCAAGACGAGAAATGTTGAATGACGACATTTACATTATATTGCCTAGAATGCTCACAATTGAAAGATTGATATGGCGAGGAAAGTTTAGTTTGCCTAAGCATCAGGTGACATATAATGGCTATTTTAAGAACATTTCGCCCATGAAGAATTATAGCTTGGCAAACAAGACAAACGAGATTTGTGGAAGTCGTTTGAGTTCAGACGAAGGAACAGGCGACATAAATGAAGAAAACTGTTACTTCGCCAATTTGTGTTTCTTTGTTGTTTTGATTTCAAAATTGCCACTGAGCAAAACTCTATAAATAGAAGCTCAGATGAAGCAATAAGAACCTTTTGACATTCTATTATTTTTAGAGAGAAATTCTAGATTCTTCTATACGCTTTATTCAATATTCTCAGAGAAGTTTCTTGAAGAAGTTTTGTACTCTGTTTCTTGTGTTCATTGAGATTTAGCTTGAAGATAGCGAAGCAACAACTGTGACATAGTTTGGCTTCTATCTTATTCGGTAAGATTTAGATCTTACATGCATGTTGATAATGATTTTTTGCTTGATTGAATATATTGAAGTAGATATGCTAGGCTAAAAGCTCTTTTGATTTGCTAAATTCTGTTGTTGATTATCATTCTGATTGTACGATTCTTGTTCAATTATAGTCAGATTTACTTGAGTTTCATGAGCTGATTGAATTACAAGAACGAGAGTTACATAATTTTGTTGATTTGAAGCTTGATTTAGACTAGAGATGGCGATTAGGTTTTAGATCTAAGATTTGCGGATCATAGTTCTAGAGATAGACTATAAATCTAGTTTCTACAAATTGTGCTTATTAATTATATAGATTGTAGTATAGAGATATATGCAACTGTATAATTGAGAACTATTAAATGAATCGAGAGATCCTTTAATAGATCACTGATGATGATCTAGAAAGTAAACTGTGATTCAGAGTTGAAGCGTGCATAAGAAGTTAATTGATAGCAGAGATTAGCAGATCAGCTTATTCGTTGTTGAGATCATTTGCATAATAGAGTACTAAATTATGTTTAAATGGAAAGAATGTCATTAGTGTCTATAACTCACAACAATTATATGATTCCTATGATTCAATTTGTAAATAGATTCTTTTAGCAATTCAGTTTAAATCTTAATCTCAATCTTACTTCTTAGCTGGCAATCCCTGCGGAGATGATATCTTAAATACTACATTAGACGTTGATAGGAGTTCTGTTTAGTTATTGTGATTTTATGTGTCAGAATAATCCTCATCAATCTCTTGGCGCCGTTGACGAGGATTTCCTTTGAAGATTAAGATTTACATTGAATTGTGCTAACTTGATTTATTAAGTTCTTTTTTACCCTTTAAAATTGTTTGTTCAAGTGTGTAGTGTATGCAGACAACAGCTAAAGGGACTCAAGACTTGCAGTTTGATCCTGAAACAGAAAGGATTATTAGACAATCCAGATTACAGACGAGATCAATAACTAGAACTGAGTCAAGGGTTATAATGTCTAGAGAACGCTACAACCGAAATAATGACAATGATGGAAGAGTAGATCCTGAGAGGATGACTCTTCGTCAATATTCCATTCCACCAGTTTATGGCATGCCACAAGCCATCGACCTTCTAACAATAACAACAGAAAACTTTGAGCTTAGATCAGGACTCATCCAAATGGTTCAACAGAACAAATTTGGAGGAGGAGCCAATGAGGATCCCAATCAACATCTTAACACTTTCCTGCATCTGTGCAATACATTCAGGCACAATGGAGTCTCTGAGGATGTAGTGAAGCTTCGACTATTTCCTTTCTCACTAAGTAACAAAGCTCATGCCTGGTTATACTCTTTGCCACCATGATGCATCAATAGTTGGGAAGACCTAGTCAAGAAGTTCTTAGCTCGTTACTTTCCTCCCATGAAGATGATGAAACTGAGAAACATGATTTCTTCTTTCCAGTATATGGATGGAGAATCATTATATGAGAGCTGGGAGAGGTTTAAAGAGTTGATCAGGAGATGTCAGCATCATGGCATAGCATCTTGGAGTATTGTGATACTTTTTACAGCGCTATGCCTCCTCAGATCAAAATGCACATTGATTCCTCAACTGGAGGATCAATCATGGATAAGGAACTAGATGATGCTCATGACTTCATCGAATTGCTGGCAAATAATGATTTTGGATGGAATGAAAGGGAAAAGGCTACAACTAAGAAGCAGTCAGGAGTCTATGAGCTGGAGTCTTTCAATGCATTATCTGCACAGATAGCACTTTTGACTAAAAAGATGGACAATATGGCAGTGAATAAGGGCCATCAAAAGAAGACTTCGGTCAATTCTATTGAAAAATAGAAACCAACTCTGGCGGACTATACACAAGAGGCAGCATTTGCTGATGATGAAGAAGAGCCTGAGGAGTTGGAACAAGTAAATTATGTGAATAATAATTATGGAAACCATCAGAGGTCGTAATATCAACAAAGGAATCAACCCTATCAAAATCAGGATTATTACCAAAGGAATCCTCAACCTGGTTACCAACAACAAGGACAGTCTCAGTATCAGCCAATGGGGCAGAAGAAGCCTAGTATGGAGGATCTTCTCATCAAGTACATGGAAAAAAGTAATTCTGTTCTCACCTATCATACCACTTCAATCAAGAACTTGGAAACTCAAATGGGGCAGCTTATGTAAGTTTTGAACCAAAGACCCCAAGGATCACTTCCAAGTGACACTATGCCGAATCCTTAGAGAAAGGAAAAATCTAAGGAGGAAGCACAAGTGCATGCAATTACATTAAGAAGAGGAAACAGTTGGAAAACTCTAAGGAAAAGAAGAGTTTTGTACCTCCTATACAAAATAAAGAAACTGAAGAAGTTAACAACTCTGTTAATAAGCCATAGGAGGCTGTGAAGATTGCTTTATCTTTTCCTCAGAGAGAAAATAGGAAAAAGCTGGATAAGCAGCTTGAAAGATTTTTGGACATGATGAAACAAATTCATGTCAACATCCCATTCCTTGAGGCATTAAAGCAAATGCATGTTTATGCTAAGTTCATGAAGGAATTATTGTTAGATAGGAGGAATTTAGCTGACGTTGGATGTATAAATGTTAATCAAAGCATGAGCCAACTTGTCAAGTACCTGATTTCCAGAAGGAGTAGGATCCTGGCAAGTTCACCATACCTTTAACCATAGGCGACAGGTTCAAAGGGAGAGCTCTCTGTGATTTAGGAGCCAGTATAAACTTGATTCCTTTGGTTGTAAGGTCCGCAATTATAGACTAGAATTTTTCGATAAAATTTTTATTCCTTTATTAGAATAGTAAATAGGTTATTAGAGATAATTTAGAACCATAAGAAGTGCAACTTGGGTACTAGTGGCATTATAGTAGATATTAGGAACATCCAAGGGCATTTTGGTCATTTTTCCACCTAAGAGGTGATAGAATACATATAAGGAGCTATAGAAAGATTTGGTTATTTTCTTTAATTCCCAAGTTCAAGTGGGTTCAAAGGTTAATTTTAAATTAATTTAGGGAAAGGTCAAAGATGGTCAAAGGACCTAAATGAAAAGAAATGAAAAGTCTTCATCAAAATGTAAATAGAATAAAGTTGGTGGTCATGAAATGGAATTATTAGAAAGTTGAAGGACCATTTAGCAATTATTAGAAAGTCAAAGGACCACTTAGAAATCATTGGAAAGATGAAGGACCATGTTGCAATTACCTAAGAGATGATTAGTATATAAGGGGGAGGGTATCTAGAAATCTCCACATAATTCTCTACCATTCAAGATTGCCATCTTCTCCCTCTCTTCACCTCTTGGCCGAACACCCCTATGACCACCTAGCTCCATTTTTCTTCACCTACTTCCATAAACTAAGCTCCAAAACCACTTCTCCATCACCTCCATATCCTAGAAATAGCATTCAAGGGAAGGAAACAAGTAGAAACAACAAGAATCAAGGTGAGATCATGAAACCTTAGTTTTCATTTATGAGTGGTTTGAACCTGATCTAGTATGGTAATGGGTTCTTGAGGTTAAGGAGATGGTTTTGATGGTTAGAAAGCCCTTGGTTATGTTCTGAAATTGAAAGTTATGGTATTAGTTAGAAAAGTACCCAAGTTAGCATGAGGTTGTTGTTAGTGTTGTTTATGGTTGAAACTTGTAAAAAGGAATGCTAAACTCTTGTTTTTGTGATTAGTAGAACCAAAAGAGGACCCTAAGGAGCAAGACCAAATGTAGGAGAAGGCTCTCAACTAAGGTTTGTACCCTAAGACCTAAAGGTTTTGTTGTTGGTTTCATGTTTGATATGATTTGCATGCTAAAATGGTTTTTATGGTGATGTATATAATTGTTTGTTGGTTTAAAAATTTTGATCAATATTTTTGGAATCATGGACATATGCTATAAAGTTAGTAGAGACTTATTTGAAGTATTTGGCTCTAAGAAATAATAGATTTGTGATGGTTGATGTTTGTTTGAATAAAATGATATGGTTTTGAAAATAATTCCAGCCTACTCCAGAAAATACTGAAACTGTCCTTTAATTTGGTTGAATTTTTAAAAAATAGTTAGAGATATAATTAGACCAAGACCTACGAGAATGAAATGTTTCTTTATAAGTCTAGTGTAAACGAGTAAGATTTGGTGCTGAGATAATTCCATTTAATACCCTAATTGATGTCAAGAAGGCCATACATGCAGACTGTCCTGAAACAGGGCATGTCTGAAACTCGATACAAACGTGAAAAATAGCTAGAGGCCTATTTGGAAAAAGTTGTGTAAGTGAAAAATATTGTTTTACATGTGTATTAGTGGAATGGAAAATTTGAAAGTGAAATAAGTTCATTTGATAAGTCTTTTAATGATAAGAGTCCAATACATACAAACTGTCCCTAACAGGGCAGTTTAGTAACATAATTTTGTGGCAAATCAAAACCTAAGCTAAAAGACTCAAAATGTACTGAAATTGGAACAGTAGAAATTTAAGACTTCAAATAAGACTCACACAAGAAATCATGATAATTGGAATTGATTTGATAAGTTTTTAAGTAAAGTGAAATCAGCCTTGTAACACTGTCCCAGATTCCAGTGAATCTGGAATGGTGAAAATGAGATGATTAAAAATATTTTGACCTTGAATTAATGACTAGTGAAGCCATCATAATATATAAGGATGAGTTACAAAAATGATAGAAGTGGTTTGAAGTTAATTAAATACCTATAGAATAAATTATGCCAAATCGAATTCAAACTACTCAGTTTGTTTGAAAACTGGATTTGTTACCCCTTGATGATAAACTTTTATAACAACACTTTTACTTGATGTTTAACATAGCATACTTGTATAATGTGAGATAATTTATAAATAAATATAAAGATGACATAAATAGAGATCTTGTAAAAGAATATTTAAAAGAAATGTTTAATTTATCGATGATATTGGATGCTTATGCATCCTATTGGAAATAGAAGTAATGTGATTATTAGCACCGAATCGAATGATGATGGTATCGTTAGTACTTAATAAAAGAATGATTTAATAGTATAAACATATGAAAGATGAATTGAAGCGATAGCCTTTGTAGAATACCGTTAGAGGATGAAAGGCATGCCTTAGGAACTAGAAGTGCACTTCACCCTGAAAGTTGAATGAAATGAGACAATGATGATGATGATTCGGCCTTTAGGTCTATCGGCGGCCCTCGGGTCTATCGTCAGCCTTCGGGTCTATTAGCGGCCTTCGGGTCTATCGGCGGCTCTCGGGCCGAAACAGTTCCGTTTCCTCCATAGGTTATTCTAAGAGGGCTATTAGTAATAAGAAAATGAATAACTAACATAAGTTGTGTTTAAATCTCAAATGATTAAAAGTATAAGGCTAAATGAAATCTTATTGAATTATAGAATATATGGAAATAAATGGATTCCTATATGACTTACTAACCACATGTAAGTTAAACTAACATGAAAATTTACATTATTTGGATTCTTGGAAACTTTAATGAATTTTCCTTTGTAATGATGCTTGGAATCATTTTATGGATTGATTGATCTTGTGTGTACTTGTTTGAATTATTGATTTGTATTGAAAATAAAGGTAAGCATTTGTGTTGCATGCCCCGGGCACGGGGTACAAACCAGGCATTGTTGCCTGACGTTTTATTTTCTATGTTTTCTTTTTCCTTTATTTAAAAACAATCCAGGAAAAGCAATCGGGGGAAAACATCAAGGACCACTCTATGTATGAAGATATGGTTTCAGGAAAAGACTAGGGTAGGTTACCATGTGAAGCAAATGAAATTGTTAAGAGAAGGAATGATGATAAGTAAAATGCATGGTGTTATGTACAGTTATATGCATAATCTGAATGCGTACTTGTATAATAAAGAGAAGTTTGATGAACTGATGAAGAATTGGCCTACGGGCTAAAGTGTAACTTGTTATATGGATACTTGATATGTAAATTAAATACTTGTATTGTATAATGAATGTTACTAGTATGTATATATAATTAATGTTTTGATGTATGATTCGAATAACGGATTATTAATATATGACATTAGTAAATGGATAATTAATTGGTAAATGTAATTGATGAGGTGACGTTGGTCTCTTATCGGGTTAATAATCGGGTAAGGGTCCGACGTCACATTGGCCATCTATGAAAGATTGGGGATAGGACATTTCAGGCCTGACAATGTCTTATTACAGCTTGTAGATAGATCTTTCACTCATGCTAAGGGAGTTGTGGAAGATGTGATAGTCACAGTGAATAAGTTCATGTTCACTGTAAACTTTGCAGTACTTGACATGGAAGTAGATGGGGATGTGCCATTGTTACTTGGGCGACCATTTTTGAGAACTGGAAGGGCTTTATTGGAAGTAGATGTTGATGTAGCAAATGGCGAGCTCACGTTAAGAGTAAATGAAGAAGAAGTCAAGTTCAGTTTATTAGAGCCATTGAAATTCCCTTATGATTTTAATGAAGTAAAACATGTGCAACTTGCTACTGATGAAGAATTGATGGAAAAAACTTTGACATTAAGAAGTGCTGATCCATTAAACAATATTTTAATAAATGATGTGGATATGTATATACCTGAAGAAAGTGCTTATAGTGGAGAGTTGGAGTCTATGACTTCGCATTTTGTATACTCAACATCAATGACATACAACCATTTGCTGAACCAATGCTTCCTTCGATAGAGAAACCACCACAATTAGAGCTAAAGGCACTTCCAAGTCATCTCAGGTATGCATTCCTTAACCCTAAGGATTCTAGTTTACCTATTGTGGTATCAATTGACTTGATAGATGAGCAAGAGGAAAGCCTTCTACAAGTGGTGAGGAAACACAAGAAAGCCATTGCATGGACAATTGCATACATTAAGGGAATCAACCTCACTTTCTATACTCACAAAATCATTCTGGAGGATAAGCATACACCCAAGATCCAACCTCAGAGAAGATTGAACCCAACTATGAAGGAGGTTGTGAAGACGCAAGTGTTGAAACTCCTCGATGCAGGTATTATTTTTCCAATTTCAAATAGTGAACGAGTTAGTCCAGTGCAGTGCGTACCAAAGAAGGGAAGGATTACTGTTATCAAAAATGAAAAGAATGAATTGATCCCTACTAGAACTGTTACAGGCTGGCATATGTGTATAGATTATAGGACTTTAAATGATGCCACTAGAAAGGATCACTTTCCTCTTCCCTTTATTGATGAAATGTTAGATAGGTTAGCAGGACACCCTTACTTTTACTTTTTGGAAGGTTATTCTGGATATAACCAAATTCCCATAGCACCTGGTGATCAGCATAAAACAACTTTTACTTGTCCTTTTGGAACCTTTGCTTACAACAGAATGCCATTTGGATTATGTAATGCACCAAGTACTTTCCAAATGTGTATGCTAGCTATTTTTAGAGATTTCACTGGTAAGTTTTTAGAGGTTTTCATGGATGATTTTTCCATCGTTGGAGATGGTTTTGATGATTGTTTGATTAATCTAGAGAAAGTGCTTAGAAGATGTGACGAGACTAACTTGGTCCTCAACTGGGAAAAATGCCATTTTATAGTGAGAGAGGGTATAGTTTTAGGCCATAAGGTGTCTGCTAAGGGATTAGAAATGGACAGGGCTAAAATAGAGGTGATAGCCAACTTACCTCCTCCTGCCAATGTTAAAGGCATTAGAAGTTTCTAGGGACATGCAGAGTTCTACAGGAATTCATAAAAGATTTTTCAAAAATTTCTAGACCCCTGTGTGTTTTGCTAGAAAAAGAAAAGAAGTTTGATTTTACTGATGATTGTTTGAAAGCTTTTGTGCAGTTAAAGGAAAAGCTTGTCTCAGCACCCATCATAACTCCACCTGATTGGAATTGTGATTTTGAAATTATGTGAGATGCATATGATTTTACTATAGGTGCAGTGTTGGGACAAAGAAAAGAAAGATTGTTCAGAGTCATTTACTATGCTAGTAATAGTCTAGTGGAAGCTCAGAAAAACTATACCACCACAGAAAAAGAATTACTAGCAGTAGTTTTTGCATTGGATAAGTTTAGATCATACATATTGGGGTCTAAAGTTATCATTCATACTGATCATGCAGCATTGAGGTACTTATTTCCTAAGAAAGAATCCAAACCTAGATTGATAAGATGGGTACTTTTGCCATAGGAGTTTGACATTGAAATCAAAGACAAGAAAGGATCTGAAAATGCGGTAGCTGATCATATTTTGAGGTTGCACATTAGAGACATGGAAGCTCAAGTGGATATAAATGAACACTTTCCAGATGAGCAACTGTTTTTATGTGAGGTAACATTCTATCCTTGGTATGCTGATTATGCAAATTATCTATCATGTAAAGTGTTACTTGAAGGACTAAATAGTCATCAGAAGAAAATATTTCTTCATGAGGTCAAGAGATACATATGGGATAAGCCTTTTTTGTTCAGAAGATGTGCAAATCAAGTGTTGAGAAGATGCATCCCATATAAAGAAACTTTTGATATTCTCAAGCACTGTCATTCCTCAGAAAATGCAAGGCATTTTGCTGAAATGAGAACAGCAGCAAAAATTTTGGAATGTGGTTTTTATTGGCCATCAATTTTTAAGGATGCTCATGCATTTGTAGCCAATTGTGATAGATGACAAAGAATGGGGAATATTTCAAAAAGGCAAGAAATGGCCCTGAATTATATCCTAGAAGTTGAACTGTTTGATGTATGGGGTATAGACTTCATGGGACCATTTCCTCCATGAAACAAGTATGAATATATACTTGTAGCTGTGGACTATGCATCCAAAATGGGTAGAGGCTGTTGCTTGTATTACGAATGATGGTAAAGTAGTGGAGTAATTTCTTCAAAAGAATATCTTCACTCGTTTTGGCATACCCAAGTTACTCATTAGTGATGGGGATCTCATTTCTACAACAAGTTGTTGGAAAAAGTGCTTAAAAAGTATAAAGTGATCCATAAGGTTACTACAGCTTATCATCCACAAGCAAATAGTCAAGTAGAGGTTTTCAATAGAACATTGAAAAGAATCTTGCAAAAGACTGTGAACGAGTCCAGGACTGACTAGAGCTATAAGTTAGATGATGCTCTGTGGGCTTATAGGACAACTTTTAAGACTCCTATTGGAATGTCCCCATTTTGAATGGTTTATGGCAAGGGATGCCATCTGCCTGTAGAATTAGAGCATAAATCTTATTGGGCTGTAAAATTGTTGAACATGGACTCTATCAAAGCAGGAAAACAAAGGCTTCTACAACTTGATGAAATGGATGAATAGCGTTTGGAAGTCTATGAGAATCATGAAATGTATAACCAGAAAATGAAAAACTATCATGATAAGAAGATTGTCAAGCGAGAGTTTAAACCTGGACAATATGTGCTACTCTACAACACCAAACTTAGCTTATTTCCAAGAAAACTGAAATCTAGATGGTCTGGTCCATTTAGAGTGAAGAGTGTTTCCCCATATTGAGCTGTGGAATTGTTTGACAATAAGTCTACTGATTCTTTTGTTGTGAATGGGCAGAGACTTAAACACTACCTGGGGGAAGACATCTGCAGGACAAGAGATATTCTTTATATCTCATATCCTATAGAAATGATGGAAAATTCATAACAGACTTACCATGGTCGATGCTAACGACCTTAAACAAAGCATATTTTTTACGCAATTAAATTTTGTATTGGATCTATACTATAATTGCTTAATTGTGTAAATTTTTTATTAACTAAGTTCATGTTGTGGAAAAGTATTATTATCATGTTCAGATGAACTTGAGGTTTGGAGTAGAAGGCGAGATGTCATTCTTATTGCCAAATTTCTCACCTAAGCTATTTTCTAGTTGGCGAAGAGCAATTTTATTTCGCCTTTGTGAACATGTAAAAGATGGCCAAATTTTGGGACGTTGCCAAATATTGTCGCCTTGGTGAAAGCAAGAATTGAAACTCAAGCCAGAATTTCACCTGTCATACTCTTGGAATGGCGAAGATTGAGAAATGTCGCCTTGTCGAATCGCTCAGTGCAAGGAAAGGTAAGGCGAATCTTCAAACATCGCTCCTGTATCTCGCCAATCAGGTATGCTTTCTGGCGAAGATTTTATTTTGCTAATTTACTTCGCCTAGAAAAATTGCACTGGGCGAGGTATGTTGTTTTCGCCTTAAGCATTGCCTCTTTTCAGAAGATTTGGAAAAAAGGAGCTAACACTTACAAATTTCAGAAGAAAGAAGAACCATTTAGATTTTCATCCAAAGTCAACAAATGTGGTGAAATAATTGATGCTGAAAAAAGAGATCGCTTGCACACATCGCCATTAGCAGAAAGGAGAAGGCGATGAAAAAGGCGAAGTATGAACGATCTCGCCTTGAAGACTAGAGCTCATGAGGCAAGTTACCTTCATATGTCGCCAGTATTGGCAGAATATTTAGGCGTTGAAGGGTGAACCTCGCCATGCTTTGAGACGATAGCAAAGGCAATACAGGAGTAAGTCACCAAGATGAGAAATGTTGAAAGGCGACGTTTACATTATATCGCCTAGAATACTAACAATTGAAAGATTGATATGGCAAGGAAAGTTTAGTTTCCCTAAGCATCAGGCGACATATAATGGCTATTTTAAGAACATTTCGCCCATGAAGAATTATAGCTTGGCAAACAAGACAAGCGAGATTTGTGGAAGTCGTTTGAGTTCAGGCGAAGGAACAGGCGACATAAATGAAGAAAATTGTTACTTCGCCAATGTGTGTTTCTTTATTGTTTTTTTTCTCAAAATGGCCACTGAGCAAAACTCTATAAATAGGAGCTCAGATGAAGCAATAAGAACCTTTTGACGTTCTATTATTTTTAGAAAGAAATTCTAGATTCTTCTATACGCTTTATTCAATATTCTCAGAGAAGTTTCTTGAAGAAGTTTTGTACTCTGTTTCTTGTGATCATTGAGGTTTATCTTGAAGATAGCGAAACAACAACATAGTTAGATTGAGGTACCTTTTGCATATCCGAAACAGTGGTCAGTTGTTCCCCATTTCCGAAACAGTGGTCATCCCTGAAATGCTCCAGAAACTAGCTCCATGAATGCTTTGACTCAGTGTGGACAACAGCCCATGCAATTAGAAACATCTGTTGGTTTCCATTCTTCCCCGCAGCCGATAACAATTGACCTTTGCAAGCACCACTCAGAAAACTACCATCTAAATCTATGATTCTTCTACAACCTGCCAACCACCCCTTTTTTAAAGCGTACAAACAAACATAAAAATAGTTAAATAGGTTCTTTCTTGGAGAAGTTTCTCTATCTATCTTTATCCAAGTAGAACTTCCAGGATTGGTTTCTTTTAGGATTTCAGCATAGTCACCCAAACGTGAGAATTCACTAGTCCAATCTCCCATGAATTTATTAATAACACGTTTTCTTGCCTTATAACATAAAGTCTTGCTCACATAAATTCCAAACTTCTCCTTACAAAGCTTTTGAATCTTTCAAAGCTTTATATCTGGCTATGAGACAATCCTTTCTTGTAATCTCCTAGCAATAAAAGCAGTATTCACAAGCTTGTTTTTATGTTTTCTTGAGCAACTATGATGAGGCTCATAAGTCTTCACTTTGAAGTCCCCTGACTCTTTATCTATGCTAGCAAATAGTAACCACTTACATTTCTTTGCCAAGCACTTCACACGACATCTCCTCTTATCATTGGGTTTTAACCTTAATTGAACACCCCTTTCTGTAGCATAGTCTGCAACTGCTATTTTAAACTCAACCACATTACTAAATACAATTCCAAGTTGAAACCAAGAAACTGTGCTAGTAGAATCATATCTCAACTTCTTGGAACTCCTACTACCTCTTATACGCCCTTCAATTGCTTCAGGGTCTAACTCTTCTCTACTATCCTCACTTCCAGGACAGTCTGAGTCATAATAGTTATCATCTCCACCTATTCTACCTTCTTTCTGTTAACCTTTTCTTCATCACAACCCTCAAACCCTCTGTCAGTACCTGCATAACCTAAATTGACTTCGTCCACTAATGTAGGTTCTTTTCTTCGCCTTTCACTCCTCTTTTGCCTTGCTGCTTCCCTATACCCCTATAACTCTCCATCCATATCACTCCCATCCTCTTCAGGTCCAGGTTCATCACTGCTATTGTCATCAGGCTCTTCATTAATTTCCCCATCTGAATCTAGATTTGTCTCTCCCCTACTCTCATCTTAATCTTCTTCTACATTAAGCTCTAAATCAACACCATCTGCTGGTCTACTAGGTACATTAGATCTATTAGACCTTGATCCATAACTAAACCCTATACTCTCATCTAACACATGTCTTTCACCTCTGGGAGACATTGGCTGCAGTGAATATTTTTAAACTTCAACCCCACTTGCAATAATGGTCTTCTGACTAAATTCTGGAACAATGACCACATTTTGGATGAAAATGTCCAAAATGTCCCCTAGTTTCATACCTTCACATATACTTAATAGTGCAGTATCATTTATAACCTCTCTAAATTGGTTAGTCAAATCTCTAAAGTATAAATAATCTACTTCAGTATACCCTAACTCCCTTACTTTAATCCACAAGTCCATCAAAGACAACAAATCCTTATCACCGGTCCATTTTCAACTCCCACATCATTCTCATATACCCCAGACTCATCATCTTCAACACTACCCCCGTGATGCAATCTAATAGTAATAATTTCATGTGCCATTTCAACGAGAACCTAATAAATAAGACAAAAAGAAAGTGGAGTTATGAAAAAGACCTAACATTATAGCAACAAAAATAACAAAATTTGCGTAATACACAAACCGACAAATGACAAACACAAATTTCTCTTCGTAACCAATACTCAACAACATAACTCTAACAGAGCAACAAAATGATAAACACAAACACTAAACTACAAGCATAATACACAAACATCACTCACTGACCTGCTTATGCTCTTTTGTTAAAGTAAATCCTGCTCAAACATTCACCGAAGTCACCTCAACCAAAATCCAAGAAAATAAAACCCTAAAATCGAACATTTAATTCACCTATCGCATCAAATGGAACCCTAAAACACAATTATCCTCTTCATCTTTCTTGTCGATCGAAAACCCTAAATTTGCCACTGAAAATCGCCTCTTCGTCTTTCTCTTCGGAATCGATTAAACAAATGGCACGTCAGCATTGCAAGTACTTCACCTTCCTATCTACATGAAATGTCACGTTAGATTGTTTTTTCACATTAGCGCGATTGTCCAACACGCACCATCAGTTGATTATTTAAACAACCAGAGGCGTTAAATGACTTATAATTTGCAACTTCAGATACCTAAATGAAACCATGAAAAGTTAGAGTACTTAAGTGAAAATTTTGCGCAACGTTATGTACCCAGAATTATATTATCCCAAATAATTGATTGTAATATAATTGTGTAATATTAGAAAAATAGTTATGTTAAGTCAAATAAAGGGTATATTAGATATTTTAAGTTTAAATTTTTTTTTTTAAAGTAAAATTCTCTACCTAAATAAAACACTCAAAAGAGAAAATTTCTTTTTTTATATAGAACGGAGGTAGTATTTAATATATTTTAGTGTCTTCTATGTCATTTTAAAATAATATATTCTTTTTATATTTTAATTTTTAATTTACTATTAAATTCATTTTTAATAATCCATCTAATAATTTTTAAAGTATTTAAATCTTTTTAAATAGGCGAGAAACTTGAAAAACTAAAAAGAAAAACACAAAAAATTGAAAAAAAAAATCGATGGATAGAAAGAAAGTTATAAGAGAAATACAAGAGATAGTAAGAATCCATAACTAAAAATAACATTAAGAGAGTTCTCAATCGAGAAAGTTTAAAAACTAAAAATATAAGAAACAATTGAAGAGGAACTTAGTAAAGTTGAATAATAATAATAATAATAAATAGACCGGAAACCATTGAAGAAAATGAAGAGGTTAAAAGATAAGAAGAAGTGTATATAAGCAAATTGAAAGAACCAAGAAAATTGAAAGAGAACCTTAAAAATGAATAAGTCCGAAAAATATAATAAAATCCCAAGTAAAGCAGATGTTAGACTTCTCCAAGAAAAATGTTGCTTGTGCAGTAGATGTTGGATTTTTGGTTTTTTTTTCCAGAAGAAAGTCGCTTGAATTTTAGATTTTTTTTTTGAAATAGAAGATTCTCAGGAAGCAGATATTGAAAGTTAATTTTTTTTAAGTAAAGAAGTCAGCTGATGGAATATAAGAATTTTATTTTTAATTTTTTTTTATAAGGGAAGGTTGCGGATGAAATAAGATATTGAGTTATTTTATTGAGAAATTGAATTTGTTTGATTGAGAAAATACTTCTAATGAGTTGGATGAAATAAAATATAATTTTATTAATATAATTTGCTCATACATAAATATAAAATTTTATTTATAAAATATAAATATTTTTGTTTATGAAAAGATGGAAAAGTAAATTGTATTTTTGATAAAATAATTTTATTTATATTTTATTTTAATTAAAATATTATATTATAATTTTTTTCAAATTGTTTATAAATATGTTTTCATTTTTTTAAAAAAATGGTTTAGATAATAAAAGTAAATTGTAATTTTTTGAAATTAATTTATAAAAAAATAATTTTACTTTGTTTATTTTTAATAAAATATTATCCTTTAAAATTTTAAATATTATACTTATTATAATTTATTCAATTTTTATTTAATAAATTAAAAAAATTGTAATATTGAATATATCTATGCACATGATTTTAATATGCTTAATTCATTAAATAATTATTAAAAAATTAAAAATTTAAATACAATTAATTTTATTTATTCAAAATTTAATAATTTATTTTATAATATATATTTTAGTATATTATTTAGTAGTTATTTATTTCTAATTAAGTTGATGTAAATTATAAAAATTTATAAAATACTAAAAAAAATAACAACTATAATAGTTCGATTCTAAAACAGATAAAACTAGCTATGATACCCCATCCCTTTTACAAGTGGTTTTACTCGGTAAATTTCTCCTTAATAGATTCATCAATCAAGTTTCCTTCATCATCAAACTTTCCAGGAGCTTCAAAAGCATTCACACGAAACCGAGGTTTGTTGATGAAATGAAGATAAGAAAAACTCCAATTTGACGAAGATGGCACTGTGCCAATCCACCACAAAAACCGCCACCAGCACTCACTATCGCTGCTGCTTAATTAGCCCAAACGTTTAGTAGTCTGGATGCGCTGTGACAGAGTAATTGTACTCCGGGAGTGTTAGGAAAATCGGACTCGTTGCAGCGGAATTTGTCTCGATCAATAATAAGTAAACAAAATAAAAGACAAGAAACAAAATATTAACGCACCAAAATTACGTGGAAACCTAAAACGGGAAAAAACCATGGACGTCAGGACGGACAGAGATTTTCACTATGTAGCAAAATATGTTACAGCCACTACTAGAAAACACTCTCTAACCCAATTACAAGTCTCACTCAAGCTCACAAGAAAGAAACTCACAAGACACTCAGCATCTCTCAATTTTGTATCTCTACAATTGAAAACTATAGCATTATATTTATAGTGAACCATGACTTACTCACCAAGTAAATCATAATAAACTATGAAACCTATTATTAGTAGAATAGAATTCCTAAAAGGGAGGAAAAAGATTATTTCCTAATTGCAGTTCTAATATGTCATAAATACAATTCCTAGTCAAATATAATACTTTCAAAACAGTGTTCAAATCCAAAACAGTGTTCAAATCTTTCACTTTCAAAAGAGTTTTCAAATCTTTCTCAGCTTCCAAATAAAGACTAGTACATTGAATACCAATTTTTTTCAAACCCTAACACGGAAAAGCAAAAAAGGTAGCAATCAGCTTGAAGAAGGGATTTTTCAAGCTTAATCATCTTTGACAGCTTTCTTTGATTGTATAACTTAAGAGATTTTTCTTAAGGTTAATCAAAATCAATGAACCCATGCAGAATCAGATGTATCAAATCGGCTACTTATTAAATCAAGTGATCAGCAGAAGCTGATAATCCTTCTAGCTCTATGGCTTAACGGGAGATATCCACTGATTAATTCTATGTTCCTCCCAATGTTTTATATTTATTTTCCTGCGATAATAATTCGAGGGTAATATTATTTTACTTACCATATATATAAAAAAATATCCTTCCCCGTTAGCTCAGTCAACCGAGTTAGCCGAGTTCATTCTTATTTTTTACTATTAAATAAAATAAAATTATATGATACTAGTATAATTATATTGATAAATTTAATATATATTATACCTTAAAAAAATTTATGTATTGTAAAATATTTTAATTATATATTAAAATTATTTAAATCTAAATTTTTAATTTTAATAAATTTATTTAAAAATATTTGTAATTAAATTATTTCCTTAATTTTAAATATAATTTAGATATTTTTTAAGTTTTCAAATTTTAAATTAATTAATTCCTATATTTTATAAATTATTAAAAAATAAAAGTACATAATTTGTTTTAAAAAATTTTAATCTATTAATTTAATATACTTCCTCCGTTCTTTAATAGGTGAAACATTTCCTGCGGACACTAGAGGTGGCAATTTTGGGCACCACACGACGGGGTCGACACGACACGAACCCGTTTATTGTGGGTTTGGGTTGAGCCTAAATGGGTTGGGTTGAAACGACATGAACCCGTCAACCCGTTTAAGTTTATTTTTTCTTTTATTTTTATTATTTATAATATTATTTAGTTCTAATTAAATACAATTTAATGTTAAATCTATCATAATTAGATGTAATAGTGTAACAAATTACATATACAGAAAATTTTAATTGTAATTATATAATTTATATTTAAAATTTTTATTATTTAAAAAATTATATTTAAGTTTTTATAATAAATGGGTTAAACGGGTCAACCCGTCAACCCGTGGGTTGACACGATCAACCCGTTTATTAAATGGGTCGGGTTCGGGTTGGGGTCAACACGACACGCCAACCCGAATTGCCACCTCTAGCGGACACGCTATCTAATATTTATCTTTAATGATAAATATCTTTAATTATATACAACAAAAAATTATAATAATTTAATATTTGAAAAATAGACATTAAGACAAATAACACAAGATCCACTTCGACTATATTATTCCTTATAGATAGGAAATAATATGTAAAACAAATTGATTGATAAATAGTGAATACTATGCTAATGTTTCACCTATTTTAAAATGGAGGTAATATTTTTTAGATAATAAAAGTACATCATCCTTCGACTGCTGCTGCTAGGTTGTGACGAATCTGAGGTCTTGATCATTTGCCGTGAAGCTGCTGTTATTGTCATCATTTCAAAGGTAAGCTTTTGGTAATCAATTTGGGGTTGTTTTGGTTTGTACCGGCATTAGAATTTGATGTAAGTGCTTCTTCAGCTGTTATATAAAAAAATTGGATTTTGATGAGTTATTGCTGCTGGATTTTGTTTTTGGTGATTCTATATGTTAATTGGAATTATTATTGCAATGGTTATTCATTTGATGATTGGTTTTTCAAATTGTTTAAGTGATAGAGTTATCAGTTCACAGAGCTGCGGACTAACATAGTTCACATATGTGATTGTTATTCATAGTCTAGGAACTGATAACACTATCATAAAAAATACATTACCCATCAATTCATACACTGTTAACATTATGCACAACTCTATGACTTGATGGACTGTGTATTGTTGTTAAGAGTTTTAGCAGTTCACAATCTGTGAACGAAAGTACTTTATATCTGTGATCTTTATTCACAGTCTATGAATGGATAACACTGTGAACAATAATAGATAGTTTATCAATTGACAATTTGTGAACATTGTTCACAGTCTATAGATATCAAATGTTGGTTCATACTAGGTGAACTTGTACTAATCCTGCTTCATCGTCCATCACAAGTACAAGTGGGGCGGGAAATGTGAACGATCAGAAGGAATGAGTCGTAGAGTTAAGCACTGCAAGCATTGTGGTGGTGCAGGTCATATAAGGAAAACATAATCTATTTTTGTACCTACGAGTGTCGATGAAAAAAATGCAGACATGTTATCTCACATCAATCTAACCAAAAGTGAGACATTGGACAGCCCAAAGCTGAATGTACCACCATTTACTTAATGTAATAATATGTAATTATGTATTTAATTAGGTATTATATTTTATGTGAACTGTAATCACAGACTGTTAACTATGTTTAATTATGTTTTATATTATCTGTGAACTGTAATCACAGACTGCAAACTGTATTTAATTATCTATTATAGTATCTGTGGTGCCAAATATAAGGCTAAGATTCCTTGAGAAATACAGCTAAAAGCTTAGAGAGAGATTTGAACAGAGTTTGTTATATCAATAATTAAAATCGGATCCTTTTACAATCATTCAAACCCCTATTTATAGGAGGTATTTGGGTCCTATTTCTATAACGATTGAGACTCCTTATCTTTCTTGGATTCGGTCTCTTTATTGTATTTGGAGAAACCTATCTCAACTGGAATTGATTCGGGAAATCATATGTGAAGCGGATTGGGCTTGGGCCATTTTATATTATCTAGAAGGTTGTTGGGTCTGTGTCGTCCTTCTTTGGCCAAAAATGGAAGTTGGGCCTTTTGAGCCTGCTTCAGCCGAAGGCCTGTTGGGCCTGATCCTGGTGGGTCTATTTCGGCCGAAATAGTTATGGCCGAAGGTGGTTTCGGCTGAATTGACTCGGTCTTGAGTTCTAGCCCATCTTGCTTGTGGAACTCTGAAATCTTAAATTTTTTGGGTTGCTACAACCTTACCTTTGACCCTTAAAGGTCATAGGTTATTTTCCCACTATAGTAATCCCTCATTTCCACTTCTTGATTTTTTAATTGTGGCAATGCAAGTTAGTGGGAGTTTGGATCGTAGGTCCAGGACCAATACTATTGCCTTTTGGGATTACGGCTGAGAATTGGGCCAGTCCCCAGTTGCACTTTTCCTTCGTGGTTTCCATGCTTCTGCATAAGCGATTTTGACTGAGACATTTTTGGTCGAAAGTATATCATGATACATGCTCTTAAAAGTTATAGAGTTTACTAATTTGCACATTTTGGGTTGATTAAAAGCTCATCTTTTGGAAATTTTGGCCGAAATCAGGGATCACTCCCTAGCTAGTTTTGTCTTTGGGTCAATTTTTAGTCTGAGGCTTTTGGTGGTTTCCAGCTGAAATTAGGGACCAATCCTTAGCGTGAGATTCTAGATCACTTCGGCCAAAGCTAGGGGTTAATCCTCAATCGTTTACCGCCCTCTGTAATTTGGCTATTTTTATCTTGGTTATTTCGGTCGAAATATGGGGGTCAATCCCGATCATTTATTGCACGTAGTCCCTCATTCGGTCGCTTTTGGCTCTGGTGGCTTTGGTTGAAATTTGAAGGGGTCAATCCCCATTTCCATAATATGCTTACCATAATTCAAATTGGAATTCGGAATGATTCACATGCTAATCCTTTGCAATTTGTCGTTTATCTTTGGTCGAAATAATGGGCCACTTTTGCTTTGGACTAGTTCAATCCTCCATTGTCTTAGAGGATTTTCTTGGTTATGGCCTGATTTCTGAGTTTGTGTTTGTTTTCGCCAAGTGTGCCCCCTTGGGTTCTCTGACTACTTCGGCCGCATCTCCCTTGAGTTTACCGAGATTTTGATCGCGTTTTTGCTGCATTTTTCCTGTAATCAGAATTTATTAGAGGTTCGCCTTTTGGCTGTTTTTCTTCGTCCAAAGTCCTCAGAATTTATCAGAATTTTGCCCTTTGGCGGTTCTCGGGTTGCCCTTTGGCAATTTTTCTTCACCCTAATCCTCCCGAATTTATCAGGAGTTTTTCCCTTTGGCAATTCTCGAGTTGCCTTTTGGCAATTTGTCGCTTCGCCCGAATCCTTCTAAATTTATCAAGAGTTTGCCTTTTGACGATTCTCGGGTGGCCCTTTGGCAATTTGTCTTCACCTAAATCCTCCCAAATTTATTAGGAGAATCCTCCCAAATTTATCAAGAGTTTTTCCCTTTGGCAGTTCTCAAGTTGCCCTTTGGTAATTTGTCTCGCCCGAATCCTTCTGAATTTATCAGGAGTTTGCCCTCTAGCAATTCTTGGGTTGCCTTTTGGCAATTTGTCTTCGCCTGAATCCTCCCAGATTTATTAGGAGTTTGGCCTTTAGCAATTTTTGGGTTGCCCTTTGGCAATTTGTCTTCGCCCGAATCCTCCTGAATTTATCAGGAGTTTTGCCCTTTGGCAGTTTGCGGGTTGCCCTTTGGCAATTTCTGGCTTCGCCCGAATCCTCCTGAATTTATCAGGAGTTTGCCCTTTGGCAGTTCTCAGGTTGCCCTTTGGCAATTTGTCGCTTCGCCCGAATCCTCCCGAATTTATCATGAGTTTGCCCTTTGGCTATTCACCGGTTGCCCTTTGGTAATTTGTCTTCTCCCGAATCCTCCTGAATTTATCAGGAGTTTGCCCTTTGGCAGTTCTCGGGTTGCCCTTTGGCATATTGTCTTCCCCCGAATCATCTCGAATTTATCAGGAGTTTGCCCTTTGGCAGTTCTCGGGTTGCCCTTTGGCATTTTGTCTTCCCTCGAATCCTCCTGAATTTATCAGGAGTTTGCCCTTTGGCAATTTTTGGGTTGCCCTTTGGCAGTTTGTCTTCGCCCGAATCCTCTTGTGCAGAGCAGAGATCGTGCCAGATCAATTCTTAGAAGGACGTTGTCGAAATTAATTTTGTGCTTCGTGAAGTTGAAATAGTTTAAAAACTTGTGAGTGTATAACATCATTGTGCTGCTCAATTCTAGGTTCACTCTTCAGTTGACTACTCTTATTAGACAGCAGTTGAAGCCGACTAAAAGCATCACTATTCTGCAAATGCTGATGGCATTCTAGCTTCTGTTGCCATTGGTGTTGAGCACACTATTGCAGTTGCTGTTGGAACTGCTGTTGTTGGCCTTAGTGTGGCCATAAAATTACCATGGCTCGAATACTGATTAAAATTGCTTTGATATAGATATCGAATAATAGTATTTGATTCGTAATACCCGGTGGAAAGGATAAAGCATTCTCAGTCACAGTGTCCTCGGAATTCTGATTTAAAGCGTCCAGAAGAACATAATTAGAATTCGGATATGAAACATTCTGATGAACATTCTAGTTCGCAATGCCCTGTCGAAAGAAGGATTCAGATTCCTACTGAAAATATTCTAACAGAAGTATCCTGATGATGATGAATATCCTGATGAACCGTATTGATATTTTGATATAGAATATCCTGATGATGAAAAATATTGGCATTTTGATTCAAGGAAACCTGCAATGAATAGGATTCACAAGTTGATTAGATGAGACTTTGTAAGGATGGAAACATGACATACACATCCCAGATTGGTGTTTTCATGGATCAACACTATTAACAAAAGCATCAAAGCCTCAGATCTCAGGATTCATATGGTTGTTGTTACAGTTACCAAACTCATACACTTGAGTTCGCTTTGGTTCCACCACAGAAATAGGTATAGGCATCTGACTTTGAACAATCTGGTTCACATTATTTCTCAGATCACGCATTCCACCATAAAGAACCGAACACTTAGTTTGAGTATCCCCAACACATGAATTCAAAGTAACAGCAGATTGATTAGACTGATTATTAGCCTCAACAGAGTTATGATCCTAATGTGCAGGCTGAACAGCTTCTTCATCCGAATGCAAATCTTCTTCTTCTTTAACTCTAATATTGATCCTATTTCTATTCCCACAACCAGACTTCTTCTTCTCGCTGCCCTCCCTCTCATTCGAGTATAACTTACAAAGCACGAAATCTTCAAGCTTTATGTCTTTAGGCCCGTTTCTTTTTCTCTTCGGACCACCTTGGAGTCTATACAACATACCCACTTAGTTCTCTCCATCTGGATGTTTTTTTTTAATTGTAGAACACTAATGTCCTTCTATGTCCGATCAAGTTCTTGCAATTATTGATGGGTTCATCTTTCCCACTCGCTTTCCAATATCCTTCATTAGAAGCCCTACATAGTCTCTCATCATTCTTGTATTTCTTATTCCTTGATGTGAAAAAATACCAAGTCTTTCCATCAATAGCCTTGTATTTTGCAGTAAGGTCGTCAGAATGATACTCGTAAAAGTTCCACTTCATGGATGATATTTGGTGGATAATATTCACTGTGAAGCTTAGGCTTCAAGTAACACTCTATAACCTCATGATCATGAGGTCTAAAATGATAACCCGGTGGAAACTCTCTCTTCTTGATTCCTGTGTTGGTCTTTCACTGAAGGAAGAAAAGACTTTGAATAAGGCAATGAAACTAATTCTTCTTGATTTGGTCCGGGTGGATACCAAGTTCAATGAGAATAGGCTATTCATCGTCGAATGAAGCAAAGTCGGAGTAAGAAGCAGCAGTGTTGATAGAACCACCGTAGGATACGGTGGTAGTGAAGCCTACATCAAAAGCCATATAAGATATCGCAGAGTTTATCGGACGACTAGGCTAAAAAGGAGCGATAGGGATCCGGTGCTGATTGATGTTGCTAGTGGTGGAAGGATTTCCTCCGGTAGGGAGGATTATAAGCAGAATTGTGAATTCTCTTGTCAAGATGTTTTGATTTGAAAATTAAGGTTCACCAGGAGATCAGGAACCGAAATCTCCCATTGAAGAAAGACAAGTTCAAGTATTATACTGCTATCGATTGTCGAAAATTAGAGTTACAAACCAGGATGGGCACAAGGCTCTTAACCTTGTGGTCGTGGGTTCGGGCCCCATGGTGGGCGCCAAGCTATGGTGACAAATAAACCACAGCCAAATATAAGGTTAAGATTCATTGACAAATATAGGTAAAAGCTTAGAGAGAGATTTGAACAGAGTATGCTCTGTCAGTAATTAAAATTGGATCTTTTTACAATCATACATACCCCCTATTTATAGGAGGTATTTGGGTCCTATTTCCATAAGGATTGGAACTCCTTATCTTTCTTGGATTCGGTCTCTTTATTGTATTTGGAGAAGGATATCTCAACTGGAATTAATTCAGAAAATCATATGTGAAGCAGATTGGGCTTAGGCCCTTTATATTGTCTAGAAGGTTGCAGGGTCTGTGTCGTCCTTCTTTGGCTTAAAATGGAAGTTGAGCCTTTTGAGCCTACTTTAGCCGATGGCCTGTTGGGCCTAGTCCTGGTGATTCTATTTTGGCCGAAATAGTTATGGCCAAAGGTGGTTTCGGCTGAATTGACTTGGTCTTGAGCTCTAGCCCATCTTGCTTGTGGAACTCTGAAATCTTAAACGTTTTGGGTTGCTACAACCTTACCTTTGACCCTTAAAGGTCATAGGTTATTTTCCCACTATAGTATCTGTATTTAATTATGTTTTATAATATTTGTGAAGTGTAATCACATATTGCAAACTGTGTTTAATTATCTATTATAGTATATGTGAACTAGAATTACAAACTGCAAACTGTGTTTAATTATGTACTACAACATCAACTTCATGAATCCAAGGCAAAAAGGGTATATGTGAACTGTAGTCACAGATTCATGATTTATGGTATAGTTAGTGAGCCCCGATCACAATGACCTCATATGGCTCATAGGATATCACTAAAGGCAAAAATGGGTCATCTAACTAAACATGAAAAAATATGGGTCGTCATATTGTTTCATAATATTTTGGTGACACATCGATGTAGTGAAAACCACTTCATCCGCCTCCTACTTGTGTACTTACTCATGTTTTGAGCAACCAAGGCATGAGCTCATTTTTCGACTCCAACCTAAACGAAATTTTTCTACACAGAAAGGCTGTTGAGGATAGGGCTGGGCATTTTCGGATATCGAATTCGATCTGATTCGAAATTTTGGATCAAGAAAATTGTAATCTGTATCCGATCCAAACAAAATAGGATATCCAAAAAATCAGATATTCAGTTTTTCGGATCGAATAACCGCATATTCGTTATCCGAGTTTATTCTACTTTTGTATTTATAATATCCGATTTTAGAAAAAAAATTCATTAAAAACAAATAAAATTAATATACTGCAATTTAATTAAATAATAAAAAATTAAGCTATATAAGTATAAGAAAATTTGTTTATAAATGCTTGAAATATTTTATTTATAGAGAGAATTAAAAGCAGATTTGACGTATAATTTTCTTCTTTCAGATATTCGGATAATCCTAAATGGAAAAAATCTTGATCCGTATCCAATCCAAATATCCAATTTTAAAACCGGATATCCGATCTGAAAATTTAAAATTATGAAAACCAGATCGGATCAATGATTTTTCGGATCGGATAGGATTTTTCTGCACACCCCTAGTTGGGGATGTGTAGTCATGTCTAGTCTGACTCCTAACCTTGATGGAGACACTTTGATTATTGATCACAACCTATGATTTACAGTCATAGCCTATAAGCCCCGATCACAATGACCTCATATGGTTCATATGATATCATTGAAGGCAAAAAAAGGCCTCGTCCGAACAAACATGAAAAAATATGGATCATCATATCATTTCATAATATTTTGGTAACACATGGATTGTAGTGCAAACCATTTCACCCTCTTACTTATGCATTTACTCATGTTTTGAGAAACCAAGGCATGAAGTCACTTTTTGACGTGAAATTTTTCATCAGAAAGTCTTTTGGGGATGAGTAGTCGTGTCTAGCCCACCTCAATGGAAACACTATGATTGTTGATCACAACACAGTATGTGAGTCCCGATTACAATGGTCTCATATGACTCATATGATATCATTAAAGGGAAAAAAAAAGTCCTCATCTGACTAAACATGAAAAAACATGCACCTTTACATCATTTGATAAATTTCTAGGAGAAATTGATTTTCTGCCTTATCCACTTCATCCTCTTACTTAGGTAATTGCTCATGTTTTGAACTGCCAAAGCATGACGTCAATTTTGAACTATTAGTAAATGTGAATTTAAATTCATATTACGGCCATTGGGTTGGATATAGAGACGGCGAAAATAACCGGATATCAAGAACCTACTGTTACCCATGTTATTGAGGTTGGTTGGAGAACCGGATCTCGATATTTTAAATCCTTAAAATATCTGGATCCATGTAAATCTTTAAAATAATGGGTAGGACATGGATATATCCGTTGTGGTTCTATGAGAACCTTATTAAACCCTCTAACTCTATGAAATAAGAAAGAGAATGCAACAATTAATTTGTTTGTAAGAGAATGTGAAAAAAAGCTCTTGGATATTGTGTAGTAATAAATGATTGTATTTAATAATTTCGAGAAAAATATTTAATGAATGCTTACGAACTTTTTATTAATTTCTATAAATTTATAATCTAAGATAAAATATTTTTATATAGTTACTACGTTTATAAGTAATTAAAATAGTAATTATAATAATATTAAAATTTTATTCATGTAATAGTTATATAATAAAATAATAACAAAAAAAAGAAATTAATCCATTAAATTAAATTAATTATTTTATATTAATTAAATTAAAATATACTTTGGATTCATCTTAATTTGAATAATAAAAATATAATTTATTTGAATTTAATTAATTTGATTTTTAATTGAAATCACCTCAAATTCAAATGTTTTTTATTTAATTGAATTTTGTCATAAAAACAAAATTAAATCATCCTAAGTCGGATAGATTATTTTAATTCAAATAGTTTGTACTATATTATTTGACTTTCATATTTACTTTGATTAGATTTATCATATAATATCAAAACCTTTTTTATTCAATTAGATTTAATTTAAAGTTTTTTCTTCTTAACCTATATCAATTACTTTTTTTTTTATTTCATTTACAACAATTATTTTATATTTTTCATATAAGAGAATTGTAATGATGTATTTATAAATTCAAAATCACTTCATTATTCTTTTCTAATGTATAATTTTATTAAAATTAAAAATCATTTAAAGATATATTTTAAAAGTAAAAAAAATTAATCTAAGGAAAAAGAAAAAGAAAATTAAATTAAATGAAATAGATAAATTAATTGATCAATAAATTTAAAGTTGAAAATATGATGTGTGGATTTTTGTGTAGGTTTTAAATTGTGATTTTACCAAATATATATAGTTGATACATGAATATTTGTGAGACATAATACTTCAAGCATGAATAAGTGTGATGTTCTAATAAGGATATTATAGAGCTTATGGATGAATATTTGTGATGTTTTAATAAGGATATTATAAGGATATTGTATGAATATTTGACGGGTTCTAGCATGGATATTTTTAGAACCTTAAATTTTGAGGGTAGGATTTTATCCTATCCTACCCCTTATTTAATTTTAAGGCCACGGGTAAATTCATAACCTTAAATTGTTTTAGGACGTATAAAGGATATGGATATGGGTAGGATATTACCCTTAATTTTGTCATCCTTAATTGGATAATCGTGTCTTGGAAGTCTTCCCGACTCTTTCGATAAACTGTGATCGTTGATCACGAACTGTGAGTGAGGGTTACAATCTGTGAGCGCTAATCACAGTGCGCCCATATGCCTCATACGATCTCACTTAAAGGCAATTAGGGAAATTCAATCGACTTGAAAGGATATAATAATGAACATGATCGACACATATCCCAAACTAATGCTCACAAATATCCATAATTTTTCATAAAGTAAAATCATGCATAAAAGTTTAAATAGTACAATCACGCTTGGAATCTTGGAGGTTCAGTCGTAGAAGTTTTTAACACAGAGCTTGCAATGTACTCCCGATGATCTTTGACCACCTATTGTTTTTGCTGATAGACCATGCAATGCATCCAAGATAAATATCTTCTATCATTCTACAAACATAAGGACAATGAGAATGGTTGTAAAAGACTAAACTTAAGAATATTAGATTGAAATTATTTTATCCAGAAATTTATGTAAAATAAATAAGAACTTACAAATCACTCTGCACAGGAATAAACTCCACAGCGACAACATGGACTCACCATGGCCTTAATGGTCACTCTTGTACATGGTCATAATACTTTGACACACGGGCACACTCATAGAATTCCCTAAAGGAACAATTCATAAATAAACCTTCCAATTTCTTCTGTTTACTCGGTAGTTCCTTGATATAGTGGAAGACCTTGAATAAGGCTGTGTTGTTGATACGCTGCTTATTGATCGACTCGTACCATATCCTTTTGTAAACTTTTTACTACAAAATTTGAAATAATATAACTCGTATAAGATTCACATTTGGTAAGAGGGCTTATTTAAAACTAAAACATTCAGATTGAAGCAAATCAGAACTCACAACAGACTAATAGTATACGAGCTTGTGAACAACATTCACAAACTTATGCAGACAACGTAAAAATAGTTCACATACATAAGCAAACACTGAATCTTATACACAAATATGTTGACGGTAAATAATTCACAAATAATCGCATTTTTTTACACCAAGTCAAAATATTCACTTCACGACAAACCATAGCTCAAAATTCTAAATAAATCACACTTAACGATCACAACAAATGAAAATCACATAGTTTTTGCACAGGTCTAGAAATTCACATCATGTTATATTATATTTAAAAAATCACAAATGACGATCGAATTCGTAAAAAAAAATAAAGTTATAGGGTCGATCCCACAGAGAACGATAATTAATTTAACCTTTTGAATGACCAGTTTAAAGAAAAAATAGTATTGGGTATTGGGGGTTTTAAGATTTGATTTAATTAACAAACTACAAATAAATAAATAAATAAATAAAAATCAAATATCGTAAACAATCTAGCAAAGTCAATCAAACCAATTCTGTATTGATCATTAAAACTATAAATAAATTATGTCAACTCAATAAACCCACTTATAACGGTAGACACCGCGCCTTCTAATCAGACTGACCGGAAAAGCGCCTTCTAATCAGCCCCTAATCTACCAATAATCCCGACAAACGCCTGACAGATTCAACCAAATATCGCATTAAGAAATAGAAAGACTCGAATACATACAAAACAAGTCAACAAGCGCGCTAATTTGAATATGATTATAAAATTTTGACAACATGACACACTGATTGCTACTTAGGTCAAATCAATTAAACGATTACATATTTAATCTATTGAATAGCAAGAAATGAACCTATTTAATTAATTAATTGGTCATATTAATCAATCAAATTAATTAATATATTCAATCAAAAACCAATAAATACGAAGAATTTATAAATACTGAAGACATAAACAATTAAGGGCAATTTTCACAACACGTAGAACTGGAAAGATGACTTGACTGAATTAAATCGGTTTAGCTGGCTATGAGCATAGTTAAGTGCCAAGGGCACAACTTAATATTCTATGAGCACAGCTAAAGCTTTATTCTAAGATAGAAATTGAATAACCTAAGAACTCATAAATTAAAATTAAGCTCCTTTACATCGTATTGAAAACACTTATTTTAACCTAAAAACTAAAGATAGAAAAATTAGGAGAGATCAAATATCTCCGAATAAAATCTAACTTAAAGTTTAAAACTCAAAAGCATAAACTAAACAAATCATTGATAAGAAAAAGATCCTTTAACTTTGACTTAGTGGACTTTGAATTGACAAATTATCTCTGCAGCACTCATAAACCTTTAAATTTGTAATTTGATCCACAAACTGTGCAAAAATATCAAATAAAGCTGTTAAGTACCAAAATCATCAATTTAGTCCAACAATCATATGAGAAATTAACTATAAATATTGCATATTTTGAACTCTGTCAAATTCCCCCACAGTATCTCATACTTGCCCTCAAGTATTGCTATGACCAAACTCTCAAAGAAAAATCAAACGACAAACCAAAATTAAACTGCTTGCCAAGAGGGAATTAAATGTGATCACTGGTGCCTACAACAAGTTACTCAAACCACCCAAACTAAAGAAAATATGACTTTAGAGAGAAAAGGGAGCCAGCAACCAGATTAATCACACACAGTTAAATTCTATCTTCAATTAGTAAGATACAAGCAGAACTAAATAAAATTTACAAAACAAATCACTATTTACACTACTAGTTCCCAAACATTTAAAGTAAAAACATGAAGCAACATCACAAACTAAGCTGAACCTTCTTACCACAAACCCAAATGTTGATAGTTTTGAAAAACTAAATGCAAAAGCCTGAACTCCATATCCTCACAGGTTAAGTGTGTACAAAAATAGGCAGAAATTCACTCATGGAGTTGGAACTGTGTCAGAAAGTCACTAAAAAAAATAGGCAATATTTATAGGACAGCAATTAAACTAAAATTGATCCTTAGATAGAAAATAAACAAAGTAGACTAAACCATCCGAAAGTATTTATACGAGATTTCAAATGTCAAATTCTAAATTGAGCCGGTGAGAACAAAATAAAAATTAATAATCTAACTCCAAATGTGTCTCCAAAATTGAGAGACTTATTCAAAATACTAAAAATAAAATCACATAAACTTGTCTCAAGGATTATTCATTTATTTTCGTTTTTCTTGCATTTTTTTTTTTCGTTTTTCTTTTTTTTTTTCTTTTTTTTTCATTTTTTTCTTTTTTTCTCATTTTTTTCTTTTTTTTTCATTTTTTTTTCATTCATCTCATTTTTTTCTTTTCCTTTTCTTTTTTCTTTTTTTTTTTTTGGGATACATCAATTAAACAAGAATAAAAATCCCACCCCAAATAACAAATGAAAATGCTTAAAATCTAATAATTATGACAATCGACCAATGATTTCCCTAAGCATCTACCAACATCAATATTAACATCTACGATGCAACATAATCAATTCAAAAGGATCAATAAAAATTTATAAGTTGTTTTCTCAACTCTCCGCTCACTCACAAAAGATTTGTGAGATAAAAATAAAAGCACTTTTACACAAATTTTTTGCAACTATCAGCATTAACCAACAATCTTACCACAAAGGCTAGCAGTGATATGCAAATAAGTTTAAACTCTAATTATCAAGAGAACATGCAACTTATCAGTATGATTTTTAAGGCAAATTATACACAGTTCTACAAGTATCTAATGGTATCTTAAAGCACACAAGAATTTAAGTTTCATCATTTAAGTTAACTCCCTAATCAAAAACAATTTTGGCAAAAGGTGATTCAAGTGAGGCACAAAAATAAATTAATCCCAAAAGGCAGCAACAAGACACAAAGACAACTAAAAGACAGAAAAAAAATAATAAAACAAAATAAAAACTACTAAAACTATGCAGAAAATCAATAATAAATTCTCTCCCCCACACTTGAAATCCACATTGTCCCATTATCAAGAAATAATGAATTGAAAATACAAATGAGAGTAGTGACAGTAACTTCCCTAATCAAAGTTAGAATAAGGAGAAGCTCAATACGTATTTCAATGTTGACCAATAAAGTTGTGACCTTCTCCAGTGGGCATGACTCCATTTTTTAGCTCTAATGTTGTACATATTGATACTGATTGTGCAGGAGAGAAAACTAATAAAAAAATAAAAATATTGAAATAAAAATTTAAAATGAAACGAAACAATTAAAACAAATAAAATAATAAACTTCTCTGGGCTGCCTCCCAATAGCGCCTTTGTTTTTCGTCTTTGCCCAGACGTTTTTGAATTTCATGCAATAGCAATTGGAGAATCGAATTGAATCCAATCTGATATTCCAACCCAAAATCCTTTATAAAATAAGTTCAAATTCGGGTCTTGCTTGACAAATTGTAGTTGTGATTTAGACACAGTCATAGGAAAAAATGGACTGATACTTACTTGATGTTTCAATGTGTCTTCCTCATACAATGTCTCAGTGCCTTCAAACTTAACATTGTCGAAGGTTTCAAAAATCTCTTTAAATTCTAGAATTTTCAGCTCCTTAGATGTCTGTTTGATGGCATAATTAAATTTCACATCTATTCTTTCTTGTGATTGTTGCCCGTGGGCATTGTCTTTCTCAAAAGTTAGGATTTTATTTTTCACGTCAATCCCTTTTTGTTGTGACCTCTGGTTGTGAACATAGTGCTTCTCTAATTCTAGGATTTCTTCCCGTGACCGGTGGTTGTGGGCATAATGCTTCTTTACAACTAAGTCTGACAGCTCGCTCATGGAATTTATTTCAAGCTGCAACAAAATTTCTGCTTGTGACTTTAGCTCACTCACAGTGGTCGTAAGTTGGCTCATCTCCTCCTCAAGGTTTGAGATGCTAGCATTCGTCTCCTGTTGAAATTTCTCAGTCTCCTATTGAAATAACAGCGTGTTCGTTGTCAACTGTTTAATAATATCAGCTAGAGAATTACCTGACTGCTGTTGTTGACTCTGTTATCCAAGAATTGATTACCGTGGTTGATAACTTGTGGACCAATATCCCAAATTAGCGTGATCACACCATCCTATATTGTAGGTATTGAAATAGGTAGCATAATTATCTTGACCTCCATAAGACCCTTTTGCATTAAATTGTTCTGGGAAGTTGTCTTGCCAGGCAGAACATGCATCAGTCATGTGTTCGAGTGCACTACAAATTTCACAATACCTTGGTCGTGGGTATGACTGGTGGGTTTCACTTGCAACCAATTGATAAACTGCATCAGTTAATTGTTCAATTTGATAAGTAAGATTACTTACCTCACGTCTTCTTGTCATTGTTGTGGGCACGACAAGGTCACAACTATCACTGTTTTGATCAGCACCTATGACACAGATTGAACACTTTGATTTTTAGAATACGTTTTGAGAAACTGCTTTCTCCTTGCACTCCTTTCAATCTCTAGATTGCATAAGAGTTCTCTTTTATGATCAAACCTAGTCATACACAAAAAGAAAATCAATCAATACCGTTCCTGGCAACGGTGCCAAAATTTGACGTGTGTCGAATTCGTCAAAAATAATTAATTCCTACTAATAACTGTAGTAGTGGCAAGTATGGTCGATCCCACAGAGAACAATAATTAGTTTTACCTATAGAATGACCAGTTTAAAGAACAAATAGTATTCGGTATTAGGAATTTTAAGATTTGATTTCATTAAAAAACTACAAATAAATAAATAAATAAAAATCAAATATAGTAAACAATCCAATAAAGTCAATCAAACCAGTTCTGTATTGATCATTGAAACTAGAAATAAATTATGTCAATTCAATAAACTCGATAATAACTATTGACATCGTGCCTAATAACCTAACCTTTCCTTAGATATTAGACTGACCGGACAAGCGCCTTCTAATCAGCCCTTAATCTACCAATAACCCCGAAAAGCGCCTGACAGGTTCAACCGAAGATCGCATTAAGAAATAGAAAGACTCGAATTCATACAAAATAAGTCAACAAGCGCGCTAATTTGAATATAATTATAAAATTCCCATAGCACAATGTATCACACTGATTGCTACTTAGGTTAAATTAATTAAACAATTACGTATTTAATCTATTGACTAGCAAGATACGAACCTATTTAATTAATTAATTGGTCATATTAATCAATCAAATAAATTAATATATTCAAGCGAAAACCAATAAACACATATAATTTATAAATACTGAAGACATAAACAATTAAGGGCAATTCTCACAACACGTAGAACTGAAAAGAAAACTTACTGAATTAAATCAGTTTAGCTGGCTATGAGCATAGCTAAGTGCCAAGGGCACAACTTAATATACTATGAGCACAACTAAATCCTTATTCTAAAAACTAGAAATTGAATAACCTAAGAACTCATAAATTAAAATTAAGCTCTCTTACATCATATCGAAAAAACTTATTTAAATCTAAAAATTAAAGATAGAAAAATCAGGAGAGATCAAATATCTCCCAGTAAAATCTCACTTGAAGTTAAAACTCAAAAGCATAAACTAAACGAATCGTTGATAAGAAAAATTGATTCTTAAGATCCTTTAACTTTGACTTACTGGACTTTGAATTGACAAATTATATCTGCAGCACTCATAACCCTTCTAATTTGTAATTTGATCCACAAACTAGACAAAAATATCGAATAAAACAGTTAAGTACCAAAATCATCAATTTAGTCCAACAATCATAGAATAAATTAACTATAAATATTGCATATTTTGCACTCTGTCAGTAGACGTAGGCAGTTCACAGGTCACGATTCATAGATTACAGTTCAACAATAAGCACCATCTACAATTTCCATTCTATTAACTATATAACAAATGCTTAGCATGCTAGCAGTAGAATGAAGACTATGAATAGTATTCACAAGATTGTGAACTTCGAATACAAATGCCATTCAACATCAACAACCAAAATGCGACAAATAGACAATATTTACGACCTTATAAATCAAACTAAATTAAAACCTTACCTTAAGTAGGATTATTTACCGAAAAAAAAAAAAACCAAAACTTATACAACGAATACATGTATAATAACAACACATGCAATATCAATCAAACACACACAACCAGAAGAAACACAAAACTAACTACGAACTCACCTAAGACGCCATTACAACTTTCGACAACCCTCAACCGACTGTGTGCAAACTGTATAAAAAAGAGAGTTAAGAAGTAGTAACCAAATGCCACCAACACCGATCGAATGCGACGATATATCGAACAAAATCGAAACTTACCTTCGACAATGACATAACCTCGATGAAGTAGCGACAACACTCTGGATATTAGCATCAATTCTGGCAAATGAAGAAGTGTCGAAAGCGCAGAAGATGACGATGAAATTTGGAGTCTGTGTGAATTGGGTTTGCTTTAGCTTTTGAATTTGAATCAGGGAAGAAAAAGTTGGAAGTGTAACTCTGGTTTTGATTTTGATTGAGGTTGAAGTGGTGGTTGTGCTTGTGGTTGAAGACTTCTGCTTGATAATTTCATAAGAGTGGAATTAGGGTAATTTCAGCCTTTTATTATATTTGTTTCTTAGTTTAAAAATACATAATGACATTTTTGTTAATAAATTAAATTAAAAATGTAAAATTAGAAGTTAGGCCTATAGGATGAAATTAAACTTTTATAAATTTTAGTTTTATATAAAACTAGGAAAATAACTCGTGCGTTGCACGAGAGTAATAATTTTTTATTTTAAATTAAAAATTTTAAATTAAAAGTAAAAAGTAAATTATTTAATAATAAATATTTAAGTTATCAAACTCAAAAATAAATAAATAAATAAAAATAAAATACAGATATATCATTTTTCAAGAATAATCTTGAGTTATACACATTTTATCGTAAGCAGTGACTTCATTCACTGATTCATAATAATATAGGGTTCATACTAAATCTAGGTTCCAAATGTACAAGGGATAAAGTGTTTCACTCTACTCAATTATCAGATTAACGAATGTGAACCTTTGTAGAAACGTAGCAAGTGATATAATCAAATGTTTCATTTTACTATTATTCTAGTTTTACTTTAGACCAATTATCTAAATAATTCTTTTCTAACTATATATTAGTTTATCTTTTTTTAAATAGTGTTTGAATAATTTTTCTTATGTAAATCAGTCTTCTAAAGCATCATAAAAGAGCATTAAATAATAAATAATAATAATTAATAAAACCTGCAAATAACATCATTATTTGCATAATTTATAAAGAAATATTATAAAATAACAGAATGCGTGTTGAATAAGATATTTTATTAAGTTAAGTTAAATTAAATTCGAAAGAAAATATGTGTAATAAATAAATAATATAAATCTTTTAAAGTTTTAAGGAGTAATATAAAAATTCATGTGAAAATGAAAAAAAATCAAAAATCAAAATTGAATCATAATTAAAATATATTTTAAAAATTATAATTTGAAAACATTGTATTTGATAAATTTTAGAACAAAATTAAGTATTTGAAAAAAAAATTGACATTATATATATATATATATATATATATGTATTAATTATGTAAATTTTATTATCATATATATAGCATAACATAAATTCTATCATTTTTTAATTAAATAATTATATATATAAATGTTATTTTTATATTTATTTTAAAAAAAATATATTTTTTTAAATATTATTTTAAATTTATTTTTTAAAAAATCAAATACTTTTAAAGTACTTTTTTCTACCACTTTCTATATGTTATACTTGTACCGTTACTTTTTCCGAAAGAGTCTTTTGTCTCTCATTACTACTCTAATATTTGTCACATCAGCACAATATTTTGTAATTTTATTTTCCTTTTATTTAAATTTATATTTTATACCATAAATTGAGAAATATGAAAAGATAATTTAATTAATTTTAATATAGGTTTGTATTGAAATTTTATTTATATCATATTAATTTTAATAAGTAAAAACAATAAACTTCAATAATATTTTTAAAAAAATCATTTACTATAGTTTATATTAATTATAGTTTAATTTAGATTGATGTTTGATTCATTCTACATGTATGTGAATGACTATTTTATAGAAAAAAATGTCATTTAATAATTTAAGTTATATTATTATTTTAATTTGTATCATAATAATTTGATATTGATTTAATTTATCTTATTAACTTATTTAAATTCATCAATCATTTTTATTTTTTAAATTTTTATAATAAATAATTTAAAAAATAATTAATTTGGATTTTGTTTATTTAAAATTTTAAATAGTACAACCATATAAACTTTTTCAATAAATATGTATTTATTTATAAAAGTTTGAAATGTTTATGTATCAAATTTTTAAAACACATATCAATATTAAAAATATTTTTCAACTAAAATTATATTCGAATGTTGTTTGGCATGATTAGTATTACTTAAATTGTTGATTCGTCATATCTTTTTTCAAAAAAGAAAAAAACAATAAAAACAACATTTAAGATTTATCATTATAGTAAGTAGAATTATAACTTAAAATTTTTCAAGGAATATTTATTTATTTATAAAAATTGAAATATTAATGTGTGAATTTAAATATTCATATAAGATGTTTGTCATAGATGTGAATATCAAATAAATAAAACGGTTTGTTTTCTCAATATTCGAATACATTAGATATAGTAGTTTTATGATAAAATAATTAAAATTACTTATTATTTGCGACTAAATATTTATAATAAATTTTAATAAAACATAGAAAAATAGTTAAATATTGTGAAAAAAATTAAAAAGAAATAATTATTGTTGGTTAGTAAAATGTGTAGCCATAATAAAGAAAATTAAGATAAATATAATAAAATTATTAATAAAGTTAATAAAAAGTTTTTAAAAAGTCCAAAAGCGAAAAACATTTTATTATTGTGAGATAGTGTGGAATTTTATTTTTATTTTTTAAAAAGAAAAGAATAAAAATAATACCAAAAATTTTTTTAAAAAATAAAAATTTTACATTTTAATAAAACTAAGACTTTGATTGAAGGAGGAGCATAAGTCTCAGCCATTTTAATGTGTTAACCAATATTTACCTATTTAAGCTATTAAAGAAAAAAATTCTTAACCATTTAAATTGAGAGTTTAATTTAAATGCAAACAAATAGCACCTTAAAATCACATAACATACCTCTTTAAGTCAAGTACGCACATTTTGAATTTAAAATTTTCAATCTAAGCATTCTACACAAATGGTGCTTTCTCCTCTTTAGACATAATTTCCATTAATCTTTCAATGTTGTTGTTATCAAACCTGCCATTACCAAATAAAATAAGAGACCAACGTAAGATGATGATATTCTTAATATCGATATTTGTTGCCTTCCCATGTAAAATGTATATGGTCAATATATTTTAGTTAAGTACTTAGCCTGCTCAATTGACTATCTGCATATGATTTCAGGCTTCTTAAAGAATTTTCAATTTACCAATAAACCTCTTTGGCTGACTGTATCACTCCACGACTGTGATGAGAAGTCTTTCATTGAACTAAAAAGCTTCGTCAATATAACTTTAATTGGCCTTCCCATTGAGTCCAAATATGGACTCCGTTATAAGATCTTGCATCGCCAATGGTTTTACAATAGATAAAAGGAATTTGGTAGAATTTAATGTAGGACGTTGGTACGAAATCATGCCTTGCTACAACAGCTAATGCAGCATTCACAGCCACATCATCTGGAACCACAACAAGAATCCAATTAGGATCAGCTAAAAATTTCCTTAATAATTCTTTACCATAGTTCAGAACCATTGGATCCATCACCTTTTCCTCCTCTACATATAATTAATTTTAAAACACAACTATTAGCACCTCCACATGACTAATACAAAAGATATTCTAAGTCCCCAAAAGTCGTAACATGTAAGTAAAATAAATCTCATCAACCTATTGAAAGGTCATTCTAAATTTAAAACTATTTTCAACATTTTATATCTCATAATGTTGCATGTTGCTCGTAGCACACAATAGTTGCAGCAATCTTGATCCTGTGCAACAAAATATTGAACATACCGAAAACTCTCATAAAAGATAGCCAATATATACTTAATTCAGTTTCTTTTCATCTAACTACTTTCATGATATAAAATACTTTATTTTGTATGTCTACATCAATAGTTAAATAGAGTATTTCATGCCATACACGGCTAATACGTAAAAATAGAATATCAATAATTAAACTAATAACTATAAAATGTTGAAGAGAAGTTGTAGGCACACCTTGTATAGGCTTAAAACCTCTGTTGTTAACTTGGCAATATCATGCCATGCACACCTATTCACCAAGAACAACTTCCCTACACAAACTAACAACCTGAATAATGCATAAGAATATAACTCAAAATGGAACTTTAACAATTCCAACGGAAAAAGAGAAAAGTTGAGATGTTTTTAACTACCTTCAATTCTACCATATTAACCTTACCTTATATAGCAATGACATAATAATCTGATATTTGTAATAGATCAATGCAATCAAATCTAATAAAACTAACATGATGATAGGCTATAACTGATGAGACAAAATATACAATTAAACACATCTATAAATTTGCAAATCAAAGACAAGAAATATACTCATATTATGCTTGCCATTCAATTTACGTGAGCAGCAATTGAAGATATCATAAACGGAATCATAGCTTTAACCATACTTTTGGTACCAAAATAGTTTGTAGTAGTAACATTCTTAGCATTTTTTTTTTTCAAAATTCATAATGAAATTAACACCTGCATTATTCACATGCATATAAATTCTAAGTTCAAATTCTTAACAAATAAACAAAAATTCATAGCACAATAGATAAGATGAATGATTCATACAATCTTACCTGTAACCTGCAAACCCATAAATCTGGGTTCATGATAGCCTACATCTATTTACACCAGGATGATTGAATCTAATTTTTACCAACAACATAGACTGGACAAATGACTCACAAAATAAGATTCCAACAACATCATTAATAAACATATAGAATATAAAAACATTAACATTGATGGGGTGTCTTGTACTGAATACTAAATTATTAATACAATAACATTCCAGATATATATAATCTAGATTAAATCTGTATAGAAATATTAGTAATGCTATTATCTTTTAAAGCAGACTATACATTTAAAGTTACTAGAAAGATAATGTAACTCGATCTCAAAATCATAATAGTAATAGTAATAGTATATTAATAGTATGCAAGGCTAATGTATTGGCTAATCAATTGAATCAATGGATATTAAGATTTTTTTTTTTCAAAAATAATATAAAATTTATTGATTAAATATCCAAAATACATATACGATAATTAGAATTAGTTTCCTCGAGGAATGATTTTTTCAACAAGGAAAAATAAAAGCTGAAAGTTAAACAAATATAATTTTTTGCTTTAAATATAAACCTTAAAAAAAATCCTCTGCAAAAGCACAACGGAAAGCATTCCACGAATCTTCTGAAGTTCAGAAGTTTAAAAATTTTTCGAAGTCATCAGAAAACAACAACCACCATAAAACCACTGAACAGAGACCTTTACGAATCCCTTGATAAGATCTAAAGCACGCTTTTCATTTAACTCGATCTGAAAGTCATAATAGTAATAGTATGCAAGGCTCATGTATGGGCTAATCAATGGATATTAAGATTATTATTTTTAAAGATAATATAAATTTTATTGATTAAATATACGGAATACATATATGGAAATTAGAATTAGTTTCCTCCTAATTCCTCAAAGGTGGATTCTTTCAATGAGAAAAAACAAAAGTTGAAAGTTGTATGAAAACATATCCAACAAATTAAACAAAAATAATTTACTGCTTCTAATATAAACCTTAAAAAAATTTAAAAAATTTTAAAAAAAAAATCCTCAACTTAAGCACAACATAAAGCATTCCGCAAATCTTCAGACAGGTAATGGATCCGTCGTTTAAATTTTTCGAAGCCATTGAAAACAGCAACCACCACAAAATCACTAAATAAGTTTTGTAACACCTCATATTAAGACAGGATTAAAAGAAATTGAATTGCTACTCATATCACCAATGTGCACATTGTTTTTCGGGAGCTCTTTGAGAACTCCAAAGTTAAACATGCTTAGCTTGGAGCAATCTTAGGATGGGTGACCTTTTGGGAAGTAGCGTAATGGTGGTCTGTGGGGCTAGTGCTCAACCTTAAAGACGTGTATTGTGAATGACGTGACACCTTACCACCGCCCATGTTCATCCGGGGGCAGGAGATTACAAGTTTTTATTTTTATTTTTCAAAATTAATATAACCTTTATTTATTAAATATATGAAATTAGATTAATTTCTTAAATAAAAAAAAAATTGAAAAAAAAAAGTTTAAAGACCAATAAAAATATATTCAATAAATTAAACAAATATAATTTCCATTTTCACTCCTAATATAAAGATTAAAAATAAATAAAAAGGGTACAGAAAATATGCCCCAGATCTCCCGAAAAATACTGGATCCCGAGTTAAACTTTCCGGAGCCATAAAAACAACAACGACCTCCATAAAGCTACTCAACAATGGAACAGAGACCTTTAGGAATCCGTTGATAAGATGACCAAAAACACCATTCTCGCCGGAAATGAATGAGATCCACCTCCATCGCAAATCATAACAAACATAAAGCCAAGAGGAGCCTCCTCCGTCAGCCAAAAACCAGCTGGCGGAGGACTTTGTTTTATATAGAGAGAAAGGCAAATAAGAAGTTTCACCCTGTCAACAGCTATCATACAAATTTCAATTCAAACAATTGAAGTTTCCCCAGAACCAAAATTAGATTTAGATTTCAGATGGCAGAATTCAATTCCAAGTCCATCTAGAACCAGTTGATATTGAGACCAAGATGAACATCAACATGTACAGCTTAGCTAACCCTAAAAGAACTAAAGAGACACATCTTCTGATCATTAAATTACATTAGATGGGTTGGGTGGACTGATAAATACTATCAATGGTCCTATGTCGCTGCCTCCTCTTCTTCTTTATAGGCCGAGAAACCTCCTCATCTTCAATTTCCTCTTTATAGCTGTTGCAATCGTCGTCACTTAGCATCATCAACTGTTGTGCAGCCACGGCCATGTCCATGTCCACTACCACCATCTTCTGCCTTTTCGCCATTGATTAGAGAATAAGAAACTCTTCCACGTACTCACCGTGTCCTTGCTATTATTTTATAGGAGGGCTTGGCTGGAAGAATAGAGAAACCGCAAGGCTGTTGCTGTGAACATGACACGAAACTGTGTTTTTGTTTCTTCCCTTTTTATAGTAGGTCCAAATATCCCCATTTATTATTATTTTTTTTTAAATTCCAATTATAACTCTATTTTAAATTCTATTAATTACATAAATATTTTCAACCTCTATTATATTAATTATCCCCTGCAATGACTATATAAATCCAACTAATTAATTTTAAATCCATTAAAAAATTATATCCATTATTTAAAAATACGGGGTAATGTCAATTTTGTTTATTATATTGGGTTTAGTGATTGAAGTTATATTTCTTAATGAAGAAGAGTATAAAAACAAGTGTAATAGATTGCTGTAAATGCTTTTGGAGCAAGTCTTGAAGACTGAAGAAGTTAATCTGATGGTTCCCACAAAATGCTTTGAACCTGAAAATGGACTTTGGTAAAAGTTGCATCACGACTTCCCACAAGTATTTCCTTAATTTTGAGTGAAGTTTTTGGTCAAAACTATATAAAGCAATATTTGACTATCTTCTCTCCTTAGTTTTCTATTTATGAATTGACCCTATTATAACTCTCATCGTTGTTTTTTCCAGATTGTATCCCTCCATTATTAAGCTTCTGCCCCATGCTAGGGTGGTTTATTGTAACGGCTCTGGTTGAACTTATATGTATTTATTTTGAACTCTACGCTTTAAAGTATATCAAGAAAATTTTATAGGTTTACTCAATTCCTTCATGTCAACTTAATCTAAAATATATGGTAGCATTTGACCCTGATTATAGTAGATTCGAAACACGTGGCTGGAGCGTTACATTAAGTACACAGCATGTTATGGTTTGTATTATCTTTTCACCACTTGTTGTTGGTCAAGTTGTGGGCTACTTTGTTGGTTATAAGTTGATGGGTCTGGGACAGTTAGTAAATACAGCCCATTCAGGCATCTGATCCAGTCCATATTCTTGACATAGGTATTTGTACCTATTTTTCATATGAGAGTAAAAACTGTAACTTTCTTCTCTGTCTCTGCTCTAGCAATTTTAGGGTTCCTTTGTTGAATCATCTAAGAGGGCTTTGTGCTCTCTTTCTTTGTAACATCACCACCATAGTGCAACCGGGCCTCCGAGCCCAACCTCGTGGACGTACACCTTTTAGGTGGCCTTTGTGACTGCCGAGTGGAACCACGTAAATTGGTATTTTTGTCTCTGGTTTGGTTTTAGATTCTTGATTAACTGAGCGTTTAATTATTGTACAGACCATAACAAGTGGTATCAGAGCTTAATCGCTCGTTTTCGAAACCCTCACTTTTCTTTTAAAGTTTTTTCGTTTGATTCTTCATTACTGACCTGCGTTTGTTGTCTTTTTGCAGGTGGCTGGCACAACCCCTGTAGACGGCAACAAAAACCCACATCTATTGAAGAACTATCAAACATATTTTGTGACGTCGGACCCTTACCCGATTATTAACCCGATAAGAGGCCAACGTCACCTTATCAAATTATATTTATCAATTAATTATCCATTTACTAATGTCATATATTAATAGTCTGTTATTCGAATCATACATCAAAACATTAATTATATGTACATACTAGTAACATTCTTTATACAATACAAATATTTAATTTACATATCAAGTATCCATATAGCAAGTTACACTTTAGCCCGTAGGCCAATTCTTCATCAGTTCATCAAACTTTTCTTTAATATACAAGTACGCATTCAGCTTATGCATATAACTGTACATGTCACCATGCATTTTACTTATCATCATTCCTTCTCTTAAAAATTTCATTTGCTTCACATGGTAACCTGCCCTAGTCTTTTCCTGAAACCATATCTTCATACTTAGAGTGGTCCTTGATGTTTTCCCCCGATTGCCTTTCCTGGATTGTTATTAAATAAAGGAAAAAAGAAAACATAGAAAATAAAACGTCAGGCAACAATGCCTGGTTTGTACCCCGTGCCCGGGGCACGCAACACAAATGCTTACCTTTATTTTCAATACAAATCATTCATTTAAAACAAGTACACCCAAGATCAATCAATATAAAATGTTTCCAAACATCATTACAAAGGCAAATTCATTAAAGTTTCCAAGAATCCAAATAATGTAAATTTTCATGTTAGTTTAACATACATGTGGTTAGTAAGTTATACAGGAATCCATTTATTTCCATATATTCTATTATTCAATAAGATTTCATTTAGCCTTATACCTTTAATCATTTGAGATTTAAACACAACTTATGTTAGTTATTCATTTTCTTATTAATGATAGCCCCCTTAGAATAACCTATGGAGGAAACGGAACTGTTTCGGCCTGAGAGCCGCCGATAGACCCGAGGGCCGCCGATAGACCCGAAGGCCGAATCATCATCATCATCGTCTCATTTCATTCAACTTTCAAGGTGAAGTGCACTTCTAGTTCCTAAGGCATGCCTTTCATCCTCTAACGGTATTCTACAAAGGCTATCGCTTCAATTCATCTTTCATATGTTTATACTATTAAATCATTCTTTTATTAAGTACTAACGATACCATCATCATTCGATTCGATGCTAATAATCACTTTACTTCTATTTCCAATAGGATGCATAAGCATCCAATATCATCCATAAATTAAACATTTCTTTCAAATATTCTTTTACAAGATCTCTATTTATGTCATCTTTACATTTATGTATAAATTATCTCACATTATACAAGTATGCTATGCTAAACATCAAGTAAAAGTGTTGTTATAAAAGTTTATTATCTAGTGGTAACAATTCCAGTTTTCAAACAAACTGAGTAGTTCGAATTCGATTTGGCATAATTTATTCTATAGGTATTTAATTAACTTCAAACCACTTCTATCATTTCCGTAACTCATTCTTATATGTTATGATGGCTTCACTTGCCATTAATTCAAGGTCAAAATATTTTTTAATCATCTCATTTTCACCATTCCAGATTCACTGGAATCTGGGACAGTGTTACAGAGCTGATTTCACTTTGCTTAAAACCTTATCAAATCAATTCCAATTATCATGATTTTTGGTGCGAGTCTTATTTGAGGTCTTAACGTTCTACTGTATAAATTTCAGTACATTTTGAGTCTTTTAGCTTAGGTTTTGGTATGCCACAAAATTAGGTTACCAAACTGCCCTGTTAGGGACAGTTTGTATGTATTGGACTCTTATCATTAAAAGGCTTATCAAATGAAATTATTTCACTTTCAAATTTTCCAGTCTACTAATACACATGTAAACCAACATTTTTCACTTACACAACTTTTTCCAAATAGGCCTCTAGCTATTTTTCACGTTTGTATCAAGTTTTAGACATGCCCTGTTTCAGGACAGTCTGCATGTATGACCTTCTTGACATCAATTAGGGTATTAAATGAAATTATCTCAGCACCAAATTTTACTCGTTCACACTAAACTTATAGAGGAACATTTCATTCTCATAGGTCTTGGTCTAATTATATTTCTAACTATTTCTAAAAATTCAACCAAATTAGAGGACAATTTCAGTATTTTCTGGAGTAGGCTGGAATTGTTTTCAAAACCATATCATTTTATTCAAACAAACATCAACCATCACAAATCTATTATTTCTTAGAGCCAAATACTTCAAATAAGTCTCTACTAACTTTATAGCATATGTCCATGCTTCCAAAAATATTAATCAAAATTTTTAAACCAACAAACAATTATATACATCACCATAAAAACCATTTTAGCATGCAAATCATATCAAACATGAAAACAAGATTTTAGCATGCTAACTTGGGTACAAACCTCACTTGAGAGTTTCCTTCTAGGCTTGTTCTTGCTTCTTATGATCTTCCTTTGGTTCTACTAACCATGAAAACAAGATTTTAGCATTCATCTTCACAAGATTCAACCATAAACAACACTAATATCAACTTTACATGCTAACTTGGGTACTTCTCTTTCTAATACCATAACTATAAAACTAAGAACATAACCAAGGGCTTTTTAACCATTAAAATAATCTCCTTAACCTCAAGACCTCATTACCATGCTAAGCTAAGTTCAAATCACCCATGAATGAAAACTAGGGTTTGATAGTCTTACCTTGATTCTTGCCAAATCTTGTTGTTTATGCTTGTTTTCTTTACTTGAATGGTGTTTCTAGGATGTGAAGAAGGTAGAAAAGGGAATTTGGAAGTTAGTTGGTAGAAGTAGAAGAAGAAAAATGGAGTTATGGTGCTCCTTAGGGTGGTTGGCCAAGCTTGCTAGAGAGGAGAAGATGAAGCTTTCTTGAAGAGTGAAGAATTATGGTGAATTTGCTAGATCCCCTCCACTTATATACTAGTCTTCATTTGGGTAATTGCCACATGGTCCTTCATCTTTCCAATGATTGCTAAATGGTCCTTTGACTTTCTAATAATTCCATTTCATGACCACCAACTTTATTCTATTTACATTTTAATGAAGGCTTTTCATTTCTTTTCATTTAGGTCCTTTGACCATCTTTGACCTTTCCCTAAATTAATTTAAAATTAACCTTTGAACCCACTTGAACTTGGAAATTAAAGGAAATAACCCAAATCTTTCTATAGCTCCTTATATGTATTCTATCACCTCTTAGGTAGAAAAATGACCAAAATGCCCTTGGATGTTCCTAATATTTACTATAATGCCACTAGTACCCAAGTTGCACGTCTTATGGTTCTAAATTATCTCTAATAACCTATTTACTATTCTAATAAAGGAAATAAAAATTTTATCGAAAAATTCTAGCCTATAATTGTGGACCTTACATATTTGGAAGATGATCTGTTGAAGCCTTCGTTTCTTTTCATCTTTTGTTAAGTTTCACTGTAGTGGTGCTAACTTTATGTTTATTACAGGTTTCTTCTTGGAGAAAGACAGTCAATTAATACAAGATAGAAAATAAGGGATTAAAGAACAGTCATAGAGTACTGCCGAAGGGTGGACTTGAATCCACAGGAGGACAAGCTGGAAAAATATCGGCTGAAGGCAACCCTAAGAGAAATCAGGGTTGAGGAGGAAAGCAGGTCCAAAAAGGATTTGTTGCGGACGTCTGAGCATTTCTAAACTCTCTCTCCTTTATTTTCTTGCTTATCCTATTTGTATTCTTTAATATATATTTTTTAGAATTCTTCATGCTTTATGGTGACTCTGGGTTTGGCTGTGAAACACATGCTTTGTTCCTGTTAATGTCTTAAAATAAATGTTGGTGTGTAGTCTAGTTTGTTTGAGTGTTGGATTCTGACTGAGGGACACAAGCTCTAATCTTGTTAAGGTTCAAATCTATTGCCTGGTGCGTTATATAAGACTTGATTGTTCGCTGAGGGAAACAATATTATAATCTTGTTAATGTTCCTATAAATTTCGTCATATAAGTTTCATGGTGTTGTTTTTTCTCTGTGATTAACTAGCTGCCGGTGTGTATTTTTTGTTGGTCTGTGTTTCTTATATTGATTTTATGGTTGCTTGTCTTGGTTTATACTCCGTACTTGATCTAGTTTGTATTAACTCGTGTTATTTAATTTTGTGAGCCTAATCTTTATTGTTCCTTACCCTGCACTTATTGTTTCAATGGTAAATTTAGGTTGATAAGAAAATCTTTGGATCATTTGTAATTGCTTATGTATCAAGATATTTGTTATCTAGCTCTTTGTTGCCTGAATTTGGTTTGATAACTTGCATATCTATCATATACGTAAATTGGATATTCTGAGCATAAATCAGTTTGTAGCCTTTTAAGCAATGCTCTGTCTTTGTTGATTAATAATGGTAGCTTCTTAGTGATCATCTCAGATGATTGATCTGTCGTTACAAGATTAGTTCTTTATATACGTTGTGATTACAATAAATTGTTTATCTGACTGACTATTTGTTTTAATCGGTTTTTGTGACTCCATTTTGATTATGCTGAGCTGTTGCTTCTTCATGATCATTTGTAGTGGTTTATTGGCTTTGTGACATAACCGTCTTTGTGATATTCTTTGTTTTGATGTTTCATCTTTGTTACCTTATGCAACTGTTTTATCTTTGTGATTGTTGACAATTCTTTGTTTTGATGTCTTGTGACTATTTGCAGCTATGTCTTTGTGATTACTGCAGTTTTATGTCTTTGTGACTGCCTATAGATTTATATCTTTGTGATTATCTACAGTTTTATATCTTTGTGATTAAATTCACTTAGTATGGTTCTGCATCTCTTTGTGATTATGCTTTGTATAATGCGAAACCTTGATTTACTTGTGAATTATATTGATATTAACTTGAATTTGTTAATTCTTTGTGAATCAGTGTGATAAATGTAGTATATTAACTCACTTTTTAGTAATATCTTGTAGAAAGATAAATACTGTGTTGTTTTGCTTGCCATGAATATATTGATCTTGATTGTTTTTGTATTGGTTGGTTTTTGTGGGGTCAACAAATCTACATACCAGAATCCTTTGAACCATAAATTTAGTAATTTGTTGGAAAGAAAATTTTCTTTTAGTTGTGTTTTCTTTGAACTATTTTTTCTCTTCAAATAACACTGCTACGTGGTTTTAAATTGTCTTGAACTGCAAGTGTTGTATGTTTTCACTTGAAATGAAATAGTTAGTCTATTATTTTAAATTTAAATATACACACGTTTTAATCTGCTGTTGTTTGGATTTTTTTTGTTAAATTCAAATAAATATGTCATGTAAATTTTTTAAAAAAAATTCTGTCATGATGGGCACATACCTAGTTTAATTAAAATTAAAATAAATCAATCAAAAGACATTTTTTCAGTAGGAAGCAATCAATCAATTAGCATCATTACAATGCTTCCCAAGTTGTAAAATCCAAACGTGATCAAATACATTTCAATATATGTATATACTAGTAAAAATTCTTGTGCTTTGCGTGAGGTATATATATTCTTAATTGTCTTATTAATATTGTTAATAATAATATATTATATTTAATTTTAAAAAGAATTGTTTAATTAAAAATGGGTTGACTCAAAATTTATTTGGTTTATTTCTTTTTAAAATTTTATTTAGATATTCTTTATTACTGTATTTTTTTCATTAATTTTATTTATTTAATATTATTAAGAAATAATTACAACTATTTAAAAGAAATTTTAATTTTTTTCTTTAATATTGAATAACTCATTAATATATTATTTTTATTTTAATTAAATTTAATAATATCATTTAAAAGAAATTGTTTATATATATATATATATATATAAAGGTGACTTCTCAACAGGGGACACATTCTGCTTACCGAAACTCTGCCGAAATTGCTACTCAATCTGCTATCATCTCCGATTGCACTCCGGTGAGCATCAGGCCATTCAGGTGACTTCACCAATCATAATCAATTGAGCCCAAAGCTCACCCAAGGGTTTGTCAACGTTCTTCCGAGGCAATCCTTCCGACAGGAATCATTGAACACAGAAAGTTAATTCTTTCTCTCATTTATTTAGTTCCTTATTTATTCTCAGTTCAAAGCTGACTTGAGCGTCGAAGTGCCTACGGCAGACGCCACACCGGTGTTCCAAGGTCCGCTCGGACGTTTATTACTCTTTTGCAGGATACATTGACTTTTGAAATCAGTCCCAAACAAGCCCTGAACCATCCGGTCCGTCAGTCCGGATCAACTGTAGTTCCGAACCACTACAGTTTGGCGCCCACCGTGGGGCCAACGATAAGTTTCCTGCAAAACTAGCATCTTTTACTTTCTGTTGTTTCAAAATTCGTTACTCTTATCATGGCTAACGATGCGACTGTTGAGCAACAGCTTAGAGCAATGATGGAACGCATGCGCCAATTGGAAGAAGAGAATGCCAGAACCAAGGCAGCAAACTAGGAGCTCACGCAGTGGATGAACAACATGTCCAATAATGGCACTACCCCAAACGCGAACGACGACAATGCAGTCAATCTTAAAGCCAATAGGCTCCTCCTCTCAGAGATCTAGGAGATCAAAAGAGGCATGGCGAAAGAAGCTGCAAACTTCCAAGCCGTCATCAGAACTATTCCTGGTATTCCGGCACCATTTGAGCGCTCTGCTGCAGACACCCATATCCTATCCCCATTCGTGGATAGGATCGCTACGGTAGAAATGCCGAAGAGGAGTATCCTCCCAACCTTCCACAAATTCCGAGGGGATTCGGATCCGGCAGAGCACGTGGTCGAGTACCGCCAGGAAATGTCCATGGTGAACCTTCCGAGCGACACTCGCGAAGCCATAACTTGCAAGACGTTTGGTAGTAGTTTGGGCGGTCCAGCCCTAACCAGGTTCCTTAATCTTCCGAACAACTCTATTCATTCCTTTTCTCAACTTGTGGATGATTTTGTTGTCAAGTTTTCTAGCCGCAGGCATTTCAGGTTAACCATGGATCACTTATTTTCCGTGGCCAAGAAGGAAGGTGAAAGCCTCCAGGATTATGTTTCACGCTTCACCAGCGAATACAACAAGATCCCAGATGTCGTGGAGTCAACCGCAGCGACTGCATTCCGGAAGGGTCTACCCCCATTCTCTCGTCTGTACGAGCAGCTCACGGAATGTGAGCCTCGGACTCTAGAGGAATCCCTTGCAATCGCGACTCGGCAAATCAAGTTGGAAGAGGATCCTGCGAAGGCCGCCATGGCTAAGAGCAGAGCAAACGGTAAGTCCGAGCAACGCAACAATAAACCTCACAGGGGAGGTTTGAGCCATATAAAAGGCATGACCCTCGCCCCAATTCAGGTCCGTCCAAAACTCCAGGTAGGAACAGTGAAAGCAAACCAAAGCGACCGGTGTCGGCCTATGATCTAACCATAGAGCCAAAAGCCCTAGTCCCCGTAATGAAAGACATGGGGTCCTCTATTACTAGTCCAGAACAAATGCGGACTCCCACACACCAAAGAGATAAAAAAAAATTTTGTCAATTCCATAATGACCATGACCATAGAACAGAGGACTGTGTAGCATTACGGTTTGAAGTAGCTTCCCTACTAAAGAAAGGACGCCTGCGTGAGTTCCTGTCCGAAAAGTGAAAGCAAACGCTTGAGAAGTTCGAGGAGAAACGTCATAAATCCAAAGCAATCGAAATGCCTGACGAAGCTCCAGAAGTCGAACGGATAATTGGAGTTATTCACGGTGGCTCAGCGGTGAGCGGAATAACCCAAAGTTTCGCGAAGAGACATGCTCGAGAGCTAGTCAGCATCAATAAAGCTTCCGTCCGGCCAGGTAAAACCCCTCTTACCTATGAACTGTTATTCTCTGACCAAGACATGCAGGGACTTGCAGACCCGCACCACGATGCGCTTGTCATAACCTTGCAAATAGCCAACTGCACGTTGAAGAGGGTCCTTGTCGACAACGGAAGCTCGGCGAACATCATGTTCCTTCCGGCTCTCAAGGAAATGCACCTGGATGAGTCGCTCATCATCCGAAGCACGACAACACTCACCGGATTCAGTGGAGAATCGAAGCAGATGATAAGTGAGGTTGTTTTGCCTGTTTTTGCAGGTGGCCTTAATCTCGTGACTAGGTTCCTCCTAGTAGATGCGCAATCATCTTACAATCTAATTATGGGGTGACCTTGGATCCATAAGATGAAAGCCGTCCCTTCGAGCTATCACCAGACTCTCTGATTTCCCACCAAGTGGGGGATCAAAAAGCCTCAAGGGAATGTTATCACACCAGCTTCAAGAAAGCTCCAACAGCATAGCAATTACAGAACGGAGCTCCCGCGCATGGCCGAATGGAAGTTCCAGTGCCAGAACCCCTGGAGGAAGTCTAAATCGACCCGGAACATTCCGACAGGAAGATCCAGATTGGCTCAACCCTTGATCCGGAACTTAGAGGTAAACTCCTAAACCTAATTTTGGCTAACCTCGACTGCTTTGCTTGGTCCCACGCGGACATGACAAGTATCGACATAGACATTATCGCCCACAAATTAGGAGTCGATCCTAGGGCTAAATCGATCAAGCAAAAGAGGAGGAAATTCGCCTCGGAAAGGAACCAAATCGTCAACGAAGATGTGCAAAACCTTTTGAAGAATGGTATGGTCCGAGAGGTGAAATATCCTGACTGGTTAGCCAACATCGTCGTCGTCAAGAAGAAAAATGGCAAGTGGCGGGTATGTGTAATCTATTCCGACCTAAATAAGTCATGCCCGAAAGACCTGTTCCCTCTCCCTCATATTGATACAATGGTGGATGCAACTACGGGACATGAACTCTTAAGCTTCATGGACGCCTTCTCGGGGTACAATCAAATCAAGATGGACCCAGCAGATCAAGAAAAAACGGCATACCGAAAGAGGAACTTACTGTTACAATGTGATGTCGTTCGGATTGAAGAACGCCGGAGCAACGTACCAACGTTTAGTCAACCAAATGTTCTCCAAACAAATCGGAAAGACTATGGAAGTGTACGTGGACGATATGCTCGTAAAGTCATTAAAAGCCGAACAACATATCGAACACCTGCAAGAGACCTTCCAAATCTTGAGACAGTACAACATGAAATTGAATCCAACAAAATGTTCATTCGGAGTTGGTTCCGGCCAATTCCTCGGATTCATGGTAACAAAAAAGGAATAGAAGCAAATCCGAGCCAACTGGATGATGTCGTGAAAATTCCGATTCCGGAAAATAAGAAAGACATCCAACGTCTGACCGGAAGAGTCGCAGCCCTCAATCGATTTCTTCTGAGATCTTCCGAATATCTCAAACCCCTTTTCCAGTTACTTCAAAAGGGCACGAACTTCAATTGGTCAAGATCATGTGAAGAGGCCCTACGAAAAGTCCAACTCCATCTTGCAAAAGCACCAATTTTGCCCAAACCAAAATCTGGGGAAGCACAAGGGTGCATGGGTTCAAGAGTTGCCCGGCGTCTTATGGTCCTACAGAACGACTCCCAGGGTTCCGACAGGTCAGACTCCCTTCTCCCTAGTTTTCGGAGTCAAAGCAGTACTTCCTTCCGACGTGGGGTTCGGACAATACCTGCTCCACGATCAGAACCAAGTTATGTTAGACTTCGACCTCGCCACAATCAACGAATTACGAGAAGATTTCGAGGTGAAAATGGAAAAATATAAAAGAACCATTGAAAGAGCTTACAATAAGTCTGTCCGAGCGAGAACTTTTTCCGTGGGGGATTGGTTGCTCAGAAAAAACTTCACTGCAAACAAATTGGACGAGTCCTGGGAAGGCCCGTACCAGATTACAGTAATAATAGGCAAAGGAGCATATCAACTTCAGGATGAAGCCGGCAAAGCAGTCCGAAACACATGGAATGCGGCTCACTTGAAGAAATTCCAATTCTAGACGAGCGTAACCCCATGATCTCCGGGGACTAGGTTCCGACCTTAAACCATAAATTCTTTATATTCAATGTTTTTCAATTTTCATTTGCCTTCAGAATCAATTACTAACTTAAGCATCGGAGGGTCCTCAATAAGTTGAGGACCATCCTAACCCTCTTATCGCTTTGCAGTCAGAAGCCAACGTCCGCCTGGACCATCAACCCCCTACGAGGGGAAATCAGGTTTTTCTAAGAAACCCATTCAATACTTGCATCTTCAATTTCGATTTTCCTTCCGAATCGATTACTGACTTAAGCATTGGAGGGTCCTCAATGTTGAGGACCTCCCTCACCCTATGTTGAAATCTCAGGTAACACGAAACCAAAGGCAAAACGCCCATACATCCTGGAAAATGGATAACTAATCAAGTTAAGTCCAGAATCCGAGGCATGCAAGTCCGTATCATAAAGGTTCCGAATCATGCTCTAACCCCAAAAATTCAATTTTTGCGAGGTGTCAGCACTAACGCACCAAACAAGAGCATGGAAACGTTCTCAAGACGAAGAATCGAACAAAGAACTGAGCTCAGAAGAATAAATGTCTTAAAGATTCCGCTCGGGCACAAAATAAGACCCCAAATAGCGCTTTAACTTTCTGAATCAACACTTGTAAAAAGTTGATCATTCGTCAAATTGTGTACACAAATCCGAAAGGATAATGAAATTGAAAAGGTCCGACAGGACTATCGTTAATTATCGTCCGAAAGGACCAAAACTGTTGTATCCGAAAGGACAATTACGATTCAATTAATCAAAACCGAGCAACGACTCGGATCGTTTATTTGAAGCGCATTACTTACTTTTGGAAGCCTTTTTCATTATTTAAACTCCGATTATCTATTATTCTATTTCAACACTTAGAAAATTCGTGCAAAAACAATCGGAAGAAAAACGAACTTCATTTAATGAAAAAAGGGGAGGTACAAGCCTTGGAAAAAGTTGAAAAGTACAAAAAAAAAAAATCCTAGAGCTCTAAATCATCAAGGGTCAGCTCCCCCTCGGCCCTGTGGTCCTCCTCCTCCCTCTGACCTTCCGAGGATGACATGATGACGTAAGGGATCACGGAGATCGGATCCACTTCCACTGGACCAGAAGCGACATCTTCAGCTCCTTTCTCCGGGAGGAATGCACTGCCCCCCTTCTCCTTTCCTTCATCTTCCTCTTCGAAGTCTTTTTTCGAGTCATTGTCCTTATTTGGACTCGGAAGAGAGGCCCCAGTAGCCTCCACGAGCTGCTACCAATAGTCAAGTCTTCTTTCGGCCACCTCTTTAAAAAGGGTACCGGCTAGGAACTTCTGGTAGACCCTGCCTTTAGCTTCCACTTCCGCCCGGGCTTCCGTCTGCATGGCCCTCTCTTCGGCCTCAGCCAAGCCTTTCTCCATCTCGGCCATCCGAGAAGACAAGGACTCACAGTCAGCATGGGAGGTTTTCTCCCCTCTCAGAAGCAAGTTCCTTTTCCTTATCCTGAGCAATCACCCTCAGGTTATTGAGTTCCGAGAGGGCGAAATCAAGCTTCTACTGAGCATCCTCCTTCTCCTTCCTATAGGCGTCTCGGTCAGCCCTGGCCTTCTTGACCACAGCAAAATGGCAATCCCATTGTTGGTCGAAGGCGTGACCAATTTGCACCATCTGTACAGAAACGGGTACGTTAAAATTCCAAATAAACTATAATTTACAAATGGTGTACTCGGACATTACCTTGTGGCTCGCCAGCAGCAGCTCGTCAACCAACTAGGTGCGGTTGTCATAGAGGAAATTCTGATCCTCCTCCAGAGCCATGCCACGAAAAGTTTCTAGAGCCGTCACAGGCTCCTTAAAAAAAGAAGTGTCAGCCGGCACAGACAAAGTCCGAGTGACAACTTCGGACTCCTCCAAAATCTGAACCTCTGGAGGCGAGGTCTTCTGCTTCTTCGGGTCCGGAATTTCCGACCCACCTTCTGCACGGGGCCGCGTAGTGGCAACCCCCTTGTCATTGCTCATCTTCCGAGCAGAGGTCTTTGGGACCTTATCTTTTTCCTTTTCCTTCCTCATTCCGGAAGGTTCAGTGATCACCACGCCCTTGTTTGGACGTTGCTTTAGCAAGAAATTGAGGGCCTCCGCCGCCTTGGAAGACCCTTTGTTCTTTTTCTTCCTCTGATCCTTCCCGTCCATCTTTGACGACTGACCTCTCTTGGTTGGATCAGGAAGGATGGGGACGAGCTTTTGGAGATCGCGGATTTCCGGGTCAAAAGACAGAATGCGGTCAATGACAGCTTCGCTGTTCAATCTGCATGGACAGTTAGCCTTCCCGATCTCCATTGCAAAATGAAAAGAAAATGAGTCAAAATCAAACGTCAACAAGCCAAAAGAAAAGACTTCCAAGCTAAAAGTCGCCCTTATACTTGGCTCAGAATTCTACCAATACGGAATATCACCATCACACTCTTCCCTCCATCGGCCGGAGACGAAGAAGAACCTTTCCTTCCATGTCTTATCACACGAGGCAAGATTATGGAACACCCTTGTCTGATCCGAGTGACAATGAAGGTACACTCGACCCGGATCACCATTCACCCTCTGGACTGAATAAGCCACATAAACATCCGCGACTTCGCAAATTATCCCCTTCTCCTCTTGCAGAATTTCCGGAGCATACCTCCGATCGGAAATTTTAGACCCATACTTAGCTGGAGTGTATACATGGGGTCCACCCCTCAATGACCCAATCGGCCTGTTCTTCAGCTCTGCTGCACGGATCAACACATCTTCCGGGATGTTGTAGGCCCTACGAATGTCATCCATCTGATCCGGACGGATGATAGAAGGACAATCCTTCGTCTGAATCCCTTGGGGACCAAAAGTCGAAGGGTGAACCACCAAGCGACCCGTGGTGTCATCCACCACTTCTACAATGATTCCAGCCGGAATCCCTACAGGGTCAGTATCACCTCTAAGCTCTGCACGGACCTTTGCTCAGGTCCTCGGACTTAAGTCTTGATCGTTAGATCCCCCGGCTGATCCAGATGTGGAGGGACTATCATCATTTCCTGACGAATCGTCTCCAAACATCCTCTGTATCTCGGATTCAGTAGCTTCGCTTGACATACCTATTCGGAAATGGCAACAGTCAGATCAAGAGTTTTTCCAGTTAACCGGAAAACACAGTTTTGGTCCAAAATTTCCAGGTAAAGCTTGAAATGGCCGGAAAATCCAACTAAGGACTTCTTATCGGTCCAATAAGCACTGTCATTCTCTCAAAGGCAGTAACCCGACCTCTCTATCCTCGTCGGGTTACCACAACCATTCGTCTTCTCCGACGAACACAAAACACAAAGCAACCAGCAAGCATCAGCAAGAATAAGGGAAAGGATGAGAAAGCAATTACCTTAGATGTATGGAAGCAGGTCAAGACGGATTCCACGATGCTTTCGTTTGCTGGAGGTTGCAAGTGTTTATGAGAGAGAGAGAAGACCGGAGAGAGTGAAAATGAGAAAAATGAGGGATTCTGACCTATTTATAGGCGCGGAGGTAGGTGAAGAGGCGAAGCTTCTCGGGGAAGCTACCACGCGTGTCACCCTCCCAATGGAGAGTTTTTCCTGATATGACGTATTTTGACAGATGGAGAAAACTAATAGGTTTTCCAACCGTTTCGTATTCATCCATCCACTCGGAATCTCCCATACGGATGAATGGGGAATCTGTAGTGGGCCGAAAATCCAAGCCCGGTCCGGAAGCAATGCCCAAGCCCAGGCCCAGGTCCAGACCTGTTAGTTCTGAGAGGCCCAGGCCCTGTAATTCCGAGGCCCACCTGCTGACCAAGTAAGTTGTTTGAGGAATCCCGGATTTCACGGAGATCTTTCCGCGAAAATCTCGGCAGCGCCTGGTAACAGCTCCTGAGACCTCTATAAATAGGAGGTTTGACTTCTCAACAGGGGACACATTCTGCTAACCAAAACTCTGCCGAAATTGCTACTCAATCTGCTATCATCTCCGATTACACTCTGGTGAGCATCAGGCGATTCAAGTGACTTCACCAATCATAATCAATTAAGCCCAGAGCTTACCCAAGGGTTTGTCAACGTCCTGCCAAGGCAATCCTTCCGACAGGAATCATTGAACACAAGAAGTTAATTCTTTCTCTCATTTATTTAGTTCGTTATTTATTCTCAGTTCAAAGCTGACTTGAGCGTCGGAGTGCCTACGGCAGACGCCACACCGTGTCCCAAGGTCCACTCGAACGTTTATTACTCTTTTGCAGGATACCTTGACTTTTGGAATCGGTCCCAAACAAGCCCTAAACCATCCGGTCCGTCAGTCCGGATCAACTGTAGTTCCGAACCACTACAATAGGAAATACAAATATTATATATAATTTATTACATTTAATTTTAATTATGAATTTTTTTAAGTTGGTAAATTCCAATTTATTTTATTTTATTTATTTATAAAAGTATGAACTCCTAACTAAAAAATATAGATATAAGAAGATGCTAGTGGTCGAATATAAGTTTATGTATTATATTTATGGAAAAATGTATTATTTTATGCATTTTAAGTATATATATATATACAATAATTTTTTAAATATATTTTATTAATATTTTGTGAGATATTTATTTTAGTGAGCTTTACAATGAAATAAATGTATATATAAATAAAATATTAATTTTATTATAATATAAATTTAATGGATTTAATGATTAAATCAAGAGTTAATTACACTCATGCCCCCTGAACGATGACAAATTACACATATATGAACATTTTGGTATTAATATACAATCACACCCTTTCTATCCATAAAAATTAGTGAAAATACAAGGTAAAATTAATTTTAAACGAACATTATATCATATAGATGTATTAAGAATTGCAATTTTTATTGTTATATTGATAAATTTATTAATTAAATAAGGTTTTTTGATTGGGTAAAGGGGTGTGAGTGTGTATTAATACCAAAATGTTTATTTGTGTGTAATTTACCATCGTTCAGGGGATGTGAGTGTAATTAACTCTTAAATCAATCTTTTTTTAAGTAGTATTTGACACATAAAAGAATAATAATATTTATTATTTTAAAAAAAAAAAGCAAATTAGTAAAATAAAATTTCTAAAGAGTAAAATCATTTTTAAAAAATTAGAATCAAAATAGAAAAAAAAATATTTGCATAATTTAATTACTAATTTTTTAATATGACAAAAATTAATATATTACTTAATTATCTATTTAATTTTATCATTTAAATACTTAAAATATCATTATTTTAGTTGATTTAAAATAACATAAATTTTGAAACTAATAACATTTTTATATTAGATTTTTTATAATATTTTTTAGTTTAAAGATTAAGGAACAATTTTATTTATTTATTATATATTTAGATCTTATTTGTAAATTTAAAATATTTTTCATTTAAATTATGTTATCTGTTATTTTTTTAATTTTCACACACATAAATCTATTATAAATGTATTATTTTTACCATTTTATCATTTTTATATAATTGAATAAAATTAGTCTAATATATTCATTTGTTCTTGTCCCTTAGTTTTAAAAAAAATTATATGTTTTTTTTATGAACATTTCAATATATATATATATATATATATTAATACACAATCTGTATTAATTGGTTATTGAAAATTTATATAAAAATTTAATTAATAAATACATTGGAAATGAATTTTTATAATTATCAATAAAAAATTATTACTTTAAAAGAAATAACAATAGGAAAATCATATAAAATAAACCAAATAAAGTTTAAAAATTCAAAACTAAACCAATAGAAGTTTATTTCTATTTTTGAGCCACTCAAACTTTGATTTTCAAAAATAGACCATCACATATGTGAAGGTCCTCTTCACAAACCACCTTCATACCTTCACAGATCAGTGTAAAAGATCTTCACAAAAGGATAAAATGGTCAATTTGGTTCATTTTTTAAAAGTGAAAGTTAGAAAGATTATTTTTGTAAAATTTTTAAAGTTGGGCTATATGATGTAAATAAAAGTTATAAAATAAAAAAAATGAAAATAACTCAATAACAATTAATGGATGTTATCATTTTGTTTAGTAAAAAATACTGATTTTTCACCTCTTATTTTTTATAGTATTATTTCTTTTAATTTAATTTTTAAATAAATTTTTATTTATTAAAATGATAAATTTAATTTAAAATACATGAGTACATGTTAGTATTAGTTTTTGAAAAGGAGTATATAAGTAAATGCTAGGAATTTAAAATGTGAGTAAATATATAATCAATAAAGTACAAAAATGCATTTGGAACACCACTTTTTAACAATTAATGCACTTTTAAATTACTTTTAATTTTTTTCACTATTTTTAATTTGATAATAAGTATATTATTTTAAAAATAATTTCAAATTTTAAATAATTTTTATCTGTTAAATTTTTTATGCATAAATTTTACTATAAAAAATAAAATTTAAATAAAATAAGATTTAAAGTGATAGAGATAAATGTAATGCTTTTGGTAGAAGGGTAAAATTTTCTTTTAAAAAAAAAAACACTATTAAGGTTATTGTCATTAATATAAGCAATATGCCAATTAAATAATTTTAAAATTTGACATTTTTAAAAATATTTTTAAAAGTAGTGTTAAGATGTAAGTGAAAAAGAAAAGGTAGAGATGTCTAAATTATAAACATTAAACATAAAAATAGTACCGGTAAAATTTGATAATTTTTTAAATTTTTTTTAAAGTAGTATTTAGATATAAGTTGGGAATGATCTACGAGTTCAAATGGGGACAAAATGTCCCCATTATTTAAAAAAATTATATATATATATATAGTTTATTTTTGATTTTATGAATAGTAATTGAATAAATCTAAAATTAGTAATTATAAAAACAATTTTGTTTCATTTATTTTAATTTCTTAAAAAAATGTAATAAGCACCATTTAAGGTTGGAACTTAATGGTTTCATATATCACTTTCAGATTTCAAATTTCAATGTTATTTATTCAATTTGAATAATAAAATAAGTTTTATTCAATATAATCAAATTTAAATAATGTTTGCATGACATCATACAATTATTAAGAGGGAGTTTTTCTATAATTTAGATTACAATTTAAGATTATAAATTAGATAAAATAAAATTATATTTATATTTTGTAAAACTAAATTCATACCATTAATTATATAAAATATTATAAATGTATTAAAATATATAATTATATAACTTTTTTATGTTAAATACTAAAAATTTATTTAAAAATAAAGTAATATATTTTATTTTTATCATTTGTTAATTTTTAAATATAATTTATTAAAGTAAAATTTTAATTAATTGTTTATACTTCAAAATATAGATATTGTATTTTAATTATTTTTTTAACACATGTACCCCATTTAAGTAAAAAAAAAAAAAGAAAAAGATACAAATGTCTATTATAGACATTAAACAATTAAAAAAACAATTTCATGAAAAACAAATGGGAACAATGCAGAGAAATATTTGGGCTCACATGGTTTATAGGATAAGAAATAGGATAGGATAACTTAATACGATTTATATGTTTGTCGAGTATTTGACTGCTGTTTAGAATAGGATAAAATAATACGAACTATAATTTTATACGATACATATAGGATAACTTTATCATTGATAAATACTCCGATAACTTTATCACGTACTTTTCGTATTAGATGTTCATCATGTTATTACTAAATTATCCTTCGATAAAATTAGAAAAAATAAATAAATAAAAATAAAATTCTACATAAAATTTTGGAATAATCCCAAAAAAATCCGGGAGGGTTTCAGAAATTTTTTCAAAAATTAAAATGACCAAATTACCCTTTTAGAGTTTTAATAGTATTTTAAATTTCTACTTTTAATTTATTTTTTAATTAATGTTTTTTTTTAAAATTACAAACTGGAATGACCAAATTACCCTTCCAAAATTTGTAGAAAAAAAGTCAAAATAGTAAATAATAGAAAATTAGACATTCATTGACATTGGGAAAATAATTACGAAGATTTTGGAGAAATTTCTAAAACCCTCGTAGGTATTTTAGGATTATTCCTAATACTTATTTTTATTAAAAAATATATTAATATATTTTTATTATATTTTATTTATTCATTGTTAATCCGTAGATAACTGTTTTATTACTTGTCAAGTTTTTGGGTATTTTGGTAATCCATATTGTTATCCTATTACTTATCGAGGTTTACCAAATATAGGTTTAGTACTTTGTTATCCTGTCATGTTACTTATACAATAACTAGCCAAATACAATTTATGGATAACTTAATCCTTATACAAAACTTTTATCCTAATCATTTTCCTTATACTATTATGTGCTTATCCTATACGATGATCCATGTGTCACTTCAATGAAATATTGTCTAGATTAATTATTGTCATATAATCTAATTACATTAAATTCAAAGAGAATATGAAGAGAAAACAATTAAAAAAAAAAACAATTTCACGAAAAACAAATGGGAACAATGCAGAGAAACATTAAGTGTCACTTCAATGAAATATTGTCTAGATTAATTATTGTCATATAATCTAATTACATTAAATTAAAAAAAAAAATATGAAGAGAAAGAGTCATATTGAAAATTCAAAGAGAATATGAAGAGAAATAGTAATATTGATATTTAGAGGGAGATAAAAAGACTCATTAAACCAAAGAAGGAGGGAGAAAGACACAATTAGTGAGTGATTAGAAAAACTTATTTGGCTATTTTTCTCATCTCTCTTTCTATAATTTTTTAATCAAATTCATATATATATATATATATATATAATTGAAAAATATATTTCTATAACTTATAGTCAAATTATAATTTATAGTCAAATTATCAAAATTATTTAATTTGATTATGATTGACTCATAACAAATAAATAAAATAATTTTATAATGAAATAAAATATAAAATATAATTAACCTAATATATTAAATAAAATTATTTAAAATATTTTTAATTTTTGTATGTGTTATTCATCTTCCAATTCCCAAAATCATCTTAAGAAATAAAACAAATATGAAGAAAAATATTACAATATCAAAAAGGAAATGAAAACGTACTCATGTAGGCAAAGCACTATGGGCAGAATGAAAAGACAACAAAAGATAAGCAAACAATATCCACAGCATTACGGTATTATCAAGAAGAAAATTTAACATTTCTAAAAAAGAAATTTTTGATATTAGAAAATGAGAATGAAAGTAAATAAATGTGTATTATTCTTTTTTTTCACTCTAATTCCCATTTATACAATCTACCATTGCTACCCCCACACACACCAATCTTAATTTACAAATATCCAATTATAAAATAAAAAACATAAAAACATCTAAACAAATATAATGATAAAGTTTTCATCGCCATCGTTAACAATTTCATCGACTCTTACACTCGACAATCCTCGTAGTGAAGTCTAAGAAAACAAAAATCATAACTCAAAAATCAAAATCAAATCGGAGAAAACAAAAGTAAAAAGAGATATGAATCTTACGAATTAGAGGACCCGACTTGGTTACTCATGGCACAAAGAGACGGAATTCAATTCACAGAAATAGGAAGAGAGAATTGGGTAATGAATGGTTTTGGATATCTGAGTGAGCTTTTATATAAGGAAGATGACTATCAAAATCTTAGAGAAATGAAGAGAAAAGGTTTCAAAAAAATAAATGGGAGAGAGATGGTGAGAGATGAAGAGAACAGGTTTCACAAAATAAATGAGAGAGATAAAAAATAATATGGTAAATCATTAATTAATTTGGAAGGACACATGTAGTCTTTTAATTGGACCATAGTTGCCACGTTACCTATAAATTTATTACATAGGAATTTAGTGCTAGGTGACACATTACAATTGGACAAACATTCGCCACATGTATGCCACGTGTCGTATTTTCAAGGTAAGTAAAGTTACTCATTTTGTTTTATATATATATATATAATATATATATATTCAAACCAGACCTATTATTATATTTTCAGGATTGCTAAATACCACACACAAATTGCTAAAGTATACATGAAATTTGTGGGAAATCTCAAAAATATCCTTCAATTTTTAAATTTAATTATCATTATATCTTAATATTATATTTTTTATTATTTTTAAATTCTTATTTTATTGTTATAACTATTATTTTTATATATTACTGGCTTTAAATTATTTAATTTTTATTTTATTAATTTAATTTTTATATTATTTAATTTTTATTTTAATAATAATAATAAGTATTAGATTACATACCTGTTGCAATGTTGAAATCTCTAATCCAAAAATGGATTAATCTCCACCCACTAACAGATTATCTATTTTGATTTGGAGTATTATAAATATAATTATTTAATGAATTTATTTCTGAATTCTAAAGCGTTTGATAAATATATTAAATAAATTTAAAAATAACACCAATTGTTTAGTGGTTTTTCAATTCATCACTATTACGTAGCAAAATTATATTAAACAAATTAATACTAATAATTAAAAAAGAACATACTTTTTATTGGTAGAATGTCAAATTTGGAAAAGAACTTTGAAGAATGACGATTAAAAACATAAATTTGTTATTCTATTTATATTAATATATCTATATTCTAAATTATAATCCTAATTGAAAAAAGAAATCAAATTATAATAAATAATATAAATTAAATTAAAATTTGAAGAGAAGAAGGAAATCAAATATAAAAAATAAAATTATAATATAAAAGTAATGGAATAAAATATGAATATACAAAAAATTAAAAATAATCAAATATAAAATAAATAAATAAAAACACAAAAATAATAAAAGATAAATATAAACTTATTTAAATATTTAAATGTTAAATATATAAAAAGGTATTTTTGGACTAATAATGTGGTATTTAGAAATTGGTACGTGCGATTTAACCATGCCCTACATTTTAAATATTTTAGAGTTCATTTAAAGGAATTTTTAAATATGTTAATTAATTTAAAATAATAATAAAATTAAAAATAAAAAAAAAAAGAAAAAAGAAAAGAAAGGATATTAATTAAATTATAATGCCGTACTTACCATATTTGTAAAAAAATATGAACGAAAAGTGCCTCCTTTACCTTTTAAGTTGAGAAAATACTATGACCAGCACTTGTGTTTACGAGGACATATCAGGGCATGCCAACCACGGTTTTTTCTATGGTGTGAAATGATCTCAGGCCGGTACCATCTTGAAAGCATTTGAAGCCAATGAAAAAAAAACGTGTATTTATACCCAACCATAAATATAATGTCTATAGAATAAAGGCCATAATCAGCACGGAAACTCCAAATAAATGAACAATTTAAATGAATGGAAAGTAAGCATCAATACTAAAATGAACACAATTAACCCATACCAGTTAGTTGTTCCATCTACATGGTGACATTGCAGCCCTGTCAAATAACTCATCTAAATATTCCAGAGAGTCCAGGCTCCTGCAAATTAAATCATAGATTAGTTAAAAAAAAAAAAAAATTCTCAGTTTGAAATGGTTTTAAACTAATGTGATGTGACACTAGTGTAAAATGCTTTCACACCACTAATAGTAGCAAATTCTTTCACACCATTATGAAATAATATTACTTGGTGTGATTCACTTTCACACCATTGTGAAAACAAATTAAACTAATGCAAACTAGGGAAAATAAATAAATAATAAATAGTAAATTAAAAAAAGTATAAAATTACGTGCAAACCACTATTATCAACTTACCCAGGTATCCTTTCAACCCTTTTTGCAATTCGGTCCTTGAAGAACCACTTGACACGTCTCGGAAAGATATTTTCATCTCTTTCCAACTCCATTACCTTTGTACCTATCCTCGCATCTGCAAATACCTCGACCATCCACCACTTCACACACAAAACAGAATTCTATGTAAAGCACATAATGTCAGAAAAAAATTAAAAAATATAATGTGTATATATTTGTGCGAGACCCACGTTCATAATCTAATGTTGTTAAAATATATTTGATATTTATGGATATTCAAATTTGTCCATATAAAAATATAGATACAAATACTAAAACTAATACATATTTGAATTACAGTTTCTTTTATCCGAATTTTATAAATCCGTGATTCCTTAAGAATAGAGTTGCACATGCCTACAGTTTGATTTTAATAAAAAAATAATAAATAAAAATAATATTTATTCTATATTGAAAAAACAATAAATTTACTGTGGTACAAAATATATAATTATCAATTTTTTTCTAGAAAATATACCATTAATTTATTTTAAATCTTTTATTAATATAATTCAAATTTAACATTGTATCGTCGATATGTTCAAACTCCTTCAATAAAATTATAAAATAAGATCAAATTCAAATTAAAATTTATTTAATATTTGATTAAGTTTTAAATACCAAATCATTTTTTTCTAGATCTTATGAAGTTCATGAAGAGTGCGCGTTCACTCATAAATCGATTAAATACGGACTCGAATAAAATTACAATTAAAGATAAAATATATCTGGTTTAAACCATTTTTAGAGAAAACTTGTAAACACTGGATCGGTTCGGACTAACAGTAGTATTAGAAATACCTCAAGCATGAAATATCATATAAGAACTATATATAACTTATACTACACTTAAATTATATAATTTATATAAAACATTAATATAACATTGTGGTGGGAAAATAACCATAAGGCATCTAAGGTGAAAGTCAAAATGGGCAAAAGAAATTAGAGTCAATAACCAAGCTCAACCAAAGACAACTCGGCCGAAATGACCAAAGGCCCGGAAAATGAACCCGACTGCTCTACTCGACCGAAAGAGCCAAAGGCCCAAAAAACGCCCAAAGATCAGGCTCGGCCGAAATGACCAAAAGCCCAGAGACAGTCCAACTCGGTCAAGCTCAACAAAGCCCAAATCGAAGTGCACCAATCCACTGAACTGTGACCAAACCAAATAAGGATTCCTAAAGCCCAATTGATAAAGGAAAACCTATCTCACTGAATCAAGGATTCCTAAAGTTCAACTGATAAAGGAAAACCTATCTCACTGAATCAAGGATTCCTAAAGCCCGACTGAAAAAAGAAGACCTTTCTTATTGAAAGAAGAATATCAAACCTTAAAGAAAAGAGAAGTCCTAATCCTTCTAGAAAGGAAACTGATAACCCCTATAAATAGGGGTAGGGACAATTGTAAAGGATCTGATTTTTTACTCATTAGAACCAAATTCTGTGAGACCATATCTGTAAGCTATTTACCTACTGCATTCAAGCAATCTTAGCCTAATATTTGGCTGTGGTTTATTTGACACCACAGTTTGGCGCCCACCGTGGGGCACGAACCTCACACACAAGGTTAAGGTTTCTTGAAACATCGAATTCTATCTCCAACCGTCTTCACACATTCTGCGTCTGAATTCTCATCAATCATGGCCCCGATGAATCCCAACACCGTCAACGTAGAAGATCAAGCCCCAAAAACACCAGAAGAACAGCTGGCAATCTTAATAGAGATGCTGAAGAAAACTGAAGAAGAGAAAGGGCAGTGGAGGAGAGAAGCAGAATCAAGAAAGAGGTCCACGATCCTCACCAAAGAGAAATCCCGGCAATCAAGCCGGAAATACTCTCCCATCCGGAAGCGCAAGCTCAACTTCGAAGACTCCGGTAGAGAAACTCGGAAGAAAGTGATGGGTCAACGGAAAGCCCCAGAAACACTGACCGCCGTAATTCAAGCAGTTCCGATGAAGGGGCTAGAGATCCTAAATCAACCCGTAGAGACCGCGAAAGGCGCCGTGATCGGGAAATCAGAGAGCTCAAAGACCTGGTACAAAGAACTTCGGGGAAGAAGATCACAATGAGGTCATCAACAATGCGATACTCTGACATGCCCTTCGCATCATGGATCCTGGAAACAAAGATGCCCAAGAGGTTTTCAATTCCTAACATGAAACCTTACGACGGGACGACAGATCCTGAAGATCATATCGCCGGATACAAAAACCGAATGGGAACCTGCAATATCCTAGAAGAAGATATGGAAGCAATTATGTGTAAAATTTTTGGCTCTACCTTAACAGGGACGGCCCAAAGGTGGTATTTGGCCCTACCAGAGAAAAGCATCAGGTCGTACTCCTCCTTGGTCACCAAATTCGTGAACCACTTATCAGACAGCAGGAGGAAAGAAAAAGACGTAGATGACCTATACGATCTAAAACAAGGCAGTAATGAGAGTCTCAGGCAATATGTTAGGAGGTTCAAAGAAACCAAGATGGCCATCCCAAATTGTCGAGACATGAGCGCCACCAAAGCTTTCATCAAGATGTTACTAAAGACTAGGGATGGCAATGAGGCGGGTTGGGGTGGATTCTTGGTCAACCCGAACCCGCCCCGGTAGTTTTATAATTAATCCTAATCCTCCCCAACCCGCCCCGCCGGGTTCTTTCTATGTTAAAAAAATCCAACCCGCACGGAGAGGGTTTGAACCCGCCCCGCCCCATCCCAACCCGCTTTATTATTAAAATTATATAAATTATAAATAATAAAATACTAAAATTCATAAATAGCATTAAATTCTATATAATGAAAAAATAAAAATACATTAAATATTGAAATAATATAATATTACATTATAAAATATATTTATTTGGTAATATAATATTATAGAATTAATTAATATATATATATCGGTGCGGGGTGGGGCGGATTTTGACAGAACCTGAACCCACCCCGCCCCGGAACCAGTTTTTCAATTTTATTGAATCCACCCCTATGCGGGGCGGATTTAAACCCGCCCCGACGGGGTTGGAGCGGGTCGGGAAGCCGCGGGGTGGATTCAAATTGCCATTCCTAGTCCCTCTAGATCAAGAAGGGGCGAAAATGGTGCAGATTGGAGCCGCGATAGAGGGCTTGGAACGGGAAAAGCTTATAAGCTTCCTCAAAGCCAACCAGGATTGCTTCGCCTGGTCGCACGAAGATATGACCGGGATCGACCCAACAATTTTAACCCATAAGCTAAATGTAAAAGAAGGTACGAAACCGGTCAAGCAGAAACGCAGAAGGTTCGCCCCCGAAAGAAACAAAATAATTAACGAAGAGGTCGAAAAACTCCTCGCGAACGGGTCCATCAGAGAAGTCCAGTACCCAAAATGGCTTGCTAATGTAGTGGTCGTTAAAAAGAAGAATAAGAAATGGAGGGTTTGCATTGACTTCACAGATCTGAACAAGTCGTGTCCAAAAGATCCCTTTCCATTACCCCACATCGATCTCACCATTGACGCAACCGCTGGCTATGAAATGTTGAGTTTTATGGATGCCTACTCGGGCTACAACCAGATATTGATGCATCCCAATGATCAAGAAAAAACTGCCTTCATCACGGAGAGGGGGATTTACTGCTACAAAGTAATGCCCTTCGGCCTTAAAAATGCAAGCTCCACATACCAAAGGCTCATGAACAAGATGTTCACCGATAAGCTGGGGAAAACCATAAAAGTCTATATTGACGACATGCTTGTTAAATCTGAAGATGTGGGCCACCATGTACATCACTTGAGCCAAACATTCGAGACACTCCGAGAATACAACATGAAGCTCAACCCCACCAAATGTCAATTCGGGGTCAAAGTAGGGAAATTCTTGAGGTATCTAGTCACAAAGAGAGGGATCGAGGCCAACCCAGATCAGATCAGACTCATCCTAAACATAGCGAAACCTCGAACCAAGAAGGACATACAAAAACTCACAGGGAGGCGAGCAGCACTGACCCGATTCATTCCTAAGGCTTTAGAAAAATTTCAGCCTTCTTCGAAGCCCTCAAAAAATCCAAAGAATTTGAGTGGACCGAGAAATGCAGCAAAGCCCTGGCAAATATCAAGGATTTCTTGACCAGCCCTCTGCTCTTGGCGAAACCGGAAGATGGCAAAAAACTCTACCTGTACCTGGCGCATTCGGAGATTGCAGTGAGCGCTGTTCTGGTCAAAGAAATCGGGGAAAGCAGCAACCAGTGTACTTCGCAAGCAAGACTCTGACATCGGCCGAAACCAGATATCCCACACTGGAAAAAGTCATCCTCAGCCTCATATTTACTGCAAGGAAACTTCGAGCATACTTCCAAGGGCATCCAATTGCGGTCATAACCGCACTACCCCTTCGTCGCGCGATCCACTCCCCCGACAGATCTGGGAGACTAATGAAATGGGCTCTGGAACTCAGTGAGCACGACATATCCTTTGAGGGAAAGAAGGCGATCAAATCTCAAGCTCTGGCGGATTTCATGGCCGACTTCGAAGAAACCCCGCCGACTGAAACAGCCTCGGTCGACATCCACCAGCTGATAACACCTTCAACTGAAGAATGGATACTAGAAGTAGACGGGCTCAGCAGACGGAGTGGCAGCGGCTTAGGCGTATACCTCCGACCTCCAAACCTGCCTCCAATTCTACAAGCCATTCGATGCGAATTCCCTGCCACCAATAATGAAGATGAATATGAAGCTCTAATCGCAGGACTAAGGGTAGCAAAGGAAAGTGGAACGCACAATCTCACTATCAGATGCGACTCCGAACTAATGGTCAACCAGATCAAAGGCACATACTAGGCTAGAAATGAAAAAATGGCTAAGTACCTCAAAATAGCCAAAGATCTCATGAAGCGCTTTCAAAGGGCCGAAATAAAGCAAATCCCAAGGGAGGAGAATGAGAGAGCGGATGCCATGGCGAATCTCGGAGCATCAATGCACAAAAATGAACCAATTGGGCCAATCATATACGCTTTCCTTCCGAAAACGGCCATCGAATATGAAGAAACCATGATCCTAGAGCAAAGCGACTGGAGAACACCCATCCTTGCCTATATCAATCATGGACAGGTTCCCGAAGACAAAGCTGAAACCAGAAAACTACGAGCCCAAGCCGCAAGATTCTGCATCATCGGGGGAATCCTCTTCAAAAGATCCATAGCCGGCCCCTTCCTAAACTGCATCTCCGCCTTGGAAGCAAAGTCGGTGCTAAAAGAGCTCTATGAAGGACCGGCTGGGAACCACTCCGGAGGAAGAAGCCTTGCGTTCAGAACACACCGAGCCGGATATTACTGGCCAATCATGAAAACGGACGTGGCAGAGCTGGTTACAAAGTGCGACAAATGCCAAAGACACGCCAACTACTCCAACCTCCCTGCAGGAACCTTACACAACATAACTTCTCCATGGCCGTTTGACTAATAGGGGATGGACATCATAAGACCCTTCCCAATGTCTACCCACGGCAGGAAAAGATACATCCTGATGGTGACCGATTATTTCACGAAATGGGTCGAAGCCGAAGCAGTAGAAAGGGTCAAAGAACAAGAAGTGCAAAAGTTTATCTGGAAACATATCATCTGCAGGTTTGGCATACTGCAGGAAATAATCACGGACAACGAGCCTCAATTCATAGCACAAACGCTGAAAGATTTCTGTCGACAAATGAACATCAAACTCACATACTCGACCCCAAGGTACCCTCAGGCCAACAGGCAAGCAGAAGCATCCAATAAAGCGGTGGTTGACTCACTCAAGAAAAAGTTAGAATGAGCCAAGGGACTATGGCCCAAAGCCTTACCCGAAGTCCTCTGGGCGTTCCGAACAACCCCTAGGACATCAACATTACAAACCCCATTTTCAATGGTCTACGGGACAGAAGCAATACTCCCAACCGAGATCCAATCGCCACAAGAAAGGCTAATAGGCCAAGCCAACCATCAAGTACTAGCCTTCGAAAGGGATACTTCAGAAGAGAAGAGGGAAAACGCCCGACAAAGAATCGCAGAATATCAAATGGGGATAGCACGGCGATACAATCAAAAAAGTCAAAGCCCGAGCCTTCCAACCCAGGGACTGGGTACTTAGAAAAGTCTTCCAGAACACAAAGAACGAAACCCATGGCAAATTAGCCGAAAGCTGGGAAGGGCCATACCAAATAGAGCGCGCATCTGGGAAAAGATCCTACAAATTGCTCACCAAGGAAGGGAATGAGGTGGAACACAGCTGGAACATCCACCACCTGAAGAGGTATCAATTCTAGTGTAACATATTATCTGTAATAACAGGCACTCTTTTCCCCAAGCAGGGTTTTTGACGAGGCCCCACCTTAAAGCAATAAAATAACTCATTTCTCTCAAACGCTCGCAACTCAAGCACAAATAGCCCAAAGGGCAACTCGAAAATTGCCAAAGGCAAGCCTCTGGTAAATTTAGAAGGTCTCGGACGAAGACCAATAGCCCAAAGGGCAACCCAAAAATTGCCAAAGGTAAGCCTTTGGTAAATCCAAAAGGTCTCCGGCGAAGACCAATAGCCCATAGGGTGACCCGAAAATTGCCAAGGGCAAGCCTCTGGTAAATCCAGAAGGTCTCGGGCGAAGACCAATAGCCCAAAGGGCAACCCGAAAATTGCCAAGGGCAAGCCTCTGGTAAATCCAGAAGGTTTCGGGCGAAGACCAATAGCCCAAAGGGCAACCTGAAAATTGTCAAAGGCAAGCCTCTGGTAAATCCTGAAGGTCTCGGGCGAAGACCAATAGCCCAAAGGGCAACCCGAAAATTGCCAAGGGCAAGCCTCTGGTAAATCCTGAAGGTCTCGGGCGAAGACCAATAGCCCAGAGGGCAACCCGAAAATTGCCAAGGGCAAGCCTCTGGTAAATCCTGAAGGTCTCGGGCGAAGACCAATAGCCCAAAGGGTAAACCAAAAGCAACCCAAAAGGCAACAAGAAAACCGCCGAAGGCAAACCTCCGGAAAGCTACGGTCGAGAAAACTCTCCTAAACAAAAGAAAAATCTGATAAAACACGCTTCGGCCAAAGCAGCAATCCAGAAGATATGAGAGGAACCAAGCATAGCACAAGCAGAAACAATATGATCGGTCGCAAATAAAGACTGGGGGATTAAACCCTCACAAACACAAGTCTAGCAAAAAGATTAAACTTCATTGATTCAAAGGGAAAATTACAGCGAGTATATGAAAGATCGGAAAAAGAAAATACACATCACTCGCTCAACTCTCGTCACGAAGGGCAGCCAATGCGTCCAAGTCCTTCTGAGCAGACTCAAGGGTCAAAGACCCCTTGATAACTTGCTCCAAAGCAAAGGACCTGGTCACAACCTCGGTCTGGGCCGCCTCGACGGTGGGACTCTCAACTCGGCCCTCGAGCTCTTCTATTCGACTGAGCGAGGCTTGTTTCGCCGCCCTCAACTCCTCTAGCTCCGCCGTCTGGCGCTTCAGCTCCGCATCCTTCAGAGCAATCGAGGACTCTAGCCTAGCGTTATGTGCCCCCACCCTCTCAACTTGGCTGACAGCTTCAGCACATTGGGCCACAGTCCTACCTAAATCCTCCTGGGCCGCTTTTTGCTCGGCCGAAGCAGACTTAAACTTTGCTTCAAAGGACTGTCTCTCCCTCAGAACAGGCATGAAGTGCTTGCGCATGCCGACCGAGCCTTGAAGCCCCTGAAAACCAAATAAAGGGTAAACAAAGCAATTCACAAAAAAGAAAGTAACAATAGCAGACTCACCTTGTAAAGACTCGAGATAGTCATCTCGTAAAACTTGGTAAAAGACAAGGACTGCAGCCACTCCTCGTCCTGAGGGAAGAAAAAGCCCTCTGCGGCCAAAATCATCTCGTCGAGACATCCTTGGTAGAAGAATTACTAGGAAAAATGATCACATGACGGCCCTCACCATCACCATGGGGCTTCTGACCAATATGCTTGGTACGTTTCTTGGCAGAAGTCACACCACCCTCCATTGGCCGCTTCTCCTTTGCGACCGAAGAACGAGAAGGCTTGGGAGTAGCCTCAGGAACAACCGGGCAAGTAGCCTCAGCAGCCTCCGAAGGAACAGGACTTGGAGGACGAACAGGGTCAGTCGCAGTCTCGGCCCGTCCTTCGGTCGGACCCCCGTCCCCAGCAGAACCAGACGCATGAGCCTTCTCCTGCTCAGCTTGGATCTGACGCATGATGGCCCGCATGACCAACTCTCTTTGACCCTCGGGCTTAGACATCACGTAATCGGAAAGTTTTAAAAAAGACAAACATCAGCAAACTCGGCTGAACAAACTTAATACACAAAAAACAATCGCAACTCACTTGTCCTAGTGAAAGCCTAGAGACGGCTGGCAGGCAGCTCACCCAAGAGCGTCTTATAGTCACGAGACTCGGCCGGCAAAGCAAATATGGCCTCGCTCCTGGCACGTGCCCGAGGAGAAGACTTGCAGTTCTTCGTTCTGTAATTCGTTGAAAAGAAAACAAGCGCGTCAGAACAAAACACAGTCGACCGAAACCAAGAAAACCAGAGATATAAAGAAAGAGAAAAGCCTACAAGAATCCCGCCAATACGGAGGATAACTCAACCCCTTCGATAAACGGGTCGTCCCTTTGACAAAAAAGTATTTATCCTTCCATCGAGTCTCGTTGGAAGAAAAACCCAAGACCAAGAGCTGGGCATTCGCCCGAGCATTCAGTACGTATCGATCAAACTCAGGATTCTCACGCTTCAGGAAGTACGAATAGAAGAAGTCCTCGGCTGAAAACTCTAAGTTGTGTTTCTCCTTCAAACGGTCGACACACAGAAGAAGCCTAATAGCCATGGGAGTCAACTGACTTGGATGAATCTGACACCAAGTACACAACTCCTCAACCAACCCCATGACTGGAAACCTAAGCCCTATTTTAAAATGACGAAGGTAAAAAGGCTCCCAGCCGTTGGCCAACATGTCATCAACTTTCTCCTCAGGCTCGGGCAACCTAGCTCGAACCCAACTAGGGAACTTGTAAGCAAAAAAAGCCGATTCCAACTCGTTCATGGTCATGGTGCTCCTTATATTAAAGAAAGGGGGCAAAATTCCCTGGGGACTAGACTCGGCCGGTGAATTACAAACTGACGTACACTCCTCGCCTGCGTCTTCTGCAGTCGAGAACTCGGAAGTCAAACCGTCAAAGGAAGAAGTGCCCAGAGAATCGGTAGACATCTACACTCGAACGAGAATAAAGCAGCAGCTTAGCGGTCTTCGACCGAGGTTAGCACAAACAAAAAGAACAAGACAAAGACAGGCAAAGAAGATCAAAACAAAAAAAAAATCAAAAGAAAGTCGAAAGCCTAGCAAGTCATATGAACAGCCAAAGAACCCCTCGACAAACATAATAACAAGACCAAAATCTCAGACAAAAGCAAAGCAAACGGAAACCAACCAAAAGAAGCAAAATATAAGCAAACCAACCTGAAAGAAGCCGGAAAATGCATCCTCGAAGTGTCGCCAGAGAGAAAGAACAACGGCAGGACCGGAAAACAAAAACGAACAGTCTTCGAAGATGAAGAGTGAGAGAGGAGATCTGGAAAGTTTGAAAGCGAAGAGAGAGAATGAGCCACAAACCTTTATATAGGCCAGCCGCAATGATGGCAAATCTAGGGCACAGCAGTTGAGGAGCCACCAAATCTACCTGAGACAAGACAGGCAGGGCTGACGTGGCCCACCAAGAAAACTAAAAAATTCTCGGCCGAAAACAAAGACCACACGCAGCCCAAACTCGACCGAAATAACGTCACATATTGCCATGCTCGAAAGATTCAAGCCATGGCAATGGGGGATTACTGTGGTGGGAAAATAACCATAAGGCATCTAAGGTGAAAGTCAAAATGGGCAAAGGAAATCAGAGTCCATAACCAAGCCCGACCAAAGACAACTCGACCGAAATGACCAAAGGCCCGGAAGATGAACCCGACTGCTCTACTCGACCGAAAGAGCCAAAGGCCCAAATAACGCCCAACGATCAGGCTCGGCCGAAATGACCAAAAGCCCAGAGACAATCCAACTCGGCCGAGCTCAGCAAAGCCTAAACCGAAGTGCACCAATCCACTGAACTATGACCAAACCAAACAAGGATTCCTGAAGCCCAATTGATAAAGGAAAACCTATCTCACTGAATCAAGGATTCCTAAAGTTCAACTGATAAAGGAAAACCTATCTCACTGAATCAAGGATTCCTAAAGCCCGACTGAAAAAGCAAGACCTTTCTTATTGAAAGAATAATACTAAACCCTAAAGAAAAGAGAAGTCCTAATCCTTCTAGAAAGTAAACTGATAACCCCTATAAATAGGGGGTAGGGACAATTGTAAAGGATCCGATTTTTTACTCATTAGAACCAAATTCTTTGAGACCATATCTGTAAGCTGTTTAGCTACTGCATTCAAGCAATCTTAACCTAATATTTGGCTGTGGTTTATTTGGCAGCACAGTTTGGCACCGCAAACATCATCCATGTAATTAAAAAAAACTATATTTAAAAAAATTAAGGGTGAAAAATAAAATAATGTAATATTTATTAACTTATTTTTTAATATATATATATATAATAAGTGGACTTAAAATCTCAATCATTGAATTAATATAATAGATAATAGTCTGTAAGAATCTTCGATACTATAAATTACATTATAATAATTTCCATACTTTAAATTACATTATTTTACTCAGATATGGATAATAATCCATAAGAATTTTCATGGTTTCTCTCGATCACTATTCATTTAGTGTTTTCTAATTAAATTTATTATTTTTTTCATTAAATAATTTTTGTTTTATCTCATTTCTACTTAAAAATTTTAACTTTTTTTTCTTTCATTTGGTTTTTATTTTCAATGTGTAATTATTTTATAATTATTTTTTTATTTTTAATAATAATATTAAAAATATAAATGGTTCTACTTCAAATATATATTTGTATGAAAAATAATTTTTCAAAATACAAAAAAAATAAATAAAAATTAAATGGCACAGAAAGAAATAGTAAATTCTATTTTATCTTATAAATTGTAAAATTTGCATATAAACTGTAAAACTTTAAAATAGCAAATTCTATTTTATTATAAAAAATTATTATTTTGCTACTATTTAAAATGAACCTTATATAAAATTATTATCTTGCTGTTTTTCTATAAAAATTTTCTAAAAATTTGCACATAGATTGTAAAATTTTAAAATAGCAAATTCTATTTTTATTATATTAAATTATTATTTTGCTACTTTTTAAAATGAATCTTATAAAATTTGATTTATATTTATAATTTAGTTTAAAAAAGTATAAAAACAAACTTTTACAAACTTTAATTTAACTAATAGACCAACTTTTAAAATTAACTTTGTGTGATGACGGATCACTGATTAAATTAAACTTTTTGAATATTTAAAAATTGATCTATTTACATTGAAGTTAAACTTTGCATGATTTAAAATAAAAAAAATCTCATAAATATATTAAATTCATATGGTATATATATATATGTAATGGGCTGGATTCCGAGTCCGGTTCGGAATCCAGGCCCAGGCCTGCCGATTCTGAGGGGCCAGGCCCAATATTTTCAAGACAGCCCGCCTCCTCCGAGGCCAGTCAACCGAACGTGCGAATTAGTGAGGAAATCCTAGATTCTGCGAGAATCTCGTTGGGATCAGGTAACAACCACTAGAGCCTCTATAAATAGGAGGTTTGACCTCACAGCTGGGACACACTTTTTACTTACTGAAACTCTGCCGAAATTGCTACTCACACTATCATCTTCTCCGATCAATCTCCGGTAGCTCATTGGCATCTCTGATTAATTTACCGATCATAATCAACTGAGCTCAGGGCTCATACAAGTGTCTAACGATGATCTTCCGAGGCTGTGCTTCCGAAAGGAACCATCGATAACAGGGAGTTAATTATTCATTCTGTTTGTTTTCTTCCTTACTCATTCCACAGTTCAGAACAGACTTGAGCGTCGAAGTGCCTACGGCAGACACCACACCGGTGTCCCAAGGTCCGCTCGAACGTTTGCTATTATTTTGCAGGATACCTTGACTTTTGGAATCGGTCCCAAACAAGTCTTGAACCATCCGGTCCGTCAGTCTGGATCAACTGTAGTTCCGAACCACTACAGTTTGGCGCCCACCGTGGGGCCGACCATAAGTTTCCTGCAAAACTAGCATCTTTTACTCTGTTGTTTCAAAATTCGTTACTATTATCATGGCTATCGATGCGACTGTTGAGCAATAGCTTAGAGCGATGATGGAACGCATGCGCCAGTTGGAAGAAGAGAATGTCAGAACCAAGGCAGCAAACCAGGAGCTCACACAGCGGATGAATAATATGTCCAATAATGGCACTACCCCAAACGCGAACGGCGACAACGCGGTCAATCTTAAGGCCAATAGGCTCCTCCTCTCAGAGATCCAGGAGATCAAAAGAGGTATGGCGAAAGAAGCTGCAAACTTCCAAGCCGTCATCAGGACCATTCCTGGTATTCCGGCACCGTTTGAGCACTCTGTTATGGACACCTATATCCTCTCCCCATTCATGGATAGGATCGCTATGGTAGAAATGCCAAAGAGGAGTATCCTTCCGATTTTCCACAAATTCCGAGGGGATTCGGATCCGGCAAAGCATGTGGCCGAGTACCGCCAGGAAATGTCCATGGTAAACCTTCCGAGCGACACTCGCGAAGCCATAACTTGCAAGATGTTTGGTAGTAGTTTGGGCGGTCTAGCCCTAACCTGGTTCCTTAATCTTCCGAACAACTCTATTCACTCCTTTTCTCAACTTGTGGATGATTTTGTTGTCAAGTTTTCTAGCCGCGGGCGTTTCAGGTTAACCACGGATCACTTATTTTCCGTGGCGAAGAAAGAAGGTGAAAGCCTCCGGGAGTACGTCTCTCGCTTCACCAGCGAGTACATCAAGATTCCAGATGTCGTGGAGTCAACCGCTGCGACTGCATTCCAGAAGGGTCTACCCCCATTCTCTCATCTGTACGAGCAGCTCACGGAATGCGAGTCTCGAACTCTGGAGGAATCCCTTGCAATCGCGACTCGCCAGATCAAGTTGGAAGAGGATCCTGCGAGGGCCGCCATGGCTAAAAGCAGAGCGAACGGTAAGTTCGAGCAGCAAAACAATAAACCTCAAAGGGGGAGGTTTGAGCCATATAAAAGGCACGACCCTCGCCCTAACTCAGGTCCGTCCAGAACTCCAGGTAGGAACAGTGAAAGCAAACCAAAGCGACCGGTGCCGGCCTATGATCTAACCATAGAGCCAAAAGCCCTAGTCGCCGTAATGAAAGACATGAGGTCCTCTGTTACTTGGCCAGAACAAATGCGGACTCCCACACACCAAAGAGATAAAAACAAATTTTACAAAATTCATAATGACCACGGCCATAGAACAGAGGACTGTGTGGCATTACGATTTGAAGTAGCTTCCCTACTGAAAAAAGTGCGCCTGCATGAGTTTTTGTCCGAAAAGGGAAAGCAAACGCTTGAAAAATCCAAGGAGAAGCGTCATGAATCCAAAGCAATTGAAATGTCTGACGAAGCTCTAGAAGTCGAGCGGATAATTGGAGTTATTCATGGTGGCTCAGTTGTGAGCGGAATAACTCAAAGTTCCGCGAAGAGACATGCCCGAGAGCTGGTCAGCGTCAACGAAGCATCCGTCTGGCCAGGTAAAACCCCTCTTACATACGAACTGTCATTCTCTGACCAAGACATGCAGGGACTTGTAGACCCGCACCACGATGCGTTGGTCATAACTCTGCAAATAGCCAACTGCAAGTTGAAGAGGGTCCTCGTTGACAACGGAAGCTCAGCGAATATCATGTTTCTTCCGGCTCTCAAGGAAATGCATCTAGATGAGTCACTCATCATCCGAAGCACGACTACACTCACCGGATTCAGTGGAGAATCAAAGCAAACTATAGGTGAGGTTGTTTTGCCTGTTTTTGCAGGTGGCCTTAATCTCGTGACCAGGTTTCTCCTAGTAGATGCTTAATCATTTTACAATTTAATTATGGGGAGACCTTTGATCCACGAGATGAAAGTTGTCCCCTCAAGCTATCACCAGACTCTTCGATTCCCCACCAAATGGGGGATCAAAGAAATCAAAGAAGATCAGAAAACGTCAAGGGAATGCTACCACACCAGCTTCAAGAAAGCTCCAACAACATAGCAATTACAGAACGGAGCTCCCGCGCACGGCCGAATGGAAGTTCCTGTGTCGGAACTCTTAGAGGAGATCCAAATCGATCCGGAACATTCTGACAGGAAGATCTAGATCGGCTCAGCCCTCGAACCGGAACTTAGAGGTAAACTCCTAACCCTGATTTTGGCTAACCTCGACTGCTTTGCTTGGTCCCACGCGGACATGACAGGTATCGACATTGGCATTATCGCTCACAAATTGGGAGTCGATCCTAAGGCTAAGCCCATCAAGCAAAAGAGGAAGAAATTCGCCTCGGAAAGGAACCAAATTGTCAACGAAGAGGTGCAAAACCTTTTGAAGAATGGTATGGTCCGAGAGGTGAAATACCCAGACTGGTTAGCCAACGTCGTCGTCAATAAGAAAAATGGCAAGTGGCGGGTATGTGTAGAATATTCCGACCTAAATAAGTCATGTCCGAAAGACTTGTTCCCTCTTCCTCATATTGATACAATGGTGGATGCAACTGCGGGACATGAACTCTTAAGCTTCATGGACGCCTTCTCGGGGTACAATCAAATCAAGATGGACCCAGCAGATCAAGAAAAAACAGCATTCATAACCGAAAGAGGAACTTATTGTTACAACGTGATGTCGTTCGGATTGAAGAACGCTGGAGCAACATATCAACGTCTGGTCAACCGAATGTTCTCCGAACAAATTGGAAAGACCATGGAAGTATGTGGACGATATGCTCGTAAAATCATTAAAAGCCGAACAACATATCGAACACCTCCAAGAAGCCTTCCAAATCTTGAGGCAATACAACATGAAGTTGAACCCGGCGAAATGTTCATTTGGAGTTGGTTCCGGCCAATTCCTTGGATTTATGGTAACGAAAAGGGGAATAGAAGCAAATCCGAGCCAACTGGAAGGAGTTGTAAAAATTCTGATTCCAAAAAGCAAGAAAGACATCCAATGTCTGACCGGAAGAATCGCAGCCCTCAATCGATTCCTCCCAAGGTCTTCCGAATACCTCAAACCCCTTTTCCAATTACTTTAGAAGGGCACGAACTTTGATTGGTCGAGATCATGCGAAGAAGCCCTACGAAAAGTTCAACTCCACCTTGCAAAGGCACCGATTTTGGCACCAAAAACCGGAGAAATGTTTATCTGGCAGTCTCCGAAGCTGCAGTCAGCGACGTCTTGGTCCGAGAGGAAGGAAAAACTCAACAACCAATCTACTACACCAGTAAGTCTCTTGCGAATGCAGAAACAAGGTACAGTAGTATGGAAAAACTCGCATTGGCCCTGGTATCAGCCTTTCGGAAGCTAAGACCCTATTTCCAAGCCCATCCTATAACTGTCATCTCATCTTACCCAATCAGGGCGATCTTACATAAACCTGAAGTTTCCGGGCGGATGATGAAGTGGGCTGTGGAATTAAGTCAATTTGACATCCATTACAAACCTCGTACGACAATAAAATCACAAGCACTAACCGATTTAGTGGCGGACTTCGCAGTCCCTCCTCAGAGTGTCAACGCTACGGAAGAAAAATCCAACACATGGATTCTAGAAGTTGATGGAGCCAGCAACTCACAAGGAGGCGGTGTAGGGATTGTGTTGATAAATCCGAATGGACAATTATTAGAACACTCCTTGCACTGCGATTTCCGGGTCACCAACAACGAAGCAGAATACGAGGCCTTGATTGCCGGTTTAAAGCTAGCCCAAAGCCTGCACATCAAGAATCTGCTGGTCAAGTGCGACTCTCAACTAGTCGTAAGCCAGGTCACCGGAACCTATCAAGCAAAAGACGACAGAATGAAGACCTACCTTGAATTAGTTCAAACCATCCAACAATCATTCTTGCCAATATCATTTGAACAAATTCCAAGGGGGGAGAACAGCCGTGCGGACGCTCTTGCCTCTTACGGTTCAGCAGTCAAGGATCCAGGCACCAGATACGTTTTACACGGGCACATTGAAAAATCCTCCATCAAGGCAGGACCATTTGAAGTCCTTTCGGTCGGCGACCCGCAAGAAAATTGGATCAAGCCAATTCTCGAGTACATCCAATTCGGTACATTACCCCAAGACAAAGCTTCAGCGCGGAAGTTACGTACATCCGCAGCCAGATTCGCAGTAATCGAAGGGGTACTATATAGAAGATCCCTCAGCGGCCCTTACCAGTTATGCCTAGATGAGAACAACGCGCAGAGAGTTTTTGAAGAACTTCACGATGGTCAAGCTGGAAACCATTCCGAGGGAAAAAGCCTAGCGTTCAGATGCTTCCGAGCCGGGTACTATTGGCCAACCATGAAGTCGGACGCAAAAGAATTAGCCAAGAGATGTGAAAATTGCCAAAGGTATGGAAATTACATTCACGCACCGGCTGAACTTCTGCACGGAATCTCATCCCCATGGCCTTTCTTTAAATGGGGGATGGGCATAGTGGGACCACTCCCACCTGCTTATGGGAAAGGTGAAAGATTTATCCTCCTTGTCACTGATTACTATACCAAGTAGGTAAAAGTCGAAGCATTCACCAACGTCACAGACTTGGCCGTTAGAAACTTCATATGGAAGCACGTTCTCTGCCGTTTTGGAGTTCCGAATGAAATAGTCACGGATAATGGCTCCCAGTTCATATCCAAGGTATTTAAAGATTTTTGCATTGCTTGGAATATCAAACTGAACTTTTCTACCCCCAAATATCCGAAAGCGAATGGTCAAGCTGAGGCGACAAACAAAACCCTCATGGCCATTCTAAAGAAGAGACTGGGGAAGCACAAGGGTGCATGGGTTCAGAAGTTTTCTGGCGTCTTATGGTCCTACAGAACAACCCCCAGGGTTCCGACAGGTCGGACTCCCTTCTCTCTAGTTTTCGGAGTCGAAGCAGTACTTCCTTCCGACGTGAGATTCGGACAATACCCGCTCCATGATCAGAACCAAGTAATGTTAGACTTCGACCTCGCCACAATCAGCTAATTGCGAGAAGATTCCGAGGTAAAAATGGAAAAATGCAAAAGAACCATCAAAAAAGCTTACAACAAATCAGTCCGAGCAAGAACTTTTTCCATGGGGGATTGGGTACTCAGACAAAATTCACTGCAAACAAATAGGACGAGTCCTGGGAAGGTCTGTATCAGATCACAGAAGTAATAGGCAAAGGAGCATACCAACTTCAGGATGAGGCCGGCAAAGCAGTCCGAAACACATGGAATGTGGCTCACTTGAAGAAATTCCAGTTCTAGACGAACATAACCCCATGATTTCTGAGGACCAGGTTCCGACCTCAAACTATGAACTCTTTATATTCAATGTGTTTCAATTTTGATTTGCCTTTAGAAGCAATTACTGACTTAAGCATCGGAGGGTCCTCAATAAGTTGAGGACCATCCTAACCTTCTTATCGCTTTGCAGTCTGAAGCCAACGTTCGCCTAGACTATCAACCCCCTACAAAGGGAAATCAGGTTTTTCTTAGAAACCCACTCGATACTTGCATCTTCTATTTCGATTTTGCTTCCGAATCGATTACTAACTTAAGCATCGGAGGGTCCTCAATACGTTGAGGACCTCTCTCACCCTGTGTTGAAATCTCAGGTAACACGGAACCAAAGGCAAAACGCCCATACACTCTGGAAAATGAATAACTAATTAAGTTAAGTTCAGAATCCAAGGCATGAAAGCCTATATTACCAAGGTTCCGAATCATGCTCTAACCCCAAAAATTCATTTTTGCGAGGTGTTCGCACTGATGCATCGAACAAGAGCATAGGAAAATTCTCAAGACAAAGAATCGAACAAAGAACTGAGCTCAGAAGAATAAAACGTCTTGAAGATTCTGCTCAGGCACAAAATAAGACCCCACATAGCATTTTCCGAATCAACACTTGTAAAAAGTTGAACATTCGTCATATTGTGTACACAAATCCGAAAGGATAATGAAACCAAAAAGTCCGACGGGACTATTGTAAATTACAGTCTGAAAAGACCAGAGTTGTTACATCCGAAAGGATCATCCCAATTTAATTAATGAAAACCGAGCATCGACTCGGATTATTAGTTATATGAATCTCATTAGTTGCTTTTTCGTTAATTAAATTCCGAATAATTTCTATTCCGTTTCAACACTTAGCAAAAATTTCATAGAAGAGGCAGTCGGAAAACAAAGCAAAAATTTCATTTAAACAAAAGGAGGAAGTACACGGCAAGAAATGCGAGAAATACATAGGGGAAGCCTAGAGATCTAAATCATCTAAAGTAAGCTCCTCCTCGGCCCTATGGTTCTCTTTCTCCATTTGACCCCCCGAGGCTGACATGACGACGCAAGGGATCACGGAGATCGGATCCACTTCCAAAGGACCGGAAGCGGTGCCCTCGACTCTTTTCTCTGGAGGGGATGAGCCACCCTCCTTCTCCTTTTCTTCCTCCTCCTCCTCGAGGTCTTTTTTCGAGTCACTGTCTTCAGAAGGGCTCGGAAGAGAAGTGCCAGTAGCTTCCACAAGCTGCTGCCAGTAGCTGAACCTCCTCTCGGCAACTTCCTTGGAGAGGGTACCTGCCAGGAACTTCTGATAAACCCTTCCCTTGGCCTCAACCTCAGCTCGAGTCTCTGTCTGCATGACCTTCTCCTCGGCCCCAGCCAGGCTCTTCTCCATCTCGGCCATCCGAGAAGACAAAGACTCCACAGTTCCCTTCAGTACGGAGGACTCTTCCATAGCCCCTTTTGTCTTCTCCCTCTCGGAAGCAAGCTCATTCTCTTTGTCCTGAGCGATTGCCCTCAGGTTCTCAAGCTCCGAGAGAGTGGCATCATATTTCCGTTGGACATCATCTCTGTCCTTCTTGTAGGCATCTCGGTCAGCTCGAGCCTTCTTGACCGCAGCAAAGTGGTGGTCCCACTGTTGATCAAAGGCATGACCAATTTGCACAATCTGCACGGAAATAGTTACATCAAAATTCCGAAAAACCCATAATTACAAAAGATGTGTTCGGACATTACCTTATGACTCGCCAGTAGCAGCTCGTCAACCAACTGGGTGCGGTTGTCGTGGAGGAACTTCTGATCCTCCTCCAGAGCCATGTCGCGGAAAGTTTCTAGAGCTGCCACGGGCTCCTTAAAAAAAGAAGTGCCAGCCAGCACAGACAAAGTCCGAGTGACAACTTCGGACTCCCCCAAAATCTTAACCTCTAGAGGCGAGGTCTTCTGTTTCTTTGGGTCTGGAATTTCCGACCCACCTTCTGCACGGGGCCGCGTAGATACAACCCCCTTCTCTTTGCTCATCTTCCGAGCGGAGGTCTTTGGGACCTTGTCCTTTTCCTTTTCCTTCCTCATGCCGGAAGGTTCAGTGATCACCACGCCCTTGTTTGGACGTTGCTTCAGTAGAAAATTAAGGGCCTCCGCCGCTTTGGAGGACCTTTTACTCTTCTTCTTCCTTTGATCCTTCCCTTCCATCTTCGATGCTTGACCTCTTTTGGTTGGGTCAGGAAGGATGGGGACGAGCTTCTGGAGATCGCGGATTTCCGGGTCGAATGAAAGAATGCGGTCAATAACTGCCTCACTATTCACTCCGCACGGACAGTTTGCCTTCCCGATCTCCACTGCAAAATAGGAAAAGAAACAATTAGAATATAAGTTAACAAACAAAAAAGGAAAAGACTTCTGAACCAGGAGCAATCCCCATACTTGGCTCGGCATCCCACCAATATGGAATATCGCCGTCTCCTTCTTCCTTCCACCGACCGGAAATGAAGAAAAACCGTTCTTTCCACGCTTTATCGCACGAGGCGGGATTCAGAAATACCCTCGTTTGATCCGAGTGACAATGAAGATGCACTCGACCCGGGTCGCCATTGATCCTCTGCACAGAATAAGGCGCGTAAACGTCCGCGACTTCGCAATGTATCCCCTTTTCCTCGGCCATTTCATCGAACGACCGCAAAAGTCTCATGGCGTTCGGGTTAACCTGACTCGGAGCAATCCGAAGCCTCTTGCAAAACTTTCGGAGCATACCTCCGATCAGAAACTTCAAGCCCATACTTAATAAAAGAGTGTACATGGGGTTCCATCCCTCAATGACCCAATCGGCCCGGGGATGTTGTAGATTGCGGGGATGCACATATGTCTCAGGGATGTTGTAGGCCTTGCGGATGTCATTCGGACGGATGATGAGGTCCGAAAGTTGAAGGATGCACCACCAATCGACCCGTAGCGTCATCCACCACCTCCATTATCATTCCGGCCGGAATCCCTATGGGGTCACTATCACCTCTAAGCTTTGCACGGACCCTTGCTAAGGTCCTCGGTCTTAAGTCTAAATCGTTAGATCCTCCAGCTGACCCAGATGTGGATGGACTGTCGTCATTTCCGAACGGATCATCTCCGAACATCCTTTGTATCTCGGATTCGGTAGCTTCACTCGACATACCTATTCGGAAATGGCAACAGTCAGATCAAGAGTTTTTCCGATTTACCAGAAAGCACAGTTTTGGGTCCAAAGATTCCAGATAAAGGTCGAAATGGCCGCAAAATCCAATTAGGGACTCCTAACTAGCCCATTGGACACTGGCATTCTCCCAAAAGCAGCAACCCGACACACCCATCCATGTCGGGCCACCAAAACCCTTCGCCTCCTCCGACGAATACACAAAGAAAAACAGCCAGCAATCATTAGCAAAGCGAGAAAAGAATGGTGAAGCATTTACCTTGAGAATGTAGATGGAGGCTGAGATGAATTCCAGCAAGTTGTCGCCGAAGTCACAAGGGTTCCAGAGAGATGAAAGGGAATCAGAGAGAGTGAAAATGGGAAAGTGAAGGGGTCTAGATCTATATATAGGCAGGAGGGGTAGGTGAAGAGATGAAGCTTCTTCAGGAAGCTTCCACACGTGTCACCCCCTCAATGGAGAGATTCTCTTAACGTGACGTCTCTAAACAGCTGGAAGGGACTAGTGGGTTATCCAACCGTTTCGTCTTCACCCATCCGCTCGGAACAATCTTTACAGATGGATGGGGAAATCTGTAGTGGGTTGGATTCCGAGCCCGGTTCGGAATCAAGGCCCAGGCCCAGGCCTGCCAATTTTGAAGGGCCCAGGCCCAATATTTCCGAGACAACCCGCCTCCTCCGAGGCCAGTCAACCGAACGTGCGAATTGGTGAGGAAATCCCGAATTCTGCGGGAATCGTTCCGCGAGAATCTCGTTGGGATCAGGTAACAACCATTAGAGCCTCTATAAATAGGAGGTTTGACTTCACAGCTGGGACACACTTTTTACTTACTGAAACTCTGCCGAAATTGCTACTCACACTATCATCTTCTCCGATCAATCTCCGGTAGCTCATTGGCATCACTGATTAATTTACCGGTCATAATCAACTGAGCTTAGGGCTCATACAAGTGTCTGACGACGATCTTCCGAGGCTGTGCTTCCGAAAGGAACCATCGATAACAGGGAGTTAATTATTCATTCTGTTTCTTTTCTTCCTTACTCATTCCACAGTTCAGAACTAACTTAAGCGTCAGAGTGCCTACGGCAGACACCACACCGATGTCCCAAGGTCCGCTCGGACGTTTGCTATTATTTTGCAGGATACCTTGACTTTTGGAATCGGTCCCAAACAAGTCCTGAACCATCCGGTCCGTCAGTCCGGATCAACTGTAGTTCCGAACCACTACAATATATATATATATATATATATATAATTGAAATATAACATATAGCTTAATGAATAATAAATTTGATTTATTTTAAAATTTTAAAAATATATTGGATATTCAATAAATTCAAAATTTCATGCAATCAAAAAACAAACATTTTTTTTTCACTTAAAAATTTAATATAATTTAATTTAAATGTTAGGTGGAAAATTTTTCATATAATAAAATATATACTAATGCATTTATTTTTTGTCTGTTATCTTCCTTATAAATTTTAATTTTTTTTTTTCAATTCAAAACTTTTCCTTAGATTTTTATAGTAATTTTAGTATAGTTTTAATTCATTAAGACATTTTGTTGATTTGTTTTTAAATTGTAATCATATTAAAATAAATGAAAATCTTGTCCTTTTACAATTTTTTTTTATTTTATTATAATTTCGTTATATTGTCATTTAAATGGTTTTAATTTTTTAATTTTAATAAATAAATATAAATTACTATAATATATATAAATATTTATATTTTAATTTTTTTATATTTATGAATTTAAATTTAGAGGATAACTAAATATCAATAAAAAAATTTATTTAGTATATATAAATTAATATTTGATTTTTTAATTGATATAATTTTCTAAAAACTAATATTTGGATACTAATATTTTTATTTTAGTAAGAATAAAATATTATTTTCAACTTAATAGTCTTATATAAAATTAGAATATAAATATATATATATATATATGTTTTTTTTTTTTTGTAAAGGGCTAAAAATCCTAGCCGGTCCAAAACCAAGGCTCAAGCCCAAAATCAGTGACCAGGCCTCCAGCCCAATCCCCAAGCCCAATGCTTCCGAGGGGCCTAGGCCCAATGCTTACGAGGGGCCCAGGCCCAATCGTTCCGAGAGGCCCGTAAACCCAATCTTTCTTCTGAGCTCTTCCAACCGACAGATTCTCAGTTGAGAGGATCCCGGATCTTGCGGAGATCCTTCCGTCAGGATCTCAACAAGATCTTCCAACAGGCTCCTCAAGCTTCTATAAATAGAAGCCACAGCCTCATGGAGAGGGGGACGCTTTCACATATCGAAACTCTGCCAAAATCACTTCTCGTAGTGCTATTGTCGTCAGTCACATTCCGGTGTTTAGTTCACACCTCCGATCACAATTCGGTGCATAACTCACGACTCCGATCATCGTATTGGTCTTAGCCAATCGAGCCCAGAGCTCTAGGTGTCATACTGCCACACAGTCATTCCTTTCCGACAGGAACCATCCTTTGCAGGAAGTATTACTCTCTTCTCATTTTTTCATTATTTTCTTATCTAAGCTCAGAGCTGACTTGAGCGTCGGAGTGCCTACGGCAGACACCACACAGGTGTCCCCAAGGTCCGCTCGGACGTTCCGTTATTGTATTTGTAGGAACCCTTTACATTTGAAATCGGTCCCCTATAGTCCGAGAGAATCTGGTTCCGTCAGGCCGGATCGAACTGTTGTGTCCGAACCACTACAGTTTGGCGCCCACCGTAGGACCGACGATAAGTTTCCTGCAAACTAATCTCTTTCACTTTCTTCTGTTGATTCAAAATTCGTTACCCTTCTCATGGCTAACGATTCGACTGTTGAGCAACAGCTTAGAGCTATAATGGAACGCATGCGCCAGCTAGAAGAAGAAAACGCTAGAACCAAGGCGGCAAACCACGAGCTAACCCTGCGAATGAACAATATGACCAATAATGGTACTACCTCAAACGCAAACGGCAACAATGCAACCAACCACGAAGCCAATAGGCTCCTCCTATCTGAGATCCAAGAGATCAAAAGAGGTATGGCAAAAGAGGCTGCAAACTTCCAGGCCATCATCAAGACTATTCCTGGTATTCCGGCACAATTTGAACGCTCTGTTGCGGACACCCATATCCTTTCTCCATTCGTGGACAGGATCGCTACGGTAGAGATGCCGAAGAGGAGTATCCTCCTGACCTTCCACAAGTTCCGAGGGGATTCGAATCCGGCAGAGCACGTGGCCGAGTACCGCCAGAAAATGTCCGTTGTGAATATTCCGAGCGACACTGGCGAAGCCATAACTTGCAAGACGTTTGGTAGTAGTTTGGGTGGTCCAGCCCTAACTTGGTTTCTTAATCTTCCGAACAACTCTATTCATTCTTTTTCTCAACTTGTGGATGATTTAGTTGTCAAGTTCTCTAGTCGCAAGCGTTTCAGGTTAACCACAGATCATTTGTTCTCCGTGGCCAAGAAAGAAGGTGAAAGCCTCCGAGAGTACGTCTCTCGCTTCACCAGCGAATACATCAAGATTCCAGACGTTGTGGAATCAACTGCAGCTACTGTATTCCGAAAGGGCCTGCCCCCATTCTCTCGTCTGTACGAGCAGCTGACGGAATGCGAGCCTCGAACATTGGAAGAATCCCTAGCAATAGCCACTCGGCAGATCAAGCTGGAGGAAGACCCTGCAAGGGTCGCCATGGCAAGAAACAAATCAGCCGACAAGCTTCAGCAGCTCGGCAACAAGTCCCGTGAGGGAAGGTTTGAGCCATATAAAAGACACGACCCTCGCCCTAATTCAGGCTCGTCCGGAACTTCCGAAAGGAATGGTGAAAACAAGCCGAGACGACAGGTTCCGACCTATGATTTAACCATAGAACCAAAAGCCTTAATCCCAGTAATGAAAGACATGGGGTCCTCTGTTAAATGGCCTGACCAAATGTGGACTCCCGGACATCAGAGAGATAAAAACAAATTTTGCCAATTTCATAACAATCATGGCCATAAAACGGAGGACTGCGTGGCATTAAGGTTTGAAGTAGCCTCATTGCTGAAGAAAGGACACTTGCGCGAGTTTTTGTCCGAGAAAAGGAAGTAGACTCTCGAAAGTTCTGAGAAGAAACATCATGAATCGAAAGCGATTGAAATGCCTGACGAAGCTCCAGAAGTCCAACGGATAATTAGAGTTATTCACGGTGGTTCAGTGGTGAGCGGAATAACCCAAAGTTCCGCGAAAAGACATGCTCGAGAGCTAGTCAGCATCAATGAAGCTTCCGTCCGGCCAGGTAAAACCCCTCTTACCTATGAACTATCATTCTCTGACCAAGACATGCAAGGACTTGCAGATCCGCACCACGATGCGCTGGTCATAACTTTGCAAATAGCCAACTGCAAGTTTAAGAGGGTCCTTGTTGACAACGGAAGCTCAGCGAACATCATGTTCCTTCCAGCTCTCAAGGAAATGCATCTGGATGAATCACTCATCATCCGAAGCACGAAAACACTCACCGGATTCAGTGGAGAATCGAAACAGACTATAGGTGAGGTCGTTTTGCCTGTTTTTGCAGGTGGAATCAATCTCGTGACTAGTTTTCTCCTAGTAGACGCACAGTCATCCTACAATTTAATTATGGGGAGACCTTGGATCCATGAGATGGAGGCTGTTCCTTCGAGCTATCATCAAACTCTTCGATTCCCTACCAAATGGGGAATCAAAGAATTCGAAGGAGATCAAAAAGCATCAAGGGAATACTATCACACCAGCTTCAAGAAAGCTCCAACAGCATACCAATTACAGAACGGAACCCCTGCGCCAGGCCGAATGGAAGTTCCGGTGCCTGAACCTCTAAAAGAAGTTCAGATTGACCCTGAACATTCCGACAGGAAGATCCAAATCACTTTACACGCGACCCGGAACTTAGAGGTAAACTTCTGACCCTCTTTTCAGCTAACCTCGATTTCTTTGCTTGGTCCCACGCGGACATGACAAGTATCGATATAGGCATCATAACCCACAAACTTATAGTCGATCCTAAGGCTAAGCCTATCAAACAAAAAAAAATTGCTTCCGAGAGGAACCAAATCATTAATGAAGAAGTTCAGAATCTTCTGAAAAATGATATAGTCCGAGAGGAAGGAAAAGCTCACAACCAATATATTATACTAGCAAACCCCTTGCAGATGCTAAGATAAGGTATAGCAGTATGGAAAAGCTTGTCCTAACACTACTATCATCCTATCGGAAGTTAAGTCCCTACATCCAATCCAGTCTTATCACGGTCATATCATTCTATCCGGACAGAGCCGTCTTACACAAACCTGAAATGTTCGGGCGGATGATGAAATGGGCAATAGAACTCAGTCAGTTCGATATAGTTTACAAACCTCGCCTACTATAAAATCACAGGCTAAAAAAGATAAGATGAAAGCTTACCTGGAATTGGTTCAAACTCTCCAACAATCATTTTGAACTATAATATTTGAACAAATTCCAAAGGGGGAAAACATCCGTACGGACGCTATTGCCTCTTACGGTTCGGCAATTAAGGACGCAGGCACAAGATACGTTCTCCTCAAACATATTTGAAACATCCTCTACATCAAAAAAGCCTCTCGGATCCGAAATCCTTCTAGTTAACGATCAATAAAAGAGTTGGATCAAGCCAATCCTCGAATATATTCAAAATGGAACTCTACTCCAAGATAAGGTCGAAGCTTGAAAAGTACGGACATTAGCAGCCAGATTTACGGTGCACAACGATTAAGTTGGAAATCGTTCCGAGGGAAGAAGCCTAGCCTTCAGATGCTTCCGAGCCAATTTTTACTGGCTTACCATGAAATCTGATGCAAAAGAAAGACATTACATCACAGATCTATCCGTTAGGAACTTCATATGGAAGCATATTCTCTGCCGGTTTGGAGGTCCGAACAAAGTCATCACGGATAATGGTTTGCAATTCATTTCCAAAATATTTAAGGACTTCTACATCACATGGAATATCAAAATGAACTTCTCCACTCCGAGGCATCCAAAAGCCAACGGTCAGGCCAAAGCAACCAACAAAACTTTGATGGTCATACTTAAGAAAAGGCTGGGGAAGCACAAGGGTGCGTGGGTTCAGGAATTGCCGAATGTTTTATGGTCCTATAGAACAACTCCAATACTTCCGACCGGACAAACGCCCTTTTCCTGGCATTCGGGGTAGAAGCAATCTTTCTTTCTGACACAAGATTCGGACAATACCCACCTCATGATCAGAACCAAATCATGTTCAACTTTGACCTAACCACCATCGATGAACTGCAAGAAAATTCTGAAGTGAAAATATAAAGAACCAAGCGAAGAAGCTTATCGCAAGTCCGTCCGAGCGAGAACATTTTCCGTAGGGGACAGGGTACTCGAGGAAAAATTTCAAAGTAAATGAGCTAGATGAATCCTGGGAAGGTCCGTACCAAGTCACGAAAGTAATAGGCAAAGGGACATATCAACTTCAGGATGAATCAGGCAGAGCTGTTCGAAACACCTGGAATGCAGTTCGCTAGAAGAAATTCCAGTTCTAGCTGAATCATTCCCCATGTATTCCGGGGAACCAGGTTCCGACCTAAAACTTCAAACTTTTACGATTAAGTCCATTTTAATTTTGATTTGCTTTCAGAATCGATTACTGACTTAATCTTCGGAGGGTCTTTAATAAGTTGAGGACCATCCTAACCCTTCATTTGCTTTGCAGTCAAAAGCTAAAGTCCATCCGGACCATAATCCTTTAACAAGATCTCAGGTTTTCCTAAAAATCCTTATCTCCAATTTCAACACTTTCATTTCGATTTTCCTTCCGAATCAATTACTGACTTAAGAATCGGAGGGTCCTCAATACGTTGAGGACCTCCCTCACTCTATGTTAAATTCTCAGGTAGTACGGAACTAAAGGCAAAAAGCCCAAAAATTAATTCCAAAAGAGGAATATAAAACCAAGTTAAGTTCCAAAACCAAATCTAATATCCGTACTACAAGATTCCAAATCATGTTCTAACCTTAAATATTTTTACGAGGTGTCCACACCAAAATATGAAATAAGAACATAAAGATCTGTCAAGCTGATGAAACAGACAAAAACTGAGCTCAGATTAATACCGTCTTGAAGATTTTGCAAGGGCACAAAATAAGACCCCTTCAAGTGCATTACAAATTCGAATCAGTACTTCGGTCAACATCTAAACTGTGTACACAAAACGTCCGACAGGACAACCAATGCTATCGTCCGACAGGACAACCAGCGAAATCGTCCGAGAGGACAACTAACATAATTGTCCGACAGGACAGCCAGTATAATCGTCCGACAGGGCAACCAACAGAATCTTCCGACAAGACAACCAATGTTATCGTTCGATTGGACAGTCAGTGTTATCGTCCGACATGACTATAAATGCTAGTGTTCGACAAGACAATCAATGTAATTGTCCGAAAGGACTATTAAAATTATCGTCCGATAGGACCATCAATGTAATTGTCCGAAAGGACCATTAAATTATCGTCTGATAGGACCTTCAATGTCATTATTTGAAAGGATTATTGAGGTTATCGTCCGATAGGACCATCGATGTAAATTTTCCGAAAGGACTATTAATATTATCGTCCGAAAGGACCATCAATGTAATTGTCCGAAAGGACTACCAAAGTTATTGTTCGATTGAACTATCAATGTTAACGTCCGATAGGACCACCAGTATTGTCTCAGAACGATCATACCTTTATTCAATATCACTATATGCATTGCATATTAAGCTTATTTATTGAAATTCCAAATGTTCACTCTACGCTTTGATTTACTTTGATTTTATTTTAGCCGTCCGTTATTATTCCTAGTCAACACTTAGCAATCTCCTACGGTGGGGACACATTTGGTTCGGATGGGTCCACCTCGGAAGCAATTACGACCTCAGAAGCAATAGCAATGGCTGTTTCCTCCTCCTTTTGTACGGATCGAATGAAAGTTTTAATAGCTTTCGCGAGTTGAAATAAACCCAGTATCCGTACTTTTGCTCAGCTACCTTCTTAGTCAGTACACCCACCAAAAATTTCTGGTATACTTAGCCATTGACCTCCGCTTATGCCCTCGCCTTGATTCGTGTACCTTTTTCCTCCGCTTCCTCTAAGTGCTTCTCCATCTCGGACATCCGAGAAGACAGGGACTCCACAGTCCCTTCCAACATAGAGGCTTCCTCCACAGCCTTCTTTGTCTTCTCCCACTCGGAAGCAAGCTCTTCCTCTTTATCTTGAGCTATTAGCCTTAAATCGCCTAGCTCAGATGTTACAACCTCTAGCTTAGTCTGGAATTCATCCCTCTCTTTCTGAGCCGAGTCACGGTCAGCCCGGATCTTCACGACAATAGAAGAGTGGCCATCCCACTCCCGGTCATAAGCATGACCGATTTAGATGACCTGAAAAATAAAAAACAACAGAAGAGAAAAGTTAGCACACGGAATTCGAAGATTGAATAAGAAAGAAAAAATGTTCCGAGTCATTCGTTACCCTCGTACTTAGCTCGGAAGTCTACCAAAACAGGATATCCCCATCTTTCTTATCTCTCCACTGCTCAGAGACAAAGAAGTGTCGTTCCTTCCATGCTCTATCACACGAGGCAGGATCCAGGAACACTCGCGTTTAATCCGAGTGACGGTGTAGGCACACTCGGCCCGGGTCTACAACGACCTTCTGAACAAAATGGGTCGCATACATATCTATGACCTCACAAAAAACTATCCCCTTTTCCTCGACCGTTGCGACGAAGCGACACAAATTCGGAGGTCATGATGATGAGACCTAGTGGAACTCAACCGCTTCAATTGCCTGATACATTCATCCGCTCGGAACATTCCTCACGGATGAATGGGGGAATCTGTAAAGGGCTAAAAATCCTAGCCCGGTCCAAAAACCAAGGCCCAAGCCCAAAATCAGCGACCAGACCTCCAGCCCAATCCCCAAGCCCAATGCTTCTGAGGGGCCTAGGCCCAATGCTTCCGAGGGGCCTAGGCCCAATGCTTCCGAGGGGCCCAGGTCCAATCGTTCCGAGAGGCCCGTAGACCCAATCCTTCTTCCGAGCTCTTCCAACTGACAGATTCTCAGTTGAGAGGATCCCGGATCTTGCAAAGATCCTTCCGCCAGGATCTCAGCAAGATCTTCCAACAGGCTCCTCAAGCTTCTATAAATAGAAGCCACAGCCTCATGGAGAGGGGGATGCTTTCACGTATCGAAACTCTGCCCAAATCACTTCTCGTAGTGCTATTGTCATCAGTCACATTCCGGTGTTTAGTTCAAACCTCCGATCACACTTCGGTGCATAACTCACGACTCCGATCATCGTATTGGTCTTAGCCAATCGAGCCCAGAGCTCTAGGTGTCATACTGTCACACAGTCATTCCTTTCCGACAGAAACTATCCTTTGCAGGAAGTATTACTCTCTTCTCATTTTTCCATTATTTTATTATCTAAGCTCAGAGCTGACTTGAGCGTCGGAGTGCCTACGGCAGACACCACACCGGTGTCCCCAAGGTCCACTCGGACGTTCCGTTATTGTATTTCCAGGAACCCTTTACATCAGGAATCAGTCCCCTATCGTCTGAGAGAATCCGGTTCCGTCAGGCCGGATCGAACTGTTGTGTCCGAACCACTACATATATATATTAATTTTTTGTGGCAAAATATATTTGTAATAAGAGATATTTTAATATTTTATTTTTTAGTCTATACCGACTCTTTGGTACAACCCCTTATTTTAAAACATTTACAAATGTGTATTTGTGTTATTTTTACGATTACTAAAGCCTATTAATTTTTAAATGGTTAAAAATGACATATTGGACATTCAATATGTTAAAATTTTCATTCTATTCACAACATTCCAAAATTTTAGTAATATTTGAGTTTTTATTGGTTTTTCCATATGATTTTAAATAAACATATATCATTTTTCATTAGTTTTCCTCCCTATATCATCATATACTCATATTTTTACCTCCATCAAAATCCAATTATCGATTTATATAATTTTATTATATTTAGATAGTTATATAAAAATTAATAATTTTTTAAAAATAAAAGTCAATATTGTTCAAATTTGTGTGGAACTTTTAGAATTATACGATAAAACAATACCAATAAGTTGTGTATAAATATATATAGAAGAAGTAATTAAAAATAAATAAAAATTATAAAATATAATGTGATAATATTCAATTACATTATAAATAAAATTATATTTCAACCTAAATGCTTTATTTTTTAAATTTTTAATAATTAAATATAAATTACTATCACAATATAAATATTTATTTTTTATATATTATGAAATTAAATTTAGAAATAATTATTAATATACACCCATTGAAAAATACGTGACTAAAATATAAGTTTGCAAAGTATATTTCCATTGTGATTTGTGTAATTGTGAATAATTATATTACATTGATTGTGTAATTGATTCACGTGATTTGTGTAGCTCTATGTGTATAGATTATTGGAAAAAATATATATAAAATTAGCTTTCAATTTGTACTATCACATAAATTCCTATTCATTTTCACAATAAAAAGTTATATATATATATATATATATATATATATATCCTTTCTCTTTTAATTTTGTCTATCTTCTTCACGTAATAATTCATAAACACCTAAAAGATAAAATAAAAAATAATATATAAAAAGATGAAAATAAAACTAAAATTATTAAAATGTAAAATAAAAACATTTGCAAAAAAAACATAATTATATGAGAAAGTGATAATGAAATTAATAATATAAAATAAAACAACTTTACTATGGAATAAAAAAATTTACTTCGGATTCTAAAAAGAATAAAATAGACTGAGAAAATATAAAAGAAAACAATTGTTAGAAAATAAAAAATAACAAAAATATTTACCATGAGAAATGTACATGAGAGAAACAAAGAAGAAGAATGCACATGATAATTCTTGATACCTAATAGATAATATATATATATATATATATACATATATATATATTATATTATATTATGTAAGAAAAATATCATTAAACAAAAATAGCATAGAAAAATGAAATCTAAAATTAGTGAATAACCAAAATGGATGTGGTGTCCTTTAGAGCATCCACAATAGAGTCTCAACTCTGACAAAAATTAGAATATACATTTTTAAAGTCAATCACATCATTCTTCTCTCTTGTTTCTCAATCATTCTTCTCTCTTGTTTCTCACTCCTATCGTGCCTATGAATTGGGATGGAGGACAACTCATGATATCAAATATAATTTTAACACCTCACTTAAAAACTAGCTTTCTTTCTTCTTTCTTTCTTTTTCTTATATTTGAATCTTTAATCTATTAATACGTTAAACTGGGACTCAATTTGTCCCTCCTACAGGAATTGCTCTTATATAGCAGCATGATAAATATAAAAAGAACCATAACTATAATATTATAATATTTAACCACTTTTCTATCCAAAATTTCGTCATTTCTAATTAGTGAAAAAATGAGCAGGAAAACCGCTACTATTATATATATAAAGATAATCACAAAAGCAAACTTACCAAAAAGGACAAAGCAAAACAGTGCATATACACCAAATTAGCAACAAACTTAGGACTTATCTTCCTCTTTAAGTCCTTGATAGTCTTGGAGAAGACTAACGAACACCATGGAAACTCGAAAAAGGCAAGAAGATCCTCCACTAAGTGCCACAAGAACCTCCTCACGTTTGCCATCAAAGGTTGCCGAGTAGTATATGATGTACTACTAAAACGGCAAAGAGCTTTTCAGCTTCTTCAACTTTTTAAAAAGCATATCGGCAAGCATGTTGCCAGAGACACTGTTGCTTGACCCCGAAAATAGCCTGCCCTCAGGTAAAGACTAGAAGTCAAGGTCTATGATGTTGACGTCCATCCTCCCAAACTTAAGCCCCGTAATTACAGCAAACTCGGGCCTTCCAAACCTGTGAAGCACTCTGCCAGCTTCTAACCTCTCAACACGCAGCTTGCTGGGGAAAGTTATCTTCTTGAATTCTGCATTCTTGGCACATTCCCAGAACTGTCGAAATGGCCCTTCCTCAACTGCTTCAATCAACTTGTGGGAGTGTTTTGTGCAGCATTTAACCTTTCAAGTATCTGCAGATCAACAGGTTTGTTGACCCTCTGGCTCTGGATTTTGAAGTTCCACCTTTTCTTATATTGTCTAACTTGAAAATTACAATCGAAAAAACAAATAAATACAAGCTAATAAATCACAAAGAAAGGAACTAAGATCAAAACATAGTTAGGTATCTTCACACCATTGTGATAATATATCACACCAGTGTGAAATATTATCATGCCAGAGATTGTAAATCACGCCACACCACTGTTAAATTCAATCACACTGTTGTGGAGTTATATCACACCAGTTTCAAACAAACAAATTTAACACAAAAAGATCATCACATTGTGCACTATTAACCTAATCACACCGCACTTGTTCATTAGCTTTATAAACAATTTAAGTATAGGCAAATAAAGAAGAAACTACAAAGGTGAGACATGTAAAACTTGAATCTCCTATCACTTCTTAAGCAAGTACAATGGTTGCTGAAAAATGTAATTAATATTGAGCAATCAAAAGTTCACAAATTAAGTAAACTTCACATACCAGTTCTAGGGTCGTGGCCGGCATAAACAACAGGCTATGCCTTCATCCAGCTCAGGAAGAGCAACTAGCAAAGCAACCTGAATAGGGTGGAGTCCCGAAGTACTATTTGACCACTACTCAGTGGTTTGAAACACCAAAGGCAAAGCCACATCAAGTTTAGTCAATGCCTTGATAGTCCTAGGATGATCCTGCCTAGCTGAGACCCCAACAAGTGCAAAACCTGCCAATGAAGCAACTGAATTTATAATTGGTTTCTTAGTCATCGGATCAATAAAGTACCTCTCAATAGGACCAGAGAAGTCACGGCCACCAACGAAAATTGGTATCACCTTAGCCCCTCTAGCCTGCAGCTCCATAATCACAGCCACATAGTGACCAGTCACAGTATGACTCCTATGCAAAATCAACCAATAATAGGCACATTATCACTCTTGAGACTCTCATTACAATCCCTCCTAGTACCGTACCAATTCAATTACTCCTAGACATCATCATACATACAAGAAGCTAGAGCATGTCAATACTCATTTGGCCTTTCGAGGTAGGCACATAGGAACCAGCATCTAGTGATCCACAAATCTGAAGTTGGAGACACAAGATATATAGTCTAGTACCAAGTACTTGAGAACCTTAATCAATACCCTGACTAACTTCAATATAGAATCAACGAACCAGCACCGTGCTTTTTCTTTTTAAATAGCTGGAAAATGAACTTTTTGATTGACCCAATTGAGACATACTAAAAGAACCAAAACAGCATCAAGTCTCCCCCTTTCTTTCTCACCAGCAGCCTTCACTTTCAAAGATAGCTCTTAAAAAATAAAATCAATGACCCAATAAGGACATTAGCATCTTCAAGGTCTGGACATAAGGTCTTGTATGTGTTTTCAAGTCTTCTTTTTGGGCACTTTGATAAACAAAAATACTTTTGAACTTCCATGTCAAATATATGATTGGCACTTCACATAATCATAAGCGGCAACCACAAATATACATAATTCAATGTGTATTTATTTCAACTCAATATCCTATCCAAGATTAAAACCTCCTCTGTAAATTGCATACAGTTTGATATGTCAAGTGTTTTATAGTTCCATTTTACAGGTTTGCATCCTGTTCTGTTCCACAATTGCACCTCATATGTGGTATCCTTATCACCAGTTAAAAATAAATAACATCAACTGCCAATGCCCGTGGACAAACTACAAATTGCTGGAGGAAGAATAACATTTATCACAAAACAAAAGAGCAGACAACATGTAAACCACTATTAAGTTGACCAATTGCTCAGACAGCTTTAACTATCAAAATTGATTGAATTATCTGAAAAAAAAAAAAATCATTCTAATATTGATCATAGAGACTAGATGGGATGAACAGCTACGGTTATGAGACAAAATTGACTAATTACATTACATTGATCAAAGGGCAATCTCCTTGAGAGATTAGCATCAAATTAAGTTAGCTTCCATTCTAAAAATTGCATCATCTAACCCAGAACTCCAAATACGTATGAGAAGAAGCAATTATTAATGCTGCAATTAAGTGGAGAATTTTAGTTTCGGTTTGATAAGTAAGTAGTATTACCAACAAATTAAAAAGAGAAAGAAAAGCATGATGAACAATAGTGGCCAATCGTATGTAATCTAGACACCTAACCAAGCCTATGTTGTAAACAGTAATCTCTAACTTGATCCCTCATCATTGTAATATACTATTAGGAATAGTCAGTAAGAACTAACGTCCAGTGAATGCAAACATCAATAAACAATCAGAGGCATAACAAAATAATTTAAATGTACTGTCATCTATAATTTACTTTAAACTTAAAACATGCTAAATTACATCAAATGGCGAAATGAACTACTTACAAAGTGAATCTCATGTTGGCTCTTGTATTCAAAATAACCGAAGCAAGTTCAATCAATCAAGAATATTCTGTCTCTCCGATTCAACTTGGCCATAATTGAAGCCGTAACTCTATCGGGCATGATATTTCTTTCTATCATACTGTAAAACAATTTTTTCACTTTTCTTCTCTTTCCAAGTTGTGCTTGCATAAGTGTATTGTAGGTGACAACATCTGGTTTTGGTGCCCAAATTTCTACCTCCATGGTCCTTAGCATATTAATTGCCTCTTCCAACCGCCCCTCTTCACAAAGGCCATGGATTATAATGTTATACGAAATAACATCAAGTGGCATTCCTTTTTGCGACCTATGATGAAACATCTTACAAGCAATATGAAAGCCTCCAATCTTGCGCAGCCCATTAATTATTGAACAAAAGCTTAAGATGTTTAGGTGATAACAACCCTTTATTAGCACGGTTAACACTTCCAAAGCTTCAGCCACCCAACTTTTGTTGCAAAAGCCATCAAATAGAATGTTATATGTATATTCATCGGGCATAACACCATTAAGACGCATTATACCAAATATTTCTTTTACTTTTTCAGCCATACCGGCTTGAAAATAAGCAACTAAAATGGTGTTATAAGTAGCCGCATCAAGCATAACACCTTTGGAAATCATTTCCGTGTAAAGACCCTCGGCTTCTTCTAATCTATCATTTTTGCAATACCCATCAATCATAATGCTATAGCTGTAAACATCATGTTTACACCCTTTATCGATCATTGAGATAAATAGCCCCCTTGCATCATTCATTCTCCCCACCAAACAAAACCCATGAATCAATATGTTGTATGTTTGTGTATCAGGATTGATACCCTTTTCAACCATTAATCCTAAAAGCTCCATTGCTTTAAGTACATGCTCATGCTTGCAAAGATGGTTCAAAATAACATTATATGTTACCACATTCGGAGCACAACCCTGTTTCTCCATAATACTATGCAACTTGGATGAATCTGCCCACCGCCCTTCCTCACACAGTGCATTGATAATGCTACTATAAGTAAGAACATTTGGTGGGAAACCGTTTTCAATCATTAATGCTAGCAATTCCCATGCTTCATCTATTTTTCCATCCTTGTGAAGCCTGTGCAAAATCATATTCAAGGTTTCTACATCAGGCTGCAGAGTCTTGTGATTTATCATCTTAGAAATAAAAGTTCTAGTATCATCCCACCTGTCACATGAACAAAACCCATAAATTAGGGAATTGTAAGTGACTATATTTGGCTCAATCCCTGAATCCAACATGTTTATAAATATACCTTTTGCCTGCTTAGTAAACCCCTCCTTGCAAAGACCATCAATCATGATGTCGTAAGTAATAACATCAGGATTGCAACCAAACTGTTTCATATTCTTAAACAAACTAGTGGCCTTATTTACTCTGAACTCCTTCCATAATCCATTAATTAAAGTATTAAAAGTAACCACATTTACATTATAACCACATCTAAAAATCATTCCTAAGACCACGAAACCATACATGCTTCTACCCATCTTACACAAACAATTCAGCAAAACATTGAAACAAATGTAATCGCAATAACGTAGGTCCAATTCCAGAATGAGAGAAATAACATGATGATAATGTTTGTTTTTTATGAGAGCATTAAACAGAAGACCAAATGAAGACATGAGAGGAGGATTTTTCATACTCAGCAAGCTGTTAAAAAGGAAATGAGCTTCCACCAGAGAGATGTTGGCTGATTTGCACTTGTATCTCAGGTATTTCTGGACGTCGGCCTCAGAGAGAATAGATTTAAAAGTGGAAATGGGATGCGTGGATTCAGAAGAGGAGAAACGCAGAGCTCTAAGAGCAGGAGGAAACCCACAACAAGAATAGAGACGAAGCAATGCTCTGGAACTGGAAGCCATGGAAAACAGCTTTGAATGAATGAATTTGTTAAAATTTTAGGGTTTTCAGCACATTATCAGTGAATAAAGTCTGGTAAATAAAAATGGGCTGGGTACTCTTAGTTTTGGTGAATAACGGTACGTATCTGATCATTGGAAACTTATCTTATCATAATATGACTCGGAATCACATTTAACACTAATGTCATAAACGCAATAAAATCTATATATAATAATTATCTTTGTTTTTACCGTCTTAATAAAATATTTGTTTTTATATATCCTATTTTTTAAATAAAAGATTAATTTTCTTTTGGTTAATGCGGCAAACATCTATAATTTAATTTGACTTTAATTAAAAAGTATTCCATTCATAACAATTTTTAAATAAAAACTAAATACACCCAATATTGTAAAAGATTGACAATTTCACAACGTACTAAAATTAGTACAATTATTTTTAGATTATCTTAGTTAATATATACTTTAATTTAATTTATTATTTGTTAGTAGATTTATTAATTTATTACCATCGGATAATCTGATGATTCAATCCAATATTTCCGGATATCCACGGTTCGAATATCCGTAAATTTCCGAACAGGATATGGAATGAGTTTTTACCGATCTGAAAGGTCTGGATATCCAGCTTACCAGACCGGATCGATCCGTTTGAACACCCCTAATTAAGCACTTACAGTTTTCACAATGATGTATTTTAGTTGTAATTTATTTAGAGTTAATTGCACTCACAACCCCTGAACGATGACAAATTACACATATATAAACATTTTGGTATTAATATACAATCACACCCCTTCTATCCATAAAAATTAGTGAAAATATAAGATAAAATTAACTTTAAATGAACATTACATCATACAAATGTATTCAGAATTGCAAATTTCATTGTTATATTGATAATTTTATTAATAAAATAAGGTTTTATTATGGAATAAAGGGGTATGAGTGTGTATTAATACCAAAATGTTCATTTCTGTGTAACTAACCATCATTCAGGGGGTGTGAGTGTAATTAACTCTTTATTTTATTTTTATAGAACAATTATAATATATATATTTTAAAAGTAATATATTTGTATAACTATTATCTTAGGTTTACATATAATGAAAATAGGGTAGTGAATAAAAGTAGTGTATTATTATGTATGCAAAATTTTGAATTTAAATCTTAAAAGAATTGGTTCTATTTTACAACAGAAATTTATATATTTACTTATTAATTTTTCTACCAGCCAATTGTCTCCAATGTCATGAACTCATTGTTATTGGCAATAGTGTATATATAGAGTTTTAAAAAAATAATAATAAATCTTTCAAATTTATTTGATTGTATAGTAGAATATTAAACTAAATTGAGTATATAATATTAAATTAAATAATTTATATTTATGTATTCTTTTTTCAATTTGGTAAATATTTATGTATTATTATTTTTGACAGTTTTATTTATTTCCATATGGAGAAAAGTATGGGATTTGAATTTTAATAAAATCAATAAATGTTTAGAATTTCAATGAAAGAAAGAACGTGATATGAAATTTAACCAAAAAAAACAATAAGTGAAAATACTCAAAATTAAACTTTAGAAACTCTTTTTTTTTTTAAGTTTTAGAGCAACCCTAAATTTTTCACACTTTTAGACTTTTAAAAAAAAAATGCAAAAATAAGCTTTCCAGTGGACCGGGAAGCAGACAAAATATAACTGCTTTCCGATGTCCAGACAAAATATAACTGTTTCCCGGTGTCATGTTTTTTGGTCTGGGAAGTAGAACACCGGGAAGCAGTTATATTTTGACTGCTTTCCGATCTGATTTGCTCGAGAAGCAAATCATGACCGGGAAGCAGAGAGTATTATAGTCATTTTGATATATTTTTACTAAAACTTTTGAGGAAAGTTAGTTTTGTAAAAATTTTAATTTTGGTCTAAAAATATAATTTATTTAATAAAAAATCTAAAAATGCAGTGTACCCAAACAATAAATGTTTCGTTTTTTTTTTTTTTAAATGAGGAATATTTAGAATTGATTTTTTTAAAAGATTTATAGTTATAGTTATGATTTGTGAATTTCAATAAAAATATTAATAAAATTCATTATTATTAATATATATTTTTTAAAGATAAGCATAACTGCTACATACATATCTGGTCATTGAAAACTTAAGTGAGAAAAGCATAATCAATACGGTTCTAAATGACTACTACATATTTTTAGATGTAGTCTATCCAGAATCACATTTAACACTAGTGTCATCAAATTAGGTAATCGCAATATAATTTCTCAAATTAGGTAACTGCAATATAATTTCTCATATATATTTATAGTATCTGTTTGACGCCGCGAATGATTATAAAATAATTATTTGTAGAGTGGTGAAATTTCAAATATATTTTTTTTTATTTTAAATTTAGATGTATAAGAATAATGCATGAATATAAATTTGAAAGGGACAAAGAGTATACTTAAGATTTCACCATCCAATAAATGATTATGGTTGTGTTCACGTCAGCGGTTTCATTAGCAATTAGCTGTCTAGACAGCGGTTTGAAAAAATAGATGTTTAGTAATAGTTTTTCAAAATAATATTTAGCGGTTCACATAGCGGTTTGACGAACGCTATTCAAATTAGCTTTTACCTCAACCGCTATTATAAAACTACGAAAATACTATTTTATTTCACATTAATAAATACAAGTCAAATAAATAAATCATCATACCTAACCGCTACTTTTAACCATTATAGTTATCACCGAATGGTTATTGCAACTATTATTTTGATTGTTATTCTAACCGCTACTTCAAACCACTAACTCCTATAACTTTTTAAATTGATATTTTTAACCCTAATTTTAACCGCCGATGCTGAATAAAGTGTATTTCAAATTACAAACAGTTCCAAAAATATAAGTAGTCCTTTCTCATCATAAACGGTCAAGACCGAGCACCAACTAATATGTTTTAGTGGGACGAAGAATGATATCTAACCCTGATTTCATTAATTCCATTAAAATTGTTTACATTAAAATGGATGTTTCTATTATGTAATGTAATGGTTTAAGTGGTGGATTCCACCAACCCTTATACTTGTCATAATACATGTGTTAGTTAACTAGAAAAGTGACAAGTACTCTCACATTTTGCCTATAAATAGAAGAAGAAGGCAATGAGAAAAATTGTCAATTCACTTTATCATTCTCCTTCCTCTCTCTAGTATCATCTCTCTAGTGTTTATGTAAGTTATTTTGGTATTGATTCTGGTTTGGTTTTGTAACACGTTATCAGCACGAGTATGCTCTCTGGTTGCCGCCCAGATGGATCCTCCAGATCAGAAAGTGATGGTAACGATGTTTTGGTTATACTGAGATGTTGCCGGAATTATATTGAAAAAATTGAGATATTGGTCTAGAACCGTAAAAAGAGGAAAATGGAAAATTGGCTGGAACCATAAAAAGAGGAAAATGGAAATTTGGAAGAAAAGAGGAAATGAAGGAATTGGTATAAACGAGGAAATGAAAAATGAAAAAAAAATAGATGAAAAAAGGAATAATTATTTGAAAAAAAAAGATGATATATTTATTTAATTGGAAATATATTAATTGATTAATTGTTTTATTTTTATTTTTGTTTTTATTTGTTATGTTTATTTTATTTTAATTTATTATATATTGTGAATATATTATTTTTGTAGAAATTCGAGAAAAGAAAAATGTCAGAACTGAAAAAATTGGATTTTCATGCCTTAGAACTTTCTGGAAAAAATTATATAACATGGATATCGGATTTGAAAGTCCATTTGCAAGCCAGGGATTGCAAGAAACTATATGTGAAAATAATGCAACTTCTATCAAGCAAAAGACTCAAGCAATGGAAATTATCAAACATCATATAAATGAGAATCTGAAAGCTGAATATATGAATATTGAGGATCCACTGATTTTGTGGAAATCCTTGAAAAGTAGATTTGAACGAGTGAGAGATATAGATCTCCCAAAGGCTCAACATGAATGGATCCATTTAAGGTTCCAAGATTTTAAAATAGTTAGTGAATATAGTTCTGAGCTCCACCAAATTGCTGCGGTATTAGAATTTTATGGAGAAAAGAAAACTAAAGGGGAGAAAATTGAAAAAACGTTATCCACCTTCCATGCTGATCAAATAACATTACAATCAACGATCAGACAAAATAAAGTTAATACCCTTGGTGAGTTACTTACAAATCTGACAAGAATGGAAGAACAAAACTAGATATTATTGAGAAACCATGAGTTACGACCTCCTGGTGCGATGGCACCACCAGAAATAAACAATAATGTGTATCGGGGTAATGGAAACCCGAATCGTGGTAGGGGTCGTGGTTTTAGACGTGGCTGGGGTCGTGGCCGTAATAACAATAATGGGGGCCATGGACAAGGTCATGATAACAATACAGGGGGCCGTCGTAGAGGCCGAAATCAAAGGAGAGGTGGAAATCGTTCTCATCCATATAATCGTGGAAATCTTGTTTGGACAAGAGATGGATACCAAAACCCAAATGGAAATTTTGGAAATAACAATTTCCGAAGCGTGTGTTATAAATGTGGGAGCACTGAACATTTTCTCCGCCAGTGTCGAACTCCACAACATTTGGTAGATTTGTATCAAGCTTCCCAAAAAAGGAAATTGAAAGTTGTTGAAACAAATGCTGCAAATGTGGAGAGTAGAGAAGGAACATCTCAGGGAAATATTTTAAGCTTTCATACCTCGGATTTTTTTGATGATCTAGATATTGAAAATTTCCTAAATAGTGCTAAAAATGTAAATAAAAATGATGTCTGAAAAATATGGAAATGTAATAAAAGTTATGTAAATATTTTATGACTATATTTTGAATTTTGTTGTATATATCCATTTTGTAATTAAAGTCACAAATATCCATGGATATGTTTTCTAACGTCAATATTGTATTTATTTAAACAGAAAAAGATATGGAAATTCAAGAAAATATTTCAGAAATATGTTTGATTGATAGTGCTACAACTCATTCTATCCTTCGAGATAAAAAATATTTCCTGAACATATTTGAATATAAGGCTCGAGTAAATATCATATCTGGTTCTGCTGATTAAATTGAGGGATATGGAAAAGCTATAATGCTGTTAGAAAAGGGAACGAAAATATGTATCCATAATGCATTATATTTGAGTAATTCGAAACAAAATTTGTTGAGTTTTAAAGATATCAGGAAAAATAGATACCATATTGAAACAATGAGTGAACAAAATATGGAGTATTTGTATATTACGTCCATTGTTTTTGGATAGAAAATTGTTCTGGAAAAAACTCCATACATTATCATCTGGTTTATATTTTACGAAAATATCTCCAATAGAAGTCTACGCTGTAATCAACAAGAAAATAACTGACCCTAAAGTTTTTCAAATATGGCATGATAGACTTGGTCATCCTGGGTCCACGATGATGCGTAGAATTGTTGAGAATTCTAATGGACATCCATTGAATGATTTGAAAATATTGATATCAAAGGATAGTTTTTGTACTGCTTGTACTCAGGGAAAATTGATAGTTATACCATCCCCATTAAAAATAAATGTTGAGTGTCCATCGTTTTTGGAAAGAATTCAAGGGGATATTTGTGGACCAATTCATCTACCAAGTGGGCCATTTAATTATTTTATGGTGTTATTGATGCATCTGCAAGATGCTCACTTGTATGTTTATTATCAACACGGAATGTGTCGTTTGCTAAGTTGCTTGCCCAGATAATAAGATTGACAGCAGAATTCCCAGATTATCAGATTAAAAATATTCGTTTGGGGTGAATTTGCATCAAAGGCGTTTGATGATTATTGCATGTCAATTGGTATAAATGTTGAACATTTAATACCCCGTGTTCATACCCAAAATGGATTAGCGGAATCTTTTATTAAAAGACTTCAAATGATTGCCCGAACGTTGTTATTACAAACTCAATTACCGATTTCTGCTTGGGGTCATGCAATATTACATGCAACCACATTGATACACCTGAGACCCACTGCATATCATGAATATTCTCCGTTACAGTTGGTAACTGGAAATAAACCAGATATATCTCATTTGAAACTTTTGGTTGTGCTGTATATATTCCCATAGCACCCCCTCAGAGAACCAAAATGGGACCACAACGTCGTTTGGGAATTTATGTTGGATATAATTCACCGTCCATAATTAGATATCTGGAACCCATTATAGGTGATATGTTTACTACATGATTTGTAGATTGCCATTTTAATGAAGAATTATTCCCACGACTTGGAAAGGATGAACCTTCTAATGCTGGTAAAAATGAACTCATTTGGAAAAGTGAAAGGATGCATTATCTGGATCCACGTACTGGTCAAAATGAAAATGAAGTATATAGGATAATTCATTTACAAAGGATTACGAACCATTTACTAGATAGTTTTGTTGATGCTACTAAAGTTATGAAATCTCATATACAAGCATGTAATGCATCAGCTCGACTGGATGTGCCTACTGAGAAATCAAAACAAATGGCAACTGGTGGGGGATCTGAAATCTAGAGAAAACGTGGTAGACCTGTTGGGTCCAAAGATATTGTATCACGAAAATGAAAAGTTAGAATCGAGAATTCTATTGATATAATATATCCGAAAGATACTAATCAAAATTTACAAATTGTGCAAGTTGAAAATCCAACTGAGAAAAAGACCTCTGAGGAGGTAAATGTATCCGAGAATGAAGAAATATCCATTAATTGTACAAAAGAAATTTGGAACCGTGAAAACTTTGTTCTTGATAATATGTTTTCATAGCAGCAACTATTGATGTGATGAATGATGATTATGAACCTCAATCCATAAATGATTGTAGGAAACAAAATGACTGGCCAAAATGGAAAGAAGCAATCCAGGCAGAATTAAGTTCATTGAATAAACGGAACGTTTTTGAACCCATTATTGAAACACCAAAAGGTGTTAATCTAGTTGGTTATAAATGGTATTCGTTAGAAAGCGAAATGAGAAAAATGAAATTGTGAGATATAAAGCCCGGTAGTTGCTCAGGGTTTCTCACAAAGGCCCGGGATTGATTTTGATGAAACGTATTCACATGTGATGGATACAATTACTTTCCGGTTTTTTATTGGATTGGCCAAAGAAAAGAAACTGGAGATGAGATTAATGGATGTGGTAATTGCATATCTATACGGTTCCCTAGATACAGAAATCTTCATGAAAGTTCCAGAAGGATTAAAAATTCCTGAAATCAATAAACCTCGAGGGTTATACTGAGTGAAATTACAAAGGTCACTATATGGATTAAAACAGTCTGGACGAATGTGGTACAATCGTCTGAGTGAATATTTAGTTAAGGAATGGTATATTAATGATATTATTTTTCCATGTGTATTCATTAGAAAATCGGGTTCTGGATTTGCAATAGTAGTAGTCTATGTTGAGGATATGAACTTGATTGAAATCCAAAATGAAATCCAAGAGACTGCTGAATATTTGAAAAGAAAATTTGAAATGAAAGACCTGGGGAAAACAAAATGTTGTCTTGGATTGGAAATTGAACATAAAACTAATGGGATTCTGATCCATTAGAAAGCTTATACAAAAAAGATCTTAAAAAGATTTAATTTGGAAAAATGTCATCCATTAAGCACCCCGATGGTCATTCGTTCTCTTGATCCCAAAAAGGATCCATTCAGACCTAAAGATGATGATGAAAATGTTTTGGATTCTGGAACACCATACTTGAGTGCAATTGGTGCCCTCCTATATCTAGCCCAATGTACGAGACCAGATATTGCTTTTGCTGTAAATTTATTGCTTAGATACAGTTCTGCCCCGACTCGTCGTCACTAGAATGGAATTAAACATATTCTCAGATATCTTCGGAGAACTGTTGATTTGAGACTATTTTATTCGAATTCGGATAATCCTTCTAGGTTGGTTGGTTATGCTGATGCCGGATATCTTTCGGATCCACACAAAACTCGTTCTCAATCTGGATATATTTTTACATATAATGGCACAGCTATCTCTTGAAGATCCATAAAGCAAACTTTGGTTGCTACTTCTTCAAATCATGCCGAAATTTTGGCATTGCATGAAGCCAGTCGTGAATATATCTGGTTAAGATCGGTTATACATCACATCCAGAGTTCATTGGTATCCAAGAAACATAAAACAAGCCAACAATTCTTTATGAAGATAATGCTGCTTGTATCGCCTAAGTAAGAGGTAGATACATCAAAGGAGATAGAACGAAACACATATCTCCCAAATTTTTGTACACCCACGAGCTCTAAGAATCCAGACAAATCATCGTGAACCAGATTCGATCTTCAAATAATCTGGCTGATCTATTAACAAAGACATTACCAACGTCCACTTTCGAAAAGTTGCTTCACGGAATCGGAATGCGAAGACTCTCCACTTTAGGTGATTAATTTATAGGTGTTTCCATCGGGGGAGTTTTTATAAAATGTCTGGGTTCAAACTGTACTCTATTTTCCTTATCTAGTTTTTGTCTCTCTGAGTTTTTCTGGTAAGATTTTTAACGAGACAGTAAATTGGTGAAATCCAAGGGGGAATATTATGTAATGTAATGGTTTAAGTGGTGGATTCCACCAACCCTTATACTTGTCACAATACATGTGTTAGTTAACTAGAAATGTGACAAGTACCCTTACATTTTGCCTATAAATAGAAGAAGAATGCAATGAGAAAAATTGCAAATTCACTTGATCTTTCTCCTCCCTCTCTCTAGTGTTTATGTAAGTTATTTTGGTATTGATTCTGGTTTGGTTTTGTAACAGGTTCAAAAATTCTGGTAAAGGTATTTTAGATAATTCATGCCTTAAGTACTATGTGAAATTTCTCACCATATTGCTAAATTTACCGGTACATGGAGAAATGAGTTAATTCCAAAAACCATCCAATTTTTAAAATATATTAGTTTTAATATTTGATTTTGCAAACTTCTATTAAACCATCCAACACCAAACCACCGGTAGTAGTTTCGATGAGGTGTGGTTATTGTATTTTTGAGTGCTATTGCTAATTATTTAGTTTTAATAATTTAACTAAATTTTAAATATTTATTAAATTATTTAAATATTTTTATTTAAAAATTAAAATTTTACTAAAGTAAAATAAATTATTATATAGTTTAGTATTTTTTAAATGTTTGGTTTAATAATTTTTAATAACTTTTAGTTTTTATATTTATTTTTAAAATTTACTAAATTAAAAAAATATTGTGTAGATTTAATAATTTTAAATATTTGGTAAAATAATTTAAATAGTTTTTGTTTTAAGTTTTCATTTTTAGTTTTACTAAAACCTACAATAAGAGATTATTTAACTATAAATATATTTAAAAATTAATTGAAAATTTTTATATTATTATTGTACTATAATTTTATAGGTTTTTAAAAATAAATATCAATAAATAAAAATATTTAAAATTTTAAAAATATATATTGATATATTTAATAGTTATTTTATTTTTGAAAAAAAAATAAGTTTAAAAATAAAACTCAAATTTTCAATAAAAACTATTTAATTTACATAAATTTTTAGTTGTATGTATAAAATAAAAAATTAGAGGTTAAAAATAAAAATTATTTAAATTGTTAAAATAATTAAATAAAAGAATTAAATTTTTTTTAAAATTATTGATTCTGGTTTTAGTTTAGTAAAATTAAAAATTACAGCTAAGAAGTTATTAATTTTTTTAAAAAATTAAAAAACTAAAAAAAATAAAAATATTGAAAACATGATGTATTTAGTCTAGTAAAAATAAAAGTTAGAAATTGAAATTATAAATTACTAATATATATATATATAAATCATTGTTTTTCCGCCTATTTTTCACTAGACCAATGAATGATCAACAAATGGTGATTTTTTGAATTGACACGTGCCTCTTAAATATTTAATAAAAAAAATATATTTAATAGGTTAATGATATTTGTTTCCATTTTATAAAATAATATTGTATAATATAAATTTAAAATATTTATTTACCACTTTAAAATAATATGATATGATATTTTTAATTTATTTTATATTACGATACAATCATATAAAGATAACAAATTCATTCTACTCATTTGTTCTTATTTTTCAAGCTATTTCTTTTATATGTCTTTGAGTTTCATGGTAAGTATTTTTATTTAAGATTTTTTAAAAATAGTTATGGTATTTTTTTTTGTTTTACATTTTTTTTTTGAGAGTTTGATGGTTTAAATCTTTGGAGTTTCTTAAAATCATGAATGACTAATTCTCTTTAGAGTGTTTGAGTGGTTTTTGGTTCATCGTCTTTAAATCATCATTGTCTTAATTATTTTGATTCTCAAGTCTCTGATCGTTTGAATCTCATCTTCTTAAATGATTCATTGAGAAGTTATCACAATGAACTATTGCCTCTGTGGTGCCTTCTATCTTTTAGAACCTGGAAGTGAGCAGAGTTTGCTACCTTTGAGAGTTGAAGAACTGTGACAACCTTTATCTCTCAGAGATCTATCACTTTCCCCACTTTCTAATTTTCTTTGACTTGGTTTTGATGTTCAATTTAAATAGTGACTGATCATACTACTGTTAAGTATGAGATAGGCGAGCTGAGTATTTTAGTTTGATTTCCTGCAAGTTCTTTAGTGTCCATCACTTTCTTTTCTGCTATTGCTCTCAATTTACAATAGTAATTGATCCTACTATTGTTGAGTATGGTAGAGTGGGTTGTGTACTTTAAACCACCCAGCTGAAGTTCCATCGTTTATCTCTGAACTCTCTTCTTGCATCCTTAATTTAAGAAGTGACCGATCCTAGTATTATTGAACCTTTGAGAGCGGATATAGCTCTTTTAGCGTGCAGATCCATTGAGCACTTCAACTATGTAGTTCGTTAATGTTTCATCTCAACCTCCTTCCTTGTATTCTAAATTTAAGATAGTGACTAATCTTACTATTGTTAAATCTAGGCAAACGAACTAGATGCTTTAGATTATATTTTTGTTTTAGCATTATTGTAGTATCCTTGCAATTCTCAATTTTAGGTGGTCGAGATCACCACTATTGCTGAATGTGAGTTGAGCATACTTTGATGCATTAAACATAGTTATATCCCAAAGTTTAATATTCTAAATTTAAGGTAGTGACTCTAGTTTTAGTTTTGAGAGAAATGAAACAAATCCTCAATTTGAGTCATGGAATGCCAGATCCTTTAGAAGTATGCTAGATTTATAAAATTTAAAATTTGTCATCCATCCTTTCCTCCATCACTCCGCCAATCATGAGGGCTCTATCCCTTTATTACAGACCGCTCCATAGACAATCCTTAATTAGCATTTCTGTCGCTTCCATCCTAGTAGGAAATAGGAAGACTAAGAGTTAAATATGAGATACGAGGTCCTAACAAAGAGAGTATTATTTGCAGAGAGATGATGAACAAGATCACCTAACATTTATATTTCATCAGATAATCTCACTTTTGTCTCTTATTGTTTTCATTAACTCTTTTGCTATTGTTAGTTTCTAACAAATTTAATTTTTGTAAAAGTTTATAATACAACCCTTGAAATTCACTAACAAGTATGTAAATGCTTTAATTAGTCTCTTAGGATGATACCCTTAGAACCTATGCTATAGTAAGATAGACATTTTCTTCATCACCAACAAAAGCTCTTAAGGTTTCTATTAATTTTGCTCTTAACCATTTTTCCTCTGCTTACTAGTGTAGGAATTCTACTAATATAGTTTTGTAGGTGTGAAAAAACTAGTATCATATATGCTGTAGATGTAATGCCAAACCTGTAACACCCAAACCCTCGCCTCGACAGAAAGGGAACTCGGAATCCGGATGCTATGGGTGCGGAAGACAGACGCAGATACAGAAATAGATATTCAGATCATAATTAATCTGAAAGACATTTCTTATAATTCCAAAGTCAAAGGTACAAAACACAACCAAATACATAATAGTAGTTTGACTACAAGTTCCAAATGAAAGGAAATCACATAAAAATATCTCAAAAGTACTTAATCTGAAGATCAATCCAAAACATAGTGCAGCGGGTTCAAATAAAAAAATAAGTCTAGCAACAATGAAACAGAAAAATGCAATCCAAATCTGAAGAGGATGCCATGTGATGCTCGATGCTAGTGATATCCTGCTATCCCACCCGACTGTCTGAACTCAGCAATTTCCATTCCCAAACGGGGTCAAAATATACAAAACAAAAATAAAAACAACGAATGGTCAGACTATCGATGTCTGGTTAGTAAGCCAATGCCCAACAAACACACACAGATGCGTCTTATTAAATAGAATAGTATGTCACGCACAAATGCAAGTTAGTTATCAACCAAAGGGTACAAACAGAAGCAAACAAGTTGATTATCAATTCAAGTTATCCCAATAATCCCGTTTAAGTGATCTAGGATAAGTGATTACATATTATTTCAATTAACGACTGAAAAGGGCTTAACAGTTGTCAAATTATTTTCAGAAGGAAGACCGATACCAAATTAGGAGTTTGGTATGCAGTCCGGTAGTCTATTCGGTCAGAGAGCATTACCAGACTTACCGAATTGTAATTCGGTAGACATTCCGGTAAGTTATTCGGTCAAAGAGCAATTATACGAATCCAAGGAAAGTTTAAGTGACAGTTCGGTTCCTAATCCGGTATGAAGCTCGGTCTGAGAATTTCAAATCTCTCAGATATACCGAATTGTAATTCGGTACCTAGCTCGGTGAAGAGCTCGGTTAGAGAGGTTGAACAGTCTTCAGAGACTCATACCGAACTACAGTTCGGTAACTAATTCGGTAAGTAGTTCGTCCAGAGAGCGAATCTAATGATCTCAAGGCTGGCCGAATTGTATTTCGGTAACCAGCTCGGTAAGGAGTTCGGCCAGAGACCATCCTACGTCCAGTCTTCCAATTTCAAGTGACAGCCTGGTATCTAGTCTGGTATACAGTCCGGTTACGGACACTAGGCACATTTTAGCCTAATTTCAATTATGTCGATCGCTAATCAAAGTCTAGCTATCTAATTGGGTCTATTCCTAGCATTTACAGCCAGTTAGGAGTCACAAATAAAACTACCCAAAGCTAGAACCCAAAAGAAACAACTAGAATCAGCAACAATCAAACCAAAACATAACCAACATATAACCAGAAGCAGAAACATATCATTATCACAGAGTTTCAGATTACCCAATTACTTAGGTGTTTAACTTACCAAGCCTATCCTTAGTCTAAGAACAAAATCGGGAACTGAAATAGACACATAGGGTTAAACCCTCAGAGATGGATCAAAGATCCTAGAAATGATGTCGTCGCATCCAGAAATGAGTCAAGCTCCAGAAATGATGTCGTCGCATCCAGAAAGTGGTTGGCAATCAAGGCCACATACGCTTTCGCGCATCGATGTATACATCTAGTTTTCCCTAACAGCATGCTGGTCTTATCGTATTAACCTTAGGACAGGACTTTAGTAGATTACAGAATTCATATTCCAGATTACAGACAGATAGCAGACAGATATGGACACTAATTCACATGTCCGAATATGAACAGATAATATGGCAGCAATGTACCCAAACAGTTTATATCAAATGTAGCAGATTAAGCTAATCAATCACATATTTCAGCTTATATTAATTTAACCAATTCACAAACAATCAAACAGACAATGGCAATCAATAGTGAGGGCGTAAACACGGCTACTAACCTTATTCGCTAATCCAAATCAACCGAGTCTACTCCGGTCGACGATCTTCAACTTGGTCTACACCAAATCAAGAATAAATCATAAATCCCCAATTCACAATTATTAGGGTTTATACCCAAAAAGCAATTAAAATCAATTAAGACCCAATATAACCCAAATCATGAAATTGTCGTCAAGGGTTTCAAGACCCAAATCATAAGGAACAAGAATCCCAAATCAATTTTAATAATCAAAGCCCAAATCGATAAACCCTAATTACAATTAAAATCCCCAATTGAATAAAGTAGTTTAAAATCAATAAGGAGAGATAAACTCTTACCTAGTATTTGAAGAAATCAACAAAGCATCAATCCCAAGTAAAACTTTGAAAATCGTGACTCAAAATCCGTAGAGTGACTTTGGTTTGAGAGAAAAGATAAGAAAACGTAAAATCAATCTTTTCTAGGTTTGGGTGAGAATGAATTCTAAAATCTTCTTTTCACATATATATGGGTGGTAAATATCTCCACCAACCCATATGTTTCATGTGGTTTTAAAAATAACCCCATTTTAGAAATATTTACAAAATTAACTCAAATATCAATTTGTTTTCCAAAACCAACCCAAAAGTCAACTTATCAAATCATTTGGTCAAACCAAAAAAGTCAACATTTTACAAAAATGCCCATTTTACCCTTGAACGATAAATAGACCAAAAATTAAATAAAATTTCAAAATAAGTAGACGAATAGCCCCAGATTACGGACGTGACAAAACCCTACCCTAATATAAACATAGGGGTGTCAATTCATGTTAGCGAATCGGGTTTGACTGAACTCGACACGACTTGATTACGTTTATGTCTAACACGACTCGACACATTTAATTAACGAGTTGCAATTTTTCAACTCGACACGAATTTGTTTAACACGCGTGTTAACGTGTTGACACGATTAATTTGGTTATATAACTCAAAATATATAATCGTGCAACTTTATTACTCGTTTAACCTGTTTATATGTTAACTCATTGAACTTGTTTATACGTTAACCCATTTAACCTATTTATGCATTAAAATATTTAACATGTTTGTCTATTAACTCGTTTAATCTATTATATTTACCTTTTTAATAATACAATAATCAATTTAAATATAAAATTTAAATATAAAGTAATAAATAAAATAAAACAAAGTAACATTATTAAATCACAAATACAATCTAAATGAAAGTGTTCACATATTTAACTTCATATTACCATAAACTTAGTTAAATATTTGTAACTTGAAGCAAATATGATTAAAACATCCGCAAACAATCCCCTTTTAGAGCTTCCATTATCATACTGCATACACCCAAAATAAAAAATTGAAGCAACAATAATATATTCAAGCACTAAATTAATCAATCAAAAACTATACACTATAACTTGCAAATTGGATTAAAACTAAAAAAAAAAATCAATAATAATATATCAAATCAAAGAGAGACGCCGACTCCTAAACTAAAGATGAAAGAACTAGGATTAAGGCTATTAGTGTTAAACATACCACACGAAAAATCGAAGATGAGGGTTATTGACAATGCTAACAGCAAATAGCCATCGGCGAAGAGTTTCTTCTAAGCCAAATCACGAGGAGGAGACAGTGCAGGTGATATTTGAGTAATGGTTAGTTGAAGACAAGACAAGAGGTAGAGGAGAGGAAGTTGTGCCGAGCGGTTGAAGATGAGAGAGGAGATAGAGAAAAGAAATAGCTTCTAATTTTCTAAAAAGTTACAGTTTTGTTAGATTGATAATATATAAATATTAAAAATTATTATTTAATCCTTCTAAATTATATAAATTTTATTCTGACTCAATTATGCGGGTGGACACGTTAACCTATTATTCAAACCTGAATCGACTTGCTTATAAGTAGGTTAAACGTGTCGTATCATAAACAGGTCAAAATCCATTTAGCTTAAACCCAAACCACTTATTTTTCGCGGGTTCGTGTCAATCTATCGAGTCATGACCCATTTTGACACCCTTATATAAACATAGGATAATGAGTCTAACATTATGCAAAACTAATGTAATTAACCTATAATGTTATAAAGTCTACATTCATTGTACAATTATAAACTAAAAAGTCCTAAAAACCTTTTATAGCAAAAAATAACAATATCCCAAAGTGTTTACAAGTCCAAATAATAATGAACATAAAAATATCAGTTCAAAAACAAAACCCAAAGTCTAAAAATCTAGAAATACAACTAAATGTAAAAATAGAAAAAGATGAAACATGCTAATGGATGTTCATGCTCCTTGAAGTGAAACAACACCTAGTCGATCGATGAACCTGTACTCAACTTGGGTTTTTATTCTCATATTCCAAAATAGAAAGGAAAGGAAAATGCAGTATTAGACTATGAACTAGTCTAAGTTAACAACCATGTTTCAACATACACATGCAATGTTCTAGACTCGACTCTATTTATGGGAGCACGTAATGCAAGTCTCTACGAATTTCCTAGAATCCGCTAAAACAAACTATACTTCAAACAGTCCTACCAATTAGTCAATTATTGATTTATATAATTAAGCCACACACATTCATTTCTTATTAGCGATTCAATTAGGTTACTATCTAGAGGGTCTAATTTTCAGAGGTTTAAAGCTCAGGTAATCTGTTAGCCACTAGGATTACGTCTTTGCGGTTCCGCTAAGTTAATCTTTCAGCTAACTTGTTAGCCACTAGGATACGTCTTTGACGGTTCCGCTAGCCAATTATTGATTTATGTAATTAAGCCACGCACATTAATCAGATAAGTTTTGTAACAATTTCGACTTAATTTGTAACAGACAGAATTCGGGCTTGGTAGTCTAGCAGTCAAATTCGATCTTCTTAGGGGTGTAATTAGTAGAATTGAGAATTTAGAGTCCAAATTTATGATTACCTAAGTCTAGGGGTGTATTCGGATATATACCTTTATATATAATTACTTTTAGTCAGTTTTGTGTATTTCAGACACTACTTTTTGTTGGAACTTCTACTTGAATTTCAGATTTTATAAGCTTTCAATAATGGTTACCTTTGATTATTGTTTTGTATTTCTGTATCAGCTCTGTAAGTATATTTAAATTTATCTGTCCGCCTGATTCGTTCTGTATGTGACATCTGTTCTCCGCGTTCCTTCCGTCATAGTGGGAGTTCGGATGTTACACCATATTTTTGTATGTTGTATATTTCCTATTTCTACTACTGCATGTGTCGTGTTTGATGTATTTTGAAACTTTTTCCCGAGTCTGCTCTGTCAAATGATAGTAAACTGAATATGTAAGACAGTTAATATTATGGAACTGTGTTGCTGAAATTATAATGCTGATACATACTGGAACTGTTATATTGGTCTATAAAATTCTATAAAAATATTAAATAAATGGAACTCTTAATTTTGCCCTTAGTACAGTCTATTAGTAGAATCCATGGCATGCCTAGGGATAAAGGATCCTCACTACTGAAATAAATGGCTTGAAGTGCCTATATTGATTGTGGTTTGAATTACGATACTAATCTTGATTATAGGGCCTCCGCCCATACTGATTACTAGGCTCTGGCCATACTGTTTACTGCTACTTTTAATCCCGTTTTCCGCTGATAGCTGCTTTAGGCATAATTCTATTATTTAAGCTGGCTAAATTGTTAATCAATGAAATTCTATTTTCTGGTTGTTGGGCTGTGTTAATGTTATGATGAATGGACTGTTAATGTTTAGTAAATGAATGTGGTTGATTTCTGAATCAGACTTAAATAAGTGGTCACAAGTTAAATGCCTTTTCTGTCAATTTTAGCTAAATTCTAAAGGCTGAATAAATTGAGTTTGGGATGGGTTAAACTGCTCGAAATAAAATTTTAAAGACAGAACCTTCACAGAAAATATTAATAAAAATCTGGTTTCCTAGGGCATTGCCCCCGAAAACGCAATCCTAGCGCCTTATAGGACCTTAAACCGCGAAATTAAGGAGTCTATTTTTAGTATGACAATGAAATGTATAGAAATATATAAAAATGGATTATTGAGTTCTGGCTAATGAAAGAAATAAATAAATTGTTGATTGGTAGGATGATTAGTACGCTGTTTGATATAGTGGACTCTAGATAGTCTGTAGAGCCTTGTACTATGTGCTCCCATGATTAGAGTTGTGTCTAGGGCATACTGTATGTGATTGTTGGAACCTGAGATGTTAACTTAGACTAATTTCATAGTCTAATGCTGCCCTTTTCCTATTTTCTTACTATTTGTTAATCTAGGATTAAAACCCCAGGTTGAGTACATGTACTTCGATCGATCAGCGTTGCCTTAACATTTTTGCATAGATCTCGGCATACTCATGAGCATAATTATTTTTCCTTATTGTCATGTTTTGGTGAATTGAGGTTGTTAGAATTTTGGGATTTATTTTAGTTTTGCTGGACTTTGGGATTTTTATATCTATTGGAACTATATTGGTTTTGCTGGAGTATTGTACCAGTTAGGACGTTTTGTGATGCTGGATTTATTTTTGAATTTAGCTATTGCTGCCGGCTTTATCCGGATATGATATTTTGTTGTTTTATTGAAACTATTAAGTTTAATTTTTTTCTGTTGTAATGGATTTTAGAGTAATTATATAATTGTCTCTACGTAATGACAGACTCCTCGCTATGGTAATTTTAGGGTGGGGGGATTTGTTGTTACAGCTTCTAATAAAAATGCTCTAGTTAGTAATTCTAATATTTAGATTAGATTAAAGTGGACTTGGAAGTTGGTCCGGTTAAGATCCCTTAATGTGTGAGAATATGTTCAAGAAATAAAATTGCTCGTGATTTTGAACTCTATTTTACTTTCTCCTTGTGAGCTAGATAATAAGTTATGGTGTCATAGTGCTGATTATAATTTCTTAGTTAAATCAGCTTACTTAGTTTGTAATGTTGATTCAATTAATCTAGCTACTTCTTCGATGAATAATCTTCTTAATTTTGTTTTACATTTAAAGATGGATCCTTCAAAAGTTAGGTTATTTTTTTTATTAGCATTGCAAGAGAAAATTTCTACAAATACATTTCTTACAAAGCATCGCATAATGTTGTCTACTATATGCTACATGTGCAAGGTGAAGATGAATACATTATCTACTAGTTCACTGCAATATTGCTAACGTTATTTGGAAAATGCTTGCAAAGTAGTGGGAAATTAATATATGTCTTCCAAAATCTTTATTAAAGTTATATTGACTTTGGTCTCAGTTAATCAGAGATAAGTTCGTTTTAAAGTTATAGAGGTTGGTAATTCTTATTGTTGTATGGTCTCTTTGGCTTGAGATAAATGAAGTTATCTTTAAGTTTAAGCTTCTAAATATAAACTCTTTGGCTCGATCGTACCTATCAATCAACATATGCATTCACACGTGTAGGGAAAGGAAAAAGAAAAATAAAGAAAAGGTCAGACCTGTGTCTGGTTCGCACCCATGTCCCAAAACAATCGCATACGTATGCTCTTCCCTAACATATAGCTTGTATAGTGCAATACGATCACACAATGCAATTCTATAATGGATATCTCTAAATCCACTCCCTTTCATTCAAGACATAGACACACATATCCTATCAATCATGGATTCACCATCAAGCAATATGATGTTATACTACTTTGTAACACAATAACAATCATCTCATATATCAATATATCAAGTACAATACATAAAACATACACAAGTATAAGTCACCAAGATTTATTTAATTGTTAATTGTTTTAAACGTTTTAGTTACATTTTTCTTCAATCAATAGAGCAATCATTTATTATGTTTCAATTCCTTTCAAGAGGTATTCAAACAAGTTTTTATTAACATTCAATCCTTATTTGAAGCACACAATTACACCTAATATCTATCAAACATCGATTAACTATCAATCAGTATTTAATCAGTTCCAATATGACAATAAAAAAATTGCATGGGATAGGACACAAACTAACAAGTTCATATTAATCAACAATCAATATTCAAGAGCATCGCATAAACCAATTCGTAAGTTGACTGATTTATTAGTTTGACTGCATTTATTCAATTCAAGGCCAATCAAATTAACAATTCGGTAACCAACATTATAATTCGCTAAACAAGTTTATATAAGATAATAACCAATCACCCAAAGCATAATAATAAACCAGTTTATTAAGTTGACTGCCCCAGTCTAGACATTATATCGAAAAAGGAAAAAATAAAGCCAAGGCATGACACTAGGTCCGAAGATTGAAATTCGTAGTGCCGTTTAATCCCCCTCAGGACAGTCATCCATCTACCTGTAGGTTCCATCATTAGATCCGAAGATCAACAATACAATAGCCTGTAGGCGGTGGTGCCGTAACACCCAATATAATTCGTCACTCCGATAACAATAGTGGTTAGCTGAACCACGATTTACCTATGGTCCAATAGACTGAGATATCTCTAGTTTTTCCCTAATGGCATGCCACTCCATATCTACACCAATCTAAGAATAATGGCAATTTTTTATTTAAGTGGTTACACATAGAACAATTCAATTTCCATAACCATTTCAATAACCTCACAAAGGTGAACCAATTCAATTATTCAATTAAATTTGTCAATAGCTCAATTTAACACCAATATGCATGTCTCTGTAATTTCAATCTCATTAATTAATTCAATACATAGACATATATTAAATATATGAATTTAATTATGCTTAGACATACGCAACTAACCATATTTTAGGTCATTAAAAACAATAAAACACATATATCACGATTCTATTTTTCAAGAATTATGACGTCTCAACCCCTGCCCACGGCGAACCACGGTCGAGGGCCGGAAGGCCACATATACATTTACAATTTCGTTATTTCTTGTCTTTAACGTTTCATCCATTTATATACATATACATATAGTCACATCTGAATTATATATTTAAATAGTCCTCATAAACATTATAAATAACAGGTTCAAAGCATAATATAATAATAATTGATACACAAGTCCGATGTGTTGCTTGTGAATTATTCTAATAACAAGGGAGTCAAGATTCCCACATAAACAACTGTATAAACATGAAAGAAAACATGAGGGATGCACTATGATCTCAAAGACACTCCATGATATGCAATGGTATGGCCCTATCTCGCTCGATCACCTACCCAAATTCAATTTGAAACCAAAACAAAAAGATGAAAAAGAAAGCATCAGGCTATTGGTGCATGGTTAGCAAACTCGTACTCAAACAATCACACACAAGCTGCGTCTTTAATTTAATATTCATGTCAAACAACATGATTGCTAGCTATTCACATAAACAATAATTCAACATTGATCAATCCGTTAGGTAATGACAAAGGACAATTAGGATATTGGAAGTTACTAGACGTCGTACACAATTGAAAGCTCAAAAATGACAAAAAGGGGTAGGTAGAGAGCTTGACCGAGTTTCGTGTCGAATTGCATACCATAGTGTAATTCGGTAAGTGACTTAACACAAAACTGGCCCTCTGACCGTACTACAAACCGAACTGCATACCATAATATAATTCGGTAAGTAACATAACGCAAAATTGGCTTTCTGGCCGGACTACATACCGTACTGCATGCCATAATGTAATTCGGTAAGCAACAGGATACAAAACTAGCTCTCTGGCCGAATTACATAATGAACTGCATGCCATAATGTAATTCGGTAAGTAACTGGACACAAAACTGGCTCTCTGGCCGAGCTACATACCGAACTGCATGCCATAATGTAATTCGGTAAGTAACTGGACACAAAATTGGCTCTCTGGCCGAGCTACATACCGAACTGCATGCCATAATGTAATTCGGTAAGTAATTGGACACAAAACTGGCTCTCTGGCCGAATTACATATCGAATTTCTTACCACACTGTAATTCGGTAAGTCGGCAGATTCTGCCCAGGTCACCTATCTAAGCGATTTGCTCAGTTTCAAAACCTAGCCAAACGACATCGGAATCGAACCAAATTTTAAACACATTCTCTATGTATGTCAACCAACACATACAAATAAATCGCTAGTCAAACAATCCAACCGTTTGGGCGAACTAAGCTAAACAAGTTACTTATTTGGTCAACTTGTTGCAGCAGCAAAACAAGACAACAATTTCCAATTTTCCAAGTTTCTCCTATTCTACCATTTCAAGCAAGACCATCACATACCAACCAAGTTATTACCAAGTTGATTATCAAGCATTCAATATAATTTCCCGAATCTTGATTTATGCAATTAAGCCAATAAAGACCCATATAATGTCACAATTTAAACATTTTAGTCCATTTCCACATGACAATTCAATCAAGACCAAGCATACATTCATCACCAATCCCATGTTTTCAAGCGAAATTCAATATAAATATTTTTAGGAGCCAAACATGACAATAAAGCATTCATTCATTGATCTCCATTTAAATGCCCTTAGTTCTAACATGATTAGTGAAATTGGGTCGTTAGGGCCGAAGCCATCGTTACGGTCCGAAGACCAATAATCCGTAGAGCCGATTCAATCTCCCTCGAGTCGGTCATCTACCTTTGAATTTGTTCGTTAGGCTCAAAGGTGGTGGTGTCGCCGCACCCATTATTTGTTTTTGGCCTCAATGCCAAACAATCATTCATGTATACACACATGTTGAGAATTCTCATTACTACCCTATGACATGCCACTACCTTCACTAATTAGTTACAAATAAGGGCAATTAGTTCTTTAGTGAAATCATAACAACACAACACATCCTACAACCATTTGAATCATGTTCAAAATACATTTCTTTAGCCTTTTTAACAAGAGGTGGATTAAGCTCTTAAATTCAACACTTTTCAAACTTATGTAGCTATTTCCACACTACACACATATAGAGTCTTATTTTATAGTTCCACAGCCAAAGTTCCATAAGCATAAATTCATCAATATTCGATAATCATTCATATTTGCAACACTAGCATTAATCACCAACATCCACAACTCATCATTTCATATCATGTCAACATATAACAATTATGGTGAGTATGCTTTTAACCAATTTATGCAATCACATAATAAACAAACAACACCCAATATATATAGAGCTTAAAAAGAGCTTGCTAACCTCTCCTCCGAAGACCCAAAAGCTAGCTCGCTTCCGGTTGGTGCGCTCTGTCACCAATATTGCCTATTGGCAACATACACACAATACAATCACAACAATATACTATAATATAGCATCAATTAACCAATTGGTGGCATATAACTACTCTAGGGCTCTATATGAATGATGGCTAGAAAAATTAATAACAAAACTACTCTATGGAAGCATCTATTTCATTCAATAGTATCAATTGTACAATAAAGGGTGTTTGAACACTAAAACCATTAAAACACCATTTAAAGTGAGTTGTGTTCTTACCAAAAGAGATGGTGAGGTGAGTGGAGACCTTCCTAGAGGGTTGTCAAGGATTCTAGAGTGTTGGGTTGGGAGTGTATGGAGTGAGATTGTTGTTTGGGAGATAATAATAGAGGTTGTGGGTTTTACGTATAATAGTGGTGTTAAGAAGAAGATGAATAGTATTCTATCAAGAGAAGGGTTTTGATAGGGTTCTTAATTGGGTTTGGCTAGAGTGTAGTTGGGTGTATTTTTGTTGGGTGAGCTCAAATGTATTTAGTTTGGTGGGCTTTTGGAAAATTAATGGATTTAGACCCACTAGTTAATCCATTGACCCACTGATTATTTTTCCGCTTCCTTCGATTCACATCACACTAAAATAATTAAAAGTCATTTACCCATACCCGAAAATACATTTTTGTTTGAAATACTATTTTAACCCTAAATTTTCTCAAAATTACGGATTTGCCCCTAACACCTCATTTTATCAAAATCATTTTCGAAAATGGTTTAAGTAATTCATTTTAACCTTGTGCTTCCATATAATAGTTTCTTATTACCATTTTTCCCCAAGAGTGAATTTTTGGATCCTTCCTACATGGAAATCCCCGGAAATTCGACCGTTCACCAAAAGTCAACCGACTCAAAATCATAAAAACTTTTAGGCCCAAAAATCGGACGTTACAACCATATTCCACTTAAAAAAATTTTGTCCTCGAAATTACCTAAAACGAACAAGTGAGGATATTGCTTACGCATGACCTCTTTGGTTTCCTATGTTGCCTCCTCGACGGCATGGTTGTGCCATTACACCTTGACTAGAGCTATCGTCTTATTCCTTAAGACCTTCACCTCTCTAGCCAACACTTCAACCGGTTCCTCCTCATACGATAAATCAGGTCGAATCTCTATCATTTCGCGCGTAAAGACGTTTGAAGGATCAGATCTATATCATCGGAGCATCGACACATGGAAAACATTGTGGATCTTCTCTAATTCCGGTGGCAAAGCCAACCTATAGGCAACCGGACCAACACGCTCAAGAATCTCATACGGACCCACAAATCGAGGCGTCAACTTTCCTTTCTTCCCAAAACGAAGGACTTTCTTCCATGGGGAAAATTTAAGAAACATTTTCTCACCCATTTCAAAAGTGATTTCTTTTCTCTTTAGGTCGGCATAGGACTTTTGACGGTCCGTTGCTTCCTTGAGTTTTCCTTGGATGAATCTAACTTTTTCTTCCGCTTCATGAATCATCTCTGGACCAACAAGCTTCGCCTCACATAAATCGGTCCAACACAATGGGGTTCTATACTTTCTCCCATAAAGAGCCTCGTATGAAGCTATTTGAATACTCGCTTGGTAGCTGTTATTATAAGAAAACTCTACCAAGGGTAAATATTTCTCCCAAGATCCTTTAAATTCTAGCACACAACAATGGAGCATATCCTCGAGGATCTTAATCACTCTCTCGGATTACTCATCGGTTTGCGGATGGAAAGTCGTGCTAAAATTCAACCTTGAGCCCATAGCTTTATTAAAATTCTTCCAAAATCTAGATGTGAACCTAGGATCCCAATCGGATATAATCAACGATGGGATTCCATAAAGTCTCACAATCTCCTTCACATAAAGATCTGTCAACCTCTCTAATGGGTAATCCACTCGAATCAGTATGAAATGAGCAGATTTCGTCAATCTATCCACAATGACCCAAACAGCATCATGCTTCTCCCAGGTTAGGGGTAAACCCACCACAAAATCCATAGTCACTCTATCTCATTTCCACTCCGGAATAGCTATGGGTTGTAGTAACCCGGATGGTACCTAATGCTCGGCTTTAACTTGTTGGCAGATTAAACAACGTCCCACATACTTTACTATGCTTTTCTTCATCCCTAGCCACCAATACAAAGCCTTCGATTCCTAGAACATTTTTGTGGCTCCCAGGTGTATAGCAAGTACCTGAGTATGTGCTTCCCTTAACACTTTCCACGGATGACATATAAACTCTATCACGGAAGTATAACCCGTCATCCTTCTTTAGAGTGAACTCCCTTGCTTTTCCATCTTTTATCTTCTTAACCCATTCGGTCACCTTATTATCATTCTTTTGTGCCTCCAAAATTCGTGGCACTAAGGTGGGTCTCACTACCAACTCCACCACCATTGCATCATCTACCATGTCTAAACGGGCAAACATAGTTACTAGGGCATGCATTGACTTCCTACTCAAAGCATCTGCCACTACATTTGCCTTTCTCGGATGGTAGTTAATCACTATATCATAGTCTTTCAAGAATTCAATCCATCTCCTTTGCCTCAAATTTAGCTCTTTCTGCGTCGGGAGATACTGAAGGCTCTTATGATGAGTGTAAATATAGCACTTTTCCTCATACAGATAATGCCTCCAAATCTTCAAGGCGTATACAATAGCCGCCAACTCCAAGTCATGAGTCGGGTAATTGCATTCGTGTGGCTTAAGTTATCTTGAGGCGTATGCTACCACTTTTCCTCCTTGCATAAGAACACATCCCAATCCCTGCAAAGATGTGTCACTGTATATCACATAGTCCAACCCTTCTACCGGTTGAACAAGGATAAGTGCCTTGGTCAATAATTTCTTCAATAACTCGAAGCGCTCTTGGCACCTGCTAGTCCACTCAAACTTAACCCCTTTGTGGAGGAGTTTAGTCAAGGGGAGCCGCAATGGAAGAGAATCCTTTAACAAAGCGGTGGTAGCCCGCTAGTCCAAGGAAACTCCTTACTTCGGTCACATCCTTTGGCGGCTTCCAAGCCACTACTGCTTCGACCTTTTTAGGATCCACACATATCTTATCCTTAGAGACCACATGACCAAAGAATGACACCTCTTCCATCCAAAACTCACACTTGGACAGTTTTGCAAACAATTGTTTTTCCCTCAACGTTTGCAAGATAATCCGGAGATGTTTATCATGTTCTTCCTTATCCTTCGAATACACCAATATGTCATCAATGAAGAATACCACAAACTAATCTAGGTGGGGTTTAAACACCAGTTCATCAAATCCATGAACACCGCCGGGGCATTAGTTAATCCAAATGGCATGACAACGAATTCATAATGCCCATAGCGTGTCCTAAAGGCTGATTTTGGGATGTCACCCTCTCTTATCTTCAACTGATGATAACCCGACCTTAGGTCAATCTTTGAGAACACTCTTGCACCTCTCATCTGATCAAATAAGTCGTCAATTCTAGTTAGGGATGGCAATATGATCCGTTATCCGTAGATACCGTACCGTATCGTAATAAAAATATTCGTATTCGTATCCGAAAAAATAATCCGTTATCGTATCCGGATATAAATTTACCGTAACTGTAATGGATATGGTACGGATATGGATATAGCAGTTTACCGTCCGTATCCATACCGTATCCGTACCGCAAAAATTATACAGTAAATATATATAATATAAATATTTATTTATTTTATTAATAAGAAAATAAAAGACTTATGGTAAGAAAAAAAATCATTATTAGTCAAATATAATTTAATTATTAATTATTTACTTATATTTAATATGCAAGTATAAAGAATATTCTATTCAAAATATTATTTAGAGTCTGATGTCTTATGTTTTGTTTATCTATTTTAAAAATATTTTCTCGAAAGTTATAAACAATTATATATAATTCATATTATAACTTTAATAAAAGATTTAATCTTACATTTCCTTTAGTGTCGTTGGAAGTCATAATAGTCATAATAGGTTATGTATTATTTTACGAAATTAGAAAATAAAGAAAATTAAAAGAGATTTATGGATGCGGATACGGATATGGTAGCGGATTTTGTTAAAAACCGCAGGATGCGGATATGGTAACAAATTTTATACCGTGTGGAGCGGATATGGTGCGGATCTTTTATATTTAAAATTTTATGGTACGGATATGGTAAGAGCTATATCCGTACCATATCCGTACCGTTGCCATTCCTAATTCTAGTAAGTGGGTACTTATTCTTCATAGTCAACGTGTTAAGTTGTCGGTAATCGATGCATAATTGAAAGGAGCCATCTTTATTCTTCACAAGCAACACCGGTGCTCCCCACGGTGACACACTAGGTCTTATACAACCCTTATCAAGCAACTCTTGAAGTTGAAGCTTCAGTTTCTTCAATTCTGCATGAGCCATTCGGTAAGGAGCCATGGATACCGGTGCCGCTCCCGGAACTAGATCAATAGAGAAATCCACTTCCCTTTCCGGGGGTAATCCCGACAAATTCTCCGGAAATACATCAAGGTATTCCGATACCGTTGGTATGAATTTACCATCCGCTCTAGGCTTGGTCACTTCCACCACGTGAGCGAGATAAGCCTCACAACCGTGCCTTAGCATCCTATCGGCCAAGGCCGCCGATACTACTTTATCCAACGGATTGCTTCTATCCCCCATAACCGTTATTTCACCATCCGGTGTTTGTAGAGTGATCTTCTTTGCCCTACAATCCATTATCACACCATAGCTAGATAGCCCATCCATTCCCAAGATCACATTAAATTCATTACTCTTCAACACCAATAAATTGATCAAGAAAGTTGCACCGCCAATTACCAAAGGTACATTCTTGAACACCCGATTCACTACCACACTATTCCTAAATGGATTTGATACGATGATGTAAGAGTCAGTCTTGGTCGTTTCCCAACCCTTATCCGATAAAACCCCACTACAAATATATGACAATGTAGACCTCGGGTCCACCAAAGTAAATACAGGAGTATCAAGAATTAGGAACGTACCAGTCACTACATCAAGAGTATCGGCCTCCTCTCGGCCTCTCATGGCATAGGTACAAGCTGGAGCACATCCTTCTGCCCGGTTAGTCTTCCCATCTGCTGCTCCTCCTCTAGATCCACTCGGTGCAGTAGTAGGAGCAGGTCTGACATTCCTTTGCACTGAAGCAGCCTTAGAAACTAGAGCTCTAGTAGTATTCTAAGGACAATTTCTTGCAAACTGGTCCTTGGAACCACAAATGTAACATGCACCAGTTGTCATGCGACATTCCCCCCGATGTCCTCTCCCACATGTAGCACAAGATGGTATGTTGGCATTAGATTCCCATGAGACGGAGCACTAGCCACTGATAAAGCAGGTGGATTACCACGCCCCTTCCCATGATGTGGCCAACTATAGCCGCCACCTCCATGACTTTGAGTTCTAGCCTTCTTGTGAGGGTTTCCCTTAGTAAAGAAACTTCCACCTTTGAACTCATTAGTCTTCCGGTTGGTTTCCTTCATCCTCTTGTGGAGTTATTCAGCCCTTAAAGAAGTATCCACTAGCTCATTAAAGTTATCAGTACGAAGAGTGAGGAAATCCCTTTGAAGTTCCGTGTTAAGCCCCTCTTCGAACTTTTGACACCATTCTGGAGGATTTGGCACTAACTCTTGGCAATAACGACTAAGCTTCACAAATTCTAGCTTGTATTCCATCACCAACTTCTCCCTTTGCTTCAAGTGAATAAAATCAAGCCTCTTTCGGTTCAAATAGACTTGCCCAACATAGTTCTTCCGGAACTCCTCACGAAAGAACTCAAATGTCTTCTCCTCTTCGGGCACCGTGAGAATAATAGATTCCCACCATCTAATGGCATCACTCCTCAAAAGAGATACTAAGCACTCAAGCTTCTCTTCATTGGTACAATGTATCTCATCACAAACCCGAATCATATCCTCTAGCCAATTTTCAGCAACATCTGCACTCTCATCACTAGTGCCCTTAAAGAGTTCGATCTTCTTCTTAGTCAACCTTTCGATAGCTGGCCTTTCTTGCCTAGCCTGCCCACCAATCTGGCCATCACGGAAAGCCTCCATGAATTGAGCGATATGTTCAAATGCCCTTGCTTGAGCAGCTCCTGCATCCAATGGCGTCTCATTACCAACCGTTCGTTCACTCCTAGGTGGTCGTACTGTTGCACGTCTCCTTACTCGGGGATGACCGTCTAGCTCGCTAATCGCGGGATTAGGGCCTCTAGAACCCATCGGTTCACCCTCAGGGTTAGGGTTACGGCGTGTCCCAGCCATAACTCAAGACAAGACTCTATAGCTGAAAGGAAGGTGAGCAATCGAGCATTAGAGACCAAATACCATGAATGCAATCATGAATGAGATGCCATGTAATTGAAAACAATGCACAACAAGTCTATGTACTAATGGACACAATCACAATAAGAAGCGACCGAGGAACGGTGCTCTAATACCAAACAAATGTGACGTCTCAACCTTCGCCCACGGCGAACCACGGCGTAAGGGCCGGAAGGCCACATATACATTTACAATTTCGTTATTTCTTGTCCTTAACGTTTCTGTAACGTCCGCAAATTGGGCCTAGAAGTTAGGGCCAATTTGAAATTCTTACATGTTTGATTTTCGATACATTCCACTTCGGAATAAGTTGAAATACTATAAAGGGCAACGATGAGATTCGAAAATTTATTTTGAAAAGAAAGTACTAGGATCAAAAACCTTTATTTAATTTGAAATTAAATATTCAAAAACGGACTTTGAAATCAGAATTGGGCTTTTAGGATAAAACTCGATTTAATTGGAAGCATGGAGTCAAAATTATTTTTGGACGTGGAAAGTATGAATTTTGAATCTAAACGTCAAATTTTGGTAAAATTACAATTTTGCCCCTCTTAGCGGAAAAATTCGAAATTTTGAAATCGATGGTGATTTTTAATTTAAAACTTGGAAATAAATTTTTGGAGAAGTACGGAAAAGTCGGAATTGAGTTTTGGTGGAAACGGGCTCGGAATTGGATTGGGCCCAAACTTGGCCCAATCTAAAACTAAAGCCCACATGTGTGTGTATAAGAACACACACCCACCACCACACTCACTCATTCTCCCCTCTTCTTCTTCTTCTTCCCCCTTCTCATACGTATCCTTCTATTCTCCATGGCCAAAACCCTAACTTTTATTTCTCTCAATTTATCACTCCAACCACCATCAATTTTCCCATTAGTTTCATCAACAACATTCAAGGAGGTCATTGAATGCTATTTGGAAGTTTTGAAAGCTATATTTTTCATGGGTAAAAATCTCTTCTCTCTCTACACTTGATGGTTTTTGAATTAATGATATGGGTTTTGTTTCATGATGCTTATAAATTGTTTTTGAGTTGATTTTAAGTGTTAAACATATGTCATAGCTTCCATTAGAGTTTAGATGTTAAAAGCCCTAATTTTCACTATTGTTGTTTTGTTATTGCTTGAGGAGAAATGATTTTTGTTGGATAAATATTGTTAAATAATGATCCTAGGATGTTAATAAATGATTTTGGATTATTTCCAACCCATTTGTAAAACCCTAATCTCATCTATTTGTGTTAATGCCCTTAATAGCTATGTTATGTGATGATTGAATTGTGTTGGAGTCTTGTGATTATGATTGCGATGATATTATGGTTGTAGTGTGATAATTGTATATTGGTGATGGCTTAGAACAAGTGGAAACCCTCACGGGAGCGGCTTTCTAACTTGTGGATCGACGGATGGGAGGTTCGTATTTCCGTTTTTAGCCCTACACACTTGTTTGTTATTGGTTGATGCATTGAATATATGTTTACTTGTAATTATGCCATGAAATTGGTTAAATAAGATAACCAACCAAAAGTTGATATGATGAGCATACTTCCATGTTAAGACGCTAGAGCATGTATGTAATGCATGTAGAATCATGCTAGGCGCTGCTTTGGGAATTGAAGTTTTGGGTGAACCGAGTCCACATTGTTTGCGGATATTGAAGGGCATAGGTTAGAGACTTATCTTTCCGCTCTTGATTGTGGATGCTTGAAATGGTGTTGACATGTGTTTGGTAAGACATGTTGGTTGTTACATGACTTGATAATTATGAACATATTGCATTTATGACTATGTGAAAGTGCATATGTGTTCGCCTTGTGGCTAAACGATTTCAAATGACAATGCTGTCTTGGTACCTCTAAGAGGTCAAATGTGCAAACGAAAGTTATAAAAGAAAGGATAAATGTGTGATTGTGGTTGAATCACTAAAACGGATAATTGCCCTTATTATAGCTAGTTAGCGAATGTAGTGGCATGCCATAGGGAAAAACGAGAATTCTCAACATGTGTATATATGAACGATAAATTGGCATTGGGGCCAAAAACGAACGAATTGAGTGACGACTCTTAACGGGTGTGACGGCACCACAGCCTTTTGGCCTAACGAACGAATCCAAAGATAGATGACCGACTCGAGGGAGAGTAAATCGGCTCTACAGATTATTGGTCTTCGGACCCCAACGAGAGCTTGGCTCTAAAACGATGGCTTCGGCCCTAACGTCCCGTTTTCGCTAATCAAACTAGAATTAAGGGCGATTACTTAAAAATGGAGTAATGTGTCTATTGAACTTGATTATTGAGTATTTGAAATTGGTTGGTCATATATTATGGAAACTTAACTTGTCAAATGTTTTTGAACTAGAATTATTTCGACTTGGATTGTTTGAACTTAAATGTTGAACTTCAAATGTTTCGGAACTTGAATTGTTTAGAACTTGCAATATTTTAAACTTGCTTCGTATTGAACTTGAAATGTCGTTGATGATGATCTTGATGATGTATTGATATTGTCTTGCTAATGAACTTGAAAAGGTTCTTAAACTTGAACTTGAACTTGATGATAACTTGATGAGGAAATTGGTTAGGTAGTAGGAAAGACTTCCTAATGAACTTCATAACAAAATGACATTGTTATGGATATTGGAAATTTGGAATTGATATGAACATGCCTGGTAATCAAGATGACTAATGAACTTGACTAAGAGATCATGACATGTCTTGTGCGTAATCTTGATGCTTTGGAATGTTTGTTTAGTGAGCCAACCCTTAGTCCAATACTCTTGTCTAGTGGTGTGATCCTAATATGTTTTTGTCAAGTGAAAATGGGTCTTTGTTAACTTAATTGGCTAAATTATGAATTGGGGAATCATATTAAATGTCTAATAATCAACTTGTTGTTAACTTGGTTGGTAAATGTTGGTTTTACCTGAATTGGTATTGGAAGGGTGGAATAAGTAGGAACTTGAAAATTGGAAATTGTTGTCTTGTGTTGCTGCTGCAACAAGTTGACCAAATAGGCAACTTGTTCAGTTTCGTTCGCCCAAATGGTTGGGTCTCTTGACAAATAGATTGTTTGTATACAGTGTTTGATATGCATAGAGGATGTGTTTAAAATTTGGTTGCATTCCGATGTCGTTTGGTCGGGTTTTGAAACTGAGCAAATCACTCAGATGGTGACCTGAGAAGTGTCACTATTCTGCCCAAGACGGACACGTCCGCTGCCAAGTTTTCCTTGTCCGCTGCCAGCGGATGGTGGCAGCCAATGAGGACAGTGAGCGCCGCGTCATTCGCTGCCAATTTTCCTTCGTCCGCTGCCAGCCAACGCTGCCCGCGGATGGACTCCTGGAGCGCCACAATATTACCTTTCCAACTTATCGGTCTTTGTTCTCCCTCATTCGAACTCTGATTTAGGTGCCGTTTGCGGCTATGAATTCGTCTTTAAGTCTATTTTCCAACTATGTCTTCAGATTTTGAAAATATGATCATATTTATGTCCAGATTTTAAATCTCCTCCAAGTATTCGTAAATTTCAGCTTTTGGAAAAATACGTGTAACTAGTATAAGTTTTGTATTCGGACTCCAAATTGAGTCCCGTTTGTTGCTATGAATTTGTGATGATGTCCTTTAATTACTATGTATTTTGAAATTATAGAAATAAATCAATAATATTGCAAGGATTTCAATCTTCTTTAAATGTCCAAACATCCTATATTTAGAAATCGAAATTCTTGAATTAAAAACCTCTTGATTGAATCGTTTCCAAAAAATTTTGAATCTTTCACGAGTATATTTAACTGCTAGTAAACTCACCTACTTGTAACCATTTTTGAAAAGTTATTTTGTTATCGAATATCTTGTCGACGAAGTATCTTTAAAGGTATTTAAAAACCATAAAGTCTTGTAACATGAGAACTTGCAATGTGGTCAATTTGTTGATTGCTTCTTGTTCAAGAAATGACCTTGTATCTTTTAATTATTATTTGATATTGAACTGTAATCCGGTGTCTAGTTCGGTATCGAGTTCGGTTAGAGAGCATATTTGTCATCTTCACGGGTTACCAAATTATAATTCGGTAGGGAGCTCGGTATGTAGCTCGATCAGAGGGTTTGTCTTTAAATTGTGTGTTACCGAATTGTAATTCGGTATATAATTTGGTAGTGAGCTCGGACAGAGGCGTTTTGAGTCATGCATTAGAGTCACTGAACTGTAATTCGGCATACAGTTCGGTATTGAATTCGGTCAGGGGCGTACTTATTGCATTTCATGTGTTACCGAATTGTAATTTGATATATAAATCGGTAGGCAATTCGACATAGTTTAGTAATGTGTTTAAAACCTGAAAATTGAATATAATCGTGGCTTGATTAAACCCCATTGATTAAAGATTGAAATCTTCGATTGTTGAATTGATTGGTGATCTCCTTAAGCCGAGTTGTTTGGACTAAGCGGAGTTTGGCTCACAAGTCTTTTGTAATGATTGGTCGTCATGAGGTAATTGTATTGATTCACTTAATCGAATTGATCGTCTTGATGACTTAATTGAAATGATTGTCTTGATTGACTCGATTGTTTTGATTGTCGTATTGATCGCATTATTGATTGATGGATACATATGGTTAACGTTAAGGAGAAATGAGATTAATCTTAATGATTGGTAAACCATAGAATGAGCATGAATGTGTGACATAGCATGCCTCGAATGATACACTAGCATGAATGATTGCTAGGAATTGGTTGTGTTTGACTTCTATGAGTTAAGGTGAGCTTAGAGATGCTCACATTAGAATTGCATTGTGTGTTAAAGCATTGCATATCGACAGAAAGGTAAGAGCATTTGCGTGTGCTTATAATATATTTGAAGTATAGTTGTAAAAGATGTTTTATTCATTTGGAATTTCTAAATATCATCTATGTATGATTTAAACCACGTATCATATGTTCAAGAAAGTAACATCTTTATTCGTTTTCCGCACAAATATCATATAAAGTGATAGACTTTTGAAAAGTTTCTAAATGGTAAATCGCAACTGCATCGTTAATGTGGCGGTTCGAGCACCCACTACGTTCTCAACCGGGGCGGGGGTTCGACGCTACAGTTTCATCCATTTATATACATATACATATAGTCACATCTCAATTATATATTCAAATAGTCCTCAAAAACATTATAAATAATAGGTTCAAAGCATAATATAATAATAATTGATACACAAGTCAGATGAGTTGCTTGTGAATTATTCTAACAACAAGATATAAATAGAGTGTATCAAAAATAAAACAAAAACATGAAAGAAAACATGAGGGATGCACTATGATCTCCAAGACACTCGATGATATGCAATGGTATGGCCCTATCTCGCTCAATCACCTGCCCAAATTCAATTCGAAACCAAGACAAAAAGATGAAAAAGAAAGCATCAGGCTATCGGTGCCTGGTTAGCAAACTCATACTCAAACAATCACACACAAGATGCGTCTTTAATTTAATATTCATGTCAAATAACATGCATTGCTAGCTATTCACATCAACAATAATTCAACATTGATCAATCTGTAAGGTAATGACAAAGGACAATTAGGATATTGGAAGTTACTAGACGTCGTACACAATTGAAAGCTCAAAACCAACAAAAAGGGGTAGGTAGAGAGCTTGACTGAGCTTCGTGTCGAATTGCATACCATAAAGTAATTCGGTAAGTGACTTAACACAAAACTGGCCCTCTGACCGGACAACAAACCGAACTGCATACCATAATATAATTCGGTAAGTAACATACTGCAAAACTGGCTTTCTGGCCAGACTACATACCGAACTGCATTCCATAATGTAATTCGGTAAGCAACTGGACACAAAACTGGCTCTCTTTCTGAATTACATGCCAAACTATGGCATGTAATTCAGTAAGTAACTGAATACAAAACTGACTCTCTGGCCGAGCTACATACCGAATTGCATGATGTAATTCGGTAAGTAACTGGACAGAAAACTGGCTGTTTGGCCGAGCTACATACCGAACAGCATGCCATAATGTAATTCGGTAAATAACTGGACACAAAACTGGCTCTCTAGCCAAATTACATATCGAATTGCTTACCACACTATAATTCGGTAAGTCGGCAGATTCTGCCCAGGTCACCTATCTGAGCGATTTGCTCAGTTTCAAAACCCAACCAAATGACATCGGAATCGAACCAAATTTTAAACACACTCTCTATGTATGTCAACCAACACATACAAATAAACCGCTAGTCAAAAGATCCAACCATTTGGGCGAACTAAGCTAAACAAGTTGCCTACTTGGTCAACTTGTTGTAGCAGCAAAACAAGACAACAATTTCCAATTTCCCAAATTCTAACATGATTAGTGAAATCGGGTCGTTAGGGTCCAAAGACCAATAATCCGTAGAGCCGATTCAATCTCCCTCGAGTCGGTCATCTACCTTTGGATTCGTTCGTTAGTCTCAAAGGTGGTGGCGCCGTCGCACTCATTATTCATTTTTGGCCTCAATGCCAATCAATCATTCATGTATACACACATGTTGAGAATTCTCATTACTACCCTATGGCATGCCACTACCTTCACTAATTAGTTGCAAATAAGGGCAATTAGTTCTTTAGTGAAATCATAACAACACAACACATCCAACAACCATTTGAATCATGTTCAAAACACATTTCTTTAGCCTTTTTAACAAGAGGTGGATTAAGCTCTTAAATTCAACACTTTTCAAACTTATGTAGCTATTTCCACACTACACACATATAGAGTCTCATTTTATAGTTCCATAAGCATAAATTCGTCACTATTCGATAATCATTCATATTTGCAACACTAGCATTAATCACCAACATCCACAACTCATCATTTCATATCATGTCAACATATAACAATTATGGTGAGTATGCTTTTAACCAATTTATGCAATCACATAATAAACAAACAACACCCAATATATATAGAGCTTAAAAAGAGCTTGCTAACCTCTCCTCCGAAGACTCAAAAGCTAGCTCGCTTCCGGTTGGTGCGCTCCGTCACCAATATTGCCTATTGGCAACATACACACAATACAATCACAATAATATACTATAATATAACATCAATTAACCAATTGGTGGTATATAACTACTCTAGGGCTCTATACGAATGGTGGCTAGAAAAATTAATAACAAAACTACTCTATGGAAGCATCTATTTCATTCAATAATATCAATTGTACAATAAGGGGTGTTTGAACACCAAAACCATTAAAACACCGTTAAAGTGAGTTGTGTTCTTACCAAAAGAGATTGTGAGGTGAGTGGAGACCTTCCTAGAGGGTTGTCAAGGATTCTAGAGTGTTGGGTTGGGAGTGTATGGAGTGGGATTGTTGTTTGGGAGATGATAATGGAGGTTGTGGGTTTTACGTATAATGGTGGTGTTAAGAAGAAGATGAATAGTATTCTATCAAGAGAAGGGTTTTGATAGGGTTATTAATTGGGTTTGGCTAGAGTGTAGTTGGGTGTTTTTTTTGTTGGGTGAGCTCAAAGGTATTTGGTTTGGTGGGTTTTGGAAAATTAATGGATTTTTGCTCACTAGTTAATCTGCTGACCCACCGATTATTTTTCTGCTTCCTTCGGTTCACATCACACTTTAATAATTAAAAGTCATTTACCCATACCCGAAAATATGTTTTTGTTTGAATACCATTTGAACCCCAAATTTTCCCAAAATTACGGATTTGCCCCTAACACTTCATTTTATCAAAATCAATTTTCGAAAATGGTTTAAGTAATTCATTTTAACCTTATGCTTCCATATACTAGTTTCTAATTACCATTTTGCCCTAGAGTGAATTTTCGGATCCTTCCTACATGGAAATCCCCGGAAATTCGACCGTTGTCTAAAAGTCAACCGACTCAAAATCACAAAAACTTTTAGGCCCAAAAATCGAACGTTACAAGAATGATAACAATAGATTCAATAAGTGTCACATATATCAACATACATATAATTCATTTTTTATCTTTTATTCTTTCAATAACCTTATAGGGGTAAAACATGAATGTTAATCGATTATGTTATTTAATCACCACTATACAAGATTGCAATTCCATTTACCAATACAATGCACATATATATATATATATATATATATAAGTAAACATATATGTGTTAATTATGCCTAGGAGTAAGAGAGTTATATACCAAGTCAATAAACCAATTTTAAATATCCACGATTCCAAGATCAACTTAATAGTTTAAAAAATTCCACGCAAATCAATACACGTACACTACCATTCAATTTCCAAGAGTTATAACATTAAGTGTAATATATTACACACAAACCCATGTATACATTCAACTAGGCATTTAATTCAAGCACATGTACATCAAAATCCAATACCAATTCAATTCATTATGGTTTTATACTTAGTCCATTTAAAGGCACAAACAATAAAGATTCAACACACAATCTATAGAGGTTAAGGAATTGCAAACATACAGCATCCATTGATTCTTCTAATTAGGGGTGGGCATAAAACCCGGACCAGACTAGGACCGATCCGGACCGGTCCGCACCGGACCGAGACCGAGACCGATAAATTAAAAAAAAAGTCAAAATCTTAAAATCAATTTTGTTGCCCTAAAAATCCTTATTTCATCTCTACATCGTCAAGTTATTTTCCCCTTCTCCTTCACTTTGTTCGTTTATCTTCATCTAACCCTCGTCTACTTCACCCATTCCTCATCTATATCTCTGCTTGTCTTCTGCCACTTCGTTCACTCTTCTTCATTGGTACCCTAATTGAATTAGTTAAACTTTGTTTTGTGCGACAACGAACTAGGTGACTGAAGCTTGTGTATTATGCTTTTCTTGTATATGTTGTGATCTTTTGTGCTTTTGAAGAGATTACATTGTGGTTGATTATTTATCTTTTTTTTTTTTTGCTTTTATTTAGTTTTTAGACTATTTGTTATGTTTCTAGGTTTTAATTTTGTTGTTAATTTTTGTTTTACAGTAGAAGAATAAATCAAAATCAAGTATTAGGAAGTCATGTGCTCTCTATTGTATAAATGCTGACTTATCATTCTATTAGGTACACTTCATGGAACTTGAGGCATTTAACTGCAGAATTGATCTATTTGGAATGAATTGTTATCACTTTGATTTATTTAATAGGTTTTAGTTATCTTGTTAGTTTTTGTTTTATAGTAGAAAAATGAATTAAAATTAAGTAACAGGAGTAAGAAGTCATGTGGTCTCTATTCAATAGATACAAACTTATCATTCTACTAGGTACACACCATGGACTTGAGGCATCCAACAGTAGAACTAATCTTTTTAGAATGACTTGTTGTCACTTTGATTTATTTAATAGATTTTAGTTATTTTGTTAGGTTTTGTTTTACATTACAAGAATGAATTAAAATTAAGCAATATGAGTAAGAAGTCATGTGTTTTTTTATTTAATAGATGCAGACTTATCATTCTACATGTACACATAATGGAACTTGAGACATCCAACAGGCTGCAGAATTGATCTTTTTAGAATGAATTGTTCTCACTTTAATTTATTTGATAGGTTTCACCATGTAATTCTTCAAGTTATATAATTTGTTTCTTTCGTTTAATATTTTCAAGATATTCACATGTTCATGATGTGTTATTTTAGCTGATATTCCAGATGCAATGTATACATTGACATCATTAATTAAAAAAATTATAATCAATTAATCTTCAATCATTGAATTGATATCATGTAGTGACAGTTAACTTGTTTGTCTTTGCAAGTTTATTTTAATAGATTATAATTATAATTAATCAATTCAATTGTTATCATGCAGTAACAACTTCAACTATTGAATTTTCATTGAGAATTTTGATCGGATATGAGTTCAAGCGAATCTAAGGTACACTTTCAAAGTCTTAATTTCATTGTAATGTTGTATATTGTATAAAACATAAAATATAAGTGTTGTAGCTAAACTAAGCATGCATGTATATTCTATGTATAACAATTATATGTATTAATATAATTGTTATATATTTTACTTTATTTAAAATTATATATATATATATAATATGCTGTGCAATTTGATATTTTTTCATTCTATATAATTTTATCCTATATTTATTTAAAAAGAAAAGAACAATGTAGTTTATTTTTTGTAATTTTTTTTTGAATTCTGTTATTAAATTTGTTTATACCATTTAGTACCAATAGTAATTGAATTTTATATTTATTTGTGGTTTCATAATAGATGGGTCATGTTATTGGTCATGATGATTCTAGTAGTTATGATTCTTCTAAAGATAATAGCGATGGGGTGGGTGATAAAGTTTCAAAAGTTATGAAACTATCACAAGGTGTAAGTCCTAGGGGGTCAGCAAGGGCTGGAAGACCTCCAAAAAGTCCAAGGGGTAACCGTGGCCGTAGTGAAGAGGATGGACGAAGACACTCTAGGTGTTGGGAACATTTTACTCGTTTTAAAGAAGGTGACAAAATGAAGGCAAAATGCAAGCATTGTGGGAAGTGTTATGTATGTGATTCAAGTACTAATGGTACTAAGAATTTACTTCGCCATGTTGACAAAGGTTGTACGGTTCTACTTTATCAAAGATCTCAACAAGATCCAAATCAAAAGATTTTGGTGCAAAATAAGCAAATGACAATAGATGGGTATAGTGGGGACTTGACTACTTATGCTTTTAGTAAGGAAGAGTGTAGGAGGACATTAGCGGAGATGATCATTATAGATGAGTTACCTTTAAGGTTTTAAAAATTTTGTCATGCTATGTGCCTAATGTTTGATGTTCCATCGAGAAGAATGATTGTGAGAGATTTATACCAACTATATGTTGATGAGAAAGTCATCTTGAAAAAACAATTGAGAAAAAACAAGATGAGAATGTGTCTTACAATGGATACTTGGATATCTGTGCAAAATTTGAATTACATGGTTATGACGGGGCATTTTATTGATGATGATTGGAAGTTACAGAAGCAAATTCTTAGTTTCTCACCTATAGTCGATCATAGAGGAGAATCGATTGGGAAGACTATAGATGTGGTTTTAAGAGACTAGGGTATCAATAGATTATTCACTATTACAGTGGATAATGCTTCTGCCAACACCGATGCTGTTACTTATGTGGTTAGAGAGGTAAGCAATAGGAATCAAGTTGATGGTGTCCTTTTGAATGGAAAAATATGTGCATTTAAGATGTAGTGCACACATTCTGAACTTGATTGTGAATGAAGGTTTGGGGATATACATGACTCCGTGGTTAGCATTAAAAATGCTGTGAAGTATGTGAAGTCATCACCTCAAAGATTTGCACGATTTAAACTTTGTGTTAATGTGGAAGGGATTAAGAGTAATGGGCTTTTAGTTTTAGATATGCCAACTCGATGGAATTCTACATATTTGATTTGGAAAGTGCAATTAAATTGAGAAAAGCTTTTGATAAAATGGCCGATGAGGATGGGCATTATGTGAATTATTTTACGGAAAATGAGAATGGGCGACAAAGGATAGGGCCACCGATGAGGATAGGGCCACCGATGATGATAGATTGGGAGAATGCTATTGTGGTTAGCAAATTTCTTGAATAAGTTTTATGATATCACATTGGAATTTAGTGCATCACTAAATGTGACTTCAACTCATACTTTCGATCATGGGCAATAATTTTTGATTTGTTGACTTCATTGGAAAGTGAAAAAGACCTCATCATCTCAAGTATAGCTACTAACATAAGAGCTAAATTTGACAAATATTAGGGTAGCTTGGAAACCACCAATAATTTATTGTTAGTAACTTCCATACTTGATCCATGATGTAAACTTGCTTTTATGAAGTTTCGTTTGAAACAATTTTTTGGGATGGAGAAAGCAAATGAAATTACCTCAAAAGTTAAATTTTTGTTGGATGAGCTTTATGAGAGTTATAGATCTTTTAACCCAATATTGGATTCTATTTGTGGTGTTTCATCTTCAATGTGTGGTGGTTGCCCTTCTTCGGTTGATGTGGCAATAAGGTAATCGCAATTATGATTTGATTATGTTTGAAAATAAAAAGAAAAAAGAAGATGAAGACGTTGCAAAAAGTGAGGTAAAATTGTACTTAACGGATAAGTGTGAGTCTAGTATGAATGAAAATTTTGATTTGTTGAGTTGGTGGAAAAATTCTCACACTACATATCCTATTCTTGCAAGTATTGCCAAAGATATTTTTGCTATGCAAGTTTCTACCGTAGCTTCGGAGTCAGCATTTAGTACTAGTGGTCGAATTCTTGATCCATTTAGAAGTTCACTAAGTTCTAAAATGGTAGAGGGGTTAATTTGCTCACAAAGTTGGTTAAAGAGTAAAATTACAATGTTATGGAAGAGACTATTAAAAATCCACACGAGCATGCCTTAAAATATAAAGATGTGTATCTTCCCAACCAAGATTTGATTCAACAAATAACTGAAGGTAATTTATTTATCCATAAGTAATTATTTTACTATATGTTTTATTAATTTTATAGATTCATCTAACTTATATCTTTCTTTTTATTTATTGAACTTTGAATATATTTATATGTAGATGTTAATACTTCCTATGCTAGTGGACCACAATTATCCACTTCAATAGGCACAAGTAGCAGTTGAATGAAAGTAAGAAATTTTTATTAATATATTTTAATTTTTATTTTATAAATTATTTAATTTAATTTATTTATTTTAATAAATATTGAATGTAGGTGGTTAAATCTGGATGGCAGCAGTGGTGATGATGAAGAATGAAGTGAAAGAAAATTCAGTATTTTTTGTGGCCTCAAACTAGTTCAATTTATGTTTATTTAGGTTCTAACTTTCATAGTTGTAGGTCGATGAATTATTTATTATGTTTAATTATTTGATGATGTTAAATGATTGTTTTCTTGGCCTCTGTTTACTTTTAGTTTAGTCACTGTAGAAAAAAGACATTGCTACTGCAGGTTTATATATGTTCTTTTTAATGCTTTTTACTGTTGAAGTTTGTAGGGTTTGTTGTAATTTTCTTTTACTATTGAAGTTGGTTTGGTTTGTTGATGATTTTGGTGATTTTGAACTTAATTGTGGAGAAAAAAACAGCTTACAAGAATTCTAGTAGTTGATTTTTATAAATTTAATTGTAACTGGACCGGACCGGGATCGAGTGGACTGGACTGGGACCGGACCGATCGGTCCATTCACTTAAATCGATCCGGTCTGGTCTATTTTTCGAGCAAAATTTTTATAGTCGGTCTGGTCCGGGTCCGGTCAAACCCGAACCGGATCGGAACGTGCCCACCCTTACTTCTAATGTCACAAACATTCACAACAAACAACAAGTTTGCTGTCCATATAATCATAATCCATTTATTGATCCGTTAAAAGGGGTGAAGCACAATTTGGCTACTATCTTAGTCTACAATTACCCATCTATTAATTAGTCAATTTATTTCATTCCTACACTTTCACATCTATCAATTTCATAAGAGAACTTATTTCCTTTGGTGCAAATATGTAAGTCTCTACATGTCTCATACAATCCTATACATGCTCCTATAATTATGCAAACAATAACATAGATTCTGTAGGCGAAAAACGGGATATGAACATTTTTTCGTTAACCACAAGCTTGTACTTGCATAGGAGGATTTGAATATGACCTTATACTGCTGTTAGGACCTATACACCATCCAAATAGAATATATTATATTCAAATAACATAATAGAATTAACTATAACAACCTAAGAAAAATAACACCGAATAAAAACAATTTCGTCCAGTTTTAGAATTTACCGTTTTCTACTATAAGATCGTAGGAATTTGTGGATAGAGTCTTTATAAAATTTGTAGAAGACAGGACAATAAAGAAATTCAAACAAGATTGATGTCGTTCGGTGATCAAACAAAGGATATAAGATCATATCATTAGAGATCGTCGTCATAACAATCCTGCAGACTAGAGTTTCAGTTTTGTCCAAATTTGACCATGAAGATACAATATCTGAGAATGGTGTCTTCGTGAAAGTTTTAGGAAATTAAAAACCTCAGAAAACAATTGAAAATAGGTCATTCCATGCTCGGACGAGAAAGTTATGGCCATTTGAATTTCGATTTCAGAACTAACAGACTTTTTATCGGACATGGCTGATTCTTGACGATCTGGGCAGATTCCAGCAAGGTTTAAGGTTCAAGAGTTGTAAGGGTTTGTAGAGGGATGAAGTAGGATTCTGTAGCCTCTGAAATCACATCAATCAAACCTCTACAAAAAAAGTTACGACAATTTGAGAGTGGACAACACAGACCAAAAGTTAGGATTTTTGAGAGAAAATGAATTTAGGGTTTTTGAATGTGAAATAGAAGAGATGAAAATTTCTTATTAGAATAGGAAAAGAACACTTATATACATATTGGTAATGAAAGAAAACTTTTATTATTTCTTAAATCACGCCAAAAACATACTTTAAATTAAAAACCACTAGTTTTAAACAAAAATTCATATTTTCCAATTAAACCTATTTTAAATAAAATTTATTCAAAACAAGTTCGGATAGACCATTTCAATTCTAGGGGTTGGTATGTAATCACGACTTTTGTAGACTTTTACAGATTTTTATAGACTTTAAAAAGTGAATGATTTTTTAAGACTTTTATAAACTTTCATAGACTTTATAAATCTAGCAATGACTTCCATAGACTTCTAAAATATACTTTTCATGATTTTTGTAGACTTTGATGGATTTTTATAAATGATTTTTAAAAAATTTTATTTTATTTTTTTGTGTATTAAGAACAAGAAGTATTTTTTTAACAATAATCTTACTAAAGGTTCCATTACTATCACGTCATCTACGATTGGTAGTGTTCCTATGTTCTAATAAGTTCTAATATCTATATTTTATATTTTTTCCTCTCATTTTATTTTCTTTTAATTTTTGTGTATATTTTTTCACTATATAAATTTACAGAGAAATTATTATTATGTTTATACTTTCTTACCCAATCTTTAATTATTTGTTAAATGTAATTGATAGAATGAGACAATCTATTTTTTTAAAATATAAATATATGATAGAAATAAAATCATTGTTTCAATAAAACAAATAATATAACACTTGATAAAAGTGAACAAAAAAATATTATAAAAAACTACCTATATAAAAAAAAAACTACCTAATAGATGATTTCAAAATATTTCACAATTATAATTAAAGTAAAAAAAATAAAAGAATAACTAATGAGGTTTAAATTGAGTTTTTACTCATTAATATTTTAAAGTCTTCAAAAATCATTCAAAGTTTGTGAGGAAATTATGAGACAATTTTTTAACTTTAAATTTCCTTAATTGGTTAAAAAAGTCTATAAAAGTTTTTCAAGTTTAAAAGCCTTCAAAAGTCAGGAAAATTACATTACCCCAAAACTTTTATAGACTCAATAAAAGTCATGATTAGATACCTCAAAACTTTTGAAGACTTTTTAAAAGTCTAGAAAAGTCATGATTAGATACCTCATGACTTTTGAAGACATTTTAAAAGTCTATAAAAGTCATGATTAGTTACCCCATGACTTTTAAAGAGTTTTGAAAAGTCATGATTAGATACCTGCATATTTTATAGATTTTAAATGATATTTAAAATCTATGAAAGCTATCAAGAGTCATGATTAGATACACCCATGTTAGACTTCTAAATTCTGGTTTTCAAATTACAATTTTACCCTCCGGACATAATTTTCAAAAGTAACCAATTTAATTCAATTAAGACTTTTGCTTTTTCACTCAAAGAATTTTCAAAAATTCACACAACTCTAAAAATGATATTTTTAGTTTCAAGATCATATAGGTCAAATACAAATAATTAAATAAGTGATTTTAAAATGGTTCAACGTTTAAGTTGGGTTTGGGGACGTTACAGGAGATTATTTCTCTTTGAGCTTAATTCAACCGTATGTGCAAGCTGGGTTTCTACTTTTAGATTCTTCGGGCATCAGATACCTCCATTTCTCTTCTCCAAGTTAGACAACAAGCTACTATCACTTCATAATTGTGAATTGTTAGTCCTTTTTTTTTTTTTTCAGTCTCTCAGAACTTTTATGTAGAATAAATACTTTTTTAGGATCTTAAGATTTCTTGTGAGTCAAAGGTTATATCTAATGAGTTAAACTTAATTCAACCCATTTTTATAGTGTAATGATACATATATCACTTAATCATTGGGTTTATCTTTTCAGTTTAATCGGAGTATTTAGTTAATTTAATTATTGAGATTTGATAGTGTTAAGACACTTTCGTGGAGACAAAGTAAATGCAATTGAGCAAAACTCAGAATATATGCATGATTGTTAGTTCATGCGAAATACCATTTGAATTCTCATTTCATATCAGGAAGTCGAGGTTGATTTAACCCGATATCACCATTGAACTTCATTATTTCGCTCTGAAGTATTATATTTCGACCTTTCTTGGGAGGTTTAAGCCAGAGGCTCAATTGAGTTTTATTGCTAATTTACCCAACCCACTATAAAAGTAAGATGTAACATGTTATTTTAAGGCCTTTTCTTCTTCTCTTCTCCTCTTATTTCTTTCTTCTTCTTCTTTTTTATTTTATTTTATTTTATTAATAGTATTATTATTATTTTTTAACTTTAGACTAAATAACACTTAATTTAAATGCTAAATGAAAAAAGTCTTAATTCAATTCAAATATCTATCAATTAATTATTTTTTTTTATATTTGATCTATCTTAAAATAATTCATTTATTTATAATTTTACTATTTTATCCTTAAAATATATAGTATTTATAATAATTTTATATACTATATTCATTCATGATTTTTTTTTAAAATATATATATTACTTTATGGATATTTTATAGTATAAAATTTTAAAATTAAAATATATAGTAAATGTGATAAAAAAGTATTTATTCTACATAAAATTCTTTTTTTTTAATTTTACCAATAATTATTCATAATAAATATTTTAAATAAAATTAAAAAATTTATAAAAATGGTAGCAAATCATTACACTATAGTATTTTCAATTATTTTAAATGTAAAATAAATATTTAATTGCCTACATAATAATAGTTGAGTTGACTATATTTAATTACTACATACACAGAAAACAAGATAAATATTTATTACCTACACTTGTCTTTTTGAGGGAAAAATTAAATTTTATAAAATGAATAAAAAAAAATGAAGAGTATTTAAGAAAATATAATGAGAGCAATTATTATTTTTATTGAAATTTGCAATGACATATGTAATAAATCCTTATATTTACAATTAGTGTATTAGTGTATGTTTAACACGGGATGCTTGAGTTAATTGTTGAAGTATCGATTACCTATTAACTGTTAAATTAAATGCTAAAATAGTGATTTGGCATGAATGTTTCACAATAAAAATTAGATTTTAAGTAGTTGTTGGATGTAAAATTACGCAAACAATACAAATATATTATTTTTTACATTATAATGTAATGTATTTATTTTTTAGTATTAATATTCATAACAATTTTTTCTTTTGGAATTTTTAATTTAAAACTAACACTCTTTTAATTATTAACTAATTAAAAAAAATAAAATATCAACTAACTAAAAAAATTATTTAAAATTTTTTAATCATAATTAATAAATAAAAATATTATTGATATTAATCTAATTTAGTACAAATACAAGCTTTTAATATTATAAAGGGTATTTTAATAATACTCATAAATTGATAAGGGTAAAATAGAAGCTTTTTGATTAGCGATTCGTGGAAAGCTACTTAAAATAGCATTCTGAAAATCGCTAATTAAAAATATAATCGCTAATAAAAAAAATTCTCCCAAATGATTAAATTGTGAAATCACTCATGAAAAATCTAATTGTTACTCCAAAATCTACCTAGCAAACACACACTTAGTGACAAAATTTACAATTATGAATAGAAATCTATTAAAAAGAAAAATCAATTCACATAATGATTTAAAGGACACAATATTTGAGAACATTTATGAAAATTCAATTATAAAATAATGGAATTCAGTGATTTCCATTCAGATTTCATCTTAAAAATATATCTGACCTATTCAAATGCAATTCACACAAAATTCAAACTTTTTTTTTAAAAAAATAAATACTTTAAAATCATTAAATTTAAATATTACGCATTGAGACTTAAGTCGGAAAAATACAAACAGCCTCAAATTAATTTGAAATTTTATGCTTTCATTTGTTATTACAATATTTATTAATAATTAAGTATTAAATTTGAAAAAAAAATATTCATATCAAATTATAATTATTTTATTTTATTTTATATGTTTTATATTTAATAAATATTATTTCTTTGCTTATTCAAATGTTATAAAAGAAATGAGAAGTGTAGTGATTCGGAACTATAGTTTATCCGGACTGAATGGACCGGATGGTTCAGGGCTATTTTGAGACCGATTCCTGATGTAAGGGATATCCTGCAAAAAAGTAAGAAACGTCCAAGCGGACCTTGGGACACCGGTGTGGTGTCTGCCGTAGACACTCCGACGCTCAAGTTAGCTTTGAACTGAGAATAAATAAAGAACTAGATAAATGAAAGAAAGGGTTAACTTCCTGTGTTCAATGATTCCTGTCGGAAGGATAGCCTCGGAAGGATGTTGACAGACCCTTGAGTGAGCTCTGGGCTCAATTGATTATGATCGACAAAGTGACCTGAGTCACCTGATGTTCGCCGGAACGTGATCGGAGGTAATAGTAGCTTGAATGACAATTTCGGCAGAGTTTCGGTAAGTAATAGTGTGTCCCTCTTGTGAGGTTTAAATCCTCTATTTATAGAGGCTTGGGAGGCTGTTGTTTGATCCTAGCGAGATTCACGCGGAACGATCTCCGCAGAATCCGGGATCTCATCAACAGCCTGGGCCTAGGCCTTCGGAAGGAATGGATCGCCTCGGAATTATTGGGCCCGGACCTTCGGAACTATTGGGTCTGAGCCTCTCAGAATTAGCAGGCCTGGGCTCTGATTCCGAACCGGGCTTGGATTTTCAACCCACTACAAGAAGAGAGACAAAATGATTGAAGAATTGGTTGCCACAGCTCATAATCCATTGATAAGTTATAAATTAATTCCTAGTAATAATAAATAAATAAAAATAATTTTTTTTTAAAAAAAATATCTATAAGATTTCATTTTCAAAAAACATATATGAAAATTTTGTTAAATAGTTATAATTTTATAAATAAAATAATATAAAATATTTATCATAAATATTAAATTATGAAATAATATTTGAACTTTGTTAGTTTTAATAAATATATATATTTTCTATTTTTATAGATAAAAGTATTTATTTATTTATTTTTAAGTAGAATGTGGTATAATAATAATAGTAATAATAATGCAAATAATATGATATAAAGTAAAGAGTAATTTAAATGATAAAAATAATATTGTTTTTTCTTAATTTTGAAAATTCCTCCAAAACTTTATGAAATAAAAAGGAAAACATCTCAAACCTGGTGAGGTGAAATAGAAATTGTTCCCAGGGATAAATTCTCAAATAGTACTCCTTTTGTACAAATTCTTAATTTTATTTAAATGCAGAAAGACCTATTCCTATATCAATCAGTACATATAGATCAAAAGCTTCCCTGTATTAATACATTGATCTCACTCAATGTAAGATTGAATCTGTCCAAGGCATCACATTAAGAGCTTCCCTGTATTAATTTCCCATGTTTCATTTTTCTGCAAGAGCCATAAGAACAAACTGGTATACATAAATAAGAATTGCAAAACTAAAATTTGATTTTAAAATGTCCTAATGAGCTTTGAATTCATTCTTGTATAATAAACGAAAATGGAAAATTGGTCAGCTTCTTCCTTCTATTGGAATTGGCCATAAATCTCCATTTTCAGCTGTAAAAAGACTTCACCCTGATGTAGTCTCAAAATCCATTATATAATTCAATTGTAATGTTTAACTTCTTGTATATAACTACAACCAAAAAAATATTCAGTAGCATTGTTAACACACACAGCTACATGCCATACTGGGACCAGTTCTGTGACTGGACAAAAACAAGTTCGAATTCCAAGTACATATGAGAAAATTGAATCCAATTACCAAATCTATGGATGATAAATAAATAAATAAATAAAAGCCAGAAGCAATTCCAAAATGTCAATATGACAATAATCTAATTGCTCTCGGTAAAGTGGAAATTTTTATTTGTTCATTTTTAAATACGACAACCGAATCTTGATAAGATTGAGTATTAATGGAAACATATTTATACAAACTACTTTTAACATAAAACATACTAAATTAAAAATTTTAGTTTGAAAGGTCAAAATAAACTACCCCAAGGTGAATCCCATGTTGGCTATTGTATGCAAAACAAACGAAGGAAGTTCAAGCAATAGGAATATTCTTACTTTTCTTACTCCGTGTCATGATTGAATGAGTAACATCATCCGGCATAATATTTCTTTCTATCATCCTCTGAAACAATTCTTCAACTTCTGTTCTCTTTCCCATTCGTAACAATCCTTGCATAAGTGTATTATAGGTGACTGCATCCGGTTCTGGTGTACAATCTTCTCCCTCCAAAATACTTAGCATATTTTTTGCCTCTTCCAGCCGGACCTCTTCACAAAGGCCATTGATGATAGTGTTATATGAAATAACATCCAGTGCCATACCTTCTTGCCATCCATGACTAAGCATCTTACAAGCATTATCAATATGCCCAATTTTACAAAGGCCATGGATGATGCAATTGAAGCTTACTATGTTAAGATGATAACAACCCTTTATTAACACAGTTAACACTTCCATAGCCTTAGTCCCACAGTTGTTGTTGCAAAAGCCATCAAATAGAATATTATATGTGTTTTGATTGGGCATAACACCGTTAAGTTGCATTGCACCAAATAATTCTTTTGCTTTTTGAACCCTTCCGGCTTGAAAATGAGAAACTAAAAAGGTGCTATAAGTAGCAACATCGGGCATAATACCTTTGGAAATCATTTCTGTGTAAAGACCCACGGCTTCTTCTAATTTATCATTTTTGCAATACCCATTTATCATAATATTATAGCTGTAAACATTAAGTCTACACCCTTTATTGACCATTGAGATAAATAGCTCCCTTGCATCTTTCATTCTACCCACCAAGCAAAAACCATGTAGCAATATGTTGTATGTTTGTGTGTCAGGATTGATACCTTTTTCAATCATTAATCCTAACAGTTCCATTGCTTTAACTACATCCTCACACTTGCAAAGATAGTTCAAAATAACATTATATGTTACCACATTCGGAGCACAGCCCTGTTTCTCCATAATAGTAAGCAAATTAAAAGCATCTTCCCCCAGCCCTTCCTCACATAGTGCATCGATAATGCTATTATAAGTAAAAACATTTGGTTGCAAACCCTTTTCAATCATTAATTCTAGCAACTCTAATGCTTCATCTATCTTCCCAACCTTGCCAAGCCTGTCGACAATCACATTAAATGTCACTACATTAGGCTGCATCTTGTGATTTATTATCTTGGCAATAAAAGTTTTAGCATCATCCCACTTGTCCCAGGAACAAAGCCCATGAATTAGGGAAGTGTAAGTGAATATATCTGGCTTAATTCCTGAATCCAACATGATTATAAACATATCTTTTGCCTGGTTAATATACCCGGCCTTGCAAAGACCATCAATCACGATGTTGTGACTAATAACATCAGGACTACAACCAAACTCTTTCATAATCCGAAACAAACTAGTGGCCTGATTTATTCTAAAATCCCTACATAGTCCTTTAATCAAAGTACTAAAAGTGACCACGTCTGGATTAAAACCACATCTAAAAATCCTTCCTAAGACCACGAAACCAGAAATGCTTCTGCCCACGTTACAAAGACAATTTAGCAAAATGTTTAAGATAATGAGATTGGGTGGACATCTAGTATTGTTCAACTTCAGAATGAGAGAAATGACATGATGATAATGTTTGTTTTTGATGAGAGCATTAAACAGAAGAATAAATGAAGACATAGGAGGAGGGGTTTTCATACTCAGCAAGCGGTTAAAATGGAAATGAGCGTCCTCCAGAGAGATGTTGCCTGATTTGCACTTGTCTTTGAGGGATTTCTGGACGTCGGCCTCAGAGAGAAGAGATTTAATAGTGGAAATAGGGTGGGTGGATTCAGAAGAGGAAGAACGCAGAGCTCTAAGAGCAGGAGGAAACACAGAACAAGAAGAAGAATAATAAAGACGAAGCAATGCTCTGGAACTGGAAGCCATGGAAAACAGCTCGCTCTGATTTGGGGCTGATGAATGAATGAAATTGTTAAATTGTTAACAATGAAGTGTGGGAAATAAAAATGGGAATTAAAAATCGGGAACTTCACACTTTTTGCGTGTTTGGAATTCATGAATAAAGTGCATTAATTAATTATTTAAGTCACCGCATCCTCTTTGCGGCACTATCAATCATCGGATTGAGTTTTAAAAATACGTAAAATTAAATCGTATTATTATTAGTAATTTTTTTTTAGTTTTATACTAACTTAAAAATTTTGGATTTTTTAAATAGAAATTTGGAATTTAGTTCTTTATAATTTCTATTTTAGTTTATAAGATTTAAAAAGTTGTATAAACAAGTTTGTCCCCAAATTTTTTAAAATTAAACTTTCTTTTACATATATTTTAAAATATGTTAAAAGAATCCGAACGTTCATCTATTACTCAAAAAATTAAACAAGATCTTGTTGAACTAACAAGAATATTCAAAAGTAATTTTGATAAAAAAGATATAAATATTTTTTTATAAAGAAAATTTAATAATACATCAGACTATAATTAATAATCAAATTAAAATTATAACTGTCATTGACACCGTAACCCTTCTAATTAACGAGATTAATTTCAAATTAACATCTCCTGAACTAGAAAAATAGTTGTCATCAACTGTCATTTCTCCTAAGTATCTTCAAAATCTCTTTAATTAAGATCTTGAGTTTGAACCCATTGAAATAGGTCTTCATTTCAGTATAGGCTTCCTAAAAAGGAATGAATATTGAACATGAATTCTCTAATCTTCGTAACATGATTGAGTCATTAGCTCAATTATCTTTAACTGATCAACCTCCTATTAGGAAGGAAATCAACCATGCTATTAGAGAAGTTGAAAATGAAGAATTCATCTATATGCATGATTCGGATAATGATATTGCTAATCCAGTTGACGTTATGGATGAAGAAATAAGTCGCAAAACTCATGCTAGCCCCTCTGGTGTTAAGAATGAGTTTGGTAAAGAAATTCTAGATTACAAATCTGACCGTCGGCATGACCGCCAACGGAAAGAACAAGAACTGGATAATGAAGCATTTAAAAAAGGTTATATACGCCAAAATGAGGTCTGGAAAAAATTCCTGAAGCATATAAAAGTAAAAAGACACAAAAAGATTCAACATTTTTAAATCTTGATTGTGAGTCTGATGAAAAGAAGCTTTTAAGACTTGGGCTAATAGAATGATGTTAGAAGCTGATCTTAATGCCAAAGTAAGAACCTTTAGAGCTGACAACATATTTAATTGGATAGATCTCCAAACAACTGGAACTGTCCAAAACTTCCTTAATAGGATTAAAAATAATGATTTAATTTACAAACTTAATAAAGTTGGCAACACGTCAACACAAGCAGCAATGCTCATAAACTTGATAAGTCTTGAGTTCTTCGGTGAAAATCACTCAATGATGCATGGTACTACAGTTGATAAGCAGCATAAAGAGGTTGAATATCATCTGGATAACATGTCAATCTATGATCTTTGCAAACTTAAACCATATACATGTGAGTTTAAAAGATATTATTATAACTTGGCAACTAAGAGTCAACATTATGTAATTGCTTACATGATAAAACTCCCGTACCCACATAACATAAGAGCTGGAGAAAAATATGAATATCAAAATCAACACTCACTTGGTGCAGCTTTTCGCGCCATTGAGCAAGTAATTATTGAAAAATTTCAAGAAACATATGCTATAAAGCAAGCTAAGTCATATATTCCTTTTTGTTTCGACGAAAAGGAATATGTTCCATAACACTATGGTTGTAAGAAATTTTCTAAAAGTTTTTCGAAAAAGAGAAAGTTTCCTAAAAGAAAATTTGGTAAATTTTACAATAAGTCTTCCAAAAAAGATTGGAAAAACAGAAATTTCTTCAGAAAGAAACAAAAATTCTCAGAACTTAGTTCTAGAAATAAAGTCTGTCCTAAGGGTAAATCTAAGTAAGAATGTAAGCTTCTGTGAGCTTGCTTTTTCCACGTAGTTTGTAAGGTGTACTTGGTGAGGCTTGATTTGGATAAGTTGAACACTCCCTATCATGCAAATAATCATTATTAAATCTTTAAATAAAAATATATATTTAAAACAACTTGGTGTTATAAAAATCGATATAATTTACCTGATTGGGAATTGAGTTCCCTAAATGGATTATCCCACAATGTGCTCGATGATATTTGGTCTTGATTACCATTTACTATTATATATGGTATTCAATAAGTAGTTATCTAGAATTGAAAATAAATAAAAATTCATATTAAAAAGAATAATCATAAGTAAATAAATTTGAGAAAGTAATTATAGTCCTAAAAAGCTTTCAATTCAAAAAATTTTTTTTAAAAAATCATTAGCTTTCAAACTCCAAAAAATAAATCAAAAAAATTTATTTACCTGGTGGGTGTTTTTTTTTCCGCAGCGGTTGGATCTTGGGGTAGCTTCTAAAAAATAATTTATACAAAACAAAAAATATAATTGTAAATAATGGAACTATACAAAAATTTATAATCGTTTAAAATGTTATAGTAATAACATAGTATTTTTTTATTTGATGAAATAATGATACTACATTTAATTTTTCATTCTACTATTAGGAAATGATGTATTATTTGTAACACTGATCTCACTTTTTGATATAAATTTATTTGAGTTTTTCGTTGAGTTGTAATCAACTTTCTCTCCAATCTTTTGAATCTTGATTTTGGATGAGATAACTTATTTAAAACTTCCAAATTGTTAGCGTATTTCAAATCTTCTCCGCCTAAATGCTAATGTTCTTTTGTATTTTCTTAAATAGTAATATTGAAGATGCAAAAGCTTCGATTCTAGTAACAAATCTTTAAAGTTTGAGGAATCTCTGATTGTGCCCAATATGGATTCCATTTCTACCTGCAGAAATAATAATAATAATAATAATAATAATAATAATTATGATTGATTCACAATAGCACAGTATATATATCGTCAAAAGTCATCAATTGAACCCAATAACTAGCATTTTTTAAAATTGTTTACCAACTTTTATTTGTAGTAGCGCATCTCTACATTTCATAGAGAATGTTAAATTTTGAAATTTCTCATAAAAATATTTTCTTTGTTTGATAGATAATTTAACTAAAAACACTATTATTAGTGTTTTGTAAAAAATACTAAAAAGAATTATGATAATGTAGAACATTTCTTTAAAATCCCATCCAAGAAGGAGACTTGAGCAGTCCATAAAGTAATCTCTCTGCTAACCTCAATATCTTTATTGACTCAACTCTCAGGCACTAAAGTTATTTCTTCAGTAGTTGCTTTATGAGTTGCTCCTGACCCTACTACTCTCTATGTGGTAGATGTTGGTTTGTCTATAACTAAGGCATAAAATGTAAGTAGTGTCGATGGCTGTAGTGTCGATCTCCGCATCCACAGAGTTAGAGTTAGAATCTACTAAAATGCTCCTATCCTTTTCAGCTAGAGTGGCAAGCTCATTTTCTTTAGTAGTAAGCTGCTCACTATCTTCTATTATCTTCTCTACAGCAGCCTCCAATGTTGGTCCAATTGATCCCCCTACATATGCCTCATATTGGCTTCATCAGCAGCTTCATCCTCATTAAATAAATCACCTATAGCTACTGCATTTGCCAAATCTTTTAGACTAGGTAGGCTATCTTGTAATCCTTCATGGTGAAACAAGGGTTGTAGAAGGTACCCCCTCTGATAGAGTCTGGAATAGGGTATTCACCTATTTATAGGCCCACTGAAGCGTGCAAACCCTATTTCTGGTTTGTCCTTCATGTCCTTGTTAGCCTGCAACATCTTAATGAATTCTTCTGGATCATACATTTGATCCAAGAATTGTGAAAGCCTCTCATCTACCCTTCTATATACATGCTCCTGAATCATTCATTCAAAATAATCCCTATCACCATGCATCCATTCAAAGATTGATTTCTAACCAGCTTTGTATATAGTAATTGTCACAAAGGCTTGGTCTTCATCCTCGACTTCATCTTGTACATGAGGTAGTTGTTGAGTCTTTTGAGCTACTAGAGCAATAGGAGATTGCTCTATCTTCTTTGGAATGCCCTTCTTGGCTTCCATGGTAGCTTTGATCTCCTTAATCTTCTCTACTGCTTCAGCACGAGGAGTCTTTCTTCCACCTCTACTTTCCCATATCTTCAACTCTAATTCCCTAGTATGAGGCTTTGAGGGCTTAAGCATCTGGTCTCTCTTCTTTTTCTTAACCCCAAAAATTTCCAATAAACTAGTGATTAATGAGAAGAAGTAGATGGTATGTTGCCTACATGTTGTGCTCCTCATATAGGCAATCCTCTTATGCAGCTCAAAAAGTATAAGCTCACTAATGTTGATATATATTCCATTCGTAAAATAGTATAGGAACTTCTTCTCATCTGAAGTAAATCTACTCCCTTTGCACCTAGGCATGATGTTGTCTCTAATCAAAGTGAGACACAAAGCACCGGCAATATCCAACTCACTTTCCAGAACATCCTCTCCATCATTAGTAGAAATCGGATACCTTTTCATGCTTCGGATTCCTTTGGTGTAAGATCCTTAGGTCTCATTCCTCTGTCTTCATTAATGTGGTAGTCCATACACCCATAGTGGTCGTTGATCCTTTTGGCAGTGATCATGAATGGAACCCCTTTGAATTCAAATGGGGTGACCATATCTTCTAGAGCTTCTGTGTAAAACTCCTCCTCAATGGTGCTATTGACTGGCCTTGGTTTTGCCACCAACCCTTTCCACTGTAGCTCCCAAAGTAAGATCCTGAAGTGTTTGTCTTCAAAATCCTTGGTCTTCATTCCCCGTTTTGGCCAAAACTAAATATTATCCTTCTGTAAAGGACTCTTGGCGTTAATAATCTCCTTTTTCTTCTCTTTTACCACAACATTGGAAGACCTCTCATTAATTTTCTTCCCCTTATCAGTAGTTGGTGTAGAAGGGGTTCTTGGAGATTTCTATTTCTTCCCCTTATCAGCATTTGGGGAAGAAGGGAGTCTAACCCATAATCTAGGAGTTTTCTCTACTGGTTTTTTAATCATAATGGAAGTCCTTGACTTTTGGGCTTCTTAGATGGGCTGGAGGGTTGAAGGATTCTTTCTTTTTACCATTGTAATCCTGCAATAAATTCAAACAACTATGAGTAGTAGTTAAACACTAAATTATCTCATGAATTATCAAATTCAATTGCAAACAACTAGCAACACGTAAAAAAATATCTAAAATCCAATAGCAAAAAAATACTACGTAATTGTATCCAATCATGACATATATTTAAAACACCAAGGGTCTTTTTCATTCATATCTAAACCAGCAACACCATCTACTTAATCCTTAAATTGAATGAATTATCAAGGTAATAACATAGCAATGGTTATAACTTGTTCAAAAACAGAAAGTTTAATAATCCAGACAGGCAACAGTTACATTATCGCAAACCCATTCACTAATTGTTCACAAAATTGACATTGTACTTGTATAACCATGGCTAAGCACAAAGTAAAAAAAAAAACTCATTAATCAAACCCTAGATAACAATGTAAACCCTAATTTTATCGCAAATGTCCAAATCTTAAAATGAACCAGATTATACTTCAGCAGTAAATAGAAGCTGCATAGACTAAGTCAATAGTTCGAAAATATACCTTGAATGCGTAGAACAAAGAAGAATGTGCAAAGATTTAACTGAGAATGGAATTTGATTTCTCATCAGAGTGAGTTCAGAGAGTTAAGGCACGAATAAGTGTAACTGTTTGATTTTGTTTTGTTTAGTTTGAAAAAGTGAAAACAGGTAATGATTGAAAAGTAAAGGAAGAGGTATCCATTTGGATTTTGATTTGGATTTTACTGACAAGTAAAATAACACAAAGAAAGCAGAAATCCTATCCATGTCTAATTGTAGTTTTAAAGATATCATCTCCACAGGACTTGTTTTGCTTAGAAAGAAATGATACGATTGAGATCTAGATTGAATTGTAAAAAGAATTGATCAGCTACAGAATTGAAAAGCTCATAAGATGTAATAAGAATTGTAGACACTTTTGACAATCATAACCATAGTATGGAAGTTTTGCATTCTATTTTCAATTATCTAACGCATAATCAGATTGAAGTACAAATCTCTACTCCTAAAATCAAATTTGATTACACAATTCAACTTAAAATCCCAGATTCACAACCTAGATCATCATCAATGATCTGTTAAAGATCTCTCAATTCAGTTAACAAATATCAACTAAAAGGTTCCATATATCTCTATACTATAACTCAACTAACTGATCAAGCACAATCTGTAGAAAATTTGATTTATTATCTATCTCTAGTACAATGATCCTCTGTTGTTAGATCTAATACCGAATTGCCATCTCTGGACTAAATCAAGCATTACAATAACAAAATTACTTAGTTCTCGTCCTCGCAATTCAATATGTTCATGAAAATTAAGCAAATCTGGCTATAAATGAACACAAATCATACAATAAAAAATTGATATAGAACAAATCTGAGTAAATCAAAAGAGCTATTAGCTAAGCATAATTACTTTCCATATGCAGTACAGTTCATAGACATCTTCATCATGCTCATAAGACCTAAATCTTACCAAGGAAGTTAGAAGTTGAACTTTGTCACTATTTTCACTTCTTCACTTCAAGCTAAATCTCTGAGATCAAAGAGAAATAGAGCACAAAAACTTCTATGAGAAACTTCTCACAACGAGATCTAATATGAAAGAACAGAAGTTTCTAGAAAATATTTAAAAATTATCAAAAGAATCTAATTGCCTCGACTAAGTTCTTATTTACAGAATTTCTCATTGGCAATTTTGAAATTAAAATAAGAAAGAAACACAAATTGGCAAAGTATAAAAGATATCTCATTTATGTCGTCTGTTCCTTCGCCTGAACTTAAACGACATTCTTCAATTCCGCTATCTTGTTCGCTAGAATACCAGCTTCCTAGGCGAAATGTCTTTGACCATTGTCTTTCATATCGCCAACCAACTAGACGATTAAACTTCTTCTAGCCATATTTATATCATCCCAACAAAAGTCTTTGGCGAGACAGGTTGAAAATCACCACCACGCATACTTTTTCCTTAGGCAAAACTCAACCTTTTAACCTTAATTTGTTGCCTGTGTTTAAGCAACATTTCTTTTCGTTACCTGAGGTTTTCGCCTGAATTGGCGACATGGGGTAGGTGATGAACAACTATGTTGCCTTCTGCATCTTTTCTTTTAGGCAACTTCTATTTAATGTGCTTTTTCTTTTCGCCATCTTCATTAACCGTGTAGGCGATATCCATAGGCGACGCAATGCTCTCTTGAATTATTTCGCCATGATCTTGGACTTGAACGAAATTCCATTTGATCCTTTATTTTTCTAAATTTTGCTCTTTTCTTCTTCTTTTCTAACTCTTTTCATCCAAGTCTCTGTCTCAGTAAAATAGTCTAGAATTACTAGAAATCCATCCAATATTTCAACACTTAAGCTCAATTTCTACTCATTGATACTCATAAAATATACCAAAATATATGTAAATTCTAGACTTATCAGGTTTTCGCCACATCAGCAAAGTGAAAGGCTATGACAGATGGTGAAAAAATTAATTCAAAGGTTTTGTCGTAGAACTTCGCTTCAAATATTGTCACGTAAGAGAAAAATGAGGCGATAAAAGAAGGTGATGATTTTCAAATTCATAAATGTCGCCTGTAGGAGAGGTGATAAGCACCAAAATTTGTGGTGAAAGAACCACTATCACCTGATTGAATTCAAAAATTAGGTGACAAAATGTGGCGATAATGTCTCTTTTATAATGATATCACCTCAAAGTTTCTTTTAAAAAGGCGTAACAACTTAGCAATGCCAATACTATCGCCTGTGTCTACTTCTTTGTGAGGCGAAAAGTTAGGCGATAGATTGGTGTTGTTTGTTCAGGAATGTACCTGGATGGTGATATCATAGTGGCGAAAATCAACGTATTTCCAGCTTAAGTTCTACATGAAGCACTGATCTAGGCGATGATATTGTTGTCACCTATTCGATTTTTTCAATCTTGGCGATACTAGTAGGCGAAGAGTAACGTATCGTCGTCTCCATGCTTTGTATTCAGGCACTGATCTAGGCAATGATTTCAACATCGCCTTTAATTTTTCCTGATTTGGAGACACTTCCGACAATAAATTTTGTTGATCACCATCTTTAATCAACATTTCTGGTGAAACTTCAAAAATTGTCTAGCTCTTTCGCCTAATGTTCCCTTTCTTTGAGTTCTTCTTTTCTTTAATCACATTACAATTAAATTAGAAAAATTGATTTTTATTAGAAATATACACAATTAATCAATTAAGCACATCAAACTAAGATATTTAACTGTGTATGGAGATTGCTTTGTTTAGAGTCATTAGCATCGACCGTGGTAAGTTCTAGTTCAAAAGTTTCCCATCCTTTTTACAGGATCAAAGATGTATAACACTTCTCTTGTCTTGTAGATGTCTCCTCTAAAATAATGCTTTAGTCTTTAATCATTTACCACAAATGAGTAAGTATACTTGTTATCAAAAAGTTCCACATCTCCATTGGGAGACACACTCTTTATTCTAAATGGTCCAGACCATCTAGATTTTAGTTTACCTGGAAACAAATTGATTTTTGTGTTATAAAGAAGCACATATTGTCCAAGTTTGAATTCCCTCTTGAAAATTTTCTTATCATGGTAATATTTCATCTTTTGCTTGTACATCTCATAGTTTTCATAAGCCTCGAGACGACATTCATCCATCTCATTGTAACGGGAAAACCCCCACCCTAGTAGAACCATGGAAAATAGTCCGACGCCACACAACAAATGTATAAAAGCTAACAATTATATAATCAAAACCCAAGTAACTCAATTCAGCAATAAATCCCAATAGTACCAGTCATATAGTCCAAAAATCCCAAACGAACATAATAATACCAATGTTTAGCAAGTATAAAAATAAGTCCTACGATAGAGTTCCAAAATAGTCCAATACAAAGGTCTAGAAATAAAGTAACAAAAATATATGAAAGTGCTGATAATGCATGACGTGATCTAGGTATGAGATAATGCCTAAACAATCGGACTATCTACATTCAACCTGGGGTTTTATTCCCAGATTACAGAATAGGAAGAGAATAAAGGAAACGTTAGACTATTAATTAGTCTAAGTTTGCACTCACGTTCCCAAACATACACATACAGGATGTCCTAGACTCGACTCTTATAATGGGAGCACACAATGCAAAGCTCTACAAACTCTCTAGAGTCCACTATATCAGACAACATACCAAACATCCTATTAATCAACAGTTTATTTATTTCTTTTATTAGCTAGATCTCAATAGTCCATTTAATACATTTCTATACGTTCCATTATCATACTAAAATAGGCTTCTAAAGTTCGCAGGTTAAGGTCCTATTAATTTATAAGGCGCTAGGATTACGTCTTCGTGGGTTCCGCTAAATTTTTGTTTGTCCATTTTAGCCATTAAAACCTAAACTAAATTTTAGTTATTAAGTCCCTATATAGTTTCGGTTCAGAAATTTTATATTCGGCTAAATTAGTCTAGTTATCCGGTTTGTCCATTTTAGTCATTAAAACACATCCCGACAGCATCCAGATTGTGACCAGTTCATTAATTCCAATTCATACAAAACAAAACAGCGTTAATCCAGCCGTTTAACAGTCCAATTGACACTACAAAACAGCCAGCAACACCAAGATAACACAGTTTTAACATTAAAGTTTAAGAATATTGCCCAAGTAGCTTATCAGCGGAAAACAGAATATAACAGTACAGTACCAGTATTGGCCGAAGCCCAGTATCAGTAATTCAGTAAGGCCAAAGCCGATAAGTTCAGTTTCACTAATGGCACTTCAAGCGATAAAAACAGTGTGAGGATCCTCTATTCCTAGACATGACATAGATTCCACCTAAAGCTTTCCTAGGGCAATTATTCCGGCTATTTACAACGTTTAACATTCCAATAATCGAGTTTAGTGATTAATTCGTATTAAAAGTACACACAAAACTCACAGTCGGGCATATATAATAGTAGGCTTATTTTCAGGTAAGTAGACAACATGAAATCCGACTCATGCAACACCCATAAAATAGTACATTAAAAAATATATCAGACTAAAAATGAACTACTAACCAACAGTGGCAGAATCAACAGCAATGCAAAAAGCAGAAGACTACTCCTCAGCTCGAGTAGTTCTTTTCTTTTGACCCTCTACAAAATGATACCAGAAATGTTATTCACAAAATACGGAGTTCCAACTGAATTTGAACCCAACAGAACTTAACCCTAACTAAATCGGACAACCTTTAAAACCTACAAACCGATTCTACAGAGCGACGAGACTTACCAAATGACTCAGACCGTAGAGCCACCGCAACCCGCAATGCCTACCAAACAGAACCCAACCGAAAAAACCCAACTGACAGATTCTCGAGATCAGTAAAATAAACCAAAAAATTCGAGAATAAAGCAGAACAAATTTACCGGAATTCAAGACCTAAAATGAAACCCGAATGGAACCTTAACGGAACATAGAATAGTAGAGGGAGAACCTATATGTAGATTGCAGAATACCGACGTTAGAATACAAAAAGAATTATACTAATGGAATAGAAGCTGACCGAACTTACCGGAATGAGACTATGGCGGGGCTCAAACGGACGCTCACTTTAGCTCTCAACATTTTCTCCCAACTCTAATTCGTGAAAAGAGGCACGAATGAAAACTAGGGTTAGGTAACAGATATATAGGGTGACAAATATCAAAAGCCCCCCCTAAGACTCAGGAAATCACAATTTTATATCAAAACTCTTGAAAAATTACAATTAAACCCCTAAATTACGACACCCGATACTAGGCCCGAAAATGGTCCGTTACACTCATATAATTGCAAGAGTCTTTGTTTTCCTGCTTTATCATAGTCCATATTTAATAGCTTGACAGTCTAATATAATTTGTGTTCTAATTCTATAGGCAGATGGAAACCTTTACCATACATCATTTTGAATTGTGACATACCTATGAAAGTCTTAAAAACTATTCCGTAAAGCATCATCTATCTTGAAGCTCCAATCTTTCCTGGACTTATTAACTATTTTCTGCAGGATCCTTTTAAGCTCTTTGTTAGAGACTTCAACTTGACCATTGGCTTGAGGATGATAAGCTGTTGTTATCTTATAGATTACACCATACTTTTTGAGTACTTTTTCTAACGGCTTATTGTAAAAGTGAGACCCTCCATCACTAATTAGCACTCTATGGATTCCAAAACGTGTAAAGATGTTCTTCTAAAACTTTTCCACAACTTTTCTATCATTAGTGACACAAGCTATAGCTTCTACCCACTTGGATACATAATCAACAACCACAAGTATATATTCATACTTGTTTGATTGAGGAAATGGTCCCATGAAATCTATGCCTCAAACATCAAACAAATCAATTTCAAGGATATAGTTGCAAATGCATGGGAATCCTTGAACAGTGTAGGCTAATAGAATCCACATTTAAAAACCTTAGCAGTTGTTCTAGTCCCAGCAAAATGCCCAACATACTCAGATGAGTGACAATGCTTCAGTATATCAAAAGTTTCCTCACATGGGATACACCTTCTCAAAATTTGATAAGCACATCTTCTAAACAAAAAAGGTTAATCTCGTATATATCTCCAAACATCATGAAGAAATCTCTTATTCCGATGACTATTTAAACCTTCAGGCAACACCTTACAAGACAAATAATTGACATAATCAGCATACCATGAATAAGATGTTACCTCGCACAAGAACAATTGCTCATTAGAAAAATGTTCTTTAATATCCAATTGAGCCTCATTGTCCTGAATTTACAGCCTGGAGAGATGGTCAGCTACCACATTCTTAGTGCCCTTCTTTCCTTAATCTCAATGTCAAATTCCTACAACAAAAGTACCCATCTAATCAATCGAGCTTTAGATTCCTTTTTAGAAAACAAGTACTTTAAAGTTGTATGGTTAGTATGAACAATAATTTTAGATCCCAAAATGTATCTGAATTTATCCAAGGCAAAGACAACAACTAGCAGCTTTTTTCTATTGTAGTATAATTTCTTTGAGCTTCCACCAAAGACTTACTAGCATAGTAGATAACTCTGAGCAATCTATCTCTCCTTTGTCCAATAACAGCACCCATAACATAATCTGAGGCATCACATATGATTTTAAACTCACGGTTCCAATAAGGTGGAACTATGACTGCTGCTGTAACTGACTTATCTTTAAGCTGCAAAATACTGACAAACATTCATTAGAAAATTCAAACTTTATGTCTTTTCAAGCAAAACACATAGGGGTCTATAAATCTTAGAAAAATCTTTAATAAATTTTCTATAAAATCCTGCATGCCCAAGGAAACTTCTAATTCCTTTTGCATAGGTTGAAGGAGGCAAATTGGTGATAACATCTATTTTGGCTTTGTCTACTTCTAATCCTTCAGCAGACAATTTATGCCCTAAAACAATGCCTTCTATAACCATAAAATGGCATTTGTCCTGTAACACCCCATATTGATGAATGGTTAAAAGGAATTGAATTGCTACCCATATTACCAATGTGCACATTATTTTTCAAGAACCCAAAACTTAAGAACTCCAAAGATAAAGCGTGCTTGACTTGGAGCAATCTCAGGATGGGTGACCTTCCGGAAAATTTGTCGGAAAAACATGCGAGTAAGGAAAAAGCATGCTAGAAAGTATAATGGTGGCCAACCTTAAGACTGGTTATGTGACAAGGTGGTACATGGACACCGCGCCTCAGGTCATTGGGGGGCAGGGGACGGACGTTACAAATGGTATCTGAGCAATCTTATGACCGCGAGGTGTGCCTATAGACAGAAGATCCTAAGGCAATTGCCTAGTGGGAGTAAAGATTCAGCGAAGATTGTGGGCACAATGAGGAAGTTGTGTCCTAAAAGGGGTGGACTGTAACACCCCACATTGAGGAAGGGTTAAAAGGAATTGAATTGCTACCCATATCACCAATGTGAATATTATTTTTCGCGAGTTCAAAACTTGAGAACTCTAAAGTTAAGCGTGCTTGACTTGGAGTAATCTCAGGATGGGCGACCTTTCAGAAAGTTTTTCCAGAAAGCATGCGAGTGATGAAAAAGGATGCCGGAATGTGTAATGGTGGTCTGTGGGGCTAGTGGTCAGCCTTAAGACCTGTGATAAGGTGGCGCACAGCCACCGTGACTCGGGTCATCCGGGGCTGGATGTTACATCTCCCAATTAAGGACCAAATTGGTTTCCTCATATCTTTTAAGCACTTTACCTAAATTGTCAAGATAGTCATCAAAATCTTTTCCTATGATGGAAAACTGATCCATAAGAAACTTTTAAGAACGTACCTATAAATCTATGAATATGGCTAGCATGCATCTTTGAAAAGTTCCTAGTGCATTGCATAGACCAAAATGCATCCTATTGTATGCAAATTTTCCAATTAGATAAGTAAATGTTGTCTTATGTTGATCACCAGGTGCTATAGTAATCTGATTCCTGAATATCCATCGAAGAAACAAAAGTATGGATGTCTAGTTAACTTATCCAACATCTCATCAATAAAGGGTAGGGGGAAATGGTCCTTCCTGGTGGCGTCATTCAGGGTTCTATAGTTTTATACATATTCTTTACCTTGTGAATATCATAGTAAGAATCAGTTCATTTTTCTCATTTTTAATCACTATGATCCCTCTTTTTTTTTGGAACGTATTGCATTGGACTAACCCAATTATTATGAGAGATTGGAAATATTATACCCACATCCAATAGCTTTAATACCTCATTCTTCACAACCTCGTTCATTATTGGATTGAGTCTCCTCTGAGGTTGGATTTTGGGAGTGTACTTCTCCTCTAGGATGATTTTGTGAGTGCGAAAGGTTGGGTCGATCCCTTTAATATCAATAATTGTCCATGCAATATCTCTCTTGTATTTCCTCACCACATGTAGAAGCTTCTCTTCCTGGTCCCTGGATAACTCATTAGAAATAACAATAGGTAAGCTTGAATCTAGAGTTAAGGAAAGAATACCTGAGGTGACTAGGGAGTGCCTTCAATTCCAATTGTGGTGGCTATTTAACTAATGGAAGCATAGGTTCAGTTGAGGAAGTAATTTAATTGACATTCAGAACATAATGAGAAGTTATAGACTCAAACTCTCCACTATAAGCACTTTCTTCTGGGATGTCTATATCGACATCATTTATCAAAACATTGTTCAATAGTTCAGCACTTCTCACTGTGAGTATTTTATCCATAAGTTCTTCATTAGCAGCAAGTTGAATACTCTTCACCTCACTGAAATCATAAAGAAAGTTTGATGATTCCAGCAGACTGAACTTTGCTTCTTCACCATTAACACATAGTGTGAGCTCTCTATTTGCTACATCTATTAAAGCTCTTCTTATTCTTAAAAGTATTCTTCCAAGTAGAAACAAAACATCTTCATCAACCTCCATATTAAGTACCACAAAATTAACAATGAACATGAACTTGTTCACTATAACAATTACATCTTCAACAACACTCTTGGCATGAGTGAAAGACCTATCTGCAAGCTGTAATAAAATATTTTCAAGCCTAAAATGTCTTATTCGTAATCTCTCATAGATAGCTAAGGGCATGAGATTTATGCTAGCTCCTCAATCACAAAGAGCCCTTCCTCTGAATCTTTCTCCAATTGTGATAGGAATGGTGAACTTGCCATGATCTTTCTTCTTCCTGAGTATTTAATACTTAAAAGTTGACTCACATTTTTATTTACATGAATACATCCCGCATCTACTAAGTTTCTTCTATTTGATACAAACTCCTTCATGAATTTTGCATAAAAAGGCATCTGCTTCAGTGCTTCTATAAATGGGATGTTCATATGGATTTGCTTCATTATCTCTAAAAATTTTGAAGTTATCTATTCAGCTTTTTGTGTTTTCTTTCTGAGGAAAAGATAGCTTCATAGATATCGCCTCATATCCCAGGCTCTAATCAACATGTTTGCTCGTACCTTCACTAGCTTCCTGATTTTGAACTGGAGGTACAAAAATCTTCTTTTCCCGAGAATTCTCAACCTTCTTACCACTTCTCAATTCTATAGAATGCATGTGTGCCTCTTCTTTTACTTTCTCTTTCCCTTTTAGATTTTGCATAGTGTCACTTGGAAGTGATCCCTAAGTCCTTTAATTCAATGCTTGCAAAAGCTGCCCCGTTTGGGTTTTTAAGTTCTTAAAAGAAGTAGTATGGTTGGTAAGAACAACATCAGTGTTTTCCATATATTTTAGAAGAAGATCCTCCATGTTAAACTTCTTCTGATCTACTTGTTGGTACTGTGTCTGTCCTTTTTGTTGGTAACCAGACTGAGGATTTCTATAAAAATAACCCTGATTTTGATATGGTTGGTATCTTTGTTGATAGTATGGCCTCTGCTAGTAGCCATAATTATTATTTATATTATTTACTAGTTCCAACTTATCAAATTCATCTTCATCTGCTTCAGCAGCTCCTTTTGCATGATCCGCCAAAGTTGGATTCTGTTTATCAATAAAAGTGACTGAAACCTTTTTATTCTGATACCTTTTCTTTGTTAGTGCTATGTTATCAATCTTTTTATTTAGCAAAGCTATCTGAGCAGGGAGCACATTAAAGGACTCCAGTTCTAAAACTCCTGACTGTTTCTTTGTAGCAGCCTTATCCCCCTCAATCCACCCAAAATCATTATTGGCCAGCAGTTTAATAAAATCAAGAGCATTATCTGGCTTTTGTCCATTATTGATCCTTTAGTTGAGGAATCGATATGCATCTTGATTTGAGGGGGCATAACACTATAGAATGTCATTACTATACTCCATGGTGCCATGCCATGATGTGGACATCTCCTAATCAACTACTTAAATCTCTTTCAACTTTCATAGAGAGATTCCCTTCCATATATTGAAATGAGGAAATCATATTCCTCAGCTTCACCATCTTCATGGGAGAAAAATAACGAGCTAGGAGTTTCTTAACTAAATCCTGCCAATTATTGATACACTCTGGCGATAGAGAATAGAGTCAAGCGTGTACTTTCTTGCTCAAGGAAAATGGAAACAACCTTAATTTAACAGCATCTTCAGAAACTCCATAGTGTCTAAAGGTACTGCAGAGGTGTAGAAATGTGTTTAAATGTTAATTAGGGTCTTCAGTTGCTCCTCTTCCAAATTTATTCTGTTGAACCATTTGGATGAGTCCAAATTTTAGCTCAAATGTGTCAGTAGTGACTACTGGTAGGTTGATGGCTAGAGGCATCCATCAACACGTGGTATTGAGTACTAGCTCAGGGTTATTCTTTCACCTCCATGATATGACCCTGTCTCTTCATCATCACCTCCACTGTGATGATTCTAGTGTTGCCTTGACATATTGGCTCTTGATTCTGATCTCAGTTGTCTCAAAAATTTTTCTTCTTTAGGATCAAATTGTAAATCCTGAGCTCTTTGAGATCTTGTCTACATACACTACACACTCGAACAAACAATTTAAAGTTAAGAAATAATTTTCAAAAAACAAAGTTAGAATAATTCAAAGTAAATCTCGATCTTAAAAGTTGCAATCCCCGAAACAGCCCCAAGAAATTGATGAAAGAATTTTGATACGCTCTTCGAATCAACGTCTGATTATAAAATTTAAGATATCATCTCCACAGGGATTGTGTATTTTAGAAGAAAAAATGGATCAAGATTCAAATTGAATTTTTGAAAGAATCATCAAGGTTGAAGAATTGTAATGAATCATAAGAATTTAGATAATTTTAACAATTCGGTAATAGAAAATATAAACACTAATTCTTAGCAGGGAATTGATTCGATATAAGTTTAGGTTGATATGTTGATCTCAATCGCATGCCTTTATGTTCGTATGAGTAATTCAACTGAAGATTTCAAAATATCATTCTAGGTCATCATAATTGATCAATCAAAGATCTCTCAATTCAATTCGAATGATTCTAGCTAACAAATTGCATGTCTCTATACTACAGATTTGCTAACTGATGAAGAACGATCTGTAGAAAAACCAATCTAGTCTATTTATCTCTAGATCAATATTTCGATCCTCTGTTCTTAGATCTGACACCTAAACACCATCTCTGGTCTAGAAAAGATGTCATAACATGATTCCTTGACTCTCATCCACACAATGCAATAAGCTTAAGAAAAATCAATGAATTGAAACATGAATGAACTAGAATTAAACATACAAATCAAGCAATAGCAATTTAACTCAACATATCACCAAGAGTATTTAGCACTCATAACTAGATTTGATTCAACAGTTAAACTCAATTTCACAAGAGTTATGATGTTCATAAAAGAACTTATCAAAGATGAATGGAAGATCAACTCTGTCACAGCTTTCTCTTCTCAAACCTCTGCTAAATATCAGAAATCAACTCAAACAATGTAACAGACCGTTTCTGGGCTTAGTAGCTTGTGTCGCAAGTTAGGGGTTTTATTGATAATTGTTCAGAGTTTTGACCTAATTTGTAATTTATCCTGAGTCTGGGGGGGTTTATTGTTAGACACCCTATAAACCATTATAAAGCCTATAGACTCATTCTTGCCTCTTTTCAAATTTAGAATTAAGAGAACCGTGAGAATCAGAGCGATCGTTCATTAGAGTCTCCCCCGCAGTTTGGTTTCCGGTAAGTCTCTTGTGATCGTATGTTCCGTTATTGTATTTCAATTCGTGTTCTAACGTCAGGTAATTTGCTTCTGCGCGTAGGTTCCATTCTACGATTCTGTTTTTCCGATTAGAGTTTCGTTAGGGTTCCGATCGGGTTTCATTGTGGTCCTGAATTCTGGTAAGTCCATTCTGCTATACTCTCGAATTTTGGGTTATTTTACTGATCTCAATCGCTAGTACTATTATCCGTCAGTTGGGGTTTTCCGTCGAGATTCTGTGTGGTAGGCATTGCGAAGTGCAGTACACTGTGGTCTGAGTCGTTCGGTAAGTCTTATTATCTTTTAGAGTTGGTTCCGTAACTTTATGAGGACTGCCTAATTCTATTAGGGTTGTATTCCGTCAGGTTTAGGTTGTGTTGGAACCCTATACTCCGCGATTAATATTTTTGGTTTCGTTCTGCAGAGGTCAGGAGGAAGGAACTACTCAGGCTGAGGAGTAGTCATCTGATAGTCGTCTTGCTGTTGGTTCTGCCATCCTGGTTACTGTTTCGTTTTTAGTCCAATACATTGTATGCTGTACTATTTTATGGATGCTGCATGTGTCAGATTGGTTGATGTCTATCTGCCCGAAATAAGCCTACAGCTTTAAATACCGAACCGTTAATATTAAACTTATTTCGTGTTACTGTTAATATTGAATTGATTGAAATAATGAATTAAATACCAAACTTGATTACTGGACTATTAACACTGTAATTTAACTGAATAATTGCCCTAGGATAGCTTTAGGTGGAATCTATGGCATGCCTAGGAATAGAGGATCCTCACACTGTTTATTTATCGGCTTAAAGTGCCACTACTGATACTGAACTATTGATACTGAACTGCTCGGCTTCGGCCTTACTGAATTACTGAATGCTGGGCTTTAGCCACCACTGATACTGTACTTTACATTCCGTTTTTCGCTGATTAGCTACTTAGATAATATTCTTAAAATATACTAAGATAAACCTGTGACGTCTTGGTATTGCTGGCTGTTGTGTATTGTCAAATTGGACTGTTAAAGTGGAACTGCTGTGTTCGCATGGCTTGTATTTCGTTGACCGGTTAGTATTCTTTTTTCTGGTTAGTCACTGTAAATAACTACACGAATTGGAATTTATAAGTTAATAAAGGGGTTGTGTCTGAGTTTAAGAAAGATAAACAATAAATGGTTGATTGATAGGATGATTGTTGTGTTGACTGATATAGTGGACTCTAGGGAGTCTGTAAAGCCTTGCATTGTGTGCTCCCATGATTAGAGCCGAGTCTAGGTCACTCTATATGTGTATGTTGGAATGTGAGCGGTAACTTAGACTAATTCATAGTATAATGTTTCCTTTATCTCTTCCTATTCTGTAATTTGGAAATAAAATCCCAGGTTGAGTGCAGGTACACCGATTGATTAGGCACTATCTCATATACAGATCACGACATACATCATCAGCATTTAATTTCTATTTTTGTTATGTTATTTTCGTACTTTGGTTTATGGACTGTATTTGGGACTTTTATCATTGGATTTGTATTTTGATTTTGCTGGACATTAGTATTATTATGTTTCTTGGGATTTTTGGACCATATGATTGTTTTATGGGCTATTGAAACCTTGGAATTTTGAACTATTCGACTGTTATATTTTTGTACTTGTTGTGTGGCATTAGACTCCTAACCATTGTTCTACCATGGTGGGGATTTGCCATTACAAACAAGGTACTAGAATTTTAAGAAAATACTAGTATATAGGCCCGTACGAGACGCACGGTAATTATTTTTATTTTTAAAATAATAATCAATAATATATACAATTTAAAATAAATTTTTAAAAAATATATTTTTACACATAAAAATCTAGTACTTTCGATTTTAGTTCAAATTCACTCATATTTTGTATGGGTATACTTTCTAAATTTAATACCCCTTAAATTACATATTCTTTTGTTTGAGCTAATTAAACCCATGATCCATTAAGTACATAATTGAATATGACGGCAGACAAATTACTTTTTGATAGAAAAATAAACAAATAAAGTATATAATATCTTTTCCATACTTAAAAAAAATTATTATTACACAAGTCAAATAAAATATACGAATATCAAAATTTTATTCGTAATAAAAAATTATTATTAAAATAACATATATTATATTCAAATTCAACAATGTACCACTAATTCATTTTAAATTTTCATTAATTTTTATTTTTCAAAATTATTGATCAATTAAAAAAATAAAATATTAAAATTATGTTATTATTATTTCCTTCAATAAAGTAAAATCTATTTATAATTTAATTAGATTTTAAAATCCGAGGTCATTTTCTTTATTTCTAGCGTTTTATGAAGTATATGGACAATATGGATCCACCTACAAATCCATTACTGATACACCTAAATATCAATATGAAAATTCATTTTTATCAATGGAAATGTCTAATGTGGGCGAGAAAACTTGTAAAGGTCGGACCGGATTTTACGGTATTACAAAAAGCTCTTAAGTAAAAAATACCGTATTAATAATAATTATTTTGAAAGGATTATTTTTAAATGTATATCATATATCCTTTTTATAACCTATATATTGCACTATTACTTTAGTTGAAATTTAATATATAGCTTAAAGAATAATAAACTCTCGTTATATTAAAATATTTTAAAAATGATTTATGGTATGTTCAATATGTTAAAATTTTTCATTCCATCAAAGAGGGAAAGGTGGTTTTTTTTTTCCACTTAAAATTTAATGAAACTTAATTTAAATTTTAAATGATAAGTTTTAATGGATCAAAACATTTTTTAATTATTTTCTTTATATTTATCTATCTTATAATAAATATATTTTTTTTTCAATTGACAAATTCATCCTTCGATTTTTAAAGTTATTTTAATATAATATTTATCTATTACGATATTTCATTGGGTACTTTTAATTGTAATCATATTAAAATAAATAACAATCTTGTCATTTTACAATTTTATCATTTTTTAAATTTCCTTTTATTTTATAATATTGACGTTTAAATGAATTTTTTTATGTTGATAATTAAATACGAATTACTATAATATATATAAATATAATATATTTTAAATATTTTAATAATTATGAACTTAAATCTCTATTATAATAAAAGGAGAAAATTAACAAAGCCAATTAACCACGCGTTGACAAGTGACTTCGTAAAAATGCAACACATCATCTTTTTAAAAAAAATACTTTTTTAGTCTTTAATTTTAATTAACTAAATTGGTTATTTCGACATTTTAATAAATTCTCACCTTTTTCACAGATTCTGAAATAAATTCTTATATTCAATTTTATATTTACACTAATTGTTATACCACATCGGAAATATAATTGTCCGATTAGTTTTTCCACCACTATTGAATAGATTTTTGTTCAGTTAGTTTTCACATCGACCTTGAAGGCATTGGTGCTCTTTGTAAATTAAATAGAGCTACTTGTCACTAGAGGTTTAAATATGAGTTTATATTATTTCATTTTTTGAATTCAATTTTAAAATTTTAAAATTGACATGAATCCAAAATCTATATTATCATTATATTATTATTATATAATAATAATAGAATTTTTTTAATATATAAATATATAATTATATTTATATATATAATAGTATATGTTTGGTTAAAACTAAAATTTACTTACCGTCTTCTTAAAAGAAAAAGTTCAATCAAACATGTTTTATAATTTTTTTTATTAAATTAAAAATATGAATAAATAAATTATTTATAATCGCAATCATAGCATCTCAAAAATCAAATCAAATCATTATTAAAAGTCGAATCAATTCAATACAAACAAAATAAATAAGAAGCTCCTTTATCTCATCTTTATTCTTTACATATTTATCTCTGTTATAATAAAAGGAGGAAATTAAAAATGTCAATTAACCTCGCACTGACAAGTGGCTTCGTAAAAATGCAACCATCATATTTTTTATAAAATTATTTTTTTAGTTTTTAATTTTAATTAACTAAATTGGTTACTTTGAGATTTTAATAAATTCTATTCTTTTGCACAGATTCTGTAATAAATTTTAATAATCAATTTTTACTATTTAAAAAAGTTATATTTTCCAACTAAGTATTATATTTCCACTAATTGTTATACCACATCAGAAATATAACTCACAAATTATTTTCTCCACCACTATATAAAGAGGTTTTTGTTCAATTAGTTTTTACATCGACCTTGAAGACATGGGTGCTTTTTGTAAATTAAATAGAGTTACTTGTCACTATATATTATCACTATATTATTATATATAATAATAATAATAGAATTTTTTTTCAATATATACTATATATATATAAAATATGTTCCGTCAAAGTTAAAATTTACTTACCATCTTCTTAAAAGAATAAGTTCAACCAAACATGTTTAATAATTTTTTATTATTAATTTAAAAATATAAATAAATAAACTATTTTACAATCGCAATTACAGCATCTCAAAAATGCAAATCAATTAATTCTTAAGAATCAAATCAATTCAATACCAACAAGATAAATATCTCTATCTCTATTATAATAAAAGGAGAAAACTATCAAAGCCAGTTAACCACGTGCTGACAAGTGACTTCGTAAAAATGCAACACGTTATATTTTTTATAAAATTACTTTTTTAGTCTTTAATTTTAATTAACTAATTTGGTTATTTCGACATTTTAATAACTTCCCATCTTTTTCCACAGATTCGGTAATAAATTCTAATATTCAATTTTTTCTATTTAAAAAGAATATATTTTCCAACTATATATTATATTTACACTAATTGTTATACCACATTGAAAATATAACTCAGTGATTATTTCTCAACCACTATATAGAGAGATTTTTGTTCAATTAGTTTTTCCTTGAAGGCAGTGTTGCTATTTTTAAATTAAATAGAGCTACTTGCCACTAAAGGTTTAAATATGAGTTTATATTATTTCAGTTTTTGGATTCAATTTTAAAATTGACGTGAATACAAAATTTATATTATCATTATATTATTATTTATAATAATGATAATAAAAGTTTTATTTAATACTTCCTCCGCTTTTTTTATGTGCTACACTTGAATAGTATTTACTATTCATTCATCAATCTTGTTTTTTATATTGTTATTTACGTATAAAAAAAATATATTCAAGTGGGATCTTGTTTTATTCGTTTTAATGTCTACTTTTTAAATATAAAATTTTTATAATTTTTAGTTGTATATAATTAAAAATATTTACCGTTAAAATTAAGTCTCGAATAGTGTGCAAACAGAAAGTGTAGTGAATAAAAAAAAGCAGAGGAAGTATATATATATATATATAATATGTTTGGTTAAAGTTAAAATATACTTATCATCTTCTTTAAAGAAGAAATTAAACCAAATATGTTTTATTTTTTTAGTAAATTAAAAATATGAATAAATAAATAATTTTATAATCGCAATCATAGCATCTCAAAAATCAAATCAATTCATTCTTAAAATCGAATCGATTCAATAGAAACAAAATAAATAAGAAGCTTAAATAGGAAGCTTCTCTATCTCATCTCTATTTCTATATTTATCTTTATAAATGAAGAAATCTAAACAAAGAAATTAAGCACAAGATGACAAGTGGCGTTATAAAAACACAATATGTAAGCAATTTTATATTAGATTACATATTAACATATAACTATGAATTAATTCATTAGGTTATTTTGTCATTTAATATATATATATATATATATATATTACTATATATTATATTTCAACTAATTTTTATCCCACATCGGATGTGTAATTCACTGATTATTTTCGTCACTACTATATAAATGAGATTTTTACTAAATTAATTTTCAATTTGACATTTAAGGCATTAGTGTCATTTGTACAATTAAAAGATACTTGATGCTATAAGTTTTAATAAAAGTTTAATATATTCCAGATTTTGGATTCGATTTAAAATTTTTAAAATTGATACAAACCCAAAATCTATATTATAGTATCTTTATTTTATCACTATCTCTGTTATAATAAAAGAATAAAATTAATCAAGTGAATTAACCACTTGCTGACAAGTGGCGCTCTAAAAAAATAACACGTAGGCATTTTGTTATTAAATCTCTATTATATTAAAAAGGAGGAACTTAACCAAGTAAATTAACCATGTGATGACAAGTGGCTACGTAAAAATGAAACACGTCATTTTTTTTTTATAAATTTACTTATTTAGTTTTCAATTTTAATTAATTAAACTGGTTATTTCGACATTTTAGTGGACAAGTGTAATTCACCCAATAGATGAAAAAAAAATCTCACATTTTCTGCACAGATTCTGTAATAAATTCTAATATTCAATGTTTTATATTTAAAAAAATATATTTTTCAAATATATATTATATTTACATTAATTGTTATACCACATCGGAAATATAATTCTCTGATTATTTTTTCCACCACTGTATAAAGAGATTTTTGTTCATTTAGTTTTCACATCGACCTTTAAGACATTTGTGCTATTTGTAAATTAAATAGATCTATTTGCCAACAGAGATTTAAATATGAGTTTAAATTATTTAAGTTTTTGGATTCAATTTTAACATTTTAAAATTGACATGAATCCAAAATCAATATTATCATTATATCTCTATCTCTATTATAATAAAATGAGAAACTTAACCAAGTAAATTAACTATGTGATGAAGTGACTTCATAAAAATGCAACACATCATATATATATATATATATATATATATTTTATATAAAATCATTTTTGGAGTCTGTAATTCTAATTAACTAAACTGGTTATTTCGACATTTTAATGGGCAAATGTAACTGACCCAATAGATGAATAAAATAAAATAAAACCTCACATGCTTTGCACAGATTCTATAATAAATTCTAATATTCAATTTTTTTATTTCAAAAAATATATTTTCCCTTTTATATATTATATTTACAGTAATTGTTATACCACATCGGAAATATAGCTCACTGGTTATTTTCTCCACCACTATATAAAGAGATTTTTGTTAAACCAAATATGTTTTATAATTTTTTTATTAAATTAAAAATGTCAATAAATAAATTATTTTATAAACGCAATCATAGCATCTCAAAAATCAAATCAATTCATTCTTAAAAGTAGAATAAATTCAATACAAACAAAATAAATAAGAAGCTTCTCTATCTCATCTCTATTCTCTATATTTACATTTATATTTATAAAAGGAAAAATCTAAAGAAGCAAATTAATCACAAATGACAAGTGGCGTTATAAAAACACATTACGTAAACAATTTTATATTAAAACACATATTAACACATAACTATTAATTAATTCATTAGGTTATTTTGTCATTTATAATATATTATTTTATTTTTCTACTATATATTATATTTCAACAAATTGTCATACCACATTGAAAGCGTACTTCACTGATTATTTTTACCACTAACATATAAATGAAATTTTTATTGAATTAATTTTTATATCGACCTTTAAGGCATTAGTGCCCTTTATAAAATAAAAAGGTAATCGCCACTATTGGTTTTAATAAACGTTTAAAATATTTCAAATTTTGAATTCAATTATAAGGTTTTAAAATTGATACAAATCCAAAATCAATATTATAATACTTTTATTATAACAAAAGGAGAAACCTAAAAATGCAAATTAACCACATGATTAATTGTGGTGTTATAAAAAAAATAGACATTTTTAAATTAAATTACATATTAATAGATAAGTACAAATGAATTCATTAGGTTATTTTGTCATTTAAAATTTATTGTTTTATTTTTTTACTATATATTATACTTCAACTAATTATTATCCTATCTCGGAAACAAAACTCACAAATTATTTTCGTCATTTATATATAAATGAGATTTTTTTTAATTAGTTTACATATCGACCTTTAAAACATTAGTGTCCTTTTACAATTAAAATGTACTTACCGTTATAGGTCTTAGTAAAAGTTTAAAATATTCCAGATTTTGGATTCAATTTTAAATTTTTAAAATTGATACAAACCCAAAATGAATATTATAATATATTTATCTCTATTATAGGAGAAATCAAACAGAATTAATTAACCACGTGCTGACAAGTGGAGCTCTAAAAATATAACACGTAAGCATTTTTATATTAAATTGCATATTAGCACATAAGTATAAATTAATTCATTAGGTTATTCAGTCATTTAAAATATATTATTTTTTTCTAATTTATGTTATATTTAACCTAATTATTATCCTACATCGGAAGCGTAACTCACTAATTATTGTCGCCACAACTATATTAATGAAATTTTTATTTAATTAGTCTTTATATCGACCTTTAAGGCATAAGTGCCCTTTGTACAATTAAAAGGTGCTTGCCACTTTAGGTTTTAATAAAAGTTTAAAATATTTTACATTTTAGATTCAATTTAAATTTTTAAAATTGATACAAACCCAAAATCTATACTATAATATCTTTATCTTTATTATGATAAAAGAAAAAAACTAAGAAAACGAATTAACTACGTGCTGACAACTGACGATCTAAAAAAATAATACGTAAATATTTTTATATTAAATTACATATTAACACATAAATATTAATTAATTCATTAGGCTATTTTGTTGTTTAAAATATATTATTTTATCATTTTCTACTATATATTATATTTCATTTAATTGTTATCCTACATCAGAAGCGTAACTCACTAATTATTTTCCCCACTACTATATAAATGAGATTTTTATTGAATTAGTTTTCATATCGACCTTTAATGCATTGTTGCCTTTGTATAATTAAAAAGTACTTGCCGCTATAGGTTTTAATAAAAGTTTAAAATATTTTTAAAGGTTAAGCTGGATCAGATGATCAACGACATAAAGGAAAATAAAATTTCCATTAGGGTGAGGTCACATAAGTTTACTTATAGAACTCATGTTGAATAACTAAAATTATTTTGGAATATATGTCACAAAGTCATTTCAAATAAATTATAAATAAGTTCCATTTAATGGGATAGTTATATACATCATTGAGTTCCATAAAAGAGGAATTCCTCATGTGTACTTATTAGTGTTCTTGTATAATAAAACGAGTATGAAAGGGAAAACTTCATAGATCAAGTTATTTCCGCAGAGATACCTGACGAGAGCACAGATCCAGACTACATGAAGCTGTGAAGTACTTCATGTTACATGGACAATGTGGTCAAGGATATGAGAGGAATCTATGTATGGATAATGGTAAATGCACGAAGCGATGTGTAAACTGTTAGTGAAGACAATGACTATAAATAAGGAAGGATACCTAAAGTACAAGAGGAGAGAGTTTAATACAGTCATAGAGAAAGATGGTACATGTTTGGATAATGGTTGGGTGTGTCTCACAACAAAATGTTGTTGCTAGAATATGGTGCTCATGTTAATGTCAAATGGTACAACCAATCAAATGGTGCTCATGTTAACTATCTATTCAAGTATGTCAACTAAGGAAATTATTGAATAATTGCAGTATTCTACCAAAGCAGATCTTAGGAAGGCTTTGAAAAAGTTACGGATAAAACAAGGTCTTTTTATGACAGTAGATACATATCGTCTTATGAGGCCTTCTAGAGGTTAATATCATATGATAAATATCATCATGAACCCTCTGTCGAGCTCCTTAGTTTTTACTTCGAAGGACAACAAGAAATAATACAGTGCGAAAGCCGCAACCTTTAAGATGTCGTTGATGATGCAGAAGATAAGAACATGAAATTCCTTGGATGGATGGAGGCGAATAATAAATATGAAGAGCCAAGGCAGATGTCATACAATGATTTCCTTAAACAAATTATTTAGAACCAAAAGAAAAGGATATGGACACCGAGGACGAGAGGATTTTCTGTTGGAAGGCTAAATTACGCTGCACTAGGATGTGAGGAGTACTATTACTTCAGAATCCTATTTAATTGGGTATGTGGTCTGACAAATTATCAAGAAATAAGGACTACAAATGATGAGATTATTCACAAAAAGTTCAAGGATGCATGCTACGAACTAGGACTCTTAGATGACAACAAGGAATACATTTGACGCTATGAAGCTAACTTATGGAAAATTTCAAATTACCTGAAGAGACTGTTTGCCACATTGCTTATGGAATGATCCGTAGAAAAACTGAAATATGTGTGGAGTCATTGTTGGAAACACCTATCTAATGACATTTTGTATAATGAGAGAAAGAGGACGAATCATCTAGGTAATATGAATATTTTAAAATCATATTTAATACATATATTATTTCAAATATTATGTTTACGTACTTTAAATATATTTATGGAATATTTTTCTAACTAAAAATAATAAATATGTATGTATACCCTCAGACTTAGAGCTCTCTAAAGATGAAATTAAAAATATGACACTTTTGCAATTGGATGATATACTGTGTAAATATGGTATGACCATTTGTGATTTCGGTACCATGCCTAAACCGACTTCAGAAGGACGTCTTCACGTGCAATAGGCTATTACGAGCACAAATGAAATATACAGTCGCTGACTTGAAAAGTGACCATGACCATTGAGCAAAGAAAAACGAGATTTGTTTTTCCTATACGGTTTTGGAGGTACAAGAAAGACTTTTGTATGGAAAGGTTTAGCTTCAACTCTAAGATTGCATAATCAAATTATACTGACGGTAGTCTCAAGTGGATTTGCTTCACTTCTACTACCTGGATGAAGGACTGCACATTTGACATTCTCTATCCTATTGACTCTTAAAAATTCAACGTGCAACGTCCCTCTTGGAAGCCACGAGGCCAAGTTGATTATAAATGAAAATTTAATTATATGCGATGCGACACTATTGGTACACAAAAGCATTTCTTTGAGGTAATAGACAAGACATTCAAGGATATTGAAAGACTACATTCGACATTCTCTATCTCATTGACTCCAACTGAAGATTCAATATATAACATCCATCTTGAAGGCTATATGCTGAGTTGCTTATAAAGGCAAAACTAATCACATGGGATAAGGTGTCAATGGTGCACAAGCATTGCTTTAGGGCAGTAGACAGGATATTTAAAAACTTGATGATAATAGTTGCCCTGAAAATGAAAACCTACTGTTCATGAAAAGACTGTAGTTTTAAGAGGAGATTTTAGACAGATTCTACCCGTCATACGAAATGTAGTAGAAACCAAGTGGTCAATGGAATGATAAATTCTTCATTTCTCTGGGTGTAATACATGATTATGCTTTTATTTATTATTATTATTATTGATGTATTAGAACATCTTATGATATATTATTCATTTTGTGAAAAACGTTACATTTGATTATTTGTTAATTGAGAAAATTTTCAAAAATACATATTTAGTATATATAATAATACCCGTGCGTACCGCACGGGTCCAAAATTCTAGTTTAGAGAATAATTAAATGTCAATTAAAATAATCATTTAGCACATACGAATTAATATTTGATTCTCACTAATTAGTGTGATGTTTTAAAATAGATACAAGAATATATACGCAAATATCTACCATCATCAGAAAATATATAAAGATTTATTTTTATAATTCTTAAATTTTATTATTTTTATTTTGAAAAGAGGAGAAAAAGGAAATTACATGTTTAGATATCAATTTATATAAATTCATATGTAAATTATAATTTTCCAAAAAGTCAATATTGTTCAAATATAATGAACTTTTAGAATTAAACCATAAAATAATACCAAATAAGTTAATCAATACATTTTGATACAAAACAATCTTAAATATTAATTTAAATTAAATCAAAATATAATTATATAGATAATGATTATGATGAGTTCTTAGTTGAGTATAGAATTATATGAGGATAAAAATGAAAAAAAAAATATACATGAGATGAAAAGTATGACTAACCCATATATATTTGTTAAGTAATGATATTACCTTTTTTTTTTCTTTCACAACTGAACATACCAAAATATATAATCATAATCATATATATTAATCATATATATATAAAATTCGGATGAAATTGATTGAACACAAAATTTTTTTTCTTATATTTCTAATAATATAACATTTGAAAGGTTTATTATCATTTATCAAATATAAATAAATATTAAATTTCTTGTAATTAATATGACATTTTAAAATAGAAATAAAAAAATATAGGTTTAAAGTGGTTGGATACTCTAAAAAATTATTATGTTTTAAATTTTGAAATCACAATATATTTGATTATTTCAATGAAATTAATTGCATTGAAATATTAAACCAATTGAGAATTGAAATAAATTTTAAGATATTTTTTTTAAATGATAATCATATTAAAATAAATGACAATTTTTCATTTTACAATTTTATCCTTTTTAAAATTCTCTTTATTTTGTTAATAATTTTGTAATATTGACATTTAAATGATTGTGATTTTTTATTTTAATAATTAACTATAAACACTTATCTATTTAATATTTTTATAATTATGAACTTAAATTTAGAGAATAATTAAATGTCAATAAAAAAGAATTATTTAGCACATATTCCCTATACTTAATAAAAAGAATTGCTTAGCATATACTCCTTGTAATTAATGTGATGTTTTGAAGTAGATATATATATATATATAATCAAATATTTACCATAATCATCGAGAAAATATATAAATATTTAATTTTTAAATCATAAATATTTATTATTTTCATTCAAATTCGAAATCAGGTTTTTAAAAATCAATTTAAATCATTTATATACAAATTAATTTTTTTAAAACAAAATGAATATTATTTAAAGTTAAATAAAACTTTTCGAATTAAAAATGGAAAATAAGACATTATACATGAGAGAGATAATAAATTTTTTTAAAAAAAAATTGTACATGAGTTCAAAAGGGAATTTGAAAACAATATTCTTCAACAAAACTTTTATTACTATTATTATTTTATTATTTTCCGACGTAACTATACATTAATTTTAGTAAAATTGTTTTTTATTAGAAAAAAATTATTCCAATGAAATTAATTGAATTCAAAATTTTTCTTATTTTTCTTATAATTTTGATATTTAAATATAAATTAATATAATCATATAATTTTGTAATTTCATAATTAATTAAATATAAAAAAATTATTTTGACAAAAGTAAAAAAATTATATTTAATTGAATATTCTTTTATAAATACTTTAATTTATAGAAATGGAAAATATAATTATATATATTCTTACTATTAATATGATATTTAAAAGAGAAAATATGTACTTACAAATATCATCACCGTATTCAATTCAACATACCAAAATATAATCATATACATTGATTTCTAATATTATTATTTTTTCGAAAAAAATATTCCAATCAAATTAATTAAATGGACAAATTTTTATTATTTTCCAATAATTTATAGTTTGCTAAAATATAAATATTAATATTTATTATTTTCATTGAAAATTTCAACACATGTACACCTAAAAATCTACCCAAAAAGTAATTAATTCATATCACATTCTTTTATTGAAATTCTAAACATTTATTGTTTTTGTTAAATTTTCATATCACATTATTTTCTTTGAAATTATAAACATTAATGGTTTTTATTAAAATTTCAAAGGAAATAGATAAAATTGGCGAGTACAATTAATAAAATCTATTAAAATTTCAAAATCACATGTTTTTCTCCATATTTTTATTTAAATATTAGTAGGCAATATAACAATATAAATAGACAGAAATTACAATAAAAATATTTACTAAATTGAAAAAAATAATACATAAATATGAATTATTTAATTTAATATTATATAGACCATTTAATTTAATATTTTGCTATATAGGGGTGAGCAGGACCGGTTCTGGTACCGGTTCTTTGAAGGAACCGGAACCAAATTACCGGTTTCTTATTTTTGAGGAACCGGTACCGTTAGTATTTAGAACCAGTACCGGTTCCAGTGCGGTTCCAGTTCGGTTCCATTACCGGTTCCGGTTCTAATGGTACCGATTATTCAGGTATAGTTCTGGTACCGGTTCTGGGAAAATAATCAAACTTTTCACAATTAATCCAATTATTAAATTTTTTTTGTGAAATCACCATTTGTCAAATTTATATTTACAAAATAATCATTCCAAAACTAATATAATAAAACAAACTTATACATATGATAAAGTTATTAATGTTCTCAATTACCATAATCAATTTGTTAAATTGGTTCTCAAATTGCATACCAAAAAACTCCAAAAGCTCCACTAATAAATTTAAATTTGTTGTCTAGACAAAGAAAATAAGTTTAAAAGCTCCATAACCTTACAAATAAATTGGACATAATTTTAAATAATAATAAAAAGTTTCAAATGTTTTGCACGCTTCAGCCTTAACCCCATAGCCCTCTATATTTTACATTTCAATTTTTTAAAAAAAAATTAATTAGTTAACATAAACATAATAATTTAACATAATTTAGTTGTAATATAAAAAATAATTAAAAAATTAAATTAATATTCCGGATAGATTGTTCAAGTGAACACATTTAACACTCCACTTTAACTCTTGAAACAATATTCTTCAAAACTTCAAGATCATTTCTAATTTCTATATATATATATATATATATATATATATATATATATATATAAGTGTTGAAACAATTTGATGGTGCAAAAATAAAAAAAAAAGATTAAAAATATTACTTTTTTTAATTATTTATATAAAAACTACAACCGCAATATACAATTTGAAAATTAAAAAAAAATGTGAGAGAAGAGAACAATATATTTTTTTATCTAGAAAGAAATTCACCTAAAATGACTATTTTATTATTATTATTTTTTAGAATAATCGGTTCCTTTACGGGTTCCAGTTTGGTTCCGGTTCTGGTCCGGTTCCGGTCCGGTTCCGGTCCGGTTCTAATCAAGGATCTGGAACCGGTACCAAAAAATATAATCTTCGGTACCGGTTCCGGTCCGATTCCAAATAATCGGTTCTTTTTCAGTTCCAGTACCGGTTCCGGTCCGGTTCCCGGTTTTGGAGCGGTTCCAGAAGGTACCATGCACAACCTTAATGCTATACAATCAAAAGGTTTATTTTTCTAATTCTAATTGATTAATATTTTTTTATTTAAATTCAAATAGAAATCAATTCACATCAATTGATAGTTGAATATACACAATTGTAAATATCAATTAATTTACAATATACAATTAGACACAATTGGCTGCTAGAAAAATTAATAAACAAATATATAAATTTCTATTGTGAAATAAAATCAACTTTTTTATTTAAATATAAAATGTTGCATACACAATAATATACAAATAAACTACTTTAAAAAATATTATAATTCTTATAAAAATAAATAAAATTAAAATTAAAATACATCATTGTCAAAAATATAAGTGTGAGACGCTTTTAACTATACATCTTCGCGTATTTGTATTGAATCGAAAAATATATCTAGAAAAAAAATGCATATTAGATTAAAATATTATAAAATTGAATAATTACAATAATAAATAAATATGTATATATACTTTTAAAAAATAAGACATTAGGATATAATATCACCGAAGAGATATCATAAATAAATAAAATCGTACGAAAAAAGTTACAATAGAAAAAAGCAACATAATTATAATAGTAATAATAATAAAAAGAAATATTTACCTAAAAGAGATCTAAAAAAAAAAGTAAATTCAAGTTAAAACAAATAATAGAGAATGACAATACTACTTAATAGAAAAAAATGAAAAAATATGTAATAAGGAAAAAAAAAAGTTTATACAAATACTTACTTGATGAGATTAAAAAATTTACGAAATAAATAAGAACGACGAAGAGAACGAAGGAGTCAGAAATTTATGAAATAAAGACGAAGAGAATGACGGGGTAAAAGAAATCTGAGAACGAAGGAGTCAGAAATTTATGAAAGAAATACGAAGAGAATGACGAAGTAAAAGAAATCAGGTCTTCTTATATAATGATCGTGATATATAATATCATGTAAAAATGGTAAAAAAGAAGATATATTTATATTTTATATTTCAATAAAAAGGAAATAAATATTATACATATATTAAAAATATATATATTTTATTAAATAATATAAAGACACGTGTCATTGCAAAACTTCACCACTTGTTGATGCTCTATTGGACCACGAAAAATTAGGCGGGAAAAATAACGATTATTATATATATAAAGATTACTGAATTGAAACTGTCATTTATAGGTCCAAGACTCACAGTTTTCAACTTTCAAAAGACTGTTTAAAGACCGTCTAAAGACTCTAATTACTTCAACTGGGTGTCTATTTATAGAGTTTGAACCCAATGGCAATTTTGTAAATTTAAAAGACAAAGAAACACAAGATGACGACACTAAATATATCAGCATTATCTATCGATAGCTTCTTCATCCCATGCTTGGTGATACCAAAGTTCCTTCACTAAGACTATCACCTGCTTGATCTTCATCGTCAGGCGTAACCTCCTGCCTTCGCATGCACCTATTGCCTGGTGCTTCAGGCGAGGCCTCATCCTATCACCAGGCCATATCGTCTGAATGTGTTTATTGAGGTGATAGGTACTAGGTGTTAATCCTTGCCTCGCCAGCTCCTTGCTCAGCTCTAGTAAACACTTTTTCATTCGCCCTTTGCTTTCGCCAACCTTGAGTTCTTCTTGAGCAAGATTTTTGCATTGCTTCCTTGTTTTTCTACTATTGCCAAATTGCCAAACTTGGACAATTTCTTACTGTGTCTTTCTTCTTGAATAATTTTGTTCCTTTTAACTCAGTTTTCTTCATTTTTTCATCCAAGTCTTTATCTCATCAACAGCCTAGAATTACTTGAAATTCACTCAATTATCTTTCTTTTCAGCTCAATTTCTTCATAATAAAACTCATAAATCATACTAAAATATGGGTAAATTCTAAACTTATTAGAATGTCATGTAGCGACTACTCTGACAAGCTAGCATCTTCTAGTCACTTTTTGCTCACTTTATGTGTTTTATTGATGAAGTTATTTGAGCACAAGTTGTTTGATCTAAGAGCCATTATGGGATTTGGTATATTAAATGGTATAATTATTGGGCTTTTGAACTTGAGCTTAAGGTTCAATTCAGTTAGCTTTTACCAGATAAGATTCTATTTACTGGTGATGAATATTTATAATATAGGTTTATTATAACACCATTATATGATAACATTTTTTGTCAAACTGTCTAGAAATTCACTGAGTCTCATTCTAATGTCGAGCTTTGCAAATGCAATATCAAGTGTTGTTTTACTTACTTTTTTGAAAATCATATAGATGTTATTTTGTACGGTGTAATTTATCTAGACCATAAGTTTGTATTGAAACTACAGTAACAGTTATTTTGTAAATAATAAACCTTTTGTATACCAGGGACGTTGCATAAGAATTTGATGAAATCATATATATTCTGCTTAAATCTTGATGCATTGTCTTTTTAATTAGTATATCAATATTTTTTCTAGAAGTCTCAGTATCTGAGGATATCTTTATTTTCTTTTTTCATTTCAGATGAAAAAACTTGCAACCATCCCATGTACTATTCTCTTGGAGACTGGCATTGTTGTTGCTCTTGTCTTGTTTGTTATTTTCGGTCTCTCGAATTCTCTCTTTGAGGCAAATTCGTTGATAAATTACATTTTAAGCCAATAGGGATTGTCAAGAAGATGATTCACAAAGACATACAAGAATCTTTTTCTCCTTCCTTTCTTCCATAAGTATCCACATTAACTTCTAGAAAGTTCCTCGGCTTTTCTCCCCTACGTGGCTCTGCCCTCGGGTTTGCTTCTTTTCTTTCTCTCTTATTGCGGTTTTGATTCATCTCTAATTAAAGTTTATATGTGGTTTTCTATAATATATTAGGCAGATCAAATTTGAAGCTTTTTCAAGAGATTATGTTGATAGGATTTGAATAAATCATCATATTCCCCAACTTGTTTTAAATTGTTCCGTATTATCTAGTGTTGTCTTTTTCGTTTTGAATATGATCTGTGTGGGTCTTAAATTTTCCTCTAATTATTCATTCCCAAATGGTATTCGATCGTAACCATTGTCATGGTTCAACGTCATTTAAGGTGCCAACTTGAAACATCAAAACAAATTGAAAAGGTTTCCACAAGTGATGAGCGACAACTTTATTCAAAAGCTTGTAAGGCCAATTATATTCTATATTTGGTGACTCAAGAAACTATTAACTTGTGTAGAATTATTTTAGTGAGAAATATTTATTGATTCCAAGTTCAAGATTGGTTGTATATGGATGGTGAGGATGCTACTACTAAGGAGTTTCAAGAACACCTTGATTTACTAAAAGCTTTAGGTGAACCTAGATAGGAGTTTATAATTGATATTTAAAGGTAATGTTTTTTTTTTTTTAAATATAGATAATACTGCATGTTTGATAATATTTTGCCTCAAAAAATTTCATTTTCATTAGACATTTGACTTGATTAATTTATTGTTAGTATCACAAAATAACTTTGTGAATACTGAATTCATGTGGTGTTTTAAATAAGATTGTTTTTTTTTTTTTTACGTTGGCCTACTTATGTAATGTTTGAAATAAAATTGTTTTTTTTTTTTTTACATGCAAGTCAACTTAGTAGTGTTAATAACATTTATTATATAGTGATAAAAATATGTTAAAAAATTTTATATAAAAATTTAATTCCACAAAAGTAATAATAATAATAATAATAAAATAATAATAATAATAATAAATAAATAAATAACCATGTCTACAGACCATCTATCCCATATAATTTAAGAACTTTGAATATTAATTCTTAGAACTTCTTGAATTTTCTAAACTTTACCAAGCATGTCCTTTCTATTATGCTATATGATAACAAACTTAAACACAAAATCTTAAATCGTACATAGTGGGATAAAAGATAAATTGAATTTTATGTTAAAACACAAAAAAATATATATAAACACCTTTTAATCATTTCCTAATGGTATCACTGCCAGTAGCATATCCAGCATTGTAAACATAAGTGAGAGCAAATGGAATATCTATATAAATTTTATAATCAATCGACACATAACATAATTATTATTAATTTATTTGAAAGACAATTTTAGATTGAACTTATGAAAAGACAATTCATTATCTATATTTAGAACACGTTCCTTCTTTGATGATAATCTTTAAATATTGCACGTCCATGATAATAGCCTCCACTCCCCTATCTGAAATCGAAACGTTTTCGTCCGATATCTCTACGTTCCTCGTAGAGAGAATCTTTTTATCAAAAGAATATTACAAAAATTACTCTTTCTCCATCTTTTGGTTGGAATAAAATTTGTATCACATTTTTATGCTTCAAACTTAATATTGAAAATTGATTAAGAAATATGTGGAAGCATATTTCTTTATCGTAATAATAATTTCAAAAAAATTTAAAATAGTTATGCCCTTCTCTGAAAGGTCGTCTACCTTTACTCATCACATTCAAACCTTGGTTCATATGAGTTAATAAAGTGAAAATTTATTAGAATTTGGGATTTTTAACTAATGGAAACAAATATAAATTGTTAAACTACCTCCATTGTAGTTACAGGTTATTGTCGGGGCCCGTTTAGAGTGATAACAATCTCCAACTATGAGTTGGGAGTGGTTGGTTTGAAGTAATTTACCCACAAGTTGAAATGTGTCGGTAGGATGGCCACCTCTTCCCACCACGATTTAGTTGTCTTTACAAAAATATTTCATTAAAATATATAAATAAAATTGCTAATAAATCAAAATTTTATTATTTGGTAAGAAAAAAAAACACCTGAACATATTAAAAAGCATACTTTAAGTATATAAATTGGTGTTTATATAGCAAGATAATTGCTGTCTCTGTAAGACAAATAAAATATGCAGTAATTTATTCTTTTGATATGGGTGTCAACATTTGAATTTCAAATTTTAACATTATTGTAGAATTTCAAATTCCAACTCTTGAATGATTTAGAAAACCAACAAGAGGAGGAGGTCCAAGAAGGGAGTATAATCTAACTTGATTAAAGCTTCTACTATGGTTCGTAAATTTTATTTTAAGCCCACATGGGATAGTTTAGAGAAGAGAAACTCTCAGGGGACTGTAGACTGGGCTGCCTAAGTCAGGTGTCCTCTCCCAACGAACAGTTACTTCAGCTCTTCCAATCTACAAACGAGAGTTGTCTGGCTATTTAGTCTGGCTAAGTATTGATTGGTGATTGATGTTTGTTTTTAGTCTAAAGAATTGCATTAAAACCAGATTTAGGTTCATTGACTGGTCACTTAGTAATTAAATGCTATATTAGGTGAAAATGATGAGATTATATTAGTACATATAGAACTTTTGATTGTATTTTATGTTATTGATGACTATTGATGATGAAATGAGTGTTTGATGATTGATTTGGAAGAATCGATAAAGAGGTGATTATTGGCAAGATGGTTAAAAGTGCATAAATTTGATGCCTAACTACTAATACCTTCTAAGAGGGGGCTTGAAATTGAGTAACATGTTGAAATGGTTCATTGTTTGATAAATAAGGCTTATATACTTAATTTCCCTTAAACTAGCTCTAGATGTAGAATATATGGCATGCCTAGAAAATTTAGAAGTACTTCTACCAACAAAAAATATCGTGGTTGGCTTGTAACACCAGAACCCCCACCCCGACGGAAGGAACGTGGAGAACAGATGTCACATGCAGAACTGAATGGACGGACAGACAAATAAAACATACATACAGAGTAGATACTTAGATTACGAAACTAAAGTCAAAAGAGTAATCATCGTTGAAAGTGTAATAAATCCGGATTTTCCAATACAGAGTCTATAAATGTCCAAAACCAAGAAATCATAAACCAAATCCCAGATTATTGCAGCGGTTATAAAGTTTTAAAATAAATTCAGAATCGAAATACAATAAGAACAAGACAAGTCTTGAAAACAATGCCAGATGCTGACTGATGCTGACATGAGTGTAATATCCTGCTACTCTACCTGACTGTCTGAACTTAGTAATTTCCATTCCAAATGGGTACAAAATATACAAAACAAAAAACTTAGTAATATGATCTAAGATAAGTGATTACGGATTATTGCAATTACCATCTGAGAATAGGATTTAAAGTTAAAAAATTATTTCAATTCAGAGTCCGACACCGAACTGTTAGCTCAGTATCAAGTTCGGTGATTAATTTAGACATAAAGCACTCCCAGCTTTACCGAATTATAGTTCGGTAGCAAGCTCGGTATGAAATTCGGACGGAATGGTTATCGAAGTTCCAAATAGTTATACCGAATTGTAATTCGGTAGCTAGTTCAGACAGAAAGTGTTTTTAAGGTCTCACTGTCTCATCGAATTGTAATTCGATAGGAAGCTTGGTGAAGAGTTCGGACAGAGAGTTTGAACTATCTCCTAAGGCTATACCGAACTGTAGTTCGATAACTAATACGGTACTAAGTTCAGACAGAGAGTAAATTGACCCTTAACGTCGAATTTAAGTGATATTTCGGTACCTAGTTCGGTAGGCAGTTTGGTATCTAATTCAGACAAAGAGTAATTCTATTGGTCACAAGGCTAATCGAATAATAATTCGGTCACAAGGCTGATATAATTCAATAGATAAACATTCAGAAGTTACTACCTCAATGCATCAGCAATAATCCAATTCATAGTTTCAGTTTCATATTAAATTAATATAAATTCACAAATAGCGAAACAGACAGAAACATACAATCGTAAGGGCATAACCATGGCTACTAACCTTTTTCGTTAAATCCAAATCCACCAAAATAACTCCGGCTGTCGATCCCCAATTTGATCTAATCAAATCAAGAATTAAATGAATAAATCTCCAATTTACAAAGTTAGGGTTTACATTCAAAGCAACGATTAAAACCCAATCAAACCCGAATTAAACTCAAAAGATATAGATTAAATACTTAGGGTTTCAAAACCTAAATCAATTGAAACAAAACCCCCAAATCGGAAACCCTAATTTTATAAAAATCCCCAAATCGAAATTAAAGCGATTTAATAATAAAAGGAATCGAAACCAATACCTGTAACAAAAGAAACCAAAACACCAATTTGAAATATTGAAGAACAGAGTTTAGAAATCCGCGACGAGGTCTTGAGTTGAGAGAAAAAAGAGAATACGTAGAATGAATCATTTTAGGTTTTGCAAAGAATGAATTCTAAACTCTTATTTTTCTATATATATGAGTGACAAATATCACCATAAACCCACAATTAATCAAGTGGTTTTAAAATAACCCAAATTGAAACATAATTACAAAATACATCAAATTTCCATTTTATTTTCAAAACTATCCCAAAAGTCAAATTAGTCAAACCGGAAAGTCAACATTTTTAAATACTCATTTTACCCTTGAACAAAAAATAATTAAAATTTAAAAAAATTCAAATAACAGAAATAATTTCCCAAAATACGAAAATAAATAGCCTCAACTTATGGACGTGACATGGCTTTTAGCCATGTGGATGAGGATTGTTCACTTACGAAGTTACGATTCCGACTTGTTTACGAATTTATTCAGCTTGGGATGACGATCCATTACAGTTTCGAAATACTCTTGCAGTGTTAGCTGGTCTCTTGCTCAGCTTGGGACTTCGGTCCATATTAATTTTCTGTTTTCAAGTCTATTGTTTATTTTTGGATAATGATATAAGATTTAGTAACTTGATGATCACTGTGTTAATAATATAAATGGGCGAAGATTAGCTATGTAGCACCATATTAATAACAAATTCATCACATCCTATTTAATCTAATCCCAACTCATTTAATTTTTTCTCGCTTCATCTAATTTTATCTCATATATCAAGCAAATCATACAATGTATTTTGCCCCTCGGTGGGAAAGTTGTCTATATTGGATTATTTTATTCAAATAATTTTTTTACTATATGTATGTTTAAATATTATTTTAAGAAAATTTCTCTTTCACCTTGCTTTTTAAAATTTTTCTAAATATTATTATAAAATTTTTATTCAATTTATCTTCAAATCTTAAATAATGAAAAAATTTGAACATACAATTTTAAAGATTGTTATAGATTGTATATGGTAACATACACCAATGTATTGCTACTGTTTTAGAAAATTTTAGGAATGCGAAATTAGATAAATTATATGATGAATTATTAATAACAGTTAGAAACACAAATTCGGTATTATTAAAAATAATAAGCAATGCAATTTTAAATACTACAGAATTAACTGTGCAAATTTGATACGATCAAAGCCATATATTCTAAGGTGCTAAAAAATTTGCATTTCTAAAGTCGATATAAATGGGGATCAATCTCACGACCCGTTTTTTTTTTCACTTAAAACTTAATAACACTTAATTTAAGTGCTAAATAAAAAGTCTTAATTCAATTAAGATGTCTATCAATTTTTTTTCTATATTTTATCCATCTTAAAATGAGTTACCTTTTTATAATTTTATCAATTTATCCTTAAAACATATTAACTCCGCCTATATGAGTAGCGTGACCGGTCCCAAGGTCAAGTAAAGGAGGAGGGTTGTGGTAGGTCGACAGCCAGTGTAAAAATTTCACCAAATTTTCTATGAATTCTTTAAAGAATCAATATTTCATTGGGACGTGCTCACCTAGGCACACGGTGTATTGACACCTAGGTATAGTGTTAAATGAGTAAGGGGTTCCATCTCATCGTCGCCTGGATTGGCTAGAGTATGAGTAAGGGTTCCTATGCCATTGACAAGTATGGGTAAAGAAGTTAGTCCCACCACATCAGCATCTGGATGTGGTAGATAACAGGAAAGGGTTACCGCATAATGGAAGAATACGGCTAAAGAAGCTAGTCCGAGAAATTTGCTTTAGGTTGGGGAGTTCGAACATTGACACATTGGCAAGGAAGCTCATTGAGCTTGTTGATACCTTAAAAAGAAGAAAATTTGGCATAGCATGTTTGCAGGAAACTAAATGGAAAGAAAATAAAGTTAGAGAGATAGGCAATTCAAGATATAAGCTACGTTATTGTGGTTTGGATAACAACAGGAATGGTATAACCATTATTGTTGAGCCTCAGCTGAAAGACAAAGTGGTGTAAGTGAAGAGAATGGGGGATAGAATTATCTTGATTCAGGTGATGCTGAGGGATGATACAATTAATGTTATAAGTGCTTATACCCAGTGGCAGAGCCAGGATTTATAATAAGTGGTGTCATAACAAAAATATTGTGGTGTCATAATTATATGTATATTATATTTATTATTATTATATATATTTTTAATAGAATTTTAAATTTTTTCAAAAAGCAGTGGGGTAAAACGACCCCACTACTGATAGAGTGGCTCCGCCACTGCTTATACCCCTCAAGTAGGTCTAAATAGGGCAACTGAGGATACGTTTTCAGAGGAGATGATGCACTTATGCAAGGAATACCAGATGACCAAGAAATTTTCATTATAGGATACCTTAATGGTCATGTCGATAAATGTAGTTACGGTTATGGTGGAGTTCATAGGGTTATGGGTTTGGATCAGGAATGAGGAGGGAAAAAATATCCTAAATATTGCGATCGCTTATGACTTAGTGTTAACAAACACTTGTTTTGAAAAGAGACAATCTCAATTAATCTATACTGTGACTACCCCGGTCTGGAAATAAACCGGCATAGTACCATTACTAAAATTTCATTATCCAAAATTTCCAATATCGTTGATGCAAAAATTCCTAATAAAAAAATCTTCCATATCATTCATTTTATACTTTATTTTCAAAATCGTTGATACAAAAACTTATCAAATGTCTTTTACCGAATCTCCATTTAGGTACCGGAGGCTGTATATTTATTTTAAAATGATAACATTGAAAATCCAATATCGGAGACCTAACATATAAATAACATTTAAATTAACAAATACCGTAAAATTAACCTATCTTCACAATTGAAGATGAATGCTAAAAGACTGATTTGATATTACTATGGACGATATAATTAATGGCACTTGAAGGGTTAAATAAAATGGATGGATGATGTGGAATGATATGTATCATTTTTACTGGCCAAATATGATCCAAAACCAAAAATAGCTATTTTGGGTGATTTTCTACCTAATACTGAACTCTCAAGCATGTCACGTCAACTTGGTGGGTCCGCTTGAGAGTTCCGCTTTATATATATAAATAGATTTTATATAATATAAAAATATATTATATAAAACTTTTAAATAATAATAATATATAATGTGCAGTATTGTTAATGAAAACGATAAGAATATATTTAAATGATAAAATAAATAGGTTAATATTTATGAATATTTCGTATAGTTACTTAATGAAAGAGAGAAAAAAATATAACATTAAATTTTGAACACAAAAAATTTCTTAACTTTAAATAATATATATATTAATTAGGATTGAAAAACAATCCAAGTATTGTAAATTGAAAAAAAAAATGAATATAGGAGGCAATATAAGAATGCAAAGATATAAGAATTATATCTAAAATATTTATTGAATTAGAAAAAACTAATAATACATAAATACAATACAATGTGTTGCAATATTAGTAGTAAATATTTGCAAACTTAAACAAAAAAATAAAATATTCTTTTACTTATAAACAATAAATAATTTATTTATTCTATATACAATAGCATAATAGCATAAATTTATAGAACATTGGTTCCATAAAAAAATAAATTAAATTAAATTTATATATTACATGTACATGTCTGCTATACCATTGTATTACACTCTATCATCTATTTATATATATAAAGCGGAACTCTCAGCGGGATCCACGAATCTGACATGGCACGCTGAGAGTTCAACTTTTGATTCAAAAACAAGTAAAATGTGTAGTTTTGAATTTTGTTTACTTTGTATCCATTAAAAAGTAACACGTGTCAATACTTTTTCATTGATGAGTTATTTTCAGAATATTTTAAAAAGATGCTTTGTTATTTAAAATTGTATTAATTAGGTTGGAAATGATAGCTTTTTACGGTAGCGTTTAAAATTGCATTAATTAGATTAGAAATATAGTCTTTCCATTATTTTAACGTATTTCAACATTCTTTTATATATATATATATATATATATATATTATGCACATTAGTTATTCATCTACTGTCACATGAGAATGTAGTTGAATTTTTGTTTTTCTCCATTTTTTCTCTTATTCAGATATAGGAGGTTAGGTTTTTCATCTCATATTTTTCTATCTTAGAATTTTTATTTTGTACATATTATTACCTATTATTTTTAAATATTAATATTAATTAGTTTTTGTTTGTTATGTTTCTCCGATTCGGTTTTATGTTTGATTGAGTTTTACGTTTCTAATAATAATTCCAATTAGATTTATGGTTACGTCTCTTAGAATTATCACTCGAGGCTCTACTCCTTATCGCATCTCTTGGTAAGATTTTATTTTTTGTTTTTTATTTTTCTTTTTAATCTCTTATAATTTTTTATTCTATTGGTAATTTTTGTTATTAACACGATATTATTTTTTTCATCTAAATTTGCTTATAATAATAAATGGAATCAAAGTGTAAATAATATATATATAATTTTCTATATATATATATATATATATATATCAATGAAAAAATTCATTTGCTTTTAAGCAATTATAATAGATGAAATTTTTCATTTGTGTTTTATCTCTTCTCATATACTAAAATAAGAAGATTGCACGTAAATCGGAGTCGAGAGAATCGCAAAAATCGGAGTCTCTTCTTCGTTCCACTTCCTCAGTCGGATGCTCTTTTTTTTTTTTCTTTTCATTTTTGTTATACTAATGTTTTTTTCCTTTTAAATAGACAATTTCTTTATTTGATTTAATCAATATATGGTTAATCAAGTAGATTTATGATTTCATTTTTTTATAGGTAAATACTTATTTTTTTATGTGAAGACTCCGTCACTTTATCTACATCTCTATTTCTTTATTAATTAGATTATATATATAATATTGTTTTAATCAAGAAATTAAAAAAATTATATCAATAGTTCAATTTTTGTGACTTTTATTCTATTAAACTAATAAATTCTATTTTTTTATATTCAATGATCCTAATATTGATTTTATATTATACTATTATATTTATATAATATCGGAATAATGTAGTGAGTATTTATTACTTTTTTTTCTATTTAATTTTATTTATTCAAAATTAAGTTCTTTAAATATCAATTAATCAAACATTATGGAAATCTTTTAAAATTTGTATCACTTTCTTTCCATTTCAATCAATTTTATTTATTGCTATTTATTAAATTTGATTGTATGTATTCCCTTAATTTCTTAACTGTCATATTAAATTAATATTATTTTTAACATTAATTTAAAAAAAATAGAGTAAAAAACTTTTTTTTTAAAAAAAATATACATAAATGGAAAGACATCCATTATCGATAAACGAAAGCTTCAAGATCACATTTAAAAATTTATCTCAAGCTCAAATTCAATAATTTATCACCATAAAATAAGCATTTTATAAAATATTATTGCACTGATGACTTGAATATTTAAGCTTATTTGTAATTATTGGTATGTATATATTGATGTTATAAATATTAAACATACATGTTTAAATTATAGAGAAAAACTGTTATTAAACGCCTCTAATAAATTAATTCAATCATAACAAAATTTCTGATTTTTCATCTTTTTTTTAAATGTAAATAGTGTGATCAGCTAATAAATTAATTCAATATATTTATATTATTCGATTATATAATTTTTTTAATTTAGTTCTAAGTAAAATAAAATAAAATTCATTCTAAATTATCATAACAAAAGTTATTTATGATGTAGTGGCTTAATTTAATAGTTACACTTTAACTCTTGAAAAAAATATACTAATTTTTATTTTTAATTGTTTTTAAATTTTAGTAATTAATTTATATTGTTTTTATTTGATCTGTATTATTTATTTTAATCCACTTTATACTTTTTATATGTGTTTAATATGATTAATCTCAAATTATTTAATGAGAGAAACATGTTGAAAAATAAAATAATTTTAAAAAATAAAGTAGGGGAAATATCAATTAATTTATACAAAAAATTGTCAAGTTTAAGTTAAATATTTTTTCTTCCTTTGGTAAAAAAATATGTTTATAATTGTTATTTTTTTTTAAAAAAAAATCTTTATATTTTATTTATATTATATACATATATATATATATATAGAAAGCTAAAGCGGAATTGTATTAAGTAATTGAAACTACATACGTACCCACGAGTATCAAATTTATAATTTAATATCCTAAATTTCTCACCTAACATATTTTTTTATATATATTTTAAAAAAATTAGGATATATTTATAAATTTTACTTTATAATATGTGTAATTATGGAATTAAAATAAATATAATATATACACTAAAAAATAAAGGGTCATTTGCACTTTTGAGCTTATTATTAAAAAAAATTATATTTTTAAACCAATATTAAAATTTTTACAAAACTAAACTTTTCAAAAAAAAAATTTGCAAAAATAGACCAAAATGACCATCTTACCCTTTAATATTATAAAAATATGCACAGTTTCCCGGTATGTAATACCGGGAAATAGGCAAAATTGAAGTTTCGTTTCCCGGTATGTAATACCGGAAGGTAAAAAATCATTTCCTGGTATTACACACCGGGAAGTTCATTTTTTGATTTGAGATTAATGATTTTTTGCTGACAAAATTTTGCCTGCTTCCCGGTAATACATACCGGGAAGTTCATTTTTTGCAATTTTTTTTTAAAAATTTATTTTTGTAAATTTGTTATAAAAATGTTTAAAAGTGAAAAAAAATTTAGGGTTGGTATAAAATTAAAATAAAAAAGTTGATAAGGTCTAATTTTGCGAATTTTCACAAAAATAAATTAAAAAAATAAATATCTCGCGCAACGCGAGCCTAACTTCCTAGTTATTTATAAATTGATATATTACACTTCATCAATTTAAATTTTATAATACATAATAAAGAAAAAATATAATTAATTTGTAAGACACTCCTACCATGTAAGAAAAAAAGAAAAAGAAAATAAATGTTACTATACAGTTGTATCGTGTAGAGAATAATCTTCATGCTATCTTTAGTAACTTATTTCTCTTTCGATCTTCGGGTGCACTCTTTATCTTTCGTATATTCTTTCTTTTCCGATATTTTCTTACTACAGTCTCTCTATCTTCTTCATGAAAGATGCACATAGTTCATAATACCTAAAACACAAAACAAAAAATAATTATATAAAAGATGAAAATAAAACTAAAATCATTAAAACATAACTACGTAGAAATACAAAAACTAAAAGAAGAAGAGAGAAAAACTTTCGTCACATTTTACCTGATATGGTTTTTAGTGTAAAGGCAAAAATATTTATAGCAATACATGAAATTTAAAATAGAAAATATTAGAACATAATATTTCAAAATAGAAAGCATATAATATATAATTAATAAAAAAATTATATTTTGATTTGTATATATTTTTAGTCAAAATTAATTTAAATAATATATAAATAAATTAATTTAATATCTTATCGCCATTTATTGTCATATGAATTCACCACTTGTCAATCATTTATTGGACCAATGCAAAAAGAGCGGGAAAAACAGCGATTATTATATATATAAAAATTATTATTATTATTATTATATTTGTAACTTGAATTTTTTCTTTTTAATTGAGTTTAAAATTATATATAATATTCACATTTAAATTGGTTTCATGTAAAAAAATATGGAAAAAAAATATATACTAGTAACTACATGTAAAATATTATTTTATATTTTAATATTCAACTCTCAATTTGCATTTTAAATTTAAAATTTAATGTAAATTTTGTGAATTCCCATATGATAACAATTAAGGAATAAATATACTCCAATATTAACAAATAAGTGAATATTTATATCTAATACCTTTAAGTAATTATAACATTTTAAAATATTTTTAAAAGTGATATTTCCAAACATTTTGAAATTAACCAGTAATTTCTTTAATTATAACCAAACACAAGGTTTTATTCTTCAAAGCTCTATTTTAAAAGATGTATTATTAAAAAATTTATTGTTAAAAAAATCAATTTAAAGAAGCCGTGACACACGGCCACTAAACACTCCGAATAATTAAGGGCAAGCATATCCAAAATTGTTCGGAATACTCCCGTATGGATCACCTATCCCAACCCCAGGAGAGAATATGCTTCCCAAGCAAAAACAAATCTTCAGATTAGATCAGTTCGTATCCAAATTACTAAAATACCCAACATCGCTCCGCTCTATTCCACGCTTGCGTCGAGAACAGACATACCCTTCACACTCCGTCGATTAAAATTTTAATTCCATCATTTCCCACACTCATCAGAGAGAAAAACAACTCCATTTCAGTTTTGGTTACAATTTCTTTTTCCCCTTAAAATAAGAAAGAAGAAAAAAATATTCTCCAGAGAGAAAGAAACTGGAAATCCGGACATAGGATTGAGAGACCCAGAGAGAGGAGATATTGCAGTACGAGTCGGTTCTTGATAATGAATTACTCCGATTGAACGCAAATCCGTGTTAGGCTCCAGGTTCCTCATTTGTCTACTGCCTTTTGCAATTTGCAGATTTTGAATTTGACTTTCTCTCTGTTGATAGGGTTTTGATCGGTTCCTGTCATGTAGCTGTGAGATTATGCTATTAACAAATTGTGTTTTTGGCTGTTTAACTGTTCTATTAAGTTTTCATCTGCTTTATCGTTGTGGTAGTGTGTGTTTGACCTATTTGGTTTGCCAGAACAAGCGGATAAAAGTTCTATTTACTGGATTGATGAATAGCGAACTCTTTAGTTTACTAGAAAACTGAGCTTTTCTTACGTGACTTTGATCGTGGAATGATAATTTTTTTTTTAGTGCTGAAGATAGCTGTGGTTTTTTGTTATTTTTCAGAATCATAGTTTTTGGTTCAGTGCTGAAGATAGCTGTGGTTTAACTGTAGCTTCCAAGTTTGTAGTGTAGGGAATAGTATGTAACTACTTCCTGTTGAGATTATGATTCATTAATTTATATTTTGAGTGTAATGTTCTGTAGTCATTTGTAATTGAGTTTGCTCGTTCAGATTTGTGTAAAGCTTTTTTTATTTTATTTTTTATTTTTTATTTTTGGTTCGGGGCTCGCTCAAGCTTGCTGTATATGTATGTATGTATTTACATTATGTTTTCAATATTATATTATATTATTTTATGGGTCATTGATTGCCAAGTCTTGTGTATATGCTAAATGTGTAACTTAACATCTTATGGAATAATTCATCTCTGTATAATGTACAATGCATATAGTTATATTTATCTCACTATTGGTGGCATCTTAACTATACTAAACAGACTCGATTGATTTTGTCTAATTTTCTTGTATCTTATATTTTGTTAACATCCTTCGTGCTGCCTCTGTTTCCTGAACTTATCATGTGTTGAAAAAAAAAAATCTGATTCCCTTCTATGCATAGGCTCAAAATGGAGTGCTCTGTTAGTGGTGAGGGACCTGCTATACTGCAGTTGCACAAATGGGCCCCCTCTAAACCTCAGCTTGACCTATCAGAATTTCGTGAAGCCTTTATCTCTCCAACAAGAGAGCTAATATTACTGCTCTCTTATCAATGCGAAGCTTTATTACTTCCTTTGATTATAGGTGAGTTATTAACTGATTATATCTTTGACAATTGCATTTTGCCACTTTCAGATTTCAGCATTTGGTTACTCTTTGTGTTCGGTGAACATTCACACACACATATACATGCATGTATATGTACATATTTATTTATATTCTCTTGGTGGGATCTGTTCTGGCTCTTGTTCACTCAATTACTTTGTTACTATGATTTTTCTTTTGATATTTTTTGGTCTGCAGGAGAAAATGTAGATAGTAATATTGCAGAAGGTAATGATGATGGAAGTCGTCATGGTCCTTATTCATATACTCAAGCTAGGTCTGATTCAAAGGATGACACCCCATGCACTTCTGGATCGGCAACTGATTTTGATAATGGATTTTCTAATGAACATGATCTCTCAAGATCAAATTATTACCCCTTTGTTTGTGATGTAAACTCACTTGCTTGGGGGATAGGTGCAGATACCTATAATCAGCACCATGATGCATTATTTAAGGAGCTTCTTTTCGTGTCTGGTGACCAGCGTGTGACTGTTCATGCCTTTTGTCATTCTAATGATACTGGTTCAATGACCAGAAGTGCTACGCAGGCTGACAACTTTGGGCAAGGGAGGTGGGTAGAATGGGGGCCTTTTTCTTTGTCAACACATAATGTAGATGCAGAGGAGATTTCTAGTTTGTCTTGTAGAGCTGATGTTCCTGAAAATGTTGAGGGTGTACATAGGACCAATGGAAATAATGAAAGTTGTCATAGTATTCACATAGAATCTGGGAATGATGATGGTTCCAGGAGGTGGTTACGGACGTTTTTCACTAAAGCGGAAACTACCAAGTCCGATGGTGGCGTTTGGACTAGATTTCCTCAGAAGTCGTCATTTCCTTCTTCAGCAAACGTCGTTTCATTTACCCTATTTGATAGCAATTTACCATTTCAGGAAGTCAGTCCTAATGAGAACTCTTGCTCTGATAAGAATAGGCAAGAAAGTGCTCTGAATGTGGAGACGCATTCAGCTACTAATTCTCAGTTAGATTCATCTAGTGTAAATTTTCAGTCTGATGTATTAATTAATTATCTAGGTATTGACAATAAAAGCTCGTACAAATGCACCAGAGTGTTCTCCAGCTGTTCACATTTCTTAATTGGATTTGTGTTAAGATCTGTGGGTTCTTTGTTAGTGAATATTGGTGGTGAACGTGAGACAAGTGAATCTGTAGTTGTTGTTTCTCAGTTGAGTAGTTGGGGAATCAAGTGGGTTTCTGCTGTGAAGCTTGAGGAAGGTTCAGACTGGATAGATTTCTGCTTTTCTGATAATCTTCTTGTTTGTTTGAATACTTCTGGCTTGGTATCTTGTTATGTTGCTATGTCCGGAAGCTATGCGACACAACTTAATGTCTTACACACGTGTAGACTCGACCCAGGAAAAAGTTTACAGGCGCCAAATAGATCATTTAAAAGTTCAAAGAGGGATATTAAAAAAGTAGACGAAGGCATGCCAACTCGGGTAAAAGGTGGCATTAAGTTTAAAAGGTTGATAGTGGCTTCATATACATCTCTCTTATCTGTGGTTGATGAATTTGGTGTAATATATGTGATATGTATCGCTGATCACATTCGTGAAAATTATAACCATATTGCCGATTCACTTCCGCATTTTCCTCTTCTGGGACTTGGGTTGATGGTTGGTTGGAAGGTTGGTGGCTCTGCTATTGACCACCAACGACCAAAATCTAAATCTATAACTTCTGGTAGTTCAGGTGTTTCTTCTGAAAGGTATGGAAGTTTTTCTATCTTTGACAATGTTGGAAGTAAGTTGATTCACGAATGGCAAGAGCAGAGGAAGTGGATGCAGTATGACCTGTCTTTGAATGGGTTTTCTGCTGCATCAAAGAAGTCAGAACAGAGTTTCGATGATTGTGAAATAAAGTTGCGCCTTATGAGAAATTTTTTTCTTCCTAGTGATAGATTTGGAAAGGATGATTTCATTTATTTTTCGTCTTTGGGAATCACTCGACTCTCACAGAAGCATAATATTTTGACTCAAAAGAATGCTCAAATTATTCATATTGATCTGCATACAAATTTAGCAGTTTCTGATGACAGTACTTTAAATTCTGGGTCTTCACCCTGGAGGAAAGAGTCCACTCTTGGAGTTGCAGTTGGTTGCTCTTTTCAGGGCAGTTTTTATTTGGTAACAGAAGATGGTGTTTCTGTTGTTCTCCCTGCTGTTGCAATTCCCTCAAATTTCCTTCCGGTTGAAACTATTGGCTATCGGCAGCCACGTCTGATTGAAGGCATAGGGTTTAAGCAGAAACGCAAAAATGCAGAAATAGAAGAACTAAAACAGCCCTGGTCACCCTGGAAAGTTGAAATTTTGGACAGGGTTCTTGTCTTTGAAGGCCCCGAAGAGGCAGATCACTTATGTTTGGAAAATGGTGAGTATATCTCTTCCGTTTTATTTGAATATATTTTATTCAATTTGTTTGGTGCCTTTGCCTGGATGTTAAATTAATATTTAATATTTGATCCATTTGTATTCCATCTGACAATTCCCAATTTGTTTTTTAGAAAACCAAGTCCAGAATCTGAAATTGCCAAAATTACTGTTAATTTCAGTGCAGTGGATGTTTGCCTTAGACTAGGTGAACTAGTACAACAAAAGTTCCGTTTGATACTTATGGAGTATATTAAACATAAGAATCCAAATCCTACTCCAGATGTAAGATTCAAGAGTGCGACTCCTTGTTGTGACAACAATTCATGGACACAACTTTGACTGATGCTGAGTGTTGGAACTGAGAAGTATTTGGATGATAGTGGTGACGTTTCTGTTTGTTGGAGTAGGTCCGTGACTATAGTAGGATTCAGAGAGAACCGAGGAGTGATTACTATGCTAAATTACAATTATAGTTATTAGGATAATTGCTTAATTTGTTCTTGAGACCTATTAGCTAAGTTGAATTAAATAATAAATATATATGTTAGAGGCATCTGGAATTTTTCCAATGAGTCTGATTTGTTGCTTTCTTGGTTATTTATATCATTGGTCTTGTTTGTTTAATTTTTACCATTTAGGTATTCAAAAAATGAAGTGTAAATGTGTCATGGTAGCATTGTTGAATACAATTTTGTAAAATTGTTTTTCTCATTGGCTTGGTGACATAACTTTTAGTTCCCCTGCTTGACTAAACCTTCCTAGTCAGTAAAACCTTCTACTGCTTTCATGATAATTGAAGAAGTTTTAGGTTTATTTGTCTGCACTTAATAGACCTCTCTTAATCTGAATGCAGTAGATCTAAGCCATTACAATCACTCACTTTCTAGTTTCTTTTCGTATGTAATGATTAATATCTAGAGGCAAGTCTGAAAAGTATTTAAATGTGATTTTTGATAAAAGGAGATATCAGGTTGGTTGGTAAGCTCTTATATTTACATATATGCCTAGAGATAAGCAACCTAAGCCAGTTCATGAGCGATCCTAGAGAAGAGCATTTGAGTCTGTAGAATTGTGGAAAAACCTGAAATTAACACCTGGCTGAGGATTTTTTTAAAAATTATATAGATAGGCACAAGAGAATATTTGTAAATGCAGATTGGGTTGGTTCCCCAGAGTTCTGAAGATCCATTTGAAGCTATTGGGCATTTGTTGGTTAAATTTCGGTGAGTTGGAGTCAGAAGCAGAAAGTGCTGTAGCAAGAAGTAGTGGACACTGTGAGCTAAATGTTACATGGATTACATGAGAGTTTATGGCTAAGGAAGATGTTAAGGGAACTAAAGTGAAGATTATTGAACCTGTGACATTATTTTTTGACCACTTGACAACCAGCTAGCCATTTTCATGGAAAAAAACCCTAAGCATGTCGAATAGATACCATTTCATTAGCCACTCTGCATACCCATTTTATGCCATGGGGAAAGATGACACTTTTTAAGGTTAAACTGCTTTGCTTGTATGATGCAGAGACTCTTTGTTTATAACACTCATGTAATGAGGTGAATACAAACATAACTCCTTGGATTGAAGAGTGTTAATCTTAAACTCTGACTTAGGCTTATCCTTACCAACTTCTCTAATTGATAAAGCACAAAATAATAATGGAGACATTATCAATAACTTATTGAAACTTGAATCTAACTTCAATTTAAATTATATATTCTTGTCATTGTTCCTTCTTTCTTTTATTTATTTATTTTTCCTTCTTTAGATGAACTTATTGATTGACCTCAAATTTTCTGTGAAGTCAATTTTGCTAAATTTTAACAGCAAGCTTTACTAGTTGCTTATCAGGTTTTGCTTGAGCTTAACTCAAAGAGTAATGAGGAATGAAATTGTGATTCTGGTAAAAATATCCAATTGTTTCTTAGTTCTGTTTCACATGTTAGGATACTTTTGTATTGGACCGAACATACAAAGCAACTCTATTAGGAGTTGAAGTGCGCATGTTTTTCAGTCATATGCTTTTCATGGGGAGATTATGTCCTTATATGACCTTACTTCATAGTTTCTAAATGTGATTTTTGTCTTTGTATTACTGCAATTTCAGGATGGGACCCGAAAATTTCTAGGATGCGACGGCTGCAAATGGCACTGGAGTACTTGAATTTTGATGAAATAAAGCAGTAAGAATCTGTACGCGCTAACACCCAGTCATTCACACATCTATATTTATATCTGTGTCTAATGTCGCATTTCATGATCGAAGCAAAAAGAGGAATCTCAAGGATATAAGAATTGGAATAACCTAGTTTTTTCTAAAATTTAGGATTGAACATTATCAAATTATCAAATTGCATCCCCCCACATGCTTGTCTGCACAAACATGCTTTTTTTTTATTTTTTAAATTTATTTATTTTTTAAAATTTTATTTTTAATTCTTTTTATTTTATCATTATTATTGCTATAGTTCTCTGTCTGCTTCATAGGATAACAAAATGAATGTAGATACTTGGACTGATGATTGCCTACGATATTGTCTAATATATCCTCAATAAATTGGTCAGCCAAATGTTTTCAATGTTACAGGATAATGCACATTATCTCTTGAACTTGATGTAGGAATTTTGATAACTCAAAGATGGTAATATATTTAGGCTTTTATCTCAAGTTAACATTGGTAATTTCTGAACATTTACACTAATTTTACACTAATGCTTTCCACCTGCTCCCATCTCAAGGATATATATGATGTTATGTTACACGATATAGCATAACTACCTCTTTAGGTAATTAAAATTTAACTTGGTGATTCAAATTTTGTGTTTTTAGTTGAGAAATAGGAATAACAAAATAATTTTGGTAATAAGGCATAAAGACCTATTAGAGCTGCTGCACATGTCTTATCAGGTGGATGTTGCGCAAAGGCATGTCCTTCCCTTATAGGTTCTTGAGGGTTAGGCCCTTTGACCGGAGGTAATATGATGTAGGACAAGGAATCCTAATCCTATTTGTTATAGGTTTTATTTCCTAATTAGGTTTGGACTATATTTCCTATTTTATTTTTACTTGTTTTTTTCCTAGTTTGTTTTCTAGTTGCTTTCAGTTTTCCTAAGTTATTAGATTTCTTAGTTATTTAGGATTAGATTTCTTAATTGTTTAGGATTAGTTCAACTCTATATAAAGAGTTGTCATTCTCATTGTTATTAAGTTCAGTTATCAATCAATTTTATTCAGTCAAGAATATTCAGGTTTTATACCTAGTTATCTTTAGTTTTTTCTATCTTTCGCCTTAGCTGCGAACTATCTTCGCCACTATTTCCGCTGTGCTTCATCATAATATTACGAAAAAATCATTCTCTAATTTAATATTGTGGGAAGCATTCCAACCAAAACAATAAGCTCATGGGCTGTATGGACACCTACATATTTCAGAGGTAGCTTTTAGAAAAAATCAAGCTTTAATTTCATATTGTGGGAAGCATTCCAATGAAAAGCAACGAACTAATGGTATGTAGAGACACCTACGTATAAGCTGCTACTCATGATTTAATTAGGCTAGTGTGGGGCTTTTGTCCCTACATCAACTTCCTGGAAATTTGTAATGTTTCTCCATCATACTTCATTTTACTGTCTTACAATTTATGTGTTAAACTAAGGCATACGTCGACAATTTTGCTATGGTTGAGCAGATCTTTAGAAATACTGCTGGAGCTCAATCTTGTTGAAGAAGGGATTCTCAGACTACTATTTGCTGCTGTTTATCTGATGTCAATTAGAAGTGGCAGTGATAACGATATTTCTGCTGCATCAAGGTGAATGTTTATTCTGTATTCGTGTTCATTTATTGGATGAGCATTTTTCCCCCTGTTGAGACTAGCAACTACTCAGAAATTAGGACTTTATACATGCTAGAAGAAACTCATGTCACCTCTTCAAGATGACTGATCTTTTTCCCCTTCTGTATAAAGAGTGTATGAGTCTTAATCTTCTGTTGAATTCAGAATAGAGATATTCCATCTATAGATAACGATTTATAATAATGATAAGATATGATACTCCTGATTTGTTTTGTTTGACTTCTTTATTGCTGCCAGTGTATATGTGGTGTCTTTGGTGGAATAAATTGTAGAACTAAGAAATAAGAAACTGACAGCTCATATCTATGGATCATTGGTATACTATGTTGTCCTTTCTGTCCTTGTAAAGATCCATCAAGTAGATGCTCTGTACAAGTTAGTCAACAGTGTTTACTTAATTTAAAAAGCAGTTTAGAGAGTTAAAATGTTGTATAAAGTTGAGACTTGAAAGTATTATTGCATATTTAAGTATTATTTCAGACTTATTATTTCATTCTTTGTACCTTCTGATTTTTAATTCATGTCACAGGCTTCTTACATTAGCATCTGGTTTTGCTACAAAAATGATTCGTAAATATGGAATAGAACAGCAAAAAAATGATGCTTACATGCGACAGGGATTCAATGGGATACTTTCTCTTCCCCCAATTACACCAGAGAAAGTACAAAGCGAAATAGAAACTTCTAGAAGGCTTAGTGAGATGGCTCACTTCTTGGAGATTATTCGGAACTTGCAGTGTCGTCTTAGTGCTATATTTAAAAAGCCACACAAGGTATCTTTGTTCTTAGTATAATTTTACTTCGAAAAGAATTGAAATGTTATCATTAAGTTGAATCAATTATTTTGAGATGTGGTACAGGTGGATGACAAGGAGGAATTAAGCTTGATTGATCCAAGTTCAATGCAGGAGGAGTCTCAGCTATTAACTGATGTGGTTTCACCAGAGACTCTAAATGAACACGACCCATCATTCTCTCTATCTACCTTGGGATCCATTGATACTGAGAAGCTTGCTTTGATGCCCAAGGATCACTTGAACTCAAAAGTTCGATTGAATCCAGATGAATCTGCTGACTTTTCTGTTATCATGCCCCAGGGAATAGGTTTCGGGAATAATGTGCTTCCCTTGGAAAATCCGAAGGAAATGATTGCACGATGGAAAGTAGATAATTTGGATCTGAAGACTGTAGTGAGAGATGCTCTCCTCTCTGGTCGTCTCCCTTTAGCAGTTCTTCAACTTCACCTTCATCGTTCAACAGAAGCTTCCGGTGATGAAGATCGTGATACCTTTGCTGAAGTTCGTGAGGTGGGAAGAGTGATTGCTTATGATTTATTCTTAAAGGTATGTTAATATTGTTCTTATTTATTTTTGTATTTTCGTTCAGGGAACATGACTAAACTTAGTCATGTTTTTGCACTAATGTTGCTTTAATATTAGGGTGAAACTGGGCTTGCTGTAGCTACATTGCAAAAGCTTGGAGAGGACTTAGAAATCTGCCTCAAAGAGTTAGTATTTGGCACCGTGAGGAGATCCCTGCGAATTCAAATTGTTGAGGAGATGAGAAGATATGGCTACTTGGGACCATATGAATGGAAGATCTTGGAGACAATGTCACTTCTTGAGGTATGCAGAGATTTTTGTTTCTTTCGTTCTAGGAAATATTTGCTTATTTCGAGTTCCAAAGTCTGATGATTCTTTCACTGGTTTTTGCTCTTGTGGGAATAGAGGCTTTATCCTAGTTCTAGCTTCTGGAAAACGTTTCTGGGTCGACAAAAAGGTTTTCCCGTGTCAAATACATCAGGAGTATTTTTAAACTTACTGCATTCACAATCGGTTGACAATCTTATCATCCAATGTGGTGAGATTGATGGAGTTGTTTTGGGTTCATGGACAACTGTCGATGAAAGTTCCTCCGACTCAGTTGTTGATGATGATAATGCTCATAATGGGTATTGGGCTGCTGCTGCAGTGTGGTCAAATGCATGGGATCAGAGAACTATTGATCGAGTGAGTTGATTCTTCTCCTTATTAACTTTTAAGCTTGTCTAATCTGTAAGCAGGCATACGTACTTCTCTAATAATTTATTTTGCTTTTGAAAAACTAAATTTAAACATTTAAAAAAATCCTGCGTACTATTGTGTGCTGCCTTCAATCTTGAATTGCGTTGTAGTTTGTGTTCTACAACTTTGGTTTACTTCACCTTTGGTAATGCTTCCTATGCATGTTGGTTTCCTTTGCCTGCTTGTACTGCTAGTCTTATTTTTATTATCAATCTTGATTGTGCAGATTGTGTTGGATCAGCCCTTCCTGATGGGTGTTCATGTATTGTGGGAATCTCAACTGGAGTACTACATTTGTCATAATGACTGGGAAGAAGTGTTAAAACTTTTGGATGTTGTTCCTGCAATTGTGTTAGCAGATGGAATCCTGCAGGTCACGTTGGATGGTTTGCCACCTGTTTCATCTATTGGTTGCAATAGTGAATGTTTTGAGACAGGAATTTATTTATGTTCTGTTGAGGAGGATTTGGATGTTGTGTGCATGGATGTTCCTGACATAAAAATTTTGAAGTTGCCTGCACAAGTCATGTGCTCCATGTGCATGTGGTTAAGGATGCTCCTGGAGCAGGAGCTTGCAAAAAAATTTATCTTTTTGAAGGAATACTGGGAGGACACTGCTGAGATAGTATCTGTTCTTGCCCGTTCAGGGTTTGTTATTACTAACAAAAGTAAGATCTCAGATGATTACGATTCTGTTGAGAGTATGTCAGATCTGAATTTATCAAAAATTGATGGATCATCTTCAACTGATAGCGTGCAAGCCTTGCATAAGTTATTCTTACATCACTGTGCACGGAATAGCTTGCCAAACCTGTTGGACCTTTACCTTGATCATCAAAAGTTGGTTCTGGATAGTAATTCGCTTTATGCGTACCGGGAAGCTGCAGTAAGTTTCTTATTAGCCGGCATATGCTATTTTCTCTCTCTCTCTCTCTGTGTCTTTTAGTTTAGCATGTACTTTGTGTATATAAATGTTGCAAAATGCGGTACGTCGCTCATTACAGTGTTCTATTGATACGCAGTATGGGCATATATCAATACGGTTGATACGGGCTATCAATATGGATTTATTAACCAATTAGTTTTTAGTCCCACTAAAATTTTTAATAAAATTGAAGACTTAAAAATATTTATACAAATTTGTGAATTCTGTGAACTTTCAGCTCCTTGGAGTTTACTGAAAATTGAGGGATCATATAGGAAAAAAATACATCTTCCAATATACCACCACCACTTTATTTTCTATTTTCTATTTTCTATCTTTCACCATCGCTTCACTTTTCACTTTACTATGTTTTTCCTTTCTTCCCAGTTCCACTTCTTTGTTGTTTACTGGTTTTTCCTTCATTCTTCTATGTTTCTACTTATCTTTTCTTTCAAACAAGTCTTGGTCATCCTGAAACTTACAGGATTGATCAAGCATGTGTCTGGATTTTTTTTTTCCTAAAACAAAATGCAGTTAAAATAGTACTATTGACCCTATGGCCGTATATACACCCGTATATACGGTGTACAACTATATATGGTCTGTTTAAGGTACAGAAACTGTGCAGCACACATCATACCGTTAAACAGCCGTTTCCATATGTACTCAGGTCTGTAGGCCATATTAACTGTATATACGGGCGTACTAAACCCTTTCTTACGACATTTTACAGGAAGCTGCCTAGGGATAATTGAGTCATTTGCAGTTGAATATTCTATTAAGGTGATTAGGGGACCACAGGTCTGGGGAGATGAGGAATGTTGAGGGAATATATATATATATAGTTAGTTAGTTAGTTAGCTAGCTAGCTGATTTCATGACTTGGTGAGCTCTACTTTCATGTACCTTTAAAGTGAGGTAGCTTATTGGTGAGGCCTCAAATTTCTCTCAACTTATAATCCTGCTTCCTCAGGTTGCAAGGCCAGCTGCTGCATTTTCTATCCTACATTCTACCTAACCTGAGTGATCATAGCAGAATGTTGCTGGAGTGATGCTTCAGTTATCTAAAATTAGTGTTGGCCGTGGCTACTCCAAAAAATTGATAATCAGCAGATAAAAAACGAAGGAATATTCAACGCATGTTTTATAGACTGACTGTTACACTCTTTCCCTATCTTTCTTTGAGCTTATTTGACGAAACAAGCTCATAATTCAATAAGTTATTTACTGACTAATTGTAAATTGATTGTTTTGTTACCCCATCAATTTAGCTAAAATTGAAGGCAATGTCTTATATATGTTGCATTTGATCTAAACTATATTCAAATACCAAAAACTCTAGAGAGATAGACTAAGATAACATGGGGGAAGATTTGTTGATGAAATAGAGTGGAAGTGAAGAATTCACATAGTCAACCTCAATAAAACTATATTCAAATACCAAAAACTTGGGTAGAGAGATAGACTAAGATAACATTGGGGAAGATTTGTTGATGAAATAGTGGAAATGAAGAATTCACATAGTCAACCCCAATAGAACTTGTACCTGTTTTTCTATCGCACTTGATGTCAGTTAATAGGGGGAAAAACTCTTGAAGTTTACTGCCATGTATGTATCAAGCTTTGATGATCCGGCCTTCAAAATAATTTATGGCGTCTTTCTCATCTGGACTTGCACCTGTTTTATTGCATTTCTAAAATCTTATAAATTTGATCTTGGTTGTATCTTTAGTCAAATCTGGCTTGCATAACCTCTTCATCCATGCTTTTTATTTGTGATTTTTCCCTGCTCTCTTCATTTATTTCATGTATTCTCACACGCCTTGAAGTTCTCATACTAAAAAATAGTATGCCACTGTATGGTATAGTTTCAACCACTTAGAGCTATTATTCATTTTGTCAATGCACTTATGTTTTACACGATTATTCTGTCCAGGGAGATTGTCAATGGGCAAGATGGTTGCTTTTATCTAGGATAAAAGGGCATGAATATGAGGCGTCTTTTTCAAATGCACGTTCAATAATGTCGGGGAATTTAGTATCTGGTGGAAACCTCAGTGTTCTGGAGATTGATGATATCATTCGTTCTGTTGATGACATTGCAGAAGGAGCTGGAGAATTGGCAGCTTTAGCAACTTTAATGTATGCTCCGTTGCCTATTCAAACTTGCTTAAGTAGTGGTGGTGTCAATAGGCATAGCAGTGCTTCTGCCCAGTGTGCATTAGAGAATCTGAGGCCCTCCCTGCAACACTTCCCTACATTGTGGCGTACGCTTGTGGCTGCATGTTTTGGACATGATGCAACTCTCAATGTTTTGGTTCCCAAAGGAAAGAGTGGTGAGCTTTTTATCTTTACTATCTAAGTTATTTATTACATCAATGCTGTTTTGGGTTGTATTCCTATACTTATTACCATTTACTGAACTTCAGCTCTATCAGACTACCTTAATTGGCGTGACAAAATATTCTTCTCTTCTGGACATGATGCTTCACTTTTACAAATTCTACCTTGCTGGTTCCCTAAGGCTGTGAGAAGATTAATACAAATTTATGTGCAGGTTCTTTCTTTTATCATCTATGCTTGTTTTTCAAAATAACATTATTTAGCCTTTTAGCTTTTGGCAAAATATAAGTATGACGACATGGTTACAAGCATCTTAGAGCTATCTTCTTAACCAGGTTTAAAATCATTGAAGTCATTTGAAACTGTGGAAGTCATTCATCTATTTCAACTTATGAGTAATCTACATTCATGTGTTAACTATCTTCGAAATTGAGAGTTTTTGCATGGCATCACAGGGTCCCCTTGGATGGCAGTCATTTTCGGGTCTGCCTACTGAATCTTTCCTACATCGGGACATTGATTTTTTCATTAATATGGATTCTGACGTCAATGCACTCTCATGGGAAGCAACTATCCAGAAACATATTGAAGACGAACTTTATGATCCTTCAATACAGGTAGGTGGTTTGTCCATTTGGTTTCAATTCAATCAATATCTATTAAATACATAGGTTCTATTTCTATTTTGCTATAACATATAGGTTACAGTGAGGTGGTTGTGTAAATGAACCTCTTGAGATGAAAGTGTTTAATTTAACTATAATGAAATGTAAAACACACATTGCAAGTTTAGTAACCTGTACCATAATGGTGATGAGATTTCTTTTGATTGTGGAGATTGAGGTTAAGTATATATATATATATATATATATATATATATATATATATAATATATATATATATATATATATATGGGGTACAGAGTTAAGTTCAAGGTGAATGTAGATAAGGGTATTGAATACAGGTACCAAGTTGAGCTGTATTAAGAGATAAAACATAGGATATGTTATGAAAAGACACCTATAAAGCTTCTAGTAAAATTCTTTAGGAGTTTGATTCATCTTTTGAATTTTCGGCCATCTAGATCCTGCCTATGCAAGACGATGTGTTTGCTTAGAAGATGGGATGAGTGGTCATATAAAGGTGGATTGCATGCTTTTATGTATGGCCCAAATAGATGATAGGCTTTGAGACTGTTTTTGATAGTATGCACATGATCAATGTAGATTTCTGGAGGCACTTGTTTGTGATTTGGGGACATTCAAATGCTTAGGTCTAGGATAAGGTTAGATTGAGAATTACTTTGGCCAAGATAGTTCAGCATAACTTTCTATATCTAGAGTTCAGTAGAGTTGAAATACTAAAGCAAAGTGGAAGAAAAGAATAAATTTAGCCATCTGCCATTAAATTTAGGATCAAAGCTTGTACTGTTCTGTTTTTTAAATTTTTTACCCTTCACTGACATGTATTTGTCATCACAATTTCTTTTGCTGGTGTAATCTGTTGCTGTTGGCTCGAGTTGTTGCTTATTAGCTACCTCCTTGTGGCTGATGACCTGTATTGAAATAGGAAACTGGACTTGGACTTGAGCATCACCTACATCGTGGTCGTGCACTGGCAGCTTTTAACCATCTCCTCGGAATCAGAGTTGGAAAATTGAAATCAGAAGATGGATATAGTTCACGGCATGGACAAACGAATGCTCAATCGGACGTACAAACACTTCTTGCACCCATATCAGATAGTGAAGCATCTCTGCTTTCATCTGTAAGGACCATCTTTATTTGAAAGCTAAATTATCCTCTTCCATTAGGTTCATTCTGTTAAAAAGATTAGATTTTTTCTTGCCGTCAACCAGTTAGGCAAAACTTATTCTATCAGATTTGTCTAAACGGTAGTTTGTTACTATCTAACTAGAAGATTTAATTCCCAGGTAGTGCCACTTGCTGTTTCACGTTTTGAAGATCCTGTAATGGTTGCTTCATGTGCATTTTTGCTAGAACTTTGTAGTTTACCCGCAAGCATGCTTCGTGTAGATGTAGCAGCCTTGAGACGGATTTCTTCTTTTTACAAATCTAGTGGAAGTAATGAGAATCTTAGGCAACTTTCACCAAAGGGTTCTGCATTTCATGCATTATCCCGAGAAGGTGATATAACAGAGTCTTTAGCTCGAGCTCTGGCTGATGAATATTTACATGATGATGTTACTGCCAATGCTAATAAGCAAAAGACAATACAACAAACAGTGTCTGGAGCACGACCCTCCAGAGCTCTCATGCTCGTACTGCAGCACTTGGAAAGGGCTAGTCTTCCTGTGATGATAGAGGGAAATACATGTGGATCTTGGCTATCAACTGGTTATGGCGATGGATCAGAATTGAGATCTCAACAAAAAAATGCAAGCCAGCGCTGGACTTTAGTTACAGTTTTTTGTCAGATGCATAAGCTTCCTTTAAGCACAAAATACCTTTCTGTTTTAGCACGAGATAATGACTGGGTATGCCCCTGCTTTCCCTTGTTTTGGTGTCTGGATAATATTTTCCCAAGTGATAGCTTATACTACCTTGCGTTTTTTGTTAGGTTGGCTTTTTGTCTGAAGCTCAGGTTGGAGGATACCCATTTGAAACAGTTGTCCAGGTGGTATGTCCTATTTTTTGTCTTATGTTTTGATGCTCCATTATTCCCTGTTCAAATTAAAATAAATCATTATATTGTAAGATGAACTATTTTATAATTCAGGCAGCTGAAGAATTTAGCGATCCACGCCTCAAAATTCACATAGTAACAGTTTTAAGAGGCATGCAGTCAAGGAAAAAGGCTAGCTCTTCCCACACAGATGCCACTGAAAGGAGTGAAAGTTCATTCCTTGATGAAAATTTATATATTCCAGTTGAGCTCTTTAGAATTTTAGCAGATTGTGAGAAGCAGAAAAATCCTGGACAGGCCCTCTTGGTTAAAGCTAAGGACTTGTCATGGTCCTTGTTGGCAATGATTGCTTCATGCTTTCCAGATGTCAGTCCATTGTCTTGCCTCACTGTTTGGCTGGAAATTACGGCAGCTAGGTAGGCTTTTAAACAATGATGTGGAGCTTCTTAGATCTAATGTATTATTTTGAAGTTTGATATCTGACCTTCAGTTATGAATATTTTAAGTGTATTTCAGACCTCTATGAAATTCATTATATTGGTATGCTAATAATAAGGCATGGATCTGACCGAAGAGAATGGATAACAGGGAAACTTCATCTATAAAGGTGAATGATATTGCTTCCCAGATTGCTGATAATGCAGCAGCAGCTGTCAAAGCTACAAATAACTTGCCAGAAAGTGTTAATGTGGTTTCCTTCCATTACAACCGACGAAATCCAAAACGTAGGCGGCTTGTGGAGTCAAAATTTGCCGAGCCATTGGGTTCTTCATCTGGTGTTACACTTGGCTGTTCTAGTGGAAGAACATTTATTCACCAAAGCATTACAGAGGAAGATGGGAAGACAGAAGACAGTCTACACAGTGATGTTCTGAGAGATTCAGGAGAACCAGTATCTTTGTCCAAGATGGTTGCAGTGCTCTGTGAACAGTGTTTGTTTCTGCCTTTGCTAAGGGCATTTGAAATGTTCCTTCCTTCCTGTTCTTTGTTACCCTTTATCCGTGCTCTCCAGGTTTGCAAAATGAGCAGATTGCAATAGTTTTTTTTATTTTTCTTTTTTTTTTTTTTTTTTTTAAATTTCCTTTTGTTTAGCATGTGTATTATTATTATTATTTGTAGAAATTATGGCTAGGGCTTTTATTTCTGTTCTGAATACCACTCTACATTGATAGAGCTTTTATTTATAACTCAATGATTGAGTTCAATACAAGCTAGAATTCCTCTAGGAGATAATAACTAACTCCTATTATTTAGCTAACTTAAAAATAGATAAATAATAAGATAAAATAAAACATAACTTCTAGAAGACTAACTACTAATATCACAACACCCCTCTCAAGCTGGATGGTAGATGTCAATCAACCCCAGCTTGGAAATCATCTCTTCAAAAACTGATCTTGTTAGAGCCTTTGTGAAGACATCTGCTACTTGTAGACCAGTTGGAATGTATACTAGCTCTATAGATTAATCTTCTAGTCTTTCCTTGATAAAGTGGCGGTCAATTTCCACATGTTTTGTTTTGTCATGCTGTATTGGATCTTTAGCCATGTAAATGGCTGATTGATTATCACAAAACAACTTTGTCGGTTCATCAACTTTTATTCTCAACTCCTTCATCACCTTAATTAGCCATAATCCTTCGCACAATCCATAGGCTAGTGATCTAAGCTCAGATTCAGCTGTACTTCTTGAAACTACTGGTTGTTTCTTACTTTTCCAGCTTACTAAATTCCCCCAAATAAAGGCACAATATCCTGTTGTTGACCTCCTATCAATATGTGATCCGGCCCAATCTGCATCGGTATATATATCTAATTTCCTGTTAGCTGTTTTCTTGAATTGTAGGCCTTTTCCTGGTGAATTTTTGAGATATTTCATAACTCTGTAGAGCCCATTCATATGCTTCTCTTGTGGACAGTTCATAAATTGACTAAGAACGCTTATTGAGTGGCTAATATCTGGTCTTGTGTGTGATAAATAGAGCAACCTTCCTACCAATCTCTGGTACCTGCCTTATCTACTGGAGCAGCCCCATCGTTAGGTGTAAATCGAGCAGTTTGATCCATTGGAGTACCACTAGGTTTGCAGCCTAACATTCCAGTTTCTTTCAAAAGATCCAGTGTATATTTTCGTTGAGATACTACTATACTTCCTTTGTTTCTAGCTAGCTATCTCCATTCCCAGAAAATATCTCAGTTCTCCCAGGTCTTTGATCTCAAATTGCTCTGCCATGAACTGTTTTGTTCTTTGTATTTCTTGTTCATCATTCCTTGTTAGAATGATATCATCCACACATACACTCAAAATCACCATCTGACCTTCTGCTTTGTGCTTCACAAATAAAGTGTGATCCGAATCACATTGCTGAAACCCAAAATTCTTCATTGCCTTGGAGAATTTCCCAAACCAAGCGCGAGGTCCATATAATGACTTTTGAAGTTTGCACACTTTTCCTTCTCTATTATAAATGTTATTCACCAAGTAGGAAACGATTTATAGTGTCTATGGATGTTTCTTTTATTGAAACCCAGCCCTATTACTCGAAACAGGAAATGAGAGAGCAGGTTCAGGCAGATGTGAGTTATGATCCTTTTGAATTAATAGGGGAAGACAGTATAGGAGTTGGAGTTGAGCACTTAGATTCTGCCAGAGAGGAGAGTGAGGGAGTAGAGAGTTCAAACACTGGGAAACAGTCAAATTAGAAACCTACAAAGTCTAGGGGGATGAGAAAAAAGAGAGAGACATCACAGAAAGAAGAGCCTCCTATAATAGTTTATCAGGCACAACCTTGATCCTTGATCCTGATTCAGAAACTCAGGTCGCTGATGAGATTGACGCTGATGAGATTGGGTTTAATAATGAGAAAACAGCTCAGGAAGTTGAGGAAGATGCTGACTTACATGTACCTATTGCATTGAGAAAAGGAGTTCGAAGCTGCAGTTCGATATCACATCGGTAATTATGTTTCATACTCTAAATTATCTCCAAAATTTAAGGCTTTTACTGCAGAGTTAGATCAAACATCAGTCCCTGCATCAGTACATGAAGCATTGCAAGATCCTAGATGGCGACAGGCAGTCAATGAAGAGCTTACTGCTAGATGGAAGCGTAGAGAGATTCAAAGCTAGATTAGTTGCAAAAGGCTTCACTCAAGAATATGGAATTGACTACCAAGAAACATTTGCACCTGTTGCAATACTGAATACAATACGAGTGCTTCTTTCTTTAGCAGCGAATTTGGATTGGAAACTTCATCAAATGGATGTCTAAAACGCCTTTTTAAATGGAGAGTTAGAAGAGGAGGTGTACATGGATATACCAGTTGGTTTAGCATGTGATAATAGAGAAGGAAAAGTGTGCAAACTTCAAAAGTCATTATATGGACTGAAGCAATCGCCTCTGGTGTCATGGAATTAATAAGCCACGACCATATTGTTCTCAGCATCCCACTTCTTATATTCAGCTGATTTTTTATCAGCTGATTTTTTATCAGTTGGGGGTGTTGAGTCACTAAGGTATTCCACCTTGCCTTTCCCACTAATGAACATTTTAACTGATAAAGACCATTGTACGTAGTTTCCTTCTCCTAATTTGTGTATGGTGATAGGAAGATTTGGGACTGTATTTGAGGTTTCGGTTGGATTACCTCCTCCTCCAGTATTGGACGAGGAAACTTTTTGATCAGAAGTTGGTGGTGTAGCCATACCGTATTTGGTCATCAACCTTGCTCTGATACCATGTAGAAATTATGGCTAGGGTTTTTATTTCTATTCTGAATACCACTCTACGTTGATAGAGCTTTTATTTATAACTCAATGATTGAGTTCAATACAAGCTAGAATTCCTCTAGGAGATAATAACTAACTCCTATTATTTAGCTAACTTAAAAATAGATAAATAATAAGATAAAATAAAACATAACTTCTAGAAGACTAACTACTAATATCACTAACATTATTCTTAGTCATTGCCATATTGTTCTGCATTTTAAATGATGAATTTTGAAAGTGTTGTTAGGCTCCTTTTGTTACCGGCTATTCATTCTCTGCCCATATAAAAATTGTGTATATGTTCATTGGGATTAATTGTGGGGGAAAAAATGTATGATTATTAAGTTTTGAATGTGTCTAGTTAAGGTTTGAAGACAGTTAAAATTATCAATTGTCGTATTAAGTTTTCACTGTTCCATCAATTTAGTTGATATATTTTAGTGCCATACAACAGGATTGGTATTGAATGTTGAATTGGTTTCGTGAAGAATCTTTCTTCTTCTTCTTTAATTAATTAATTATTTTTATCATTATAATTAATATTATTTTTATTGGCAACCAAGTTGAAGTTGTTTTTGGAGAATTAAGTGATCTCTCTGAACTCAACTAATTTTGATTCTCTTTTCAGGCATTTTCACAAATGCGGCTCTCTGAAGCGTCAGCACATCTTGGTTCCTTTTCTGCCAGAATAAAGGAAGAACCAAACCATTTACAAGCAAATTTGGGAAAAGAAGCACAGAATGGGACTTCATGGGTCAGCTCAACTGCTGCAAAATCTGCTGATGCAATGCTTTCAACTTGTCCCTCTCCTTATGAAAAAAAATGCTTGTTGCAACTTCTTGCTACAACTGACTTTGGCGATGGAGGGTTGGCATCCAGTTACTTTAGACGATTATATTGGAAAATAAATTTGGCTGAACCCTTGTTGCGAAAAGATGATGGGCTGCAACTAGGGAATGAAACCTTAGATGATGCTTCGCTTCTAACGGCATTAGAAAAGAATGGGCATTGGGAGCAGGCACGTAACTGGGCCAAGCAGTTGGAGGCAAGTGGCGGACCCTGGAAATCTACTTTTCACCATGTGACGGAAAGTCAGGTATTATATGGAATTCTTTTTTCTACAAATCTTGAAAAGTTTGTAGGAATATTGAACTATCTGGTTCTAATAATTCCTAATGATTGAAATAACTTAGATAATAACTATTTTATTTTTATGAGCAGTGAAGCTGCTGGTCATGTAAGTTCTATTTAAACTCTTTATCTTTTATTTTCTTGTAAGAGGTTCTTAGATAGTTGCATATTTAAAGAAAACTTCTTTATTAGTTGTTTGGGAAATAGTAAAATTTCCTTGTCTCTGTTGTGGCCTGCATTTTAGGTGTTAAACTTATTCGAAAAAACTGAAATTAGTGTCATTGGATATTGCTACTAAAATTAGTAGATAGATAAAAAGTAGTGTTTTCATTGAGCTATTATAATGTTAGTAGCTTACTTTAAAATTTTTAATTTGATTTATTTATTTATTTATTTAATTCTTTTTTATCTGGTTGATATAGGATGGCTTAAATGTTTTCTGTTTTTAAGCTAACCTTGGGGAATAAGTGAGACTTTTTTTTTTGAGCACAACGATCTTTAGCTGACATTTAGTAACAATGAATGTTAATCTTTGACTGGGCTGTTCTTCTGAGTGAGCTCTCCAGGATCAATTGATTTAAGTTGCAATAGCATTATTGCTTCTTGTTTTGGCAGAGTTTGATGTAAATCTTCACTATTTGCTCCTTTTGGATGCTCTTTCTGATGCTCGCAGCCATTGATGCAAAATACGGTGTGATACGGCCGTTTAAACGGTTTATACGCCGTATGAATAGAAATCCGTTTCGAAACGGCCGTATTTAAAGTGTTATTCTTTATTAGCGTCTTAATCCGTAATACGGGCCGTATTTAGCCATATACCGTATATGCGGGCGTATATACGGTTATACGGTAAAAAAAATATTATTTAAAAATAAAGAAATAATAAATATAAATTAAATATCATTTAATTAATTTAGGAAAATACAAGAAAATAAACCTAAACCTAGAAAAGTTGAACTTAACTGGACTAGGATTATTATTTTTTCAAGATATTTGGACTTAAGTTTATTTTTAGATAAATTTTAGTTATGAATGTCATTAAGATTAAATTATAGATGTATTATGAAGAATAATTTAGAACCCATATTCTTATTATCGTTACTATTACTTTTTATTTTTTATTTTTATTTTTTTATTTTATATTTTGAATCATTTTCCGTACTACGAGTCTGTATCACCCGTATTGATACGCCCGTATCAAGTATTGAATTATGGCCGTACCGTGTGCCGTATCCGTACTTTGCACCATTGCTCGCAGCAATATATCTCATTTTGTATTCAGTTCTCTGGTGTATACCATATTGTTATTATATTTTGAATATGTTGTTAGGATGCATGATCAAAGGACCCCTCAAATGTAATTGGTTGTAAGAATGTACAGGAGGTGTTTATTTATTTATTTTACTATTTTATTATTATTTTTTAAACTTCTTGATGCCTAAGTTTTGTTTCTTAATCTTACTTTTAGGCTGAATCCATGGTGGCTGAATGGAGAGAGTTCCTTTGGGATGTTGCTGAAGAGAGAGTTGCCTTATGGGTGCACTGCCAGACACTTTTCATCAGATATTCTTTTCCTCCCCTAAAGGTATGACTTTCTGTATTATCAGCAATTACTAAGCAGAAGCTGCAATTAGAAACATGCTTTTCATCAGATTCTGTCATATAAAAATTCAGGCTGGATTATTTTTCCTCAAACATGCTGAAGCTGTGGAGAAAGATCTTCCAGCCAAAGAGCTTCATGAAATGTTGCTGCTTTCACTTCAATGGTTAAGTGGGATGATAACTCAGTCTAATCCGTAAGTGATTTAATAACAGAGCCAGTTGCTAGGTCTTGTAGTCTGTTAAATTTTGTTCTGACCTCTGTTTTGTGCTACTAGAGTTTATCCATTGCATCTTCTACGTGAAATTGAGACACGAGTGTGGCTCCTGGCAGTAGAATCAGAAGCTCAAGTAAAGAGTGAAGGAGACTTAAGTGTAATCAGCTCCAGCCGGGAAACTACTAATATCATTGACCGGACAGCACAATTAATAACAAAAATGGACAACCATATTAATAGCATGAGGAATAGAATTGCTGAGAAATATGATGCAAAAGAAAATAGTTATACCCATTACAGAAGCCAGGTTTCAGATGCTATCTCAACAACTACAATTGGGGGAAGTACAAAGGCAAAACGCAGGACAAAAGGATATCTGCCACCTAGACGACAATTAGGAGATTTGGTAGATAAGAACACTGATTTGGAAGATAGTTCCTGCTCTCTCAACTTAAGAAATGATCTGCAGTTGCAAGATGATAGTTCAACTTTAGAGACTTCATTTCCAAAGTGGGAGGATAGAGTTGGACCTGCAGAACTGGAAAGAGCTGTTCTCTCACTGTTGGAGTTTGGACAAATTTCAGCTGCTAAACAGCTCCAACATAAACTGTCTCCTGGTCACATACCATCTGAGTTCAGATTCGTTGATGCTGCTTTGCAGCTTGCGGCAATATCAACTCCTTGTGTTCCAGTATCATTATCAACAGTTGATGAGGAAGTGCTTTCGATTATTCAGCTACACAAAATAGTGACTGACCAACATTCTATTTATCCCTTGCAGGTTCTCACCTAAATCTCTTGTTTGATATTCTTTCTGAGCTAACCTCTTATACTTAGAAGTGCTTAATTTGGATAATCAATATATTAAAACAATTTACATATAATTTATTTTGGCAAATTTCCTAAACCTTTTTTGATAAATTGTAAGGCTTATTATTTCTTTAGGTGCTGGAAAGCTTATCGACAGTTTTCGCTGAAGGAAGTGGGCAGGGTCTCTGTAAGAGAATTATAGCAGTTGCAAAAGCAGCAAATATTTTGGGCATATCATTTTCAGAAGCTTTTGACAAGCAGCCAGTTGAGTTGCTGCAGCTGCTTTCTCTTAAAGCTCAAGAATCATTTGAGGAAGCTTATCTCCTTGTTCAATCTCATTCTATGCCAGCTACAAATATTGCCCAAATTCTTGCTGAATCATTTCTGAAGGTGTGCCATTTTTGTTTTTAATTCAGTTAGTTGGAATAGAGGGTTTCGGTGTTTCTTAATTTTAAATAGAAGACAGACAGGGTAAACAAAGTTGAATTGAAACACAACTTTCAATCTGCTTCTTATGTATACATGTAGATGTAATAACAAATTCAACCAAGTCAGAGAGAGTTAGATATATCTTTGGTTGTAATAATGTCTAGGTTAATGTATTCCTTTCACTTTCAGGGTTTACTAGCTGCCCATCGTGGGGGATATATGGATTCTCAGAAAGAGGAAGGGCCGGCTCCTCTATTGTGGCGATTTTCAGATTTCCTAAAGTGGGCAGAGCTTTGTCCATCTGAACCTGAAATTGGTCATGCACTGATGCGTTTGGTGATAACTGGGCAGGAAATACCTCACGCATGTGAGGTAAGATTATCATCATGATCCTGCTCATTCCAGATAATTGAACTCCTAAAAGCATTAAAATTTCTAGGTTTATGAAAACAGTGTTGAAAAAAAAATCAGGTTAACTGAACTGTGTTTATGATTATCACAATCATCAGTTTTTTTTTTCTTTTTTTTTTTCTGCATTTTATGTGCATAAATATTAACTTGGTTAAATGATCCGTACAGGTTGAGCTTCTTATTCTCTCTCACCACTTCTACAAATCATCAGCTTGCCTTGATGGAGTTGATGTTCTTGTAGCCCTTGCTGCTACCAGGGTTGAAGCTTATGTGTCAGAGGGTGATTTTTCATGTTTGGCTCGCCTGATAACTGGAGTTGGAAACTTCCATGCCCTAAATTTCATTCTCGGCATTCTGATAGAAAATGGACAGCTGGATCTACTTCTTCAAAAGTACTCTGCTGCTGAGGATACAAGCACTGCTGAGGCTGTCAGAGGATTCCGAATGGCTGTTCTTACATCACTAAAGCAATTCAACCCTAGTGACCTTGATGCATTTGCCATGGTAAATATATGCTTTTTAGATGTTTATTATCTATATTTAATGATGTGCGGTTTTCCATAATCATCTAATAGAAAGCTGTTCTTGTTATCCTCAGCACATTTAGTCTGTGATAATGAAATATATTTATAATTTGCATTTTCTTTTCTCTAGTTTAGTTTCATAGAACTTTATGTTATGTTTTTGTGATCTTGAGGTGGGTTTATAATATTAAGTTTCTGCCCGAACCTTCATAGCACTTTAATTCATATGTTCATCTGCACAGAAAAAGATTAATCTCAGCTGAAACATTTTATTAGCATCATTTACCTCTGTGATTGTTTTACTCATGTTTATGTTGTTAAAATTATGTTCTTGGAACTTATTATGTCTGGATCACAGTATTCTTGTCTGGCAATTACTCAAGAATGATGTTCTTATTGTACTTTCTTCTTCTATAGTGCTTATAGTCCTGCTTTTGTAGTTTTGTTTTTATGTTTTCTGTTCTGTGCAGGTCTATAACCACTTTGATATGAAGTATGAAACAGCTGCTCTGCTGGAGTCACGGGCAGAGCTATCCTCCCAGCAATGGTTTAACCGTGCTGACAAGGACCAGAATGAAGATCTTCTAGAATCTATGCTCTATTACATTGAAGCTGCTGAAGCTCACTCTTTTCTTGATGCTGGCAATAAAACACGTAGAGCATGTGCCCAAGCTTCCCTTGTTTCCCTACAGATTCGGATGCCGGACTTGAAGTGGCTTAACTTGTCTGAGACAAATGCCAGGCGGGCATTAGTTGAGCAATCTCGTTTTCAGGAGGCTCTAATTGTTGCAGAAGCCTATGGTCTGAACCAGCCTGGGGAATGGGCATTGGTTCTTTGGAATCAAATGCTTAATCCAGAACTAACAGAAGAGTTTGTGGCTGAGTTTGTGGCCGTACTTCCTCTCCAGCCTTCTATGCTTGGTGAACTTGCGAAATTTTACAGGGCTGAAGTGGCCGCCAGAGGTGACCAGTCTCAGTTCTCTGTCTGGCTTACTGGTGGTGGCTTACCAGCAGAGTGGGCTAAATATTTGGGGAGATCATTTAGATGTTTGTTGAAGAGAACTCGGGATCTGAGATTACAGTTGCAGTTAGCTACAGTAGCAACAGGCTTTAACGATGTGGTTGATTCATGCTCCAAGGCATTGGACAAGGTTCCTGAAAATGCTGGGCCACTCGTGCTAAGGAAAGGACATGGTGGCGCGTATCTCCCACTGATGTGATCGTGCATTGCTGGCATGACGGCACTGAGGAAATAGTTAAGGAATACGTGAGCAGTCGATTATGGTAATGTAATGTTTCTTGTTATCCTTTCTGAAGAATTAGCTGCAGGATGCATGTGAAAGTCTGCACAGTTATAGATTAGTTGGAAATTTTGTTTAATTCTTGGAATTTGATTGGCGAGATAGTGACACACAGGATGGGCTTGAAGTTGTTTAGGGTCTTAATTAGTGAGATGGTTTGGTTCGTTGGTTCATTTTTTCCTTTACAATGACATGCTTGTTTTTGTTTTTTTAGATGAAAATCAGGGGAACATACAAGCATAAAATTCCATTCAGTGAACCAGGTAGGAGTTGTATCAATTTTGTAAGAAATGTACACTGTGTAAATATTTTATCATTATAAAAGTCTTTTGAGTCCTTTTGCAAAATATCATTGATCATACATGGTTTAAACAAATGTTTTTAGTGATCAAATCAGAGGAAGAGCTGGACAGCTACATCTACTTTGTCTTTTCATTTTCTAATTCAAACTAATTCGAGAATTTTTTAAAATTTAAAATTATAGCTTCGTTTATAAAAAGTTGTAAAATAATTTTTTATAAATTTTATTTTTAAAAAATAAATTAGGTTTTATTTTATTTTTAAAGGAGTGTAATTTAGCAAAATTTTAAAATTAGACTTATAAATAAAAATCAATAAATAAGTGAAACTTTAGAAGAGTATATAAAAAGATCTCAGATTTAAATTGAATTTTAATTATATTATATTATAGATATGTATAGATATCAAAATTTAATTAATAGTAAATATATACATAATTCTTTTTATATTTGAAAAAATATGGTAAATATAATTGGTTTTCTTAAAAAGCCGATAGATATATTTATTTGTCTTTTCATACCACTCTTAAAAAATAAAATAAAATATATTCAAACTCATAGATTTGGTACTAATCCATAAAAAAAAAATTAAAAAAAATAAATGAAATTAGAGTGAATCTTTATTTTTTATATTTATGATTATATGTACATACATTCAGAATTTTCGATAAATGTAAGCTAAAATTAACCATCAAAATTCTGGCTAATGTGGTCCTTATTTTTTATTACAATTAAAATATTTTTAATACCATTTGAAGATGTTTCACATTTAGAGTTGGAAAGGATGCGAGTTATATATATATATATATAGATCAGCTCAATTAATTATCAATTTTTTTTTAAAAATTTTTGTATTATTTTTTTCGCTCAAGCTCAACTCACTTTAAACTCAACGAGCTCCATAAACCTGAATCGAAACATATATCAATTTCGTGTAATTTATTTAAAGTAAATCTCAAAGAATATATAAAATTTTAAGAGTTTGCAAAAAATTTAATAGTGGGTAGAATATGCTATGAAATGATTAAAAATTAAATATACGATATCAAAATTCAATTCATCAATTATGTTTATTTATTTAAATATTTTATTTTATATTTTAATATTTCAATTATTAAAATTTATCGAGTTAGCTCACGACCTAATGATTCAAACACATCAAAGTTCAAGTTCAATTAAAAACTAAATTTCAACTTTACTCATTGGCTCATGAGTATAGCTTATCAAGTAATTATCAAATCGAGTCACGAGCGGCATATGAGTTGGCTTGGTTATGTCCACCCTACTCACATGTTATAGGTTAATACCACTTGACTAATGACTTGAAGAAGTGGTAGTAAAAGGGAAAACAATGGTCATTTACTGCATGTTGCATATTATGCACACTCAAAAGAAGAGTGTGATGTTATATGGGACAATAAATGAGTCCAAACACTTTCAATTGGTTGAAAAAGATCAGTAAGAAAAGGTGGACATGTGCTTATTATCCTATGAGAAGTTACACTATGATAGCATCCATTGTTGTAGAATCCACAAATATGGCCATGAAGAAAGCTCGATCACTATCCATAATAGCTGTAAATAATTTTTTTTAAAGGCTATCCAATAGTGGTTTTGTGATAGGCGTGAAGCGTGTTAAAAGTTAGTTAAAGTTGTAACATTGAGGACACTTAAACACATTAAAAAAACTAGATCTAGCAGTCATTAGTGGCAGTACTCGGCCTATACTTGAAGGTAGACACTACCAAGTGACACATGGGGAAGATGTTTATATAGTTGATTTTGAAACAAATTCATGTGGATATAAGACTTGAGATCTTGATCGTATTCCCTGATTACATATTATTACTGGAGCCAGGTTTTTCGTTAGTAGTTAGTCATTTCCTTTTTTTAGTTATATCATTTTATTTCAACTTCTAATGATTGTTGGTTCGAACATAATAGATTGATGAAAGCTCATCCTGTAACGTCCGCAAATTAGGCCTAGAAGTCAGGGCCAATTTGAAAATTTTTACATGTTTGATTTTCGATACTTTCCACTTCGGAATAAGTTAAAAATACTATTAAGGGCATGGTATGTGATTTGGGATTTTTGTCTAGAATCAATAAGATAACATTAAATCGAAAATTGGCTATTTTACACGAAAAGGTGAGTTTTATAATCAGATGCTGTTTTATAAAACATAAGTAAAGACATTAGACTAAGCGGAAGCATTAGAATTGAAAAATAAATTTAAATCGAAATTGCGACTTCAATTGTAAAATGACAATTTTAATCGAAAAGGGTATTTTGGGAATAAAGTAAGCTTTGTGAGTAAATTTTATTTTTGTTACGTAAAAAAATATTTTTAATTATGAAAATAAAACTTAAGTCATAAATAACGGTTTTAATTGTAAAAATAGCGTTTTGGTGATTAAGGGTATTTTTGGTACAAAATGGGTTTATGATAAAAATTATATTTTCGGTGTAGAGAAATGATTTTAAAATTATGGGAATGAGTTTCAAATAGAATTGAGAGATCAATTTTAATAACGGAATTGGTGGGTTGAGAATGTTAATGGGCTTGGGTGAAAAATTTGCGTCCATTAATTATTAAAGGCCCATTAATACCAAATAAAAACCTTATCTATTACTCTATTCCCCATCACTCTCTAATTCCCCCCTCTCTCTCTACATTTTCTCAAGATAACAACCCTCTCATTTTCTCTCTACACCACCAACAAACCCTAACACTTCCCCTAACTATTTCTCTACAAAAATCATTACAACATCACTCCTAAACATCATTAAATGTTACTAGGAGGTGGATGAAGCTCCTCCACTTCATTATTAGAATTGGTAAGCATCTTAAAAACTTCATTTCATCTTAATTTCGTTTTTGAATGATGTAGCATTATTTAATGTTGATTTTGAGCTCTATAGAGTCTAATTATGCTTCCAATTAGTCATATGCAGTCCATAATGTCTCTAATTGTAATTTTGAACAAAACCCTAACTTTCAAATTGAGGATTTTACGAAAGGAGATTATGAAAGTGATTTTTATATTATTTTAGATAGTTAAGAGGTGATTTTAGGTTGATTCGAACCTAATATGAAAGCCCTAATCTCATTAGTGTACTAATGCCCTTAATAGAGTAACTATGTGGTGATTAAGTATGTTAGAAACCATGTAATGATGTTGTGGTGTATATTGATTGTTGTAGTGTGATAGTTGTATTTTGGTGATGGCTTAGAACAAGTGGAAATCCTCACGGGAGCGGCTTTCTAGCTTGTGGATCGACGGATGCGAGGTTCGTACTTCTGTTTTTATCCCTACACACTTGTTTGTTATTGATTAATGCATCGAATATATGTTTACTTGTAATTATGCCATGAAATTGGTTAAATAAGATAATCATACAAAAGTTGATGTGATGAGCATAATTTCCATGTTAGGGTGCTAGAGCATATATGTAATGCATATAGAATCATGCTAGGCGTTGCCTTTGGGAATTGAAGTTTCGGATGGACTAAGTCCACATTGTTTGCGGATATTGAAGGGCATAAGCTAGAAAATTATCTTTCCGCTCTTGATTGTGGTTATTTGAATTTGTGTTTGACATATGTTTGGTGAATATATTTTTGTTGAATACATGACTTGATGATTATGAACGTATTGCATTTACGACTATGTGAAAATGTATATGTGGTTGCCTTGTGGCTAACTGATTTCAAATGAAAATGTTGTCTTAGTACCTCTAAAAGGTCAAATGTGCAAGTGAAATTTATAAAAGAAAGGATAAATGAGTGATTGTGGTTGAATCACTAAAACGAATGAATTTCCCTTATTATAGCTAATTAGCGAATGTAGTGGCATGGCATAGGGAAATTCGAGATATATCTCCACATATGTAATGTATGTGAACTTGGTCATAGATCAACCTTAACGAACTGAGCGATGGCTCCTAATGGGTGTGACGGTACCACAGCTTTCAGGCCTAAAGAAATAAAATCCATAAGGTAGATGACCGGCTCGAGGAAGACATAACCGGCTTTATGGATTTTGAATTGAGCGATGACTCCTAATGGGTGTGATGACATCATTGCCTTCGAGCTTAATGAACGAATCCAAAGGTAGATGACCGACTCGAGAGAGAATAAATTGGCTCTACGGATTATTGGTCTTCGGACCCCAACAAGAGCTTGGCTCTAAAACGATGGCTTCGGCCTAATGTCCCGTTTTCACTAATCAAGCTAGAATTAAGGGTGATTGCTTAAAAATGGCACAATGTGTCTATTGAACATGATTGTTGGGTATTTGAATTTGATTAGTTATATATTGTGGAAATTTATCTTATTAAATATTTTGGAACTCGAATTGCCTTGAGCTTGAATTGTTTTAAACTTGGAATATCTCGAAATTGATATGAACATGCTTGATAGTCAAGATAATTAATGAACTTGACCAAGAAGAGGTCATGGCATGTCTTGTCCATGATCTTTATGTTTTGGAATGTTTGTTTAGTGAGCCTACCCTTAGTCCAACACCTTTGTCTAGTGGTGTGATCTTGATAACTTTTTTTGTCATGTAACATATGTCATTTTTGCTTAATTGGCTAAACTATGATTTGGGGAGTCATATTGAATATTTTATAATCAAATTGTTATTAACTTGGTCGGTAAGTGTTAGTTTTACTTGAATTGTGACTGAAATGGTAGGATTGGTAAGAACTTGAAAATTGGAAGTTGTTTTCTTGTGTTGCTGCGGCAACAAGTTGATCAAATAGGCAACTTGTTCAGTTTCATTCGCCCAAACGATTGGGTATCTTGACAAATGAATTGTTTGTACGTGTTGTATGTCATGCGTAGAGGATGTGTTTAAAATTTGGTTATATTTCAATGTCGTTTGGTTGCATTTTGAAACTGAGCAAATCGCTTAGATGGTGACCTGTGCAGAATCTGCATACTTACCGAATTACAGTGTGGTATGCAATTCGGTCAGGAATCAAGTTTTGTGTAAAGTCTCTTACCGAATTACAGTATGATATGCAATTCAGTATGCAATTCGGCCAGGAAGCCAGTTTTGTATAAAGTGTCATACTGAATTACAGTATGGTATGCAGTTCGGTATGTAGTTTGGTCAGAAAGCCAGTTTTATGTAAAGTCCCATACCGAATCAGAGTATGGTAGACAGATCAGTATAAAGTTCGGTATAACCAAAAATTTTGACTTGTCGGCTCTCGTTCTCCCTTATCTGAACTCTGATTAAGGTGCCGTTTGCGGCTACAGATCCATCAATAAGTCTAGTTTTCAACAATGTCTTTATATTTCAAACATATTATCATTTGAATATTCAGGTTTAAAATCTCATCCAAGTGTTTGTAAATTTCAGCTTTTGAAAAATACGTGTAACTTGCATAAGTCTTGCATCCAGAATCCGAATTGAGCCTAATTTCTTGCTATTAATTTTTGCTGATATCTTCTTTTTAATATATATTTTGAACTTATGGAAATAAAAATCAATAATATTGCAAGGATTTTAATCTTCTTTAAGTGTACAAAGCATCCTATTTTTGGGGATCAGATTTCTTAAGCTAAGAACCCCACGGTTGAATTGTGTCTAAAACTTTTTGAACTATTCATTTGAGTGTATAGACTTACTAATGAGTTTATATACTTTTGACCATGCAAAAAGTTATTTTCACATTGAATATATTTTGACGATAACGTCTTTAAAAGTAAATGAAAACACTGGTGTTTTGTAATATGAGAGTCTTGTAATGTTTTCATTTTCTTCATTTATTCTTGTTCTAGAATTGGCCTTGTGTCTCATTTTTTATTTGTTACTTCGATAATGCTTTTAAAACCTAAAAGGTTGAATATATTTATGGCATGATTAGACCCTATTGCTTATAGATTGAAATGTGCAACTGTTTGATTGACTGGTGATTTCCTTGAGTCGAGTTGCTTGGACTAGGCGGGGTTGGGGTCATGAATTGATCATCTTGTTTGGTCATTATGAATTGATTGTCTTGATTTGGTCATCATGAGATAATTGTATGGAATAATTTAATTGAATTGGTTGTTTTGGTTGGCTTAAATGAATTGTTGGTCTTTATTGACACAATTGTATTGATTATCTTACTGATTGCATTATTGATTGATGAATCCATATGGTTAACGATAAGAGAAATGAGATTAATCACAATGATCGGTAAACCATAGAATGAACATAAATGTCTGACATAGCATGCCTCGACTGTTATACTAGCATAATTGATTGCTAGGAATTGGTTGTGTTTGAATTCTATGAGTTAAGGTGAGTTTACAGATGCTCAAATAAGAATTACATTGTGTGTTAAAGCATTGCATACCGATCGAAAGGTAAGAGCATTTGTGTGTGCCTGTTTCGGACATGGAATGCAAACCAGGCGTGTGCCTGACCCTTTCTTCTTTTTCTTTTTCCTCGTAAATTGTGTTTCAGGTTCAATCGAGCAAGGCATGTGGTATTTGAGCTCTTACAGTGAAGTCCATTATGTTGTAACCACCCATATATGTATTTTAGAATTTTATCATATTTGTAAATAAGCTTATAATGTGTTTGAATTATTATTTTAAAAGATATTTTATCCATTTGGAATTTGTTTAAATATTGTCTATGTATGAGTTAAACCAAGTATCTTATATTTAAGAAAGTAATGTGTTTATTCATCTTCCGCATAAATATCACACAAACTGATTGACTTTTGAAATGTTTGTAAATCGCAACTATATCGTTAATGTGGCAATCCGGCACCCGCTATAGTCTCAGCCGGGAAGGGGGTTTGACGCTACACATCCTCACATCTTGTATCATCAGTACTATAGTAATGAATGGTGGGAAGCATCATATGAAAAACTAATAAATCCCATAGTAAGTAAAAGAATATGGCTTAAAATGAAGTTGGTTATACCGCCTTTAGAAAAGTGGCATTCGGGAACAAGTAAATTGTGGAATGCGTCACTAGGTAGATCATACAATTTGGAAATAGCCAAATAAAAATTTAGAAGTTCGGGATTCAGCGGAATTAACTAACAACCCCACATCCAATGGATGACTCCATTCTAAGGACGTATCCTTAGATCTGAGCGCCTTTTCCTCCAACTCTTCTCTAATGTAATATTGTTATTAGATCAATATACTATTCTAACACTATTTTATTAGAGATATCTACAAAATACCACAGCGAGTTTGACATAATAGTAAAAAAAATCTCTGCTCTTTCATTTTTGCCAAAAAAAAAAAATCTCTTTTTAACATTTTCTGTTAAGTTTATTATTCATTCGTTAGGAGATGAACAACTGAAGGTTATTTTAGTAATTTTATATTTTTAATTATAAATTTAAAAAAATATATATTTTTTCTCTTCTTCTTCCCCCTCTTTTTCCTCCTTCCTTCTTTATTATTATTATTATTATTATTATTATTATTATTATTATTATTATTATTATTATTATTATTATTATTATTCTCTTTTTCTTCCCTCCCCTTCTCTCAAGGCGATCCTACATAGCCCTCACCATCACTCTTACCGCTTTCTAATATCCATCCTCCATCTCTATCACTATCCTCTGTCTATCCTCCATCGCTGTCGCTATGGACGAAATTATGGTCGATGCCATCAAAGTCACCATCACCATTTCCAGATCTAGCAAATAACATTTGTGTTGTTGAGTGAGGAAACAAAGGATTTGATGTGAATGTGATTAGATTCTATATGTTAGCCTACAGTTTTTTCCATCATTTGTTTCATAGGGATTAATTGAAGAAGAAGAAGGAAAAAGTTAAAAGAAGGATGAGGAGAAAGAGAGAGGAAGAGGAGAAAGAGGGAGAAGAAGAGTAAAAAAATGAAAGAGGAAGGAGAAATCAGGAGAAAAGGAAAAAAGAAAAAAATTTTAAATAAAAATAAAAATTACCAAAATGTCCATCGGTTACTATTCATCCCGACGAATAAATAGTAAACGAAAACATTAAAAAGAGGTTTTTTCTGGCAAAAATGAAAGAGAGGTTTTTGACTAATATTTCAAACCCACAGTATTATTTTGGAAAAAAAATTCATTTTATTTAGTATTTTGACCTACATCTTATAAATTATATATATTTTTTTAATGGAGAACATATTTTGTATTTTTCTTTTTTTTTTTTTGCTGGTTTTGGATTGGCAAGAATGGGAAGATTTTGTGTAATTTTTTAACAAGCTTTCAAGTTTACCATACTGAGAAGCAATGTAAATTTTTGTCTACTTTTAAGACAGTAAAATTTTAATAATAGATCATCAAGTCTACTTTACAGTATCTCACAAGTAAAGACTTATTTATACTACTTTCTGGTACGCTTTTAGGCTATCCACCTCGGGAAGCTATTGGAAACGACCTCTACTTCTTAGTACAACACTAGAAAGTGGACTGCAGATGGAAAGTTAGTGTATTTCCTAGTGTGCAAAGCCGGTAAGCTATTAAAAAATTGCATAAATTATTTCTTTTTTTTTTTTATTTCTATTTGGAAACTAGAACTTAATGTTTAATAGGTTTTGAAAGCATTGTATATGAATTTTACTAACCAAAATGAATACTTCCTAGTATCCAACACAGGAAACCAAAAGCTTATTTCTACTACTTTCAAGTATGGAAGCTAGGAACCAAGACATCTACTTCTCGGCGTCCCCTATGGAAAACTTTATAAATGACGCTTCAGTTCCCTATTTTCGATATTAGAAAGCATGAATTTTCACTTCAAATTATACCATTTTCCACATCAATCACCTTCCTTCTACTTTAGGGGAGATTGAATAATATTTGGTTAAGTTTTTATGCATTCATTGATACTGACTTGTATATGTGATTAAGTTATATGGGTCGAGGTGGTTTAAGTTGCTATGAATGACTTAAACACAATAATTCTTTATGCTTGCCACTTCAAAAACATAATTTGACAAATATTACTTTGTGTTTGAATGTTGGGAATCATGATGTTCTAGGTCCAAATAATGAACTGTGGAGTCCAGTTGCGCACGCGCACACACATGCATACACATACACACACGCACGCACAACACATACATGCACGCGCGCGCACAACCCAAAATAGGCATTTATGCATCAAAGTGATTTACAGGCATCCAATTCTCCATCATAAGAAAATCACCACCATTTCATTGTTAAGAGCCCGAAATCAAGCATATAATCAATTATATCATATTTCCAACCATGTATTCTAACTATAAAGTTTATGCATCAACCACATGTCATCCATGCCATTAGTATTACATTGAGCATTTAATTCGAATGATGCATCCGACGACTAAAACAAACAACTTTCAAAACTATAGAGCGTAAAACGCGATTGCTAACATTTCCTGAGACGGTGCTAGTTAGGCCTCCTAGGTGTTGTCTTTGCCAATACTAATGTTGCCTAACCGATCAATGAACAAAATCAACAATTACTTAACACAATTGACACAAAAAATCATCTGTACACCCTAGAGTTTCAATGCTAATAGAGGCTATAATTTAGAGGTGTCAAAATGGGTCATGACACGATAAGTTGACACAAACCCATTAAAATAAATGGGTAATTGATTAAAGTTAAATGAACTCCAATCCATTAGTGGCACGACTCATTTAACACGATTATAAATGGGTTGGGTCGGATTTCGTTAACAAGTTAACGTGTCAACCCGTTTAATTAGACTAAAAAAATTATTTTTATATATTGATGAGGAAACTAATAAATTTATAATATATTTTTAACCAAATCTCTACTAATCTCAACTTATATCATTTTATAAACCATTTTTTGGTAAAAATAATAATTCGTACCTCTATTAAAGTGTTTCTTGTTTGAATTGTTTAATATTATTTTTTCCTGTATATGAATAATTAATTAGAATTCAACATAATAGGTTGACATGGTTCAATACGAACTCGATAATAAATGGGTTGGGTTGAGGATAAATGGGTTGACACAATTATGACACGAACCCGTGTAACTCGTTTATAAATGAACAGGACTGGGTTTAGTCCGACACGACCCATTAACACATTTTGACACCCCTACTATAACTATACAGTTACACAATCCGGAACCATAATCTAATTAGTTCGACACTAATTGTATTAAAATGAGAAAACGTAATTTCAAAAACAGCATGAGAAGGGTTTGAAGGAAAGGTAGAATAGAGAGGTAAAGAGTTTAAGAATTCTTATAGAGCACTATAAGAACACTAAATTAGTTAATGAGAGTGGGTTCTGCATTTGGAAGTGAAGAAATAAAGAAATGGGTGAGGGGTGCGTAGGAACCATGAGTCGAGAGTGGGAGAGGTTTGACAGAGTTTTGTTTGAGTGAAATATGTGTGTTGTAGAGATTGGGTTAATGGGTATGGTCTAGGGGGTGTTAATGATGGACTTTAGTGGGTGTTTATGGCCCATTTGCCTACTAATTGGCCAATTCACCATCGAAAACTCTATTATGCACACCAGTGATTTTTAAAAATTTTATTGACTTTGAAAATTATTTTCATACCCCAAAATTCGTTTGGTTATAAAAATTCCATTTGCCCTAAGATTTCAAAATTTTGTAACTGTTGCCCGAATGACGAAAATACCCTTGTGAAACTTTAGAAAAAAATAATTTGGCACTATATTTCTATTATAGTCTCTAATTAACATTTTGTCCCTAAAGTGAATTTTTGATTTATCCCAATATGGAATTTTTGAAAATTCAAATTGATTAAAAAACAATTTGACCAAAATCAATCGAAGAATTTTGGCCCAAAATTCGAACATTATAATTATATATAGTTATTTCTCGATGAAAAATTTGAACTTAGTAAAATTTTAAATAGAATTGATCAAATTTGACCATTTTTTCCCATATTTAACTCATTTAAAAAGTAAAAATAGATAATTAATGAAGATGGAGAAAAATGTTTAAATATGAACCATCAAAGTTCTAGATGAGACTCTTATCTCTCTTAACCTTAAATGAGTTATACTAAAAGAAAGTTTTGTATTTACTTTTAGTACAGTGAAAACAGATATGTCCAGTCCAATTCTACCCTTACGAGTTTTCTAAAAATACGGATAGAACATGTCTACTTTTAAAGAGAGTTTTATATCAATATCTAAGTTCATCCATAATGGGTCTACGGACGTCCCATGATATAAATTATTAAATACTTAAAAATATAAAAATACTATAATAAATTTACCATCTTACATGATAGATTATACGAGAAATTATAACAACTAAAATAATAATTTTTTTTTATTTTTCATATATCTAAATCAAATGAAAATAATTATCCCAATTAAATCAATAATATATCTGGCCAAATGTATAGTTATAGTCTTTTCTGACGTTTTTCTTCATCCATACCTTTTAGCATTCATATTCTCTTGAAAACTAGGATTACCATATTGATAATTCATATTGATAATAAAAGATAAATAATAATAATAATAATAATAATAATAATAATAATAGTTGTGATAATGATATACACATTAAATTTGTTTATATAGTACTGTAATTATCATTAATTTTTTTATACAACGCCAAAAAAAAAAAAAATAGAACATAATAAAATAATATAGTTTACTTTATGTGGGAAGAAAAAATTGATAACTTTTTAATATTTGTATATAATTTTTAAATAAATTAATATTTATGAGGAATGAGAGTTTATGAAAAAATTAAATAATAATAATAATGTGTCGTGAAAATTAAATAGTTATATTTACATATCTTATTTTACTTATGTAATAGTTAAAAAAAAAATCTTTATTATAATAAAAGGATAGACCTAAACAAATAAATTAAACACGTAATACTAAATGACATTAAAAAAAAATACGTAATCATTTTTATATTAAATTACATATTAACACATAGTATTAATTAGTTTATTAGGTTATTTTGTCATTTAAAATATATTATTTTATTTTTTCTACTATATATTATTCTCAACTAATGGTTATCCCATATCGAAAACATAACTCGCTCATTATTTTCATCACTACTATATAAATGAGATTTTTATTGAATTGATTTTTATATCGACTTTAAGACATTGATGCCCTTTGTACAATTAAAATGTACTTGTCGCGATAGGTTTTGATAAAAATTTATAATGTTTTAGATTTTGGATTCAATTTTAAGTTTTTAAAATTGATACAAACTCAAAATAATATTAAAATATATTTGTTATAATTAAATGAGAAACCTAAACAAGCAAATTAACCACGTAATAACAAGTGACGTTATAAAAAAATAACACTTAAATATTTTTATATTAAATTATATATAAACATATAAGTATAAATTAATTTATTAGGTTATTTTTCATTTAAAATATATTAATTTTTTCAATTATATATTATATTTCAACGAATTGTTATTCCACATCAGAAGCGTAAATTACTAATTATTTTCACTACTATTGTATAAATGAGATTTTTATTAAATTAGTTTTCATATCGACTTTTAAGACAATCTACCCTTTGTACAATTAAAAGGTACTTGTCGTTGTAGGTTTTAATAAAAGTTTAAAAAAATTTAGATTTTGGATTCAATTTTAAGATTTTAAAATTGATACAAATCCAAAATCAATATTGTATATCTTTATCATTATCTTTATTATAATAAAACTAGAAATCTAAACCATCAAATTAACACGTGATAACAAGTGGCGTTATAAAAAATCATGTAAGCATTTTACATTAAGTTACATACTAACACATAAATATTAATTAATTTATTAGATTATTTTGTAATTTAAAATATTTTATTTTATTTTTACTATATATTATATTTCAACAAATTGTTGTCCCACGTCGGAAGCGTAACTCACTAATTATTTTTATCCTACTATATAAACGAGATTTTTATTTAATTAGTGTCCTTCATACAATTAACAGGTACTTGTCGTTATAGATTTTAATAAAATTTTAAAATATTTTAGATTTTTAATTCAATTTTAAAATTGATACAAACTTAAAATGAATATTATAATATCATTATCTTCATTATAATAAAAAGAGAAATTTAAACAAGCAAATTTACTGCATGATAACTAGTAAGGTTTAAAAAACAACACGCAAGTATTTTTATATTAAATTACATATTAACTTATAAGTATTAGTTAATCATTAGATTATTTTGTCATTCAAAATATATTATTATTTTTTTCAACTGTATACAGTCAAACCCCTCTATAACTGTCATTCTTTATGACAGCAATTCTTTATAACGGCTGAATTTCTTTCGGAACCGATTTTTTTAATGTTATTTTAATCCTCTATAACAGTAATTTGCCTAAAATAGCAACGACCGTAATTTGAATAGATCACTTCGTACAAAACTCATCATCTGTAATGGCCTATTCAAATATAACATATTATTTTTTTAATAAAATAATATAAAAATTAAAAATTTAAATAACTATTGTAATTAACTTCAACAAACAATTTTTTTTAATGTTTAATAACTAAAAATATGAAGAAAAAGATTGCATAAGCAATGATAATGAATATGATTAAATTTAAAATGCTTCATAGTTATAAATAATTAATGAAAATAATTTGAAACATTAAAATTTAGATCATCCGCGGCGTTAATCTCTAAGAGAGTCTCTCATCTGACAAAAGAGGCTCTGCTTGGTCTCTCTGATTGAATTGCATTCAAAAGGAAGACAATTTAGTACCTTTTATTGAATGCTTTGACAAAAATTTTTGTTAATTCAAGCGTTATATTACCGGTAAGAGATTGGAATCTTCCAAACAAGCTACCATCGTAGACTTTTTCCATCATATTTGAATAAATTTAACTTTAAAAATATTTTAAATTATGCATATTTTATTTAGTGCTTTTTTTAAAAAAAAAAACTATAAATTGATAACAGCCATGTAAAATTTATGACCATCATATGACCGTTATATACGAATAACAGTCGTTCACTATAACAGGCAAAAAATTGTCAGACAAACGGTGCCGTTATAGAGGGGTTTAACTGTATTATGTTTCAACTAATTGTTAGCCCACATCGGAAGCGTAACTCACTAATTCTTTTCACTGCTACTATATGCATGAGATTTTATTTGAATTAGTTTTAATATCGACCAGTAAGGAAAGTGTGCCCTATGTATAATTAAAAGGTATTTGTTGCTATAGATTTAAAAAAAAAAAATTAAAATATTTCAAATTTTAATTTCAATTTTAAGATCTTAAAACTGATACAAACCCAAAATCAATATTGTAATAACTTTATCTTTATTGTAATAAAAGGAGAAACCTAAATAAGAAAATTAACCACATGATGACAAGTGGTGTTATAAAAAAAATATGTAAGCATTTTTATATTAAATTATACATTAACACATAAGTATTAATTAATTCATTAGATTACTTTATCATTTAAAATATTTATTTTTCTACTATATATTATATTTACTATATAAATGGGAATTTTATTGAATTAGTATTCACACCAAACTTTAAAGCATTGGTATCATTTGCAGAATTAAAAGGTACTTGCCACTATAGGTTTTAATAAAAGTTTAAAATATGTCAGCTTTTGGATTTAATTTTAAGATTTTAAAATTAATACAAACACAAAATCAATATTGTAATATCTTTATCTTTATTATAAATAAGCAAATTAACCACGTGATGACAAGTGGCGTTATAAAAAAACAACAATTACGCATTTTTATATTTAATTTTGTATTAACACATAAGTATTAATTTATTCATAAGGTTATTTATTTATTTAAAATATTTTATTTTATATTTTTCTACTATATATTTAATTTCAACTAATTGTCATCCCATATTAGAAGTATAACTCACTCTTTTATTTCGTCACAATTATAAAAATGAGATTTTTATTGAATTAGTTTCATATTGACCTTTAAGACATTGGTGCACTTTATACAATTAAAAGGTATTTGTCGCTATAGGTTTTAATTAAAACTTAAAATATTTCAGATTTTGGATTAAATTTCGAGATTAGAAAACTGATACAAACCTAAAATCATTATTAAATTAACCACGTGATGACAAGTTGCAGTATAAAAAATAAACACGTAAGAATTTTTATATTAAATTAAATATTAACACATGAGTATTAATTAATTCATTAGGTTATTTTGTCATTTAAAGTATAATATTTTATTTTTTCTACCATATATTATATTTCAACTAATTATTATCCTACATCGAAAGTATAACTGACTAATTATTTTCACCGCCAATATATCATTGAGATTTTTATTGAATTAGTTTTCATATCGACATTTAAGGCAATTGTGCCCTTTGTACAATGAAAAAGTATTTGCTGCTATAAATTTTAGTAAAAGTTTAAAATATTTGAAATTTTGGAATCAATTTTAAAATTTTAAAATTGATACAAACGCAAAATCAGTTTTGTAATATCTTTATCGTTATTATAATAAAAGGAGAAATCTAAATAAGTAAATTAATGATGACAAGTGGTATTATAAAAAAAAATGTAAGCACTTTTATATTAAGTTATTTTTACGACACATATCTTTTTCTTTTTGAAACTAAAGCAAAATATGATAGACTAGTGGCGGTGAGGTTGGCAGTTGGATTGCACTACCATTTCCAGGTCCTGGCATCTGGTACATGCGGTGGAACACATGTCTTGTGGAGGAAAGGAATAGATTTTAATATCAAATCTTACTCACAATGTCATGTTAATGCACAAATTTTGGAATCCTTGGGTTTTCGTTGGCGTGTTACAGGTGTTTACCGATCACCAAATCCTTCCTCAAGATTTCATACATGGAATTTACTTCGGAGGCTTAGGGGCATCGATTCTCTTCCCTAGTTTTGCTGTGGTTATTTTAACCAGATTTTACACCCATCAGAGAAGATCAGTGCAGGTACAGTGTCTCACTTTGCAATCTCTACTTTCCGGGACGTCATTTCTGAGGTGGGTTTGTTTGATTTAGGGTACTCTGGACCTATGTGGACCTGGACAAATAAAAGATGGAGCCAGCATTGTGTTCTCGAACGTATTGACCGTATATTAGTGGATAATGTTTTGTTAGATCATTTTAACAATCATCAAGTTAAGCATTTACAATTTTTTTTCTGATCACAGACCACTCTTCCTATATCTCATGGCGACTCCAAATTCCACATTTAACAATGATCAATGGCAACAAAGGATTTCTCTTCGCTTTTTAAAAGAGCATGGGCTACAGCTGAATACCTGACAGGTTATCTTCTTGTACTAACTCTCTAAATTCCTGGAACCGCTCAAACTATAAAAATTTACCAAAGATGATTGTGGCTGTCCGCAAACAAATTTCTGACGAAATATAGAATAATAACCCGGGTTCCAAACACTCAATTCATATTGCAAAAAATAGACTCGAAGAATTATTACTTAAGGAGGAGTTATACTGGAAACAGAGGAGCACAGCTAATTGGCTTTGTTTAAGGGATTGTAACACCACACAGTTTCATCGTAGAGCTTCAAGCAGACGTCCGAGAAAACGAATTAGACAATCTGTAGGATCAATTTGGCAATTGGGAGGACTTAACAGAGGTATTGTTAATATCATTACATCACACTTTCTAAACTTTATGAATCTACTTCTCCTAAAATCGCTAATATTGAGGTTGTTGTGTCTAAATTAAATACTAAAATCACTTTTGATGAGATTGCTGGTCTCGGGGAACCTTTTATCCTAACTGAAATTGAATATTCTTTATTTCAAATGAATCCATGGAAGGCACCGGGTCGGTCTACCTGTTTTATTGGGAGGTTATGGGCAAGTCAGTGACCGAGTACTGTTTAGCAGTTCTAAATGATGGGGTTAAACTTGGGTTAGTGAATTCCACTACAATTGTCCTTATCCTAAAATTCCAACACCCGAATGTGGCTACGAATTTTCGACCCATTAGCTTGTGCAATGTACTTTCCAAGATTATTGCAAAAGCTATTGTGAATCAGGTCAGGAAGGTTCTGCCTAAGATCATTTCTCCTTATCAATCTACTTTTGTACCTGATAGGCAGATAACAGACAATGCTCTTCTTCATTTTGAGATTCTACACTCCATTAGGAAAATTAAAAAAGGGATTGGTTGGACTGCACTAAAGTTTGATCTTTCTAAAGCTTATGACCATATAGAATGACCTTTCCTAAGAGCAGTTTTTCAAAGAATTAGATTTCCCACGGTGCTGGTATCGATTATAATGGAATGTGTTACTTCTATTAATTTCTCCATCTTAATTAATTCAGAGTTGTCTCGGTGTTTTCCCCACATAGAGGTCTTCGACAGGGTTGTCCTCTCTGTCTCATTTTCTCTTCATTATTTTCTTGGAAACCCTATCAGCTTACTTACTTTCAGTTGAGGCAACGAATCCGCTTTTGGGATTTCAATGTGCTCCTTCAGCTCCCAAAATCAATCATTTATTCTTTGCAGATGACTCAGTTATATTCATTCAAGTATCTCCTGAAGCTGCCATTCTTTTAAAGCATATCATGGATGACTTTGATAGGGCATTAGGACAATAGATAAATTTTACAAAGTTCTGGATCAACTTCTCTCCTAATGTCACTGCAGATGTTCAAGTGAAGATTTTTGATCTCCTCCAAATTGGGAATTCAGAACCGTATACCACCTACCTTGGCTTCCTTGCCTACTCAGATAGAAATTCCTGGAAACTAAGAGGGTGGGACGATTTTACCTTTTCTAGTGGTGGCAAAGAAGTCTTAATCAAATCTGTACTTCAAGCCATCCCTGCATATCAGATGATGTTGTTTAGACATCCGATAACCATTATCAAAAAGGCATCAATAAACTGATTTCTCATTTCTGGTGGAGCGCAGCTTCTGATCGTCGCAATATTCATTGGACTAAATGGTGTAAGCCTGTCATCCAAAGGCCTTGGGTGGTATTGGCTTCCGTGATATGGAATCTTTCAATCAAGATTTACTAGCAAAAAAAGCTTGGCACTTGTTGCAAAATCCAGAGCCTATTACTTATCGATTGCTCAAAGCCAAATACAAATTCGATGATTTGATGATGGATGCTCGTAGGGGAGCCTAAGACTCCTTCATCTGGTCTAGCATTCAATGAGGAATAGATCTTCTCAAGCAGGGTCTGATTTGGATAGTAGGGAATGATAATTGAATCAATGCATTCAAAGACCCTAGGATCCCTCGATCTTTTGGATTCTGCCCATTCTCTTCATCCAGGACTGAGTCTTTACTTGTCTCTGACTTGATAATCACTGCATCAAATTCCAAAACCTGGAACCAATCTTTCATTCGCAGTAAATTTTCTGAAGTGGACATGTGATGGATATTATCAATTCCACTTTTAGGGCTGAATAATGATAATGAAGTTTCATGGTTCTTCAATATGAATGGTGTTGACACAGTGCGCTTAGGTTACTGGGTGGCATACAGATTGAAGATAGAACAAAATCCCAGTTATTCGGATATTCCTAAGAGATGGTGCCAAATTTGGAGTATTGATCTTCCGCTAAAGTTCTCCAATTTTCTATGGCGTGCGAATAGTGACTTCCTCCCTACAGCTTCCTGTCTTTTCAACCTCATATAACCAACAATCCCTGATGTTTCCCTGGGGTGAAAGTGGAAAGGACAGCCCATGCACTGATCTGGTGTGATCGGAATAAAAAGCATTAGAGACAATCAAAATTTTGGGAACTAATTAAACCTTTTAAGCATTTAAACTTTCACAACTTAATGAATATAGTCTTGACAGATTACCAGCCTAGAAATTAGCATATTTGTAGCTACATTATGGCATATGTGGCTAAGAAGAAATCACAGCAAACATGGAAGTTCCCATACACTACACTCTAATTCTGTGGTTTGGGTTTACTCTATTGCATATGACTATTTGCAGGTTCGGAAGTGCCTCTTCTCTAGCAAATTTCTTCCAGATCGAAATACAATAAGACTACTTGGGTTCCTCCCACTTCAAGGTTAAAACTTAATACAGACATAGTTTTGTCCCATTTCGCACCAGGATGTGGAGTTGGAGTCAGCATCAGTGATTGCAAAGGCCATGTAGTCTATGTCAAATCAAACTTTTTGCCTTTATCAACAACGTTGTAGTTGCTGGATACTTGGCCTTGTTGGAGGGTTTGTCAGCATCAAGCATCAATCAGAGGAAACTACACAATTTCAGAGGTTGAAGCTGATTCCGTTTCCGTCATCAAGGCAATATTCAACTCATCCTCTTCTCCTGCGGATGTTAGGTTCATTATAAAAGAGATTTTGGTTAAGATCATTAAACTCTCTTCTCCCTGTCTCTCATATATTTAGAAATATTAATACTGTAGGAGATTTTCTCGCTTCCAAAGGCTAGAGAGATAAGTCTCTTTGTATTTGGCACGATGTGTCTGTGTATGTTCTTAAATCTTTGCTTTCGTATTGAATCCCTTTCAATTTCGAAAAAAAATTATTAATTAATTGATTAAGTTATTTTATCATTTAAAATATTCTATTTTATTTTTTTTAATGTGTATATATTATATTTCAAATAATTTTTATATCACATCGGAAGTATAACTCATTATTTTCGTCACGACTATATGAATAATTTTTAGTTGAATTAATTTTCATTCCACCTTTAAGGTATTGATGCCCTTGTCGCTATAGGTTTTAATTAAAGTTTAAAATATTTCATATTTTGGATTCAATTTTGAGATTTGAAAATTGATACAAACCCAAAATCATTATTAAATTAACCACGTGATGACAAGTTGCGTTATAAAAAATCTATAAGTAAGTATTTGTGTATTAAATTACATATTAACACATAAGTATTAATTAATTCATTAGGTTATTTTATCATTTAAAATATATTATTTTATTTTTTTCTACTACATATTATATTTCAGCTAATTGTTATCCTACATCGGAAGTGTAATTCACAAATTATTTTCGTCGCTACTATATAACTGAGATATTTATTGAATTAGTTTTCATATTGACCTTAAAGGCATAGGTGCCCGTTGTATAATTAAAAAGTACTTGTCACTATCGATTTTAATAAAAGTTTAAAATATTTTAGATTTTTGATTCAATTTTAAGATTTTAAATTTGATATAAACCTAAAATCAATATTAAGGATTTAATATTATATATATATATATATATTAATAAGAGTTAATTGCACGCACACCCCTGAGCGATAGTAAATTACACACAAATGAACATTTTAGTATTAATACACACTCACTCCCCTTTATCCAATAATAAAATCTTATTTAATTAATAAATTTACCCATACAATGATGAAATTGGCAATTATGAATACATTTGTATAATGTAATGTTCATTTAAAGTTAATTTTATCTTATATTTTCACTAATTTTTATGGATAGAAGGGGTGTGATTGTATTTATACTAAAATGTTCATATATGTGTGTAATTTGTCATCGTTCAGGGGGTATGAATGCAATTAACTGTATTAATAATCTTTATATATATAATACCTGTTGTTTTTCTTACTTTTGTTTTTTGCAGCGATTATATGGTAAATCTAATATTGTATGTAACTATTTTAAGATATATAAATTTTTTATTGGAAAAAATATAAAAACTGAACCAATCAAATTATATATTTAAGTTAATGAGCCTTCAAAGTAGGCTTGGCAAAAGTAAGGGTTTGGGTCTACCCTTACCCAAACCCTTATTAGACCCTAAAATAGCTTTAGGGTCTAAATCCTACCCTTACCCTCTCTAAAAAGATATGGGTAAGGGTAGACCCTTATCCGGAAAATGTAAGGGTAGACCCTTACCCTTAGTAAAACCCTTCCTAATTTGATATTCTTGTTAAAATCATCTGGGAAAATTTATTTTATTTCAAAATTTAAAAATTCATTAAATTTATTTATTTATTTTTGTTATTTAAATATTTTATTTTTCAATAGTTTATTTATTTTCTTATGTTTTCAAATTTGTATATTTAGGTTGAACATAACATATTTACATATTAGTAAATGCAACATAAAAAATTAAATATTTATTTAAAATATTATTAATATCCAACTGAATAAAATCAAATCGATCAAAGTTTCATTTAAGAATATCAAATTAATTTGATTTAAATTATAATATTGGTTCGAGTTAAACATGTTAAAATTAATTTATTTTTAGTTTGATTTGGTTTAAGTTATAAAATAGATGAAATCAATTAAATGGAATTTAAAATATACTATTATGATTACTTACAATCAAATAACTAAAAAAAAAATCATCATGGTTTAATGGATGAAAGTTATCCTATTTTATTTTATTTTTTAAATTTTATGCATATTAAATTATAATTATAATTTTAATAGATAAAAGTTATTTAAAATTTAAAATTATTTTTAAAAAATAATATAATTATTATCAAATTAAATAATAATATTTTAAAAAATTAGAGGTAATTTGTTTTAAAACAATTATAATAAGTATTAATTTTGTAATTTTTTAAAAAGTGCATTAATTGTTCATTGAGAATTTAAAAAGTGGTATTTTAAATGCAAATTTTTAGTATATTAATTACATTTTTACTCACATATTAAATTCCCAATGAACAATTAATGCATTTACCTATATACCTTTCTTTTTTTTTTAAACATTAATAACATGTATTCGTGTATTTTAAATTATATTTACTATTTTAATAGATAAAAATTTATTTCAAAATAATATTATTTTTAAAATAAAACAATAATACACTTATTATCAAATTAAAAGAATAATATTGTAAAGGAAAAAAACATAAGAATTTAAACAAATTGTTGAATCCGAAATTTTGGTTTTACAACAGTTCCCAGTCCTCTCTTTTGTTCTTCCTTATTCTCTTTATACAGAAGTCTTTGGTTGCTCTCACTTTTTCTAACCATCCTTTCCCTCCCCTTTCCATCACGTTGCTTTGTTCATTTCTTTTCATTATCTCGATGCATATGTCTTCAGACTTTCTTGTTTGACCTTCTTCTTAAGGTTGCCTGCACACTTTCTTTTCCTGATGGCCTCTGCTTTAATCATTCTTTGGTGTTTGCTCCGATATGGGTGTTGTGTGGATTTGGCGTTTGCATTGTTTAGCCTGCTTCCCTCCCGCTGCATCGAATCCTTCACATTGACTTTGACCGAATCCTTAGATTTCTTTTTCTTACTTTAACGGGCCTTGTATAATTTACTTGGGCTTTAAGTTGTCGTAGTTGTGGGCTTGGCTTATGACTCCATTTTATTTCTTATTTAATTTTCCCAATCACAAATTATATTTTCTATTTTAATAAATAACATGCATTAATTGTTTCTTCTTATTTTTTAATGCATTAATTATTTATTGTATTGAAAATGTAATACTTTATAATAAAAAAATTCATTTTAAATGCATTTATTAATTATATTTTTACTCACATTTTAAATTTCCAATGAGTAATTAATAATTTTTGTCTATTAATATATATATATATATTAAATAGGAAGATTAATAAAATACTATATAAAAAAATTATTAATTCAAGAGAGAAGCATAAATTAATATATTAAACTAATTTTTATAAATTGGATAAAAGAGGATAAATAGTAAATATAATATATTTATAATAGATTTATGATTTATAAAAATAAAATAAAATAAAATAAAAAACCGATAGCATAATTTAAATAAAAATGATTTTTTTTTTAGAACCGCCAATAAAATCTAAAAAGATTTAATTGATAAAACAAACAAATGAACTTTAGTGCGGTTTGGATAAGAAATATTGCATTTAAAATGTAAGGGTGTAGATAGGGTAAAATTGCATTTAGAAGGTAAGGGTCTAGATAGGGTAAAATTGCATTTAGAATGTAAGGGTCTGGATAGGGTAAAATGTGGACCCTAAGTTATACCCTTACCCTACCCTCAAATAAACGGATTTTTTCTAAACCGGGTCATATAGGGGTTTTTAATTAAATGGGTAGGGTTTTACCCTACCCTTTTTGAGTTGGGTAAGGGTAGGGTCTCAAAAACCCTACCCAATTTGCCAACCTTACTTCAAAGTTTAGATTTCATAAAATGAGTCTTCACATCCTTCACATATTATTAAAGGTCATTCACACGTGTGAAGGACCTTTGTGACAAACCTTTATTTTTATGTGAAGAGGGGCAAGAAAGTCATAAAAGCTCATTTGGTGAAATCTAAAGTTTTGCTTGGTTTAAAAACTTAATTCAAACTTTGGAGGCTCATTAACTTAATTAAAACTTTAAAAAGACTTAAAGTGAAACTATCCCTTTTTTATTTTCAACTATATATTATACTTTGTTCAATTGATTTTCATAACAAAAATTAAGGCATTGCTGCCTTTTGTACATTGAAAATAGCTACTTGCCACTAGCGGTTTAAACATGAGTTTATAACATTTAGAATTTAATTGTATATTTATTCATCAATATATGTGATAGTAATGACTTTTGCTATGTATTACATGTGTAATATGATTTATAGGCTTTCACAAACCGATTATAGAGAAGGTATTTCAAAAGTTATTAGTACAATATTTGTATAATTGGTTATTTCCATTATCGAAGAGTTGACAAACCCCTGTAATCACTAGTTAGAGTTTATTAGACTTCACAGTGGTTTGTATTTTCAAAATTTTTTATCTTCTATTATTTAGTCACATTTATATTAGTATTTAATCGTTTATTTTTCTTTTTCTCAAAGTCAAATGGGATGGATTTATGAAGGTCTTGGAGAGAGTGATAAATTATGTTATTTAAGGTGCAAAAAGTGTAATAAGGGTTTGAAGATCACTGAGAGAAAGTTTATTTGCGACAACCGTGGTTCGATGCTAACTAAGACTTTTGAAAAGTATACTTACAACACAATTTATTTGATTTAATCAATTTCCAACTATATTGTATTTTACCAACATTTTAATATTTTTTTATTAATAATTTACAGATTTGTGATTTATGCTAACCTTATAAACTCCTCAGAACCTGTTACTGTGACAATTTCAGATCGTGAAGGGTTTCAGATATATGGAAAGGCGGCAAGTGAGATGGTTAAAGAAACTTTGAAGGAGGTAAGTATATTTAATTCTAAACTATTGTATATAGTGAAAATAAATTTATTTATGAATTATATTACCACTCTGATATATAATGATTAATTTACAAAAACTTACAAATGCAAAAAATAAAAAATAAAAAAATAGGATAAGGATACTAAATCTTTTCCTATAAGGTTAGATGAAATCACGAATAGAAAGTTTTTTATGAAGATAATAACTAAGTCGTCGTCAGGAAATGCAGAAGGTATGATGTACCATATTTGAAATGGATGGAAGATAAAGAAATTCTTCAAAAGTTTGGATTGAGATAATATTGATGATGTCAATGAGGTTTGTACATCGTATTTAAATAAAAATTATATGAAATTTAAAATAAGTAATTAAATCCATAATTATTATAAAAAAAATTGGAAAAAAAATACATGCGATGAACCATTGAAACATTCACTTAAATAAATGAGCCCTTGAACTTTGTATTAAATTATTAAACCAAACTAAAGTTGGTTTCCTACTTATGAACCAACATCCCTAATCTAACCTCTGTGGTGGAAAAGCAACTTACGGCCCTACAAGGTCAAGAGCCTCCAGCAAACCAAAGAACCCAGGGGCCCAAGTATAACCGAACCTTCGGCTGAAGCAAGTCAACGTCCTTTCGGCCGAAGAAGGCCCACCAGGCCTGCGGCCAAAGAGGGCCCAAACTAACTCAATTGTTACCTGCCCAAGCCCAAGCCCAATTCATTTCGTTTACGGTAACCCAACACGGTTACGATTGAGGTATCCATCTCCAAGTACAATAAGGAGATCAAATTCAAGAAGGACAGGGAGTCCCAATCCAAATAGAAATAGGACCCAAACACCTCCTATAAATAGGGGTAGGGATGATTGTAAAAGGATCCGATTTTTTACTCGTGAGAACAAAACTCTGTGAGATTATATCTGTAAGCTTTCAAGCTATCATATTCAAGCAATCTTAGCCTAATATTTGGCTGTGGTTTATTTGGCACCACAGTTTGGCGCCCACCGTGGGGCTAAGAAACCTCACACGGAGATTTCTGGAAATAGTAAAGTTCAATTTTTTATTATCTTAACTCATCCGTCTCATTCTCGTCAAGCATGGCACCGGTAAATCCCAACACCATCATCGTAGAAGATCAAACTCCAAAGACACCAGAAGAGCAACTTGCTATCATGACAGAGATGCTCAAGAAGGCAGAAGAAGAGAAGGAATTATGGAAGAAAGAAGCAGAATCCAAAAAAGCCTCATCCAAGGGAAGAGTCAGGCGATCAAGCCGGAAATACTCACCCCTTCGCAAAAAGAGACTCAACTTCGAAGAAGGTTCCGGCAGAGGATCATCAGAGGAGAGCGACGGGTCAACGGAGAGTTGAAAAACTCTAGACTTAAACATCTCAAGCAATTCTGATGTCAAAGCCAACGTCGTCCAAGAGAAGCCGTGAAAAATGCCGTGATCGTGAAATCAGAGAATTAAAAGATCTAGTGCAGCGAACTTCAGGTAGAAGAGTCACTATGCGCTGTTCAACGACGCGTTATTCCGACACCCCATTAACATCCTGGATCCTAGACACAAGGATGCCGAAAAGGTTCTCCATCCCTAGCATGAAACCTTATGAGGGAACAACGGACCCCGAGGACCACATTGCTGACTATAAGACTCGCATGGGGACATGCAATATCCCTGAAGAAGATTTGGAGGCCATAATGTGCAAAGCCTTCGGCTCCACCCTGACTGGAACCGCCCAAATATGGTATTCGGCCCTCCCCGAGAAAAGCATCAAGTTTTTCTCCTCACTAACCACGAAGTTCGTCAACCACTTCTCTGACAGCCGAAGAAAAGAAAAAGATGTGGATGATCTCTATGACCTGAGACAGGGAGCCAACGAGAGCCTTAGGCGGTATTTAAGGAAGTTCAAAGAAACAAAGATGGCCATCCCAGACTGCAAAGATAAAAGTGTCATCAAAGCCTTCATAAAAGGGCTCGTAAAAACGTCAAAATTTTACGAAAGCCTCAAATTGATAAAACCTAGGACCTTCGAAGATGTTCTGAAAGGACGGAAGATGCGATGGAGTACGAAGAAGAATTCCAACCTCGGAATCATAGGGGACCGCAAAATGTCTCAAACTCTCGAGGACGAAATGACCATAATAGCAGTGGCCGAAGCGAAGATTACAGAAGAGGCCAAAGGGACTCCGGCCGCGGTGGCTCCACCAGGCCGAGTTACACCGGTCCCGACCCTATACGCAGGGAGAAAGAACTGCTTCCATATTCCCTCACCATACCCACGAGGGAAGCCCTAACGATACTCAAGATCTTAGGAGACAGAGTCAGATGGCCCGAGAAATCTAAAAACCCCTCTGCACGAAAAGATATGTCTCGGTACTGCCAATTCTATGGGGACCACGACCACAACACTGACAAGTGCTGGACCCTAAAAAGAGAAGTAGCAGTACTTATTAAAACGGGGCACCTGCGGGAATACTTAATCGAGAAAGGGCGGAAAATTGCGGCCGAAGCCGACAAAAATCGACAACGAGTAAACCCGACCCTAGTAGCAAATGCTGAAGAAAGAGTAATCAACATGATAGCTGGGGGATCTGACATATGCAGGCTAACAAGCTCAGCTGCGAAAAGAAAGCTCAGAGAAACTCAGAGCATATACAGCATCAGAAGCAAAGCCACGAAAAACCACTGCTCTATCACTTTCACCGAAGAAGAAGCCAGAGAGGTTAACGCGTCACACCATGATGCGTTGGTAATTAAAATCTCCATAGCAAACCTGACGGTGAAAGGAGTATTGGTCGATAATGGTAGCTCAGCCAACATCCTATCCTTGAAACATTCAGACACATGCATCTAGATGAAAGGATGATGTGCAGGAAGGCCATATCACTCGTCGGCTTCGATGGCAAAGCCACCTCCACCATTGGCGAAATCGAGCTACCGGTATATGCAGAAGGAATAAACCTCCATACCACCTTCCGGCTCAAATTCAGCCTACAATGTGATCTTAGGGAGGCCCTGGATCCATGGGATGAAAGCTATACCATCTACATACCACCAACTCGTCAAATTCCCAATTCCGCACGGGATCAAGTAGATAAGAGGGGAGCAAAACGCATCCAAAGAATGCTATGCCAACTGCTTAAAACAAAAAGCAGCGGAAGTATAGCAATCACAGACCCGACCAAAGGCACCCCAAGAGCCGGCTGAACACGAAGTGGACGAAATACCACTAGATCAGAAAGGGGAGAGAACGGTGCAAATTGGGGCCATGTTAGAGGGAAGAGAAAGGGAAGAGCTGATAAACTTCCTCGGAGCCAACCATGACTGCTTCGCCTGGTCACATAAAGACATTATTGGAATCGATGCAACAATCATTACCCACAAATTGAATGTGAAGGAGGGCATGAAGCCAATAAGAAAAAAACGCAGAAGGTTCGCCCAAGAACGAAATGAGATCATTAATGAAGAGGTGGAAAAACTCCTCGCGAATGGGTCGATCAGAGAAGTCCAATACCCGGACTGGCTCAACGTGGTAGTTGTTAAGAAGAAAAATGGGAAATGGAGAGTATGCATCGACTTCACGGATCTAAATAAAGCTTGTCCATAAGATCCGTTTCCGCTGCCATACATAGATCTCACCATAGACGCGACCGCAGGATACGAAATCAGATATGGATGCATATTCCGGCTATAATCAGATATTAATGCATCCAAGCGACCAAGAAAAAACTGCCTTCATCATCGAGCGGGGCATCTATTGCTACAAAGTAATGCCCTTCGGGCTGCGGGCTCCACCTATCAAAGACTCATGAACAAAATGTTCGCAGACAAACTGGGGAAGACTATGGAGGTGTATATCGACGACATGTTGGTGAAGTCGGAGGAAGCAAGCCAGCATGTTCACCACTTGAGTCAGGCATTTAAAACCCTCCGGAAATACAACATGAAACTGAACCCCACCAAATGCCAATTCGGGGTCAAAGCGGGAAAATTCTTGGGGTATCTAGTCAAGAAGAAAGGAATTGAAGCCAACCCAGACCAGATCAAGCCAATTCTGAACATAGCAGAACCTCAGAATAAGAAAGACCTGCAAAAACTCACTGGAAGACTGGCAGTCTTGACCAGATTCATCCCAAAGGCATTAGAAAAGTTCCAACCATTCTTTGAGGCCTTAAAAAAAATCTAAGGAGTTTGAGTGGACCGAAAATTGTAGAACGACCCTAGCCGACATAAAGGATTTCCTGACCAGCCCTCCGCTCTTAGCCAAACCAAAAGCTAATGAGAAACTATACCTATATCTATCACATTCGCAGATTGCAATGAAGCAACAGTGGTCAAAGAAATCCCAACAGCCGGTATACTTCGCGAGTAAAACTTTAACCTCGGCAGAAACGAAGTATCCAACCCTAGAGCAGGCGATTCTGAGCCTAGTAGTTGCTGTACGAAAGCTCCGAGCTTACTTCCAAGGGCACCCGATTATGGTAATAACATCTTTACCTCTGCGAAGCGCATTACACTCCCTTGAGAAATCCGGAAGACTGATGAAATGGGCCTTAGAACTCAGCTAACAGGACATATCGTTCGAAGGAAAAAAAGACAATCAAATCTCAAGCCCTTGCAGATTTTCTGGCAGACTTCGAGGAAACCCCAACTGAAACAGCTGAGGCTGAAGTAAATCAGATAGTGACGTCTTCAATCGAAGAATGGGTATTAGAAGTGGACGGAGCCAGCAGGCAGAGTGGCAGTGGCCTGGACGTATGTCTCCGGCCCCCGAATTTACCTCCAATTCTCCAAGCTATCCGATGTGAATTTCCCGCCACTAATAACGAGGCTGAATACGAAGCCCTGATTGCAGGATTAAAGGTAGCAAAAGAAAGTGGAGCGTACAATCTAACAATCAAATGCGACTCCCAGTTGGTGGCAAATCAGATAAATGGCACATACCAGGTCCGAAACGAAAAAATGGCCAAGTACTTGAAGATAGCCAAAGAGCTCATGAAGCGTTTCCAAAGGGCTGTAATAAGATAGATCCCGAGAGAAGAAAACGAGAGGGCGGATGCTATGGCAAACCTCGGGGCATTAATGCAAAAAGACGAGCCAACAAGAACAATTGTGTATGCCTTCCTCCCTAAAACAACCATCGAATACGAGGAAGCCATGACCATAGAGCAGAGCGACTGGAGAACCCTCATCCTCAGCTATATCAATCATGGTCAAGTACCCGAAGACAAAGCGGAAGCGTGAAAAAAAGCTACGAGCCCAAGCCGCTAGATTCTGCATCATCAGAGGAATACTCTTTAAAAGATCCATAGGCAGCCCCTTTCTAAACTGCATCTCCCTCTTTGAGGCCGAGCTGGTATTAAAAGAACTCCATGAAGGATCAGCCGGGAATCACTCAGGAGGAAGGAGCTTGGCATTCAGAGCACATAGGGTCGGATATTATTGGCCAACCATGAAGACAGATGCGGCCGAAATCGTAAAGAAATGTGATAAGTGCCAGAGACACGCCAACTACTCCAATCTCCCCGTCGGGACTCTACATAGCATCACCTCTCCATGGCCATTCGACAAATGGGGAATGGACATTATCAGACCCTTCCCGATGTCCACCCATGGTCGAAAGAGGTATATCCTGATGGTAACCGACTACTTCACAAAGTGGATAAAAGCTAAAGCGCTAGAAAGGGTCAGAGAGCAGGAAGTGCAAAAATTCATTTGGAAACACATCATCTGTAGATTTCGCATTCCGCGGGAAATTATCACCGACAACGGTCCCTAATTCATAGCACAGACCTTGAAAGATTTCTGCAGCCAGCTGAACATAAAACTCACATACTCAACCCCAAGGTACCCCTAAGCTAACGGCCAAGCCGAAGCATCTAACAAGGCGGTGGTAGATTCTCTCAAGAAAAAATTGGAGGGAGCCAAAGGATTATGGCCCGAAGCCCTTCCCGAAGTCCTCTAGGCATTCAGAACAACCCCAGAACTTCAACATTGCAAACCCCCTTCTCAATGGTCTACGGAACGGAAGCGGTGCTCCCAACAGAAATCCTATCACCACAAGAAAGACTAAATGGAAGAGCCAACGAACATGTCCTGACCTTCGAAAGCGATACCTCTAACGAAAAAAGAGAGAGTGCACAGCGGAGAATAATTGAATACCAAATGAGGATAGCAGGGCAGTAGAACAAAAAGGTCAAGGCCCGAGCCTTCCAACTAGGAGACTGGGTACTCAGAAGAGTGTTCCAGAACACGAAAAATCAGGCCCATGGAAAACTGGCCAAAAGCTGGGAAGGACCATACCAAGTGGAACGAGCATCTGGGAAAGGGTCCTATAAACTACTCACCAAAGAAGGGAAAGAGATAGAACATAGCTGGAACATACACCACCTCAAAAGGTAGCAATTTTGAATATAGCACAATAATTGTAATAGCAGACACTCTTTTCCCCAAAAAGGGTTTTTAACAAGGCCCCACCTTAAAGAAATAAAACAAATCTTTTTGCTTATATACTATTCCTCTCCTTAATACTTCACACATTGCAAAAGGGCAACCCAAAAAATTGCCAAAGGGCAAGCCTCTAGTAAATCCGAAAGGTCTCGGGCGAAGATACATTGCCAAAGGGCAACCCGAAAAACTGCCAAAGGGCAAGCCTCTAGTAAATCCAGAAGGTCTCGAGCGAAGACACAATGCCAAAGGGCAACCCAAAAAATTGCCAAAGGGCAACCTGAAAAATTGCCAACGAGTAAGCATCAAGTAAATCCAAAAGGTCTCGGGCGAAGACACATTGCCAAAGGGCAACCCAAAAAATTGCCAAAGGGCAAGCCTCTGGTAAATCCAGAAGGTCTCGGTCGAAGACACAATGTCAAAGGGCAACCCAAAAAATTGCCAAAGGGCAAGCCCCTAGTAAATCCAGAAGGTCTCGGGCGAAGACACATCGCCAAAGGACAAGCCTCTGGTAAATCATGAAGGTCTCGGGTAAAGACACATCGCCAAAGGGCAACCCAAAAAATTGTCAAATGGCAAGCCTCTGGTGAATCCAGAAGGTCTTGGGTGAAGACACATTGCCAATGGGTAACCCAAAAAATTGCCAAAGGGCAAGCCTCTGGTAAATCCAAAAGGTCTCGGGCGAAGACACATTGCCAAACCCGAAAAATTGCCAAAGGGCAAGCCTCTGGTAAATCCAGAAGGTCTCGGGCGAAGACACATTGCCAAAGGGCAACTCGAAAAATTGCCAAAGGGCAAGCCTCTGGTAAATCCAGAAGGTCTTGAACGAAGACACAATGCCAAAGGGCAACCCCAAAAATTGCCAAAGGGCAAGCCTCTGGTAAATCCAGAAGGTCTTGGGCAAAGACACATCGCCAAAGTGCAACCCGAAAAATTGCCAAAGGGCAAGCCTTTGGTAAATTCAGAAGGTCTCGGGCGAAGATACAATGCCAAAGGGCAACCCTAAAAATTGCCAAAGGGCAAGCCTCTAGTAAATCTAGAAAGTCTCAGACGAAGACATCGCCAGAGGACAACGCAGAAAATCTCAAGGCTTCGGGCATAAGAACCCAGCCAAGCTTATCCGAGAGAGACTACTCGACCGAGACAAACCCTACTACAAAGTCAAACAAGCCCAATGAAAGCCCCTTGAGACTAATAGGATGAGAAAGGCACCAAAAAATTAGCAAGATCAGTTAACTAAAAAACAAAAACTAGGGGATTAATTCCCCAACAGAGAATGACAAAGGGAAACACAAGAATAATCGAAACAAAATCTTTCATTGATCGAACAAGATTACATCCGGGCGAAGCATTACAAGGAGCAAAAGCAAAAAACAAAAAAAAACAAAAGCAAAGGCAGAATTACAAATTAACATCATCCCGCAATGCGGCCATAGCATCAAGCTCCTTCTTCGCCAGCTCAGGAGTCAGCGATCCCCTGGAAACTTGCTCAGGAGAAAAGGATCTGGTAGTGACTTCGGTCTGAGTAGCCTCCTCAGTCAGGACCTCCACTTGACCTTCTAACTTCTTCATCCTCTTTTCGGCCGCAGACTTGAAGGACTTCAACTCCTCAATCTCCTTGGCCTGTCGCTAGAGCTCGGCATCCTTCATCTTGCAAAATGACTCAAGCCCTAAGTTATGAGCCTGCAACGCGTCTGAGCGTCTAACGGCTTCAACGCATTGAGCTGTCACCTTGCCCAAGTCATCTTAAGCAGCTTTCAGTTTGGCCGAAGCTTTATCGACGCTCGCCTCTATCTTGTTCTTATCGCGCATAACAGCAGTGAAATGACGGCGCATCCCCACTGCGCCTTAGAGTGCCCGAAAGAAGGTCAAACAATCAAAAATGAAAGAATCAACAAAAAATCAACATAAGAGAAAGAAGTATTAAGGCTTACCCTATACAAACCACCGACAGCCATCTCGTTGAACAGGATAAAGGACAAAGAGTGCAACCACTCCTCATCCTGAGGAAAGAAAAAACCATCAGTGACCTTTACCATCCCGGTCGTGACCCTCAGAGTCGAAGAATGGCCAGGAAATTCAAGGAAGAGGCCACTCCCACCCGAAGCGGATTTCCTGCCAGTATGCTTAACGCGCCTCCTCGGGCACTCGAGCTCCTCTTCCTCTTTCTCTTCTTCTCTTCTTCTTTCTCCCTCGGCCTCTTCTCCCTATCAACCGAAACAGGAGGACTCTTCTCCGCTTCGGCCGAAGCCTGCGGTTCCTCAGCCATAGTTGCCCCCTCAGCGTCGTGGGGACCCTCTCCGTCAGACGGAGCGCGACTGGAGTGAGCGTTATCGGCCGTAGATCCCTGTCTTTTTTCGGTCGAGACACTCCCCTGACCAAAGGCAAAAGCTTTTTCTTGCTCTGCCTGGATTTGGCGCATTATAGCACGCATAGCAAGCGCTCGCTGACCCGACGACCTCGACATGACGTAGTCTGCAATTTCTGCAAACAAACTCCAAACCACATTAACTTGACCGCACAAAAATACATAATAAATTTACATGTAAGAAGTCAAAACCACCTATTTGTCCTGGTGAACGCCCAAAATCGACTGACGCGAAGCTCGTGCAACAACCTCTTATGGCCACGCATCTTCTCCGGAAGCGCGAGAATGGCCTCACTCCTAGCACGCGCCCGAGGAGATGACTTGCAGTTCTTGGCACCGTGCTTGGCTACAACCACAACAAAACAACAAGTCAATACAGTCGGTCGAATAAAACTCCAAAGCAAGTTAGGCCACAGAAAAACTACATGAATCCTTCCAACACAAAGGATAGCCTAGGCCCTTGCCCAAGCGAGTGACGCCTCTGACGAAGAAATACTTGTCTTTCCATCGGCGCTCGTTAAATTTGAAACCCAAAATTAATATCTTCCCGTGAGGTCGAGCGTTCAGGACTAATCTACCAGTGTCCGGCTTCTCACGTTTCACAAAATAAGAATAAAAAAAATCTTCGGCCGAAAATCTCAAGTTATACTTCTCCTTTAACCGATCCACACTCAGCAATATACAGATAACGAGCGGGGTTAATTGACTGGGATGGATCAGGCACCACGTACAAAACTCTTCGACCAAACCCATGATGGGAAATCTAAGGCCAATCTCAAAATGTCTGAGATAATAAGGCTCCCACCCATCGGCCAAGAAATCATCCACCTTTTTATTATCCATTGGGAGCCTTGTCTCAATCCAATTCGGAAACTTACAACTAAAGCGCACAGCCTCTAACTCACCCCAGGTCATAGTGCTTCGCACGTTGAGCCAAGGGGGGAGAATACCTTGTGGCCTGGACTCGGCCGGGGGATTGCGGGCGGATGAACACTCGGCACCATCTTCTTCGGCCGAAAAATCACAAGTGAGACCAGCGAAAGTGGATGTATCCAAAGAGTAAGAAGAAGACATCTACACTCGACCGAAAGAAAAGGCAGGTTAGTGGTCTTCGACCAAAGGTAGGGCAACACAATAACACAGGTCTACACGAAGGTCTAAACAAAGTGAAACAGGAACACGTGTACACGTGGAAATTAAAACAATTCAAGAGAAAACAAAAACATCAGGAATGTGAAAAGATAAAACCAAAACCCAGTTAGGAGAAGAAGGCAATCAGCTGAGGGTATAACTATAGACCAAACCCAACCGGAACTCCACCGGAAAATCAAAATAAGAAAAATGGCGAATCAAAATATCCCAAAATAGACAAAACAAGCGCAGCAACAGACCAAATACTTCCAAAACCAAAGCAGCAAAACAACCAGACAAGAAAAAGGAAATGAAGCAACAGAAACTAACCTTGAAAATGTGAAGAAGACGAACCAGAGTCAGAACCCGAACTCCACCAGAAAAAGGAACGGCGACTGAGCTTCACCTTTTGTGAGAGATGCGCAAAGAAATGAAAAGATGAAGGGGAGAGAGAGAGGCATACCAACGTTTAAATAGGGGTAATGATTTCACCTTTAGGGCACAGCAGTCGAGGAGCCATCGAATTTAAAAAATGATTTGATACACAAACGATGACGTGGAAACCCAAAAAAGAAATCAATCAATTAGTGGAATCCTAGCTGGCAATGCACCAAGAAGAAAACACGATCCATCGGCCGAAAGCATCTTAATGAAAAAGGGCTCTACGACCGAAATAAGCCACCAACTTATTGCCATACTTGAAAGAGCCAAGTAATGACAATAGGGGGATTATTGTGGTGGGAAAGCAACTTATGGCCCTATAAGGTCAAGAGCCTCCAGCAAACCAAAGAACCCAGGGGCCCAAGTATAACCGGACCTTTGACCGAAGCAAGTCAACGTCCTTTTGGCCGAAGAAGGCCCACCAGGCCTGCGGCCAAAGAGGGCCCAAACTAACTCAATTGTTACCTGCAGCCGAAGAAGTATGGTGCAGCCTGACAGCCTTCCAGACAGAATTGAAAAGCCCAAGCCCAATCCATTTTCTTTACGGTAACCCAACACGGTTACGATTGAGGTATCCATCTACAAGTACAATAAGGAGATCAAATTCAAGAAGGACAGGCAGTCCCAATCCAAATAGAATTAGGACCCGAACACCTCCTATAAATAGAGGGTAGGGATGATTGTAAAAGGATCCGATTTTTGACTCATAAGAATAAAACTCTGTGAGATTATATCAATAAGCTTTCAAGCTATCATATTCAAGCAATCTTAGCCTAATATTTGGCTGTGGTTTATTTGGCACCACAACCTCATTCAGAAATTTTAATTACAAAAATGGCATGGTTTTATATTTTGTAAAAATGAAAAATAAAATTACAAGGGGAAAGACTAGCATGCCCTTGGTATAAAATATTACCAAAAAAAGACGTTAACCAATTTCAATTTCTTCGGAGTTGGACACAATCATATCTGTTGACAGTTCCATTGATGATTTGTTGTAGCAAACTCAAATATTGAAGCTGAGGACGATTTGTTAAGCACCGTACTTCACTAGAACCATTTAAGCTTCCGTCGTTATTGGTGGCAAAAAACCCTTATTTTTAAGCAACGGATGAATTGAGCATTGGTTTCCTCATTTTGCCCAGGTAAGTTTGTAATTAGGATTTTGACTATTACCGATGGAACTGTTGCGATTGTATTGAAAAGAGTTGTGGGTGGGTAATGTAAATGGTTCTATTTTAGGAGTAATTACACAGTTATTACTATAGAGTGGATTGAGATATGGATGGTTATGGGAAATCAAAATGGTTCTGCGTTATTTATTCATCTAATCGTCAGTGATTCTGGTTGTTGTCAGTTTTATGAAATCGGTTGTTTTTAGAGGTGTTAATTCGGGTGGTTTGGGTGGTTCGGGTGAAGTTCGGTTTGGTTTAATCGATTTTTTTCTCTCACACAATCCGCCCAAACCCAAACCGAAAAAATATAAAATCAAACCAAACCAACCGAATAAGATTTCGGGTGAATCGGTTCGGTTAATGGTTTACCCAAATTAATTATAAATAAAATGTTTTCCCCTTGCAATACATTTAAAAAAATTAATTTTTTTTTAATTTAAGAAAATAAAATAAGTAATAATAACTTTTAAGCTACATAATATATATATATGTGTGTGTGGTCAGTTTGATGTTCTACACTACAGTTATATTCCTATTGAAATATCTCTCAAAATAAAGTGAATTTCCATTTGAACGTATTTCATAACAACATAAATGAATTGACATACAAACATTAGCATGCTAGGGAAGAGAACAAACACAACTGGTAACAAAATAGTCATATGTGCAATAATAGGTTATTGAAAATTTTAAAATCACTAGTTATCTAATCAGTTTAAGTGGAAAATAAATAACACAAATAAAATATTTTTAGTTTTTCTTATCAAATAAAATTATTAAATAAGCATATAAAAAAATCTATATATCATAATATGTATGGCTAGTGGTTGTAGAGAAAGACTATTTTACACACGACAGCATCCTGATTACAGAGTCTGTATCATTATTTTCCTTTTTAATATTTATTTTTTCCTATAAAATATTATTTTATGTTTAATAATATATAATTATTTAACTTTTTAATAATAAAAAATATTTTTTATATGGTAGGATTAGATTAATTAACTTATATTTTATATATTATTATTTTTAATATATATATTTTCGGGTTTCGGGTCAATCCAAAAAAAAAAATTTCACCCGAACCCAAACCAAATTTATTCTCATGTTTTTCGGGTCTACACAAAACCACCCAACAAACTATTTAGCCAAACCAAATGGACCAAATTTCAATCGGTTCGGGCTGTTATTCGGGTTCACCCAAATAACTAACATCCCTAGTTGTTTTAACTTGATTAAGTTTGGATGCTATATTGGTCAGACTACTATCTCATCCTCCGCTTCTATTATCTTAACTAATGTTTCCATGGTAAATCGATAATTTAGGGTGGTTTTTATGGTAGGTCATATACAAGTGAAGTGCTTATTTGAATGTAATTTGAACTCAATCGAAATCATAATGGTTATGTATATTTCACTGGGTTAATTGGCTTGTGTTTTTTTGTGGTGAGTAGGATGTGAACTATTGTTAAAAGTTAAATAAAACTATATTTCTTTCTGGTAATTGAAAGTGTTTATGGTGGTGTTGTGGTTGTGTTGGTATCTGTAGTGCTTTACATACGAAATTGTTTCATATGAATCTAGTAAATAGATGCAATGGAGTGCAGGTTAGGTGGTGTTGAAAAAGTGTATTCATGTTAAATATGAATCGTAAATAGCTTTAATATTTTGAATTCCACGTGATACATATGTGACTAAATGTTATTTACCTTATTGGTTTGTGTTAGGTAGAGTTCAATTTATTTTTTTAACTTTAATTTTAACTGGAAAATTGGAACAATGAGTCATGCATATGTTAGGTATTCATATGTTAGTGGAAAAATATTTTGTAATGGTGTATGATATGGTGGATAGAAGTTGAACTCAACTAGAAATACATTCAATGTCTTTAATTGATGTACAAGTAAAAGTGCATGAGGTGGTGACATATTTTTGGGCATCATCTGTGTGGCCTTGTGTTATTATTAAATGAAATTAATATGTAGTACAGTAGATAGATAGGAAGATGGGTTCATTGTTTATATGATTGGTTTTTATTATTTTTAACATGGTGTATAGCTTATTGAGTGAGAAAATTTTAACATAGGAAATTGTAAGGGTGGTAATGGTAGTGAACTGAATTTGATATTAAAATGCTTATATTGATCATATGTTTCAGGTTATATTTGTTTGAATAATCTTATCACGTGTATATGGCTGAGGAACAGGTTAGCTATATCTATTTGATTTGAATAATTCAAAGAGAGTGAGTTAGTGCTTGTTATGTATTAATTTGAGATTTTTTGGTTTTGTTTGTTAATTGCTATTAGGGGAATATAGAAGTTACTTATTGGTGGGACGAATCTAGAGTTATAACCAAACAGAAGGTAAACAAATTTTGTAGGCTTAATGAGCTGGTAGACCTTCTTAATGGGCCGGTTCATAGGTATAAGTGCAAACATTCATCAAGAAGTCTCCCTTTCGACAATTTTTTGAATTGGTGGAGTGATTGGGATTTAAAGACCAGGTATTAAATGGGAAATTAGTGTTAAGGGTGTTTGAAGTGGAAGTAGTAATTGTAACGCCAACCCCCATCCTCGGCAGAGCCGCGAAATGATGACTGGATGCTACACTACACTATATATATTCAATTTCATTCCAATAGATTATCTTATGCAATAAATAAAAACCAATAAATAAAGATACTTTAATAAATTGAGTTTAATAAATTAATAGTTCAATTCAAATGAAAAATCCCAAAACCCCATTAAATGCAATCCAAATCCAATGAAAGAAATAAATATCCAATGTTTACATCTGAATTCCAAAATGGTTCGAATAAGAATTAAAAGTGAATATATGCAAAAATATGAAGTGCTAAAATGTCCAATGCAAGTGCAGTTGACTTGTGCGAGCTCGATCAACCTGTAAGTTTTCATATAGAAGAGACAAAAAGGAAAATAGGAAAGCATCAGGCTATCGATGCCTGGTTAACAATTCCATACTCAAACAACCACAAGCATATGCGTCTTTATCAGCATACAATCATGATATTTGCACACAAATGCACTTTAATCAATACAATCATTAAGTTCATTCAATATCATTCACTTTCATCAATACATCAATTAATGTTCATTTAATACATCACAAATTTAATGAACATTTAATATATCACACATTTAATGACATTCAAATAATCAATCAATTATTTCAAAGAACATTTAAAGTTTTATAAAAGATGGACACGGTCTGTGAGGTTTTACACGGTCAGACCGTGTAAGGCTCTGTTGATTTTCGTATTTGTATGAGAAAGTTATATGGTCCAAGTGATTCAACACGGGCAGACCGTGTAACATACTGGTGAAATTGGTATTGGGCAAGTAAACAGGGACCGTGTGGCATAACACGACCAGTCCGTGTAAGCCTCTGTCAAATTATCTCCTGATGGGTTTTTCGGACCCGGTCCGTGTAAAAGAACACGACCAGACCGTGTTCCAGGCTGTTCAGTTAGGTTTGTTTAACTATCCTACTTGGTTTTCCCACCCATCAATTTATGACTAGAGTCTATATGTTCCCTAGTCTAAACATTTCCTCATGTCATTAATAACATCAAACACCATGTTATAATTCCAAGGCCAATAAATGTTAAATTTTAAATGAACCAACATTGAAGTAAACAAAATATGGTATTCAAAATTCATTACACCAATACTCATTAGCAAATAATCAATATACCAAACTATAACAATATCTCATTTATAATTTAATGGCTGCCCCTAATCTAGACGTTATATCGAAACGGGGAACAATAAGGCGGAAGCTTGAAAATAGGTCCGAAGAACAAAATCCGTAGTGTTGTTTAATCCACTCAGGACGATCATCTACTTATGGATTCCAACAATAAATCTGAGGATCAACAATAATAATAGCCCGCAGGCAATGGTACCGTCACACCCAATAGAAGTCGTCACTTCGGTTTCCAATAGTGGCTAGCTAAACCACAATTTACCTACATTTCAATAGGCCGAGATCTCTAATTTTTCCCTAATGGCATGCCACTCCATCTCTATACTAATCTATGACCAAGAGCAATCAATTCTTAAGTAATTAAACACAATTTCCATTATCCTCATTATTTATCCATTCAATAACATATTAAAGGTGTTAAAAACATACTTGTAATTATATGAGATTTATCAATAATAACAATACTACCATGTTATGTTATGGTTCCAATGCCCACCATTAAATCCTTACACATTTAATAAATGCACTTAAATAATAATAAATATATCTTACATGTAATAAATACATGTTATTAAATACAAATCATTAATGTATCTAAATAACATAATCTATACCATTATTTTAAGTAAAATGTTTCGTTTCCAGAAAATATATGTCCGAATGTACAGAAGTTATTGTATTATAATTTATTTCCATATTTTTCCTTTCATTCTCTCGTATTAATTGTCCTTTTCTCTCTCATTCATTATAATATTAATATTTCTCTCCTTTGCTTTTAATAGCATATTTATTATTCATACTTAATGTTATGATTCTCTATCTTCTTTATATTTATTATTCATATTTTTTAAATATTTATTAGTAGAATATTTTCTCCTTTAAAATATAGATACATGACAATGTTATTTCTTCTAAATAAAATAAAATAATTGATGTAAGAAAATATAGATAATAAAATATGTATAAGCAAATAATATAAAATTTACATAAACTTAAATAAATAAAATAATATAAGTTATTTAAATTAATAATTAAATGGAGATGACAATTTGATCCATCAACCCCGAATACGGTAATCAAATAAACAAGTTAAGAAGATATTAAGTAATAAATTAAATTAATATATGTATTTTTAGAATGACTTACAATCTTATTTCTTAATATTTAAGTTGTTATTTTGTTATATGGATTATACACAACATCTTACCATAATAAATTTCTTACGTTACTTTGCTACAGTGATAAAGGCATAATGCAAACGTGATTAATGTAAACAATACATCATTGTTAGATTTTTTTAAAAAAATAATTCAAATAAAAAATATATATATTTACTTATTTACTATCTGGCATTTGAATTTAGGTTTAAATAAAAATTTATTTTTTAGAGTTTAAACTACTACATTAAATCTTGATTTACACAAAATTCTTATATATAAAGTTATATTGTAGTGTCTTTTCTCAACTTAAAGTCAGCCGCGTTTTCTCTCAATATTGTGATTCTAACCATTTTAATTCACAATTTTTACAATATATGTAATGTGATTTTGACCCTTTTATTATACAATTTTTTACCATATATATAATTATACCTAAGTAATTATAGATAGGAATGGTAACCTAAATTACAATAGTACAACTCTAGCATGATACATATTCATTGATTTTGAGATTGAGTTGAAATGAATGGATTATGTATTTAATAAGCGTATAGCAATTAAGGTCAATTACCAACTTTTTATTCTTCTAAATTTGATATATATTTAAAATCTAAAATTTACAATATGTTGTGTCACCCCATAATCCACCCCTGGTCCGGTGATGGATCATCCCGAAGGCGAGCTATGACGGACCTATGAATGTAATTGTGCCAAACCTTTACAATATGAGTTATCATAAATTGATACCCTCTATCAATGTAAATAACAAAAATAAAATAAAAATAAAAATAATAAAGATAGCTTACTTAGCTATTTTAAAACATGTGTTCAATAAACTTTTATAGATATACACATAACCTCAAAAACATTTACACATAACTCTAGAGTTCATTAAAACATTTACAAATATTAATACACATTTGATTATATAAGGTATTAAAATTTACGAAATGAAAATATGCCCTATACGCATCTACTATGGACATATAACAAAATGAATATGACTCCATGAGAGGCTACCCAAAGCCCGACCAAAAGAACATGCTCGATCACCTGCTTCATTTCAATTTAAAGAAGAAAAAAACAAAATAAAAAGAAACTAAAAGGTAAGCTATATAGCCAAGTTGGTAAAAATCTTGTCCCAAAAACACAGACACACAAATGCTCTATATAATTTTAGCTAAGTGTCACACAAGATGCAATTGAAGCTTTGCCTTTAACTTCACCATACAATGATTCAACCATTAATTCAATAACAAGCAAACAAGATCAATAAAATAAATTAAAACAAGACATCTTGATTATTAATTTTCATTAGTCTTGATTATTAACTTCATTAAGCTAATGCAAATGCAACATTGAGGTCACTTGCGCCGCAAGTAACCGGATCAAACAACTCCCGTAAGTCGAGACAAAAGGAATTTGTGCTTGAGACATGTTGGAGGAGTTCTAGAAGAGGTAAATGGTCAATATACATGGCTATGAACCCCTATAGAATCAATCAATTTAATGAAATCGAACTTACCAATGCTTTACACTTGAAGACTTTTCGAAATTTAAAATATAAAAGAAACAACCCAACAAATTATTAAAAAAATATATAATTAAATAGTAGGTATCAACACAAAATACTGGCTTTAAATTTTTTCCAAAACGGAGTTAAAACGAAAGAAAACAGAGATAAATAAGTCCGCTATTAAAACCTGAAATTTCATGAACATCTGAATGAGTTTCTAATTTTTTAAACATAAATCCAGCCAGTAAATTCTAAAAAAAATATAATTAAATACTATATATCATAACAACCACGTGACTATAAATTTTGTCCAAACCGGAGTTAAAACGAATGAGAATGGAGATAAAGAATTATGTTATTAAAACCCGAAATTTTACGAACACCTGAAAGATTTTCCAGAATTTTAAATATAGAACCAGCTCAATAAATTTCTAAACAAAATATATTATTAAGAAGTAGACATCATAACAAATGTGTGACCGCAAATTTTGTCCAAAATAGAGTTAAAATGAAAGAGGACGGAGATAAAGAATTATGCTATTAAAACTTGAAGTTTTACGAACACATGAAAGAGTTTCCAGATTTTTAAATATAGAACCAGCTCAATAAATTCTAAGAAAAATATTACTAAATATTAGATATCATAACAAACATGTGGCCATAAATTTGGTCCAAAATGAAGTTAAAACAAAAGATAACGAAGATAAAGAAGTCTGTTATTAAAACCTGAAATTTTACAGGTAGTTTGTGACCATCTGAGCGACTTGCTCAGTTCCAAAACACAACCGGATCAACTCGAAATGAAACCAAATTTTAAAGGTGACATCTATAGCTACCAAATAACACAATTATATAAACTACTCGACCAACGGCCCATCCATTTGATCTCCTAGAACTGCACAAGTGACCTACTTGATCATCTTTTATCACTATATAGGAACATACTAATTGACACCTAAATGTGATGTAAGCCCAATTATTAATTAAAAACCTACAGTGCAATAACTCTAATATGGCATGATCAATTTAGAAATTAACTAAATGATTGCCATTATATGTGACATCTCAACTCTATACCAAAACTCTTAACTATCTATCGTATGCACAACTCACAAATTAACTCCAAAGTCAAGCACAAGAAAAACACTAATATATACATTGCAAAACCATCACTCAAACACGTAACCAAAATCATAATCGGCCAATAAAATGTCAATATAACCAAACAAGGCATAAATTGCCCAAAATCATAAGATGCACAACACTATTATATAACTAAGAAATTGATCAACCGAATTACAATTTTCAATGCCCAATAGTCTATAAACACTTGGTGAAACGGGAACACTAATGGACCAAAGCCCCACTATCAGATTTAAATCCGCACTTCCATTCTATAAATGGCACTATAGACCGAAGTCTCACTATTGAGGCGAAACCCCACAATTAGACCGAAGTCTACACTATTAGCATATCCTCTCGGCCAATGCACCGCTATGGTGTCAAAGTACTTCTGAACCCCTAAGGCGCCTTTTTATCACCATATACACTATAAACTAAAGACGGACATTAAGATGTTTCAGTGTCAATTTATTTTACACACTCCATGAGATTATTAGCATTAATTTCAGCACCAAACCATGACAAGCCGAGATTCAACATCAAAGTACAATAAAGCAGAGACTCAATACAACTCTCTTATTTACACCCTAGTCTCTTTTAATTTACATCAAAGCAGCAACAACAAAACACAATATCAACTAATTTTATATGCAGCAAAAGTCAAGAAGAACAATCATAAAGAAACAATATGTAGGGCGAAAACAGATTTTACCAACCTTTAGCGCTAAACCCAAATTTAACAAAACAATGTCTCCTTCTAGTTCTTGTCCTCCGCTTGGTGGTCACCTGAGACCCTAAAGCAAAACTCAATTCAGTTTGCAAAACAAATTACTTAGCTCCGTGAAATCAGTAATCACACACATTATTATGATTTTAAAATCATTAAATATCTTTTTAAAAGACTAGTATTTGTTTAAACTAAGAACCAATTCAACTTAGCTTTTCTCAAAACCGTTTTCAATATACTCACATGCCCTTTAAGCTAATTTCAAAAATAAGGCAGATCATTTGATTTAGGAAAATAAACTGAATTCACTCGACGAGGGAATTGTAGGCTCACAAAAAGTGCTATAGTTTAGAAATCCAATGAACATAGTCAAAATCCATCAATTACCCATAGAGTTAAAGTTCAACTTTACCTCAAATCATGTTGTTCAAAATGTGGAAGCCCTTTTGACCAAAATGGATGACTATCTAACAAACCAAACCCTAAAAGAAACAATTGAATGAGAGCTTATTAAAATCCTCAAATTGAGTTCAAAAATCACGATAGATTAAATCAGTTACCTTATTGACTTTAAAGCAAGGAGATTGAAGACTCCCGAAAATACCCACTCCGGTTAGTTGGGAGGAGATGGTGGAATTGAGAGGGCTTCCTTTGCTTGCCATCAAAAGTTAACAAATTCTTGAGATATGCATGAAATTGATGAAGAAGAGCAAGATGCTCTGTTTTGGTAATTAAAAACAATCGTGAGATAGTGTAAAGGGAGGGGAAAGTGTATGTTGTTCTGATGGGTTTGGACCAATTGGCTAGTTGGACCCAATTTATTTTGTTTGGGCTCTTTCGAGGCCCAAGTCCGATATTAGGTTCATTCCAAATAGAACCCAAGATCACTTCTTTTAAAATCAATATGAAAGATGTTTGAGTTATCGGAAATTTTAAACTCAGTTAGGAGACAAATTATTTTTGGACCCTTTTTTTAATAAAAATATTAAACAACAAAACATTAAATTTTAAATCACGAATATTTTAAAATACGGAACATTTAAATACTAGCTACTGATCATTTGTTTTCTTCCCAATTAATGATATCTGCCCGATATATACTTTTAATTTTCCAAGTGAAAATTTTTGAAAGCCCCGGTTTTCAATTAAAAAATTCCAATAAATTAAAGTCACTCAACATCACTTAATTATTATTTTTTTTAACAAAAATCTTTTAAAAATTCTAGGCCAATTTTCAGGACGTTACATGTTGTGTATGTTCAAGGCTATGTTCAGCGTCAGCGGTTAAAATTACCCGTTAAAATAGTGGTTTGAGTAGTTATTGCGATTAGTGGTTAGGATAGAGACTAAAATAGCGGTTAGGATAGAGACTAAAATAGTGGTTTGAGTAGTTATTGCGATTAGCGGTTAAAATTACCCGTTAAAATAGTGGTTTGAGTAGTTATTGCATTTGTAATAATCAGCGGTTTAAAATAGTTGTTAGGATAACGATCAAAGTAGCGGTTCTAATAACCATTCAGTAGTAGCTATAGTGGTTAAAAAAAGTGATTAGATATAAAATTACAAAAAAAAAAGGTTGATCTAATTATTCAACAAAATTACATTTTGATAGTTTTAATATAGCGGTTGGGCAGAAAGCTAAGTTAAATAGCGTTTGTCAAGCCACTATATGAACTGGTAAAAACTATTTTGAAACATTATTATGGAACACCTATTTTTACAAACTTCTGACGCTGAACAAACACCAAATGTCATTGATTGAATTCAATTAAATTTAAGACTGTTATCATACTTATTATTATTTATAAAATAAAATTTTGTTTTTTGAAGATTGATTTATTTATAAAATATACTATAATGATCCAACTTATAAAACGAATTGTTATATTAGTTGCTATAAATGTTTGTATATGGTTGGAATTGCAATTTTAAATTTTTCAATATAAGAAATTTGAAAAAACATTGTCGACTATAAATTAAATAATTACTTTGAAATTAGTGATAAAAATGGTATCTTCTTTCTTGAGTAAGTATAAATAAAAGATATTTCATAACTTACTATATATTGTATTACAAATCATAATTTTATGAATTTCTAAATTTGGTTATTGTATTAAATTAATTTTTTGTTAAATTATTTAATCAATAAATTAATTTTATGTTAATATTAAAAATATACAGTATAGAGTTTGATGTGTGAAAAAAGTTAAAAATTAAAATGAAAATAAGATGAGAGAAATTTAAAAATAAAAATAAGATTATGAGAATAATGATAGAAAGAGAATTATATTAATGGTAAGAGGAGAGAGATTGAGAGAATTTATTGTACTTATAATGAAAATGATGCATTAATTATTTGAAGGAGAGAGATTATATCAATTCAAAATAGTGTAGAAATAGAAGGGTAATTTTGACCAAACAAAAGTTGAAAACTCATTCTGTACGTTCTAGACATTAATTTTCTGTACATTTAACAACTCCCTTTTTTCAATTCATCGCCACAAATCGATAATCCATAACAAGGTTATAAATTTCAACCACACACAAATCCACATACACATTTATCAAGCATTAAAACCAAGGTATACATTTATCAAGACATTTATTCCAAATATCCAGTATTAAATTTTAATCACAATTTCATCCATATAGTTATATCTAATTAACCGGTTTAATGCACAAACAATTAAACACACAACATACAATACGTAGAGTTTAAAACAAAATTGCTAATCTATCATCCGTCAATTAGCTAAGCGACGTTGGTTGGATTTCCACTATCACCAAGTCGCCTAAACAATACAATTCACACAAGCATTCTATCAAATGCTTGGTCTACAGAAAAAACAAAACAATAGAAACTCAATTTCCAGGCCTTAATTAACCCGTGAATCGAACCTATAGAGTCACTATCACTATTCTATCAATCTAGAATTTAGTTTTTCCCGATACAGTAAATCGAATCCATTTCTAGGGTTTTCTACATATCAACTTGAAAGAACTTTAATAGACAAATCAAATTCCAAGAACTAATTTACTTGTAATAAATCATGGTATTATTAGCAAATTTATTTACAAAACGTGAAATCAAAACTTAGGGTTTGAGGGAGACTTAAAATATTCGTAAGAAAAAACTTGAGAGAAACTCCACAATACGTGTTTTGGTGTTTGACAAGTCACAATATGTGTAACATTTGTGTCTTGTTTTATTATTAATTTGGACCAATTTGAGAGAATTGCTACTTATTTGTCTTCTTTTGGCAATTTGCACAGGTTTGAGGCAGTTTTATAAATCCCGAGCATTTGTGGGGGCGTAGCGGTCATTTTTATGCAAAGATTGAGTACGAGGACTAAGTCGGCACCAAGATTTTAGGATTTATTTTAAGTTTTTGAAAATTGTACCTTTGTTCAGATTTTCAGGAGATTTGATTCTTCATTTTGGTATTTTTGAATTTTTTTTTTTGGTTTATTAGAGAGGGGAGGGCTAAAAAGAGTTTAGTTCTGATTTTTCAAAAAAAAACAACTAGCTTGAACGTATTTTGGGGAATCAACAGAGTTTGCATTTTTCTTCTCTGTTTTTGTTTAATTTACGTTCAATTATGTTTGTTATGATGCTTGTTGTGCCCACAGCAAGCTAAATTTCTATAATCCAGTGAAGCATTCATTCATACATGTTGTGAGATTTATCTATAATCGCTTGATTTTATTGATATTCATGTTTATTCTGTGCATAATGGAATTAGGAGGAAAGTATAAATTTACTAGTTAATTAAATAGGCATGTTAATTAATTAGGTGAATTAATACACTGCTAGCCATTAGGTTGAATACGTAATAGTTTAACTAAAATGGAATAAGTAGCAATCAAGTAATACGTTACACTGTGGGTTTGCATGATCTTAATCAACTAACACGCTTGATGATTAGGGGATTAAGAGTCTAGGTCGTTCTTTCCTTAAAGCAGTTTAGGGTTAAACCTGTCAAGCGCGTGTCGGGGTTATTGTTTAGACTAGGGGCTATTTAGAAGGCGCATGTCTGGTCGGTCTAAGATCTAAGAAACGATTAGGTAATTAGGCGCTTGTCAATTACTATAACTAGGCTTATCAATTGGCACAATAATCTTTAGTTCGATGATCAACACAATATTGAATGAGAAGCTTTGTTGGATTAATTCTATCACACTGCTATTTACTTCTTTGCTTCTACTTTAGCATTCAATCTTTAATTTGATTTAAAATCCACAACCCTCACTTAATAGATTTATAACTTGATTAATTAACAATTTGATTTTTAGTATACTCTCTATAATTCGACCCTGCTATTTTTACTACATAATTCAGGAATTTATTTTTGACGGTTACGACCTGTGTCAGTGTTTTTGGAGAGAAATAAACAAATGATGAAATTCAAGTGACTTAGGGGTTTTTCAAATGGGTTTCTTTTAAAAACATTGGTTATGACCCTTTTAGAAAACATCTTAAAAATGGTTTAACGATTTCTATAATATTTTCTGCTCATGTAAAACTTGACTTTTCATTTTAAATTCCTAAATTCTTAAAATGCTTTTAAAGACAATCAATTTGATATATTGACTCTATACTTCCGATTGACTTCCTAAATTACCATTTTACCCTTTAACCCGAATTTTGACCAAAAAGTCAAAATTCACCGCAAAATACGAAAATCTCCAGACCCCAATTATGGATGTTATAGTAATGCATAATCAACCTATTGATGAAATGTGGATTAATATTGATGGATCTCTTCACCGTTTTGGGAAGTAGAAGTTTGCACTAGTAACCGGTTTGAGAATTGGCAAGATACGAAAGTCGGATGCGAAGTTAGACCATCTCTAACCCACACACATACCCTATCTCAAATATTAGGTATACCCTATATTCATTTTGGGGTCAAATTGTAATTATTTTATTTTTTGTGGTTAAATTTTGAATTCATTATTAATCTGAAAGATTAATAATTGTAGATGGTGTATTAATAAATATAAATTAAATTAATAATATTATTAATAAATAGTTAATGAAATAAATAATATTATTAACATAATTAAATAGTTTATTTTTTATATTCATTCATTAATAAATAAAATTGAATTAAAATAACATAAAACATAAAGATATATAATTTTAATAACACGATAAATAACGATTACATTGTCATAACAAAATTAAATACTAAAAGTAGACATCTATTTAATTTTCCGAGTTACCATATCGATCCCACAAATGATCAATTAATGCATCTTGAAGTGCATAATGAGCATTTCTATCTCTAATTTGTCTATGTCTTGCAAGAAACCTATCAAAGTCACCATTCTCATTTGAAACCATATCACTTTCTTTTTCAATAATCATATTATACATTATGATGCAAGCTGTCATGATATCATGTAAAACTCGTTTATTCCAGAATCTTGCAGGTCCTTTTATTATTGCCCAACGTGATTGTAAGACTCCAAATGCACATTCAACATCCTTTCTACAGGCTTCTTGTTTCATCGCAAATAATGTTTTTTATTACCTATAGGATTCTGAATGCTCTGCACAAGAGTTAACCATTTAGGGTAAATACCATCCGCCAAATAATAACCGGTATCATATTCTTTTCTCTGAATTACATAATGAGCTTTGGGAGCTAAACCTGTAGCAAGGTTAGCAAACAAATGAGATGATTCTAACACATTAATATCATTATTAGAACCTGGTAAGCCAAAATAAGCATGCCATATCCAGAGATCATAATCAGCTACAGCTTCCAATATAATTGTCGGTGATCCACTGCGACCAGAATATTGACCCGCCCAAGCTGTTGGACAATTTTTCCACTCCCAATGTGTATAATCAAGGCTCCCTAACATTCCAGGGAAACCACGCTGCTCACCAATATATAGTAATCTTGCTATATCATTCTCATTAGGCGATCTGAGATACTGTTCCCCAAATATCTCAACAACAGCCCGACAAAATCTCTTCATACTTTCAATCGCAGTTGATTCTCTGATTTTAATATATTCATCAGTGGAATCCGCCGATGCGCCGTATGCTAACATTCTAAAAACTGTCGTGATCTTTTGAAGACCAGATAATCCAGCTCTACCCAAAGCGTCATATCGTCGTTGGAAGTAGTTATCATGACTTTCCACTGCATGAATAATACGTAGGAAAAGATCCCTATCCATTCGAAATCTCCTTCGAAACTGTGTATCATCATATAATCACTCTTCAAAGAAGTAATCATTCCACTGACGTTGGTGGGCATCTACTCGTCCCCGATTAATAACTCGGTAACCAGGAATTGATCCTCTATAGTTGTTGTGATTGTCATCTTCTACTCTTCTATATTGTCTAATCATAAGATCGTTATTCGAAAGAATACGAGTTAATAATGAATGACGTACTCGAGCCTGATCCCGATGAGCTTGTATAGCCACTGTTAGGTCAAGTTCATCTCCTGAAGAATATGATGATGATGATGATGAATACATGTTTAAGCTTTGAATTCGTAAATAGTTTTGTTATGCAGATATTTGGACACTTATAGAATACATTTATATGTAAATAGTTAGCCCAACTCTGAAGCCTTCACATGGTGAAAAGGATGAATTGACAACTCTGAAGCCTTCACATGGCTATAAAATGACTTGACAACTCTGAAGCCTTCACATGGTGAAAAGGGTGAATTGACAACTCTGAAGCCTTCACATGGCTATAAAATGACTTGACAACTCTGAAGGCTCCACATGGCTATAAAATGACTTGACAACTCGGAATCCTCCACATGGCTATAAAATGAATTGACAATTCTGAAGCCTGTAGAAGGCTATGAAATGAATTGACAATTCTGAAGCCTTTACATGGTGAAAATAATGAATTGACAACTCTACTACAATTATAACTCTAAAATTTTAATTAAACTCAAATTGTAGGCTAAAATTTTGAAATCTATTATTTTGATCATAACTTATGCAATTGGCGTCTGATTAAGACGAATTATAGCTTTTCGGAAAGAAAATTTCGAGACGGACAACTTTGAAATTTGCACCGTTCCAAGTTAAAACTCCAAAATCCTTCATTAAGGGGGTCAAAATCTAAGTTTTGTAAAAAAATATGACATTCTTTTGTAATTGAAGCTCTAATCACTTTAAACTTGATAATTATCGTTTATTATACTATATTTGTGCATGAACAGAGTACATATTTATTGAACATCATGACTTATCACTACATAAGGCTCAAAACTGAGTGAATTGAAAACTCTGCCATTCACAAGGCTCAAGAACATCAACACGAATTGACAACCCTGCCACTTACAAGGCTGAAGAACATCAACACAAAGTGACAACTCTGTCATTCACAAGGCTCAAGAACATCAACATGAATTGACAACCCTGTCATTCACAAGGCTTAATAAAATCTCTACACTATAAATGTTTTACTTTCTTTCAAAACATGTGAAAGAAAAACTCTTTAGGCAGAGCAAATTCATTCTTAACAGATTACACTACTTTGAACAAAATGAGCAGTCGCACTACTTCATATTCCATAGCAGAGGATAAGTTATTGTGCTCCATATATCTCGACATCCCACAAAATCCTATCATCGATACAAACCAATCAACACAAACCTTTTGGTCTCGTATTGAAGTACAATATCACAACGCATTACCAGAGCACTTGAAATGTAATATCCGACCACTTCGATCTCTTCAAAATCGTATGCAACATATAAAAGCTGCCATCAACAAGTTAAGAGGTTGCATCCGCCAAATCGAAAATCTAAATTCAAGTGGTGCATCATAACAGGATATAATAATTATTCATACATTTCTTTTATTGTTTTATAGAATAGTTTTATGTACTCATTTCTTTTTCTTGTTTAATATTACACAGGTGGATCTGCTTACACAAGATCCGAAATTTAAGAAAGGTTTCAAATTTGATCACTTGTGGTCAATTTTGAAAAATACTCAGATGTACATGGAAGTTGATAGCAATGATAGTCCAAGTGGGAGAAAACGGACTAGTCGGACCGAAGCATCAGAATCGGATAGTAGTGCTAATCAATCTCAAGGTATTTCTTCTATCAATATCGATTTAAATGAAGAATTTGACAATGTGGCACAAACTAATTGTGTGGGTGATTCGCCGGCTAGACCCATGGGTAGAAATAAGGCAAAAATGAAGAAAAAATAAAGTGATGAACATAACGAATTTATTAAAACCATTCACGAGGAAAACATGCAATCTAAGAAAATGTTTGAAGAAAGTTCGGTAGGATTTCAAAACAGTGAAACATTACTTAAACAACATAATGACCTACAAGAAAGAAAATTAAAGTTCAAAGAACGGAAGCATGAGGACAAAATTCTATTAACAAATTTAGAATTCATAACAAATCCTGCCCATCATAAGTTTATTGAAGGGGAACAACAACGAATTTATGCAAAAAGGATTCAAGAATAACAAGATGGTGTTTCCAACACATCCAACCCACATTTTGGTGGTCTTGGAGAAGATGATTACTATTATTCACAATTTTAAATTATATGTATCTTTTTAATTGTAGTTTTTAATTTATGTATGAGTGTGGTGTTTTAAATGCATGTACAAGTTACTTTATGTAGATTTTAATTTATGATTAGTTATTTTATTATTATTTAGTGTTATTATTTAAATTTTTACATTATATTATTATCATAACGAACAATTAATTTAAATATTTTAATTTTTAATAATAATAATTTAAATTTTAATAATTTATTATTTTAAATATCATATAATTAATGTTTACTTTATAATTAATACTTTATAACTATCAAATACTTCCTCCGTATCCTTTTAGTTGCAACATTTCTGCATGGCACGTTATCCAATACTTAACTTTAACCGTAAATATCTTTAATTATATACAATTAAAAATTATGAGAATTATATATTTAGAAAATAGACATTAAGACGAATAAAATAAGATCCAACATGACTATATTTTTCCTTATACATAAAGAACAATATATGAAACAAGATTGATCGATGAACAGTGTACACTATGCTAATGTTGCCACTAATAAGAAACGGAGGAAGTATATGGTTAAAAGGATTTAAATGTAAATTTAATTTTGTAAAATTGCAAATAGGTCCAATATGGCGTGCAGGAAAGTAGAATACTATTAATAGTGAAGGACCTCCATGCAAACACCTTAAAAATTCTTGAAATTTGTAATAGGGTGGATGGGTTGGATTTGATTTTTATAGTTTTCTACCCTATATTTGAGAAAGGGTAGTTGGGTTGGAGAAGGCCTTAGAGAATGAAGTACAAAGAAAAGATAATATATGTAGAATGTTGTGGCCTTCGAGACAAGGATTGTCAACATTAATGATGTTCTGAACATGTTAGGAAGAAGAAGATTGGATGTAGATGACGTTAAAAGATTAATATTTGTAGGCACAGTGCATGTTGTGTTGCTTGGGTATGGGGAGAATGGGATAGTTTCAAATATGTTGTGGATATTGGTAGAAGATATGAATCATTTTCAAAGATTTACATCGGAAACATATATTTTCAAAGACACTTTCTGAGCTGAAGAAATTGATGACGCAAGATCTTTTGGATAATCCAAAAATGGGAAGGACATGAAGAGGATGCCTATTGCATTTATGGTATTTTTTTTCTGTTTCTATTACAAGTATGTTCTACTCTATATTTGAAACTTAATTGTTTTGTTTTTGTTTTAGTGGAAGGCTGGTTGAAGTTTTACCTCATATGAGGGAAATTTTGAAGGCTAGGGAATTGAACAGAATTCCACTACTTGAACCAAGGTGTCTGAGATGGTCATTGGATGATATTGGTTAGAAAGAGTTTGATGATGCTTTGAAGATAACATATGAATGAAAGTCTGATTGTAATTATTTCAGTAATTGTATTAGGTAAGTTTGTTAATGTTTGACTTGTTTAGGTTAGGGGTTATTGTACAGTAGAACCATTGTCTGATGAGATGGGAATTTGGTATTTAAAGAACTTCTAGGCAAATGCAGATATGGTTATTGATCCAAAAAATTGGGGGAAGGATGTAGTAGAAGAACCTAGGAGTTATTGGGAGCCTTTGGTCGATCAGGTTTTAGATGATGGACCAATGCCCTCTTGTGACATTATTACAAACCGGGGCATAAAATCATCAACATCAAGATCTAATTCCGTTGGAGGACAGGTAACATAATAAAATGAATTGTGATTTATAAGTTTTAATGTTTTCTCAATAGGTTTGCTGTAGGATTATAAGATTAAATTGTGGTGTCAAAAAAATAAAAAGGTTGGAAATGAGTAGATTCCTACTACGGATGAGATGTTAAATGGAAGTAAGCGGAGGAAAAGCGATGGAATCAAGTTCTGAAGTGGAAGAGGGAATAGGATGAGAAATGGAAGCTACAAATGGAATAGAATAAACAACAAGTCGAGTTTTGAAGAATTCAGCTGGCCACTGAAGTTAATAATCAATTTAGATTGCAACAATTGGAGGAAAATGCTGGAATTGTAGGATCTTCATACACTCCATTTCAAGATAGACTTGATGAGGTTGAAAAAGTCTACCATGGGAAAGACATTGGTGTGTCTGAAGCACCTGCACACGAGGAAAATACAGGTGGCATGGGAGTAAGATTGGAGTGAAAATGAGTAATCATGCAGGTGGAGACGATGGGCCAAATGCTGGAATTGATAGTAATATTGGTGCCGACCATGGTGTCAAGTTTGGTGCAGGAGGGATGCAAGGGCCTGCAAGATCATTGGATTTGAATGAAAGTGCTGCAAAGAGGGAAACTGATGGTGTCAATTATCCTCATATTATGGATGGACAACAGAGCCATAAAGAGGAGAAGGAGGTGACTAAAGAAGTAGGTTGTGAGGGAGTTCAGCGTCTAGATAACATCAGTGAAGAGAAAGATATGAAAAAGAATGAGGATGATGTTGATCAAGATCACAATGATGATTATGTTGTAGAGAATGAAAAGGATGATGAGGAGGAATTTAAACAACTAGTTTTTGGTGGACAATACAATGTAAACAAAAGGAAAAGGAAACATATTACAATTCAAAAATGTGAAGTGTCAAAATCCGTTGATGGGAATTTCGATACAAAGTTCACATAGCGCGGAAGAATCTTACGATGTTTGAGGTATAACTTCATTAAGTCATGTGAAGTGTTTATAAATCCTTATTCGTATGTAATAATTTGGGCATAATTTTATGACAATTTCATTTCAGGGTCAAAGTCTTAGAAGAAGTGATAGACTAGGGAAGAAGTCCGTGTATAGAAAATCTCCGTACACCAGAAGTAGTAGGAAGAAGAATGTTGGAAAAAAATTGATTGAATCAAAAGCCCCTAGTAGAGTCACAAGAAACAGAAAGGAAGTAGTGCAGACGCCTAATCAAGATGAAGATTTCTTGGTAATTCGTAAGAAAGCTGCTAAAAAACTAAAGAAGTCTACTTACGAGTGGCTGACCGATAATGTACCAGTCTAGGAATCGAAGTTAGAAGATCTTATCGCGAATGTTATTCCATTGTTTGTTCGTGCTAGGGTGCGAATACATGTTGTCGAACCAACTTTGTTGACAGATTATTTGAGCGCCAAAGGTACTTTCAAGTAAGTTAATTAGTTTAATTAATTATAAGTAATTATATTTTATTTAGTTGCCCTATTGGTGTAGTTCAACATAACTTTAACTTCAATTCCTTCCGCAAAAAATTGTAGGAGGTCAATTATTGAGAGCATAGACATTAATCCAAAGCGTTTGCAATAATTGTTAGACGTGTTTATAAACTCATGCGTCGCCATTATGGGAAGCTTTCCAGCTGGTAATATTACTCTATTTTTTTTGGGGACTTAGCGTATCAGTGGTCATTTTAGGGTGGTCATTATAAACCTCTTTTCCTTATAGTCCATCTTTTTCGGGGACAAAAGGTATGCGACCGCTTTTCTTTTCCAAGCTTCAATAGCTCCATATGCATCTTTGGATAACTTGTGGTGAAAGTATCTAACAAATGAGAGCACTCTTCCTTCTTGTAAGAGTAGGCTACATGCCATAACACATCCTCACGTAACTTCTACTTTTGCATAGATTACCTAGATTATTCTTCAAGTGAAAATAGTAATTTGTGTGGAACATCGGGATATACTTCTTTCACGGCCAAACCAATACTCTTTCATCGCAACCTGTAATTTCTCTAGAAACCAAGTCCATCCAGCAATATTTCCCTTTGGAGCAAAGCCAAAAGCAACTGGATAATTACCATCGCAACCGTTGAGGCCCATCGCAGTGAATATGATACCGATTATCTCACCCTTCAAGTGTCACATTTATTGCAAGAACTGACTGTATATAACTTCTAAATAAGGCTATGTTTTGCCCCAAAGCAAAAAAGGAGTATAAAAATTTCCTATTCCTTGTTCGTCCGAATAGCTATGAGTACACGGATTAGTCACTTTTAACATATGGAGGTAAGAAGAAATATACTTCCATGAGTCCTCATAACTTCCATACGTAATGGGCTGTGCAAACTTTAAAGGTCTCCAAGCTTTGCTATATAGCAACTTCACGACCCATCTAGCACGTACCTCGCTCACAACAGTATATGCACTGAATTTTGAACCTGCCACACGTGACGAAAAAATAAGAACCAATTACCCCCGCAATCACATTCCTTCTCTCCACTCTGTCAGGATCACAAAGGCATGTACATTCATGATTATAATGCGTCACATGCTACAAACGGGAATCCAAATTTGGTTTCCTTGCTCTAAACCCAAATTTACAACCTTTAGACCACTCCGTGTAATAGACTTCCAATCTTTCTTTTATAGGACTACAATACATAAAGGGATAACTTATTCTCCAATACATATCTACCAATTGCAAGACTCAATGAATCTTTACTTTTAAATAAATTTCACGACATTAAGCCATATCTTTGATAGGGCGTGGATAGAGCATATACCCTAGGCTAAATAAATCCATATTTGTTGTTTAATGGGAGCTCCCAAACTCGATTGTCACCCAGTATCTCACTCTTACCACCCTCTCTATCCCTATCATCACAATCCACAACATCAATTTCCATCTCCAACGAATCACTCATTCGCTCATCACCATCATTCCTTGCACCATTTTCCGCATCACCAAAATTATCATCACTAAATAGCGATGTCATTTTGTCATCACCATCTACCTTGCGGCCTTGGTTCACCGTTCGTACATCATCATCATTAATAAATTTAGCATTATAATTTAAATTTGAATCCCTAATGGCATCAACTTGTTGCCACATATTAGGATCACTACCTATAACGTTCAAATTCTGTACATTTACATTAACCATATCTAATTGTTCTTCATTCTTTTCCACAATTTCTACAAATATTTCAACAGATTCATGGGACATCACATAACCTATACAATCTTCATCATTAATTATCATCCTTGTAATCCCTACGCCACACTTGTTTACTAGTGTATAGAGACATAAATCATACCTACTCATATCAATGCTCCTCTTAGTTGTAGCTTTTTTTAATATTTCTTTTAACGTCACATCATTCTTACACATTGCACTGGATACAACACAACTCCTATAATTGCTACCATCCCAAACTCTATCATAACAAAACATAACTCCAATAGAACTCATTTATTAATCACTTCAATTCAACAAAAATACCACAAAGGATATAAAAAAATAAATAAATAAACACTACTATGACAACCTCCAATAACATACTAATTAAAAAATTTTCACCAAAACCAACAATACTAACTACTCCCGATGTCAATTCAATTATACAAATAACTTCTTCTTAATATCATCTCTTTCATCAAGTTTTCACTATCATCAAACATACACCATTAAATAGCTAATAAAAGCTTAATCTATTCTTCTATATCAAAGAAGAACAAAACCCAAAATACAATACCAATAATGGTGAGTAATTTATAAAACCCTAACCACCAATCTATTCTTCCCACATATGTATTCATCTACCAAATGTAGGAAATCACCACAATAACTAACTAAAGGAATACTTAATTACACATTCCTTCACTACCAATAATAAGACCCAATCACCATTTAATTAAATGAAAAATAATTCTAAAAACTCAATTCCACCTACATAAACCCTACAAATATCATTATAATCCAAAACTAATGCTAAAAATAAATTTAAACCTTTATGTGGTTATAATATACTAACCTGAATGTACTACTTTTCAAACTTGATGACATTCTACAATGAAAGGAGGGGAGTAGTAGTAATGGTAAAGGGAAAAGTGAAGATAGGAAGCAATATACATTTAAGGATTTGTTGAATGGGTACTGGGGTTTGAAAGGGGTAATATTTACATGGGCAATATGGTAATAGCATGGTGCAAGTGAGGGTGTTTATGGGTATTCTTTAATTTTTTATTTTTTTTTATATTTTTAAAATTCTTTTTTATAATTCATAAGGGTATAATGGTCACAAAAGGCTAATGGATGAAAAACAAAGTTTGCAAGGATTAATAACTTAACTACAAGTTTGAAGGTCCATTTACTTAATTACAATTTCTAAAATACTATTGTGAAACTATTCCTAGAAAATTCTTTCCCACATTTTAGAATGGTTTTAAATGTATAAAGATGGATGATGAAACTCCTTTGTCTAAAATACATGTAATAGAACTTTGTTTAGATATCGTTGAATTCATACATAATTTACTTTATAAATTGTTCCCCATGCTCGAAATCATAAATGTAATACATTGTCTTATTTATGAGAATTGATAGGAAATACTTCTACATGGCTTGACTTGAAAAGAGATTTTTTGAGAGTTCAATATTCGTGGAGAAAGATGAAAGATCCTCTGATAAAATTGCAAAGATAGCCACGGTTGATAAAGAAGAGTTATTTGTGTCCATAATTGTCATGAAGCAGAAAAGTAATATTTTGTCATGTATTTGAAAAAAAAAACTATTAAATTTTATATTTTTTTCTATTTCATAAACAGTTAATGGTGTGATTGACATAATTTCTATTTTCGTTATTGATTTTAAATTATTTTTTCATGACAATTGAATGCTCATACTATTTATTCATAAGTTGAACTAGTGATAATATTAATTTATATTTATTTTTTTTATATTTATGTCATATATTGTATTTTGTTTGCTTTTGTTGCTACTTTTGGTTTTATTGTCGATTAATCTGGAAATCATGAGATAGATTATTTGATTGCGATAGACTTTGTATTTGCTTATCTGTTAATTGTAAGAATTTTCAAAATAATATATTTAATATATATTTTATCACCCGTGAGTAACGCATAGGTCTAAAATTTTAGTTTTTGTTAAATTTCAAATACATATGATATATTTTTCTTTTATATGTTCTTTTTATTCAAATATGGGTTACCTACAGTCATGTGCAGTTCAATTTTTAACGGATCACGAGTCTAAACACTCTAGATAAAAAAAAATTTGTTGTTTATAAAAATATTAAATTTAAAGTCTATATCCATATAAAATACCAACATACCTGAGTATCAACGGGCTTAGAGTTACTAATTACTTTTAAGAAAATTTGTAAATAATTATAAAAAATATAAAATATAAAATATAAAAAATTTAAAAAAACTATAGAGATTTATGTTTTGTCATTTTACCACCTACATTTGAGAATTGCCCAAACTACCTCCTTAATTTTATAAATTTAAAAAACTCCAATTGTATGGAAATCGTTATTTTAAAAAGTTGACCAGGTTGATTGCAAGATCAATTTAATCACTTTTAACAAATAAAAAGAAAAAACACGGGAGGAAAAAAAAAAACCCTTCAAAAGTTGTAGTTATTTCACTATTATTTGAAAAATGCATTTTTTATCTGCTTATTATTTTAAAACTAACTAAAAAAAAATTGTGATCGGATGAAAACCATTACTATAAATAGAGTGGACATTGTCAGTCCAATCCAATTTTTTTATTTTTTTTATTTTTCAAATAAAGTAAAATAAATTTATAAATATATCATATAATACATAGTATTAAATAAACAAATATTATATAAGATTATATTTAATCATTCAATTTTTTTATACCTAAAAGAATTTAAATATATATACAATTAAATTAACTATTAATAATTCTATTGCATAATTTAATTTATTCAATATTATAAGTGAATTTGTGTTTTAATTACTTTTATTTATATTATTTAATCTATATACATATATTTAATAAATATTTTTTTATCTGGTCAACATAAGACAAAATTGGCTTGGTGAAATCAAGTGACCCAAATTACTTTTGAGGAATACGAACTATTTGAATGATGGATGGGTAAATTTGGATCCATTTTGAGTTGTTTTCTAATTGGTCCGGAGAAATCAATTGATCCAAAAATTTATGATGAATACGGACTAATTGAATAATGAATCGATTTTGGCTTGTTTCTTATAAGTCCAGTATAATTTTGAATTTAACCAATTGAATTAGGTTAGACTAGTAATTACAAATAAATAAACACAAACCAGCACAGTTAGATGAGTTCCTATTCCTAAAAAAATAAAAATAAAATAAAATAATAATAATAATGGTTTTCATTATAAAAAAATATTAACCTAATATTTTTTTATTTTTTTTTAAATATTAATCTGGTGTGTAAACTAGGAAATTATATTTTCAAGGCAATTTCCTACTGGGAAACTGATGTGTATTTTTTTTTAATATCAAAGGGTAAAATGGTTATTTTGATCTATTTTTTTAAAAAATAAATTTAAATAAGTTTTGTAAAAATTTTAATGTTGGTCTAAAACTATAATTTTTTAATAAAAAATCTCAAATAAATAAATAAATAAAATAAAATAAATCTGAGTTTATTTTTTTTTGACACTTTATTTATTTTAAGTTTGAATAAATAATAATTACAATTTAGTTTATAAGTAGTTAATAAATACATATTTTATTAAATTAGTAATTTTATATGATTATATGAGGAGCTCATTACCATATGTAAACAATGAGAACTTGCCAAGACATAATACATATCTGCTTGCACATTTAAATGAATTCTACTAATATTCAATCCAATACATAAGCTTCTCTCTACTTTCATCTAACCGAAAATTTGTCAATGATCTCTTTGCAACTGCTCTCACTTAGAAATGGATTACAAACTCCTATCTAATCCTTGTACCTCTTTCTAAGTAAATGAACTTCCAGCTGCAAAAGTTGTATGCAATGTTCAATAAAAAGAATATATGGTGACAAATTACATAATTGATACAAATAAAAATAAGATAAAAAAGAGTCTACCTTACTTATTTTCTATGTGAATAATACACTTCCAAGCAAGCATTTGCCTTAGATTTTTTTATATTACTCCTGCTTTGATTGTTGATTATGTAAAGGACGCCTTTGAGCAAGCATGCGTTTTGTGCTCTCCAAGACACCAAAGAAGATTGAACCACCAATCCCTATCCAAAGTACCCTTGGCCCAATGCCCTATAGAATTTATAGATATTAATATGAAATCTTAAATAGGCAGAATGAATTTTCTATGATTTATATTAACATACTGATTAGTTAAAATTAACTTGATTGATTCTGAATTTAATTGGTCAATATCATTGTTAACAAGTACATCTTCACTACTATGTATTGATAAATTGAATTATATCCTCGAGCCCACATGCTATAGGTTTATTCGGTACCTATTAAAAAGATTATCAGTTGTTTCCATATAGAAATTAATTGTTCTGGGCATTAAAATCAAGTTCGACTTGGAGAAAAGATTATATTGCAGTAAGCTACTCACAGAGGGAGAAGGAAAATTAATACCTTCAAAAGAGCAGGAGGTCCTTCTTCTCTAACGATCGTCTGAACACAGTCTACGATCCCTTTATATTGGTTTGCAGATCCCTACGAAGGGAAATGATAGTGAGTCGCAAAACAAGTTTCTACAGAGAATAAAGACAAGAAAATACATTTCTCATACCTGAACCATTAACCTTGTCTTAATAACATCTAGAGGAGTAGTTATCGCCCCAGTTAATGCACCTAGAGGAGAGAAAAAATATAGGGTACCATCACACATGAAGCAACATACATACTAACACCAGCCATACTATTATTTTATCACTCCTAGTAGCTTTCACTTGTGGTTTAAATTTTATAGCAATCTGAAATCAACGGTTTCATAAAATTATGAGATTCACAAGCACAGTGATGATTTTTTATACAAATATCAGATCCACAAGTACAGCATATTAGACCTTAACCAAATATGCGCTCATTCAACATTCAGCTAGAATTAACACTAAACTTTACTTGTATCAAAATTCGGATTCTTCAGGACAAGCTCCTGAACTAAATTCTATTGATTTGATAGAATTCTTGTTTTTCTCTAGAACTGTATCATTGAACAACTTAGTCCGCTTGACTTACTCAAATTTACATACATGATCTTGATGAAGAAACAAATTATGGGTGGATGCAATTGTGAGTGGTTTACAATTGAATAATGTGTAACAAAATCATGTAAAATAAATAGGTGTTTTATAAGATGTCATTACCAGCAAAAGCACCAATTACAGCATTTTCAGGATCATTCAGATCTCTACGTGCCTACCAGGGAGGAAACAAACACAATAAGAATATGATCACATTAATGATATGTGATCCTACATGACTACCCGGGAGGAAACAAACACAATAAGAATATAATCACATCAATGATATGCATAGGTAGCTACAGGTGCATAGTTTGTAACCAAAATTTTTCAAAAGAAGGTGACGGATACATGTGTACTAAATTCTACATGTTTTTTTATTCGATTACATATTAAAATAAAAGACCAAAAGGATTTCCAATGTTCTGTCAATCATAGAGAATGAAGCAGTAGTCACAATGAGATCATTCACATTACATAAGACTGAAAAAAGTAACCATCAAGGAATAACACGTTGACTCTATTATAGGTGAGGTGACATAATGTTGACTATTTCACCTTGTTTTATAGTTGGTTTTGCCGTCTTGAAGATGGCTATTGAGATATTCCAATTCACAAAATATGACTTGATTTGTAATAGGTCCTAGTTCCTAAGATCTAGGAATAAGTAGAATGGAGAAGTAATGATGACTTGATTGGTAGCTTAGGAAAACTATAGACAATTTTTGTTGCATAGAAAGTGACAAACAGAAGATGCAACTGTACTGAACTTGGCAGAGCAAATTGTATGTCAAAATAAAATTAATGCGGTGAACACCTATCTACATTACTATAGAGGATAGACAACAAGATTAGCCTTTTTATTTTTTTTCTTTTTTAATATATATATATTAATTTAGACAAGAAGGCAAACTAGGTACTTGAAAAAGAATACAAATTGATAATAGAGTACATAAAAGTAGCAGAGAATTGCTAAGATGTTTACACGGTTTTTTTATCTTGAATCCATGTGAAATTGATGTTCTGACCCAAGAATCCACACTTAAAAAATCAAATTAGAATTTAAAGACATTGTTTCCAACCTGAACAAGTCAGTGTTGATAAACCCCAAATAAAACATACTTAATTAAATAAGATTTTCCTTTGCTTAAGACAACTAGTTTAGAACATTTTAACATCAAAACATTGTAATCATTAATATTTTGATATGGTCCTAGTTTGACAGTGTCCATTATCATTTAAAAGAAACAACTAAAAACCTCTATTTTGCCTTTGCTAGAAAGGGAACTGGTAGCTCCTAGAAATATGAAACAGTAACTAATGCACTCAGTAATGAAGCATTTAAGCAGCACTAGTTTCCATATTAAATAACAAAATAAAAGAAACAGAACCGTAAAGAGTCATGTAAACAATTGCACAAAATATGGTGGCCAACAAGATCTTACTGCAGCCTTATATCCAAGACGAAGTTGCTCATAGATGCAAAATTGAATTGCATCAAAAGGCAAATCCCGCAATAAGAAAGATCCATAGCCCTGCGATGCCGAAGATTACAATCAAGTCACCGACATATAAGATGATTAAGAAAATTGAATGACTAAATGATTTCATCTAACTATGAAGTTCTCTATGTAGCTTATTGAACTACTTATACCACATCAGATTTAGCATATGTCAGGTGATGGGAAAAAGAGGGAAGGTTAGTACTTACTGCATAAAGACCCTTGAACCCTTCTTTAGCTGCAATAAGGCGAACAGCATCAGGAGCAGAAGCAAACTGCCCAGTCTGCATCCTTTGCTTAACAACCTGGGTTTGTAATGGTCCAAGGAATATTTTATTCAAATGTTTTCAAAAAATAAAAACGCGTGATATCTGGTTAACCATTATAATATGAAAACTTTTAAGTGGGAATACCTCTGTTGGAACACGGATAAGGGAAGCAGCAAGGCCTCCAATAGCACCAGCTGTCTGGGAAAAATTAGACAAGCTTATATCAAGAAAAGGAGATTAACAAAAGAAAATAAGTCTAAAAAGAATATTTATGAAAGAAAATAAGTGTAAAGAATTAAAGTTGTGTATTTGATGACTTCCAAGATGGTAGTGCACACAAATCACGTCAGAATGAGTTCATATTCATAGGAAAGAAAGCTTATTAGACTGAGGTGGGACAGCAGAAAACTTAAATAAGAAACTGAACCGCTTAATTTAGCAGGGAAACATTATTTATTAGAAGAGGCATGCATAATTTACAAATTTACAAGCTTTTATGCTTTTAGAACAATCATAAGCCATGCCAAGGCTGGGAAAAAAAAAATATATCAATGATTTCTTACCAGATGAGCAACAGCACTGAGATTTTCAGGGAGCATCTGCAACAATTTCTGTTTTGAAGGTTCATACACCCCAACAAATAATGCAGAAGCTCTGTACATATAAAAGGAAAGGTTGTAAGAAGCCTACAAATTGAAAAGGACCTTAAAGGCTACTCATGCATTACAAGTGAATGATCAGAATACACAAATATTGTATGCAAAAGCGCATTATTGATATGACAGAACTACACTTACTCCAGAACATAGAAAACAACATATCTCAGTAAAGGATATAAGACAGAAAGCAGAGCCAGATAAAACGAAGAACAGAACTGAGTAATTTCACAGTAAATTATATCCTTTTGAACCATCCTATCATTTCAAAGATAGAAGATTAAAAATATAACTAAAAAAAATATAAAAAATAAAAACAAAGATGAGGCTGCAATTCAAGTGTAAGTAAAAAAATTGAGATATGTTGTCATTGGTACTCACGGTAAGACGCCAGCAAGATTCCCAGTCAATCCAGAGTAAAGACCCTTCAAATCTATTTTTCCTCCACCACGAACAGCCTATGGGATAAATGGTAAAGTTATAGAATGACCTGTATATAGGTTGTGGAGTTTAATAATTTACAGGGCAGAAGATAGGACATTTTCCATTAATGGGGATTTTGGCACACTTGATAGGTACAAATACAATGCTTTTCAGTCTAAACAAAAATTGAGAAGGAAAAAGAAAGAGGATAGCTTACTAGTCAATAAAGAAATTGGCATTTCTTATAAGTTAGACTAATCAGTGTGGAACTCAAATAAAATAATTATCATCATTAAACTTCAGATGGCAAATAGCAACAGCTGTTTAACTAAACCACATAAAATAAAACACAAACTCACAAAATAAGCAAACACCAGCCTCAGGGAAATACCGGTATGTAAGTAACTATTCAAGAAAACAGAATAAATGAAGAAAACAATATAGAGAACAGAAGAACCTCTGTGTGATAAAACCAAAAGAATCTTTTGATTCAATGGACCAGTGAAAACATAAACTACAAGCTAACCGTATGGCACAAACCTGCAGTCGAGTCTTTATAGTATCAATTGGGTACAAAGCTGTTTCCACAACTACCCCAGCTGTACCTCCAGCTATAACTCCCTCTGCAAATAAATGTGATAAGACTAAATACTGGATAATCTCAATGAAAAAAAAAAACTATTTTACTTTCACCCATTTCACAGAGCAGAAGTTTCAAGCAGACTGACAAAATAAAGACACCCATCTTTTCCCACCAGGATCCTCTCTTTTCTTCTCACATAAGCCAATAGTATACACTCCATATCAAACTAAATCGAAATATGCTTACAAATGTTCTCTCATCAAGAGAAAGGACCATTTGAAAAAGCATAAGCTCACTTTACATTCTTTTATTCTAAGCTAAATACTCAACTTTCAGACACCAAACTGAGGCAAAATCAACCAACTGTAGAAGCTGTACTACAGCTGTGAAATCTTAACTATTTGCATTACTTCATATTTACAAAAGAATCCTGCCATAATTTTCTATTTGACAAGAACACCAAGTGCACTCCCACTTACACAGCTTTTGACATTGAACAAACTCATAACAAACTCACAATGAACAAAAAGCTCTCCATTACAAAAGTCAAATTCTACCTTTCAACATTAAAAAAAGGAAATCCAGTGAAAAAAAAAAAAAAAAAAAAGAGGAGAGACTTCCCCAAGTAGTAGGGGCTCAGATAAAAATATTTTTCATCAGCTACATTCCACATTCCACTGTTAATCATCATAACAAACTTCACTTGAGGGGTTTCATTCTCGCAATCACCAAGAAAGACAGAAGTACACATACCGAATAGAATCCGAAAGAAATCAAAAGGCTTTTGTTCCCCAACGCCGATTGAGGCCAACGGTGGTGCCTTCCTCGCATTACGAAATGACAACTCTGCAAAAATACATCGCTTAATCAAAGAAGAAACAAAAACATAAAGCATGTTTGAATCATTCACTCGGTGCACAGAACAGGTCAAATTAATTACCTGAAGGCAGTTGAGAGGAGGTTTTCTTGACATCGGTAGATAGCGTTAGGGGACTCATAGTGGTCCTATTTTCGCCAATAATCAAATGAATGCATATGTACATAATTATTTAGAGAGGAAGCTCTACAAAGCAAACAATGTAACAATTAGTTGCTTACAGTTGCCTGGGAGTTGCAGAGAACCCAAATACGGCTGTGCTTGCTCCTCCTGTCCTGTTTACTGCTTGGGAACAATTGAGTAAGATAGAGGGACTGTTTCCGTTTGTTATTCCAATTTCCGTTTTAGTTGGGGTTAAAAATACTTAACTATGAGATTAATGTAATGTTTTAGTTTTACCACAATAGATTTCATTTTTTTCACCCAGAGGGCACCCAGTTTTACTATAATTACAGTTATAACGAGATTTCATTTTTTTTCAAACAAAACGAGTTTTGTACACTTGAGTCCAATGATGTGTTTGCTTCATGCCCACCCAGAGCCCAGAGGAGACGGGGTACAAATACATAAATCTCTATCTCCGAACGTGTTTGCTATCCGTCTCAATTCCATTCTGTTTTCGTCTCCCGTGTACAAAACACAATTTTTGTACTCTTTCAAACTGAGATATAATTTTTGGAGATAGAGACAGAAACTGAAAAGTCAAAAATACCCATCATCTTCATCAATTGGAGATGTATAATAAGAAGAAAATCGCCTTGCACCACCAATATTAGAAATATATTAAAATTTGGAGTAATTTGGTCTTTTTAACATTTTTTTCAATTTTGTCCCCCTAACCAAATACTGTTTTATTCTGGAAACGAATACAAACTTTCAATTTTGTCTACGGCAACCAAACACTCTACTTTCCCCAATTTCTGTATTGTATTATCTTCAAATTTCTATATTGTCTCTTATCTTCAGCAGGATCAGTGAAACTAAACGCAACGTAAGGGCCTGAAGTCAAAAGGTTGACTCCGTTAAATGACGACTTGGCGCTGATGTGGTGTTTGGTTGGAGCTGATGCGCCCTGATATGTTAGGGTAAAATGACAATTTAGAGTTGTCATATCACCCTTCATTCACTAATCATTTTTACATTATTTCACTCTTCATTTATATATCATTTTATAATTATTATCATCATTTTAAAAAAAAAAATTTTAGTGTGATTGTTTTTTTTCATTATTTTATTAATTTTTTTTTAGTTTTTTATCATTTATTTAAAATATTTTTTATTTATTCACTATTCTTATCATTTTTATTTTTTTTACTACTTTTATTATTTATTGATTTTTTTTACTATTCTTTTAATTATTTATTCACTATTCCTATTTTGTTAAATTTTTTACTATTTTTAATTATTTATTTACTATTTAATAGAAAAAAAATATATCAATAATTTATTTATGGTGGATGGAGTATTTTTTAAAAATTTATTAAAAAAGTAATTTGAAATTTAAATTATTCAAATTATAGAATTATATTAATTTATTATTCAATATAATATAAAAATTAGTTTAATCAGTGAAAATGGAAATTTCAATTAAATGAACCAATTATGTTCTCAAATTTAATAAATTGAAAATTTTCAACTAAGCAAAATATAAATCGCTTATGGTTTTTATGAATGTTACAAATTCATTAAATAAGTAAATTTACATTAATAGTTTTTGTCCATTTAAATTCATTTTCAAACTCAAAATTAACATTTATTTGAAAAATATTATATTTAAAATGTGTGTTTTAAATTTGTAAATTATAATGTACAATTTTATAGATTGGTATAAAATTAATTAATTAATCATTAAAAAATCAAAAGAACGAATTTTTATGAAAAATTGGTTGTATTCATTTTTGTTAAGAAAAATAAATAAATAAATAAAAATGTCACAAATTAAGAAAATAATAAAAATAGAATAATAAATAAATAAAATAAAATAAAAGTAAAATTAAGCATAATAAATAATAAATTAAAAAAATTATTATTATTTAAATAAAAAAGGGCAACCAACTAATAATTAAAGTAATAAATAATAAATACAATGATCAGAAAAAATTAGTTGCATTTATTTTTTTTAATATTTTTATTTATTATCATTAAATTTTAAATTATAGAAAGGACAAACTAAATGATTGTTCTATTATAAGAAATTAACCTATGGATAAAAATGGTATGCAACTATTGGACAAATGAATTTAAATGGCATATCAAAAGTCAGAAGGGCAAAATAGTCTATGTATTAAGTGACATGGCATTTAACAGAGTCAACCTTCTGACTTGACACTGTTTCATTTTACAAATTTCGTGCATGTTTTATGTGAAAAAAGCGAAATCTCGTCATGGGTGTAATTATGACAAAACTCACCGACCTCTCTGTAATTTTCCCTTTAAATTAAATAATAATTTGAAAATAATATTTTATTTATTATTTAAAGTTAAACTGTCATTTTTTAAAAATATTTTAAAATTAAAATTTTATTTATATTTTAATAAAATTTAGTTTTTATGAGTACTTTCTTAATATATTTATTTTAATTATACAATTAAATAAATTTACTTAAATAATACTCACTCCGTTACCATTTACTTGCAACATTAGAATAGTGTATATTGTTCACTACTGAATCTTATTTCATGTGTTATTTCTTATGTATAAGAAAAAATATAGTCAAGTGGGGTTTTGTTTTATTCGTCTTGATGTCTATTTTTCAAATACTAAATTTATATAATTTTTAGTTATATATTATTAAAGATATTTGCGAGTAAAGTTAAGCATTGGACAGTGTGCCCACATGAAATGTAGCGAGTAAAGTTAAGCATTGGACAGTTTGCCCACATGAAATGTTGCAAGTATTTAGAAATAGAGAAAGAATAATATAACAACATTTTAATTATAATCTTCCAATATTAGTTTTTAATTGAATTAATATATAATCATAATTTCTAATGAAGTTTGCAACGTACCGATATTAATGTTTCCATCTCAATTTTTTTAAAGAATAAAAATTAAATTAATGTAAAATTGCAACACTAAGGTAATATTCACAATCTCTCGACAACGGTGTCGTAAATATAATTTTTAATTGAATGTATGAAAAATCTTAACGTATATGAGAGGTTCAATACTGGTCAACTAGTGTGTTGCAAATTTAATTTTTAATTAAATCAATTTAAACTTGCAACCTTTACATGGGATTTGTAACCTCTCAACGATGATGTGCAACTTAATATTTATATATATATATATATATATTTAATTATATCAATATAAATTTACAATTTCAACGTAGTGTTCACAATCTATTCACATCGGCATTGTAGACACAGTTTTTATTTACAATAGTGTAAAATTGTAACCTTGACCTGAGAATCACAACATGTTAACAAATGTGTCACAACCATAATTTTTGATTAAATTCACATAAAATCGCAACCTCTATGTGAGATTCACAACATGCTAACGAAGGTATCGCAACCTTAATTTTTTATTACATCCACAAAAAATTGCAACCTCAACGCGAGACTTACAACCTGTTAACAACATTGTCGCAACTATATTTTTTTTTATTAAATCCATGTAAAATCGTAACTCTACATGGTACTCGCAATATATTAAGGAAGATATTGCAACCTCTTTTTTAAAAAATAAATTAATATAGAATCACAACCGTTTGACGAAATAAACACAACTTTTTTTTAAAGTAAATAAACATAAAATCACAACCTTCATGTTAAATTTACAACTTGACAATGTTGGTGTCGCAATCTCAATTTTATTATTAAATCGACATGAAATCGCAATCTCTATAAGAAGTTCACAACCTTTCGACGAAGGGATTGCAACCTCAATTTTATTATTAAATTAACGTAAAATCACAATCTCTATATGAAATTCGCAACCTCTCAGTAAAGAGATTGCAACCTCAAAATTTTATGAAATTAACGTTGAATTACAACTTATCAATGATGAGATTGCAGCCTCAACTTTTAATTAAATGAATAATTGCAACATCTATGACGAGTTTGCAACCTGACAACATTGGTGTAGCAACCTCAATTTTATTATCAAAACAACGTAAAATCGCAATCTTTATGTTAAGTTTGCAACCTCTAAATAAAGGGATTGCAACCTCAATTTTATTATTTAATCAATGTAAAATTGCAATCTCTATGTGAAGTTTGCAATCTCTCAACAAATGGATTGCAACCTCAAAGTTTTATGAAATTAAATTAAATTGCAACATCTATGTTAGATTTACAACCTACCAACGATGAGTTACAACCTCAATTTTTAAGTAAATGAACATGAAATTGCAACCTTCAGGTCGGGTTTTGCAACCTGACAATGTTGGTGTCGCAACCTCAATTTTATTATTAAAATAACGTAAAATCGCAACCTTTACATGAGTTCGCAACCTCTTTATAAAGTTCACAACCTCTCAACAAATAGACTACAACTTCAAAGTTTAATGAAGTTAATACTGAATTGCAACCTCTAGGTTAGATTCGCAACCTATCAATTATGAGATTGCAACCTCAATTTTTAATTAAATTAATATTAAATTGCAATCTCTACGTTTGATTTGCAACATATCAACGATATTATCGCAAACTCGATATTTTAATTAATTTGCCAAATTTTTTTATTTTATTATTTATTTTTATATTATTATTATTTACTTTTATCAAAATTAAATTAGCTTTGTATAGTTTAAATTATTTATTGATTAAATTTAATAGTATTTATTTTATTATAATTATATAAATTATTTTTAATTATTACAATATTTTTAACCTGCTAGTATATATTGAAAACCTACTGTAACAGGTAAAAAATATTAGGTAACATTACTAGAATATAATTTCCCAGTATCGTAGCATGACTCATTAAATAATTTAGGGAGAAATCCAAAAAAAAACTATACATGTTTGTCTAAATATCCAAAAAAATCATATAAAATTGAAAAATACCCAAAATCCAACTTGCTGTAAACTTTTACAGAATCTGTATCTATAGCCGTTAGTATTTTTAATGGATGAGAAAATGACAATTATACCCTTTGCAACAAATGAACAGTTAATGTTATTTATTTTTAAAATTGCATAATATTTCAATTGGACCCTTTATTTTTATAAATTTGGATATTCGACTATTTATTCTATTTATTTTAATTTTTCTATAAATATCAATTTAACTCGTATTTACATTTTTACCCTTTTTCAAAATTGAGTGACCTTGTTGAAGGGTTATATTTGTTAAGTGTGGAGTCTGTTTATTATTTTATTTTTCTCTTTTATATTGGGCTCAGATTGTGTCGGGCCAGTTAGAATATAAATAAATATCTTGTAATTGTAAACTCGAAGTACTCAGAAAAGAGAGTAGAAACCCTAATACTAGTGCGACGTGGAGTAGGCAGTTTTGGCCAAACCACAGAAAAATCCGTGTGTTCTTTACTCTTTAGAATCTATAGCTTTCTATCTTGCCTACTTTATTTCCTAACAAGTGGTATCAGAGCCTCGGTTCGAAGCAATAGTAGAAGATGGGAAAGTTAAGATTGATAGTTCGATGGAACAGATTACGGATTTTGGAAGATGCAAATCGAAGACTATTTGTATCAGAAAAAGTTACATCAACCTCTCAAGAAAGATAAGCCAGAAGGTATGTCAGACGCAGACTGGAAACTTCTGGATCGGCAAGCCCTAGGCGTGGTCAGATTGACGTTGGCGAGGAATGTTGCGTACAATATTGTCAACGAGGAGACTACTTATGGACTGATCGAGGCGTTATCAAATATGTATGAGAAACCTTCTGCTTCTAATAAGGTATATTTGATTCGTCAGTTGGTGAATATCAGGATGAAAGAAGGAGGGTCGGTCACTAATCATGTGAAAGAATTTAATTCTATTATATCGAGATTGGATTCGGTAAAGATTAAATTTGATGATGAAGTTCAGGCGCTACTCCTATTGTCATCCTTGCCAGATAGTTGGGCAGCAACGGTTACAACAATAAGCAGTTCATCAGGAACAAATACTCTCAGTTTCAAAGGCATTTGGGATTTGATTCTCAGTGAAGATACACGGAAGCGTAATGTTGCAGAGTCATCGGGATCGGGTTCTGCGTTGTATACTGAAAGCAGAGGCAGAAAGTCTCAGGGAGGTCAGAACCAAAAAGGTAGACCTAAATCGAAAAAGAGAAGTGACTCGACAAGTGGTAAGGAAGGGCGTAAAGATATTGTATGCTGGAATTGCAACAAGACTGGTCACTTCAGAAATCAGTGTAGAAACCCGAAAGACAGAAGAGAAAATGATTCGATGAACGCAACGACAAAAGATTCTGATGCACTTGCTTGCTGTGTAGAATGTCCAATAGAATCTTGGATTATAGATTCGGGTGCGTCGTTTCACTCAACTCCGTGCAAGGAGTTACTGCACAACTTTGTTCCGAGAAGGCTTGGAAAGATTCATCTTGCTGATGATGAACCATTATTCATCGAAGGGAAAGGTGATGTGAACTTGAAGACTCCTAAAGGGATGGTATGGAAACTAACAGATGTTAGCTTTGTTCCTGGACTCAAGAGAAATTTGATTTCTGTAGGCCAGTTGGATGCAGATGGTTATCAGACAGCTTTTGCAAATGGGCAATGGAGGGTCTCAAGGGGTAATCTGATTCTAATAGGAGGACAGAAGGTTGGAACCTTGTATGTTGCAGAAAAATCGGATTCTTTAAATACCGTCAACAATGGTGTCAGTCCTTCAAATTTGTGGCATCATAGACTTGGACACATGAGCGAGAAAGGCATGAAGCAGTTAGCAACAAATGGCAAGATTCCTGAGTTGAAGACAGTTGATCTCAGTTTCTGCGAACCATGTGTATTGGGAAAGCAAAAGAGAGTGACTTTCACAAAGGTTGCCAAGACACCAAAGGCTAGAAAACTTGAACTAGTACATACAGATGTGTATGGTCCTACATCCGTGGTGTCAATTGGAGGAGCTCGTTATTATGTTACCTTTATCGATGACGCGACAAGAAAGGTATGGGTATATTTTCTAAAAAATAAATCTGATGTGTTTTCTACTTTCAAAAGATGGAAAACTGAGGTTGAGAACCAGATTGATTTGAAAATCAAATGTTTAAAATCTGATAATGGTGAAGAGTATAATAGTCGCGAGTTCAAAGAGTATTGCGCAGAGAATGGTATTAGAATGATCAAAACTATTCCGGAGACACCGCAGCAGAATGGTGTAGCAGAGAGAATGAACAGAACTAATGAGAGAGCGAGAAGTATGAGACTACATGCAGGGTTGCCAAAGAAATTTTGGGCAGAAGCCGTTAATACAGTAGCATATCTCATAAATCGGGGACCTTCAGTTCCATTAGAGTTCAAGATTCCTGAAGAGGTTTGGTCAGGAAAAGAGGTAAATCTTTCACACTTGAGAACTTTTGGTTGCGTTTCTTATGTGCGAGTTACAGATTCTGACAGAGATAAACTTGACTCAAAATCGAAAAAGTGTTATTTTATCGGCTACGGTTCTGATGACATGGGTTATCGCTTCTGGGATGATGATAGCAGAAGGGTTTTCAGAAGTAGAGATATTATTTTTCATGAGGACTTCTTATACAAAGACAAGTTTATGGCAGATTCTGAGGCTACAATGAAACAGACTGAGACAAGAGAAGAAGCAGTGTTGAAAGATATTATTGAATATGATATTGGTGGAAACGAAGATACACCAACAAATCCGCCTACACCTACAGCTGTATTGAGGAGGTCTGGTAGAGAGCGAAACAAGTGGATAGGTATTCTCCATCCAAATTTTATTTGCTTTTGACAGAACATGGTGAACCAGAATGTTACTCAGAGGCAATACAGACAGATGATTCTAAGCAGTGAGAGGATGCCATGCAAGAAGAGATGTATTCTCTTGAAAAGAACAAGACTTGGTCATTGACTAAATTACCGGTAGGAAAGAAGGCGCTTGAGAATAAATGGGTATACAGAGTCAAGGAAGAACCTAATGGAAGCAAGCGATACAAAGCAAGATTAGTAGCAAAAGGTTTTCACCAAAAGAAGGGTATTGACTACAACGAGATTTTCTCTCCTGTAGTAAAAATGACTACTATCAGATTGGTTTTGGGGCTTGTAGCAGCAGAGGATTTACATCTAGAGCAGTTAGATGTAAAGACTGCATTCTTACATGGAGATCTTGACGACGATATCTATATGAAGCAGTCAGAGGGTTTTCAGATTACTGGTAGAGAATACATGGTTTGCAAGTTGCAGAAAAGCTTGTATGGTTTGAAACAAGCTCCTAGACAATGGTACTTGAAATTTGATGGCTTTATGACTAACAATGGTTACAAGAGATGTGAGATGGACCATTGTTGTTATATCAAGTCTTTTGCAAACTCCTACATAATTTTGTTGCTTTATGTTGATGACATGCTAGTTGCAGGATCTGACATGATAGAAATCAACAAGTTAAAGTATCAATTATCTGATGTTTTTGAGATGAAAGATTTAGGTCCTACACAGCAGATTCTTGGGATGAGGATTACTAGAAATCAATCAGAAGGTACTTTGAAGCTGTCCCAAACGAAGTATGTTCAAAAGATAATAGACAGGTTTAATCTTCGGGATGCTACAGTTCGGACCACCCCTTTGGGAAGTCACTTTAAACTTTCAAAGGAGCTATCACTAAAAATAGATGAAGATAGAGATTACATTAGCAGAGTTCCTTATGCATCGGCAGTTGGTAGCTTGATGTATGCGATGGTATGTACGAGACCAGATATTGCTCATGCAGTGGGAGTTGTGAGTCGATTTATGTCAAATCCAAGAAAAGAGCATTGGGAAGCAGTAAAGTGGCTTTTCCGTTACTTGAAAGGCACTGCAGATAGAGGACTTTATTTTAGGCGAACAAATACTATCATAGAAGGCTTTACTGATGCAGATTTAGGAGGCGACTTGGATGGGAGAAAAAGTACTACAGAAGTGTTGCGCTCTCAACTATAGAAGCTGAGTACATGGCTATTTCAGAAGCTAGCAAGGAGATGATTTGGTTGAAAAACTTCATGGCAGAATTAGGTAAGGAGCAAATTCAAAGTGTACTCTACAGTGATAGTCAGAGTGTAATCAATCTTGCAGAGAATCCAATGTTTCATGCTAGGACGAAGCATATTCAACTAAGATATCATTTTATCCGTGAGCTGATTGTTGATGAGGTGTTAACCTTGGTAAAGATAACAGGTGATGACAACCCGGCAGATATGTTTACTAAGGTGGTTACCAAAGAGAAGCTGAAGCATTGCATAGCTTCAGCCGGCCTTCAGAGCTGATCGCAGAGAAGGCTATTGCACTAGTGAAGGAAAAGAAGGGTCTACTAGATTTACAAGAGTGAGAAAAATAGTAATGTCAGCCTCCAAGTGGGAGATTGTTAAGTGTGGAGTCTGTTTGTTTATTATTTTATTTTTCTCTTTTATATTGGGCTCAGATTGTGTCGGGCCAGTTAGAATATAAATAGATATCTTGTAATTGTAAACTCGAAGTACTCAGAAAAGAGAGTAGAAACCCTAATACTAGTGCGACGTGGAGTAGGCAGTTTTGGCCAAACCACAGAAAAATCCGTGTGTTCTTTACTCTTTAGAATCTATAGCTTTCTATCTTGCCTACTTTATTTTCTAACAATATTAACCTTTGCCCTATTGAATTTATATATAAATATATCTCTTGCATGTAATTAAATAATCTAAAAAAATCAATAAAAGTTAAACAAATCTATAAAAGTTATCTATTTAGAAAATATAAATGTGTTAAATATGAGGAAAAAAAACAAATACAAATATAAATACAAATGCGTTCATTGTACTTTATCTTTGTCAAGTATAGGAAAACAAATAATAAGACAAGCAGATTGATAATTCTTCTTGTAATTGTTAGGGTTTGGTGAATCACGAAGAAATCGATAGTTTCGTCACCACGTAAAAGTCCCTCCTGCCTTATAATTGTTAATGTCTTTCTCTTTAATGGTGAAGTTACAAATATGCCCAAAGTTAAATAAGTCAATCCCAAAATAAAACCAGTCAACTATTTTACATAACAGAAAAATTAGCGGGAGTGGAAAATAATCAATTTTGAAATAACGTTAATAGGTTTTTTTGGGTATTTTTCAAACTTATGTGTTTTTTTCTTTGGGTATTTAAGCATACATGTGTAGTTTTGTTTTTTGGATTTCTCCCAATATTAATAAAATTACTCGCACTTTATTTTTAATTTTAGTGTTTTTTTATATATATTGAATATAAATTTTATTTGTTTGTTTTTATTAAATAGAATACATTGTAATATTATATTTTAATATATAGTTATATTTATTTTAAAGTAAGTATTAAAAAAATAATTTAATATTTATATAAATAAAAACTATAATAGTTTTGTTGAAAAAAGATTTTTTATTTTGATATAATATTTTTTTTAAAATATAAATTAATTACTTTTTGTTATATTCAATTTTAAAATTTAGAACTGGTTTATTTATGAATTTTGTTTCATAATCATTATTAAGTACTAGTTATATTACCATGGGTTGTACATGTATTTTTTACAATTTTATATATATTCTAGGTTTGACGCATATAAAGTATAGTGATAACTCTTGTTGAGTTTTAGCCTGCAATTTATATATTATACATGGCATATTATAAGGATTATTTTACATTCCAAAAGCTTTAAAATTTTAATATATTACATGTCAAAAGCTTAAGGTTGTAGTACTTATATGTGCATTCACTGCATTAGGAAATTTACAGAAGCAGGTTGAAGTGTATGAGAAAAATATTATTTACAGATATTTCTAGTGTTTCAACAACCATCAATATTATGTTGTATTTCCTTGACTGTCATATTTGTATTTGGTCATCGTTTTCACACTTATGATATTGAATTTCATTTTATCACGGCGTCAGACGTTCTCCAGTTCCTACTGTTCTAATGTGTACAAGATACTCAGTTGGGTTGGATATTGTAGCCATGCTTCCAATATCTATGATGTCGTTCTAGAAACAATAACAAAACAGAGTAATAACATTAATATTGCATTGAAACTAAATGAAAGATACAGTGGCGGGAAAAAAATGGCATATATATAAAATAAAATAGAAAAGCAAAAGGGGATTCTATAAATACAGATTCTATCAATTTATTAAGGCATGCAGATTTGTGTTTCAGAAGGAAATGAAATTGTATATACTAAAATTGCCAATAAGAGCTGTACATAGAGCCTTCTATGTTAAAACTTTTCTATAATTATATAGCTCACAAGAAATAACATTATATTAGTGTGATGAATCGAAGAAATTAAAGAGTAATAGAGTAGTTGGTAAATTATATCCAAATCTGATCAATTGAAGGAATTAAAGACAATGACAGTAGTACACAGAGCAGCTAATGATATCCAAATACAATCAGTTGAATAAATTAAAGACAAACACAACCGTTGATGCATCATATTTAAAAATGAGTAAACAATTTAAAGAATATATCTAAATATAATGAGTTGAAGAAATTAAAGACCAACAAAGCAGCTGGTACATCATATCAAAATATGGCGCCTAAAATTTAAAGAACATATGTTACAATAGGTGAAATTGAATGTTAAGTATGACATTGGAGGAAAATAGAATATCAATTTTACCTCATCTACATTGTTCATTAATTGTAGGGCAGTGCAGAAAAGGATGGTTTCAGCATTCTCGCCAAATAAGGTGGCTGGAATGGATGTTGATCGATCACATAGTTCAACTTGGACATTGTGAGAAGTAAATATTTATTGTAATGTATTGAAGGCAAATTGTTAACTTCTGTGAATAAGTGAATAACTAAATATATATACTTACTTTGGTATAGCTTGTACATTTTGACGTTGGCAGTACAGACATGTAAATGATTCACTGTACTCAGCTCTTTTACCTTTTCAGCAGTTGCTATAACTCATGTACCAATACTTTTAGTTGTAATTTTCAGTGTTATCGACCCTATTATCCAGAATTCATCGTGTTGTGTTGTAATAACATGATTCTATTAAAGTAATGATATAAACATTGGAATAATAGGAAATTAATTGTAAGCTATAGGAAATGAACAAAACAGTAAAATGTTATTACTTTGGACATGAGGTTTTGCAGGTCATTGATTTGAACAATTTCTTTGGGTGGCCGTGTGTTTGAACTGCATGCCGAGTCGATTTATGTTTTGCTTTCTACTATGTTTTGTAATAAATCATTATTCAACAATTACCTATAAATATTAATATATTTAGTATATAAAGATGAATAATGAATAGTAATTGAAACCATACCCAGAAAAAGCAAATGAAAGGCGAGAAAATTCTGAAATCTTCAATTCAGCTTTATGTGTATCAACCGTAAATGTTATTATACATAAGTTTTACGCGATGTAAAGTAACGAAGAATATAATAAAAAAAGATGATTAACAAACTATAGGAGGATATTAGAGAGGTCCACTTAATGCAATAATATCTATTGTAATTAGTAATTAAGTTTGACAATATTTCAATATTTGAAAATCTGCTCAAATTTAAGTAAATGATTTTGAGTTGTCTATATTTATGTCATTAACAATGTAGAATTAAATTTAGGCATAAGTTAAATCAGGCAAAATGTTATTGAATATAAGCAAAGAAACATCCTATATAACTTATGCCAGCTGCATTAAGAGAAACATGTCCCTATCAACAAAAGATATTATCAAAAGATAATGTTTTCCATCAACAAAATTGAGAATAAATGTACCAGGTAATAAATGGTTTATTGGAATTGAAACTATAATTCAATAAACAACCAATGTAAATTGGAAGACAATAGCAGATGTACATCAAAGCAGAAAGACTTATTTATTCAGAAACATTAATGAAAATTAGGAATTTCGTACTTACCAGCAACACAAGGTTTTTGCTTCCGGAATATTTGGATCAATGATGAATGAGCTTCTACTTCTTGTTGAGAGTGATATGCCTTTAATAAAGTAGAGGAGAAATAAATTATGATATGGTCATAATGAAATGATTAATTTAATAAGGGATCATCATCATAAAAGGGGAAAGAAAATATACCTCTAAATGTCACCACTTTGAATCTTGATGCGATGACGATTGGTTTTGTAGCAACTATTTGACTGATTTTTGCAATTTAAGTAGTTGCGAATTCGTTCCAACCAGTGGCGGAGCCACGTAGGGTACGCCATTGGTTTTTGAAAATTTTTAAATTTATTAGTAAAATTTATACAGTAAAATTTATTTTTAACAAAACTTAAATAGAGTGACACCACATCATTTTAACTTTGAACCCCCTCCCTGTGAATCCTCACTCCGCCACTGGTTCCAACCTGTCAATATAGTTGACTTTAATCTGAAATTAAAACAATAATGTTACAAAGTTAGTAAATAGAATTATTATTATTATTATATATAATTGCAAGAGTTATATAGAATTAGTTACTCTTGATCAATCAAGACAAGTTCTAGAATGTTTGTTTGTCCAAACTTTGTTCCGACCGTCATAGGTGGTAAAGCATCAAGTATTATTGCAATGATATCTGATTGTCAAGATAAATAAATAATTTGTTATTGTAAGCCATGAATGCAGATAATATTATGTATCTTAGGCATAAAGATCATGTGTTTGTTATAATAAAAAGCATTGAAAAAGTTAGGAAGTGAAGATGTTACTAATTTTCAGCTGTATTTTCTTTATAATTTTTAAAATCTTCGAAGCTGATAAAGTTAATTAACAAAGGTATTGCAGACTGCGTGTTTTTTTCCTCTTTAACTAAGGTACTTCCAGTAATGGTCCATTGATACTTATTGACATCTTCGGAAGAACGAAATTCTGGTGGTAAGTGTCTGACAGTAGCATTAGAGATGTAGTAACTGTGATGTAATAATAGACCATCTCTGAAAAGATCAATATTGTCGTCAAAGATGGTTGCCTGTACTTTTGTTCCCTGTGAACATGAATGAATAAAAAGTTAATTGAAATGACAGTTATATGCTCAGTAAATTGTTTTTAATAACATAATCAAATAACATAACAGAGAAACTTTGAGCAATCATACCTTAGAGTTGACTAACAATAAATTCTAATATTTGTCACCAGTCTTTGTGGATGTTCGAGGTGTCCTTTTTTCAAGCAATGTCACCTTAGTTGTCCAACATCTTGTTTTTTCACTGATGTTGTTGATAGGCTGATGTCATTTGGATGTCATCATCTAAACAGAGAATATAAATATTTTAAGATATTAATTGTATGAGAAGATGGAAGAAAAAAGTTAAGTTTTATATACTATAGATAAGATTGCATAAGAAATTTCAGAAAGTGATGAAACAAGTACCTGGAAATGTGCAGTCTAGGTCTGTGAACTTGTTTTCTGAGTTTGTTCTTTTAGTTGTTGTTGTGTTACGATTTTGTTAGCTAATACAAAGTAGAAAAAAATGTGTATATGTTAAGAACATGTATTAATCCATAAATAGGACACGTAATTTTGTTAATTTCATTTATCAGTTAGAATAATTAATATGTTGACAGTTGTACAGAGATAAATATAAAATATATAAAAAAATTTATATAAAGATAAGTAGTATAAGAAGTGGGAGATATATGTATGTGTTTAAAGTGCTGACAACAATGATTACAGAATATAAAAAAAAATTATATTTTATACAATTAAGAAATTGTCATTGTTTTATTTTTTTTTTTTTACAAAAGTGATGTATAAAATAATGTAACTGCACCTACCAAAAATATATGTTTGTGTATATATAAGTGCAGATTAGGAATGAAATCATGCCTGAGAGTGTGCATCTTTATCAATGAGGTCATCCCTACTGTATCCCCAAAATCATATGTATACACACCTTTGGTGACTTAATTCGACCGAAATTAGTTCCACCATGATACTGAAGTTTAGGGGAAAAAGGCATAAAATTTAGTTGACTTATTGAACAAATCAACTCACAAGTAAAATTAACAAAAAAATAACTTACTATGTAGTAGTTGATGAAAGATCCACCCTTTTGAATGAACCTTGCAACAGCAAAAGCCAAGTCCTCAGCTAAACTGTGAGGCACAGCGCTTCCAAATCCAGTAATCCTTCAAAAATAACATAAAACATAGCTAAATAATCAGACAAGACATACATAACTTCTTTCTATTTAACTTCACAGTAAGTTGAAAAGGTCAAGTTCAATAAAGGGTAGCAAAAAACATCACCAAGAGCATAATTTATTTACCAGGCAATTGTGGCTCCAGTCCACATCTTAGGCTTATATGCCTTGTTTGGAGAGAAATAGTCACAGTAAAAGCCATAGCAGGTGTTAATCTGTTAGCGAGAAACCATAAATCTAAGAACAAATGTCTAAACACTAATCTGAAAAGCATAAATTTGAAGACATAATCAAATTCAACCTTTTATGGATTCCAACAAAACAACCTTAAAACTCAAGCATATAAATACAAACTAAAAGGGTAAATGATATTTTATCTCCTCATGGCCTTTGACAAATAAGATTTCTTCAAAAAGAAGTATTAGTGATATTAGTTTGACTTAATAATAGTAAGAAAGTATGAGAAAACTTATGATTAAAAACTTAAGTGGTCAAAGACAATAAAATAAAATAGACAAAGTGCACCATATGAGCGATAGAGAACAGAGAACTCCATGTGCAATGTGTAATAATAATTCATTTCTTCCATGACCAATAAGGAGACAACATGCTATTTAACAAACAATACCCCAGAAAGTCTAAGTGACAGTCTGCTTCTCACTAATGACATTTGGTTAGCAAAATATTATATATATATATATACATATATATATATATATGGAATTTATTTGTGTGTTTCTAATGATTTATTGCTCTATCTTATTTTAGGAGGCCCAAAAAAAGGTTATTTCAACATGGAAGGTATTTTTAACATTCGTCACGGGGCTTCATGGATGCCAAGTTAAATAACCATGGTTTTACTTTGATTATTTAGATTGTTGGAAATGTTTGATTATAATATTTTTAAAAATTAGGTTTATTTTGATGATTTGTAGTTCTTGCAATCATTTGATAATTCTAGTGTTATTGAAAATTGGTTTTCTTTAATGTTGTAATTAGTTTGTAATTAAATTAATTTTTTTTTATTTTTATGATTTGCATGTGTTTCCCGATAGTCAACACCAGAAAGCAGTGTTAATTTGAGTTTTCTTCTCGGTCTATACTTCCGAAAAGCTATAGACTGAGAAACAGACTCAAATTCACACTGCTTCCCCGTGTTGACTACCGAGAAGCACCAGTTACTCAACTTACTTCCCGATTTCCATACCGGGGAAGCAAAATATTATTTTTCCTCCTTTCTGGGTTCCATACCCAGAAAGCTACTGGACAAATTATTATTATATTTAGTTGTTTGCCATTTTACTTTCAATTTAGTACACATATAAACGTCTCTCATAGGTATGTGTGCATGAAAATTTGCTCAAATATTATTAAATGCCCACTAAAATGTCATGAGTAAATTTCGATGGACAATGATTCAAATGTAAAATGAGTTAATAATCTAATGTATATTGCTATTTTGATGTGTATGTATTACATTCCAGTTGATTCGAAGGAAGCTTATATGGAAGGTGTTTGAAGAATAAGAATCGGTCAAGCAAAGAGGAGAGTTCATTTGACTTGTTACCCACTGATTGTTGTTGTAGATTTTCACATATTCTTATTCTTTACAACTAGAAATATAGATCACTGCAGGTATGTATATGATGTTGCCCTATCCTTAATACTGCTACCGTTAATGCAGGATTAGAGTCAAGATTGGATAGTATGAATTTAAACTTGTCTTTTTACTCAAGTTTGAAAAATTATCTCATCACTTTTGAATTTCGAAGTTATTTTTCAAAATTTTTTAAATTTAAATTTATTTTTAAAATTATTATAATCATGTGCTTAAAAAATGTTACAAGAGAATATGAAATGTTAACTTAGATGAAAAAATAATTGTACATATACTTTAAATAGAGTGATAATCTGTATTTTTGGATCAAGACAAAATCAAAAAAGTATTTTGGTCCACCATTAAAAGAAATTACAAATCTAAACTTTTGAAAACAATTTTTACATCCACTAAACCAAATTCATATATTTATCCTTTAACTTAAAAAAATTAAAATTTTAAAAAAATTAAAAATTAAAAAAATGAACGCAAATAAAAGTTTCAGCAAAAATCCTAAAACACTCTTCTCTCTGTCGTTGACCATCTCTGTTTCTCAATTCCATTTCCCTCCCAATACCTTCTCACTGATTTTCAATTTGCAACATTGTTTTCATTCATCATTGCTCATCATTCTTGTTCTTAAACCCTCAAAATTCTTTTGTTAATATTTATCCACCTTTGAACTCTCGATTTCATCATTATTTTCGTTCTTATCCTCATCGCATCTTCAAGTTGTGGTTGATCATTCTTGTTCATCAGTGTCAGCATTGTCAAGTTCTCCATGGCAAAAATAAATAAAGGAAAATAAGGGTTTCAGAAACCTAAAGTAGCAAATAGCCCTAACAAATAAAACAGAAGTAGAAGAGTGAGATAATGATATACTTTGTTTTCAATTTCTACGAAGGTAGGGTGTTAGGGTTACTCTAGGGTGTTAAGATGTCTGAATTTTGAGGGTAAAGAGTGAATTTGTGATGTTTGTGTTTAAAGTATAGAAGTAGCTGCTGTGATATTTAAATTGAATTTGTGATGTTTGTTTATAGTATTTTCTCAGTATTCAAGACCGGGAAATAGTTCAAATTTGGATTTGTTTCCCGGTCTTGAATACCGGAAAACTATTGTTAGTGTCTTAGGGCTCGCATGGATCGTAGTATAAAAAGTTGGATTGTATAATCTTATATGACATAGAGAATTATCCTGGATTCGGCACTACATTAAAAGAAGATAAAATAATACAATTGATATTTTTATACGACACCAACAGTACAACTATATCATTAAGGAGAGCTCTGATAATTTTATTATGTGTTTTTAGGATTAGAAATTTTACAATATTATCCTCAAATAATTATACTTATCACCAAAGTACCCTTTGCATATTATTCATCCTATAGAACCCTAACCGAACTTTTTAGCCATAAGAAGAAAATAAGAAAATATTGTAGGTTTGTTCTCTCACTTTGACTACGTACTCGATTTTGTTTTTTTATCATATAAACATATCTTATTTTGATTTTGATTTTGATTGATGTCCTATTCTGTTAGGAACAAAACAATTTACGCAAGGGATCAAAGACTCTAACCAGGTAAGCATTTTTATATATTTATATTGTTTTGTTTTATTTAATTTAATTATTGTAATGTGTGCTTGTGTTGTATCATAATATTGTGATAATGGATTTTGAAGTTCAAATTTTCAAGTTAGGGAGGGTTTGAATTTTAAATGCAATTTAAGAAATTTGATGATGGAAGTTTAGGACATAAATAATATTTTTAATTAATTGAATAATTGTGATTTTGTCATATTTAAATTTTTTAGCTAGTGTGAGAAGTAGTGTCAGAAGAAGACAAGATGTTAGAGATGTATACATTATTTTTATTTTTGAGTAGACATCCAAGTTCCTTGGAACATGGAAAAGGGTTAAGGTTTAATTTGAGTTAGAACATGTGACTATGTAAGACTTTGTAATGCGGTCGCTCACATGTGAAAATCAAGACAATCACAATTTCCTAACAATTTCATCATAAATAGTTAAGTGAAAGTAGTATTTTGACTAGTTTTATATATTTAGGATTGCTAAGTGCTTGGTTATTTTGGTGAAAGAGTAATTTATAAACTTATGGAAAAGTACAAATTGTATTTTCTCCATAACAAAATTTGTCTGGGAATCCGAACTTAAAAATTTTAAAACATTTTACAATATTATAATTTATACACAACATGACAACAATTGTGCTTATTTTTGAAATTGAATATGATTTATTATCATATTAAGTATCATATTATATGTTTATCTTTATAACTTTTTCTTTATAGGTATAAAATGGACAAGAATCATTTTTTAGCTCTTCTTTCATGTATGATTATACATCGTCATCTGGAGCAACGACTTAATGCTTCTAGTGCAATAATATTAATGCTACAAACCATGAATAAGAACCATGAGAGACAGTGTCTTAGTGATAGAATGCATGCTAATGAAGAATCTAGAGCGGATTTGTTAAGAAGATTATTTGCTGATATTTCAGAGACTAGAGCCATTTCTTTAATTAGAATGAATATTGATACGTTTAAAGTGTTATGCAATTTGTTACGCAATGAAGGAGAATTAATCGATAAAGGTCATGTCACAATTGAGGAGCAAGTAGCAATGTTCTTAGGTATTTTAGGTCATCACCATAAGAATAGTGTTATATCAAGTAGCTTCCTAAGGTCACCCGAAACAGTGAGTAGATGTTTCAACAATGTTTTGAATGCTTGTGTTAGGTTGCATAAGCAACTACTAGAACAACCTAAACCAATACAAGAGAATTGTTTGGACACCAAATGGAAATGGTTTAAGGTATGACTTATTTTATTCTCATAAAGTTAATACATTATTTATAGTTATCAAAATTAACAAATGACATACTTGATTGGGGCCTAGATGGTACTTATTTGGATGTGCGTGTACCTGAATCCGATAAACCTTGATATCAAAATAGGAAAGGCAACTTAGCAACTAATGTGTTGGGGGTTTGTACACAAAATATGAACTTCATTTACGTGTTAGTTGGATGGGAAGGATCAGCAGCCGATTCAAGGGTATTAAGAGATGCATTAAATAAGAGAAATAGTTTAAGAGTACCAATGGGTAAGATTTAGAACATTTGTTATTATTTTTATATTTTAAACTTTATACAACTTAATTTTGCTAATTGTTTAGGAAATTACATTTGGTGGATGCCGGGTATTGCAATGCGCCAGGATTCCTAGCACCATATAGGGATACTCGTTACCACTTGAGTGAATGGAGGCAAGGTCTAACTCCTACCAATAAAGAAGAATTATTTAACCTTAGACATGCATCCGCTAGAAATATCATCGAGAGATGTTTCGGAGTGTTAAAACAAAGATGGGGAATTCTAAGGAGTCCAACATGGTATTCTATAAAAACGTATAATAAAATTGTAATTGCTTGTTGCCTGTTACACAATCTTATTAGAAAAGAGATGGCAATAGATTATGCAGAAAATGAGTACGACCAAGAAATAACGACAAATCCAAATAGGGTTATGCTGAGTGATGAAGGACAAATCATATCAACCATTGAAAGTTCAACAGAATGGTCAGTATCGAGAGACAATTTAGCCTAACAAATGTATGATGAATGGCTTAGTTCTACGAACAATGGATAACATTATTTTTGTTATTTTTCCTTATCTCTTATTTTCTTTTATAACTTTTTGGAATGAATTTTTATGTATTAAATTTGATGTTTTCAAGTTGGTTATTTAAGGAGTATTTTGTTCTTAGTTACAGGTAGTGTGCTGTAATTATTGCTTCAAAAATTTGTGCTTTTGAGTATTTCTAGGTTACTATGGAAGTTACTTCTCAAAGTAGGTCCATGAAACGTAAAGTTTAGAGCTTTGAAGAGGAAAAGACACTAGTTGAATGTGTGGAAGAAGCTTGTTTAAAAAGACAAAACTGTGAAGGAGGGAATTTCAAGCCAAGGGTTACAAGGCAATTTGAAAGTGTGCTCCAAGAGAAGTTTCCAGAGTCTAGCTTAAAAGTGAAGCCACATATTGAATCAACCATGAGACGTTTAAAGAACTTATATGCGGCATATGCTGATATGTTGAACCAGTCAGGATTTGGTTGGGATTATGAAAGGCAATGCATCGATGTTGAAGATAGTGTCTGGGAGGAATATGTGAAGGTAATAATCATTTTTTAAATTGTCAATTATTTAGATATTAAATTTACATGTACTTATGTATGATTACTTTTTTTAATAGTCACATGATAAGGTTAAAGATTTGAGGTATAAGCCTTTTCCTCTATTTGAGAAGCTTAATGCTATATTTGGACGAGATAGAGCAAATGGAAAATTTGCTCAAGGAGCTGAAGATGTCGTGGAAGAAGTGCAAGATGAAAGAGATGTAGGCATTGAGAGCCGTGATGGTGGAAACAATATGAAAGATACGGAAGGTATTCAATTGCAACCTCCACTAGCACCTACAGCTAATGATGGTAGTACTAGTAAGAGGAAATGTGCTAAAAATGAAGATGCTATGGATAAATTAATTCAAGCTATGGATCGCGGTAACGAATGCCTCAAACAGTTTACTAGAGTAATGGAACATAATTTTTCATCTGAAAAACGTCTTTTTGAAGACACAAGAAATGTTGCTAATGAGTTACGGAGTATGGATTGTCCATCTCTGACATCTTCAGAGCACAACGGTTGATCCTTTGATCTCCAGCAGATGTGCATATGTTTTGGGGTGTTCCTCCCAAGGACTATGTGATTGATCTACTAACCTAATGTCTTTGGTATTAGAACTTTCGAAATTTCTATATCGTTATTATGACTTTATGATGAAAATGATTGTTAGACAATCATATAAATAATTTTTGAATAAATTGACTATTTGTTAAGACTTATAAATTTTTATTTAAATTTTCATTTGATATAATTTTATGAGATGCAATAGTGTATTTATAGAATTGTATTTGTGTCATTTTTTATTAAATTACTATATGCTTGATTAAAATGGTACCATTTCATTTCTTATTAAGATTCATGGCCATTTACGATTCACAGCATAATTGTAACACCATTTAAGTATAATTCTGTGGGAAATAGTGTAGTTTTTTTTTGGACTTGTTGAAAAGTAGGAAAATCATCTTTAGACCAAGTCACAGATATAATTATAATTATATGGAAAATAGTGTTGTTTTTTTTAACTTGTTGAAAAGTAGGAAAATCATCTTTAGGCCAAGTCACGGATGCTTCAAAGCTTTATATACACATTTTTCAAAAATAATTGCACAAATTTCTATATAAAAATGAAGTATGTTATACTATGACACAATTTTTTATGAATATGATTTCATAAATATAAGTACAATAACATTAATTTATATTAATTTAAAATGAAAAAATAATCATTTGAATATAAATTTATTAATTATTTTAATTTGAAGAATTTGGTTAGAGTTTAAAATTTTTAGAAGTAAAAAATGTTATTGGAATTTGTAAAGGAAATTGAAGCTTCGAATATGTTTATTCCAAATGAGTTAAATTAGTTTATACTTTTGCATTTACTATTCAATCAAAATCACTTGAAACCTCACATCCTAGATAAAAACCATTTGCAAGAATCAAACATGTAAAATAATCATATATAACATAATTATTTTTATATATAAGGCTATTTGAGTAATTTATATTACTATTCTATTGGTTATCCAAATTTCACCAAACGCTTGATAGTATTTTAATATTCTATTCCCTTATTTATACAATACTTGCCAAATACATGTTTATGATAAAATAATCATAATACGAAATTCCTTATCCTAATCAATTTCCTTATCCTATCGTATGCTTATCCTATACGACTATCCATGCGAGCCCTTAATGTTTGATGTTCGTTTGTATTAGTTTTCCAGTATTCAAGACAAGGAAATAGTTCAAATTTGGATTTTTGTTTTCTGGTCTTGAATACCGGGAAACTACTACTAGGGTCTGAATTTGTGAGTTTGTTTGCAATAGCTTCCCGATATTCAAGACTAGGAAACAATTTAAGTTTGAATTTGTTTCCTAATCTTGAAGACCGAAAAACTACTGTTAGGGTCCGAATCCAGGCCTTCAAAGCTAGAAAGCAATTAGCAGATCAATTTGTTTCTTGGTATGGTCTACAAGGAAACATATTTGTTCCGCAGATGCTTCCTGGTATACCATAATAGGAAACATAACCTTATTTCAACTGTTTCCCAGTTTTGAAGACTAGGAAACATTCTACAATAGTATTTTCCTTGTCTTTTAGATTGAGGAGTATATAAATATTTTAACTATTTCCCTAGTTTTGAGGGTTGAAAAATAGTATTTTCTAATTCTTGTCTATATCTCTTGTATTATTTTATATTCATGCATAAGACAATTTGGCTAAGGAAGATGATTTACCCAATAGAGAAGTCTGAATAATAACTAAATTTGATGCGAAGGAGATTGGTCAGGAGAAGGAAATTGTAAAGAACAAGAGATTGGTGATGATAAGGTGGGGACGTATGAGGAAGATGATGAGAATTAACAAAATCAATTTCTTGAATCGGTTCATTCTTAAGAGGTAGAAAAACATAAAAAGGCTAATATAGAGGAGATGAAGTAGGCAAGAAGTGATGAGGAGAAGGACAAATAGAGAAATGACAATAAAAAGGCCTATTTGGAAGAGGACTCAAAGCAGAGAAACGATCCTAAGTGGTGGAAGTTATTGATAAGAATGCCAAGCATGTGCAAGAGGTTAAGAAAGAAGTGAAGACCAAGGATAGAGAAAATGAATAAGTCCTTGCTCTAGATGGGCTTGACTATATATATATAGTTATTGTATTAATTTATCTTATGTATAAGTATTAAAAAATATTGCAGGGCATTTTTCTAATTGTGATTATAGTGATATTTTTCTAATAAAGAAATCATGTTAGCAAAGTAACTATTTTATTTAGTAATGATTTCTAAAAATGTACAAAATTGTAAACTATAAATGGATCATTTAGCAAAGTAGCTGCGATGATATTGAAACTATATTAATGTTACAATTCCTTTGATATGTTTGTATGTAAATATTTTTCATTGATTTTAGGTGACGAGTAACTAAACTTTCCAGAGATTAAAACTAGGAAACAAATGCAATTGTTGCATGTTTCCTGCTATTATAACTTGGGAAATGGGCAAATTATGCTTATATTTTCCAGTAATCAACACAAGGAAATAAGCAAATAATGTCAAATTGTCCTGGTCCTGGATACCAAGAAATAGGCAAATCATATTACTACTCCCTAATCCATCATACCAAGATAAAATAATACATCTATTTATAAGGTTTTAGCAAATGAGTTAATTTGTTTATAAGGTTATAACAATCCATTTCCATATCTTCAAAATGTTTGTAGAATATGTGAGTGAGCAGAATTAATCGTCTACTTTTAGTCATTTAAAGCAACCACTAAACTCTATTAACCTAATTATATCAATATCATAATACATTCAAGTGTGACTCTATAAGAGAGGAGTGAGGGAAACCAACTTCATATCATCAAAATGTTTGTAGAATATGTGAGAAGAAGATTGGTGCAAAAAGGCACAAATGTGGGAGAAATAACTATTTCCCGGGCTTGAAGATTGGGAAACAGAACCTAAAATTAATTATTTCTTGTTCTGATGGTTAGGAAACTAAATATTTAGTTTTTCGACCTTCAAAACCAGGAAACAGTTCATTTTGGATTCTATTTTTTTGTTCTCCGGCTCGAAAAACACACTTTTCTCCATTAAATTTGGTCAAAAACCACCTGAAGCCTCTTAATATCATTCTTTAATCCCAAATATATTTTTAACAAAAGTGGAGAAATGATGTTCATACAATATCACACAAGTGATATATATAACTAAATAATATCTCTACAGTAAACAAGACTCAGACGATATGGCTCCCATCTAATGGTAGATCCTTAGACGATCTGTCATCTGTGTGGTTCGCTCATTGTGTCAAATTTTAGCTCCATTGACTTGTATAGTAAGTCCATGATCTTTTAAAATAGTGTCAACAAAGAAATACATATGTTATGTTTGATTCTCCATCGCATATCTTCACATATCAAATTCGGTACCGATCTCTTGTATAACTTGTTGCCAATGAATTTATGGTTAAATTCATTACTAGCTTCAATCTTTTGCTTTGAATAAATGTCTGGTACCAATTAGGAGAGTGAAATATTGGTATTGAGAAGCATAATGGTCATTTCTCAACCCTTGTACTCGCCTTCAACCCAATCCGCCTTAAAGTACACTAGGGTCTTTTTCAATCCATTCCAGATTAATATATATATATATATGTATATATAAAGTGATATTAAAGTAAAAAAAAAAATTCAAATATTTTCCGGTGCTCAAACACGAAAAACAGACCAATTTAAGTTATGTTTCCCAGTCTTGGAAGCCGAAAACCAGCTAGGTTGTTTCCTAGTCTTGAATACCGAAAAACAGAGCTTAACTCGACCTGTTTTCCGTGTGTAAGCACCCAACAATTTAATAAAAATTTGACACTATAAACCAAATCTCGTAAAATTGGACTTGAACACCCAACAATTGGTTTGAACACTACTCAATCTCTCAATTGATGTTACTATGCATTCTAAAATCATATATTCTAGACCTCTACATATCTAAAACCATTCCTACCATACTCAAAATTGTAATAGATTGTAAAACGCACATTTTAGTAGCTATATCAGAACTTTAAGTTATTTTGTGAAAATTGTGTGCAAATATAATTAGTGATCGGTGAGGGGCGAATTGTTTGAAGTTAGGATTCCTAAAATATTGGATTCTTGAAGTTACGGTTCCAACCAAATTGAAGATTTTTTTTATTAATTATTTTTATAATTTGGTAGGGACCATTTTTAAATTTGGTGGGTCGATTTGTTAATATTACATTTGAATTCAAAATTTTAAAATGAAGGGTATATGTGATATTCACCATTTAAAAGGATTAAATATATTTTAAATTTATTTTTTAATATCGAAGATTAGTTCATTGGGTGCAGAAACATTCACAAAATATTTTTAAAAAAAATTCATTAGAATATTTTACGAATTATCAAAAAACCACCGCAAGTTTGGGATTTTCTTAAAAAAACAAAAAAAAAAAAAAAAAAAAAAACACACTAGTTTCATTTTTTTCATTTTACCACTATCAAGATAAAAAATGTTAAAATTTTTAAAAATGAATTTTTAACTTTGGTGGTGCTCCAAGAGACGGGTCAATTGTGGTAGTTTGTCGGCAATTGGATGTTGGACGGAGACGAAATGTAGAAAAATCAATTTTCAACAATTCTTAATCTTATCGAATCTCCTTCGTTCAACCACCAATCACCGAGAGACCATCACTATTAGAATCATCTGTTAAACTTCTACTAAAATAGAAAGAGTAGTGTTACGTAGCCTACTCTTTGTGCCTACTTCCGTTGCCTACTCTTACGTGGCAATATATTATTGGATATAAATTTTATAACAATTAATGCATTAATTTATTTGCCCAATCAATTCTTGCCATGTAAGAGTAGGCACGGAAAGTTGTCACAAAGAGTAGACTATCAATCATCACTCAAATAAAAAAAAAAGTCCAAGTAATGATAAAATGGGGAAAAACGAAATTGGTGTGGTTTTTTATTATTTTTTTTATTTTTTTTTTATTTTAAGAAAAACCCCAAACGTGCAACGATTTCTTTTTAGGGTAACCTAATATTTTACAAACAAAATTTTGGAGAAATAGTTTTAAATTTTTAGATTTTTTTTGTTGGAAAATAATTTTTTTAATATAATTTCCATATAATCCACTTTTTAAAATTATAGTTCTAGATGAATCAAACATATAAAAAAAAATAAAAAAATCAAGTAACCTAACCAAATTCATGCATAAAAACTTGGCCAATCATATATTACACTAACTAGAAGTCATGAACACAACCATACACAAACAACAATCCATATCCCCAATCCTTAGACACACCCCTACATATTTCCCCTTCCCTTAAATCAACAAAAACAACATCATTAAAACACCCAAAAACATCCTTCCAACACTCCCTCTCCCACCCACACCACCACTATCAATCATAATCGGAAACAAACAGCTCCCTTGGGAAGCATTCTTCTCAGTAATCTTAGCCATACCTTCAAAATCACAAGCCGAATCTTCCTGTCCCTTTATCTGATAAAACATATTAAAAGCATACGAAGCATGTCCTTTCTTATCCATAAAATTACAAGAAGACCCCTCCGCCAAGCTAGTACAATCCCCATATTGACAAGCCATATCAATTTGCTTTTGAACCAACCAACTCTTGGACGGATCCGGAACCAATTCCGTATCCAAAACGCACCATTTCGAATCCAGATACTCAACATTTTTGGCAGCAATCGGCCATTTATCATTACCACGTCCAGTGATATCCATCGGGAACTTGGGTTTTCCATCGTATTGAAATATCCCCCAATGCCGCTCAAAATAGCCGGGCGCGATACTTTTCATATCTTCATCAAGCAAGCCAAATAAATACACGTCGAATTTCGCTGACGATTGTAAAGGCGTGCCTTTGTTATCATTCAATCGTTTAAACAGACCGTTATAAAACTTTTGCGCGTTTTGGACCGTAGCGTGTTTGTTACCATCGGTGGGCCATCCGATTTCGCCAATTATGATTTTGATATCGGCCATGTTAATTTTTTTCAATGCCCAGAGAAGCGTGTCGTAGTTGGCGTCAAGGACGTTGTTGTATTGATTGCCTTTGTCGTCCACTGTTCTTCCGTTGCCGAAGAAGGCGAATTCGATTGGGAAGTTGTCGTTTTCGTAGAGGCTGAGGAAGGGGTAGATGTTGACCACGAATGGTGCGTTGTTTTGTTTGAGGAATTTTACTATGTCTTCCATTAGATTTTTTACATCTGTACGGAATCTGCCATCGGAGGGTTTTGAGGTTGGAGATTCGTACACGTCGGCGTTTAATGGTACAGTGGCTTTTATTCGTTTTCCGAGATCCGCTTTGTCCAGAGCTTTTTGTACGTTTTTTAATGCTGGAAATGTTGTTTTCATGAACGATCCATTGTATGATTTCAAAAATGGCTCGTTTCCAACTGCAACGTACCTGTATATGCCAAAATTTTCATTTTCATTATCATTTGGATGACATAAATACCTATATAACTGCAAATGCAAATGGTTTTCTACACCAGTGGTAAATTTATAATTATAGAAACAGGTTTAAATATTTTTATAAAATTGTATATTAATATTTTAAATAAATATATTTATTTATGTCTAAATCTTCACTTGAAAAGTTTTTATAAAAATAAGTTTTATCTGTAAAATATATAATAATAATAATAATAAAATTGAAATTATTTTTAAAAAATTGGTAAATATTTGGAGTATTATCAAAAATAGATAAATTAAAATTTTAAACTCACGTTTTAAATTTTTTTATATTAATTCATTGATTTTAAAAGTTACTTTTCTAGTTTTAAATAATATTTTTTAATATGAAAAATTAATGCAAAAAGTAAATTAGTAATATAAAAAAAATTGAAAAATAATTTATTTTTTATAATTAACCCTATTTAATTGAGTTAGAAAAAACTGTTTCTATTGCAATTTTTCTCTTTCCGTAGTCAACTATCAAAATCTTTTTAACTTGATAAAAATAAATAAAATAAAATATCTCCAACAATTTTGTTATTTAAAAAAAATTACATGATAATATTAAAATTGTTAATATCCAATTTAGATGTTGGCTTACTTGATTTTAACCTTATCGACGAAATCCATGAGATTCTCTTCGACCCAACCCTCAGCATTAGCGACACTATCAGCCATCTGGGCAAGCTGAAGATTAGGAATGGCAACCATAACATCCATATTGGAACCTTCCAAGGCAAGCAATGTTTTGGGATCACAATCGAAGAGCTTGACTTTCTTGTATCCATTGTCCTTCAGCAATTGAACCACAATCTTGGGTGGTAAAGGATGGGCGGCGATATTGCCCCAGTTGACACCCATTTCCAATTCTCCATTCGTTAATACTATTAGAAAGAACCATACTAGCATCAACACGGCCATCTCGCAACTTTTCCAATTCTCGTTTGCTCTAATTAACAACTCACTATCTTTAGTTCATTTCAAAATGGAAGGTTGTCACACTCTTTGTTTCTTTTGTGGTTATTATTTTTTTAGACAAGTAATCTAGGAATTCCTTTACTAATATTAGAATAACAAGTTTGACAAGTAAAAAGTCATGTTTGATGACCTATGTCCTCAACTTGTAACACATTGCTCCATACTAATCCTCTCCTTCTTTATCTGAATTCTGATTTCTGAATTTCATTTATATCCTAAAGAACCATATCAGACTGTTCCATAATTAATATATATTATATATAAATAAATGTGTTAACTTACGTATTTACATATTTCATCAATATTAATTATTAAAAATAATAAATAAATAAATAGATATTTTTAAATTAAAAGATATTTTTAAATATTAAAATTATATATTTCACATTCACATATTGCTTTCTATTAAAATTCAACAAAATAATATTTCTTTTAAAAAGATATTTCAATTTATTTCTTTTTTTACATTTCTATAATATAAATATAGAACGAAATTATTAAAAATAAAAATAAAAATGTGTGTCACATTCTGTATGTCATCAATTTTAAATAATTTAGAATGATCATAGAAATGTTTAACTATATCAAATTATTTATATTCTACGTAAAAGTTTAATGAATTTGAAAAGAAAATTGTTTGGTTTTTGAGATTTAAAATCTGAAATCAAATTATATTAACATGAAAAAAAAACTGAGTCTAAAAACAAAAATGTTAAAATTAAATTAAAACAATTTTTATGATTGAAATAAATTTTTTTAGAATAAAATGATTTTATGAATGAAAAATAAAATTTTAAATTGAAAAAAATTATTTATTTTCGAAAGTGGTTCCATGCAAGTTATTTAAAACTTCCAGTTATATATATATATATATATATATATATATATTATTGTCTCAATATTTTTGGAGGCTCCCGGCAAATGTTATATAATGAGCTCTTTAATTTTTTTTTTCAAATTTTTAACATCACGAGTAATAAAGTAGACATGAGTTTTAGTATTTAATACCGTTTTGATTAATTTTTTAAAAAAAAGACGCCAAACAACATTATTTTTTTAAAAAAAAAATAAAAAAATTAAATTTTTTCATTCACCTCTGGCTCTGTGGGCCCTCCGGCGGTCGTCCCTCCCGCCGCCCCTCAGAGCCGGCCTTTTATATATATATATATATATATATTAAATTGCAACCGGACTATCTGGTTAATGCATATTTACAAATTTATACACTTTTTAATTTTTATTGCAACTACACTACCTAGTTAAACTAGGTTAGAGTTAATTGTTATAAAATGTCTTTTTTATCTTTCATCATTAATTAGTCTGACATTATAATCTGTGTATTTTTTTTGAAAGGAGAAGGTTGGTTGATTTTTTTAATTAATTAATTGAAAATAAATTATAACAGTTGTATCAGTCATATATATTTTTTTTACACTATTAACAATTTTTTTTTCTATTTATTGTTATTAGCATCTTAAAAAACTAATTATATTTTTATTGACCACTATATAAATTTATAATACATTAAAAAATAATAAAATAAAAATTGTCGTAATTGTTTAGGATAATTATATGTTGATGGTGTTTCAAGATATGTTAGAATAATTCAACTGTTAAAAAAAAAATCAATATATGTTAAAATATATAGTAGATGATATTCCAATGAGCTACAACAATATATATATAAAATCCAATTAGCTACATTTTTAGGAATGTTGTTACGAATAAAAGAATAAATGACAATGACAATTTTATTTGATTCCTAAACTAAAATTAATAGTAAATGATATAGACACTTTTTTCTTGGTTAAGTTTTCATTGACCATGTATCATGTGGTATTTTTTAATTACTTTTAATCATATGGTATTTTTAAAGTGAAAATACGCAAAATTAGACCTTACTAACTTTTTTATTTTAGTTTTAGACCAATCCTAAATTTTTTTCACTTTTAAACTTTTTTATAAAAATATTACAAAACTAAACTTTTAGAAAAAAAATTTACAAAAAATAAGCTTCCCGGTATTACTACCGGGAAGTAGGCAAAATTCTATCTGCTTCCTGGTGTGTAACACTGGGAAGCAAAAATTTGTTTTCCGGTATTACACACCAGGAAACTAGGCATCAATTTTGCATGTTTTCTGGTGTGTAATACGAGGAAACAAAATCTTTGTTTCCTGGTGTTACAACCATGAAACAGGCAAATTTGATGCCTAATTTCCTGGTGTGTACTACCGGGAAGCGTTCCCAGTACTACACACCAGGAAATTAAGTTTCAATTCACCTACATACCGGGAAACTACTGAATATATATTTTTTAAATGTCGAAGGGTAATATGGTCATTTTGGTCTATTTTTAAAAAAAAATTCAAAAGTTTAATTTTGTAAAAATTTTAATGTTGGTTTAAAAATATAATTTTTTTAATAAAAAGTTTAAAAGTGCAAACGACCTATTTTTAAATTATTATAAATTTATATATTGTTCAATAAAAATATAAATAGTTTTTTTAGATGCTAATAGTGTTAAATAGAGAAATTTTTTTAATAGTATAAAATAAAAAGAAGAAGCAATAAATATGGTACAATGGTTATAAATTTTTTTCAATTAATTAATTAAAAAAAATCAACCAAGCTTTAAATAGACAGATTACAATGTCATGCTAATTAATGATGACAAATAAAAAATACTTTTTATATATTTTTATAGCAATTAACTTAGATATAGCTTAACTAGGTAGCGTGGTTGAAAAAAAAATTAAAAAATGTATAAATTTGTAAATATATATTAATCAGGTAGTCTGGTTGCAATTTACTCATATGTATATATATATATATATAATACAATTAATTTATTTATGATGATCAATTTCTTTCTTAAAGAAAGATATATTTGTTAGAAATCTATATTGGTTTTAGTACCAGGTTAATTTCTTATATGAATTTAGTTCCATTTAATATTTTTCTTTTTATCTCTCTAATATTTTTTGTTTTGTCATTTGGTACGGGTATGTTCTCTAATTGTCATTTGGTCAGATATTTCATATCAGAAAATATTTGGTAATTTTATTTTAAACAATAAAATCTCGAAATTGAAAAGTTAAATCAGTATTCACGAGAAGCTAAATAATGAGGAGTTTAAAAAGTTGAAAAATAATACCACTATTTATCCAAAGTTAGAAAAAAATTTAAAGAAAGTGTTGTTATTTTGCATAAATGAAAGATTACAAATTCCAAATATTGTCAGTTTTTGGAAGAAACTTTCAAAACTAAAAAAATTAATTATAAACTAAGTTTGAAATCAGATGATATATTTGCGACTGTGGAAAAAAGAAATACAACTAAGCGATAAAAATAAAAAATTATGGTTCTGATCAAGATCCATTTGTCTTATGAATTGAGAAAGTAGTATACGACCATGCTAGATCCTAAATTTAGAGCCTAAATTTTTCATTCAATTTTGATCAATTTTGACTTTTGGTCAAAATTCAAAATTTCAAAACTCGAAGAAGGAATAATTCGAAAATTCACTCTAAGGTAAAAATTGGTAATTAGAGACTATAAAATGGAAACATAAGGTCAAAATGGTTGAGTTAAATTGCTTCCAAAAATAGTTTTACAAGTAAAGTTTTAAATTCAAAAATCCGGATTTTTGGAAAAACATGGGTTTTATAGTCAAAATAGAATTTTTCGTTTGGAAGACCATATTTAAACCAAATGAACATTTTAGAGTCAATTTTGAGCGAAAATTGGTGTGGGTTATTGATGGGTCAAATAGTATGTCATGGATGAGGGTGTCAAAATGAGTCATGACTGAATGGAATAATATATTTTTCCACAAATATAATACATAAAGTTATTTTTTAACAACATTTTCTTACATCTAATTTCTTTTTAACTAGGAGTTCATATTCCAGAAATATATAAAATAAATGGGACCAAAATTGACTCGGTCTAAGGTATACATGAAAAACAATAAAAAGGCAATTTGAAATTTGAAATTAGAAATTAATCATCCCCCTTTCTAGAATAAATGAAAATTTGAAGAAGTTGAAGAAAATGTTGCGGTCTAAACCCCTAATGAACCCTGATCAGTTTTCTTCTGCAAAGAAATTTCCTCACTTGTTAATCAACGATCGAAATCCATTGACGAACCAGCCTGTGCTTTGTTTTAACTTGATTGATAATAAGAAAACAAATTCTACAAGGAAAGGTAGCCGATTAAGTGCGGTTTGAAGTTCTGCTTGGGCGATTCTAAACTCCAAATAAGGTATGTGGTCTCTGACAGTTCTCTTCCTTTAGGGCTTCTAATTCAATTACTATTAACTGATTTAGTCTGAGGCTGAGAGTTGTGCTAATGGCTGTTAATACATCTGAGTGATGGCTGCACTGATTCTCAATGGCTGCATAAACTTTTTGGCTTATAAAACTATGTCGTTTTTTTTATGCAAAATACAGTTTCTTTCTTTAAGATAAAAATGATACCATATTATCTACATTTCTTGCTTTTCCATGTTGTCTGTTGTGTTCTAATAGACTTCTTTTCAACTGTTGATTATCTATTAACATCATCTGATGGGAATTAGTTGTGAGACGAGGTTCTTCCGTTTCCATTTATTCTGACCAATTAGTTCATATTCATACTTGATTATTGGTGACAAAATGCTACACTTCAAAACCTGATTATTCTACTGTGGTCTTTTGAACTAAATGAAATTTGAGCACGGATTGCTACTATGTAATAATCAGGAATTGTTTGGTAGCTTGGAGCAACAGGAAAACCATTGAAGAATGTTGTTGACGTTGGTATTGCTATAGTTTCTTAGGTCCTCTCTTTGTTCATACTGTTCTTGAAACAGCTAAAGCTCTTACACTTTTCTACTAAGTTTGTAGTTAATTTTCATTATAACTTAAATAAAAGTTGTTTAGTCTGTAGTTCATTCTCATTATGAATTAATTAAAAGTTGTTAGTGTATGTCTAGATGACTAATGGAAATTTCCAGATTCTGAGGCTGTTAATCATGCAAAAGGCCACCAATTGCAATTGTAAGTTGATCATGGCGTGAGAACGTTATTTAGTGCTTTTCAACATTAGTTAAGTTATTAGCAGTATATAATTGTTTCCTGAGTGCTTAAAATAGTTTCTTTTACTTTTAGTTCAGTATTTCAATTCTGTCTTCCAATCTATCGGTATGCAGTGTAAGGAATCTGCCAGCAATAATAATATTCGTTATATTTGTGTATGTATGCATGTTATATTTACCCTTTCAACTGAGGGGAAATAATCATAAATTCTCATTAGGAGAATTTAGATCCTTTCTCTTAATTTTATGTATTTTGATTCTAGCATGTCTACTAGAATTACACTTGGGGATGTCTTTGTAGACATTCTAAATACTGTCATGCTGTTTTATTTGCTTATGCCAGTCTTGCAAATGTTGATCCTATGGACTCGCTAGAAGTTTCAAAGGACTAAACCCTGAAACTACCCTTGGTAAGGCTTATTGCTTCATTAATCAATCTGCAAACCACTACAATTGCGATTTTGATCTCTTTCTTTTGGGGACTTCCTGTGATCCCATGCTGCTGTGGTGGTTTGAAAGATGTTAACCATAACTAAAACTATGTTAAATGCTCGACTTGTTTGTGTTTTGTGCAGAGAACTCAGTGGATTGTGTTTTCCTAGTATTTATATAAAATTCAATAAACTTAATTCCATTTTTTCAGCAGCCTCCTTTGCCAATTCCCTTTCTCTTCCATTCTCAACCTTTTTTCCATTGAAGTTGCTGAAATCTGTTATCTGTCACCTTCACTGTTCTTCGTCGTCGTTTCCATTCGATGATAATTATAATCAAGTTGCTGGCTAGGCAGATTCTGTTATCATCTGTGTTACAAATGGTAAAGTAAGGCTAACACTATTTGATAAACTAAATATTGAAATGTACTTGCTGATCAATGATTGTATGAATTTGCAGATCAATTATTGAATGTATTTATTTATAGTGACGATGGTGGATTTGTAAGATTGGCCTTCCTTCCTCCGAGTTAGCCGATTTCAGATATTATATGGTATGTCGTTATTTTAATATCGAAACACATACTCTATCTATTAAAACCCATTTTGTTAGCTTGTGCTAGTGAAATGCAAAAAGTTAAAATAAAATTTCTCCTCCGTGTCTCAATAATTTAACTTAAGTTTGCTGTCCCATAAAGTTGCATTATAACTCCAATTGATAATTGATTCTACATGTCAGCTACAAGTTAAATGAATTCTGCTAATAATCTGCACTGTTAGTTTGTATGATACCTTATACTAAAGAAGAAGATTGTTATGTATGGAATGGAATTCTAGCATTCATGACACAGGTATTGAATCAGTTTCCATTTAAAATCAATAAACTAATAGTGTAGAGAATCTATAGTGAAAGGATTAAACTCAACCTTTGGTGGTGATATTAGATTGGTTGGATGCTCTGACATTGGAGTGCGAATGAATTCTGTGGAAGTGATGTGTGTATGTAGTTTATATGATTAATTTCAAATTCATTTACGGTGTAATATTAGATTTAGTTGGACTCTCTAAGAAATGGAGAGTAAAATTGTTAACAAATCATCGTGGACATATGTTATGATATGGGAGAAGCAAATAGTTTTTCCATTGCTGGCTTGAGATTTGGAATTTACAAACTTGCTATCAATTGTATATATAACATTTATATCCCTAAATTTGTTATCAATTTCCGATTAATTAATTTTGAATGGTAGCCAGTTTTGTTGATTCTTTTGTTAAAAATATTACAACTGAGAGGTTACTATTAGTTGTATGTATGTAACATTCATTAACTTTTTGTTCTAAAAAGACATTCCTCATATGTGTGAGCAACTATCATAAGGTGTATGGATATATTGATTGGTGGTGGTGATGATCTGCAGTTGCTGTAGATAGATAATATTGTAAAACATTAAATAGAAAGAGTGTTTTAATGTGTATAATATTAAGTTTTTGTTGTGGTAAGGTTCTTTATCATTCCTTTGATTTGTAGTTTGTTATTGCATAACCAATTGGTCGTTGTTATTGTAAAAATTTAGTAAACCTGTTTAAGAAATTGGATCTTTCACTTTGCCAATCATAAATTATCTTCTTTTTTATTTTTATTTTTATTTATTATTATTATTATTATTATTATTTTTTAAATTCAGTACCATAGTTGATAAAATGGTTTTGTACGGCTGTTTATATGGACATTTGGTCGCACAAATATATAAAGCATATCATACCTCCGTTTAAAAGACGTATCATATACCATCTCCTTTTTCTATAGGTATCACCATATATCAATTTTTTCATGGATATATACCGTAAAATGGGTGGAACATGTTTTAAAACTTGTATAAGAAAAGATGTAAAAATACATAAAAGATCAACCCAGCCTCAACACCTTGCTTCAGTGATGAAGGTAGGTTATTTTATTTTATTTAATCTACAGTAGAGATATAAATAGATGTCATACATTGGAGGGATTAGATACCTAGATAAGATCATATCTTTATGTTATGTAAGGAAGATTATATGTTTATATCAGTCATTCTGCAAGGAGTAGAAGATAGAACAACAGCACAAAATTGGCTTAAGTTGATTTTGGGTTTATATATATATATATGTATGTGTGTTTGTGTGTATAGAAACAACGCGATAGAGATGAAGAAAATAATTAATATAAAGATTATCAGGGAATTGTATAGCCATACGTAGGATTTAAAAGAGGTGGTGATGTTGCAAGCTATATCATAACGTCAAAACTCTCATCAAAATCTATATTTTATTTTATTTAAACTCTTACACCTCGATGATAGTCATATCTTAAAAAAAGTTGTGTTAAATCATATTGTTTATAGTAAATTTTTATATTTGTCATCTTGAGAAAAAAGAGAACATAATTATGGGATCGTATTGTTTATATTAAACTTTTAACATTAAGTAAAACTTTTTACATATTCTATTATATTAAATTATTGTATCATATGTTTCATGTGATTCTATCATATTTTGCTCATATTCTTATTACTAGTTTTTAACTAGTAATTTTAAGTTGGCATAAGGGTCTTAAAAGCCCCTGAACTTGACTATATTTTTCAAATTAGCCTTTCAACTTCACGAAGGGTCAATTTAACCCCTGAACTTTCAAATTTTGTGTCAAATGAGCCCTTTTTGCTGATGTGGAGGGCATAATTGACATTTTAAAGTTAACACTTTTTGCTGCCAGATCAGCCTCCACATCAGCAAAAGAGCTTAATTGACCCATCATTTGGAAGTTGAGGGGCTAAATTGACCCTCCGTAAAGTTTGAGGGCTAACTTGAAAAGTATAGCCAAGTTCGGGGGCTTCTGAGACCCTTATGCCTTTTAAGTTTATAGATTCTATTCCTAAGTTTTTTTTAGGCATAAGGGTCTTAGAAGCCCCTGAACTTGACTATATTTTTCAAGTTAGCCCTCCAACTTCACGAAGGGTCAATTCAGCTCCTTAACTTTCAAATTTTGTGTCAAATGAGCCCTTTTTGCTGATGTGGAGGGCATAATTGACATTTTAAAGTTAACACTTTTTGCTGCCAGATCAGCCTCCACATCAGCAAAATGGCTTAATTGACCTATCATTTGGAAGTTGAGGGGCTAAATTGACCCTCCGTAAAGTTTGAGGGCTAACTTGAAAAGTATAGCCAAATTCCGGGGTTCCTGAAACCCTTATACCTTTTTTTATCTATATATCTATATTTTCCATACTGTTTAACCACAGTTAACAAATAACCATACCATTGTACATACCGTTTATTTGAAACTTGTTTGGTACTTACATGAATCAATTAATCGGTTGTCCTAGCAGAGGCCTTCACCGTCAAAATTCAAGAGACAATTTTGCAGGCAGTTGATAACCATCCCAGCTCTGGCCTTGCAGTCTCAGCTCCTTTTTCTTTCTTTCTAGCATTGATGATCAAAGTGTTCAATAAAAGTTGCAGAGATGGAAAATAGTAAATATGAGTATGTCAAGTCTTTCGAAGTAGATGATGAGATCTTTATGCCCAATTTGTTTGTTGTTCGAATCGATGGCAATAATTTTCGAAGGTATGGCTTCCTCTTACCCATACATATGCCTTGTAATCAGTTTTGAGACTATCACTTCTGTTGTAGATTCTCTCAAATTCATGAATTTGAGAAACCAAATGTGAGAGAGCTTTGAATTTGATGAACTCTTGTGCGATTGCTGTGTTAGAGGAATATCCTGACATTGTCTTCTCATATGGATATAGTGATGAGTACAGGTAGCAACTACATTTGTGTTTTACATTTAGGCATAAGGGTCTCAGGAGCCCTCGAACTTGGCTATACTTTTCAAGTTAGCCCTCAAATTTTATGGAGAGTCAATTTAGCCCCTCAACTTCCAAATGGTGGGTCAATTAAGCCCTTTTTGCTGATGTGGAGGCTGATCTGGCAGAAAAAAATGATAACTTTAAAATGTCAATTATGCCCTCCACATCAGCAAAAAGGGCTCATTTGACACAAAACCTGAAAGTTAAGGGGCTACATTGACCCTTCGTGAAGTTGAAGGGTTAACTTGAAAAATATATTCAAGTTCAGGGGCTTCTAAGACCCTTATGCCTTACATTTATTTTGAATTATCTGTACATCTTATCATGAAATTTGATAATATTTTCAGTCTTGGGATTAAAACTTGCGTTTACTGTTCCTGCTCAGTTTTGTTTTCAAGAAGACATCCAAGTTCTACCAAAGGCGTGCCAGGTTTATAATTCATCAACTTTTTTTCTTTCATTCTATGACTTATGATTTGAACATCAATTGTAACCTGCTTGTCAAATTTATGTTTTGACTGTCTGAATGATGTGCATTTTTTGTTAACCTGTTGATGCAGTAAAATAGTCTCCCTGATTGTATCCTACTTTACTTCTGCGTATGTTGCAAAATGGAAAGATTTTTTTCCACAAAGCGAGTTGAGATATCCCCCTTCATTTTGTTCACGTATTATTTGTTGTGCAACCATGGAGGTACTTCAAACATATCTATGGTGGAGACAGACTGATTGTAAGTAATTGGATTATAACATGGGAATAAATGTTAAATAAATTTGTCTTTTGTAATGTGTCCTATGATCCTATTTGGTTCCATACAGCAGAGCTTTGAATTCCTTGGCATATTCTTGATGATAAAGAAATTGCAGATTGTGTTATCATGATGATATATTCAGCTTTGTGTTTGTTTTTCAAGTCATGTCAGTAACCAATATGAAACCTGTTTTTGGATGCTTGTTAAATGTAAAACGAGTGAAAAGGAAGCAGAGGAAATTCTGAAGGTTGTAATTGAAGATCTATTACTTTTTCTTTAAGTTGTTGCCCGGTGTTTGTAGTTTATTAATATGTTGAATTTGAATGCTTATTTGTATTTAATTATCTTAAATATGTTTCTCACTTTTTCTTTTCTGTCAACTCTTCAGGGCACTCACAAACAAGAAAAAAATGAACTTCTATTTCAACAGTTCGGTATCAACTACAAGAAGTTTCCTGAGTTGTTTCGTCAGGGTTCTTGTGTTTTCAAAACAGAGGTAATTTTCCTATTTGATGTTAAACCTATGTGCTTTACATGATACCCTCATTAATCTAGAGGTATAATCGCACCAGCATTTCCACCTTCACAGTTGACAATATTTTGAATCACAAATCTTAGAGTTCATTGACTTGATTTGCTGTGGATGTTTAATTTGATACTTCTCATGCTTATGATTTTTTTCCCCTTATGTTTGTTATATTTTTACTTTTTGAACTTCTTTTAGGTTGAAGATATTGTTAAATATAATGAGAATGGGGATCCTATCAAAAGATTAAGGAGAAAAGCAAGGATAGTATACTCAGAAAACATAGCTGAGAAAATTTTTTGGAATGAGCACCCATGCCTAGTTAAGGAGCTAGGTGCTTTTGAAGAGGAAGTTGGCAAAATTAAAGTAGATTATGTTAGATATTTTCTATTTGAAAGCAAGTTAATGCCATTTTCATGGATAGTAGTTAGAATTGATGGCTTTCATTTTCACAGGTGAAGTTTGCTTCCAAGCGGTGTTTATTTTGGAGATTTGAGTTTCAACAAAATAATAAAATCCATTCTGTTATCGTGGTTATATATAAAGTAAATTTTTGGCTTGTACAATCCAAGCTTTTGATAGAAGCGCCTGTTACTTCTAAGTCTTCACTGAGGATTTGTGGCTTCTATGATTTTGGTCAAATCTATATTTCAACAAACTTTTGTGAGTGGCTGCTTAAATATGACTTTAATAAGTAACATGATTTTAATGCAGCACTAGAATAAGTTAACAATTTGATGAAGTAACTTTTATTATTGTATGAATATATTGGTTTTGTGCACACCGACTCGCTATTCATTGCTTGATATACCATCTTAAGATTATGAAAATAAAAATTCAAGAATTTTTTGGTTTTGTAGATTTTCTGATGTTCATGGATTTGAGAAGCCCAATAATGAGAATGCATTGAACCTTATGAATTCATGTGCAGTAGCTGTATTAGAAGAGTTTTAGGATATTACTTTCTCTTATGGGGTCAGTGATGAGTACAGGGTAGTGACCTTTACGAAGTAATAATTTTTAAGTTTTTTGTTGATCAAATTACTTTCTCTTGTGGGTCAACGATGAATACAGGTATACGTTCTGTCGATCAAATTTTTTGATTGTTTAATAATATTCAAATTCCAGCTTTATTCTGAGAAAAGATTCTCTCTACTATCAAAGGCGCGTCAGGTTTGTCTTCTGACTTGTTATATATTTATGTTTTTCTGACATGATTTAGGTATGACAATGTTATATATTGAGTTGTACATTAAGATATCTTCTCTAGGGGAATTTCCTATTTGCTATACAAATTGGTAATGAATATATACTTTTTTTTCCATGACTAGTTCAATTTATTATCTGCTCCGCCTAATTTCAAATTTTGAAGAATTTTCATTTTCAACTATAATTTATCTTGAAGATGCACTAAATATGACCAGTTTTAGTCCGTTATTGCATTGTCTCAATATGTCTCTGTTCAGTTAGCTATTACTTCTGTTTCTCTTTCATCTACATTGCTTATTTAGCAAAACAAGATTCAAGGGTCCTAATAATGCTTTAAGATTGTTAAGTTCTGTGCCACAATGTTATAGTGAGCATTTTCATTCTGATATATTGCATGAGAAGTATCTGACCTATATTCAATATATTCATGTAGTGATATAGTATCCGCTATTGTATCCTTCTTCACATTAATGTACGTAATAAAGTGGAGAGAATTCTTCCCTCATGAAAAATTAAAGTACCCTCCCTCTTTTGATGGACGAGCTATATGCTACCCATCATCGGATATTATTCGAGATTATTTGGCATGGAGACAAGTTGATTGTGAGTACTTATGATACAATCTCAATACTAGTTAAATACCCAGTTCATAGGCTTTAAATATTCACTCAAAGTTTGCAACTTAGGTTTTCATATTTGGTCTGTTTTCAGATGGCAAGTATTATAATGCAAAATTGTGTTTTTTTTTTTTTTTGGTTTTCTTGCAGGTCACATAAATAATCAGTATAATACTTGTTTTTGGATGCTGGTCAAGTCTGGAAAAAGTAAAAGGGATGCCCAAGCTTGTTTAAAGGTGGTGCTACATAAGTTCATATAAAATTTAGTTACTTATGATGTTTACTTAATTATAAACCACATCAATTTTGTACCCCACAAATTCCTATCCTTACTATAGTCGATGCACATTCTTGTCGTGAAAAAGGTGAATGGCCTCAAGAGAGTATTTATTTATAGATTTCTTCTTGCATTATAGGAGATGAAATACCGAAAGTAATTTTTATTTATTTATTTATTTATCATATGAAGTTTTAAAAGAGAGAACTGCCAAAGGTAATTTCTTTTTATACCATATTTGATGCTTGCATGCCGAAATCTCATCAGCAAAATTTAAGCAAGGTGTACCATCCACTTATTGTTTGTTAATTTATTTGTTCTCCACTTTCACCATCGCAGGGTACTCAAACACAGGAGAAGAATGAATTGCTTCTGCAGAAGTTTGGTATTGATTACAAGCAGTTACCAGCCGTGTTCCGCCAAGGTTCATCCGTGTTTCGTGTTGAGGTTACTTATTTTCCTTGAACTCTATGATACAAAAATTATGTTTTAGGCACTAGGATTTGAACTCTGCCACAGCATACTCACTTAGATGCAATACAATATCATTAGTGCTAGATGATTTTCTGGAACTGAACCAGCATAGTCCAATGCAACCTTTGAGTTACTCTTTTCACCCAATAGAATTTTTCCCAACTATGTACTGCTTATCAGTATTTGGTATATATCAGGTCATGAAATCATGTAGAAAGCCAGGCGGATAGAGCTATCTCTATACCTTTTGTTTCTTTCGGTGATAGGACTTAATTGGCACCCTAAGCTAGTATTAATTTTCTAACAGATGATTTGGTTAATTAATGCTAATTGTGCAGTTAAATGTCCAGATCTGCATGCCATTAGAAGATAACAAACATACTTAAAATTTTTATTTACTTTAGTATTTTGTGGATGGTTGTACTCTTGCAGTTGTGTCCATAACCATTTGGCTTGTTTCATTGAGAAGGATGCTTCTAAAAATCTTGATTATCGTGGAAGATGCATTATAAACAAATATCACATAAGTAAATAAATTTGATAATCTGAGCTGTCATTTACCTTCAAACTTGCTAATCAAGTTGATGTATGCAAGTGGAGAAGACCATGGAACATGAGAATGGATCTTCGGTAGAGAAATAATTGAAGAGCATAATTGTATCGCATTGTAATATAATCGAGTCTAGCTTTTGGGAAGAACATCCAAGCATACTTTCATGATCAGTTTAGAATACAATAAGTTAAGGTAATAAGGTAATAATTTTGTGGTATTTTAGTTTTTTTAAGATAAAATACTTATTTGTTCATTAAAGCTAATTGTAACATTTATTTTTCGTCCCTGTGATATTCCATTTTGGTATTTGGATTACTTCAGGTACCAGTACTTCATATTGAAGATGCATGCCTAACTTTAGTCAACATAGATTTGATTTATTAGATGAAAGTAATCATGCGTTAAATCCTTTACAAATGACCCAACTGAAGAGGAAAAGCAAAAAATAAACAATAAACTAATTGACCATGAGGCTTTCAACCTATGAGAATGATTACAATTCAAAGTAACATCATACTATTATGTCTTCTCATCATTTATTTGTTTATTTTTATTTGAAATTTTTTCATTTTAAAATTAGACTTAATTGCCTAAAATTTTTAAAAATAAATTAAGATTGGATGATAGATATCACCTTGTGGGGAGGGGACGGGACGGAATGAAATAGGGTGGATGAGCAAAGGAGACCTCTCAACGTACATCCATAAGGTTTTGGAAATTGGTATTTATTTGTGAGTTTTGAGTTCTAACAAATATAGCAAGAAGCTAAGGGCATGTTTGTTTGTTTGTTTGTTTTTTTTTTTTTTTTATTTTTTATTTTTTTTATTTACATTTTAATTAATTTAATTTTAATAAAAAAATTCAAATAAAAAAAATTATTTTTTATTTTTTATAACAATTTTGTAAATACTTAATTTCAATTATATTAATTTTAGGGTTGTGCATGATTCCTTCTGGAATTGCTCCAAAATCGAGAACTGAATCAAAACCGATAACATAACCGATATTTTTTCTAAGTACTAACGGTAGCGGTATCTATTCTTAAAAAATAAGAAACTGATAATTTAGTTTGGTACTGCTTCCTTCAAAGAACCTGTACCAAAACCGTCCCGCTCACCCTTAATTAATTCTAATAAAACTAATTTTATTTAATTAAATAATATACTTCACTTAGTAACTAATTGTAATTACAAAAATTCAAATAATAATAATAAAAATAATGTTTTAAATTTTATTTTAAAATTTTAATCAAATAATATTTGAAAATATTTAAATTTTTTTTTTAATTAGAATTAACATAAAATTGAAATTTGTTATTTACAAAATATATAATAATAATAACAAAAATATTTTTTACTTGAATTTTATTTAAAATTAAATTGATTGAACTATAATTTTTCTTTAAAAAAAAAACAACGCTCTTATCTCGTTGCTGCGCACTCATTTAAACTCACATGAAACTTGAAGGATCCCCATTGCAATTTTGCGCAATCTACGGATCTTGTGTTTAACCGACCAAGTAGCACCAGTGGTCTTGTGGTAGAATAGTACCCTGCCACGGTACAGACCCGGGTTCGATTCCCGGCTGGTGCATCACTATTTTAACAAAACAGGAATGAACAGAACAATTCATGTAAATATTAATTTTGAAAAAAATATGAGTTCATCATGTAACAACTGAACAGGAGTCTTTAACATCCATAGTGAGATGCAAACTCGAACCGTCCGGGATTCGAAGAGGAGCATTCCGGCACGATCTATTATCAACTGTAAACAGTTCCCATTCCTTGATTCCACATTTTTCCAGAGCTGCAACTAATCTCCCTCTCTCTTTCTCATTCGGATATGCTCCATCAGGAGTAACAACCACAGCTCCAGTATAAGACTGACCCGCAACACGAGCAGCCCCATGATAGTGAAACAAACCCCAACTCAGATCATCCGACACATCCACAATCGTCCATATTTCATTCGATACAACACCATTATCCAGCACGCTGAACTTAAACTTCCCTGCAATCTTCCCTCTCTTCACTCTATACCTTCTTCGCCTCCACACCAATTTTCCCTCCACTGTTTTTACTTGAAAAACAGGCTCGTACCAAAACGACCCTTTCGCTTTTCCCCTGTAAAACAGCTGGTATTGGCATGGGAACTGATCATAAGCTGGGTTTTGCCCTGCAACGACACGCCAACTCCAATCTAGATTCCCCAACCAACCCACGAACAGGTCTTCAGCAGTTTCCTGACTCAATTCTTCCCCACGGAACTTCTTTATTGGAGGCACATCAGGCTTTTTTGGGATCTGTGCATCTAGTTGGAGACAGTTGTTCTTCTGTAAAACGCAGAGTGAAAATGCTTCTAGATTTGGACTCTCATAAGAGGCAATGCATCTATAGTTACACACTTGATCAACCGGACTGCATTGGTTTAAGCACTGAAGAGCTTTTCTACAATTAGGATCCAACAAACAGTTAAGAATCTGCTGTCCGCAGTTCTGTACCATACAGTTTAGAGTCGAAAACCCCTTTGATCTTAAGTTTTTCAATACAGGCACAGGTCTTATGTAAGCATTGATTATAACCAACAAACAGAATCTGATATCATCGGAATTCCGTCGGCTCCATGCCTCAGATACTGTTCTAATTATCTCGTCAGACTCGCCTTGAGAGTTTCCAGCTATTTTATCAAACAGGGTCCCTTTTGTTCTACTATGGATGTAAGATCCTCCTAATTTATTAACTAAACTGGGAGAAGAATCAAAGCTGATTATGTTTGGGATGTTTTCGCTTTTTCCCTGAATCAATCTCACAGATTCTTCATTCATGACACCAACAATCACTAAAATATCTGCATTCATTAATTCTCTCTGGAGAGCATCATCAGCTTGGTTGAAGTTTTCATCAGTGAAGACACACATTTCAAATCCTTCATCAACCCATTTTAGTCTCTCTCTCTGCCTAATCGAAACAGAAGGATTTAATATATCACAAAACAAACTCTATGTAATTTTTTCTTTTTCGAATTTATTCAATTAAGAGAGATCAAACATCATTAATAGCAGCAACATTTGAAAACTAAATGAACGCATTGGCAATACTTACGGTGTGGAGCATGACATCGTACCACGTGGCAGATTTGAGGGGGCTAACGGAGTCTCGACCAACGACGGTAATAATTCGTACTGGAGGCGACTCTAAGATGGCGGTTGCAGCGGCGATTTTAGATTTATGGCGGGAAGTCTCGCGTTGATTGATTTTGTATTTTGGAGGGTGCGTAAGGATGCAGCGGGAGCGAAGAGAGGGAGAGGGAGAGGGACGGAGACGGGGTTGGTGGAGAACGAAGCGGCTATTTGTCGAGAAACCGGCGAGATAAGATTGTCGGAGAGAGAAGGTGTTCATGGTGTGGTGGAGAGTGAAGCTACTACAATACCGATAACAAACGTGGAAGCTTTATATATTTAAAGGTGTCTTCTACTCTATTCCATATATATATATATATATATATATATATATATATATATATATATATATATATATATATATATATATATATATATAACTCTTCTCACTTCCGAGCATTCGAAAATTTGGATTATTTTTATAGCTCCAAATTTAAAATAATTCATAAATAAATTTTCCAAACTTTTGTTTCAATTTATAAGCTGTGATTTTAATTTTACTTTTTTTTTTAATTTAAAAAATAAATAATTTGATTTTTTTTATATTATTAAAATTAAAATTTAAAAATAAAAAAGTAGTATTTCAAAATTGCCCATACCATTATAGACCCGGTTTAGGAAGTTTGAAACCGGTCTGAGGAAATATTAGCTGCCCATTACTACTTCTCTAGTTCTTTCTCTCGTGTTTGAGTTCTTGTTCATCGTCTTGTTTGATTTCTCTTTTTGCCCCGCACAGTTTGTTTCTTCTTCGAAACCCACGAACCAATCCTATTTGTTCCTCCTCTTGTTCGATTTCACTTGTGTCATCTTCCCATTTCGCTGTCTGATCCTTGGTAGCGAATTATTTCATAGAAGAACTGCTGCAATTTGTCTGGGTAAGCGCGTCAACATCGGTAGTCTTTGATTGGAAGAAGCATCGTGCAAGAAGACACATTTCCCAAATCGATTTCCAACTGAACCGTGGATCAATTTGAAAAGGTACACGTTCGAGGCTAAGCTTGTTTGATGTTAATTGATGGCGTTAAACTTCTTTTCACTCATTGCTTGTAATGTTTATGTGGGCACTATTATGGTAGGAGTCAATCTCATTGGACATTACATCCAATTAGTTCATATTGATATGTTTGCTATTGGATATAGTTCTGTTGATGTGTGTATGCATAAGTTATTGTTCTTGAAATATAGATTGATGTAGTAAATAAACATAAATTATAAACTACTGCTTGACATTGTAGTCTTGATATAAACTACTTGTTGATTTCTGTTATTAGTGCTAATGTTAATCTGATGTGGTTTATTATTCAGTTCTGTGGTGCTGTTAAACTATATTAGGCAAGAAATTATGTTCTTGACTATAGTGATACTTACAAGTTGTTAGGACGAAGTTTTGTAGATAATATGTAGCATTATATGGTAGTTTCAGGTTGTTTCTGATCCAAGATCTGACCATTCTGATATGAACTCAATTATTGTTTAGCTCCAACATTTTGTTTAGGTTGGATGTTAGTTTAGTGTAGGTAAGTATATTTCTACCTTTATTTTCATATGTGTCATTTAATCTGTTATAAAACTTCATGACCTGTATATATTAGTTTTTGACCAGTATTAGAACATTTTGATCAGGGTCCTATATTTTGTGATTTTAGATATATTACATCTTTGTTTACCTAGTTTTTATTTTTCATTGTTCTTTCAGTTGGATGGAGTCCTTCAATGCTATTATCAACTACGATTCCGTTTGGGATGGTAGTTCTTATGTGTATAGTGACACATGCATAAAGGTTTTTAATGGGAGCATGACCTATGAGGAGGTGATGGAGAGAATATATTCAAAAAAGAGGATATCGAGGGATAGTGTTTATTTATTTATTTTTGTTATAGCAAAGCTAGTTGTTCGACACGTAGATTGTCAATTTGGGATAACGGGGACCTTAGATTTGCAAGTGAATATGAGGATCCATTAGAATTATATGTAGAGCAGGTGGAGAAGAATTTTTGTTCTATGGGTGGTGGTTTGATTCAGCAGTGCACTAGCAGGAGTTTGGATATCTCATGTAGAGGGACATAAGACTTGGTTGCAAGATCCGGTAATGTTTTGCATCAGGGTGGTGATTTTGCAGACTCTAAATTGCTTGATGATTTAAATGACAATGTTGATCCAAGATTGTTATTAGGTGCAGAATATTCTGATGTTGAATCGGAGTTTGACGTAGCAAATGATGAACATGATGAAGGTTATGTGAATGATGATCAAGATGAACTTTATATGAGTGATTGGGAGAGATAATATGCTTCTATATCAGTATAACATAGTGGGAAGGGGAACAAAATGGCGTATATCAGCTTCCTGGAATGGATAAGTTTAATTTTGGTGACTAGCAAATATATTGTCTAAATGGTGGCTACCTTTGTGGTGGTTTGATCAAAGGGTCTGTATTCAACAGTAAGGAGGATATGAAGATTGCAATTTTCAAGTACGCTCTCGAAAACAAGCTGTCTTTATATACTCCCAATTCAAATAGTAGGCAAGATGAGGTTGAGTGCACATATAAAGCCTGCAAATTTGCATTTCGGGTAAGAAGATGCAAGAAGGAATTTCCTATATGGCACATCACAAAGTTTGTGTCATCATGCACTTGTCTACACGATTCAGACAGAGCAGAAAGGCGCCAAGCAGCCTATAAAGTGATTGGGCACATGTTTGCTAGTTGTTTGTCAGAGGCCAAATTTTCAGCCAACAATATAATGAGTGAAACTAGAGTAAGGTATGCAGTGAAGTTACTTTACAAAAAGGCTTGGACCTTGCTTACGACACTCATTAAAAATCATGGCAGTTGCTCCCATTTTATTTGAAAATTTTGTTGGAAATAAATCTTGGCAGTGTTATTGACATGCATACATCTGAAGATTGTCATTTTTTGTATTCCTTCTTCAGCCTTCGCCAGTGTATCAAGGGATTTCAAAAATATATTCGTCCAGTGGTGTGTATGGATGCTACTCACATGAAAGAAAAGCCAATTGGCATTATATTTGTTCCTATTAGTATGGACAATTCATATTGTATCTTTTCTATCGCTTTCGGATTTGCTCCGAAGGAGTGAGACGCATCATGGACATGGTTTCGGTAGAGGTTACGTAGGGCAATTAGAGTTCGAGAAAATCTAGTTCTTGTCACCGACAAAATTATACCTCAGACAGTTCGTACTGTCTTTTCCAATGTCCCTCATGTGTCCTGCTACTACCATTTAAAGAAAAATCTGATAAAGTATTTTAGTAGAAGGGCGGACATTAAACAGGCATTTGCTAGAGCTGTGTATACCCTCTTTACAGCTGAATGTGATAGGTTATTGGAAGGTATGCAGGTTGCTTGTCCCAATTTGCATCTTGAACTCAGCGTGCTTGGAAAATTGAAGTGGGCTAAATCTTATTGCCCTAGAAGAAGATATAACATACTGACAACCAACATAGCTGAGTCAGTTAATTTAGCAATCCTTCTAGCTCATCATTTGCCTATTACAACCACCCTTGAACTCTTAAGGGGTATGACGCATAGGTGGTTCAGTGCTAGATATGAGACTGGTAACAAAATTTTAGTCTTTAATCACCTCGGCGTGAGTCGAAAAAATTCAAAAGATGATGGGTCATGTCGACAAATGTGATGTGTTCCCAATCACAGAGGCTTTCACGTACCAAGTAAAGAATGCGGAAAAAGGAGATGAAATTGTCAGTGTAGAGGAAAAGACACATTCTTGCGGTCTTTGGCAGCTTGATCAATTCCCATGTTTCCATGTTGTTGCATATGCGAGGTACATTATCGGATCATGTGTTTTACATTATCATGCTATTTGATTGTAGATCACACATTTTTGATTTAGAATCAGAATTTCTGATGTTAGTTTAGGGGAATATTTATTGTGTTAAGGTTGGTTTTAGGGTTGTCAATTAATGGTGTTTGTTTACGGATGTGGGTTACAACAGCCAATCTGAGGAATAACTATCATTTATATCAAGATTTACTTGGTTTTGTGCAAGCTATTATTTGATTTCAAAAAATAGAATCAATTATACTATTGATTTGATATCATAAGTTTACAAACTGTACTATTTATGCGAGCTATTATTTTTATTTGATATCCATAATTACTAGGTTTTGTGTGAGCTGTTATTTGATCAGATTTTAGTGTTTCCTACAGGAATGTTAAAACATGAGTTAGTTTGTTATGCCACTCATACTATAGTAAGGAATTTTTGGTTGGTGCATATAGCAGTCTTATAAATCCAACACAAAGTAAAGAATTTTGGGAGATGACAACCCAATCAGTCTTGCCAATGGAAGTTGTACGTCAAGCTGGTCGTCAAAAGAGAAGCGGCTCAGATTAAACCTAAAGAAAAATAGATAGAAAGAATGTTCACGGTGTCGTCAAAAGGGATATACAATGCCAACCTGTAGCAGTCCGCCAGTGTCATCTGCAGGTAGTACAAGTAGTAAGCGTAAGCGTGTTATGCATTGTACTTGTTGTAAGGGTGCAGGGCATACTGTTCGCAAATGCAAGGTAGCAACCATTGATGTGGATGGAACATGTGAGAGGAGCTCTCATGTACCTTCCAATGGACAGGTTGCCAGAGCCAGAGTGAGACATTAAACAACCCAACTTGAGCAATAAATATTTATGTTCATATACTATACGTAAGTTTAAATATTTTGACACTGTAAATATTTATTGGTTAGTAGAGAATAGATTAGAATAGACTGGTTATCTGTCTACTTTTCATGAAATTACAGTTTCTGATGTTGTATCAGACAAGAAAACGGAGTATTAGAAAATGTAAAAATAGATCATATGACATTGTGTTATGGTCTAATATTCGGATCCACTATGTTTTTTTTTTCTAGATAAATTGTTTTGCTGGGATGGGAAACGATGACCTGCCAAATCAGGGGTCGAATAATTAAGGGATATATGAGTAAATAGGACTTTGATGTGACATCACACGTTAAAATGACATATTAGAATTGATCTTTTGGCCCTTATTACTGTCCAGTAGCCCGAGTTAATGCATGGAATGTCCCATTAATCGACATAAGTCTACATTTACTTTAACAAGTTTCTCTACCTTACCACTTGGTGGAATGAATGAGGGTGACCGCCTAGAAGTGGTTGTCAAATATTTTTAGGAACTTATGTGAGGGCCAATAGGTAGGACCCGTAAATTATTTTAATTTGTGCAAACATAAATGTAGATTAGAGTCTAAAAGGGTTCCCTGACAAAATAGAGGTGGATTCGTGAACTAATCTGTGAGTAATACAGTCTTTAATACTTTATTAGAGGGTCATAAGGAAGATCAGAAATCTGAGACAGTTCAGAATTCAAGATCTCTACCATTTTTAATGTCCAGTGGCAATTTTGGACAAGATTGGAGTAGGAAAGGATCCCATGACAAATTTGGGATGGATTCGTGAAGGAATATGTGAGTAAAATAGTATCTGATGCATCATCAAAGGATAGAATGGCAAATCGGAAATATGATGGCAGTTCAGATTTCGAATTTGGAACCCTTTTCACACTACAACATGATATATTATTTCATGTTTAAGGTTTTTTTTTTCATATAACACTGGAATTTTTCAAAAACAAGTGCTTATACCTTATATCTAGGTGGAATGCATGAGTATGTCTTCCTATTAGTGCTACTCTTACATTGAAAGATAGTAATGTGTGGTGTAATATTCGGGTCCCCTGAGTTTTTTTTTCTAGTAAAAAAGGTCTGCTGGGATAGAAAACGATGGTCTGCAAAATTAGGGGTCCAAACGTTAAGGCAGTTGCGAGTAAATGGGACTCTGAGGTGCCATCAGACGTTAGAATTGAAGAAAATCTGATGGCAGTTTAGATTTCTTATTTGGGACCCTTTCACACTACAACAGGACCTATTATTTTATGTTTAAGGTTTTCTTACATATAGCACTAAAAGTTTTTGAAAACAAGTGCCTACACCTTACATCTTGGTGGAATGCATTAGTGTATCTTCCTAGAAGTTCTACTATTACATTGAAAGGTAGTAAGGTGTGGTGTAATATTCGGGTCCCCAAAGTTTTTTTTTTCTAGTAAAAATGTCTGCTAGGATGGAAAACAATGGCCTGCCAAATTAGTGGTCCAAACGTTAAGGCAACTGTGAGTAAATGAGACTCTGAGGTGTCATCAAACGTTAGAATGACAAATCAGAAATTTGATGGCAGTTCAGATTTCCAATTTGGGACCCTTTCACACGATCTATTATTAAGTGCACAATGTAATTTAAGGCTCACCTTACTGGAATCCATGACTGAGATTGCAGTGGTTGTCCTACTCATACATTAGAAGCGGTAGTCAAATGTTTGTAGAAATTTATGTAAGGGCTAATATACGGGTCCCCTTAGTTTTATTAATTTTTCTGGACAAAAAGTTAGATTGGAGTGGGAAAGCATTCCTTGACGATTTTGGGATGGATTTACAAAGGAATGTGTGTGTAAAACGGCCTCTAATACGCCATCAGACGATAAAATGGGAGATAAAAAAATATGATGACAGATCAAAAATAAGGATTTCTACCATTTCAATGTCCAGTACCCTTTATTTCTACATTTAATGTCTCATAAACTTAGTTAAATCGACATTTAATTTACTCTACCTTCTTGGCTGAGTTACTATCAGAGACGAAAATCTGAATTCAGAAATATGATCTCATTTAAGATATTATATTTCCTTAAGTTGAAGTATAAATAACCGTAAGATAATTAAATAAAGAAATATAGACAGGTTATATTTAACAAAAGTAAGGTACAAAATTGGTGTCCCAAACATACATTTCCTCCTAGGACACCGGAAGGTACAAATTGTTACTACAAAGACCTTCACCCAAACCAAAACACAAAACTAGTAAACACAACACATTAGATCTAGTAATTTAACTCTCGTTGCAGGAATACAACCTCAGAGAAGTACTAGTTGCATTCACAACCAACTGGCCCCCATCCCATACAGACACAGAGTTGCTCTGGCCACACCTGCATTGAGCCCCTTGGTTTGTATTCTCTGACATTAGACCCATTTTAGTGTATGAGCCCATTGTTAGCCGACTAACTCTCTCGCCACAACAAAACAAATTGACTACCAAAAAAGAACTGAGAATCCCCTTGCCTTTCTTCTTATTCTCTCCACATCAACAAGAAAGAGTAATATTGCAAACACATAACTGGTCAGCTTGTGTCCTTCTAGTACCCCTTTGTATAGTAGTTGGATACGAACAGTCTTTTCCATCAAAGCAAAAACCTTGGTGAATCCAGCTATGAATAGAGCGTTTAGATTACCTTTCTCCAGACACTTAAGAAGGAACTCCTTTTTTTTTTCTAGGTGTACACCCCAACGGCCGTAAGAAAAATTCTCCAAGTTTAGGTCCCTGAACACCTGTTGCTCCTCCCCAAGTTCATGGAGGATCTTGCAATAGTTTGTTAGGTTGAAGAGGTCGCACACACTTATCTATATATTGTATAAAAGAATTACAAAATTCACCTACATGTCATATCTAAAATTTTTTCATTCACACTTATTAACTAGACTGAGTTTTTATTACTATTTACACTTGTATAATTCATACAATAAATGATAAATGTATAGTTATTAATAAGGTTAAATTCTTGCACTAATTTACACTTATACCATTTATACAATTAAGAGAATTATAATTAGAACAATTTATAATTAAAAAAATAGTTTTACTATTATTATTACTATATTAATCTTTGTGAAGGACCTTAGAACCTTTATAGGTCCATGACGGACCTTATCGACCCATGATAAAGGCAAAAAGTGTCATGAAAGCTTATTTTGTAAATGCAATAAAAATTCATTTTGTGAAATTGAAACTTTAATTTTTTTTTTTGAAATACAAAGTTTGTTGTTTAGCTCATATTTTAAGTTTTTCCCTATTATAGTTGATAGCAATAATCGTTTAATATTATGATGATTTAATATAGATATTACTCGCGCTTTGCGCGAGATCTTTCTCTAGTTAATTTAGAAATTAAAAGAGATAATGATTATCCCGACCCCTTAACTTGGTATGAATTATCATATTAGCACCTTAACTTGGGTTTTTGTCACTATGACACCTCAACTTGACAACTCAACAACAACGAAACACATTTGGCTGATGTGGTAAATGTGTGTAACACAATGTTTTAGAGGCGCGTGAATGAAGTACCAAAAACCAAAAAGAAGAAAAAAAAAGTTAAATTAGTTTTAGGGCTTTATCAATGAGGACTTAATGAAATGGTTCATCTATTGTAGAAAAAGATGAAGAATGAACATCTTGCTTGGTTGTTTCGAGCGACATAAAAATTAATGAGATGTTTCATCTATTGTACGTTTTTCCAGAGGGATACTATTAGTCACATCAATATTTTGGATTCCAAGTATCGCAAGGAGTAAGATTTAATAGTAAATACAAGAAAAAAAAATGAGAAAGACATTGAGAGACATAGACATGAAGAATATGATGTTTGGTTTCATTGTTAATTTGTCACTTACTGGGTATGAAACTAACTGTGGGGCTTATTATTTTTGTTCTTTTTTTTTTTTTTACCAAACTCATTATCTTTCGGTTTGATTGATTTAAATTTTAGATTTCATTATATGAAAATTCTTTTTAATGGGTTTTTTAAAGTTCAAAATACAATTATAGACATGTTTTAAAAACATACAAAAACAAACTTTTAAAAGTTTGGTTTTCATTCCATAGGCCGAGTTTCCCAAAATACCTTTGAATTTTTACAATTAACAGATTCTGTGAATAACACTCACAGTTTATGAATTACGGTCATAGTATGTGAATGGCGAGAGTTGTGAAAACTAAAGTTTACATTTGCAAACTTTTTAGGCCTATAATTGTATACTAAACTTTATTATTATTATTATTATTTGTTCCTGTTCATGTGTAAATTTTTTTTCAGAGGGTTACTGAACTAACTATTTAAGTTTATCAATGTGTGATGTTAAGATTGAAATGGAAGAATGCTTTGATACACTAAGTTTTTATGTGATTTAATTTATGCTTAATTTTTATGAGTTCAATATACCTACGGCTGAAATTTAGCATAGTTGCTGTGAATTTAATATAGTTGTTGTTAGAATTCAGTATAGCTGCTATGATAGTTCAATATAGGTGTTGCTGGAATCAAGTTAAAAGAGATAAAAAAAATACATTTTTATTAAATCTAATTATATATACCTTGACCTCGTCGCACAACTTTTTCTTTTGTTGTTCATGCTCAACTTCTTCATTGCCATAGTCAAATTATGGTAGACTTCAATAAACATTCAAAGACACTTCTTTATTAAGTTCTATTAAGTTATTGATTATATACATCTTAGAGTTCTACAACTATCAACACACAAACACTTCATTTAATGATCTATTAGAGTATATAGTAAAACAATATTAGAATGATTTCTACATATATGTTAACTTAATACATTGAGGAATCAATTCTTACAACTACTGTAGTGTTTTGCATTACTCAAATTTGAACACTAAATCATTCCAAACACAATAAACATTTTACCTTATTTGTATCTTCTTACTTGAATTTACAAAATTACAATACTAATAACATCATCGCTAAATATTAATGCAAATCAAATCAGAAATCTAATTTACTAAAGAGAACTAGCAATTGCCCAGAAATTTTCCATGATAAATATAATCCAACAAACACAATTCAAAAACTGGATTCAGAATTATTCTAAGAAACAAAAATTAACCTCAGCAAATTATATTAGACAAAGAAAACATTCAAAATACCAACTCACCAAATAAAAAATCAGAAGTATAGTTATTGTACACATCAAACCTGCGTATTCTTCACAGTAATTGTATAATTAATTCCAAAACTTCACAATAATATTAGCCATTAAGTTTTTCCATAACACATTAACCTGCATATTCTTAGCAACATAATTTCCTAAGTAGTTGGTAATAAAAAACATTAAAAGTATACTTAATTAGATACTAACATCAGAGACACCATTTGACACAAATTAACAGCAAAATAATCAAGTTGTGACTAAAGCATATATCCCATATATTTCATAGAAGTGAAAATCTACAAAATATAAACTAAATTAGAGGTGGAGGTGGCTGAGGGTTAATTCTAGTTGAGCCAAAAGGTGCGCTGGTTGAAGAATCTCTGCCTCTTTTTATTGCATAACTTAATCTATTTTGCTGCTGAAGATGAGAAGTAGTTGTAACTACCTTTCCTTTCAATTTCAGCTCTTTAGGCTTGAAATCAAGATCCAAATCTATTGTTGTAGTATCTCTAAGACCATCTCTTCCGTTTATAATTCTTTCTGAAGGTCTTCCTGTCTTAATTGTTTAAAAACCATAATATAAATAAGACCAATGTCACATAAAAAAATTCAATTACAATAAAATAATTTAATCAAAACTTACATCGAGAACTTGTTCTCTTGTTGATATATTGATATACCTACAATATCCTACCTGATTCGGTCTTCCCCTACCTCTGATTATACCATCTCTACTTAGTTTTTACCTATGCCTATTGGTGGTGCAATGTTTAAGTTGCTTGATCTTTGTATAACTGGTTGAGTATTGTCAATAGCCACTCTGTAGTCTGTTTGAGATATACCTAATTTTGTCAAGTTATTTAGTTGGCTTTGACCTTCAGCTTGGTATGTGGCTTCCTTATTGTTCTTCCTTTTATTTTTCTACTTGTACCCTACTCTATTGTGGTCTGGTACAACCTAGATGTATCTGTGAAAACAGTATATGGAGTTGTAATATGTGTTGATGAGATTGTAACGCCTCTTAAGGAGTTTGCTTATTCTGAGTACTGAAGGGGTTCCTACTATCCTCAGGAGGTTGACCTTGCTTTCCATATGAGAACAATGTGAATATAAAATATTTAATACAACACTAATATAAGCAATTCTATAATTGTTAAAGATTGTAAAGTTACCAAGGATCGACATCCATTTTTGTTATGGCCCTCTTGACCATTGTTTCCACATGTCATTTGGATCCTTTTTTAGACATTTTTCATACTTATTCTACTTCAGTTCATCCTTATCCTTCCGTCTACACCTTTTAGGGTGGCATGGCATTGTCTTTGCTTTTGGTGGATCAATACAAAAAAATCTTTAAAGGAGGCCACATCTTTATATTAGTCATGGGTTGGATGAAGTAACCATAGGCTTTAGAAAATATTTCTTCACGATACTAGTGTTCTATGTAACCTTTAGGGTTCAACTCGTGGTAGTATATGACATATATTCCATGTGCTCATGGTATTCCCTTCAACATCCAAGACCTACACAAGCATATATGATCTTTCAAGTTCACAACATGCTTAAATTCACCATCAACAATTTCAAAACCATTATCCCCATTCCATATAACTTTACACATTAAGCATGAAGCTCATTTTCCTTTAGGACTCATAATGCTATTAGACAGATATCAGAAGTCCATTTCTTAATGAATTGCCGCATTTCAATATGCATGTTCATAGGCTTGTGTCTGATTTCCTCCATCATTGTTACAACAGCCTTGTGTCTAGGCCTTAGTATCCAAGAATTCAGACTTTCACACATTATTGTTGATTCAATCACAGCTAGAATTCTAATTGAAATAGGCTTTACACCAAGATTCCTTATTATATTCTAACAAGTCTTCTACATTGCAGCTACCAAACTTGCTTAAATTATGTAATTCATCCTTGAACTGACTCTCAAAGGTTGCCTTTGCACATCTCCAAAATTATCATCTACGCTTTTCACCTTTCCATTTCTTTTGCCAATTGGACCAAATATGCCTTGCACACATTCTGTGCTAACACCGATGAAGCTTTTCATATACTTACTCAATAAGTCCCTATCAAGATTTAAAAAATAAAATAAAATAAAGTAATTAACTATATTGTACACCATTTCTAACAACTATGCAGCTCAATGCACATAAGCAAAAGTTATAAAAATAATTAACTTAATTAAATTTCGGTAGCAAAATGCAATTAACAATGAGTCTTACTATTCTAAACATCTTAAGGTAAGAACAAAATTATGATATAACATAAATAATAAATATCCAAATAAAATATTAAACAAACCAATAGGAAATATGAAATGGATAACTAACCTTTTGCATATCTGATATAATAGTTAATCCTTCACCTACTCCTAGACTCCAATCAAATGCTCCAAAAACCATCCCTATGAGTTCTGTGTCTCTCTTTCAACTAGGGCCCAAGCAATGGGATACATTTGCCGATTGTCATTCTTACCCACTGAAGTGAGTAACTCACCTTTGCATATTCTCTTAAGAAAACATCCATCTAGTCTTATTACTCTCCTACATCCTGCCAACCACCTTTTATCAAAGCATCAATACAGATATAGATCAATTTTTTTTAATCATATCTACATAGTCTGTAAGTCTACTGAACTCCACATTCCAATCTCCCCTGAATTCTTTCATGACACTTCTTCTAGCTCTTCCACAAATAGATTTAGAGACCTTTAACCCAAATTGCTCCCTAACCAGCTCGTGCAACTTCCACAATTTAATGTTTGGTTGGGAAATAATTTTCCCTTTATACTCCCTGGCTATAAACTTATAAGTACATAACTTATTTCTATTCTCATACATCTATATTTTAGTTGATATGTTTTGACTATAAAACCACTACTATCTTTATCCTTACTTGCAGACAATAACCACTCATAACCTTTTTTTTACATTTAAATCTTACTCGATGACTTTCATCCGGCTTAAGTTTAAGCTGTACAGCTTTATATATTGCATAATCGGCTATAGGTTTTCGAAATTGTTTCGCTCCCTCAAAAACCATTCCTAACTCATAGAAGGGCCCTTGTGCACTAGGGTCAAATCTTACTCGTTAACTCTTCTGCCTAGCTTAGGTCCACTCCCTCCACACTGTCAATATGTAACTCCTCCTAACTATCATCGCTTCCAGGATTAGAAGAATTGTAAAATGGTTCATCCCCAATGAGTCTACTACCATTTGTTTTATCATGATTACATCAATATCTTTAAATTCCCTATCAACTCCTACTTCACCTTCGGAAATTTCTGGTGTGAGATGAGTTATTTTCTCTTCTCTTTTCCTCTCTCTTTTTTCTTCCTTAACACCCTCTCTAAACCTCTTTAACTCATCATCCACATCAGACCCCTCTTCATCTAGAGTAGGATGATCTACCAGTATCACCTTAAGACTTTTCTTCCTCATCTTTCTCAAAAATTCCATTAAAATTTGGATTCTGTTCCTCCAACACTTAATCACTATTTAGATACTCATTTTGATGATGAATGTTACAACTACCTTTTTCAACTGATTTATTATAGTGAATTAAAAAAAAAAAACTCTATCATTCTCTATATTATTTTCTAAAGGATGATTAGAGTCTAATAGAGTGGGTTCACCTTCAAAATGCTCAACATAGACATCCAACTTATCGGCATTCTTTAATGGTCCCATTATAGTCAATAAATCATGATCATTATTAATGCCTAAAAATTCTAGACCGAATGTATTAGGTATTAGGACAAGAAAACTACATTCATGTAAATATTCCAATTCACTAGGAGTAGTTGTGTAACCAATAGGAGATATAAGGTCTTTGTCAACGACCCATTCTTTAACCTTTCCCCCTAAATATATAGATCTATTTCCTCTCTTCACTGCCCCACCATGATGCAAACAAACCCTAAAGTCTTCTGAAGTCATATTTTCAACCTGAAAACATAGAGATAAAAAATACCCTTACACAACCATTAAATATATCAACTCAAACTGTAATTATAAAATAAACATAGAAAACCACAAAGTTGTACCAAAAGCTTTGTGGTGTAAGTTACAATGTCACTTCATAATCAACAAATAGGAAAACAAATTCTTCCAGAAGAGACACAACTCAATTTCCATATTCCTAAATTTAGAGAAGATGAAATAAGTTTAATCGTTGACGAAATTTATAGACACGTATCTGTAATTAGAAGAAAAATTTTTTGCGATGTGCTATCATAAAAAAACCAGGAGGATTTGAAAAATTAAAGCAATAGAAAAGTATAAAGTAAATAGTTATTTTAATAATTAAATTGTTAAAAATTTAATGGGAGCATATATTTTCATGACTAGATTCCACGTAATCTATTTAATGAAATGATGTGTGAGTTTTTATTTTCCATGTAATCACATTTGAAATACACGCTCTAATATTTATCTATTGAAAAAGGTAAAAGTGTTTTATTGTTATTGAAATTCCAAGTTGATGTGCCAAATTGATAAAACCCGAAGTTAAGGTGCCAATATGACAATCCATACAAAGTTGAGGGGTCCAGGGGATCATTACCCCAAATTAAAAACTTAAAAAAAATAAAAGTGGAGAAATAAGGATATTTTTATTGGATAATGTTATCCACGCCCCTCGAACTTGGCACGTTATTTCATTTAGACACATGTGGTGGGAAAATAACCATAAGGCACCAAAGGTGAAAGACGAAACAAGTAAAGGAGGCCCAATGGCCATAACCACGCTCGGCCGAAAATACCCGAAGGTCCAGACCTCCTAGAAGCTAGGCTCGACCGAAATGGTTATGGGCCCAAAGGCAGACAAACTTGGCCGAGTCCAACAAAGTTCCAGCTGAGGCACACCAACCCTCTAAACTATTACCTAGCCAAACAAGGATTCCCGAAATCGAATTGGTAAAGGAAGACTTATCATACCAGGCCAAGGATTCCTAAAGCCCAGTGGATAAAGGAATACCTATCTCACTGGATCAAGGAATTCCAAAGCCCGATAGATAAATGATGACCAACCCCATTGAAAGAAGGAAACCAAGTCCAAAAAGGAGACCGAATTCAAGAAAAATAAGGAGTCCCAATCCAAATAGAAATAGGACCCCAAATACCTTCTATAAATAGGGGGTAGGGATGATTGTAAAGGGATCCGATTTTTTATTCATTAGAGCTAAACTCTGTGAGACCATATCTGTAAGCTGTTTAGCTACTGTATTCAAGCAATCTTAGCCTAATATTTGGCTGTGGTTTATTTGGCACCACAGTTTGGCGCCCACCGTGGGGCCACGAACCTCACACACAAGGTTAAGATTTCTTGAAAATTCCGAATTCTCGCTACAAATATTCTCCGCACCTGTTCTTATAAGTCATGGCTCCAATAAACCCTAATACCATCAACGTAGAAGATCAAGCTCTGAAGACGCCAGAGGAACATTTGGCAATCTTGACAGAGATGTTGAAGAAAGTTGAAGAAGAGAAGGAGCAGTGGAGGAAAGAAGCAGAATCAAGAAGGAGGTCCACGAACCTCACTAAGGAGAAAGCCCGGCAATTGAGCCGGAAATATTCTCCCCTCCGGAAGCAGAAACTCAACTTTGAGGACTCCAGTAGGGAAACATCAGAAGAAAGCGATGGGTCGACTGAAAGCCGCAAAAACACTGACCGCCGTGACTCAAGCAGTTTTGATGAAGGGGCCAGAGGTCCTAAATCAACTCGTAAAGACCGAGAGAGGCACCGTGATCGGAAATCAGGGAGCTTAAAGACCTGGTATAGAGAACCTCAGGAAAGAGGATCACGATGAGGTCATCGACAATGCGATACTCGGACATGCCCTTTGCATCTTGGATCCTAGAAACAAGAATGGCCAAGACGTTCTCAATTCCGAACATGAAACCTTACGACGGAACGACAGACCCTGAAGACCACATCCCCGGGTACAAAAATCGAATGGGAACCTACAATATCCCAGAAGATATGAAGGCAATTATGTGTAAAAGTTTTGGCTCCACTTTGACAGGAACCGCCTAAAGGTGGTACTCGGCTCTACCAGAGAAAAGCATCAAGTCATACTCCTCCTTGGTCACCAAATTAGTGAACCACTTCTCAGAAAGCAGAAGGAAGGAGAAAGACGTGGATGATCTGTATGATTTAAAACAATGGAGCACCGAAAGTCTCAGGCAATATGTTAGAAGGTTCAAAGAAACCAAAATGGCCATTCTAGACTGTCGAGACAAGAGCGCCACCAAAGCTTTCATCAAGGGACTATTGAAAACTTCAAAGTTCTACGAAAGTTTGAAGTTAATCAAACCTCGCACTTTCGAAGACGTCCTAGAAAGGGCCGAAGATGCGATGGAATACGAGGAGGAGCTCCAGCCCAGAAACCATAGAAGCTCCCAAAATCCATCAAACTCACGTGGCCGAAGCAGCACCGGAAACTTCGGCCGAGCTGAAGGGCCAAGGAATAATCTGAAGGAATCCGGCCGCAGCGACTCACTTAGGCCAGATTACACCGGCCACAGCTCTTCGAGACCGGATTACTTTGAACACAGCCGGAGGCAAAAGGAACTGCTACCTTACCCGCTCCCCATCCCCACGAGAGAAACTCTTGCGATTCTCAAAGGGATGGGGGACAGAGTCAGATGGCCCGACAAACCGATAAACGCTGCGGGAACTTGGAAAGACAAGTCCCGATACTGCCAATTTCACGGAGACCATGGCCACAACACCGACGACTATTGGACTCTTAAAACAAAAATCGCCGAACTGATAAAAGCAAGTCACTTGCGGGAGTATTTATCTAAAAAGGGGCGAGAAATCGCGGCTGAGGCTGACAAGAATCGGCGATCACCGAAAGCGGTCCCAGTTGCAAATGCAGAAAAAGAAAGAGTACTCAATATGATCGCAGGGGGATCCGAGATATGTGGGCTGACCAGTTCAGCGGCGAAAAGGAAGCTGAGAGATTCCCTTAGTATTTACAATATCGGGAACGGTCCCACAATCGATAACTACTTCATCACCTTCACAGTAGAAGAGGCCAGAGGGGTCAATGCGCCCCACCACGACGCGTTAGTAATCAAGATATCAATAGCAAACCTAACTGTGAAGAGGGTATTGGTGGATAATGGGAGCTTGGCCAACATACTGTTCCTCGAAACATTTAAAAATATGCAACTGGATGAGAGAATGATGCGCAGAAAGGCCGTCTCCCTCATCGGCTTCGATGGAAAGACCACCTCAACCATCGAAGAAATTGAACTGCCGGTATTCACGGAATGAATCAATCTGCAGACAACCTTTCTGGTGATAAGCTCGAGGTCTGCATACAACGTAATACTCGGAAGACCTTGGATACATGACATGAAGGCAATCCCATCCACGTATCACCAACTCATCAAGTTCCCAACCCCGCGAGGGATCAAACAAATAAAGGGTGAGCAAAGCTCCTCCAAAGAATGCTATGCTAACAGTTTATAACAAAAAAGGCGGAAGAATAGCAATCACTGTCCCGGCCGAAGACACCCCGAAGTCCGGCCGAAGATGAGGTAGATGAGGTCCCCTTAGATCAAGAAGGGGCAAAAATGGTGCAGATTGGAGCCGCGATAGAAGGCTTAGAATGGGAAAAGCTGATAAGCTTCCTCAAAGCCAACCATGACTGCTTTGCTTGGTCACACGAAGACATGACTGGAATCGACCCGACAATCATAACCCATAAGCTGAATGTAAAAGAGGGTACAAAACCAGTCGAACAGAAGCACCGAAGGTTCGCCCCCGAAAGAAACAAAATCATCAACGAAGAGATCGAAAAACTCCTCGCGAACGGATCCATCAGAGAAATCCAGTACCCAGACTGGCTTGCTAATGTAGTGGTCGTCAAAAAGAAGAATGGAAAGTGGAGGGTCTGCATCGACTTCACAGATCTGAACAAGTCGTGTCCAAAAGACCCCTTCCCGCTACCACACATCGACCTCACTATCGACGCAACCGCGGGCTACGAGATGTTAAGCTTCATGGACGCTTACTCAGGCTACAACCAGATATTGATGCATCCCAGCGATCAAGAAAAGACTGCCTTCATCACAGAGAGGGGAATTTAGTGTTACAAGGTGATGCCCTTCGGCCTAAAAAATGCAGGATCCACGTACCAAAGGCTCATGAACAAGATGTTTGCTGATAAGCTGGGGAAGACTATGGAGGTCTACATTGATGACATGTTGGTTAAATCCGAGAATCGAGCCACCATGTGCATCATTTGAGCCAAACATTCGAGACACTCCGAAAATACAACATGAAGCTCAACCCCACAAAATGTCAATTCGGGGTCAAAGCAGGGAAATTCTTGGGGTATCTAGTCACGAAAAGGGGAATCGAGGCCAACCCAGATCAGATCAGACCCATCCTAAACATAGCGGAACCGCGAAACAAGAAAGACGTACAAAAGCTCACAAGCAGGTTAGCCGCGCTAACACGGTTCATTCTTAAGGCGTCAGAAAAATTTCAGCCTTTCTTCGAGACCCTCAAAAAATCCAAGGAATTCGAGTGGACCGAGAAATGCAGCAAAGCCCTGGCAGATATAAAGGATTTCTTGACTAGTCCTCCACTCTTAGCAAAGCCAGAAGATGGGGAAAAACTCTACCTGTACCTGGCGCATTCAGAGATTGCAGTAAGCGCCGTTCTGGTCAAAGAAATCGGGGGAAAGCAGCAACCAGTGTACTTTGCAAGCAAAACTCTAACATCGGCCGAAACCAGATATCCTACCATGGAAAAAGCCATCCTGAGTCTTATATTTGCTGCAAGAAAACTTCGAGCATATTTTCAAGGGCACCCAATTGCGGTCATAACGGCACTACCCCTTCGGAGTGCAATCCACTCCCCCGACAGATCCGGGAGATTAATGAAATGGGCTCTAGAACTCAGTGAGCACGACATATCCTTTGAAGGTAAGAAAGCGATCAAATCTCAAGCGCTGGCAGATTTCGTAGTCGACTTCGAAGAGGTTCCACCGGCCGAAACAGCCTCGATCGACATCAACCAGCTGATAACACCTTCAACCGACGAATGGGTATTGGAAGTAGACGGAGCCAGCAAACAAAGTGGCAGTGGCCTAGGCGTGTATCTCAAACCTCCGAACTTGCCCCCGATTCTCCAGGCCATCCGGTGCGAATTTCCCGCCACCAATAATGAAGCCGAATATGAAGTCTTAATTGCAGGGCTAAAGGTAGCAAAAGAAAGTGGAGCGCACAATCTCACCATCAGATGCGATTCCCAACTAGTGGCCAACCAGATCAATGGCACATATCAAGCCAGAAATGAAAAAATGGCAAAGTACCTCAAGATAGCCAAAGATCTCATGAAACGCTTCGAAAGGGCCGAAATAAAGCAAGTCCTGAGGGAGGAGAACGAAAGAGCAGACGCGATGGCAAATCTCGGAGCTTCAATGCACAAAGATGAACCAACCGGGCCAATCGTGTACGCCTTCCTCCCCAAAACGGCCATTGAATACGAAGAAACCATGGTCCTAGAGCAAAGCGACTGGAGAACACCCATCCTTGCCTATATCAATCATGGACAGGTCCCTGAAGACAAAGTTGAAGCTAGAAAACTGCGAGCCCAAGCCGCAAGATTCTGCATCATCAGGGGAATACTCTTCAAAAGGTCCATAGCCAGCCTCTTCCTAAATTGCATCTCCGCCCTGGAAGCAAAGGCGGTACTAAAGGAACTCCATGAAGGACCGGCCGGAAACCACTCCGGAGGAAGAAGCCTGGCATTCAGAACGCATAGGGCCGGATACTACTGGCCAACCATGAAAACGGACGCGGCCGAAATGGTTAAAAAGTGTGATAAATGCCAAAGGCACGCTAACTACTCAAACCTCCCTATAGGAACCTTACACAGCATAACTTCCCCATGGCCATTTGACAAATGGGGGATGGACATCGTAGGACCCTTCCCAATGTCTACCCATGGCAGAAAAAGATACATCCTGATGGTGACCGATTATTTCACAAAATGGGTCGAAGCCGAAGCATTAGAAAGAGTCAGAGAGCAAGAAGTACAAAAGTTTATCTGGAAACATATATCTGCAGGTTCGGCATACCACGAGAAATAATCACAGACAACGGGCCCCAATTTATAGCACAAACGCTGAAAGATTTCTGTCGTCAAATGAACATCAAACTCACATATTCGACCCCAAGGTACCCTCAGGCAAATGGACAAACGGATGCATCCAACAAAGCGGTGATTGACTCACTCAAAAAGAAACTAGAATGAGCCAAGGGAATATGGCCCGAAGCCTTACCCGAAGTCCTCTGGGCGTTCCGAACAACCCCTAGAACATCAACATTACAAACCCCATTTTTGATGGTTTACGGGACCGAAGCAGTACTCCCAACCGAGATCCAATCACCACAAGAAAGACTGATAAACCAAGCCAACCAACAAGTACTAGCCTTCGTAAGGGATACTTCGGACGAGAAAAGAGAAAGTGCGCGACAAAGAATCGCGGAATATCAAATGGGGATAGCACGGCGATACTACAAAAAGGTCAAAGCCCGAGCCTTCCAACCCAGAGACTGGGTACTCAGAAAAGTCTTCCAGAACACAAGGAATCAGAGCCATGGCAAGTTGGCCGAAAGCTGGGAAGGGCCATACCAGATAGAGCGCGCATCCGGAAAAGGATTCTACAAATTGCTCACAAAGGAAGGGAAAGAGGTGGAACATAGCTGGAACATCCACCACCTAAAGAGGTATCAATTCTAATGTAACATACTATCTGTAATAATGGGCACTCTTTTCCCCAAGCAGGGTTTTTTGACGAGGCCCCATCTTAAAGCAATAAAATAGCTCATTTTCCTCAAACGCTCGCAACTAAAGCACCAATGCAAAAACTGTCCAAAAAGCAACCCGAAAATTGCCAAAGGCAAGCCCCTAGTAAATCTAGAGGGTCTCGGGCGAACACTAACTGCTCAAATATCAATAACTGCCTAAAGGGCAACCCAAAAATTGCCAAAGGCAAGCCCTGATAAATCTAGAAGGTCTCGGGCGAAGACTAACTGCTCAAAGAGCAATAACTGCCTAAAGGGCAACCCGAAAATTGCCAAAGGCAAGCCCCTAGTAAATCTAGAGGGTCTCGGGCGAAGGCTAACTGCTCAAAAAGTAATGCAAAAACTGCCCAAAGGGCAACCCGAAAATTGCCAAAGGCTAGCCCCTGGTAAATCTAGAGGGTCTCGGGCGAAGACTAACTGCTCAAAGAGCAATAACTGCCTAAAGGGCAACCCGAAAATTGCCAAAGGCAAGCCCCTGGTAAATCTAGAGGGTCTCGGGGGAAGACTAACTGCTCAAAGAGCAATGCAAAAACTGCCCAAAGGGCAACCCGAAAATTGCCAAAGGCAAGCCCCTAGTAAACTAGAGGGTCTCGGGCGAAGACTAACTGCTCAAAGAGCAATAACTGCTAAAAGGGCAACCTAAAAATTGTCAAAGGCAAGCCCCTAGTAAATCTAGAGGGTCTCGGGCGAAGACTAACTTTTCAAAGAGCAATAATTGCCCAAAGGGCAACCCGAAAATTGCCAAAGGCAAGCCCCTGGTAAATCTAGAGGGTCTCGGGCGAAGACTAACTGCTCAAAGAGCGATACAAAAACTGCCCAAAGGGCAACCCAAAAATCGTAAAGGCAGACCTCATGAGAACATCAGTCGAAAAGATCTCCGTGAACAAATAGCAAATAAAGCACATCTAGGCCAAAATCAGCCGAACTACAGCCTCGAAACCCTAGAGAATCAAGCACGGCACATGCAGAAATAGTATACTCGATCGCAAATAAAAGGCTGGGGGATTACACCCCTCACAAATAAATTCGAAACACAAGTACAAACGAAAGAAAAGTTTCATTAATTGAAAAAGGGGGTTACAACGAGTACACAAAAGATCGAAAGAAAAAGATACACAGTACTCGCTCAACTCTCATCGCGGAGAGAAGCCAATGCATCCTGCTCCTTCTGAGCAGACTCTGGAGTCAAAGACCCTTTGATAACCTGCTCTAGGGAAAAGGACCTGGTCACAACCTCAGTTTGGGCCGCCTCGATGGTAAGACTCTCAACACGGCCCTCGAGCTCTTCTATTCGGCCGAGTAAGGCTTGTTTCGCCGCCCTCAACTCTTCCAGCTCCGCCGCTTGGCGCTTTAGCTCCGCGTCCTTCGAAGCAATCGAGGCCTCAAGCCTAGCGTTATAAGCCTCCGCCCTCTCATCTTGACTGACGGCATCGGCACATTGGGCAACAGTTTTGCCCAAGTCTTCCTGAGCCGCCTTCAACTCGGTTGAGGCAGACTGATACTTAACTTCAAGGGCCCACCTATCCCGCAAAACAGGAACAAAATGCTTGCGCATGCCAACCGCCCCTGGAGCCCTTGAGAATAAAAAAGGTAAGCATAGAAACCACTTAAGAAAACAAACAAGAGACGAACTCACCTTGTAAAGACTCGAGATAGTCATCTCGTAGAACTTAGTAAAAGACAGGGACTCCAACCACTCCTCGTCCTAAGGAAAGAAAAAGCCCTCCGCAGCCGCAATCATCTCGGCCGACACCTCCCGGGTGGAAGAATTCCTAGGAAAATCAATCACATAACGACCATCACCACGAGGCTTCTAACCTACATGTTTGGTGCGCTTCTTGGCTGAAGCCACACCACCCGTCATCGACCGCTTCTCCTTTGCGACCGAGGAACGAGAGGGCTTCCGAGAAGCCTCAGGAACTGTCAGGCGAGCAGCCTTAGCGGCTTCTGAAGGAGCAGGACTTGGAGAACGAACAGGCTCGGGAGCAACCTCGGCCTGCTCTTCGGCCGGCCCCCCATCCCCAGTAGGACCGGATGCATGTGCCTTCTCCTGCTCAGCCTGGATCTGGCGCATGATAGCCCGCATGGCTAACGCTCTTTGACCCTCGGGCTTAGACATCATGTAGTCGGATAATTCTGAAAAAAAGACAAACATTAGCATAATTCGACCGAAGGCACTTGAAACACAACACAAGCAACTTACTTGTTCTGGTGAAAGCCCAAAGACGACTGACAGGCAGCTCGCCCAAAAGCGTATTGTAATCCCGAGACTCGGCCGATAAAACGAAGATAGCCTCGCTCCTAACACGTGCCCGAGGAGAGGACCTGCAGTTCTTCGTTCCGAAATTCACTGAAAAGGAAACAAGCAAGTCAGAACAAAATCAAACTCGATCGAAAAAAAAAAGAGAGAGAGAGAAGGAAAGCCTACAAGAGTCTCGCCAATATGGAGGGTAACTCAACCCCTTTGACAAACAGGTCACCCCCTTAACAAAGAAGTACTTGTCCTTTTATTTAGTCTCGTTATAGGAGAAGCCCAAAACTAAGAGCTGGGCGTTCGACCGAGCATTCAACACATATCACCCAAACTCAGAATTCTCTCGTTTCACGAAGTAAGAGTAGAAAAAGTCTTCGACTGAAAACTCTAAGTTGTACTTCTCCTTCAAACGGTCGATGCACAGGAGAAGCCTAATAGTCATGGGAGTTAACTGACTTGGATGAATCTGACACCAAGCACACTACTCTTCGACCAACCCCATGATTGGAAATCTAAGCCCTATTTTGAAATGACGAAGATAGAAGGGCTCCCAACCGTCGGCTAACGTATCGTCAATCTTTTCTTCGGGCTCGGGTAATCGGGCCCTAACCCAACTTGGAAACTTGTAAGCGAAAAAGGCCGACTCTAGCTCGTCCATGGTCATAGTACTCCTCATGTTAAAGAAATGAGGCAGAATGCCTTGAGGACTAGACTCGGCCGGCGAATTACGAGCCGAAGAACACTCCTCGCCCACGTCTTCCGCGGTCGAGAATTCTGAAGTTAGACCGCCGAAAGAAGACGTGCCCATAGAGTCAGTAGACATCTACAATCGACCGAGGAAAAACAGCAGGTTAGGGGTCTTCGACCGAAGTTAGTACAAACAAAAGTTAGAAAACGGAAGCAAGCAAGCAGGATCAAAATCAAAAATCAAAAATCAAAAATCTGCAAAGCAGACAAACAGTCAAAGAACTCATGAACAACAGTCGAAACCCAAAAACCACGAACATGCCAGAATCCCAAAACAAAGCGAAGCAAAAGCCCAGAAGAGCAAATCAGAGGCGAACTAACCTGAAAGAAGCCGGAAAGCACAGCCACAGAGCGTCGCCGACGAGAATGGCAGCGGAATCAGAGAACGAAGGTGAAAAGTTTTAAACTTTTTAGAAAGAGAAAGCAAAAAAAAAGGGGTGAAGTGAAGAGAGAGAAGCAAATCACCAACCCATTTATAGGCCAGCCGCAATGATGGCAAATCTTGGGCACAGCAGCCAAGGAGCCGCCAAATCTATCTGAGAAAGGACAAACAGGGCTGACGTGGCCCACTGAAGAAGCTAGAGGTTTTTCGGCCAAAACCGAGAGATCATGCGCAACCCAAACTCGATCGAAACAACGATGTATATTGCTATGCTCGAAAGATTCAAGCCATGACAATGGGGGATTACTGTGGTGGGAAAATAACCATAAGGCACCAAAGGTGAAGGACGAAACAAGTAAATGAGGCCCAACAGCCATAACCACGCTCGGCCGAAAATGCCCGAAGGTCCAGAACTCCTAGAAGTTAGGCTCGACCGAAATGGTTATAGGCCCAAAGGTCACACTCGGCCGAGTCCAACAAAGTTCCAGCCGAGGCACACCAACCCTCCAAACTATTACCTAGCCAAACAAGGATTCCCAAAATCGAATTGGTAAAGGAAGACTTATCATACCAGGCCAAGGATTCCTAAAGCCCAGTTGATAAAGGAATACCTATCACACTGGATCAAGGACTTCCAAAGCCCGATAGATAAATGATGACCAACCCCATTGAAAGAAGGAAACCAAGTCCAAAAAGGAGACCGAATTCAAGGAAAATAAGGAGTCCCAATCCAAATAGAAATAGGACCCCAAATACCTTCTATAAATAGGGGGTAGGGATGATTGTAAAGGGATCCGATTTTTTATTCATTAGAGCTAAACTCTGTGAGACCATATCTGTAAGCTGTTTAGCTACTGTATTCAAGCAATCTTAGCCTAATATTTGGCTGTGGTTTATTTGGCACCACAATACATAAACTTTTTTAGATTTCAATTAGACACTTGAACTTGTCTAAACCAAGCCATATAAACACTAGGAGCTATTATTTTAATTTTTTCATGGCACGCGAAATCCAAACGTTCTGACTCTCCTACATGTATTCTACATGTGCAATATCTCTACATCTCTAAGTCGCGGTGGATGCAAAATTTTGAATTATGAACAGTAAAATGAAAATTAGGGTTACAACTTCTTTGATTGTGAACCATCGGTATTAGGAAATAAATCAAAGATCATGCAATTAGTGTTCTATAATCAGGATTTTAGTTTTGGAAGTTGCTTTGTTGAAGTAAAAAAAACTCCACTAGGTTGAAGATAATAGATATATGTTTGAAAATTCTATTTCTATTTTTAATGTATGATATATTCTTCTTCTATTACACAAAAACTTCTTCATTCCAATATACTTAGTGATATATATATATATATATATATATATATATTTGTGTTATTTTCTTTACTCTGTTAGGGCTTTTTGGTAACAACAAGTCCTGGTGTGTTAGAGTTTTTTTAAGATGACTTTTGAAAATATCAAAGTGAAGTTACATCATGGTGGTATGTTGACAAGGGATAGTAGGTCTGATTATATTAGAGAGGTGGGTGTGAAAGAGTGGTTAGTAGACAAAGATTTACAGTCATTGGTTGAGTTGGGTACTGTTGCATATGAGCTGAATTATAAACATGTTGGAACTTTTGACTTTAAGGATAAAAGTGATGATTATAGAAAAATATTAGATAACTATATGTTGTTACAAATATTAAATAGAATGAAGGATGAGGATAGAATAAACATTTACATTGATCATGTGGTCCACACTCCTATTAGTATAGAATATACGAAAGTGGTTGGGTCAATGGCAGATGGACAAGGTATTGATCAAATAGATGTACATACTCTTGCACACACTTAATTAACTCTATGATTTCCATGCATACTCTCTACCATTTAAATTATTAGATTAGACAACTATTCTTAGATGTAATAACAGTTATACGATAATTAAATAATTTGTACTTAATTATTAGTGTCATTGTGATATTCTTTTTCAGGATCTAATGTTTTTCCAAAATTATCATTCATCACAATGTATTCAGTAATATTCAATTGTTAAACACTTATAGTGTAATCTATCACATTGTAATCTATCATATTAAATTATTAACTCTTGAGTTTATGTATAAATTAATCTCATACATAAATGAAAATATGCAAAATTAGACCTTATCAACTATTTTTTCTTAATTTTAAACTAACCTTGTTTTACACTTTTAAACTTTTTTATAAAGAAATTGTAAAACTAAACTTTTTAAAAAAAAATAGCTTCCTGGTATGTGCTACTGGAAAGTAGGCAAAATTGAATCTGCAAATTGCTTCCCGATATTACACTCCAGGAAGCAGGCGAAATTCAAGCCTACTACCTAGTGTGTAGCAGCAAATTTTGACTTCCCGATATTATATATCAGGAAGTAGACTTGAATTGATCCGACTTCCAGATATGTAATACCGAGAAGTTACTGAATGTATTTTTCCTTAGTATTGAAGGGAAAGATGGTCATTTTGATCTAGTTTTGCACTTTTTTTTTTTAGTTTAGATTTGAAAAAAAAATAATGTTGGTCTAAAAATATAATTATTTTTTAAAATAAAAAAGCTCAAAAGTGCAAACAACCCCATAGATAATATATTAAATTACTAACTATATATAATTTAAATATAAATTCAATTAGGATATTCATAAATAAAAATATTAATTAATTAAGATAAATAATAAATATAAATAAATTAAAATATTTGTAATTATAATATTAATTAATTAAAAATATTTTAATTAATTGAAAATAAAAATAAAATTGAAAAAAAATACTATAATAACTAAATTATTATGCGGTATACACCACATTTAAATAGAATGATAGTATCATTCATGAATTACTAGGGAATCTATTATATATATATATATATATATAATTTTAATATTTTTAATTTTGTAAAGTGTGAGGCTCGGAGAAATTAGAGCCGCAAATGAATTTTCACATTAGGGTGAGTAGGCGAGTTTTGGGAATATAAATCGTTCACTCATGCGCATTAAAATGTTACTGAATTTTTTCGACTTCCAGATATGTAATAGCGAGAAGTTACTGAATATATTTTTCCTTAATATTGACCTGCATAAACTGAAAGAAATCTGTAGTATAAAGACTACACTCAATTACTTTGCAATGGATTGCTTATTTTGTCGATATATTTCACACCCCCTCCTCAAGTTGGAGCCAGAGAGAGGAGGCTCAACTTGTGCATTAAGTGGAAAAAAGTTTAAGTCGAGAGAGCCTTTGTAAAGAGATCGACCAATTGTTGATTACTATGGATGTATACTGGATTAACAAACCCAGCCTTGTATTCATCTCTAACAACACCACAGTCTATGTCTAGGTGCTTTGTTCTCTCATGAAATACAAGATTAGCTGTGATGTGTAGAACTGCCTTTGAATCACAGTAAAATGCAATGGCATAGGTAAATGAATCTGCAAGTCCAACAGTAAATAATAGATCCATTTTAACTCACAAGTTGTCATTACTAAAGCACGATATTCAGCCTCTGCTAAACTTCTTGAGACTATGGTTTTATTTCTTTGTCTTCCAAGATATCAAGGAGGTTCCAATGAAGACATAGAGTCCAGTTAGTGACCTCCTATTGTCAATGCGATTTGCCCAGTCTGCATCACTGTAGGCATTGATTGAAAATTCTTAATTGCTCTTGTAGTATAGTCCAAGAGAAGAGGGTCCCTACAAATACCTGAGGACATGTAGTGTAGCGTTCCAATGTGATGTTGAAGGGTTATTCATGAATTGACTAAGCGTTTGGGTAGCATGAGTTAAATTTGATTTGGTGAATCCTAAGTAAAGGAGTCTTCCTATAATTCTTCTATACATGTCCGGTTGAGCCAATTTGTTTCCTGAATTGATGTTGAGTTTACAGCCTGAAGGCAACACAGTGTTGGTAGGTTTGTAGCCAATTTTTGCATCATTCAGTAAGTCATTGATGTATTATTGTTGGGATATGAACATTCCATCAGTTGAGCGAGCAATTTCCAATCCCAGAAAATACTTGACAAGGCCCAGGTTTTTAATCGTGAATGCATTGTGCAATGATTCTTTCACTTCTTTAATGTCAGACATGTGTGGCCCTATGATCAATAAATCATCCACATACACTAGCAGTGCCAAAAAAGAATTCACAGATTGCCTAGTGAATAGACAATGATCATGTAAAGATTGAATGAATCCACATGATATCAAATGACTTGTCAATTCAGAATTTCATTCCCTGTTTGCTTGTTTTAAGCCATAAAGGGATTTTTTTAGCCTACAAACCTTGTTAAATGAAACAATATATCCATCAGGAGGTTTCATGTAAATTTCTTCCTTCAAATGGCCATGGAGGAAAGCATTATTGATATCCATTTGTTCAATTGGCCAACCCTTTGATGTAGCCACAACAAGGAACAAACGAACTGTGACTACCTTTGCAATTGGTCAAAAAGAGTCAAAGTAGTTTATATCGGCTATTTAAGTGTAGCCCTTTGCAACAACCCTTGCTTTGTATCTATCTATAGAGCCATCAATGTTTAATTTAACCTTATAGATCCATTTGCACCCTATTGGTTTCTTACCATGAGGTAAATTAACAATATCCCATGTCTGATTTGTTTCCAAGGCTTTCAACTCCTCTTTCATGGCATCTTTCCACTCAATGTGATTAACAGCCTGTTGATACATTGTAGGTTATTGAATGGGTTTAATTTTTGTAAGGAAACAAACATGTGGCTCTAAAAACTTTGGTTATTGGTGGAGCTAATAACCTGATCCTGCACTAGATTTAGAAAAAGTTGGATAAAACTTTTATATTGAACACAAAATCATATAGCCATGCAGGTGGTCTTTTTTTATTCTAGTACTGGTTCGAAGAGGTAGATCAGAAGAGGATTCATTGGTTTGAGATTGAATCGCAGGATGTGAAATTATTTCTGTTTGATTTGTATTGATATCTTGTGAACTGTTTGGTGTTTCTTCAGGATCACATACAAAAGTATATCTATTATTTGATGGTTTATTAATCATATTGTCTATGACAGTATGATCAATAATAGCAAATGTCTGATCATTTTCACATTCGAAGCCATGTAATGGGGTGTATAGAGTGTTATCTAAAGAGTTTATGTCATCAATGTTGGTTGTTCAAAACTCACTATCAGGGACATGACGAGAGGACAGACTATCTAGTTTTTCAAGAAATAAGAAGATATTCTCATAAAAGACAATGTCTCTGGAAATGTATATTTTATGATTTGATATGCCATATGCTTTATAAGCTTTCTGGCCTGGAAGATATCCCAGAAAAATGCATTATGACTTCTGACATAAAACTTGGATTTGTGAGGCACGGTGTTTGTAATATAACAAAGGCATCCAAAAGTTATCATGACATGGTAATCTGGTAATTGGTTTTGAAGGATTTCAAATGGAGTTTTCCAATATATGATAGAAGAAGGCAATCTATTTGAGATATACATGCTGTAATAACAGCATCGGTCCAAAATTGTAGAGGTAGGTTTGCCTGGAATAATAGGCTTTTGGCTAAGTTTAAAAGTTCTTTGTGTTTTCTCTCAACCCTCCCATTTTTCTGTGGTGTGTATGATGTTGTTGATGGTTTATCCCATGCTCACAGAATAATTGTTGACATGAATGTGAGGTAAACTCACTTCCATTGTCTAATCTAAAAGTCTTAATGGCTAGCTTGTATTGTGTTTGATTAGCTTTAATGAAATTGGATTACACTTTTATTGTTTCAGACTTGTGTTTGATGAAGTAGATCCAGGTTGCTATACTTGCATCATCAAACAAGGTGATGGAATATGGAGAACCATAAATGGAATAATGGGAGTATGGTCCCCAAATATCAACATGGACAACATCAAAGATATGAGAGGCATTTATATTACTTCTGGAAAAATGAAGCATTTTCTGTTTTGACAAATGACAAACACTATAAGGATCTAAGTTTGATATTTTAGAAACAGAAGAGATACATGAAATTTTTTATAGAGTATTAACTAATGCATGACCTAACCTTTGGTGCCATAGTTTCAAGTAGTTGGATTGAAGCTGTCCAGTAAAGGTTGAATCACAGTGAGAATTTGAAATGGAGTCTAAGGTTGTAAATGACATCTAAGCAGAAGAAGTATCACTTGGTGGCCTTTTATTTATGTTTAATATATAAAGATTCTCATCCAACCTCTTTGTAGCTAGCACTTGATCAGATATTTGCTCCTGCAACACACAAAGATGAGTGCAAAGTGCATTTTAAATGGTTGGTTTCAGTAAGTTTATGAACTGAAATCAAGTTAAACTTTAAATCGGGTATGAAAAAAGTGTCAATCAAGATCAGATGTTGTTTCAATGTCATTTGCCCAGCTTTATTAACTTTCAAGGCAGTACCATTAGGTAATATGACTGTGCAAGGTCTTTTTAATTCATAAAGTGAGTCAAATAACTCAACATTCCCATACATGTGATTAGAAGCCCTTGAATCAACTATCCAAAAATCATTGAATGGTGAATCGAAAGCGTTTAAGGCAAAACACCGCTTAGTACCTGATGAATCCAACATTGTTTACCATATTGAGGAAGTTAGGGTTGATGTTATTGATGAATTTTGTGATTTCTTGCTGGATCATATTTGACATCTGAGTGTTATATGCTTTTCCATAACTTGTTCCTAGTGCGACATTACTTTTGTCTTATTTGGTTTTCTCTCCGGTGTTCATGTTAGTCATGTTTGCATATGACTTGTTCACATGAATCATTAGTCTTTACCCCTTTGGCAGCTTGAACCATTTTGGATACTCAATGATTTTGAAGCAACCTTCTCTTAAATGTCCAATTCCACCACAGTGAGCACACTTCTTATCTGACCTTTTAACTTCCTTCTTCTTGTAACGGGATCCATAGTTACTTCCTTAGAATTTGACAAATAAAGCTGCTGAACTGTTTTCTGCACTCATACAAATTTGGATATCCATTTGCTTCTTAACTTTGGCCACCATTGAGAAGGCTTTATTCACACTTGGTAGAGGTTCCATCAACAAGATCTAATTCCTAATAGGATCAAATTTGTCATGTAATCCCATTAAAAACTCCATCAATTTACCTGAGAGCATGATGTCTACCAGTTCCTTAGTAGCATCACAAACGTGATCTGGCTTTGGCATTGGCAGGAGACACAACAGTCATCTCAGAGCATTTTAATTTTGTGTAGTATTCAGCAACAGTCATATTTCCTTGGTTCATGGAACTAATCTCACATTTAAATGAGTTTATCAATGGCCCATTTGCCTCACCAAATCTTTCTTTGATTTCACTCCACAACTGAGCAGATGATGATACATAAAGAAAAGCCTTTACTATTTCTTTGGAAATAGAGTTCCAAATCCAAGAGGTCACCATGTAATCTACACTCTTCCATTATTCTACATCATTAGATCCTTCATTGGGTCTCATACAAGTTTCATTAATAAATCCAAGTTTAGATTTAGCACCCAAAGCGATTTGAATAAATCTATTCCAGGTACTGAAATTCTTTCTAGTAAGAGAGGTGCTTACCAAGGACATTCCAGGGTGGTCTGAGTTTTGAAGAAGCAATGGATCTCCACTTTGATAGACCTTCATGCTTTGTTGTTTATCATCTTCTGATGTTGTCATCTTGTTTGGTTTTGATTAATTGAGAGATTGATATGTATGTTTAGAGCTAAGGCTCTGATACAATGTGAAGCCCTAAGGTTTCTCAGAGGTTGATTTAATTCGATTATGATAGAAAATTGTATTTTTGTCTCATAATTTTACAACAAAGGAAAAAGATAGATTTATATCATATAGAAAAGATTACCTACAAACTAATCTAACTTCCTAATACTAATCTCATCAGATTAGACTTAACTAACACCATTAACTTCCTATATTGAAAACAGACCCAGTTTCATGAAAAGAAGAAATGAGCCTATTAACAAAATAAACACCAAACCACTTGTAAGCATGACCTGCATAAACTAAAAGAAATCTGCAGTAAGAAGACAGCACTCAATTACTCTACACTAGATTGCTTATTTTGTCGATATATTTCACTGACTTACTACCACAGTGATTTAGAATTGCAATTCAATATATTTATATTTATAAATATAAATTGTATTTTGAAACAAACCCAAAAATTAATATTGGTTCATCATTAAAAAAAATTAAAATTTTTGAATACAATTTTTACATTCACTAAACCAAATTTTCATATTTACCCTTCAACTTAAAATAATTAAAATCTTAAAAAATCAAAATAAAAGATAAAAGTAAATAAAAACTTTTAGCAAAAATCCTAAAATACCATTGTCTTTGCAGAAGACCATTTCATTTTCTTGATTCCACTTCCATCTGAACACTCTCTCACTTGTTCTCCATTTGCAAGATTGTTCTCGTTCATCATTGTTCATCATTCTCGTTCATAAACTCTCACAATTCTTTCGTCAATATTTCTGCACCTTTGAACTCTCAATTTCATAATTGTTCTTGTTCTCATCCCCATAACATCTTTAAGTTCTGATTCCTCATTCTTGTTCATGAATGCACACATCATCAAGTTCTCTATGGCAAATACAAACAAAAGAAAACAAGGATTTCATAAACCTAAAGTAGCAACTAGCCCTAGCCCAAAACAGAAGCAAAAGAGCGAGGTAATTTTATACTTTATTTGATTTCTACTAAGATTAGGTGTTAGTGTTACTTTAGGGTGTTAGGATGTCTAAATTTTAGGGTGAAGAGTGAATTTGTGATGTTTATATTCAAAATAGATAAAAGCTACTGTGATATTTATATTTAATTTGTGATGTTTATATTCAAAATAGATAAAAGCTAAAATGGGTGTTTCTCGGGCTTGAAGACCGGGAAACACACCAAACATAAACTGTTTCCTAGGTACCCAGGAAACTAAATATTTCATTTCCCGACCTTCGGAAGGGAAATAGTTCATTTTGGGTTATGTGCCCCGATTCTCATAACTGGAAAACACATTTTTTTTTCATCAAATTGTGCCAAAAACACCCCAGAGCCTTTTTATATTATTCTTGTAACCCAAATATAATTTTCTTTTTTTTATATATATATTAAAAAATGGAGAAATGATGTTCATAGAACGTCATAACACAAGTAGGGATGGAAATTTTCGCCTTGACCCGCGAACCTACCCTGCCCCAAGGGCACCTGACCTGACTTGCCCTGTACGTGAAATGGGTCAGATATATGCTGCCGTGCCTTGCCCCGCATGCATGGCAGGACAAGTTCAAATCTAGTTAGTGCCCTGTCTCGGCCCGCCCTGCCCCGCGATCGTCCTGCCGTGTTAATTAGCTTTTTAATTTTTTATTTAGTTTATTTATTTTTCATATTTATTTTTTTAAAATAACTTTAATTTACTGTTAGTATTTAGATATAATATAAATATCTAAACAAATTTAATTTTTATAGCATCAAAATAATATTAAAAATTAATTACTTTCATTAACACTAAAAATATTTAAGTAATTTTATTAATTAAAAAATTAATTAAATATAAAATAAATAATAAATTAATAGTGATTATTAAATTATTTATTTTTCAAACTCAAATATCATTATAAATTTAGAAATATAACTTTTGATAAGTAGAAATGACCATAAATATATAATATAAATACATTTATTTATGTAAAATAGAGTAAAGCAAGTCCCCGCGGGGCAGGGTAGGTCCCCGCGGGGCAAGTCACGGATCCAAACACTTTGCCCCGCACCACAGGGCTTGGCGGGGCAGGTCAGACCAGTCTGCAGGCAGGGCAGGTCTAATATTCCAATGGTCTGCCTTGACCTGCCCCATTGTCATCCCTAAATACAAGTGATATATACAACTAAATAATATTTCTATAATAGATAAGACATATATATATATATGGCTTCCGAATTCAATGGTAGATTCTAAGATATTTTTCATTTGTGTGGTTCGCTCATTCTCTCGAATTTCAGCTTCATTGACTTGTACAACAAGTCTTTGGTCTCTTGCAACAATGCCAATAAAAAATTACATATGTTTTTTTCTAATTCTTCATCGCAAATTGAAATTGTCACATTTCCAATTCAGTACTGATCTCTTACGCAACTTATTGCCAATGAATATATGGTAACAATACCCGGTAGCTTTAATCTTTAATTTTGAATAAAATTTTTCTGCCAATTAGGAGAGTGAAATATGGTATCAAGAAACAAAATAGTCATTGCTCCAACCTTGTACCCACCTTCAACCCAATTCGCCTTAAAGTACACTACGGTCTTTTTCAATCCCATTCTGAATGAAAAAAAAAGTGTTAGGGAAGTAAAAATAAATAAATAAATAAATATTTTTGGTGTTCACACCCGGGAGAAGACCAATTTAAGCTCTATTTTTCGGGTCTTGGAAGATGGGAACTAGCTGGGTTCATAGCTTAAATTGCATGTTTCCTGGGTATGAACATCAGAAAACAGCTGGAAATAAAAATTTGACACTATTAACCAAATCTCGTAAATTGGACTTAAACACCCAACAATTGATTCGAAACACTACTCTATCTCTCTATTGATGTTATTATGCATTCAAAATTCATCTATCCTAAACCCTTAAAAAATTAAAATTATTCCTACCGTACTCAAAATTGTAATAATTTGTAAAATGTACTTTTTAGAAGTAATGTAAGAAGAACTTTTAGTTATTTGGTACAAATTTGTGTGCAAATATGATTAGAGATTCGGGAAGGGCAAATTGGTTGAAGTATCGATTCTTGGAATGTTGGATTTTTGAAGTTAGGGTTCCAACAAAATTAGAGATTTTTTTTTTTCAATTGGGGTAGGACTATTTTAAAATTGGGTGGGACCATCATTAATTTGGTGGGGTCAATTTATAAATATTTTATTTGAATTCAAAATTTTAAAATAAAGTGACCTTTCTTACCGTTTAAAAGGATTAAATAGTTTTTAACATAGAAAGACAAATGTGTTGAATTCATCTTTGAATGCAAAAGTATTTCCGAAATTTTTATTTACTTAGAGAATTTATTGTTGGTTTAAAAATATGAAATTTATATATCCATGAATTTATTCAAATAGAATTATTATTATTATATTAGTGATAGTATTGATATCTTCAACGGGATGCTCCAACCCGATGCTCCAAGAGAGAAAATAATATTTAATGGAAATCATCATTACAAATAGCTGAGAGAGAGTAATATTTGGTGGAGAGAGAACATCTGATGCTCCTCCTAACATCGATGTTGAGAGAATAAAAAGAAATAATAACAAATGAAAATATGTCACTTATTTATAATTTATTTATTTATTTTTAATAACTAAATAGTTAAATGTCATGTGTTGAATCGTTTTATAGAAGATGCTATCATTAGGGGTGAGCATTTGGATAATTCGGTTAAATTTAGGCACAATCTTAACCGAATTATAAAATTAAGAACATTTTTTCTTTACCCGAATTACCCAAATTTTTTCTTTATCCGATTAACCGATTTAACCAAATTATATAATGGTTTCCGAATTAACCAATTACCCAATTTATAAAAATTTTGGCCGAATTTAACTGAAATATATAATGGGTAATGGTTAGATAGTGAGGAACAATGGTTAGAGGTTGAGAGAGAACAAATAAGAGAAAAAATGAGAAGACATTATGTTTAGGGATTTTTTATGAGAAGTGGAAATAAAAGAAAGAATTAGAAATATAAAATGAGAATGTTTTTATATTTCGGATAATTAGGGTAATTCGGTCAAAATTCATCTTACCCTAATTTATTTGAATTACCAAAATTTTTAATAATTCTTAACCGAATTAACCGTTAATATTTTTTGACCGAACCGAATTACCCAATATACTCAAATTACCCGTATTACCCAATTACCAAAATAATTTTGCTCACCCTAGCTATCATTCCATCAAACAAATGTTAAGAGAGATCTATAAATAAATAATTTTGTTTAGGACCCCAGTGAAGCACCCAACCATGGGTGCTACCACCGTGGATGTGGGTGGTCTTCATTGGATTATGTATTGCTATAGAAGTGTAGAAGTAGCTGAGGTTGTGTCAATGCCTTGATGTTTTATTTTTTTATTTTTTTAAAATTAAATTTATAAAGATTAACCTTGATATGAAAATTTAACTCTTTTTTCTTTTCTAAATTTTTCTTATTTTAATTAAAGAAATCATATTTAAATCATTTTTTATTAGAAATAATTCAATTAAATCATAAAAATAATATTATTTATTTAAAGTGAAAATTCTTTCAAATTGGCTTTTTAAAGTTCAAAATACAATTATAGGCTATTTTGAAAAACATATAAAAATAGGGCTTTTAAAAGTTTAGTTTTCACTCTATAGTCTAGGATTCCCAAAATACCCCTAAAACTTTACAATTCACAGATGCTGTGATTTACGCTCACAGTCTGTGAATTACGATCACAGCTGTGAATGGCCTATGGAGTGAAAATCAAACTTTAGTTTTGCAAACTTTTCAAAAGTGGCCTATAATTATATAGTGAACTTTTTATAGCCTATAAAAAAAATTTTCCTGACTTATTTAAATTTGATAAGTTTTAAAAAATAATAATAAATCTACATTTAAAATATATATATATATATATATTTATCAAAATACAATCCAATCAATTAAATTAAATTAAAATAAAATATGCTTTAGACAAAATAATAAGGAATAATATAACCGTGGATACCTATAGTTGTGTAAAATGTTCACCTAGATACTTCAACTTTACGAGATTTCATATAGGTACTCTAACTTGCAAATTAAGTCTTTATATAGATACTCCAACTTTGTGAGGTTTCATATAGGTACTCCAACTTGAAAATTAGATCTTATATAGGTACTCCAACTTTACGATGTTTCATATAGGTACTACTCACAGATTGTGCCACATAATCGAAGGATCTAAATGACCCATAATTTGTAAATTGGAGTATTTATATGAAACCTCGCAAACATGAAGTACCTAAATGAAAAATTTGCACAACTTCAAGTACCGACAATTATATTATCCCAAATAATAATAATAAATAAACAACTACAATGTGGTTATCATAAATGCATGCACACATTAACTATCCCATCCATTTGCCATGAAGTCACTACATCAACTTATCAAATTGTCGGAATTCATTTAAAGTTGCAATTTCATCAAACCTCATTGTATTGCTTTTGTAATTCCCCCATTCGAACATGACTGATGAAAAATTTCTTTAAAGATAGATAAGAGATAAAAAGAGCGACAACAAAAATGAGTCGCAGCATTTTGTACATTGATGGACACCATAACAGTTATGCTCCTCCATTTTTTTAAACCTAAGTCCATTCTACTGACTACAAGAGTAGCTAAATTCAACAAGTAGTACACAGGTAGAAGATAAAAAGAATGGAGCTTTACTTGCTCGAAAACTCCTTTTTGAACTCCTTCTGCAGCTGCTCCCTAGACTTTGTTTTTGCAGCTAAGACCACGTCGTCCATAAACCCTCTTTGTGGAAATTCTTCAGGCACAAGGCTATGATATATCTCAAACTGTTCTGCAGCTTCCTGCTTTTTATCCAGCAAACTATATATTATTCCCTGCCACAGTGCAAATTTGGTGAAAACATGGCAAGAGCATCTACTAATTCCATTTGGGATCATCAAAGCAAACGATTTAAACCAAGCATAGGTCTACGTGAATCATTCTCAAGGTAAAAACACATGGTACCAAAAGTTAAGTTTGCCATTTTCTTAGAGACAGGATGTAGTTTTGAAGGATGTTATAGCTGATTTTTTGCAAATCCTCATTTTCAATCTTTTTCAGGATATATGCTTAAGAATTATCTGGAGGTATAAAAAATTTATTGATACGAAGTCCTTGAGTCCACGATTCAAAGATAAAGAAGCATTGGATTGAAAGAGGGAATATAATATTTCTGAGCAACCACAAATTATCAATAAGCGGTAAGATTATACTTGAGGACCTCATTACTGAGCAACAATTTGCGACCACATACCACAAAAAGAATGCAGATTGATATACCTGGCAAAGGTAGGGACGGAAATCCCGTGGATTTTCTTTTATCAGATCTTGAAATTTCTTCAAGGCTTCCTCCAAGTCTCCCTACAAGACAAGTGATATTAAGAGAGGAAGGATAAGTGATTTAGATTCAACTTAAAATTCAAAAGTCAAGCAATTGCCACTTTTCAGAGCTTCCATATGTAGAAGATGAACCAATCCGTGTGAAATATAGAAAATTGAATGGCAACAGACTCCTGTGGAAGCAAGCAGGAGATTAAAACTTTACCTTTACAACAAGCATCTGTGCAATTAAAAGTCGTATATTCCTCTCCTCAGTTACTTTCTTTTGTCGACGAGCAACTTCTAGAGCATTTGTTAACATCTCAAAGACAGCAGGACCTTCCCGATTTTTGTGCATCACCAATGCCAGCCCCTGAAAAGTTAAGTCCAAATATCATCAAAACCAGGTACACAATTTCCTATGAAATGACTTGAAAGACTTCTGAATCTATATACCACAGTAGTACAAGCGTATCGACTACAAACATCAGGACAATTGATCATCTGCAAATGACTCGATAGAGAAAGAAAATAACAATTCTTTCAAAGAGCACTGCACTTACAGCTGTCTGTCATTTTAAGTCCACATCTAACAATAACATTTTGGAGGTTTGGCCACATTTTATCATTTATGCTCATGAGAATATAAATTTCGATAATGGTAGGGTGGAAGAATGCCCGACCTCACAACAAAATTTACAATCATATAGTGAACCAAAAGCTTGCATCCTAGACTCAGAATATTAGCTAATCGTGTACTGAATTATAAACCTTTTGTCAATGACTAGAACCATAAGTTCTAGAGTAAGGCCAGTAAGCAAGTAAGTTTGCACATGAATTCAAATAGAAAGCACCAAAGCACTGATCGGAAATATCAAACATTTTATCCATAAGTGCATTTGTCATCAAATTAGAGATAACCAACAAAGCTTCATGTAGAGCCATACATCAATCTGGAATTCAAGTTGTTTTTTTGTTAGAAGTCCATCATGATGTAATACATCTGCGACCACAATTGTATCAAAGACAAATAAATCAATCCAAAGATAAATTTATTTTATTAAAATTGTTAATGTTACCAGATTTTGTAAAGAAAAGATTAAACTAGTTAAGCAAAGTAAAAAATTTTGATAAAAAATGAGAACAATGTGTGAACATAGCAATGGAAACAGACTCAGCATCAATCTTGTAAGTTGAACAACTTCCTAGCTGAGATATTAAACCTGATTAAATGAAACAATGAAGAATTATAAAATCAAACTAAGCTCCACCCATATACCTTTATCAAACAATTACTAAATTTACTCAACAAACAAGACTGAAATTTGAACAGCACCAAAATGTCAAAATATAAAAATAGACATACATGTAGAGCTCTAAGCAGGAGAGGCCTCTTCTTCAAGATATCTTTAAACAGTCTTTTGGCCTTACTCAAATGCCCCATCAACTCATAACAAAGAGCCTGCAGCAATCTCCATTCGACCTCATTAGGTTGTATATCAATCAACCGCTCCACATACTCCACAGCCTCATCAGCCTTCCCTTTTCTCATCTTCTCATTCACAACCATCTTCAAAGCCTCAACATTTCTCGGCTCAGTCTCCAATAGCCTCTCATACATCATCTCCTCCTCACTATTAGTCTCCTCTGACCTCTCTCCTGATTCACTCATTTCCGTAGGCAGAGAAGCCAGACTGGGCTTGGCATTGAAACCAAAACCAGTGAAGAAAATGAATGACCCCACTAAGAAGATTATACCCTTTTCCTTCAAAGACTGTAGGAACTTGTTATTGGATGGTAAACAGGAAATGGGTGTCTGAGAAAAGTGTGCGGTGATGGATTGAGAGTGAATCGGGTGCTTTTGAATAGAGAGTGTGACTGGTTTGAGTTTATTGGGGGTTAAAGAATGTTGTGAAGCGTTAGGGTTTAGGGTTCTGGGGAGATGAAGATGTAGAGAGAGGGTTTTGATTGAAGCCATGTTATTCAAATTCAAGTATCATCAGGTCACGTAGATTGAGAGCTTTTTCCATTTCTATTGGAGTAGAAGCTCTGTTGGGGTGTAGTGAGAATTGGAGTCATTAATACGCTGTCGTTTAATTAGTTGATTGGACCGGACTGGACTGGCGTAATAAACCAGTCGGTGAAGGATCGACATTGGTCATTTCGCCCTTGTTGTTGAAATCAACTTACATAAGTAAAAGCACCCGCAGATAGTTTCAACGTCGACCGAGATGGTATAGAATTGAAAAAAGAAAACCTATAAATTTGGTTTGATTGGAATCAAAATTGAAAAAATGGTTGAAATGTAAATAAATATTTTTGTTTATTTCAAATCCGAATTTCTTCATCATGATTTTATTATTTCAAAACTGAACTTACAAAATCTAACTGAACTAAACTTAAATGAAAAACCAACTGAACCAACCCAAACTTATGAGTGGTTTTAATTGGATTCCATTTTTTTCCACCCTACCTTCAAGTGCAGTCTTGTCACCCCGATATTGACACTTCTATTAAAATCTCTTCTATCTCAATGTGACAATCCAAAATATATAACCCATGGGGTTATCCTGCACTTGGAAAAAGTAGAAAAAAGAATTAATATAGCGATAATTTTATTCTTCGTCAATGCTGGAATCTTACCAATTTTTAGGTGATATATAACAATGATTTAATATTTAATAGTAAAGAGTGTCATCTAATTCATCACTCAGTCTACTATTAGAGAATTTCCAATTATCTATTGTCATATAGGATAATAAAAATGAATGAGAAATTCTATTTCAGTAATGTATCTTGTAATACCCCCTGCCCGATTTAGGAGAACCGAACTAAAGATGTCAGAAAACGAACAAAATACCTAACTAACTGAATAGTAAATATCGAAATTTAACAGTCGTAAAACTCAAAACAACTATAATCATTCCTGTAACTCACTAACAGTTTCAAATAACCAAAAGATGCTCAAATCCAATCCAATACTCAAATAAATTCCCAAGTCAAAATTCAATATCAATAGTCCCAATCCGAAATTTAAGTTCTCAACCGAGTTCAAATATTTCATAATTCAAATAAAACATAACCTGATAGTAACCTCAGTAATAAAACTAAAATCAAATATTACAATCCAAATAATATCCCTCCCAACATGCTAGGCAAATAACAAATGTCTACCAATTGAAATGCTATGGAAACTTGAATGAGTGGCTCTAGTCTGCTCGTTCGTCTCAGTTACGGAAACCTGCGGATGAAACCCGCGTAAGCTTTGAATGCTTAGTGTGAACACGCACCCAAAGCGTTGCCCACTCTAACTCATATAACAGGACAATTTACAGCTAAGCAAGCATATGTATCAACCAATATATCAGCAACACCAAATTCATACAAAATCCAAAATCCATACATGCAGACAACAAATTATATTCCACAATTTTGTACAAATATAAATCAGAATAAACGATCAATAGAGAGAATACCAATTTATAATTTCCGCCTTTAAGTAAAATTCCTAGATGACTGTAGGATACGGGAAACCCAACCACAATCAGAACACAGGCAAGATCGAAGCCCCCATAACCCAACCATATGGTGGACCGAAGTCCCTTTTTTTATCATCAACATTATGCATGGGAGATGGTGTCTGGAAAAGCTTTTGTCAAGAGTCCAAGTGTTCTGATGAAACTGCAAAACTATGTAGTACTGGTTTTCTATCAATTGGTGATCCATACACCTGTACTAATCATGCATTGACAATTTCTATTGATATCGTAGTCATATTTCTAATCATATTCATGATCTTTTATAAGTTATCTCCCCAAAAGATTAAAGAATCCATTCAGCCTAAAAGATTGCCCTTAAAGATGATAATATCTACTATTTACAATGGTATTATGGCTTTGGCACACTTGGGTTTGGGGGTATCAATAGTGAGCGAAAAGGTGAACAAAAACAAATGTGTTATCCATTTGAATGAATGGTTTATGTTGTTATTCTAGGGAATGACTTGCTTTCTTCTATCTTCGACGATTGGCCTGAATAAGCTGCGTTTTCCATGTAATGGTAAAGTCAATTTTTGTTATCTCATAAATATGTATTATGGATTTTTATGCCTTTTATCTATCCGGAAAGCAATTCTAGAAAGAGTGGTGTCCGGTAAGATAGTCTTAGATATAATGTCTTTCCCTGGAGAAGTTCTGTTGCATTTTTGCAAATTTTAGGGACACAATCATGTGGACATTAATTCAGCCAACAACAATAAATCTCCTGATGTAATTTTGCAAAGTGAGGAAACGAATGATGGATGTGAAAACCAGAATGTCACTCCTTTCACAAGTGTTGGAGTTCTTAGTAAAGTTTTGTTTTGGTGGTTGAATCCATTGATAAAGAGGGGTAAGGACAAACTTTTGGAGGAAAAAGACATTCCACAATAGTGACCAGAAGAGCAAGCAAGGACATGCTATGCTACTCCATTTTTATGGAGCGAATGAGTAAAAAGAAACTTGTAAAAAATTCTACTTTCAGGGTTCTTTGCATCGATCAAGGTTCTCACATCATCCTCTGGCCCACTGTTCCTTAAAGCGTTTATTCAGGTTGCTTCAGGAAAAGAATCTGCCAAATACTCGCGGTATGCACTGACCGGAGGTCTCTTCTTTGCCAAATGCTTGAAATCATTATCCGAGAGACAATGGTATTTCCAAATAAGATTGATCGGTGTCCTAGTAAAATCAATGGTGTCTGCTGCAATTTATCAGAAGCAACTGCGACTATGAAATGTCTCAAAGACAGACATATTCTCTCGGTGAGATTATAAGTTATGTTATAGTGGATACATATAAAATTGGCGAATTCCTATATTGGTTTCATCAAATGTGGACAACAAGTCTTCAAGTATGTCTAGCATTGGGTGTTGTCTACTATTCTGTGGGGTTGTCTACTACTGCAACAATATTAATTGTCTTATTGACTGTGGTTGCCACTTATCCAATATCCAAATTACAGCACAAATATTACAAAAAACTCCTGATGGCGCAAGATGAAAGGTTGAAGGCAATTTTAGAGGCACTGACAAATATGAAGGTCTTGAAGTTGTATGCTTGGGAGACACATTTTAGGACGTTATACTAGTCTTTATTTGGAAGCTGAGAAAGATTTAAAGACTCTTTTGGAAGTGAAAGATTTGAAGACTGTTTTAGAAGTATTATATTTGATTAGGAATTGTATTTTGTCTTAATGGAATTGCAATTAAGAAAGAATCCTTTTTTCCTCTTTCTAAAGAATTCTAGTAATAATAGGTTTCCTAGTTTATTATGATTTACTTGGTTAGTAAGTCATAATTCACTATAAATATGATGTTGAAGTCTTCAATTGTAGAGATACAAATTGAGAGATCCTGAGTGTGTTGTGAGTTTCTTTCTTGTGAGCTTAGAGTGAGGCTTGTAATTAGGTTTGGGTTAGAGAGTGTTTTCTGGTTGTGGTTGTAACATCTTTTGCAATATAGTGAAAATGTCTGTCCGTCCTGACGTCCGTGGCTTTTTCCCGTTTTGGGTTTCCACGTAATCCTAGTGCGTTAATATTTTATTTCTTATCTTTTATTTTGTTTACTTGTTATTGATCGAGATAAATTCCACTGCGACGAGTCCGATTTTCCTAATAGCTTCTTCTTTATCAAATGCTGCATCAAGGAACATAAGTATATTAGTCAAGCCTGGAGAAAAAGTAGCTATCTGTGGGGAGATTGGTTCAGGAAAATCCACACTTTTAGTGGTTATTCTTGAAGAAGTTTCCAAATCGATGGTACCATAAGTCCATTGAATGTATAAACTTCTTTTTATGAAATCTGATATACAATTCTAGCAATAATTTCTACAGCCATAAATGTTAAGCAATAGTTTTTGTCTTCATTTTATTGCATACCCTATCGTACCCTATCGTCACTGTGATCACCAGCCGTTTGTAGAGACTTCCATTAGGAGAGAGTAAATATCTTATTGTTTAGACCATCTCCAACCACATCCCGTCCCAAATTCCATTTTGGAATGCAAAAGTAGGATATTTTGTAGAATATTCTCATTCTAAATTTTTCTCTCCAACCACCAAAATATCAAATTCCATATTTGGGCTTTTTTTATAATTTATAAAGTTTTATTGTGGACTATATTTAAATAAAAGTTTTTTTTATTAATAACTAGTAAGCATTTATTAATATTAATAATAACTAAAATATTTATTATTATAATTATTTATGTTAATTTGTTAATAAATTAAACACATGAAATATACTTTCATTCAAAAATTTGATACTAAAATAAAGCTAAACTAATACATCATTTAATTATTTGAGTTAAAATATTGCTCCCACAAATGTTTGATCAATGCATAATGTTCGATTAATGCATTACGAAGAGCAAATTGAGTATTGATTTATTAGTTTTTTTTATTTACATAAAAATTAAGTATTTTTATAATTTAATAACTATTTAATTAAAATGATAAAATATATGAATATTAGGTTTAAATTATAGAATTTAAAAAAATATTTTTAATTTTTATAAATTATTAATTTATAATCCAAATTATAAATATTGATATATACCAAATAGTATAAATATGTATAAACACTCAAATATATACTTACAATTAATAATTAAAATTTGACGAGTCAACTTATAATTTAAAAAATTAAATAATAAGATGAAATGTTATTATTTTTTTTCACTCCCTATTTGGTGTTTCAATCAACTTCTAAATTCTAAATTTCAAATTTCAAATTCCAAATTCTATTTCTCAATTTTGGGATGTGTTTAATTGAGTGTGGTTGGAGGGAAAATTGAGATCAAAATGAATTTGGAGCTTTGAGGTGGAGATAGCCTTAAACTGAAAAGAGAGCAATGACCGGATTTATTAAAGTGAAGTTTGAGTCAGGTTATAACCTTCTACAAGTTATTACCATCTGCCAATTTGTGTAAAATAAAGTAAAAAACGTAGCAACTGATTTCACATGGCCGACAAAATTGCCGTCTCGACCATAAAGTTACCTGCTGAGATGGGTGCTAGTGTGACTCGCCATTCGTCAATTTATTATTATTATTAATAAAAATTTTAAGATCAAATAAATTTTAATTTTTAAAAATTTTATTTTTTTAATTTTGAAAATAAAAAGTAGACCATTTTTAAAAGTTTACAAAAGTAATTTTTACAAACTTTCACATTCATGAAATGAGCCAAACTTAATATTTTACTCTTCATTTAAATAAATAATAAAAGAAAAATTGAAAAACTAATTTCTCATAATAAAAAGAACACAACACCCTTTACTTATATATGAAAAGACTCAAATACTCATTTAAATAACAAATTTTAAAACTTCTCTTCACATCCTTCTCCCCCAAACCTCTCTTTTCCCCTAAAAAATGGAAGGAAAAAAAAAAAAACACACCTTCCTCTCAAATCCATTTCCTTCATTCTCTTCTCTTCCAACAACTTAGAATGATAAATACTTGCTCTACAAAAGATGTGTTTATTGTTAGAGGTTTGAGTTTCTAGGACTTTATAGTAGAATAGGTGGTTTGATGAAATTCTTGGTTTAAGATTAGTTTATGTTCCTCCATTAAGTTGAAATAGGTTGTTATTTGTTTGTAGCTCTAATTTGGTAGTTAGGGTTTTTTGGTTTGCAATTTGTGTTTATGGGTTGTAACTTTAATTTTGTAGTTAGGGTTTGGTGTTACTATGGTTGTTTGTTAGTTTGTTATTTTGTGTATAAGGTGTTAGTTTTGATGGATTAATTGTTATTGATTTTCATTTAACTAGTTATAAGAATATATGATATTAAAGAGTAGGTAGTGTGGAGATTGAAGTCATTGGAGAAAATATTTCAGCAAAAAAAAAAAAAAAAAAACTTTACAGTAAAAAACGTCTCAGTAACATGTTAGTTTGAATTTTATTATGTTAGTATAGATTTTACTAGGTGGGCATTTTTTTCTGAAATATTTTCCCAAATTCATAACCCGCTTCAACTAAATTATCAATTAAATTTAAATAAAATAGAAGACCATCAAAATTGGTGATAAAAACATTACATAACTGAGATGTCATTTAAGTTTAATGTCATCAAACCATTACATCGCATCTAAAGTTTTTTCATAAACATCGAAACATAATTATCCCCAAACTGAACATAAAAAGCGCTTTCATAGATATGTCTAGTGTCGTTTGGGTACCTTCACGGACAATTTATTCGCTTTCACGAATCCCTTTTCCAACACTCATTTATTAGGAATAAGAGAATTGCTCCAAACATATTATATAAAACAGTCATGTTTGATGTGTGTAGAAGATTTGGGTCCTTCACGGATCTGTCTGCTGTCATTAGGTATCTTCACTTGTGATTTCTTCACCTTCACGGATCTCATAGCTTCCCTATACGCGGTCGTCGATTGACCCCAAAACTGAGATTTTTTAATCCACTATATTGTTTTTGACAATTCTAACTCCCATGAGAAAAACGAGTTGGTTTCGAGATGGTCAAATTTTGGAACTCAAAGTTGGTGGTGGCATATGAGCTAAATTTTTTGGAAAATTAAATATTGCATTTCAAGACCATCAATACATCGCATCTAAAGCTTTTTCATGAATATCAAAATAATTATTATCCCAGACCAAACACAAATGGGGTCTTCACGGATCCTTTTGGTGCCGTTTGGGGACCATCACTGATAATTTTTTTCACCTTCACGGATCCCCCTTTCGGCACCCGTACGCTAGGGATAAAAGAATTTCTTTAAATATATTATGTGATATGATCATGTTTGATGTGAGTAGAAGATTTGATTCCTTCACGGATCCGTCTGCAATTGTATAGGTACCTTCACAGACAATTTCTTCACCTTTACGGATCTCATAGCTTCCCCCCTACACGGTCGTCGATTGACCCCAAAACTGAGATCTTTTAATCCACTTTATTATTTTTGACAATTCTAAGTCCCACAAGAAAAATGAGTTGGTTTCGAGACAGTCAACTTTTTGAACTTCAAGTTCGTGGTGGCATATGAGCTAAATTTTTGGGGAAATTTAATCTTGCATTTAAACACAATCAATACACCGCATCTAAAGCTTTTTCATAGATATCGAAATAATTATTATCCCAAACCAAACACAAATAGGGCCTTCACGCATCGGTCTGGTGTCGTTTGGGGACCTTCACGGATAATTTTTTTCACCTTCACGGATCCCCCTTCCGGCACTTGTGCGCTGGGATAAGAGAATTATTTCAAATGTATTATATGATATGATCATGTTCGATGTGAGTAGAAGATTTGAGTCCTTCACGGATCTGTCTGCTATCGTACAGGTACCTTCACGGGCAATTTCTTCACCATCACGGATCTTGTAGCTTCCCCCACACGAACATCAATTGAACCCATAACTGAGATTTTTTAATCCAATGCATTATTTTTGACAATTCTAAGCCCCACGAGAGAAACGAATTAGTTTCGAGACGGTCGAATTTCGAAACTCCAAGTTGGTGGTGACATATAAGCTAATTTTTTTTGGGAAATTAAATCTTGAATTTCAATAAAATTAATAAATCTCATTTAAAGTATTTTCATAAATATCGAAATAATTATTATACTCTTACCAAACACAAATGAGGCCATCACGGAGCCGTCTGGTGCCGTTTGGGGACCTTCATAGATAAATTTTTCACCTTCACAAACTCCACTTCTAACACTCGTGCACTAGGGACAAGAGAATTGTTTCAAATGTATTATATGATATGGTCATGTTCGATGTGAGTAGAAGATTTGGGTGCTTCAAAGGGGCAATTTTGATGAGTAAAAGTGTGAATGTGTGAGAATGTACTTATTCTTTGTAAAAGTGTGACAAAATTTTGTAAAGAGGCAATATGAGTATGTTATGGGTGTATGAAAGATTTTAGTGATGTTTGTGAATGTATGATAAGGATATGTTAAGAAAAAACATTGGACATGTGAATGTATGAAGGGGTTTAATGTGTTTGTGAAGGTATAATGATGATTTGTGAAGGGACAATTTTAGATGTGTGAGGGCAGAAATGTCTAAGGATGTATTTTTTATTTGTCAAGGTGTGAATAGAATTTGTGAAGAGGCAATATGAGTATGTGAAGGTGTTATGGGTGTTTGTGAATGTGTGAAGAGGAAATATGAGTGTCTGAAAGGTGTTAGAGATATTTGTGAATGTGTGAAGATGAAATATCGAGTATGTGAAGATATGAAAGTGTTAGGAATGTGTTTGTGAAGGTGTAATGATATTTTGTGAATGAACAAATTTAGGTGTCATTTGTTTTTTCACTTATATCTAATTAGATGTAATTTGTATATCTTAAATATTAAGTCTTTTAAAATTAGATAAGTGAATTTTTTTTTTACATTCTATTAATATAATATATTTTTATTACTATTTTACCTTTCAATAAATATTTATTTCTACTAAGTAGAATATTTTTTAAAAAATATATTTAATAAAAAAATTGATGAAACGGTGGTGGTGGCCGAAATTACGGTAGTAGCTGCCGGAGCTCTGGACAACAGCCATAGGAGCGCCAGAGCTCCGACTATGATTGCTTGAGGTTGCCAGAGCTCCGGTGGCGGTCGTCAAAATTGTGGTAGCGGACGCCGTTCACAAAATTGAATAAAATAATTTTATTATTAAAAGTAAAAAATCTTCTAATTTTAAATTTTTTAATTTTATTTTATAAAAAATGTTAAATACGAATTCATAAAATATATCTAGTCTAATTAGAATAAATAAATTTTTCCATCTTTTTAAAACGACTTTTTAGCACTTTAAATAAAGTATATGTTGGAAAACAAATGAACTTCAAATCTCTTAAAAATAGACAAAAGTGGTAAGAAAAATAAATAGCACCTTAGATATATGAAAGAGTGAATGTGTGAGTTTTTTTTTTTGAAGGTGTGATGAGAATATGTGAAGAGACAATATGGATGTGTGTAGGTATTACAAATGTTTGTGAAGATGTGAAGATGTAATATAGGTGTGTGAAGATGTTAAGAATGTTTGTGAAGGTGTGATGGGAATATGTGAAGAGGAAATATTGAGTTTGTGAAGATATAAATTGTTAGAAATGTGTTTGTGAAGGTGTGATGAGCATTTGTGAAGAATCAATTTTAGATATGTGAATGTGTGAACATGTGATGATGTATTTTTTATTTGTGAAGGTGTGAACATGTGTTGTTGTTTGTGTAAGGGTAAATAAGACTTTACATCTAAATACTTATTTTATGGTACTAAAGAAAACATGAAGGGAATTGTATTATATGATAAGGGGCACATTTAAGGTTTTTTGGTTTAGTTTTGGATGGCAAACTTTGGATGGCTTAAAAATGGAGTATAAACTTTTTCAGATTAGTTTTGAATTTTCAAACTTTGATTGGTACACTAGATGCAATTTTCCCATAAATTTATTTTGAAAAGAAAAAATTTCAAGATCATTCCACGAGTCATTTACAAGTTGTAAGTATAATTGACAAACTGTAAGTGTTGTTCATAACGTGATTTCGTAACTATTTTGGAAATTATGCGTATGGAGTGAAAATCAAATTTATAAAAGTTCACTTTTATAAATTTTTTAAAAGAGACCTATAATTAGACCTATAGTTGTATTTTGGAGTTTAAAAGATCCACTTAAAGAATTTTCAATTATTAGGGTGGTTTGCACATTTGGACTTTTTAAAAGTTATATTTTTTTGACCAATATAAATTTTTTTATAAAAATAAACTATCTGTAAATTTTTTTGCATATAGTAGACCAAATTAACAATAATATCATTTTTATTAAAAAATAAATTAAATATATATAAAATCCTTTTAAATAGTGTGTAAAATCATGAATGTCATTTTTTAAAAATGTTTGAATTCAATTATTGAATCGATAAAATGACCTTAACAAATTTTAAAAAGGTCCCCACAAATTTTATGATAGGTTTCCACCAAAATTTAAATAAATAAATAATTTGCATGAACATACTAACCCCACACCATGCAAATCAAAATATTCTAAATAATTTCATACAATTTGTCTGTTTACAAGCGATAGTCATATCCGTACTTATATTTTAACCAATCAACTTAGTATTCTTATTCCATTGCGACTAATATATATATATATATATATATATATAAATATATTTATACATACATACATGGGCGGATGTAGAAAAAAATTAAACGATGTCAAGATTTTAATAAAATAAAATTATATTAAACAATGAATTAATACAATTGTCCACGCCGAGTTTTCATATTTTGAAAGCGGCGCATAATACCTTCATTTGACAAACTTTCAAACAAATCACATTCAAAGTAAGTTACAACTGTATCATTGTAAAACTCATCTGATATCTTATTCTGCAAGTCAGTCTTGATTAACTTCATTGCTGAAAATACTCTTTCAATTGATGCAGTGGAAACTGGCAAAATCAATGCCAAATTCAAAAGTTGATAGAAAGTCGGGCATGATTTATTTAAACTTGTATGAAGTAATGCTCTGGAGAGTTCGCCAAGAGTAGACAAGTTTGAAAACCGCTCATCAGTAGAAAAGTTATGAACAAAGGCATCCAACTCCGCACTAAGACAATCAATGGCTAATTCATCAAAATCATCTGGATATAAGTGAGCCATTTTAAGTATATTCTCCTTATCATAATTGGAAAACGAATTAGAAGGATTCAAACAAGCAACTGTGTACTAGTCTCCGTAAAACGGCTGTTGAGTTCCTGCATTTGCATATCAAGAATCGTGTAAAACACATTAACATGATAATAATGCTCAATTGTCACGTCCGAAATTCTATGTTTGGACTTTCCTCGAGCACGTAAAGGAGAAAAACCCTTCATATTAGGAATATCAATGTCATGTTTCACACAAAAAGACTTCACATCATTCATCCCTAGTCTTCTGAAATTGTCTTTTAGTAGTACCAAGCAAAACCATAGCATTTACAATATCTTGATCCCGTCTTTGCAAAGATAGACTAAGTGGATAAGTGATGCCCAAAACCAATTTCATCAGATGTATCATGAAATCAAAATCAAAAGTCTGTATGCCATCCAAAATAGCTTGAGTTTTAGCTATATCATAATCTCCGGCAAGAACAAGAGCATCAAGCACATCAACCATGGGAGAAAACATGTAAATAAAATTGCAAAAGGTTTTAAAATGAGAACCCCAACGAGTATCCCCGGGCTTTTGAAGACCAAGTTCTTGATTCAAACCCTTTCCGGTTATAAGCTCACCTTTAAGTAATGCTTCCTCAACCTTCTCTGCTTGTTTTTGCCGATACTCATGACGTTTATAAGAAGAACCAATTGTATTCAAAGCAAGATTAACTAAGTCAATAAGACGTTTAACATCAACATGCTTGTGTGCAACCTTAACAAGATTTAATTGTAGTTGGTGAGCAAAACAATGTATATAATGCGCAGATGAACAATCCTCCACAATTAAACTCCTAAGACCATGAATATGACCTCGCATGTTACTTGCTCCGTCATACCCTTGCCCCCGTATACGAGATGGACTTAAAGATAACTGAGCAAGCATAGTGCATAGATTGTTTCTTTAAGTGATTGAGAAGTAGTGCTAGTAACATGAACAAGACCAACTAAATGCTCCATGACAAATCCTCTTTTATCAACATACCTCAAAACAAGAGCTATTTGTTGTTTACAAGAGACATCACGAGACTCATCAACTAAGATAGCAAAATTTTCATCCCTAATTTCCTCAAGAATGGCACTAATGGTCTCTTTATAACAAGCATTGACAATTTCTTTCTGGATCATAAAGGAGGTCATTTGATTATTACCAGGAGCATTTTTTAAAACAACACTACCCACATCATCATTCTTTTCAGCAAAAAACTTCAAGAAAGTTAGAAAATTGCCTTTTCTTTTGGAAGTTTCACTTTCATCATGACCTCGAAAAGGTAATCCAGAATACAAAAGCAATCGTGCTATATCTATAGAAGCATTTAAACGAGTCCTATACTCTGCTTTGGCTTGCTCAGATTGTTTATGCAAAGCAACTTGAATGGATTGCTTTTTCATCATAAGATCTTCACATCTTTTTACACATTGATTATGGATACTATTTACTCCACCAACATGAAGATCAAATCTTTTGATATTATTCCAACCCCTAAAACCCTTGCTAGTGAACGAATCTCCTCTAAAATGACTCGAAGTTTCACTATCAGTTGCAAACAAATAACAACACAAGCAATAACACGCATCTTGCTTAACACTATATTCTAACCAGTTAGAATATTTATCAAACCATGACTCATTAAACCTACGTGCATATCCAGACCAAAAAGTTTAGGGATAATTATGATTTCGAGGTTGATATGGACCTTTTTGAACATAAGCTCTTCTAACCTCATCACGATCATTTGTGTCATAACTTGATATAGGCATTCTATCAGCAGGGTCAGAAGGAAGATTACTTACATCAATTCGACTATTTTGAGTTGAAGAGGAGATGTGATTCAATGGAACCTATGAGCCTTGATGTTGAGTGTCACTCTGAGGATGTTCTTCATTATCACTCTGAATGTTCCTTTTCACCAGATGTTTGAAATATGCTCCGGAAGCCACTCTTTTGAAAAATCTTTCCATTTAACTGTAAATCGTAAAAACCACTAATTAAATTCAATATTCAATTGAAAAAATATATCGTTAATTAAACTCACTAACTAAATTCAATTAAAAAATAACTAAAACACATGATACAATCATACAATTAACATATAAATAACAAAATATGACACAATTAAGTGATTAAAAAATAAATAATCAACAAACTAAATTCAATTCACTCACAGTCTCAACAACGGTAAGGTAATGGCGCGGGGGCTAGAGACTTCAAGCGTGGACTAGCGAAGCCGTTGAGGTGGTCTGAGTGCGGCGTGTGGAGCGGTGGACAGAGTCGTGGAATTGATTTGGGTATTAGGAATTTGGTTGTCGCGGACGTAGTGTGAGTGAATTGATTGGGTATTAGGGATTTGGTTGTCGAGGAGGTAGTGTGAGTGAATTGATTTGGGTATTAGGGATCTGGTTGTCGCGGAGTGAATTGATTTGAGTATAGAGATTTATTTTTTGTTTTTAATGTTTAAAAAAATTAAAAGAGATAATATAAATAAATTAATTTGGGTATTAGGGATTTGGTTGTCGTGGAGTGAATTGGTTTGGGTATAGGGATTTGTTTTTTTGTTTTTAATGTTTAAAGAAATTAAAAGAAATAATATAAATGAATTGATTTGGGTATTAGGAATTTGAGTTTTGTTTTTAATATTTAAAAAAATAGAAAAACAAATAGAAATATGCTATATTTTTTTGGACGGTTGACTTTAACAATTAAAAAGCAATCCTATCTAATTAAAGCAAGTCAATAACTATTGGTTCATTCATATATAAGAGACAATATTCATTAAATCACTTATTCAAGTGAAATTTATTTAAAAATTTAATTTTTATTTTTATTTATATATATTATATTAAAATTTTTAAAATCAAACGCTGTCAATTGACAGCGTTGACATCACGTTCAATCCGCCACTATATATATATATATATATATATAAAACGATTATTATGACTTTTATTGTATTGACTATATAGAATCTATGTTTTTGTTTAGTTTAGGATCTTTGATAATAACCTCTACATAGTTGAGGTGTTGTTTCAAATTAATTTTGATGGTATATTTGGAATTAGTCGTTTGGAATCGTGATTTTTTTACAGTCTATTTTTCAATCCCGACATCCGGGAAATAGCCAAATTATCAATCTATTTCTCGATACATAGTACCGGAAAACACATAGATAGATTCCTGCATAGTGACAATGTAATTCTATCACCTAGTGCAAGTGCACGCTTAAGTCATCACGTAATACAAAAAGTTGATTCACAGGGATTGGTTTGTTAAAAGTGAAAATTGATCAATCGAGTTCAACTAAGTGTAGAGTCACAAATCAATTCAATTTGGTAATAATAATTTTACTATGCTAAGATCTTGTCTAACTAGAATGAGTATAAGTTGGAGAGGATCTTATTCCCTTCACTATTGTAACTATGTCATTCGGAAAATGTCAATTGTGAACAATTAATCTCAAGGTTAAGTACTATTAAGTATTTTCTCACTAGTTGTTTAACTATTCTCTTAACCCACTTATGCCACTTAAGTGCAAGAATAGTTCCATGAATTCCTGTATCATCAATTCTCTAATTCACATACCCTATTTCTAGGCATACATTCATTAAAGCAAATGAACCTTAATTTAGCATTAACTACTTTTTCAAGCTAGTTCCTACCATCATTCAAGGGTTGATCAAGCACTCACAAGCATTAAGAACAAGTTCATATGAATTCAACATCAACATCATTCATTCATCAAGAAAGGATAACAATAGTCACAATAGCTTGTTAATAATGTAGCCAAGATAGAAAGCTAAAGATTCTAAAGCGAAAAGAACACACGGATTTTCTGTGATTTGGTCAAAACTGTCTACTCCACGTCGCACTAGTATTAGGGTTTATTCTCTCTTTTCTGAGTACATAAGGTTTACAATTATAAGGGATCTATTAATATTCTAACTGGCCCGACACAATCTGAGCCTAATATAAAAGAGAAAAATAAAATAATAAAAGACAGACTCCACACTTAACAATCTCCCACTTGGAGGCTGACATCACTATTTTTCTTACTCTTGTAAATCTAGTAGACCATTCTTTTCCTTTACTAGTGCAATAGCCTTCTCCACGATCAGCTCTGAAAGCCAGCTGAAGCTATGCAATGCTTCAACTTCTCTTCGGTAACCACCTTAGTAAACATATCTGCCGGGTTGTCATCACCTGCTATCTTTACCAAGGTTAACACCTCATCAACAATCAGCTCACGGATAAAATGATATCTTAGTTGAATATGCTTCGTCCTGGCATGAAACACTGGATTCTCTACAAGATTGATTGCACTCTGACTATCATTGTAGAGTACACTTTGAATCTGCTCCTTACCTAATTCTGCCATGAAGTTTTTCAACCAAATCATCTCCTTGCTAGCTTCTGAAATAGCCATGTACTCAGCTTCTGTAGTGGAGAGCGCAATGTACACTGTAGTACTTTTTCTCCCATCTAAGTCGCCTCCTAAATCTGCATCAGTAAAGCCTTCTAATATAGTATTTGTTCATCTGAAACAAAGTCCTCTATCTGCAGTGCCTTTCAAGTAACGGAAAAGCCACTTTACTGCTTCCCAATGCTCTTTTCCTGGATTTGACATAAACCGACTCACAACTCCCACTCATGAGCAATATCTGGTCTCGTACATACCATCGCATACATAAAGCTACCAATGACTGATGCATAAGGAACTCTGCTCATGTAATCTCTATCTTCATCTGTTTTTGGTGATAGCTCCTTTGAAAGTTTAAAGTGACTTCCCAAAGGGGTGGTCCGAACTGTAGCATCTCGAAGATTAAACCTGTCAATTATCTTTTGAACATACTTCGTTTGAGACAGCTTCAAAGTACCTGCTGACTTGTTTATGGTAATCCTCATCCCAAGAATTTGTTGTGTAGGACCTAAATCTTTCATCTAAAAACATCAGATAATTGATACTTTAACTTGTTGATTTTTATCATGTTAGATCCTACAACTAGCATGTCATCAACATAAAGTAACAAAATTATATAGGAGTTTGCAAAAGACTTGATATAACAACAATGATCCATCTCACATCTCTTGTAACCATTGTTAGTCATAAAGCCATCAAATTTCAAGTACCACTGCCTGGGAGCTTGTTTCAAACCATACAAGCTTTTCTGCAACTTGTAAACCATGTCTTCTCTACCAGTAATGTGAAAACCCTCTGGCTGCTTCATATAAATATCCTCGTCAAGATCTCCATGTAAGAATGCAGTCTTTACATCTAACTGCTCTAGATGTAAATCCTCTACTGCTACAAGCCCCAAAACTAATCTGATAGTAGTCATTTTTACTACAGGAGAGAAAATCTCGTTATAGTCAATACCCTTCTTTTGTTGAAAACCTTTTACTACTAATCTTGCTTTGTATCGCTTGCTTCCATTAGGTTCCTCATTGACTCTGTATACCCATTTATTCTCAAGCTCCTTCTTTCCTACCGGTAACTTAGTCAATAACCAAGTCTTGTTCTATTCAAGAGAAGACATCTTTTCTTGCATTGCATCATCCCACTGCTTAGGATCATCCATCTATATTGCCTCTGAGTAACATTATGGTTCACCATGTTCCGTCAAAAGCAAATAAAACTTGGATGGAGAATACCTATCCACTTGTTTTCGCTCTCTACCAGACCTCCTCAATACAACTGTAGCCGTAGGCGGATTTATTGGTGTATCTTCATTTGCACCAATATCATCTTCAGTAATATCTTTGAACATTATTTCTTCTCTTTTCTCAGTCTGTTTCATTGTAGCCTCAGAATCTATTATAAACTTGTCTTTGTATAAGATGTCCTCATGAAAAAAAATATCTCTAATTTTGAAAACCCTTCTGCTATAATCATCCCAGAAACGATAACCCATGTCATCAGAACCGTAACCGATAAAATAACACTTTTTCGATTTTGAGTCAAGTTTATCTCTGTCAGAATCTGTAACTCGCACATATGAAACACAGCCAAAAGTTCTCAAGTGTGAAAGATTTACCTCATTTCCTGACCAAACCTCTTCAGGAATCTTGAACTCTAATTGAACTGAAGGTCCACGATTTATGAGATATGCCGCTGTATTAACTGCTTCTGCCCAAAATTTCTTTGGCATCCCTGCATGTAGTCTCATACTTCTCGCTCTTTCATTAAGAGTTCTATTCATCCGCTCCGTTACACCATTCTGCTGTGGTGTCTCTGGAATGGTTTTGATCATTCTAATACCATTCTCTGCGCAATACTCTTTGAACTCACGACTATTATACTCTCCACCATTATCAGATTTAAAACATTTTATTTTTAAATCAATCTGGTTCTCAACCTCAGTTTTCCATCTTTTGAAAGTAGAAAACACATCAGATTTATTTTTCAGAAAATAAACCCATACCTTTCTTGTCGCATCATCGATAAAGGTGACATAATAACGAGCTCCTCTAATTGACTCCACAGATGTAGGACCATACACATCTGTATGTACTAGTTCAAGTTTTCTAGCCTTTGGTGTCTTGGCAACCTTTGTGAAAGTCACTCTCTTTTGCTTTCCCAATACACATGATTCGCAGAAACTGAGATCAACTGTCTTCAACTCAGGAATCTTACCGTTTGTTGCTAACTGTTTCATGCCATTCTCGCTCATGTGTCCAAGTCTATGGTGCCACAAATTTGAAGGATTGACACCATTGTTGACTGTATTTAAAGAATTTGATTTTTCTGTAACATATAAGGTTCCAACCTTCTATCCTCCTGCTAAAATCAGATTACCCCTTGAGACCATCCATTGCCCATTTGCAAAAGCTGTATGATAACCATCTGCATCCAACTGGCCTACTGAAATCAAATTTCTCTTGAGTCTAGGAAAAAGCCTAACATCTGTTAGTTTCCATACCATTCCTTTAGGAGTCTTCAAGTTCATATCACCTTTCCCTTCAATGAATAATGGTTCATCATCTGCAAGATGAACCTTTCCAAGCCTTCCCGAAACAAAGTTGTGCAGTAATTCCTTGCACGGAGTTGAGTGAAACGACGCACCTGAATCAATAATCCAAAATTCTATTGGACATTTTTCACAGCAAGCAAGTGCATCAGAATCTTCTGTCGCTGTGTTCACCGAATCATTGTCTCTTCTGTCTTTCGGGTTTCTACACTGATTTCTAAAGTGACCAGTCTTATTGCAATTCCAGCATACAATATCTTTACGCCCTTCCTTACCACTTGTCGAGTCACCTCTCTTTCTCGATTTAGGTCTACCTTTTTGGTTCTGACCTCCCTGAGACTTTTTGCCTCTGCTTTCAGTATACAACGCAGAACCTGATCACGATGACTCTACAACATTATGTTTCCATGTATCTTCACTGAGAATCAAATCCCGAATGCCTTTAAAACTGAGAGTATTTGTTTTCGATGAACTGCTTATTGCTGTAACCACTGCTGCCCAACTATCTGGTAAGGATGACAATAGGAGTAGCGCCTCAACTTCACCATCAAATTTAATCTTTACCGAATCTTATCTCGATATAATAGAATTAAATTCATTCACATGATTAGTGACCGACCCTCCTTCTTTCATCCTGGTATTCACCAACTAACGAATCAAATATACCTTATTAGAAGCAGAAGGCTTCTCATAAATATTTGATAACGCCTCGATCAGTCCGTAAGTAGTCTCCTCGTTGACAATATTATACGCAACATTCCTCGCCAACATCAATCTGACCACGCCTAGGGCTTGCCAATCTTGAAGTTCCAGTCTGCGTCTGACATACCTTCTGGCTTATCTTTCTTGAGAGGTTGATGTAACGTTTTCTGATACAAATAATTTTCGATTTGCATCTTCCAAAATCCGTAATCTGTTCCATCGAATTTATCAATCTTAACTTTCCCATCTTCTGCCATTGCTTCGAACCGAGGCTCTGATACCACTTGTTAGCAAATAATGTAGGCAAGAGAGAAAGCTAAAGATTCTGAAGAGAAATGAACACACGGATTTTCTGTGGCTTGGTCAAATATGCCTACTCCACGTTGCACTAGTATTAAGATTTCTACTATCTTTTCTGAGTACATAGGGTTTACAATTACAAGGGATCTATTTATATTCTAACTGGCCCGACACAATTTGAGTCCAATATAAAAGAGAAAAATAAAATAATAAAAGACAAACTCCACACTTAACATAGCTAAGGTTCAAAGAACCTTATATTGTCTTTAGCTACTCATAATACCACTTAAATAAGTTATTCCCTAGAGAATCATAAGAAAAGTAAGGAACAACTAAACCATCTATGAAAGATGAAATCTTGCTGTCAGAGTTGAAAATCACTGGAAAAGTTGAAGCCTTTCTCCTCTTGGTGTCACTTGATTAGTGAAAATCTTCTCCTTTTCCTCTTGCTCCAGACTTTCCAATTTCAAACATCTATTCTCTAGAACATGACCCCCCTCGAAAACCTTACAACTTTATTTTTATACCCTCTCTTTTTTCTCCAAAAACTTCCTTCCAAGAAAGCCAAAAGTCGCTAACATTTTGCGTCTAGGCGCTCTGGTTGGCGACTTGGTAAAGGTTACCAAGACGCAAGCTAGGGCGCGGAGTCTTTACGTCTTCCTAGACGACCTGGTTGGCGGCCTGACAAAGGTAGCCAGGGCGCGGACCAGGGGCGATATTGCTTGTTGTACTAGTTTTGGCGGCATGGTTTTTAATGTCAGGGCGCGGTATTGCTTGCAGTACCAAAATTGGCGCCCTAGTTGGTGGCATGGTTGGTGATGCCAGGGCGTAGATTAACTACAGTACCACTTTTGGCGCCATGGTTAATATTCTGGCGACCTGGTCGTCGTTACCAGCGTGTGGACCAAGGCGCCCTTGATGCTTCAGTATCATTTTGAGCGCTCCTAGTAAAGGGGACCAAGGTGCGGACTAGGGTGTGGACCAGGGCGCGGAAGTCCTCTTTTGTCTTCTAATTTTCTCCTTTCTTATTCTCCTTGTACCGCTTTTATACCCTTGAAGTTCCTTTGCTTGAAAGCATAATCTTCTATCCAATTTCCTCACCATTTTGACTTTTTGGCCATAAATTCTGAAATAATCATTAATTGGATCGGCATAGCTCTAATTCAAGTAAAAATTAAGCAAAATAGAGTTTAAGCTTTCGTATAATGTAGCAACTATCAAATAGTAAACCGGGAACCTATCTTCATGTATGAATGATTCCTTGCCTTCATGGCTAGGAACCTATATGATGTTCTGGTATTAAGACCGAGACCCATAACACTATTTTTCGATGTTCAAGACTGGGAAACTACAGGGAAATAGTTTCTTAGTGTTGTACATTAGAATTTTTTTTATTAAGTTTGTTTTTTGATTTCGATGACCGGAAAACTATTGGAGACTACTAGAATTTTTTAATTTTTTTAAATATTTTGCTTTCAGTTTAATTTTATTTAAAATATCTTTTTTACTGAATTTCTGTAGGGATGAGTGTGAAAAGGACCGTAGTGAAATTTAAAGCGGATTAGGTTGATGGCGAGTACAAAGATGATGAAATGATTGTTACGCTACTTGATACTAGTATTTTGTTTTTCTAATTAGTAGACAGACTAGATTCGAAGTTAAAGATAGAATCAAATTTGGAATTGACCATTCATTCATTTGTCACAACTTCAAGAAGAGATAGGTATCAAATTGTTGATGATGACGATTTACAATTTACGATGGAGGATCATAGTGAGCATATGTATTTATTTGTGGATGTTATATCAAAAGAGAATGTACCTACAATACAAGTCATTGGAAGCATTCATCATGTAGATGTTGGTGGACCAAATATGGATATTGTCATTCCTAGTGCGAATGAAATACATAATGCCTTTTTCGATATTAATGAGCCTAATGCATCGGGCATGGCTGAAGATTTGGTACAGAATACTGAGGTAGTGGATGGTACACAGTCTGAAGGTAACAAAGATGATCAAAATAATTTGAATGATATGGAGGATTGTTAGGACGTCTGTTCGAAGGGCTATGAAGAACATGCACATGTCGGCCCATCGAATGAATCGACTTGGGAAATACCGAGTGCCGGTTGTTATTTATTCAACTAGGAGGTCATATATGAATTATCAGCTCTAGCCCGGATTAATCCTCTTCAAAAGGGTGAGACATTTAGCAAGAAAAATGCCATGAAAGTAGCTATTAGAAAGTATGCCCTAGATAACAAGTTCACAACTAAATTAAATCGTTCTAGCAATATTCGATTTGAAGTGAAATGTTTGAATGAAACATGCTCATTTGTATTTTGTGCTCAGTGAGGTAGGGATGCTTCATTGTGGCATTTGTTGGAGTTTACACCAAAACATTCATTCGTGCGCGATATACATGCCTCGTATTATCGACCCGTAAAATTCGATCTCATCGATAATTTGTACTCATCTCGGATTACCGTGGTCGATTACCGTCCTAAATATGGTGAAAAATGACATACTAGGCTCACTTGCAAAAATCCTATTAGGTGTAGAAAGGGAAAAGAAACTAGAAAATATCAAGATGCTCCCATTGGCGAGCCTAGTGCAACTGGAGAAAATACAACTAACGTTCCACCTGAAAACGTCAAGCGTCGCAGGCAAGTATATGGTGGACATTGTCCTGAGGCAGGACATACAATTTGTAAATGTCCAAACAAATATCAGGTCGTGCACAATTCAAATGGACACATGTGAGAATAACACGTCTATTGTAGGTCTAACACAAGCGACTAGCCTAGAAGATGACTCTTTGAATGAGGACATATCACATGATTTGGAAGCGACATCTTCCGACTCCTCACTTATGTAATAATGTTATTTATATATTATTAAACTATTGTTGATCTTATATTTTTAAAATGTATTTTGACCTCCAGAATAAAGTAAAGCACATTTTAAAAGTAGCATATGTTTTGGGCTGTCTAAGCTGATTATGGATTAACAATAAATGAAAAGGTCATGAACGTTATCTACGTATTTTCCGGTCATGATAACCTGGAAATGGTTTATATTGCTGTCTGTTTCTTAATTTTTACAGATGCTAGATTCCTAGCAGTCACAACCAGAAAATATATGCGTAATATTTTGATTTCTAGGGTACCATAACTGGGAAATGGTTACGACTTAAATGAATTAGTTTTTAGGTCCTATTTATTTATTAATTTATTTTTATTAGCTTATATATTTTGTCTTATTAATAATTTATTATTTATATTAAGTTACTTTTATATTAATAATTAATAGAATTTTTTAAAAGTTAATTATACAAAATATTAAATATAAATAGTATATTTAAAATACATAATATTCATATAATATCAAAATATAAAAAGTTGTGAATTCTTAAAAATAGAGTGAAAAAGACTTTATATTGAAGTAAAAATAGTGGTTTTTATATGGGTGGGCCTCGAGACCCGCATAAAAGAAGTCGAGTGACAGTTTTGAGTCCTAGTCCAGTAACTTGCGACTCAAAATTGCTCCTCACCAAATCAATCTCTAATGGTGAGAGACAATTTTGCGTCCAGTTGTGGTTTTTATATATTAATTTATTAATTTTGATATTAAAATTTAAAATTTAATAAATTGTTTATTATAAGATTACAATTAAATATTTAATAAATAATTAATAATACATACGATTAAATTTTAATAAGTAATTTTATTAAGTTAATATTTTAAATTTATTCATTTGCTAATATTACTATTTAATAAATAACGGTTAAGATTACGATTAATTTAGTTAGTAACACGTTTTATTTTAGTTGGTAAATTGTAGTAAATAACCGCTTATCTAAAAATTTTATAAATTTAAATAATTATTTTACATAAATGTATTTTATTTTTATGATAAAATATAAAAAATAATTTGAAATTAAAATTATATAATAAAATAAATGTATTAAATTATATTTATATAAATATAAAATTAATAGAAAAATTAATAATATTATTCAAGTTAAAATAATTATTTATAATTAAATAAATAATTTAAAAAATACTAGTATTATTTATAATTAAAAGAAAAAAAAAAATAGAACCCCTCACACTTTCCACGCCCCTCATGATGGTGTGGAACAAATTGTGAATAAACAAATGAAGGCGGAAAAAAATTGGGAAGACGTTATACATACTCGAGCATCTAAAATAGACCATCTAAAAACAGTTGGCGGAAAAAAATGTTTTTTTTGGATGGTATTTTTCACGCTGCTGTTAACGGTGTTAGATTCAGCATGTTCTGCGCTGCCGATTTGATTGATGGCGGCCATAATTTTTACTATCAAATGGAAAATGGTAGTATAACTGATTTATAAGTTGTAACACAACGTGGTTCTTTATTGCAAATTACTTGTTTTTACTATTATCTAAATATTTAATGCAAAGTCATAAGTTGTTAGGGGTGTGCACGGTACGGGACATTCCGAAATACCGAATCGATTCCGAAATTTTGGTACGGTACGTACCGAATTTTGCGTAATACGAATTAAAAATCGGTATGACCAAATTTAGAATTTCGGTATTCGATATGGTACGAGACAGTATATAGTATTTCGATATCGTCCCGAAATACTGAATTTAACCTATTATATATAATATAATTAAATATTTTAAATCATTTATACACATCAACCCCAAATAATAATCTACATATCAATACAATTAACAATAAATAAAAATTGATAATTAATTCAAATATAAAACTAATGAACAAGATCAAATAATAAATTGGAAAATAAAATAATTTTTATTTTTAAATTTTTTCTACTAATTCGGTATTACAGTACTGTCTTATATCCAATCGAAATATTACGGTACGTCCCAAAACGAAATTTTAATTTTCGGTACGATATTCGATACTCAAAATTCCTATACGGAATACCGAATATCCCGAAATTATTGTGCGGTATGGGACGAGACGTCCCAAATGCACACCCCTATAAGTTATTCAGTATAAAGGACCCACTGCAGCATATCAGGTACATAAAATATAACGCTATGAATACATTTTATTTATAATTTTCTTAATCAAAACTAGGTTTGTGCCGCAGGTGGCATTATTTATGTAATAATTTTTTAAAATTTTAATAATAAGTTAATAAAATATAATAATATTATATATTTTATGTAAATTATATATTAAGATATTTATATTTATAAAAATTAATTTATATAATTTTTAAATATTATAAAAATTTAAATTATTTAATATATTAATATTATTTTATTTTAATTTATTTAAATACAACATCAACAAAACTTTAATACCAAACTAGTTGAGGTCGACTATAAACCAGTGGGACCGACTATGTATGAATTATATAAATTTGGATAAAACAGAAGGAATATGAATTTTAATAAAATAAAATAAGTAATCATACAAACCTTAGAAAGATATAAATTATATTATATGAATTAAATTTGAGATAATTAATTTAAAAAAAACTCCCTAGTGATCTTCTCTAATATAATATTTTAGATATGAAAGGGTCATATGTATTTAATTTTTTCTTTAAAAATTTGAAATAAATAATTAAAAAAACTCTTTACAAATAAAATTTTGATTGATGATCCCCTCTAATCTAATATTTAAGATATGAAAGGGTCATATGCATTTAATTATTTCTTTAAAAAATCATTTAATCATCTCATATATTAAATCTACGTTAATATTTATGAGTTCATAATATTATAATTAAAATAAATAAGTAAAATAAATTTAATAAAATAGTCTCTATTTGATTTATGTTATTGTTTAAAATTTATTTAGTAATTTTATTTATTTAAAAAATATATATTTAAATTTATCCCATAAAATTTAATTGATTAATATTTATATTAAAATTATTTATAATATGAAATTTAAGATCAAATACGACTGCAAGTAAAAGATATAAGCAACTTTGAACATAAACAATTATTAAATTATTTTTACTAGAATAGTGGTTATCATTATTAAAATCTATTTTAAATTGGATAGATGTAGGTAACACAAGCATCCACCATGTTGTCACCTCTAATCTTCCACAATCGGAAACTTTTTTATTCACTATGGCTAAGCATGCACTTCTCATTTTATCTTTGTTTTACATCTCTGAAGACAAACAATTGTTTTTCATTTTAGTCTTTTCTTTTTCCATATTATCTCTGGTTGATGATTAATCTTCAACTACTTTTCTTAGTCAAAGTATATGAATGGATTCAAATCTCACGATCGATCATATAAATGGAAAATACTTTTTCTCGTTTAGTGTGTTAATATTACCGTGATATTGGTTTGAGAGCTCATGAAGAATGAATGTTAGACTGTGGGGAAAAAAACTTATTAGAAAAATATAGAGTAACACATGAAAAAATATGCTGAATTTGTATTCAATACACGTAGCCAATTTCAAGAGAACTATAAGAAATCTTATTAGATCGTACTCTATATGTATTTTTATTATTTTAATCTTTTAATTGATTTAATATTTTTGTATTTGTATTTAATTAATAGTTAAATTGTTATGGATGAATTATTGATGAGAATGATTTTTAACCAAAACATTAATGGTGGTATATGTTTTTTACAAGAGAAAATAAATTATATGGTATCTTTATTATAAATTATCATCATATTATTGAATGTTAGGAAAAAAATAAGTAGTGTATTTTCTCTTAAATATGATTTTTAAAATTTTTTTTTTACATTAGTTGTCATATTATGGATTAAAATATTATTAAATATCAAAGCATATTTATTTATTAATTTATATAGTTTTTTTTATATATAATACCTTTTTGGTAATTTTATCTTTTAACGACTAATTTAAAAATTAAATATAATACAAAACACTTCATGTAACAGCTAACCTAATAGTTAATTTACAAGCTAATGTAACAACTAACTGCTCGAGCTAATTAAAACGCTAATTTATCATATAATTGAAAATCTGATGCCAAACATACTCTGAATGTTAGAAATTAATAATTAATGAAGAAAATAAACATATAATTAATATTAGAAAGTAAGAAAGAGAAAAGTAGGGTATATTCGATTAAACAAAATTAAAAAGTTCCGTCTACACAAATTGTACACAATTTGTCTGTACGTATAACATATCACTTTGGTATATTTATGAAAAAAATTCGTATTTAAAATCAACATGTCTTTAAAATTATTAAATGGATTATAAATGATAATGCATTCTCAAATTATGTGGCAAGTGTAAGGATTTTGACGAAAATTCGGGTATATCCATAATTGGTTTGTAATTTGGAAAAGACTTGAAGACTGTTTTGGAAGTATCATATTTGATTAGGAATTGTATTTCCTAAAGTGAGTTTGTAATTAGGAAAGAGATCCTTAAGAATCCTAAATAGGAAAAGGTTTTCTCAATGGTTTAGGATTACTTTGTGAATAAGTAATCTAATGCTATAAATATGGTGCTTGTATCTATTATTAGATATCCTGGAGAACAATGTTGATCTGGTTGGTTAGGTTTGGGAGGTGCCCCATGGGGGCCTAGGAACCATGGAGATCTTGAGTTCAGGGATCGAGTCTTGTTATCCTGTGAGAGGCATATTAGGAGAGCTTGTGTGTGAAACTGTGACCAATGTAATTGGATTGGGGAGTGAGAGAGTGATATTCTGGTTGTAATTGTTGCTTCAGTGTTACATAGTGAATTAGTCTCTCGTCATCCTGACGGCCGTGATTTTTTTCCCATTTTGGGTTTCCACGTAAAAACCTTGTGTCTTATTTTCTCTCTTTATTTCTTACCTTGTGTATGTTGTTTTACTTTGTGGTTACCAATACTCGTCTCCGCTGCAATGGATCACCGATTTGTTCAGCAAGTGGTATCAGAGCTAGCCGTGTTTTTCCAACAGCTGGTATCAGAGCCCCTTGGTTTGTGAGCTAGCGTTGGTGTGATCCGTGAGTTTTGGTTTGGTTAAAGTAAACATGAGTTCAGGTAAGATGAAAGTGAAAGGTTTTTGAAGGATGTGTAAATCTCCTAGAGTCTCTAGAAGTTCTGAAAAAAATTGGATTTGATTTCTCTGATCAAGTTTAGAGCTGGTTGCGTGAGAAAAAAAGTCAAAGCTGAAAAAAAAACTGCAAGTGTTGTCAAGATCTAGTCTGCGATAGTTGTAGAGATGAAAAAGCTTTTGCGGTATTTCTCGAGCAATGGCATTGGTGATCTACGACATGTATGATTGTGGTGGTAAGGTAGCTTTGAGACATTTTTGTTTTTCTGTTAACGTAAGTAAAGATCAAAATATGTGGTCAAAGATTCAAGTTTGGTCAAATAGTCAAAATAAAATTAAGGGTTTGACTGGAGGTGTTTTGGAATCTTTGTGGGCTGAGAATTTTGATCAAGTGGCTGACAAACTCGAATAAGGAAGGACTGTGAGGAGCAGTTCGGCAAAGGCTCCGACTGTACACTGGGATAGGTGTCATTATGATATGTTCTGAACCACCAAGGTTGTCATGATAAAGGATGGAATAATTCAAGCATGTCCATAATTGCACGGGCATCTGGTTAGCATGGATGTGGGTGTGGTAGAAAGTATGTCGATGGCTGAGGAGTTTCCTGGAAGCTGATGTAGGAAGCTGATGTAGGAAGCTGCACCATGGTTTATTCAGCAAGTGTTTCGACATGTGTCGAGAAAAGAAAATTTTAGGTTGATGGTTCCTAAGTGGTTTGTCTTGGGATGGATCGTACATGAGTGGATATACTTTCATGGTGGGTATGATGACTCTGGTTTGAGTTGTGGTCGTCGGAAAGGGACAAAGGGAATTTTCGTCAAGGGGTGGTTTGTTAGGATTTTGATGAAAATTCGGGTATATTCCAGTATCCATAATTGGTTGGTAATTTGGAAAAGACTTGAAGACTATTTTGGAAGTATCATATTTGATTAGGAATGATATTTTCTAAAGTGAGATTCTAATTAGGAAAGAGATCCTTGAGAATCCTAAATAGGAAAAGGTTTTCTCAATAGTTTAGGATTACTTTGTGAATAAGTAATCTAATGCTATAAATATGGTGCTTGTCTATTATTAGATATCTTGAGAGAACAATATAGATCTAGTTGGTTAGGTTTGGGAGGTGCCCCATGGGGGCCTAGGAACCATGGAGACCATGGAGATCTTGAGTTCTGGGTTCGAGTTTTGTTATCCTGTGAGAGGTATATCAGGAGAGCTTGTGTGTGAGACTGTGACCAATGTAATTGGATTGGGGAGTGAGAGAGTGATATTCTGGTTGTAACTGTTGCTTTATTGTTACATAGTGAATTAGTCTTTCGTCGTCCTGACAACCGTGGTGTTTTTCCCGTTTTGGGTTTCTACATAAAAACCTTGTGTCTTATTTTCTCTCTTTATTTCTTGTCTTGTGTATGTTGTTTTACTTTGTGGTTACCAATACTCGTCTCCGCTGCAATGGATCACTGATTTGTTCAACAAGTAGTATCAGAGCTAGCCGTGTTTTTCCAACAGCAAGTAATTTATATGTCTATCGAGCAAATTATGGATTATACCTGTCTTTGATGTGGGTTACACATTTAAAACTCAAGTTGGAAAATTATACCAATAGTTTTATGAATTAATTTGAAAGGTTAGGTATAGTTTTATGAATTAATTTGAAAGGTTATCGAGCAATTTAGAAAAGATAGGCTGTATGTGAGAGATTAGAAGGATGTGGTGTTTATTAATGTTCTCTTGGATATAGAAAAAAAATACTAATAACAAAAAGTTTAAAACTAATATTGATACTATAATCCGTATGAGTTTAAAGTTTAATAGTCAATGTTTTCAATTGGATTCCTCATTAATTATTTGTTAATCTATATATTAATGTGAATTCTTTTTCTTTGGTTGGGTGGGGATATATATGAATTCCTATTAAATATATTACATTAAAAATATATTAATATTACTATAATTCTTAATATTTTACTATTTTAATTTTATAAATTTTGTCGTGAAATACTTTTATTTAAAAAAAAATTGTTAAGTAATTTTATAATAAGATTTTGCGAAATGCGTAATATTTCTCTAATTATAAAATTAAAATAATTTATAAAATATACTTAAGAATTATATGTATTACATCGAATAATTTATATAGTTAAATATTATTAAATATTAGTTTGATATAAATATAGCTATTATTGAATTACTTAGATCTTATACTTAATAAATTTAAAATAATACATTATTAGTGCAATGGCATAATATTATATAAAAAACTACTAATCAATAAAGGTGAGTCCAATAATAGAAAAATATAAATAATGAAAATAATATCGTGAAAGTTAATACAACACGAAACCTTCACACCTATATTATATTAGTGGTGTTGGCGGTACTACTCAAATCAAATATCTGATTGATAAAGAACTACTTCTCGATATAATTTAAAATGGAATTGATAATGTGCACTCATTATTATTTAACCCTCACACCTAGAAGGGAAAAGTAGTTGTGTCGTGGGATTGAAATAACATACCGCAGAGGGGCATCATTTACCATCTATCTACCTGGTAAAATCATTTTGCTAAATTGATTTGATTTGACAAGTTTAAAATAGATTAATAATTACACACAAGTGTTTAAAAACAAAAAGGAAAAGCTGTGTATATTTTCACACTTGCGAAATATTTGCTCTACCGGAACTTGCTTGCAGGCGCTCGCTTCTATAAGTCGTATAGCCCATCCATTAACAGTTTGAAGCTTTGAGTAAACATCGTACATCTCTTCTGAAACTGTATTTTTTAAGCGATTGATCTTTTGACAAGCACACACCTCTTATACACTTTGACCTAGAAAACATCGGCACTGACAGGTTCCCATATTTGCAAGAATACATCTAAGGACATCGTTTCAAGTCAGATCTCTCAACCTTACTTTTTTGTTGACAATATGTCTGTTTGAGTTGCTTTTGAACATACATTGTCTAATTGAATATATTTGTCAGGAATGTGAAAGATAGTTGATTGCTTCCAAGTAAATACATGAGTTTCGTTTATGTTCATGTGGCTTTAAATTTATGCCACCACACCATTATCAGGTTGTAAAAAAAATTAATTGATTTATTTCCATAACCTCTGCACTTTTGTTTAGATATTTTACTTTGCACACTGCATGATGTAGATATATTACTGGACATGTATGCCGCCTTATGAATATAGGTTCGACTTATGCACCTTAAATTTAATAGGAGTAACAAATATTTAGTACATTTCTGACGAATTTTCGGTTGCTACTATGATCTTTTCAGCTAGGGACAAAATATTCACCAAGTAATTTTATGTTTATAAATGCAAGCTTTTAGCCTTAGCGATGTTATAATCAATTCTATTTTGTGGTTCTTAATTCAATCCTAAGCAAGTTTGAAGCATTGTTGCAAGATGATGAATAGTGTTAGTCATTCGAGCGACCTCGCACAATAGCTAATCGAAATGTAATCAATTACTGCAATTTTACAGCCTGGTAGAACATAGTGGATGGAGTGGTCGACACTTACAACCTGACGGACTGGCTAAATAGAGGTCCTTTCGGGCAGTTTTTCAAGTTAGTAGATGGCAGAGATAAGGCTACTTTCCAGTTTTCTGATAAGTTCATTTGGCACACTGTGGCAACATTAAAATTTTCTTATATTTATAATGGAAAATTGTCATATTCGATTAAACTTTACAGGCTGACCACATGCATTAGTAGGAAGCTAATATCATACTTCGTATCATATATTGAACAATGATACGAAGATAATAGCAGAAGGACAGTGTGTGTGAAACAGAGGAGCAAAGCAAAAGACAGAGAATATTTGTGTTTGTGCAAGAGGGAATCTTTGTAGGAAGCAAAACACAGAGAATATTTGTTCCTATTATATATTGAACAATGATCTCCCTCGAAATGCAATGAGTATCTCCGTTCAATCATTTGCCCTACACTTAGCAGATTTTGGGCTATATTTGAGACTAAAAGTACATCCTTTATGTACCTCTTACCCTTTCTCGTATTAATGGCTATGGTACCTTTTCCAACTGCTTCCACGAATTCTCCATTTCCAATTCGTACTTTTGTCTTAATATTATCAAGGTTGCAGAATATACTCTCGTCCTTCGACATGTGATTACTGCAACCACTATCTAGGTACCATATGCCTTTCTTTTCCTTATTGGCATTTTGGCAGACATGAAATAAATAATTTTCACCTCCTTTTTCTTCGCTAAAATTAGCTTGATGATTTTTTCTTAGCCTACAATCTTTTGCCAAATGCCCAATTTTTTTGCAATTTTGGCATTGTGGCTTTCCTTTATGCCAACAATCTTTAGCCAAATGACCTTTCTTTTTGCAAATTTTACAAGTAGGAATATTTTTACAATCAGATTGTTGACCTTCTTCATTTTTAGAATTTTCTGCACATCTTTAGATTTTTGAGACCGCAAATTAATTTTAGATTGAAAGGCATTTTCCAAATTATCACCATTACGCCTTTTCAATTTTTGCTCATGTGCTTCTAGAGAACCTATTAATTCTCCTACCGCCATTGTTTCAATATCTCTAGATTGTTCTATTGCAGATATTATGGAGTCATATTTTTCTGTGCAACTTATAAGTATTTTTTGCATTATTGTTTTATCCGTAATATTATCTCCATAGGTTCTCATTTGATTAACTATTTCCTTAATTCTTGAAAAATAATCTTTAGCGGTCTCACTATCTTTCATTTTTATATTTTCAAACTCACACCGAAGAGCTTGAAGTTTGATGGTGCGTACCTTTTGGCTCCCCTGAAACTCCTCCTCCAGAGTGGTCCATGCTTCTTTGGCTGTTGAAGCTCCCATTATCCTTGGAAAGATGTTGTCTACCATTGCCTGCTGTAGGGCAAATAATGCTTGGGCATCTCTCTGGATATTTTCTTCCAGAGCCTTCTTCTGAGCGGCTGATAGGCTGGAAGTATCTTCCGGAACACTATAGCCCTCTTCAATCATCTTCCATAAATTTTGAGAGCGAAAATATGCCCTCATTTTGATGGACCAAAAATCATAATTTTCCCCATTGAATATTGGAAGGGGATTAGAGAATTTAGTAGACTCTGCCATTTAGAATACTACGCCCAGTAGATGACCGAATGCAGCTCTGATGCCACTGTCAGTATTTGAAAATAAATAGAATTGGATAGTTATTTGAAAAATAAAATAATAGCAGGAGGACAGTGTGTGTGAAACAGAGGAGCAAAGCAAAAGACAGAGAATATTTGTGTTTGTGCAAGAGGGAATCTTTACTCTGTTTATTTTTTTTTGTACACCTGAAAGTACATGGATCAGCCTTATTTATAGGCTACATATGTCGGTTTCTACAACCGACTTAACTACATCTAGAATAATTTGTAATTTACTATTTACAAAGATTCTAGTGATTTCTACATCATTGTAGTTTTTCTTAATTTTCTATAAAGATCTAGATTGTTCTAGGATGTGCATTACCTTTTGACAAATTTATTCGCCCCTTAAATTGTATTACTACAGCATTTTAGGTTAAAGTTTCTCCACAACACAGAAACAAAAATGTGTAGCTGGTACATGAAGCATTTCGATGCCTGTGCCAATCTCTACATCGAGCAATCGATACTTCAATGTGAGGCACCTGTCGAGGTTTGAGGAAGAGGAAGGTAAACCGTAAACGGGCGAGGATAGACCCAATACAACCGGAGGTCAAGAGAAGGATGAAAGTACTGATAAGCCACATCAGATACCAACTCCAGCAGCTAAAAACTTTAAATAAGAAACATATCGTTACACCGCTATAAAGTATACTTATGTACTTGTGTTCTCTATTGTATCCTAGAATTTTGGTATACCCATTTCTTTGCATACACAAACTACTACGCACTATTTTGCTTATATGTTTCCTCCTGTCTTTCTATAGTTGGATTTTGTGGTCCTCAAGAAGAAGATTGACCTGTTGAATGCTAAGCTTGTTGTGGTTTCTTGGGGACCTATTACTTCCATCGCTGCTTTTAAAACACAAAAATGAACTGTATCCAGATTTTACATCTATCCTAATGGAATGCCATTGACTAAGGTAGACCTTGTAAAAGACTTCACCTTCCGATAATCGATTAATGCCTTAGGCCGTCCTTTCCAATTAATTATTGTTTATTACAATAATTGTGAATGTGTGACACAAAGATTATAGTGTCGTATTTTATTTTGTTTGGCCATATTACTAAAACCCCAACCACATACAGGTAGATATCCACTTTGAATGTTCTAATTTGTAAATTAACGAGCTTCGCACAATGTATTTGTGATTTCACTCTATACGACATATTTTACAATTGGTGATGAATACGAAGTTGGCGTATGATGTTTGAGTAACATTGTTATGAGGAAGAATGCATTCAAACAGTTTTTATCAGTCTAAAATTGACTTCGCATTAACTGAGCTCCTGACTTAATTCTCCTTCAGTAGTGTAGCTTAGGTAATACTGCAAGTAGGCCCGATGAACTTACCAGTACAGCAACTGTTCTGCCAAAATATGCCTGTTAAAATACAAACACTTCTTTGGTAGAATTTGCATATGCAATAACTAGTGCTTCTAATCATCGACACTTAAACTCTCACAACTTATCTTAGTTGTCTTGCATGACTGAAATCCTCCACAGCCAACATTTACATGCCTTATCATCTACCTTTTTAATACACATGTTAGCTTGAAAGAATGTGCATATTTCCAATCAGACATGCCTGCATCTTTTCACCAATGCACCAACAGTGTTTTCAATGTTATGTGAAAACCTTCCAATATAACTAATTTGCATTAAACCCCTAAACACTAATTGAAATGCAGCATAACATACATCCATTGCATTAATATGTTAATGCCAAGAGCTAAATACAATACCATATGGTATTCACATGTTTAATGACATAAACCGATCATTTAAAGTGTGTATAAATCAAACGTGACCACAACAATGTATCAACCATTGGAAAGTTGCTTTAGACAACCAGTACTCTTACAACTAGTTTAGAAAAATCAATACAGTGGTAGCCTAAACTTGTACAAGAAGCAAACGCATAAGAACTACATAACAATGTACAATGTAGAGGCTCAGAAATAACATACACTCAATGCTGAACCTATAAATTTATCAACAAATTCAACCATATAGATGTGGACAACAAAAACAACAAATAATGCTTGGGTAATTTATCCTCAACGCTTTGAATACCCTACAGTGTCAACTATGTCGCTGCCACCTCTATTATTGTAAATATAAGTCTGGAGACTATACAAACATTTAACATTAGCAACAAAACTTCCAACAAATAATATCCTAAAACATGAACACACGCAGTATGTTACAGAGGTAAATAATTTGGTTTAGATATCTTTATCTTTAACAACCTACCAGAGCAACTTCTAAAGTCGTTACGTCAGCCCCCATTGTTCGATTTATTTTGCCTGTATAATCGACAAATGCTTACTACCCATTTGCACCACAGACCTCTCTCTCCTTTGGAACAACTTGCGCACACCAACGAACGACATATCGTGGCAATTACCATACATCGTATCTGCGGCATCCAGAGACCAGAGTGATAAGTCGCAGGGGAACTACGAGGTTTAAGGGTTACTTTATAGTAGTTAAAGCTCTTCCCATTAATATGAACTCCATAAGGACACCAAACATAATATGACAACTAAGTTTCAGTAAAGCGTAGATTAAACTGTCTTAATTTTCAGACATGAAAACCATTTCTCGTATATTGTTATTTCTCGATTATAGTTTGCACTTATATCACATATTCTAATTCATTTAGCCTGGTTAAAATGTCTTACTTCCAGATTGAAACAATCACATTGCACATTTAATCGATGGTACAACAAGTTTGTGATTGGATCCGCACGTTACCGTCTGACTTCGCAGCAAAGAAGCCAAAAAGTGGAATTGGTTACTCGGAGTTCAAAATATTGTCGTCATATCTGCTAATTTTGTTTCCACTGCTTAACAATGTGAATAAATTTAACCCACATTAATCCTACTAAGTTGCCTCCCTCTCTCCCCATCTATTGATAAACAACAATTACAAAAATAACTTATTTAAACCATGACGCCAACAATTAGATAATACGGTTAAATGAAAAGCTGAATTTTCTATTAGGGGGTGTTTTGATTATTTTTCCATATTGCGGAGAATAATATGGAAAAAAAACTCTAGAAATTTTCACCGCCGTGAGTAAAAATGTGGAGATAACATGAAAATGTTTTAATAACACCTCTAGGGATGGGTATAATCACCATAGCAGTTTATGAGGTTTCAAAAAAATTTTCGCCGTCGCGGTGAATAATGTGGAAAATAACCCCTAACTTGAGAAATTTTCTCCATCGTGAGTAAAACTGTGGAGATGGCATGAAAAGGGTTTAGTAACACCCCTAAACATGGGTATAACAACCATGGAATTTTATAAGGTGGGTGAAAATTTTTTGGCGACACGAGGAATAATGTGGAAAAAAATCCTCATTGGAGAAATTTTCGCCGTTGGTAGGAATTATGTGGAAATCTTATGACAAAACTTTCTTAACACCCCTAGGCATGGGTATAACCACCATGGCTTTTTCTGAGTTGTGTGAAAATTTTTCGGCGTCGCGAAGAATAATGTGGAAAAAATCCTTGGAGAAATTTCGCCGTCGGTAGGAAATATGTGGAAATGCTATTACTAAGCTTTCTTAACACCCCTAGGCATGAGTATAACCACCATGACATTTTATGAGGTGTGTGAAAAATTTTCGGTATCGCTGAGAATAATGCGGAAAAAAACCTCTCCTTGGAGAAAGTTTCACCGTCGATAGAAATTATATGGAAATGCCATGACCAACCTTTCTTAACACCCCGTAGGCATACCTATAACCACTATGGAATTTTATGAGGTATATGAAAAGTTTTCGGCGTCGCTATGAATAATGTGGAAAAAAACCCCTAATTGGAAAAATTTTCTCTGTCGTGAGTAAAACCACAGAGATGGCATGAAAAGGGCTTAATAACACCCCTGAGCATGGATATAACCATCATGGCATTTTATAAGATTTGTGAAAATTTTTCGACGTCGTGGTGAATAATTTGTAAAAATACCCCTCATTGGAGAAATTTTCACTATTGGTAGGAATTTTGTGGAAATGCCATGACCAAGGTTTCTTAACATCCTTAGGAATGGGTACAACTACCATGGCATTTTATGAGGTGTGTGAAAAATTTTCGTCGTCGCGGAAAATATTGTGGAAAAAAATCCTACTTGGAGAAATTTTCGCCATGGATGGAAAATATATGGAAATGCTATTATCAATATTTCTTAACACCCCTAGGCATTGGTATAACCACCATGACATTTTATGAGGTGTGTGAAAAATTTTCAGTATCGTTGGGAATAATGCGGAGAAAAACCTCTCATTCGAGAAAGTTTTGCCGTCAATAGAAATTATGTGGAAATGTCATGATCAAGTTTTCTTAACACCTCTAGGTATACCTATAACCACCATGGCATTTTATGATGTGTGAGAAAATTTTTCAGCATATCAGTGAATAATGTGGAAAAGAACCCTTAATTGGAGAAATTTTTCCCGTCATGAGTAAAACTATGGGTTGGCATGAAAAGGGTTTAATAACACCCTTGGAAATTGGTATAACCATCATGACATTTTATGAGGTCTGTGAAAAATTTTTGGCGTCGCGTGAATAATGTGGAAAAAAACCCTTACTGGAGAAATTTTCGTCGTCAGTAAGAATTATATGGAAATGCCATAATCAAGATTTCTTAACACCCTTAGGCATGAGTACAACTATCACGACATTTTATGAGGTGTGTGAAAATTTTTCGGCATCACGGGGAATAATGTGGAAAAAACCCCTACTTGGAGAAATTTTCGTCGTCGGTAGGAAATATGTGGAAACGCCATGACCAAGCTTTCTTAACACCCTAGGTATGGGTATAACCACCATGACATTTTATGAGGTGTGTGGAAATATTTTGACATCGCGGGGAATAATGCGGAAAAAAGCTCCTCTTTGGAGAAATTTTCGCCCATGCAATTAACAAGCATCCCTAATACCCTTAGGTATGGGTGACCTTTTATGAGGTGTGTGAAATTGTTTCGCCATGGTGTGGATTTATATGGAAAGAGACCTCTAATTGGAGAAATTTTCGCCATCTTGAGTAAAACTATGGAGATGCCATGAAAAGGCTTCTTAGCAGCACTAAGCATGGAGTATAGCTACCATGCATTCTTATGAGGTGTCTGAACATTTTTCCACGTTGCGGAGAATAATATTGAAAAAAACCACAAATTGGAGATAATTTCGTCATCCTGAGTAAAACTGTGTAAATGACATGAATATGCTTTAAATACACCCCTAGGCATTGTATAACTACCATGCTATTTTTCATTGCCTGTGTGAAAAATTTTCCATGTAGCGGAGAATAATGTGGAAATAAATCCCTACTTGGAGAAACTTTCACCATAACGGCTAAACAACAAAATCCGTAGTTACACAAAATGGTTACAAATAAACAGTCAAAAGATAACACATTGACTTACCACATGAACTTCATTAATTAAGACTTCACTACATTGTCACCCTGCCATTCATGTGTCTCATTGTGCAATACAACATTTAACACAACATTTAACTTACTCACTAGTTCCTCTCAAACTTAAACCGTTGAAACACACAAATGTACACGTCTAAAATATACCCTTCCACTCTTCTAAGTTTCATTATGCATGACACAAATATAGGATTATCAATCAATAATCCCTATGCATTGTACCCTTTCTGAAAGACTGAAACTTCTCGCTTAGCATCTGCAATGGCTCTATTCTCCTTACGGCACTCGCAACTTTCCTTTCTACGAATCAAACACATCATATTCTATTTTAAATAGGACTAATCTGCTTCCACATTTATATTTACATCTTCAAAAAATTTTACCCTTCGCTTTTCTCTTGCCAATTAAAGTACAACTATAGATTTTATCCAAACCTCACCTAAATTAAAGCAGATGCCATAGTATAGTTTAACCTACATCAGGAAAAAATAGTCAGATTTCGATCCCACAAAACTTGTCGGCTGGCAACAAAATTACCATAACTATTGCCACCTTACAGTCCCAAACAACATTTACTGTAAGACAAGAAGACAAAATTAACATTATTGACAATACCAAAGCAAACTGCCTACATAAATGAACTAGTGGCTAAAAAAAATTTGATTAAAACTTTCTACACACCATTTATTTAGTCCAATTCATACTACTCACATTTATACACGAGGTTAAAGCAAGGAATCCATTCATCTATTTGTTCTACACATTATTTTCGCCATTTCCAGTTTCTAACTTCCATTATAAACATATAACATCTTGTCAATAAGCACAAACTGGTAAAAGAAATGTAAAAAAATACCAGGTCAAATCAATTGCAGGTGCACAATAAGATCCGTTTTTATGCCAATTGCCAGTAAAGAATACATGACAAATAGATTCATCTGTTTCTACAGTACAACTGACTAGCTAAAGTATACGTGTGTAATCTAGAAAACAATGTTGATAAATCCATACTTAAGATAAGAATACACAATATCGACAGCTACGTATACGAATTCATATTTTATGGCGAGCTGAAGTCAACGTATACCAATTCATACTATTACTTCACTGAAATAAACACTATAGTAGAAGCAGAACAACGTATTCTACACAAAAATGAAAATTCATAAACAACCACATAATAACACTTAATAAATTATACCCCTTTAATTTGTTTCCCAATGCCTGAATGGGAAAACAAAACTTGACTTACAAAGATATGCAGAACTTTCACCTGCCAGCTCCGGTGACAATCACGATCTCTCTACAACCCTGTCTTTCGCTCCTCACTATTTTTACATGATACGATTGGGGCTCCGATTTCTACTTTTGATCCTCAAGACCCATACGCCTTTTGATTCATCGATTTCCATTTGACTTCATCACCATCGTGACAATACTATTTTCCACCTACAATCGGTTGGTGTAACAAACAAATACACGCAGTAAGAACAAGATTAATGTACAAGAAAGCAGAATCTATCTTCGTTGGAGAAGTTGGATGCTACACAGACGACCATGCCAAAGCCCTGCACGACCAATATCTGATCATGGAGTATTTATTTCCTCTTTATGGAGCCTTAATATAACAAAGGGTATATTAGGTATAATATAAATTTCTGTGTTTTGCCCACTAGCACTATTGCTATTTTTGCAATTAAAATTCTCAACAATGCTAGTTAACAAATTTCCCCAAAAAAATACATGTCACATATCCAATAGAAATTGTTTGAAATTTAAAGTTTTCGATGTAAATATCGCATTAGTGGGTGGAAATGACATAGTAAGAAAGAAAGAAAAAAATACATGTCACATATCCAATAGAAATTATTTGAAATTTAAAAGTTTCAATGTAAATATCGCGTCAGTGGGTGGAAATGACATAGTAAGAAAGAAAGAAAAAAATACATGTCACACATCCAATAGAAATTATTTGAAATTTAAAAGTTTCGATGTAAATATCGCGTTAGTGGGTGGAAATGACGTGCTAAGAAAGAAAAAAAAATAGTAACTATCACTAATTTCACCATCCATTTGCAGATAATCACATTCAAAGTGTGAATATATGCCCGTTAGAATATTTTTTTTTCTTTTAACCAATTAGATTTTTCTACTTCTGTTGTTTTAATTTTAGCAATTTAAATATTTTTATTTTGTTTGGTTATGTTGAAAAATCATCATGCAATTATATGAATATATCACATATAACACAACGGAAACAACAAAATCATACCGTATATGGATATAGGGCCTGTGAAGGTCAGACTCTCACCTTATAATTACCTGCCTTCTCAACTCTGGATCTAAAGTTATGCTTGACTAGAACCACCACTCTATATGGCATTGCACACGACTATCGGGAACATGTTAGCTGTAACAAATTAGGATTTCGGAGAATTTTAGGGTTTCTCGAAAACCTTATTTCTTTCTCGGATGAATATATGAAAATCTTACTGCTATCTTATATAGCAACATTCATTGAAAATCCTAACCCTCTCACTTATGCTTTGATCGTGTGATCCAATAAGCTGCTATTTGGTCGCGAGCCCAATACACTATTACAGCCCACTAGTTATAATCGATTAGTTTCTAGTAAGACATTATAATAAAGCAAATAATTTATCTGTACCTATTGATAGTTTATGTTAGAATCCTTTTATTTTATGATATCTTTTTGAACATATGAAATGTTACACGTCAACCATGTTTCGTCCAAATATCATTTTCTTGATCTCTAAGTAAAGTAATAAGTCAAATGATATTAATAATCCTTTATTAATTCATTTTAGCATGCCCATGCATTTTCTCAACTTCACATAATCAAGTGGCCCAATAGATATATCTGTTTATACAGAGAAATAAATCTCATCTTGTATAATCACTCCCGCTGCATAAGTCATATAATGTCCAACTATAGTCTTTATGGTTATTCGGTTAAAGATAACGTTTGACTATATATATTAAAACATCATAATCATTATATAGGAACTGTGACATACTCAGGTCTAAGGATTCAATAATCATAATTGTCACTAGAATTACTAAAGACGTCACCTTGTAGTAATTTTACAATGAGTGTGTCTTGTATTTGTTCTCCATTAAATACCTACTAATATGATCTGTACCATATATATATAATGATCACATAATTATTGATCAATCTCATAATAACTTTACATAATAGAATAACTAGAGATGTATAATTATATGTATATATTATGCTAACAGAATAATAATAATAACAATAATAATAATGTATTGATTAATAATAAAAGTAACAAAAGAAATGAGGTCCATATGGGCTTTAAACATAATCACTAATAGGTTAATCAACCATCCATAATTTTTTTTAAACTTCTATCATTGAATTGCTTTATTTTTATTGAGCTGGTTGATTGATAGGGTACAAAAGTAATTATATCATTTTTAAGTATCTAAAACTGTAGTTCAATATTGAGGAAATGATTTGAATGACACCAGTTCATTTTTTAAGCAGCACCATACCTTTTTTTTAGTTCATCCAAGTTTATTATGCTAAATTGACCAAAATACCCTTATTATTTTCTCTAATATACTTATAATTTTGACAATTTACTTCCATTCCCATCTCCATTGTTCATGATTCTTCTATCCTCTCGTCTTCTCTAGTAAAAATACTTGAAGTATTTGAAATTTTTATCTCAGTTACACCAAATATCATAAGCATATTTGATGGAATTGTTGCCTAATAACATCATTTAGTTTGGTTTGCGTCTACCATCATAATATATGATAGGAATTGAATGATACATTATCCACCAAAGTTTGATCTTCATGATTTTTGCTATATTATATGAAAGATTATACTCTATTTCATTCAAGTTTTGCTTGAATTAGGGGCTATGATGATCCAATTAATGATTATTTTTGGATCCATAGTCAGAAGTCAAAATGATGAGAAAACTGGATAGATGACCATGCATTCAAGCAAAGGAATTTCAAATGTATAAAAGGGGTACAAGGAGAACAAGAAAGGAGAAAGTCAAAAGGTCTAAGAGGATCTCCACACCCTGGTAAAGTGGACCAGGACACCAAACTTTTGACTAGGGCGCCAAAAGTGGTACCGCAACATCAACGCGCCATGACTCTAGATGACCAAGCCAGCAAACCTTTGACCAGGGTGCCAAAATTTTTACCGAGACCCTCAAATCGCCTTGGTCCATGTGCTTCCATCACCAACCACACTACAAAAACTAGTACCGCAAGAAATCCCATGCTCTGGTCCACGCCCTAGCTACCTTTGTCAGACCGTTAAGGAAGATGACAAATTTTGGCTTTCTTGAAGGGCATTTTTTGAAGAGAAAAATAGAGGGTATTAAAAGAAACTTGTAGGATTTTTGAAGAGGAGCTCTAGGCTAGAGGTAGAAGTTTGAATTAGGGATATTCTTGAGCAAGAGAAGTGAAGAAGATCTCCATTAGTCAAGTGATATCAAGAGGAGAAGGGGACCCAACTTTTTAGCGATTTTCAACTCTGACAGCAAGGATTCCATCTTCCACAACTGGTTTAGTTATTCCTTGTTCTATGATTCTCTTGTGTATAACTTGTGTAGTAGAACCATGAGTACCTAAAGACATTTTGAGGTTCTTTGAACCTTAACTATTGTGATGATTGTTATCCTTTCTTGATAAATGAATGATGTTGATGTTCAATTCATATGAAATTGTTCTTAAGGCTTGTGAGTTCTTGATCAACTGTTACATGAATTAATGGTGTGAACTAGCTTGAAAAAGCAATTAATACTAGATTTGGGTTCATATGCTTTAATGAATGTATGCCTAGAAATAGGGTATGTGAATTAGAGAGTTAATAATAGGGGGACTATAGAATTTCTCTTACACTAAAGTGAAGTAATATGGTAGTTAAACTACTAGTCTAACAACATTTAGTAGCACTTAACCTTGAGATTAATTTACCATCATTGACATTTTCGGATAACATAATTACAATAGTGAGGGGGATAAGAATCTCTTCATTCCCATTTCATTCTATCTAGCCAAAATCTTAGTATAGTCATTTAGTTATTATCCGATTTAATTAAAACTATGATTTCACACTTGATTGAGTTTAATTAATTAATGATCACTTCTAACAAACCAATCCCTATGGATTGATTTTTGTAATACTTTTAAGCGTGCACTTGCATAAGGTGGTTAATTCTATCAACAAGTTTTTTGGCGTCGTTGCCGGGGATTGGTACGACTTAGCTTTGATTTTTAAATTTAATTGGTTCAATTAAGTTGGTACTTGCTTTTCATTTTCTCGTGTTTCACTTAAATTCTTGTTGGTTTATGCGTAGGTCCCAAAATCCAGAAGTAATTCCCTATAACTCAAATCTGGAAAGGCTTGTTAGGCGAACTAGAAGCAAGGTTCCTATGGATGTGCACGGGGAGGGACCCGTAAATGGAACTCAAAGAATGGTAGTTAACGGGCAAAGAGAGAGAAATAGAGAGAATTGTGTGGATAATAATTGAGATAACCAAGGGGGTGGAGAACAAAGAAACCTTAAGGATGGAGAACAAGAGAATTTAGATGGAGGTGGCTATGACCATATAGGGTTTTAATATTGTTTCAACCAATTTGGGTAACCACCTAATCAAGGCAATGGTGTAAGGATGATTATTAGGGATGTCGTGAACCCTAATGTTGTGGTAATGCACCATGCCACCCGACCACCATCGGTGGAGAACAAAAGCTTTGATTATACCACTTCTGATAAGTCTAGAATTTACCTATATTTTGATATATTTTATGAGCTTTAAAATGAAGAAATTTAGCTGAGAAGATGGATAATTGAGTTGATTTATAGTAATTCTAGACTATTTTATTGAGATAGGGAATGGACAGAATAATGAAAGAAATGAGCAGAAAAGAACAAATTCAGAACAGAAGAAGAACTTAGCAGGAAATTGTCCAAGTTCAGCGATTTGGCGACAATCAGAAATTAAGGAGGCAACGTTTCAAGTCTCACTGAAGTGAAGAAAGAACATGGCGATAGTAGGTGGCAACAGCAAGAACATCTCCATCAGCTGGTGACTAAGGGAATCAACGTCTGCAAAAAATCACCTTAACAAGCAAAGTTAGTGACATGGTTTGGCGATGAGAAGAGGAATCGCTTATAACAATTGGCGATAGTTGGAAATCTCGCCTAAAACAAAGTTCAAATTCGGCGATATGTGATAAGTTTAGAATTTACCTATGTTTTAGCATACTTTATGAGCTTGAATGTAATGAAATTGAGTTTAAATGATGAGATATTAAATACATTTCTATTAATTCTAGCCTATTATTGTTGAGACAGGGACTTGGATGAAAAGTTATGGAAAAGAAGCTAAAACATGCAAATTCAGAAGAAAGAAAGACCAAATCAGAATTTCATCCAAAGTCAGCAAACTAGCGAAATGATTTTTGCTAAGAAACGAATTTGCTTGAAGACATCGCCATGATTTGGAGTAGATGGCGATGCAGCAGGGAATATGAAGAAGATTTCGCCTCGAAGATTAAAATAGGAAAGATGAATCAGAAATTCCTCGCCTTCGTATGTCACCATCATGGCAGAAATTTAGGCAATGAAGGTTGAACTTTGCCTGCCTTGAGGCGATAGTTAAGGCGATAAAGGAGAAATGTTGCCAAGTCAAAAGATAATAACAGGCGACATTTGATGAGATATCGCCTGGAAGATTTTAACTAGAAAAGTGTTTTGGCAAAAAATATCAACTCGCCTGAGCATCAGGTGACGTACTATGGAAATATTGAGAACATTTCGCCTATGAAGATTGTTAGCTTTGCGATCAGGACAAGCGAGATTTGAAGAGGTCGTTTGGTTCAGGCAAAGGAACATGCGACATAAATGAAGAAAAATGTTACTTCGCCAATTTGTGTTTCTTTGTCGATTTTATTTCAAAATTGCCACTGAGCCAAACTTTATAAACAGGAGCTCAGATGAAGTAATGTGTGTGAAGTTTTTTTGGAGAAAAAAAGTTTAGACGATTGATTTTTACTCTTGACATTCTGTTATACTTTAAGAGAAATTCTAGATTCTTCTATACGCTTTATTCAACATCTTAAGAGAAGTTTCTTGAAGAAGTTTTGTACTCTGTTTCTGTTGATCATGGAGATTAGCTTGAAGATTGTAAAGCAACAACTGTGACAGAGTCTAGCTTCAATCTTCCTTGGTAAGATTTAGATCTTAAGCATGTCGATGATGATTTTTGTATTGAATTGGATATGCTGAAGTAGATGTGCTAGCTAAAAGCTCTGTTAATTTGTTGAATCTTGATGTTGATTATCATTTCAATTACAATGTTCCTTGTTCAATTATAGCCAGATCTACTTGATTTCATGAGCTAATTGAATTACAAGAACGAGAGTTACGTAATATTGTTATTCTGAGATTTGATTTAGACCAGAGATGACGATTAGGTTTCAGATCTAAGAACAGAGGATCGTAGTGCTAGAGATAGACTACAGATATATTTTTCTACAGATTGTGCTTATCAATTATATAGGTTGCACTATAGAGATATATGCAACTATTTAATTGAGATCTGTTAAATTGAATTGAATGATCTTTTAACAGATCACTGATGATGATCAAGAAGGTAAATCTGTGATTTAAGGTGAAACTTGCATGAGAAGTTAATTGATAACTTATTTAGCAAATCAGTTTATACATTGTTAAGATCAATTACAGAATAGAGAGCTGACTTGAGTTTTAATTGAATGAACGTCATTAGTATCTTTTACTTCACATCAAGTCTATGATTTTTATGATTCATTTTGTATATAGATTCTTTTAGCAATTCAGTATAAATCTTAGTCTTAATCATGCTTCTTAGCTTACAATCCCTGTGGAGACGATATCTAAAATACTACATTAGACATTGATAGAAATTTTGATTGATTACTGTGAATTCTAATATCAATTGAGTTTTCATATACTCAAAAAAAAAAATTTCCTCATCAATTTCTTGGCGCCGTTGCCGGGGATTGTTCTTTGAAGATTAAGATTTATTTTGAACTGCGCTAACATGATTTATTAAATTCTTTTTCACTTTTAAATTTGTTTGTTCAAGTGTGTAGTGTATGCAGACAAGATCTAAAGGTACTCAAGACTTGCTGTTTGATCCTGAACTAGAAAGAATTGTTAGACAATCCAGATCACGAACAAGATCAGCAGCGAGAACTGAGTCAAGAGCAATAATGTCTGGAGACCGCTACAATAGAAATAATGATAATGATATACGAGGAGATCCTGAGAGGATGACTCTTCGTCAATATTCCATCCCACCTGTTGATGGCATGCCACAGGCCATCAACTTACCAGCAATAACAACTGAAAACTTTGAGTTGAGATCTGGACTCATCCAAATGGTTCAACAAAACAAGTTTGGAGGAGGAGCTACTGAGGATCCTAATCAGCATCTAAACACATTTCTGCATCTGTGCAGTACATTTTGACACAATGGAGACTCAGAGGATGCAGTTAAACTTCGCTTATTTCCCTTTTCACTAAGTAACAAAGCTTACTCCTGGTTATACTCTTTGCCACAAGGATGTATCAATAGCTGGGAAGATCTAGTTAGCAAGTTTTTAGTCCGCTACTTTTCTCCTATGAAGATGGTGAAACTGAGAAATATGATTTCTTCTTTTCAGTATATGGATGGAGAGTCATTATGTGAAAGCTGGGAAAGGTTTAAGGAGCTGATTAGAAAATGTCCTCACCATGGCATAGCATCTTGGAGCATTGTGATGACATTTTATAGTGCCATGCTTCATCAGATCAAAATGCACATTGATTCCTCAGCTGGAGGATCAATAATGGATAAGGAACCGGATGACGCTCATGACTTCATCGAATTGCTGGCAAACAATGATTTTGGATGGAATGAAAGGGAAAAGGATGCAAACAAGAAGCAGTCTGGAGTTTATGAGTTGGAGTCTTTCAATGCATTATCTGCTCAGATAGCATTGTTGAATAAAAATATGGACAATATGGCAGTCAATAAGGCCCATCCAAAGAAGACTTCAGTTAATTCAGTTGAAAAACAGAAGAGTACTCTAGCAGAATATGCTCAGGAAGCAGCACTTGCTGATGATGAAGATGAGCCAGAGGAGTCAGAACAAGTAAATTATGTGAATAATAATTATGGGAACTAGCAGAGGCCATACTATCAAAGAGGAACCAACCCTATCAAAATCAGGGTTATTACCAAAGAAATCCTCAACCTGGTTACCAACAACAAGGACAGACTCAGTATCAGCCAATGGGACAGAAGAAGCCTAGTATGGAAGATCTTCTGATTAAATACATGGAGAAGACTGATGTTGTTCTTACCAACCATACCACTTCAATTAAAAATTTGGAAACTCAGATGTGGCAACTTATGCAAGTTTTGAATCAAAGACCCCAAGGAGCACTTCCAAGTGACACTGTGCCCAACCCAAAGGTTAAAGATAAATCCAAGGAGGAAGTATAAGTGCATGCTATTACACTGAGAAGTGGGAAACAATTGGAGAACTCTAAGGAAAAGAAAAGCTATGAACCTCCTGCACAGAATAAGGAAAATGAAGAAATCAGCAAACCTTTTGCAAAAGAACAGGAGGCTGTGAAGTTTGCCTCACCTTTTCCTCAAAGAGAGAATAGAAAGAAGCTGGATAAGCAGCTTGAGAAGTTTTTAGACATGATGAAGCAAATCCATGTCAACATCCCATTCATTGAAGCATTGAAACAGATGCCTATCTATGCTAAATTCATGAAGGAGCTGTTGTCAAATAGAAGGAATTTAACTGATGTGGGATGCATTAATGTGAATGAGAGTGTGAGCCAACTTGTCAAGTACCAGATTCCTAGGAAAGAGAAAGATCCTGGCAAGTTCACCATACCTTTGATCGTAGGCGATAGATTCAAAGGGAGAGCTCTCTGTGACTTGGGAGCCAGTATAAACTTGATGCCTTTGGCCATCTATGAAAGGTTGGGAATAGGGCATTTCAGACCTCATAATGTCTTGTTGCAACTTGTTGATAGGTTTTCCACTCATGCTAAGGGAGTTGTGGAAGATGTGATAGTCATAGTAAACAAATTCATGTTTACAATGGATTTTGTAGTGCTTGACATGGAGGTAGATGAAGACGTACCTTTGCTACTTGGTCGACCATTTTTGAGAACTGGAAGAGCATTGATAGACGTGGAAAATGGTGAACTCACACTCAGAGTTAATGGAGAGGAAGCAAAATTTAGTCTTTTGGAGTCATTAAAATTTCCATACGATTTTGATGATGTCAAGAGTATACAATTGGCAGCTGATACAGAGTTGATGGATAAAATTCTCGCATTAAGAAGTTCTGATCCACTGAACAATGTATTAATCAATGATATGGATATGGATATCCCAGAGGAGAGTGCTTATATTGGTGAGCTAAAATGCATGACTTCTCATTTTGTCCCCAACATTAGTGATATACAACCATCTGCTGAGCCAATGCTTTCCTCAAATGAAAAACCACCACAGTTAGAACTGAAGACACTTCCAAGTCATCTCAGGTATGCATTCCTTAACTCTAAGGATTCTAGCTTACCTATTGTGGTTTCCAATGACTTAACAGATGAACAAGAGGAAAGCCTCCTCCAAGTGGTGAGGAAACACAAGAAAGCCATTGCATGGACGATAGCAGATATTAAAGGAATCAACCCCACTTTCTGTATACACTAGATCATCTTGGAGGACAAACACACACCCAAGATCCAACCTCAGAGAAGATTGAATCCAACTATGAAGGAGGTTGTGAAGAAGGAAGTATTAAAACTCCTTGATGCAGGTATTATTTTTCCAATTTCAGATAGTGAATGGGTTAGTCCAGTGCAGTGTGTGCCAAAGAAGGGAGGGATTACTGTGATTAAGAATGAAAAGAATGAATTAATCCCTACTAGAATTGTTACAGGCTGGCGTATGTGTATAGATTATAGAGTTTTAAACGATGCCACTAGAAAGGATCATTTCCCCCTTCCCTTCATAGATGAGATGTTAGATAGGCTGGCAGGACACCCTTATTTTTGCTTTCTGGATGGTTATTCTGGATATAACCAAATTCCTATTGCTCCTGGTGATCAGCATAAAACAACTTTTACTTGTCCTTTTGGAACCTTCGCTTATAATAGGATGCCATTTGGACTATGTAATGCACCAGGAACGTTTCAAAGGTGTATGCTAGCCATCTTTACTGATTTCATAGGTAAGTTTCTAGAGGTCTTCATGGATGATTTTTTCATTATAGGAGACAGTTTTAACGATTGCTTGAATAATCTAGAGAAAGTGCTTAGAAGATGTGTGGAAACTAACCTAGTCCTCAATTGGGAAAAATGCCATTTTATGGTAAGAGAGGGTATTGTTTTAGGGCATAAGGTGTATGCTAAGGGATTAGAAGTAGATAGAGCAAAAATTGATGTGATAGCCAATTTACCTCCTCTTGCCAATGTAAAAGGCATTAGAAGTTTCTTAGGACATGCTGGATTTTACAGGCGCTTTATTAAGGATTTTTCAAAGATAGCTAGACCCCTGTGTGTTTTGTTAGAAAAAGAAAAGAAGTTTGATTTTACTGATAAATGTTTGAAAGCTTTTGTGCAGCTTAAAGAAAAGCTTGTCTCAGCACTAGTCATAATTCCACCAGATTGGAATTCTGAATTTGAAATCATGGGTGATGCATCTGACTTTGCTGTAGGTGCAGTACTGGGACAGAGAAAGGAGAGGCTATTCAGGGTCATTTACTATGCTAGTAAAAAATTGGTGGATGCTTAGAGAAATTACACCACCACTGGAAAAGAACTACTAGCAGTAATCTTCGCATGGGATAAGTTTAGATCATATATATTAGGGTCTAAAATTATCATCCATACTGATCATGCAGTATTGAGATACTTATTTGCTAAGAAGGAGTCTAAGCCTAGGTTGATAAGATGGGTGCTCTTGCTACAGGAGTTTGACATAGAAATCAAAGACAAAAAGGGCACTGAAAATATAGTAGCTGATCACCTCTTAAGACTGCACATTAAGGATATGGAGGCTCAAGTTGACATCAACTAACAATTTCCAGATGAGCAACTTTTCCTTTGTGAGGTAACATTTTATCCTTGGTATGCTGGCTATGAAAACTATTTGTCATGTAAAGTGTTACTTGAAGATTTAAATAGTCATTAGAAGAAAAGGTTCCTTCATGAGGTTAAGAGGTACATATGGGATGAACCCTACTTGTTTAGAAGATGTGCTGATCAAGTGTTAAGACGTTGCATCCCATATGAAGAAACATTGGACATCATCAAGCACTGTCATTCATTTGAATATACTGGTCATTTTGCTAGAACAAGAACAGCAGCCAGAATTCTGGAATGTGGTTTCTATTGGCCATTAATATTCAAAGATGCACATGCTTATGTGGCCAGCTGTGATAGATGCCAGAGAATGGGTAATATTTCTAAGAGGCAAGAAATGGCCCAAAATTACATCCTGGAGGTAGAGCTATTTGATGTCTGGGGTATTGATTTCATGGGACCATTTCCTCCATCAAACAAGTATAAGTATATACTTGTAGCAGTTGATTACGTATCCAAGTGGGTAGAGGCTGTTGCTTGTGTTACAAATGATGGAAAGGTGGTGGAGAAATTTCTTCAGAAGAATATCTTCACTAGATCTGGCATACCCAGGGTACTAATTAGTGATGGAGGGTCTCACTTCTACAATAAGTTATTGGAGAAGGTTCTTAAGAAGTATGGGGTAATCCATAAAGTTACCACAGCTTATCATCCACAAGCGAATGGGCAAGTGGAAGTTTCAAACAGAGAGTTAAAGAGAATCCTGCAAAAGACTGTAAATGAGTCCAGAAAAGACTGGAGCTTCAAGTTAGATGATGCTCTGTGGGCTTACAGAATAACTTTTAAAACTCCTATTGGAATGTTACCATTTAGAATGGTGTATGGCAAGACATGTCATTTGCCAGTGGAGTTGGAACACAAGTCGTATTGGGCTGTAAAACTTCTGAATATGGACTATGAAAAAGCAGGAAAGTAGAGGCTTCTACAACTAGAGGATATGGATGAATGGCGCCTCGAAGCTTATGAAAATCATGAGATGTACAAGCAGAAGGTGAAAAATTACCACGATAAGAAGATTTTCAAGCGAGAGTTCAAACTTGGACAATATGTATTGCTCTACAATACCAAACTAAGCTTATTTCTAGGAAAACTAAAGTCTAGATGGTCTGGACCATTTAGAATAAAGAGTGTTTCCCATATGGAGCTATTGAATTGTTTGATAACAAGTCTACTGATTCCTTTATTGTGAATGGACAGAGACTCAAGCACTATTTGGGGGGAGACATCTACAGGACAAGAGATATCCTTTACATCTCAGATCTTGTAGATATAATGGAAAATCAATAACAAACTTGCCTTGGTCGATGCTAACGACCTTAAACAAAGCATACTCCTTACACAATTATTTTTTTGAGAATTATGTAATGATCAATTAATTGTGTAAGTCTTTAACTAACCAAGTTCATGTTTTGCAGAAGAATTGTTGTTTTCAGATAAACTTGCTGTTTAAAGAAGAAGGCGAGATGTCATTCTTATTGCCAAAATACTCGCTAAAGCTGTTTATCGATTGGCGAGGAATAACTTCATTTCGCTTGTATGAATATTTTGAAGATGGCGAATTATGGGATGTCGCCATGCATAGTTGCCTGGGTGAAGACGAGAAAGAATAATCATGCCAAAAACTTCGCTTATCTTACTTTTGCAAAGGCGAGGAAGGACGAATCTCGTCTTGTTATATCGCCGAGTGACAAGTAGAGTGAGGCGAGAATTCAACACATTGTCATTTTATCTTGCCAAACAGGTATGCTTTCTGGCGCTAAGTTTTAATTGTGCCAAATTTCTTCGCCTGGAAACAAGTTAAATTTGGCGAAGTGTGATGTATTCGCCTGGAAAATCGCCTGTTTTGAAAATATATTTTTGGCGAGGTAGTTTCTTTTCGCCTCATTCTTTCGCCTGAAATTCTTTTTAAAGGCGAAGTAATAAATATTTTGCCACTTTATAACGCCAGTTAGGTCAATTAAGGCGAGTTTATTCTTTCTCGCCCAAATTTGAATTTTATCACACCTATACTATTGGCGACATAAAACATTTCGCCACTTATATAGGCGCACATAATTATTACCGTTGTACGACACGGGGCGAGGCAAGAACTTTACACCTTCTGCCTAGTTCTTTCATCATTGCGCCTATTTTCTGATGTCTTTATAAACCCAATTCGATTTTACCGTTACTATTACCTTGCTCTCTAAATTTTCAATTTTTTTCGAAAACCTTAAATCGCGAATTTCTTAGTTCGTTTCTACATTTCAATCGAATTTCATCACAATAACCAAACAAGGTATGTTTCTTTTCTTTCTCTCTCAGTTTATTGCAAGCTTTTAGTTATCTTTTATTTATCTGTGTTGATATGTTAATCATGATTGTTAGGGTATTAATAGAGCATTGTTTAACGGTAATAATGGTCGAATCTCTGTGGGTTTTACAATGAACATGAATGATTTTAGCTGGGTGTTTCATTTTTGAATGTAATTGATTGTGTTGATTGACAGTAGTTGTTAGTGTTTTAGCTGTAAAACGTGGTTTAAAGCTTTGATTGTTAAATGTGCTTTATAAATGCTGAACCCATCTTGCGATGTACTGTCAAACTGTTCAATATTGATAATGCTGTTGTTTTACTGAGTTTAAGTTTTGGCAGTTTGAAATTTGGTCATATTTGTTTGACATATTGTTTCAAATTAGAGATAGTGGACAAAAGAAAGAGTGACAGTACTCCTAACCCATCTAAGAAGGGCAAGAAGGCAAAGACTTCGGCCAGGCCGAAAATCTATGATGAGAAGAATTATCAAGTCAGAGTAATTCTTCCGTCTTCACCTAAGTCTCAAGATAAGACTTTGAAGACCCCTTCTACTTCAGCTGCTGTTGAGGGGAAAGTATCCAAAGAGTTATTTGTGAAGTCTGCAAAGAGTCACATGCAAAAAGGAGTACAGATTGGCTCAAGCAAAAAGAAGAATGTTGAAACTACTCCTAAGACCCCTTCTACTTCAGTTGTTGTTAAGGGGATTGTTTCAGTAGATAAATCAGTTCTGGCTAAGAGACAAGCAGCAGCTATCTACGGAGCTAGTAAACAAGGGGAGAAGGTGATATCCAGTTCACCTAAGATCTCCAAGGATAAATTTAAGATCAAGAGCCCTTCTCAGAAGGACAACTTGCAGTTTTGGTAAGAGAAGGGAATTGTTAGAAGAACTAGAAGATAAGAGATTTGGGAATTATCTGTGGAGTTGGTTCATGAAGAAGTTGGTGGCACAGCCCAAGAAGGTGAATGCCACTCTAGTGGAGGAGTTTTATGATAAAGCTCCTGAGGAGTTGGACACTCCTTTTGAAATCAGAGGCCAACAAGTGGATATATCAACTGAGTCTATCTGCAGTTATTATGAATTAATGGAGGCTAATCATCAAGGTGATAGAGGAGGAAGCCTCAGAGCTGACTGAGGAAGATATGAGAAGTTTGAAGAGATTTCAGCATCCAACTCAAGGATCTGAAAAGGATGTCTTGGCTAGTGAATTGGACATTCACACAGCCATATGTTTGACTTGGTTAAGGGACAACATTATGCCCAGGAACAAGGGAAGCAGGTTACTACTGATGAGAAGAGATTCCTTAGGGATTCCAATCAGGGCAAGTTCATTCATCTTGGACAGCTGATTTTCTCAGAGCTGCAAAGGAGAATTTGTAGTTTGAGGAAGGAAAAGTCCAGGTAGAGGACTTTATATTTCCCATCTCTTATCACAGGTCTACTAGAGAGATATGGAGTTCAAAGCAGGAGAAATGATGTGTGGCTGGCTGATTCTTAGCCACACACTAGAGATTTAGAGCTAAGGATTTGAGAAAGTAGGGGTGGTAAGGACACCACTTGTACTGAAGCAGTAAAGAAGGTGCTAGAATTGAAGGCCTTGAGTGAGGCTAAGAAATCAGGTACTAAAAAGAACAAGTTTTCTTCACCTTCTCTAGTCATAAAACCAGCTCCAGAGACCACTCCAGCTTTTACCAAAGAAATTGAAAGGGTGGCTGAGCTAACAAAAGAGAAATTGGAGGATATGGTCAGTAAAATAGTGGATAGAAAGGTTGAAGAAAGAATAGCCGCATTCTTCAACAACATCTCTGATCCTCAAGAATTCTTGAGATTATGGGAATTGAAAAGGGCCAAGCAAAGTGCACCTCCAGGGGTTTTGTAAAGTTTGCCACAGGGATAACCATCAGGGAACCTGTTGAGCAGGAAAGAGAAGAAGATGATCACCAGCCTCCTCGATTTGAACAAGAAGAGTTGATGGATAGCCAACCTAAGTTCAATGATCAACCAGAAGCTCTGATTTTACAGGAGGATCGCCTACAGAGGAATTTAGGTGATCAATTTGATTTGGCCACTGAAAAAGCTGCAAGTCAAATCATGGATACATATGAGAGATTAAATGCGAAGGGCAAAGTAGTAGTGGTAGAAGCTACACTTTTTGAAGTGGAAGATGTTAATTCCTCGGATTGCGAAGAGATTGACACTACAGAGATTGAAGAGCAAAGTAAATTGTTGGCTTTTTATGCTAAAGCTGCAGGAAAACCATCAACAATTCAAGAAAGAGGTGAATGGTCAGGTTCAGCTCAATCTGAGGAAAGTAACAAGTAGTCTGCAGAGCCAATTGTCCAAGAGACCCTCATTATACTTGTCAGGTTCCTCCTCATTTTGGACCTGTCAAGTGCTCCACTCAGCCTGAGTCCTCTACTACAGACATTTATATTCCTAGGCTCAATATCATCCATCCAGCCATTCAAAAACTCATAAATCAAACAAGAATGGGACTATTTTCAACTGAGGATGCTATTCCTATAGGCAGTCATCGGTCTTCTCCAAATCTGGCAATAATACCTATTCTTCAACCTGAACCTATTAGCCAAGTGCCTTTGGTTGAAGAAGAAGTTAGAACCTTTAAAAGGGAAGATGTGGCTGCGATGTTAGGGCAATTTTTTCATACTTACAATAGGATGCCTTCTTATGAATTTTTCAAAGGGATAGAGTTCTCATCTACTAGCTCTTCTAATGCTGAAATGGATTGTTTGAATGAAGAGAAAAATAGTCAAAATGGTGCACAAGACAAAGAAAGCAAGGAAGTTTTTAGTGATCCTGCAGTTACTTCAGCAATTTTGGAACAGATGCTTATTTTGGATTACAACAAGACTCCTTGCTCTTGGGAGCCAACCTCTGCCTTTTATGTTCCAGATGGATATTACTCTGTCATTTTCAGACAGATCCGACGGTATAGCAACTTCTTGAGGCAATTGGCTTACCCAACGCGTTATCCACCTAACAGGGCTTTCACTATTCATCCTCTCAGTGAAGATGAGGTTAAGAAGCAAGGGATGATGAGAAGAAAAGAAAGCATGGCAAGGTTGGAGCCCAGAAGAAGAAGAAGGAAGTCAAGCCTCATAGTTCAATTCTTCCTTCACAAATTAAAGCTGACAGAGAAATCAGAAGGTTGGTGGCAGAACAGTTGAACCTTAGAGTTTCCAAACCAAAGCCAAAGAGAAGGAGATTGAACTCTAAATCTCCGCAAAAGAAGAACTCTCCAGATCATTCTCTAGATGATTTTTAGTTGTTTCAGTTATTAAGTTTTTATTATTTTGTTATATTCGGACTTTATTTCAGTTTTGTATGTCTTTGTCAGAAAAGAGTAATGCGAATTCTTTTGTCTTTGTCTTTAAATTCTTTTTAATTTTCAGTAAAGAGTAATGTGAATGGTTTTTGTGTCTCTATTTTTTTTATTTGCTAAAGAGTAATGTGAATTCTGTTGTCTTTCTTTTTAACTGCATAAAGAGTAGTGTGATTGTTGGTTTTAATTATTATAGAGAGTTTTTAGATATTAAGTTAGGGGTTCTTTTCCCCTAAACAAAGTGAGTTGTGCCTACAAGAGGAATCATTAATTGTGTAATCATTTATCACCTTGACTTTTGAAGTTTACAAATCATTCTACAAGGATTTAATGCAACATTGTGTTGAGGCGAGGTAGAACTCAAATCGCCAGCATTTTCGCCTTGACTAAGGCGAGATCTTTATTTCTCGCCTAGTTGGTAAGTTCTTTAATATAGTACAGGCAAATGATTGGGGCGATACATCTTTCATTTCGCCTACTTGTTGATTTCCTTTTTGGCAATATTTCTATTTTGTCTAATATTTCGCATGTAGGATCTGTATTTCGCCATGACATTATTCCTCTATATCACTCTAAAATTGCGACTCTTATATTTCGCTTGGGTATTTCGTCTAAGGTTTGCGATCATTTTCTTTCTCGCCTATTCTTATTTCGCCTAACCAATTTTCTTCTTGACTTTAATTGGGGCGACTTATCATCTGATAATGGCGACATTCAGGTATTTTGCCTAACTCTCTGGTTCATTGTTTTATACATCCCTTTCTCTCATTCTTTTCTTTTATATTCTCCTAAGCATTGAGGACATTGCTTTTTTTTTTTTTTAAGTTGGGGGTGGGGTAGCAATCACGTTGATGTTCTTTTTGTTTAGTTTTATAGTTTGATTTTATTTGTAGAGTTTATTTTAGTATTTTTTTTAAGATATTAGGTATGAGTGCATGATTGAGCTTACATTGCTCATAATTCAAAGTGATTTAGTTTTTCATAAAATGAGTTTTCAAACACTAAAATAAGTGTTCAAAATAAGCAGCTTGGATGAGCAATTTTTGACAAATTTCTTTGAACACTGATGAAGATTCTGGTAAGATTTGAATTGTGAATAAGTTGATGAGTTTTGATAAGGAAAGAATGGAGAAAACCTTGGATGGTATGTGAAGTTTTGAGCTTTATTTTGTGCCTTTTTCTTCATGAGAGAGGTTATTTTTATTCTCTTCCTTATTAAACACATTTATCTGACAAACTTTCTTTTATAGAAATCAGAACTTTCATAGGATTGCTTTGAATTTCTCATACATTCCTCAAGTGTATAGGGCATTGGTCGGGTAAAGTTCAGTCTTTAATCTGCCAAGGAAAATGATCTGATTTGAGAGAGTGAGTGAAACTACTAATAGCTTTTGCATGCTTGATATAACCAGACCTTGATATCTTGTGAGGTAAACCATTTTGTTTCCATTCTCATTAAAACCTTTTCTTTGGTCCCTAATCCAGTCCAAACCATAAAGAGAGATATATAATCTCAATCCTACCCTTTGGACTTACCATTAAATTTGGGATTGAAAAGATGGGAAGTGAGGATTATCTTAAAAAGTGTTTCTGAAGCTGCTAAAAGCATAATATATGTTCAAAAAAAAATTGGCGATAGTTGGAAATCTCGCCTAAAACAAAGTTCAAATTAGGCGATATGTAATAAGTCTAGAATTTACCTATGTTTTAGCATACTTTATGAGCTTGAATCTAATGAAATTGAGTTTAAATGGCAAGATAATAAATATATTTCTATTAATTCAAGGCTATTATTGTTGAGATAGGGACTTGGATGAAAAGTTATGGAAAAGAAGCTAAAATATGCAAATTCAGAAGAAAGAATGACCAAATAAAAATTTCATCCAAAGTCAGCAAACTGGCGAAATGATTTTTGCTAAGAAACGAATTCGCCTGAAGACATCGCCATGATTTAGAGTAGAGGGCGATGCAGCAGGCGATATAAAGAAGATTTCGCCTCGAAGATTAAAAAAGGAAAGACGAATCAGAAATTCCTCGCCTTCGTATGTCACCATCCTAGCAGAAATTTAGGCGATAAAGGTTGAACTTTTCCTACCTTGAGGCGATAGTTGAGGCGATAAAGGATAAATTTCGCCAAGTCAAAGGATAATAACAGGCCACATTTGATGAGATATCGCCTAGAAGATTTTAACTAGAAAAAAGTTTTGGCGAAGAATATCAACTCGCCTGAGCATCAGGCGACGTACTATGGAAATATTGAGAACATTTCGCCTAGGAAGATTGTTAGCTTGGCGATCAGGACAAGCGAGATTTGAAGAGGTCGATTGGTTCAGGCGAAGGAACATGCGAAATAAATGAAGAAAAATGTTACTTCGCCAATTTGTGTTTCTTTGTCGATTTTATTTCAAAATTGCCACTGAGCCAAACTTTATAAACAGGAGCTCAGATGAAGTAATGTGTGTGAAGTTTTTTTGGAGAAAAAAAGTTTAGACGATTGATTTTTACTCTTGACATTCTGTTATACTTTAAGAGAAATTCTAGATTCTTCTATACGCTTTATTCAACATCTTCAGAGAAGTTTCTTAAAGAAGTTTTGTACTCTGTTTCTGTTGATCATGGAGATTAGCTTGAAGATTGTGAAGCAACAACTGTGACAGAGTCTAGCTTCAATCTTCCTTGGTAAGATTTAGATCTTAAGCATGTCGATGATGATTTTTGTATTGAATTGGATATGCTGAAGTAGATGTGCTAGCTAAAAGCTCTGTTGATTTGTTGAATCTTGATGTTGATTATCATTTCAATTGCAATGTTCCTTGTTCAATTATAGCCAGATCTACTTGATTTCATGAGCTAATTGAATTACAAGAACGAGAGTTACGTAATATTGTTATTCTGAGATTTGATTTAGACCAGAGATGGCGATTAGGTTTCAGATCTAAGAACAATGGATCGTAGTGCTAGAGATAGACTACAGATCTATTTTTCTACAGATTGTGCTTATCAATTATATAGGTTGTACTATGGAGATATATGCAACTATATAATTGAGATCTGTTAAATTGAATTGAGAGATCTTTTAACAGATCACCGATGATGATCTAGAAGGTAAATCTGTGATTTAAGGTGAAACTTGCAAGAGAAGTTAATTGATAACAGATTTAGCAAATCAGTTTATACATTGTTAAGATCAATTACAGAATAGAGTGCTGACTTGAGTTTTAATTGAATGAATGTCATTAGTATCTTTTACTTCACATCAACTCTATGATTCTTATGATTCATTTTGTATATAGATTCTTTTAGCAATTCAGTATAAATCTTAGTCTCAATCATGCTTCTTAGCTTAAAATCCTTGTGGAGACGATATCTAAAATACTACATTAGACATTGATAGGAACTTTGATTGATTACTATGAATTCTAATATCAGTTGAGTTTTCATATACTCAACAACAACAAAAAAATTTCCTCATCAATTTCCTCATCAATATGCTGGCGAAGTTTATGATCACTGCCAAAGCCAAGGCAATGAAACAGGCAAATGAATGTTGACTTATGATATTTTACTACTCTGTACTTCCTTATTTTCTTGAAATTACAAAATGCTACTGGGTTCAAACTCTATAAATAGGCGCACATCAATTTTGTCATTTTCATGAGCATATTGAATTGTGAGGACGAGCGTTAAGCAATTATGTTATAGCATCTTCTCTAGACCAAGGATGGTGTTTAAATGTTAGATCTAGAATAGAGGATCAACATATTGATCTAGAGATAGACAATAATTAGATTCATTTTTCTTCAGATCGGTCTCCAATATTTGATAAACTTTGTAGTATAGAGATATATGCAAGTTATTAGCTAATATTAGTTAAATCAAATCGAGAGATCTTTAACTAATTAATTATGATGATCTAGGATGAAGAATTAAATTCTCTTGTTGATATATATATATATATATATATATATATATATGAAGGCAAGCAATTGAGATAATAGATTCACTGGTATTTCAATTGAATCAACTTTTTTAGTACTAGATTCTCATATTTTTTTTATCATTGAGATGTCAGCATATTATCCAATTTCTATGATATTATTCAATTCGAGTTTTCTACAATTTAAATAGATTCTTTTAACAATTCATTTGGAATCTTGATTGAATTCTTTCTTTCCAAAATATGCAATCCTTGTGGAGACGATATCGTAAAACTACAATTTGATGTTGATTGAGAAGTATTAAAAATTTTCTTCATCAATTTCTTGGTGCCGTTGCCGAGGATTGCAACTTTTAAATTCAAGATTTACTTTGAATTATTCTAACTTTGTTTTTATAAATTCTTTTTCAATTTTAAATTGTTTGTTCGAGTGTGTAGTATATGTACACAAGATCTTAGAGAACTCAAGATTTGCAGTTTGATCCTGAACTTGAAAGACTTTTGAGACAATTGAGACCATCATCAAGAGCAAATATTTCAAGGCAACACTATGATCATCATCATGAAGGTGATGAAGAGGAAGCAAGGATGAATCCTGGATGTGGGAAGGACCCTGCGACAATACTCAATACAACTAGTTGATGGCATGCCTCTAACCATTAACTTACCAGCAGTCACAACTAATACTTTTGAGTTGAAATCTGGACTTATCTAAATGGTTCAGTAGAACAAGTTTGGAAGAGGAGCCACTGAAGATCCTAATTAACACTTGGACACATTTTTGCATCTCTGCAGTACCTTTAGACATCATTGAGTGTCTGAGGATGCTGATAAATTGAGATTGTTTCTATTTTCTCAGTTCAACAATGCACATGCCTGGCTCTACTCTTTAGCGCTAGGATGTATCAATAATTGGCAGGATTTGTTTAAGTAGTTTCTAGCACATTATTTCTCTCCCATGAAGATGGTGAAGTCGAGGAATATGATTTCTTCATTTCAATATGTAGAAGGGGAATCTCTCTATAAAAGTTGGGAAAGATTCAAGAAATTGATCAAGAAATGTCTGCATCACAGTATAGCACCATGGAGCATAGTAATGACATTTTACAGTGCTATGCCACCTCAAATCAAAATGTATATTGATTCCTTAGTTGGAGGATCAACCATAAGAGATTTACTCACACATTTTCAATCATGAAAGAATAATGATAAAGAATCATTTCAGCATTTTTGCAATTTTGTAAGTTATTAATTTTTTTCCATATTAGTTGCAAATAAATATGAATATGTATATATTTTTATTATTTATTTATATAGGTAAAATAAAACATTTTAAAATTAATATATTGCAGTGGGTTGGTTCCGAACAACTCAAACCAAACGATCCATCCGAAATTGATTCATATACTACTAGCCAACCGTCGGGTACACGGTCAATGGAAATCCTAAATCCTCAAGAGATTCATCTGCAAGGATCTTAAGCCGTTCCATCTAACAACCATCTCATGTTCCTATAATAGGAATCTTACCTTCATTTCTTGGCATGAAATACTACCTTAGAAAATCTCTACCAAGTTCAATACTCTCAAAGCACTTTGTAGTACTCTGACGACCTACCATCACCATGATCACGACTTTGGTCATGATCCATATAGTCTTTCAACTTCTAGTGTTACCTAAGTATATTCTTACCATCTGAATAGAATCCATGAAGTATTCTTCTTTGCCTTCCCTTTTTTTCATCTTCTGAGTTCAAGGCTAAGTTAAACATCAGAGTGCGTACGACAAACATCAAAATGGTGTCCCAAGAGTTCTCTCGGATGTTTCACTTATTTTTGGTCACTTAGTCGATTTTGGTCTCATTTTCCCTATATGGTTTGATCTTAACTCGGATCTAGGATGTAGTTCTGAGTAGCTACAGTTTGGCGTCCATAAATTTGCAGATAGAAATAGATTTGTGGCTTCATTTAGAATGTTACCAAAATATATATGACTACTATTTCTTATTTAGTATAAGTATCAGTGTAGTAATGTTAAAAAAATTCACCAGCATGGATTCACTTATAGTCAGGTCTTACATTGAAATTTAATACATACAATATAATTTTTACTTTTAATAATACAATTGATGTTTTCTTGTTCAAGTCAAATACGGGATGTTAAACGAAAATATTTTTTCCAGGCAGTCGTGATTTAATGATTTTGGTACACTTGAAACATGCAAATTATAGCATCTTTATATTATTACTAGAATTTGTAAGAATACTAGTCCTGCTGGTAAAGCATAGAGTAGATATATTGGAGTCAATAATTTAATCCTAGCTCACCTCATTTGGGAATTATATATGCAACCAAATTGAGATTATAGAGCTGCGTAAACTGACCTATACTTTTAACTACATGTGACTTATATAATCTATTTATGTAAATCGAAGATATTCTACTAAGCAGAGTGATGTGTTCATCAACACATTAAATGATTTATCATAAGACTGATATATGTTAGTTAAAGTGTTTCCATATTCCATTGATCAACAAGTGTTCCCTCGACATAAAATCTTACCACACACTATAAAAGCATGGACTTAACTAGATTTGAACAAAACGGATGAAGTGACAGGCTAAGAGTTATATTGAACCTACAAATTGATATATGGGATTGATCTAATTAGGTTTACTGGGTGGAATGGTACAAAAACACAACACCCAAGTTATGTTAATCATTAAAGACCTATTCTAATTGATTACATTACATTATTATCATTTGCGAAATCTATACAAGACTATGAAGATCTCATGTTTCCATTTTAACAATAAAAGCAATTGGGCTAAATTATTTTATCTACATTGTTAAATAATATTTAGGTTTGATTCAAGAGTAAATCAAAAAATTTCATATCAAAGCATTGATTATTAGATTTCTAGGTTGAAATAAATAATGCTTAATGAATTTTTATCATGGTCTATGATGTTGTAAAAATTTATGATGCTTAGAGCAGAATACTTAGACAAGACTACAAAAACTAGAAAATTGAATAACAACTACACAATAAAAGAGCATTTAAACTTATTTTTTTTGGCATTGCTTTAAAAAGGCTAAAAAACTGTGAAATATCTCGCGGTTTTTCCTATTCCACGGTATCCATTTATCGGGAGCCAATATAATAAAATATTTGTGTCGAGGTAAAGTCCAAATATTGTCCAATCATAAACAGGATAATTTAGAGGACTTCCCTAGCCTTATCAGTGCCACATTGAAAAGGTAGTGACAACACTCTCCATTATGAGATTTTTTTATTGCTTATTTGTCGTTGTATAAAAAAGCAATACTGTCCAATTACCTCTTGGTGTGTAGTCTTCCATGGTACATGTAACGTCCTAAAATTAGGTTTAGAATTTTTTGTAAATTTGAGTCAATTTTTATTTAGTCAAAGTCTGAGTTTTCGGGATTTCAGGTAGGAATGCCTCAAAAATTTACTCTAGAGGGAAAAAAAAAGGTAATTAGAGAATATAGAATGGAAGCATAATATCCAAGTGGTTTAAGTAAAGCATTTCAAAAATAATTTCTTAAATCATTTCACAAAAATAGGAATTTTGGATGTGAATAAATTATTTTAAACCAAATAACATTTTAAAAATTCGGGGTGAGCGGAATAGCGAGCCGGAGGACCCCCACTAAAGGATCTAAGAGTCTAATTAAGCCCACCAATCCACTCAAGCTCGCCATTATACACTATACCTCTCCATACTCTCATTCATAACTTTAATACCTCTCCATACTCTCATTCATAACTTTAACACCCTTTCATACCCTTAAACTGTATAAACACTCTTATACCTCCCATATGCGTAAAATACATAACCACTCTCACTCACTCCCACACAACCTCCATTAACACCCAAAACCCACTTAACTCACACCACTCACAACCCTAATTAGTGGTTTTCAAGAGGAATAGTCAAGCTTCTTTTCCTTTTCTTCAATTGGGTAAGAGTTCTTCAAACTTAATCTATAGTGTTTTGAGTTTAAATTATTGAATGCCCATTTAATGTTTGTTGATAAGATTATATGGGTTGTAAAGAGTAAAGTGTTTGTAAGGTTATGTTTTGTCATTTTTTTTAATTTCATGAAGTTCAAAGGTAAGTTTTTATATTCAGATTATTTAGTTGGTCTTTGAACGTGAGTATATATGTGCTGGCTAATATGATGTGAATTGTAAGATCTGAGTGTGTTGTCTTATTATTATTTTACTTGGAAGTTAAGTAATTTATTTACTTAATAACTAAGTAATTCAATGTAACTCTTAGAGCTTATCTTTGTATTTGATTAGAAGTCATTACTTGATCTAATTAACTAATTATATCTTTTGGTTGTTAAAGGATAAATGCTAGAAGGGAAAAAATATTTATCCTAAAGATTTTGAAAGACGGAGAGAGAGAGATTGTTATTTTGAAGACATCTCTTTTAATATGCGATTGAAGAAGTCGATTGAGATACACCAAGAAACTATCTCACAAACTTATTGATCCATAAAGAAGCAATGTGAAGAATAAAAGAGGAATAACAAGACTGAAGGTGTACGTAATGGAAACTTGATTAATGTGTCACTGTGTTGATTGAAGTTTATGTGAATTGTGGTCACATTTGTTATGCATTTGATTTAGTGAACATTGAGTCGAAGTTAGAGGGAGTTTAACTTAGGAATTTACATTGTAACTTAGATAGTCAGAGGGATTCTGATAGAGTTTAGGTTAGTGAAAAATGAGAATCAAATGTCCAGTGCAACCAGGGTAGAGAAGGAGTCTCACTGGTGTAAGTCAATACATTGTAATTCTATTTTTCATAGTGGATTTGATCACCTGAAATGTGGTCCGTGGATTAGGAAGGTATTTCCGAACCACGTAAAAATTCAATGTTTCTTTATCATCTATTTCATACTCTGTCAAGTGATTAATATTGTGTTAGTTATCTACTATTGGGTGTTCAAATAGACATGATAACAAAAGCAGATATAACAATTAATGTTATAACTGAATCTACCAAAAAAGTTTAAAAACTCAAAATTTGAGAGTCTCTAACGGTATAGGTTCTTTCAGGGATACTTAGATGCTTCCAGTTTATTGGTTGATGGAATCTATACACTCTCATATTTTTTTATATTAAACCCTAGAGTAAACATGATAGTTTGTTGATTCTGAGTGTAAAGTCAAATTATTAATGAATTGATATTGGTTTGGTTAGTTGACTTGGGCATTGGTGGTGACCAAGCCAGAGGGATCTAACTTTGTCGACAAAGAAAAGTTTAGCATTTTTGTTTTAAGCTCTATATGTTGGTTGTGGGATGCTTGATGTGTGTTAATTATTTAATTGCATTAAAATGATTTCATGGCATGATTTATTTGAATTAAAATATGGATGATAACATGTAGTGATTGTATGCGATATTAGTAATGAATGGGTGTTGAACCAGAATGATACATTGAACTGAAGCTTTGAATGATATGAGCTAAATGTGGTATTTGGCATGAATTGGTTTTTATGAACTACATGGTTACATGTATAGAAATTGCCTTTTGGCCCCATGTTTGAATTTTTCCATGCCTATGTTATTGTCTCTAATGAATGGCTAGATAGTATAAGAAAGGAATATACTCAATTGTAATTATGTGTTGAAGCCACATAAATAACTCTTGCCCCTAGTTTAGCTTCATAGAGAATATATGGCATGCGATAGAGATTATGGGGTACCTCACATGTGAATTTTACATGAAAACTTAAGGTTAAGTGGCCTAGACTATAAAAACAAGAGTGACAACTCTCACAGGGTGCAACGACATCATTTGGCCTTAGGATCCATATGTTAAAGGATCTAAATGTGATGAACCGGCTCATAAGGGGGTATAATTGGTCTTCACAGATTTGGTCTTTAGACCTACAGTGAGCGTTGACTATTATAGTTAGCTTTGATTTTATAAGTGTCTTGTGTTCACGATTTAAGATACAACTAAGCACAAATAAATAAATGAATTTGACAAAACTTTAATTTGGTTTGGATGATTGAAACTTGTTTGGAAGTGTTTTTTCATGAAATTTGGCTAAATTGATGCCTAATTTGTAACATTTCATATTGAGACGGGGTTGAAACATTGAATTGCTACCCATTACCAATGTGCACATTATTTTTTGGGAGTCAAAAACTTGAGAACTCTAAAATTAAGCATGCTTGGCTTAGAGCAATCTTGGGATGGGCGACCTTTTGGAAAGTTTGTACGGAAAGTATGCGAGTGAGGAAAAAGCATACTGAAAAGCATAATGGCTGTCTGTGGGGCTAGTGGTCAGCCTTAAGACCAGTTATGTGATAAGGTGGCAGCCAACCACTGCGCCTCGAGTCATTTGGGGGCGGGGGTCGGACGTTACATAATGAGCATCACTATCTAATAGCTGATTAATTGTGTGTGATTGATGATATTGGTTATTTTTCCTTAAAATAACTTCTTAATATGTTAGGATTAATATGGAATGATAACTAGATGAATTAGTAATAGAAATATAGAATTTCACATTAATAGGGTTACCGAGCGTCTTGGTCGACATCTTGGTTAGGCGAACCAAGATGTGAGCCAAGGCGCAAAATGTTTTCTGTATAGTTCTTGGCATTCTGGTTGGCGCCTTGGCCAAGCGGACAAACGATAGGCCAAGGCACAGGTGCTCTTTGTACGCTTCCGGGCATGCTAGCTAACGATTTGACCATTTGGGCTAAGGTGCCAATAAAAACACCAAAAGTTTTCGGTGCCATTTTTTATGGTGGCTGCATAGGCCAAGGCATAAGTGCTCTTAGTACGCTTTCGGGCATGTTAGCTAACGATTTGACCATCTGGGCTAAGGTGCCGATATAAACGCCAAAAGTTCTCGGTACCATTTTTGATGATGGCTGCTTGGTTCTGAGGAAGAAGGCGCATATCAAGACGCCAGGAACTCTCTGTACCAATTCTGGCGTCCTGGTCTCATCTTTGATAGCCTTGTCAAGACTTCCAAAGTGCAAACCAAGATGCGAGGCACCTATATGAGCTTTCAAATCACTAAGGATTGGTTGAATTCACATATTAAATTTTTAATTATGATTTGTTGGATGATTAAAAGTGCATTGTGCTTGTCCATGTATAATAAGTAGCAAATAAGAATACATGTATGTGTTTGTTTTAGTATGAAAATGTTAACACATGCATTGATATCTCGACCCTCCTCTTTCATTGCTTTTGTTTTATTTCAATTATTGAAGTTTTGAGCAGACGATTGAGTGTGTCCAAGGAAACCAAGGTTGCATATCATATCATTAAATGACTTAGAGATCATTTATAGTTCTATTTCTTTTCAAGGGCTTTTTATGTTGTCTTTATTTGTAATAAGTATTACCTTGAAAGATTGAAGATAACACATATGTTTTGCTTATTTCCAAAGATTATATACTTGAGATGAACTCATGGTATTGCTTTAAACTTGTATATCTTATATACTTATGTGATAAGGGTTTAAAAATGTTGAACAGGCTATTGATTTGCGATTTGGGTATTTTAGAAACTCATGCTATAAGCAATTTACATGTACATGGGTATAGTAATATATTGTAATGACATCCAACCACCGCACCAATGGTCCTCCATGGGTGGGGGTTAGATACTGCAAAACCAATAGGAAGGAAGCCAATATAGGCAAAATATGTGTCGAGATTTTATAGACAAGGATAAAAGGATTGGTCTATATGGTTTTTCCGGTCCATTTAGTGCCACGGCGAAAAGACACTGAAAAATCCTCTAGGATAGTTTTTTCATCCAAAGGCTGGTCTCTACGTGCTAATAACATTTTTATTAGAAGTAGGATGCATAATAAACGCCGAAAGAGTTTTGGTTTTTAGGAATAAATGTATGGATCAATTACATTTTTTTGCTTAATAGAGGTTATAAATCTCTATTGGATATTAATAGTAACTATGTGGAATTGTAAGGAAAAGCTGTTTGTTTACGATTCAATAATGCACTATATTTCCTGTATTTTATTGAAGTGAAAGAAACACAGTCACAGTTCCTACTAGTGTTAATACCATGAACATGTTCTTGTTACCTCTTACAGGGATTGTTGGTAAGCTCAGCAGATTTGTAATGAAAATGCTAAGTTTAAGCAAGTGACGGTATTGCTGGTTTTAGCATCTTAAGATTTCCTAACCAATTTATTTGTGTCGTAATAAATTCCTCATTGCATCTCCTACATAATAGGACATCCACAAATTTAAACAAGTTGTTGTGAACCACAGAATTTAAGCCTTGTAGACTTGGTCTCTATATGGTGGAGTTCATCCGTTTCATCACCAAGAAACTTTATCTAGACATTATAAAAGAAACGAATTAGGTTAGATTTATCATTGAGTATGTAGTTCTAGATAGGTAAGAGTTTTTCATCCAAGGTTTGGGAATGTTATATTGGCCATGTAATGTTTACCCTATATGAAGTTGTTTCTGAGTTGTAGAATTATGGTACATAAATTAGTTTTCTTTGCACTGATTCTCGAGACTAATAATGAAGTTGATCTGGAGAGCCTAATTTATAGATTTAGTGATTGTTTATTGTTTGAATGTTCTTACGTCTTCTCCGTTGGCCATTATATGCATTTTGATCTACTAATTAGCTTTTCAACGAATGAAATGTGTTGTTCTAGAACTGGAAAACCACTAATGTTTAATTTGACTTTCATTTATTCTCGGCTAAAAAACTGTGTAATAGGTGACATTATGCATAAATTACAAGAGATGATAATAAGATAGTGGAAAGTTTCCAAACTTGGAGTATTTTTCTCTTATTTTTGTGATTGTGATTCAAAGGACAAAGTTTGCTGCTCGAAGGCATGCTAGGGATATATTTGATCTGGGAAAAAAAAAAGGTTAAAGATGGTCTTTTATAGGTCATTCAAAAATTATACTCGTCATGATGATAAGATGGTGGAAAATTTTTCCAATTTGGGGTTTTCCCCTAATTTTCATCATTGCGATTTAGAAGGGAAAAGCTTCTAATCGAAGGCATGGCGATATATTTTATCCAGAAGAGAAAGCAAGGTTGGCGGTGGCCTTTTATTGGCCATTCAGAAATTATACTCGTCATGAAAATAAGATGGTTGAAAATTTTCTAACTCTAGATTTTTTCCATACTTTTTGTCATCGAGATGCAAACGGCCAAAATTTCTAATCGCAGGCATGCTATAAATATATTTGATCTAGGAGAGAAAGTGAGGCTGGCGATGACATAGTCATTTGAAAATTATACTAGTTATAACTATAAGATGGTGGAAAATTATAAGAAGGGAAAACAAAGACTAGAACTAAAGTCTATGCCAATCTCCTCTATTATAAACGGACTACCTTATTCTTTGCTTTATTCTACCAGCGGACTACTTTGGTCCACTCTACTCATTCTCTTTAATTTTTCGAGCGTGAATTTATTTATTGAACTGACTATTACTCTGCAGCTTATTTAGTAACTTCTATTTGTATTTATTTTTCTCAACATTTTACTTTTGTATATTCTTTTCTACTTCATTTCTTTGAACTAAAGTTTTTCTATTGTTTTTTTTTATGAATTCATTCTTTCTTTTGACAAAATACTTCCTTAAACTAATCCCTCACTGTGTTCAGTTCGCCCAACAGATATCACATGTCCCTAAACTACTTTACCCCTAATTCTCTTTCAGTTAAGTTCCAGATACAATAGAAGATAAAGAGAATTTTTTTTTTTTTTGGTTTGATAAGTAGCTAAACGAAAGAAACAAAGCTTACTTGGCATATTTTCCATTAGAGGCTTTAAAGTGGCTATGAATTTTCCTTACTTAACATTAAAGGGTAGTGTTTAGCCAAGAATTTTTATTGGTGAGCTCACCCTTAGAGCTTATATCATCCCTTAAGAATTCGATTTCATCTCCATAGATCTTCCAACCAATATCTCGCATGCTTGAGGAACATAAGAGAAACACAAATTAAGTCTAAGAAGGCTTTGTTACGAAGAAAGAATATGAAAAATAATCACATTAAATTAAATAAGTGAGAGTAGAACTAGCACTCAAAAAAATAAGCTTAAAGGCACAAATCTTTCCTAATGTTTTTAAAGGTATTATTTGCTCATCTTCCTTAGTTTCTTGTCTTTTCTCCCCTAGGTATAACAATTTTTTACCTTGATCCGCAGAACTGCACTGCCCCAAGCTGTCCTGACCTGACCCGACCTGCCCCGTACCAGAAATGAGTCAAATACTGGCCGCTCTGCCCTGCCTCACTCCGCCTGTAATACCCCATATTGAGACAGGGTTAAAACGAATTGAATTGCTACCCATATAACTAATGTGCACATTGTTTTTCGGGAGCCTAAAACTTGAGAACTCCAAAGTTAAGCGTGCTTGGCTTGGAGCAATCTTGGGATGGGTAACCTTCTGAAAAGTTTTCCCGGAAAGTATCGGAGTGAGGACAAAGCATGCTGGAAAGCGTAATGGTGGTCTGTAGGGCTAGTACTCACCCTTAAGACCGATTATGGGTTCATCCGGGGGCGGGGGCCGGACGTTACAAATGGTATCAGAGCAACCCTGCGACTGCGAGTGCGCCTGTAGACATAATAGCTCTGGGTATTCGTTAGTGGGGGTAAAGTTTCTGGGATTGATGTGGGCTAACCACAACGAGGACGTTGTGTCCCAAAGGGGGTGGATTGTAACACCCCAAATTGAGACAGGGTTAAAAGAAATTGAATTGCTACCTATATCACCAATGTGCACATTGTTTTTTGGGAGCCTAGAATTTGAGAACTCCAAAGTTAAGCGTGTTTGGCTTTGAGCAATATTTGGATGGTTGACCTTCTGGGAAGTTTTTTCGGAAAACATGCGAGTGAGGACAAAGCATGCTAGAAAGCGTAATGGTGGTCTATGCGGCTAGTGGTGAGCCTTAAGACTGATTGTGAATGATGTGACGCCCTGCCACCGCGCTTCGGGTTCATCCGGGGGCGGGGGCTGGACGTTTCACCGCCCTGCCCTACGATCGCCCTACCGTGTTAATTAGTTTTTTTATTTTTCTTCTTTAATTTTTTTAAATAATTTAAATTTATTGTCAATATTAGATATAATATAAATATAAACAAATTTAAGTTCCGTTGCATCAAAATAATATTAAAAATTAATTATTTTCATTAACATTAATAATATTTAAGTAATTTTATTAAATAAAAAATTAGTTAAATATCAAATAAATAATAAATGAATTATTATCATTAAATTATTTATTTTTCAAATTCAAATATCATTTTAAATTTTTAAAAAAAAATTTTGACAAATTAAGAAGCAACGTAAAGATATAATTCAAATACTTTCTTTTTGGTAAAATAGAGTACAACAAATCCCCGTAGGGCAGTGGTAGGTCCCCATAGGGCAAGTCACCGGTCCAAACATTCTGCCCCACACCACAGGATAGGACAGGGCATGTTAGACCAGTCTACGAGTCGGGCAGGACAGGACAGGTCCAACCTGCCCCATTGCCATTCCTCTTCTCCCCCTTTATTATCAGATTTTTAGGATCTCAGAAATTATTTTGATTAGAGGACAAAGAGAGTAAGAAATGTCTAAACTTGTGTTTTGAAAACTGATTTGAAAATTCATGCCTCATAAATCAGTGGAAATTAACACAAATTGCTATTAAAAATGCAGAATGCACATGCAAAAAAAAATGGTAATATTCATGAAAAAAAAATTGAATAAAATTTAGAAAACATCAAAAACTGGACATAAATATACACCCTACCCCACCTTAAAAATTCATATTGTCCATAAAATGAGTTGATAAAGAACCCAAAATGAGTTGATAAAGAACCCCTATTTGTATCTAGAGAACACAGAGGGAAAATAAAGGATAGAGAAATGTCAACCGTAACTTAAATGGTGGCTAAGGAGAAGCAACTCTAGAAGGATTAAAGAATTTAAAGTTTAAGAAAGATATTATAATGAAAGTTCGAAAGAATGCTTTCGAACTGTGGGAATGTTAAATGGTGGAGAGAAATGGAAAAGAAGAGAATGGAGAAGTAGACTTAAATTGCATTTCTAGTGAAAATCTTTCAAGATCGAAGAGTTTTCAGAAAAATATAGATTTAGATATTTTTACCCTAATACAAAAAGTCTTTTAATTAACCTCCCAACAATAACATTGGTAGGGAATAAAAAAAACTACCAATAGACTGAGAAGCAATGCAGCTAGCAAAATTTTTGGTGGACAAAAATTAAAGTGTAATGTGGGTCAGTTCGTCCCAGACTTTCATTGAAAAGGCATAACTGGACTAAGAGTAGCCAATAACTGATTAACTTTCATTGAAAGGCATAACTGGACTAAGGGTAGCTAGGGAACGAATTGAGGCGAACTCAGTAACATGCTGATGGACAGAATAGCCTCGATAATTATTTTTGTATTTTCTGGATTTATTCGGTGAGCTTCCTACAGCGATATAATATTCAATAGATATACCTTGTCAACCATATCTCTTACCAGCTTTGTTAGGATGGTTAATAGTATTTTTCCATTGTGTTTAGTATTTATATATATATTATAAAGCAAAACTCTCAATAGGCCCCGCGAAACTAATGTGGCGCGCTGAGAGTTCTGTTTTGGTGGAAAAGTAGTCATTTTTGACTATTTTAAATCCGAGCGATATTTTGACGAGATTTTGAGTAGAATATAATATGTTGATGAGATCTTATGTTGTCTTTTTCTAATTTCTTCTTATTTAATGGCTCATGACCCAAACATAATATAAATAATATATTCTAATTAATTCATGGCGCACTCCTATTGATATATTTAATTTTTTTTATTGAAAATATATAAGAAAAATTAATAGGCCATTATAAAGAAAATTGATTACTATTGAACCTTTATGTCTATCCCTCTTCCTCTTCCTCCTCTCAATTAACCATATAATGAAAACTATATAAATACACACCACTCCCACTCAATTTTCCCTCACAATCTCACCTCTCAACTCCCACAAATTTAGTTTTAAATCCGGTTTCCTTTTTTTATCTTCTTAGGAGAAAAATCGAGAAGATCATCTTTGGACTAAGAGAATTTGCAGCTCTAACCTCACCACCGATGATGATATCAAAGAATACGTGAATATGAAACTGATTATGCGAAAGAAGACGGGAACAGCCTTAATGGGGTCGAATTTTGGCAGCATCTTGACGGATGGTTGGATGGTGGATTATAAGTTGGAGAGGATAGGATTTGGAAGGTTAACGGTTGTCGCATAAATATAGAGAAGTATAACTTCAGGTGTCATAGAATTGTTTTTTTTTTTTTTATATAAAAGATTAAAAAATTGGATGTTGACACATATTATATATTCTTAATATGCATTGATTTTTTTTCTTGATATATGTACCAGGTTATCATGTTTCATTTAATTTTCTATTATAATTTTAAATATATATATATATATATATAATAAATATGATTGTAATATTGTGTTTGTCCATAATCTATTAAATTGTAAAAGGTATTTTTTTTTTAAAAAATTATAATATTACGTATTTTATATAAGAAATGTAATATTATTTTAATGAATGATATCATTCTACAATTATATTTATTTTGATTTAATATGCATTTATTAATTGAAATGTAAATTTAGATTTTATTAAATATACGTTACATTTAGAAAAATTGAAATTCTTAATAAGTGTAATTAGAAATGAAAAAGTAAATTATAGTCTATGATATATTATTATGTATCTTAATATAACTATTAAAAATAAAATAAAACAAAACAACATAATTTTGTATGAATAATCATGAAAAAAATTAAGTAATTTGAATAACTTAAAAATTAAGGGTATAAATTTAAGATATTTAAAATAATAGTGATGAAATGAACTATAGAGTATAGATATATATGTATATATATATTTTTTAATGTGAAACGATTTTTTATTTTATATTTATGTGAATTATTTTTTTTTAAATACAATATTATACATATTTCACATGTTATCATTAAAAAAATCTTTTCACCTTTTCTATTTTTCAAAATTATCGTAAAATATATGTCTCTGAATATCCATTATAATTAAATTAATTATAATTGATTGTAATTATGATTAAATTTTTAATTTCGATTCTAATTGAATATTATTAAATTAATTAATTTCTATTATTTAAAAACAATTTAAAATTTTTATATTGATAGATTTTAAATTATGGGATATGATGATTTTCATAATTCAAATAATATTTATATTTTTTAAAAAATAATAAAATTCACGAATCATATATATTGTTTCTTAGATATAATATATATATAATTTTAGTGTTCATTTAAATTAATCATAAAAATATCTAAATCTTCAATTATCTTCATATTTTTAAAAATACACAAAACTATTTACTTTTATTATTTTAATGGAATATTTATTAATATAATTTAGTGTTTGTATAAAATACTTTAATATATAAATATGTATAAACAATTTTAAAAATATCAAATAATAATATATTTAATTATATAAATATAAAATATATTATTATTATTATTATATAACACGTAAATTATTTTATATATATTACTACCTGTGGTGGGAAGACAACCATAAGGCATCAGAAGTGAAGCTCAAAACAGCCAAAGGGAGCCAAAGCCCATAACCAAGCTCGACCGAGGGAAGCTCGACCGAAGATGACCATAAGGAGCCCGGAGACCAGGCTCGACCGAAACAACCACAAGCCCGAAGATGGACTGACTCGGCCGAGCTCATTGAGGCCCAAAGAAAGCCTAGTCCAACCTTGTACCTCATTCAGTAAGCCTTCGGCAAACCAGAGCACGCCAGCCCACCGAGTTATGACCTAACCGAACAAGGACTCCTAAAGCCCAATTAACAAAAGATGACTATCCAATTGAATTAAGGACTCCAGAAGCCCAATCAACAAAGGAAGACCTTTCTTATTGAAAGAGAAATACCAAGCCCCAAGGGAAAGAGAAATCCTAACACTTCCAGAAAAGAGACTAGCAACCCCTATAAATAGGGGGTAGAGATAATTGTAAATGATCCGATTTTTACTCATTAGAGCTAAACTCTGTGAAATCATATTTGTAAGCTTTTAGCTATCATTCTCAAGCAATTTTAGTCTTATATTTGGCTATGGTTTATTTGGCACCACACTACCTCACGCAAAGCGCGAGTAATATCCCTAGTTTTTAATAGTGTTTAACCTTTTTATAATAAAGTTTTTTTTATCGGCATTTTAATTAGTGTTTCTAGTAAATAATGTCTTGTAAAATTAGTATTTTAATAAACTAATAAAATTCAAATTATATGAACGAAAATAATACAAATATATATTTTTATTTTAAAATTAGTTAAATTAATACTTAATTTATATGGAAAATAAATTTAAAAATAGTACTGATCAATTTAATTTACACTTTATTAAAAAATTAATTATTTTATTTTTCATATAAATAACTATAACAATTATTAATAATTTTGAAATAATGTTAGAATAATTTATTGAACAATATGACTAAAACTTTAAACTCTAATTTTAAAAGTTTTTATATAACTTTTTGAAAAACACAATACGTTGTATATAAGTTGTTGAGTTAAATACAAATATTAAAAAGTTAATAGAATTTCAATCAAAAAATAACAAATAAAAATTTTAACAAATTTAAAATTAATTATAATAAAAATAATTGAAAAAAAAGTTGGTTATGCCAACCAAACACTTACCGATGCTAATGTGAATTGGAGTATACTTGTCAGGACAAATAAAATATGTGAATAGTGACGTAGTACCTAAATTTAAAGAACACATAACCGTTTTTAATTGGTTCTGCAATGGTTCTTTTATTTAAAGATGAAATCTTTTTAAATATTTCAATTTAATTGGATAAAACATAATCAATATAAAATAATAGTGATTTGACTGTGGATAAATACCTCTACAAATAGAAGTTCTACCATATAATGTTTATGCCACATAAATTTCACATCTATTATTCACGTCAGCATTGTAGATAAAAATTTATTCACACCTTTTAAAAATCTGACATGGCTATGCAAATCAGAAATGTACGGCCGCATTGGAGATGCTCTTATAATTTCATAACCCCTTTTATAAAAAAAAATGATAAAGGTAAAAAAAAGAAAATAGATATTATATATTTAAATAATTGAATTAGTTAAAAAAATAAATGATGTTATTTACTTATTATACATATATATAATTTTTTTAAAATAAAATATAAAAATTATGGAAAAAGAACTTCTAAAATTTAGTCAAATCCCATAAATAAGAAATTAAACAAAATCACACTTCACCGATGTAGGAATTCAAATGTTATATAACTTAATTCAAAATCAAATCATACCATTTTACCTTAGAATCCAAATCTTGCTTAGAGGGAATAATTTAAAAAGCATTTCTAAAAAGAAAAGGGGTTTTGTTAATTAATAAATAATAAGAATAAATAAAAGGTGAAGCGAAGCAGCTTTGATTAGTGTGAAGTGAGAGAATAAAAATGAGATTGTTTTGACAATTATTTGATTTAAAAGATGGTATTCTGTTTCCACTAATATAAGGAAGCCTATCAACATTCAGATGAGCATCTTTCAAACAAAGAATGCCCTGGCACCCCAATAGCAAAGACACAAATAGAGCACGATGCCCAGCAATCACAAAGCCACCTCAGACCTCCTCTAATGATGATTATGATGATGGCGGCGGCTACTGCTGTTGCTCTTGGTTCAAATCATCAAAGCCTCAGACCACAAAACAATCACCAGAAGCCAACAATAGCTTGGAAGACAAGCAGAGGACAAAATAGAAATAAAAAATCATCTACACAGAGGTACAGCTTGGATCCTATTAAAATTTGAGAATTTCATGATATGATCAATCACGGTTGATACTTAGTTGTATGTGTGATTGAAGTGATTGAAGGAAAAAAAATCTGTCTTATACTGTTTTGAATTCATTTCTCTCTATGGAATGGCTTGGGTTTAGCTTTCAAACTTTAATCCAATTATATAGAATTGTATTATGCATTATATAATAATAAAATGTGTATCTATCTATATATATATATATAAAATTGTATAATAAAATTCCTGATGTAGATTAAGGTGTGAAATGTTCATAATTATGATGATGGGAGAGATATCTCGGTTTTTCTTTTTGTAACCTAACTCGAGAAATCTTTGGCCAAGGTAGGTGCTTTAATGAAATGAGTTTCATTGATAAAACTGTAGAGTAAGCAGTTCTTCCAATAAATAATAATAATTTAGAATTAAAAATACGTAATTTTTCTAACGGAGTTGGTATCTATTTCATACTCAAATCCAAATGATTTATAAGATGATGTAAGGAATATATTACTTAAATACTAGCTACTGAACGGTATTGTCTAAACCATGAACAATTCAGAATAATTGGATGATTGTGATGTATTTCTAGATACCAATCTTAATATGTGTAATAAGAATTAATTAATTGGAGAATAATTCAAATTGTACTACCAACATATTCTGATACCTAATAGGTTACACGCAATAGGAATTATGATACAAAAAAAGGGTCATATAAATTTTTTAGGCTTTCAAAAGTTCTTAGTACAATTATCGAACATTCTCATTTTTCTTCTCGAACATCGACCTAATAAACCGAATCCTCCATATTTTTCTTCATTGCTATCGATGAAATTCTCCATCTTCTTCTTCTAAGAAATGAAATCCTCCGTATTCGTTGACAACCATTGGTTCCATTGATAGCTTCTACGACACAATTCTTCTTCTCCAACTTCGACCTAATAAACCATCATTTTGCTCTTGAAGTCATCGACTGCTAGGGAAGAATTTGGCGAATCGTTCGACGTCTACTGCCAGGTCATGATGAATTTGAGGTCTTGGAGTTGCTACTATTGTCATCATATTAAAGGTAAGCTTTTGACAATCAATTTGATGCATTTTTAGTTTGTTATAGCAATATTTGTGGACTATTGACGCTGTTAGATTGAAACATTGGTTCTTAATTGTATAAATCCATAAGTTGTTGTTGAATTTTGTTTTTGGTGATTCTGTATGTTGATTATAATGTTAATTGCAATGAGTATTCATTTGATGTTTGATTTCAATTTATTTAGGTGATAGAGTTATTAGTTCATGCAGCTTTAAACAAACATATTTTTAGATATGTGATTTGTAACGTCCCGATTTTGGGGCTAAACGAATTTACGATATTGAACCGATTTGATCGTTAAGTAGTTGAACCTTACTTGTAATTCTTGAACCATTTTAATTATTAAAATGGTATTTTGATCATTGAATTGCATTGTAAATGTTCATTGGTATTATTTTAAGTCGTACGTCTAAACTAATAATGAAAACAAAGTCGAACGAAGGGAGAAATGAAGGTGCACAGCATTGGTCGTCTTGGCGACATAAGCCTTTTCTCGCAGACATATCGCCAGCGCTGGCGATACAGAATTTATGTCGCAGACATAAGGATGGTTCTTCTAGGATCGCTCTTGGGACATAGGCCCTATGTCGCTAGACACCAAAATCGGGATTTTGAAACCTAAATCGACCGAGTCTCACTTAATCTCTCTCGATTTCTCTCATCGCACGATCGATCACTCTCTCGAATCCTTCGCTATCGCTTCATCGACGCAACCCCGGTAAGCAATCTCTCGACCCTCGCTTGATGTTAGAATGATTGCTAGGGTGATTGGGTCTTATTATTATTGATTTGGGGGATTTCTTGGTTGTTGATTGGTTAGGGTTTGGTTGGGTAGAAACCCCAGATAGTTATTAGATTGGAATCGTGGAATTGAACTGGGCTTTGTGTAGTTTCGTGAGTGTCGTCACTTATTGTTCGTTCAGTTGTCGTTTTCTTTGTGATTAGATTGGAATCAAATGAATTATTTTGATTGTATTACTATTTTCGAAATGGGTTCAGTATATTTATTTTATATTGGGTTATTTCAATATTGTGATTATTTCCGCAACTATTGTAATGTATGAGTGATTGAAAAGTGAGTTTTGGTCTCCGTACACAGTTTTGCCGTGGCCGGGGGTTTGGCATTACATGATTGTTATTCATAGTTTATCAACTGATAACAATGTTACTAATAGTGTATAATATATTTGTTGATAGATTATGAATATTCTGCCCAACTCTGTCAATCGATGGACTGCATAATGTTGTTGATAACCTGAGCAGTTTACGTATGTGAACTGAAATAGTTTATATTTGTGATCTCTATTCATAGTCTATAAACTGTTAAAACTGTCAACATTAATACAACGTATCAATTAATAATCTATTCATATATCAAACCTAAGCTTTTGATAATAAATTTTTGCATTTTGGGCGTGTAGTAGCACTAAAATATGTGAATTATGTGTTGTTGTTTTTATATTGATACATTGGGTTTTAATTACATAAATTAATGAGTTGCTGCTGCTGAATTTTATTTTTGGTGATTCTATATGTTTATTGGAATATTTATTGCTTTGGTTATTCATTTGATGTTTGGTTTCAAATTGTTAAGGCAATAGAGTTATGAACTAACATAGTACAAATATGTGATCATTATTCACAGTTTTTGAAGTCTTTATTTTCATCTAGAGAATTATTATCTGTCATTACTCCCAAGAGTAAGGTTAATATAGACCGTGAAACAGGTGTTCTTGCGAAATCTCACACTTTACTATTTAATAGAAGTCTTCATGATACTTTCTTTATGTTTGAACTTATATACTCTGATGTTTGGGGGCCGGCCAGAACAGCCTCTATATCTGGAAATTTCTATTATGTTCTCTTTGTTGATAATTGGACTCCCTATTCTTGGGTATATTTTATTTGCCAAAAATGTGAAGTGATGCAGGTCTTTCATTATTTTTATGTTATGGTATACACAATTTGACAAACAAATCAAAACTCTTCGAACAGATTCGGGAGGTGAGTACATGTCTAAGGTGTTTGAACACATCTTGGCCACAGAAGGTGTTATACACCAGTGAACTTGTCCACATCAATCTCAACAAAATGGTGTGTCCAAACAGAAACATCGTCATATTATGGAGACAGCTTGTGCTCTTCGTTTACAAGCGAAATTGCCGAATATCTTTTGGGCGGATAGTGTTCACACAACTGTATACTTGATTAATCGTATGCCAACTACGGTATTACAAAATATCTCTCTTAGCCAAAAGCTCTTTGATTCTAAGCCTATCTATACTAATCTTCGAGTATTTGGGTGTATATGCTATGTCCTTCTTCCCCGGTCTGAACATTCCAAAATTGAGGCGAAGTCTGTTAAGTGTATTTTTGTGGGATATTTGAATAACCAAAAAGGTTACCGCTGCTATGATTGGGATGCACGAAGGATGCGTGTATCTCGCAATGTTATTTTTTTAGGATTCGTCATATTTTGCTTCATCTCCTCCTATGTCGCTGACTGTCCAAGTTCCTTTGTCCTCTTATTTTGATGATGAGCAGCTTGTTCCTTATCCAGTTCAAGTTCCCTTTACTGCTCCTCAACAATCACCGGATCCGGTTCTAGGTAACTCTACTTCCTCTTTACCTCATCTACCTTCACTTCCTCTTTACCTCATCTACCTTCAGTTCCTCCCTCCACAAATTCCCTTTACTACTCCTCAACCTCACATTACTCTCTACACTTGACCAAATTTCCATTCCTAGATCTTATAAGCAAGCTGCAGTTAGTAAACAACAGCGTTTAGCAATGCAAGTAGAGATGGATGCGTTGAAAAGAAATCAAACCTGGGATTTGGTTCCTTTACCGCATAACCAACCTTTTGTAGGCTGTAAGTGGGTATATACTCTTAAGTTTAAATTTGATGGCACATTGGATCTTTATAAAGCTCGGTTGGAGTATGGTGTTGATTATGAACAAACAGTTGTACTGGTGGCGAAAATGACTACAGTTTGTACCTTGATAGCTATTTCCGCCATTTCGAAGTGGGAGATTTATCAAATGGATGTCACTAATGCAGTTCAACGGTGATTTAGTTGAAGCAGTTTATATGAAGCCTCCTCCTGGGTACCAAACTTCCCCCTCTATGATTTGTAGGCTGCGGAAGGCACTTTATGGGTTGAAATGAGCTCCTCGCGCTTGATTTTTAAAGTTTAAGACAGTTCTGTTGCAGAGAGGTTATCGTTAGAGTTATAACAACTACTCTATGTTTAAATCATCTCCGTCAAAAAGAAATATTTTTGCCTTAATCTATGTCGACGATCTCCTTATTATAGGCGATGATTTGGAGGGTCTTACCAAGCATTAAAACCTTTTACAATCCTCTTTTCAAATGAAGGACTTGGGGCGTGCTTCATACTTCCTTGGGTTGGAAATTTCTCATAATCACCCTAACTACTTCCTTAGCCAACAAAAATATACTCGTGACCTCATTGATATGACTCGACAAATAGATGAAAATATATTTGATACATCATTCGAGCTTAACACACACTATACAAAGAATGCTGGTAGGCCTATTTCAGATCCTACTCTCTATCATCGACTTGTGGGCAGCTTAGTATACTTGACAATGACTCGTCCTGACATTGCGCATGCTGTTCATATTCTCAGTCAGTTTGTCACTGATCCGCGTCGTTTTCATCTCACAGCTGTGCATCGCCTCATCCGGTACCTTTATTCCACTCTATCTCTAGGGTTACACTAAAGTAGTGCTTCTTCTTCTGTTCTATATGCATTCTCTGACGCAGACTATGGTGGCTGTCCGGACACTCGTCGTTCGACAACGGGGTATTGTGTCTTCTTGGGAGCATCGCCTTTATCATGGAAATCGAAGAAACAGACAACAGTTTCCAAGTCATCCATTGAAGCAGATTATTGAGCTATGTCCACAACCAGTAGTGAGGTGGTCTGGTTATGGCGTTTGCTCGCTGACTTTAGGATCAATTTATCCTCGCCAGCTTCTATGTATTATGATAATGAGAGTGCGGTAAAGATTGCTTCGAATCCGGTGTTTCATGAATGTACTAAACATATTGATATTGATTGTCACTTTGTTCATGAAAAATTCAAAGAAAGGTATCATTTCTCTTCTTCATGTCTCCTCCAAAAACCAACTTGCTGATTTCTTCATGAAATCACAGACGAAAAAGCGCTATGAATTTTTTATTAGCAAACTATTGGTTGACTACTATCAGTTTGAGGGGGGGTGTTAATCAACGCCTAAATCTACACCATCCATGTATACTCTAATATTTATTGACATAATTGTATATATAATTTAGGTTTTAAATCAGTAGATAATCCCTTGTAATTAGGTCTTGATTACCGTTTCCCATATTTAGCTTTCTATTGTAATTATATAAGGAGACTATCTCTTTGAGATCAATATAGAAAAACGGAGATTCTTTTCTCTAATTTACAGACACAACTTGGAAAAATTAGGCTGATCAAGATCCTTCTTGAATATTATAAGACTACAAAAAGCTAGTCCATATTAGAAAATATAGTCAACAATTAAATTTAAAAAAAATAGGCAAATCAATTAAGATCAAATCAATCTAATAAGGAAAATAAAACAACTCATATCACATAATCAAATCAAATAAATAAAAAATAGGAAATAATATAATTAACTAAAACTAAATCAATGTAACAAATAAAGGAAACAAGTCATATATGAAAATATAATCAAATTATTTTAAATTTAAAAAAAAAAACTTGATTAAGATCAAATTAGTAAACAACCCCTATAAGAAAAAATGAAATTAGTAATACAATAATAATATCAATTCAATATCAAAAGTAAAATTTAGGATTTAGTTCATCTATAATTTGAGTAACAATAAATAAGAACAACAACAAGACCAATTTAAAAATATTATGTATCAGTATCAAAAGTAAAAATCTCAAGTCCAACATGGCAATATTAATTATCTCAAGTTCAAAATGGAAATATCAATTATCTCAAGTTCAAAATGCCTATATCAATTCAATATTAAAACAAAATTGATTTCAATCTTCAAATTAAAAAGACCAATATTATTCACATTAAACAATATATCATAACTTGTTTTAGTTAAAAGGTTAAATAAAAGTTTATCATTTGAATAACTTACAAGAGTTCAATCCAATGAAAATATATTTGTAAAGATCAATGAAATAAAAAAAAAATGAAAGCAAAATCAATAAGCATTTAACATTCATAACCTGCCGTATAATCATCTTATCAACAAAATTGAGAAATCAAAAGCAAATTTGCAATTAGCATTAAACATCCATACAAATAATTTAGCAGCAAACATCCATGACTAAAACAAATTCAATCTGAAAATTTAACGGCATTCTAACTTCCTCAAGTATTAAAGAACTCACTTTGACCTAGAATATTGAAATCAAAATAGGGAGCCACATACCATTACAGATTATAAAAATTGGGTAAGAACATGAGGATTGGAACTCATACCCATGACTATTTGGCAAATTAAGGTTCAGGTAGTTAAAACAAGAATCCCTTATAGAAACAAAAATAAAACCATGAATCCCCCGTAGAAAAGAAACTAAGTTCGTTCCCTAGTGCAAAGAGAGTTGCCTTCACTCCCTAGAACTGATTTACTCATGCTCCTCCACGACACTAAATCTGAAAAATTAGTAGAAGAATTGGTCGGAGTCATAAATTTTGGAAGGAGGAGAAAATCACCAGTAGCAAGTCATAGTATGTTGGAATCGGAGTCGAGAGTTGAAGAATAAAGTTGATGGAGTTATCGATGGCGTCGTCAATGACTAGGTTGGAATAGCAATTGGAAGCTGAAGAAGAAAAATGTTTCTTTTATTATTATTATTTTGAATGGACAAATCAGGATTATGTTTGTAAAACGGTATTTGGCAATATTATTTTATTCTTTAATTTCTTTTAATTTTATTAGAGTTTTTAATTTGATTTTAAATTAGAAGGGGAAAAAGTGAAGTGTAAACAAACTTTTACAATGATTAATTTGGTAAAAGTTTAAAAATGGACCTATTTTTAAATCTCAAACTTTAAATAGTCCATTTAAAAATAGTTCTCTAATAAAAATTCTAATAAATTTTAAATTAATTATAATAAAAAATAATTAAAAAATTGTTAATTGTGCCCACCATACACCTAACACTTGAATATTATATATTTAAATAATTGAATTAGATAAAAAAAATAAATGATGTTATTTACTTTTATATATATATATATATAATTTTTAAAAATAAAATATAAAAATTATAGAAAAAGAGCTTCTTAAATTTAGTCAAATCCCATAAATAAGAAATTAAACAAAATCACACTTCACCATCTACGAAATCAAAAAGTGTAACCTAATTCGAAATCAAATCATACCATTTTACCTCATAATCCAAATCTTGCTTGGAAGGAATAATTCAAAAAGCATTTCTAAAGAGAAAAGGGGTTTAATTTGTTAAATAATAAATAAATAAATAAAAGGTGAAGCATCTTTGATTAGTGTGAAGTGACAGAATAAAAATGTGATTGTTTTGATTTAAAAGATGATATTCTGTTTCCACTAATATAAGAACATTGAGATGAGCATCTTTCTCAAACAAAGATGGGCGGCTACTGCTGTTGACCATCAATAGCAAAGACTCAAATAGAGCACGACTCCCAGCAATCACAAATACTTCCAAGGATGATGATGGCGGCTACTGCTGTTGCTCTTGGTTCAAATCATCAAAGCACCCAACCAGAAAACAATCACCAGAAGCCAACAATAGCTTGCAAGACAAGCAAAGGAGAGAGGTACTGCTTGGATTGGAACCTATTAAAATTTGACAATTTCATCATCTGATCAATCAGGGTTGAAAAATAGTTGTACCTGTGATTCGTGGAAAATAATAAAAAATAATTTCCAGCTAAACGTCAAAGGCTTCTAATGAGTTTAAGCCGACAAAAGGTTGGATCCATAACATTGGTCGCTTCAATCCAAAACAAATACAGTGGTGATGGAAAATGTCGTCAAAGAGGATAATCCGCTTCAAGAATGCAAAGATAATAGTCGTAGAAACTAACAATTGAGTCCATTTTATACAAATTCATAGGGAACAAATAAATAACGCCTAAAGAAATAGAAATAATGAGTCCATTTTATACAAATTCACCGGGAACAAATAAATATCGCCTAAGGAAATCAAGAGACTGAAAATCTAAAAAAAAAAACAGAACTTAGTGGTGGGGTAGGTGTCTCCAAAATTTTATAAATTAAATTTATGAGATAAATAAATTAGCATAAATAAGATGAATAAATAATTTAATATTATTTATATATTTTTAATAGGGTACAAAATTTTACAAAATAGAAAGATAATTACACCATACAACCTACCAACATTCTAATGAGAGTTGAGAATTTTCCTCTAAAATTCTCACAAAATTTCTCTCTCAATTATCTTCTTCTTTTGCTTTCTGTGTTGGTATTACAGGTGACGAATTGAAAATTTATAATCATTTCCTATACTAAAAATAGGTAATAGTTTTAGTAAACAAATTCAAACCATCAAACTTTTAAATGCTACTAAAAAATTATATGGTTATTAATTTTTCAACAATCTCCCACTTGAAGACCGATTTTAATATGTCCTCACACCTTCCACTATGCAATAGGGCTTTCCCATATTACTCTTGTAGGCCGACTTAAGTTGAACACAACTTAAGTTTGTTGGTAGTTACTTTTTTTGTTAACATATCATCTGGATTCTTACTTCCTTGAATCTTTTCTAATTTGAGCACTTCATCTTCTCATAAAGATCAAATAAAATGATATTATAGTCCGATATGCTTTATTCTGGAATGAAATGTTGAATATTTAGCCAAATGTATCGCACTCTCACTATCGTTGTACAAAACATTATTCTCCTGCTTGAATCCTAACTCTATTAACAAACCTTGAAGCCATATCATTTCTTTACTAGCTTCAATTACTGCCACATATTCAGCTTTTGTAGTAGATAGAGTAACAATTTTCTGTAACTTCGACATCCAACTCACTGTTGTATTTTCCAATTGTGAATATATAACCAGATGTGCTCTTTCTATGATCGACTTCACCTCTAAAGTCAACATCGGCATAACCCTGTATTTTTATTTCACCTTTACCAAAGTACAAACACTTATTTGTGGTACCTCGTAAATACCTCAAAATCCATTTTAGTGCTTCCTGATGAGCCTTTCCTAGATTTGAAATATTTCTACTTAAAACTCCCACTGCATGTCCAATGTTTGGTCTTGTAAAAACCATGCGACATCAAACTCCCAATAGCTGAGGCATAAAGAACCTTAGCCATATAATCTTTATCTTCCTTTGTCATAAGGGACTGGTTCTTGGATAACTGAAAGTGACTTGCTAAGGGTGTACTACATGGCTTGGCGTCACTCATATTAAATCACTGCAAAATATGTTCGATGTACTCTGATTGAGATAACTACAAAACCCCTATGTGCTTATCTCTTGTAATTTGCATTCCAAGAATCTTCTTCGTTGAACCTAAGCCTTTCATGTCAAATTCCTTTAATAATTGTTGCTTCAACCTGATAATATCATTCATATTTGAACTTGCTACTAGCATATGATCAACATAAAGTAGTAAAATGATATAACTAGACTGATATCTCTTAAAGTAACAACAATGATAAGCGTTGTACTTCTGGAAATCTTCCTTGTGAATAAAGTTATCAAAATTTTTATACCACTGGCTTAGAGCTTATTTTAGGCCATACAAAATCTTCTTAAGTTTGCACACCATATGTTCTTTCCCACCTTCTAAGAAGCCTTCTGGTTGATGCAATCTCTGTGAAGAAATGTTGTCTTCACATCTTACTGCTCAAGATAAAGATCTTCAACTGCAACAATACTCAACAGTGTTCTAATGGTATTGAGTTTCACAACTAGAAAAATCTTATTACAATCAACATCTTCTTTTTATTTGAAGTCCTTGACTACGAGTCGAGCTTTAAACCTCTTAGAACCATCATGATCCTTTTTCACTCGCTATACACATTTGTTGTGAAGGGACTTCTTACCTATGGGGAACTCATATATTTCCCATGTCTGATTTGAAATCAGAGATTGCATCCCGTCTTTCATTGCAAGCTCCAACCTACTAGTATCTTCAGTCTGACATGCTTCATTATAGTCTTCAGGTTCCCCTTCATCTATCAATATCAAATAATTCATATATTTTCTATTAGGCACATGAGGTAGAGTAGACCTTCTAAGTATAGGAGTTGGACTAGGAGGTTGCAGTATGTTATTAGATTGTGTTGTACTGCTTTGTTTAATAGGTTCTTCTTGTTGAGGATTTCTTATAATCGACTCTATCATCGTACTGTCTAGAACATAATCTTCTTCTACAAATATCGGACCTCTCTTTACTATGTCATTGGTATCCATTTTATGTCTATCCTTATACATAACTCCTTAATTGAAAATTACATCTCTAGAACGTATGATCTTTTTAGTTTTATCATCCCAAATACAATATCCAAAGTCATCCTCACTGTAGCCAATGAAAGTGCATTTCTTTGATTTAGGATCAAGCTTATTCCTTCCTTAATCGCTTATATGCACATATGCAACATAAACAAACACCTTTAAGTGTGATAAATTTATCTTTTTTCCACTCCATACCTCTTCTGATATTTTTTATTCGAGTGGAGTTGAAGGTCCTCGATTGATCAAGTAAGTTACTGTATTGGTTGCTTCGACCCAGAACTGCTTTGGTAGACCTGACTGTATAAGAATGCTTCAGGCTCTTTCTATCAATGTTTAGTTCATACTTTCACCTACTCCATTTGTCTGAGGTGTATCAGGCATAGTTCTCTCCATCTTGATCACATGTTCATAGCAGAAATTTTTGAATATAGTGTCTTCATATTCACCCCAATTATCACTTCTTGAATTTTTAATCTTCGAACCTATCTCATTTTCAGCGATAGATTTCCACCGCTTGAAAGCTTCAAATACTTCAGACTTAGATTTAAGAAAGTAAACCCATACCTTTCAAGAATGATCATCAATAAAAGTCACAAAGTAATGTTTCCACCCATTCATGAGGTGCTCGTTGGTCCCCAAACATCAGAGTGAACAAGTTCCAATTTTTCCTTCTTCGGAGTTCTTCCACTAGTCTTAAAGCTCACCCTCTTCTGCTTTCCGAGTATGCATTCCTCAAATATATCTATCTCAACACATTGTAAACTAGGGAGTTTCCCTTTTGAATGCATAAACTTCATTTCTTTCTCACACATGTGACCAAGTCTTTGATGCCATAGTTTAGAATCTTCATTTGTTGTTCCAACTGCAATTGAACAAAGTTTTCCTACTGTCAAGTAAAGAGTACCACTCTTTTTACATTAAGCAACCAATATTGATCCGTTTGATAATTTCCAACTATCACTTTGGAAGTTTGTGGTATAACCTTCACTAGCCTATTGCCTAACTGAGATCAAGTTCTTCTTTAGGTCGAGAATATGCCTGACATCCTTCAGCTCCCAAACTTACCCATTTAACTTGATCTAAACTATACCTTTGCCAACAATATCACAAGGTTGATCATCACCAAGATATACCTTTTCAAGGTTTCTTGAAACATGTATCTCAAAAAACTCTATCTTTGAAGTAGCATGGAATGATGCTTTAGAGTCTAACACCCAAGACTGTTCTTTATTCTCCAAAGAGCATATCAACGCATCATCTCCTTCTAAGGTAGATGTAACATTTGCCTCCGCCTTTAGTTTTTGGCTTTTCGGTGCACTCCTACATTGATTTTTGTAATGCCCAATCTTTCAACAATTCAATTACTCGATAGTCTTCGAGTTTTTGGAAGTATTGAGATTTCTTGATTCTGATCTTTTATCTTTGGATTTACCTCAATAGTTTGATCTTTCTCATTCATTCTTTCTAGTTGAATTTCTTCCTCTTGACTCTGTATGTAAAACTAAAGAGATTGATGATTCACCCGACTCTCTCCGCCGGATCTCTTCGCTGAGAACCAGATTACAAACGTCACTAAAATTTTAACTTATTACTTCCACATGAGCTACTTATTGTTGTGACGGTAGCATTCCAACTATTTGGCAGAGAAGACAAAAATATTAATGCTCGCACTTCGTCCTTATATTCAATTTCAACCAAACTCAATTGGGTTGTGACAAAATTGAGTTTATTGAGATGTTGAGCTACTGATCCACCTTCTGCTATCCGTAAATTGAACAACAACTTCATTAAATGAACTTTATTAGAGGCTGATGGCTTCTCATACATATTAGAGAGAGCTTTCATAAGGCATGTTGTGGTAGTTTCCTTTGCTATGTTAAAAGAAACATTGCGTGATACGCCAATCGAATAACTCCAAGAGCTTGTCTATCTAAAAGATTCTAATCTTCATCTTTCATTTCCTCTGACTTTGTTTCTGAGAGAGGTTGATAAAGCCTTTTCTGGTATAAGTAATCTTCGATTTGCATCTTCCAAAATCCGAAGTCTTTGCCATTGAATTTCTCAAGTTTTACCTTTCATTCATCGGCGTCCATTACTCCCACTCAAATCTTACTTCTATGGATCGTTTCCGTCGAATCGTATTGTGATTGGAATAAATTGTCAATCAGGCTCTGATACCAGTTGTTAAGAAAATTAGTTCCAATCTTCTTATAAATCAGATTTGTGAGATAAATAAGTTAGCATAAATAATATGAATAAATAATTCAATATTATACCATAACCTACCAGCATCCTAATGACACTCAATAATTTTTCTCTAAAATTCTCACAAAATTCTCTCAATTTTCTTTCTCTTTTTATGATAGTAATACAAATAACAAATTGAAAATTTATAGTCATTTCCTATACTAAAAATAGATAATAATTTCAGTAAATCAGTTGAAACCATCAAACTTTAAATACTACTAAAAATAATTTAATTATGTGGTTATTAATTTTCCAACCAACATAATTGCCACTCTAAGAATTCTTAAAAATATAGTAAAATGCCAAATCTAATATCTCAACCTTCACAAAGGACAATTTAAAAAATTGTAAGTTGTGGTAAAGATTCAAGGTAAAAAGTAAAGAGTCAAAGGTAAGTACTCATTGCTTACAAAAATTGCAGAATCAATTTTGAGCCCATGTCATTCACTCTGTTACTCAATGCGATCCATCTACCGATATGATGATGGGACAATGACCTCTATCATCACCTAACAATATACCAATAATATACGTCGGTAGTCCAAATAAGCCAAGATGAAATATGCAATTAGGCCATCTTCAATGCTCACTTGTATGAAAAAGGTGGAAGTGACATAGATATTAGCACTCTAGAGCATAGTAAGTTAGATGTTAAACGCATCCAATTCTCTATAATGTTTCCGTTTTAATGTTTTAAAAAATATTATCAAATTATAACCAATTCACATCAAATCAAAATTTAAATTAATTTAAATTTAAAAATAAAATCATCAAGTTTTTTATTAGTATATAAAACGATTAAAAAAATAACTGTTATAATATTTATTATTATTATTTTTTACTATAAATATATTTTAACACCCTCATTTCAATTTTTTTCAATCGTAAAATGGATCTAAATCAAGCAAATTTGTTAGTAAGTGTCCCAACTTTACAAAACTTTCAACAAAATTCAAATCCACAAAACACTAAACTTCAAAATTCGACTTTAAATTTCAATTGCCACCATATGCATTACAAAATACAGATACGCCTCCATCTATGTATCATACACAATTCAGATGTTCAGTTTCAGCTTCTAATCCAACTCCACGCACAATGCCCATTCAAATCAATGCGGAATTTCCAAATGAAGGTTTAGAGGGAATCAACATTAATGATGATATTGACAATCGTGCTCCACGAACTAGTAAATATTGAGTTTAGGAAGAAGATGGCTTTATCATTTTTGCTTGGTTAAATATTTTCAAAGACGTTATAGACGGAATGGATCAAAAGGCTTAAAGTTTTGGGAATAAATCTACCAATATTGTGTCGAATACAAATTAGGTGAAAAATGAAATAGAAAGAGACATGCAATGGAGAAAATATGGCAAAGCATAAAAAGTTATCGTCAAAAATTTGGTGCAATATATGATCAAGCGACTCGAACCGCAAAGAGCGGTACCAACGAAGATGATATTATGAATAGATCCCACCAAATCTATTTCGTAAATGAGTCCTTAAAATTTGCTTTTCTTGAACAGTGGTTGATATTGCATCGTGAACAAAAATGGAAATCTCAAGCAACAGAGAGTGGAGGTTATTCGAAACGGTCAAAATTAAATAATGCCGGAGCACATACATCATCATCAAATAGAAAAACCCTGCTGAAGATTTGACTGAAGCTGAGTCTCCAAAACGTCCATTATGTAATAGAGCCGCAAAAGGAAATGTAAAAGGAAAGTTGAAAGCCAACCAGACAGAAGAATTGAAGTTTCAAGCACAAAAAAAAAAGGTGAGTCAAAGATGACCAAGTAAGAAGCTAGAATGTAGGAGACCTATAAGGAAATCATTCTGGCCGATACATCTAAACTACTTCTATTGCAATAAGAAGCACATCAAAAGGTTGTTCAAGAACTTTTAGAGAAATTAGGTAGTATTTAATAAATTTTTCATGTCCGTAAGTTAGGGCTATTCGTTTTCGTATTTTGGAAATTTATTTTGCTAAGTTGTATTTTGTTTTATTCTATATTACTTTTCGTTAAAGGGTATAATGGGCATTTTAAAATATTGACTTTTCGGTTTGACTGCATGTTTTGACTAATTTGACGTTTGGGATAGTTTTGAAAACAAAATAGAAATTTGATGGATTTCATAATTATTTTTCAGTTTTGGTCCTATTAAAACCGATTGGATATTTGTTGGTTTATGGTGATATTCGTCATTCATATATAAAGTACAATAATGGGTTTAGAAATCATTCTTCACAAAACCTAAAAACTCATTCAACGTGTTCTATCTTTCTCTCAACTCAAAACCATCGCTGCAGATTTTTTAACTCCATTCTCTCAGATTGGGAACTCGATTTTTGTTTGTTTTATTTGTTCGAGATATTGATTTCGATTCCTTTTGTTATTAAATCGCTTTGATTTGATTTGGGAAATTTCATAATAAATTAGGGTTCCCTAACTTGGGGTTTTTAATTTCAATCGATTTAGATTTTGAAACCCTAAGCATTTAATCTATATATTTTGGGTTTAATTGGGTGTGATTTGGGTTTTTAATCACTGCTTGGTTGAAAACCCTAACTTTTGATTTAGGGATTCATGTGTGTTTGTTCTTGATTTGATTTAGATCAAATTGGGGATCGTCAGCCGGAGTGATTCGGTGTGTTTTGGATTAGCGTTAAAGGTTAGTAGTTATGTTTATGCCCCCATGATTGAATGTTTTTATCTGCTTCGTTGTATGTGACATTAAATAAATTGTTATATGTTGAAATCTGAAATCTAAGATTTGATTAGTATATTCTTGTTGCTGCATTTGAGCATGAATTAATAGGGACATATCTGCTGAATTGTATGTGTACATTGTCCGTTTGATTTTGTGAATTCTGTGATTATCTGTTAACTCTGCTATTTTAATGTGGATATGTGAATTGGTATTCATAAATGTATGTTAAATATAAATTATGTAATCTGTAGTAAGTCCTATCCTAGATTAATACGATAAGACCAACATGTTGTACGGAAAATTTTATGTATACATCGATTAAACGCATTTGGCCTTGTAGCTGACCCATTTCTGGATGCGACGACATCATTCTGGAGCTTTACTCATGTCTAGATGCAACGACATCATTTTTGGGATCTTTGATCCATTTATGAGGGTTTTACCCTATCTCTGTTTCTATTTCTGATTTCTGTTATTAAGATAAGGATAGGCCTGGTAAGTTAATCACTTGATCATAATATGAAAATCTTAACTCTACTAAAATCTGATTTGATGTTTACTTTGTTTTTGTATATTGTCATAAGTTGTTTTGATCTCTGTCCGCTGCTTTGTTACTTGGGTTTTGTTTTGATCTCTGTCCGCTGCTTTGTTACTTGGGTTCTAACCTTTGGGTAGCATGGTTTTAACTATTAACTAGTTGAACTAAGCTAAATTCATGTATTTGTGTCAATGACCGAACTCCCTACAAAATTGCGTACCAAGCTGTCACTTAAATTAGAACTTTGAAGACAAATTGGTAATTGGTTGAGCTCCTTATCGAGCTAGTTACCTAATTGTCAATTTGGTGAGCCTCGAGATCATTAGTAATACTTCTGTCCGAGCTACATGCCGAGCTAGCAACCGAATTACAATTTGGTAATCAACCTTAGAATCCAGTTTTTGGCTCTCTATCCGAAATCTTCACTGAGCTTCATACCGAATTACAATTTAGTGAGACAATGAGACCTAAAAACACCTTCTATCCGAATTAGCTACCGAAATAGCTATCGAATTAAAATTCGGTATAACTGTAGGGATTCATGATAACCATTCTATCCGAGTTCACTACTGAGCTCGCTACCGAACTACGATTTGGTAAAGCTGGGAGTGCTCTCTGTCCGAATTTCTTGTCGAACTCCATACCAAATTCACAATTTGCTGTTGGACACTCCCTTTGAAATAATTTGACAACTTTTAAGCCATGTTCAGACAGTAATTGCAATAATTTATAATCACTTATCCTAGATCACCTTAACGGGGTTGAAATAAGAATAATAAGAGTTCTTAATCAACGTTTTTGTTTATGTTAGTAATCCTATGTTTGCAAACTAATCTACATATGATGTGTGACATTTTATTATGCTATTATAAGATGCATTTTGTGTGTGATTGTTGGGCATTGACTTAATAACTAGACATCGATAGTCTGACCCTTTATGGCTTTCATTTTGATTTTGTATGATTTGAACCCGTTTGGGATGGAAATTGCTGAGTTCAGACAGTTAGGTGGAGTAGCAGGATATTGTAGACTCATGACAGCATCAATCATCATCTCGCATCTTCTTTCACAGTTTTGTTTTCTTATTTCTATTTTGGACTTTGGATTTAGTTTCACACTTTGGAGTTGTAACTGCTACATTACGTTTTAGGATTTGATTTCGAATTAGACAATTTGAATATTTCGGGTTTGATTTTATTTTCATTAAAAAGTTATATTTGGATTTTCAAAGCTTTTATTAGTGAGAATCTTTTGGGTATTGTTTCATATATATGTATTTGCTTTATTTGTATATTATTCTGTATCTTTCCTTCTGTTCCGTTCTGCATATGACATCCGTTATGCGTGTCATTTCCGTCGGGGTGAGGCTTCGAGTGTTACAATATTATTTGAATATTTATGTATCTTAATTAATTAATTAGGTTAATGTATTTTTAACTAATATGCACCATCAATGTTGACAATTTTACTTCAATGAATTAATTAGTATTTAATCTAAATTATTTTATATTTTTTAGATAAACATCATATTGAATTTATTAATATCGAATTATTTAGCTAGTATTTGTTTTTACAACAATAATAATGTGACATTCAATATCTTTTAAAATTGGCACTTGTGTAAAGTGTGCATCTACGAAAATGATTAATTAAATTTTTATAGTAATCGTTATGAACTAGCAATTACAGGTAAGTCATTTTTGACTAGCCGTTACTAACTAGTTGTTATCAAGTTTGCTATAAATAAAATGTCATGACTAAAATTTATGTCATTACACACAGCAGTAAGAAAAATCTCTACGTTCGTTCTTTATAGTGCTTTTGATATTTTCATAAGAAAATGTCAGGTGGCAATAATTCTCCCCACTCTTTTTCCATTGATAGATGAGCAATATAATGCATGGTATAATGAAATGTATGATGAGGCATTTAGTGAAGTATATGTTAATTATTATAATGTGCCATTAGAATATTCAAATAGGTCATCTTAAAGTAAAAGTAAGCGACACACAATTAACAGAGAGCGTGAAATGGGACACAATCGACCAGTGAAAGATTACTTTGCAGCAAATTCAATATATTCTCCCGAGACATTTTGTAGACTTTTTGCATTAGTCAAGGTTTATTTCTTCGCATTGTGGAATCCCTTTCAATAATTGATCCACACTTCCAAACGAAGGTACGATGCTACTAGCAGAAAAGGTTAATCTCCACTACAAAAATGCATTGTTACTATACGTATGTTGGCTCATGGATCATCTGTCGATGATGTAGATGACTATTGTACGAATAGAAGAAACAATTGCTCTTCAATGCTTAACAAAATTTTGTGAAGATATAATTTTGGTCTTCGGGGATGAGTACCTATGAAGACCAACTGCAAACGATGTCCAACATCGACTAAAAGTGGGAGAAGATCGTGGTTTTCCTGGTATGATGGGTAGTATTAATTGTATACACTAATAATATTGCCGGTTCCAATAATGATATTATTGTAATAGATCGGTCATCTGTGTTTAATGATAGAGAGTTAAACTACACTGTTAATAGTGCAAATTACCGTATGGGCTATTATTTGACAAATGGAATATATCTAGAATGGGCAGCATTTTGGAAATCAATATCAACACCATAAAGTGAGTAAATTACAAAGAAGGACAATGCAAGGATGAATGAGCATTTGGGGTGTTTCAAGCTCGATTCGCTATAATACGCGGTCCAATAATGCTCCACAACATGATTGTGGAAAATGAAAAAGACACATATTTAGGTAATTTTGATCCACTTCAAGATTATGATGATGCATCTAATTTCATCGATTAGTCAAATGTGGGAGAAAAACAGTTTGCATCATATGAATAATACATTCAAAACACGATCCAACTTGGGATAGACAAGCACATCACGAACTTCTAGGCGATTTGGTAGAACATATTTGAAATTTTCAAAACAATCAGTAGATTGTTTAATATTAAAGTTTATTTAGTTATGTTGTGTATTAGTATGAGTTATAATTTTCAAATTGTTATCGTGTGATTTTTTTAGGATTAACTTTATTTTCATGTAATGAATATTATTAAATTAGTTTTATTTTCTTATAAATATGTTGATTTATAAATAAATATTTTTTAAGAAAATATTAATATATTAATATTTAAAGATAAATATAAATTCAAATTTATTCAAGTAACATTATTAACTAAAGTTTAATCATATTTGTAATTGAATATAAATAAATATTTAAAATAAAATAAATTTTTAAAATTTTATTTTTAAAATTAAAAATAATAAAATGATAAGTGGGGACCATAACTAGAACTCATTATTGAAGAGGAATTGATTGATAGTTCTAGTTGCTGACATGGTGGAACTGGAACTCAAATCTTGAACCCACCATTGTGGGTGCTTTTATATGCAAGATTTTCTAATTAACATTTATAGGACAAGCCCTAGCCGTAACCCTAGTTTGGTATATAAGCCTACCGTATAGAGAAATCAACTCAATGATAAAGTTTGTTAAGACATTCATGAAACAATTCTCAGATTCCAGAAACAAATAAAAAGAGATCGACAGCTTGTATGTTATTGTCCACAGGAGTTAGAAAGCCCATAGAGTTACTTGAGCATATTCAAGAAAAATAAGCTGCTGATTCCGAGTTGTGTAAAGATGATTGCAATAAAAGATTTTTGAAAATGTCTGATATTTGGGTTACGCGTGTACACAATGTTTACCCAAAATAAACTTTTCTCCTTCAAGGAGGCAATGCACCATTAGAAATTAAAGTATACTTCTTAATCATGGTTAGAATTTGAGTCGGAGACCAACACATGGTTCTTAATGACCATATAAGTCAAATAAGACTCATAAGAGGGTATTTCAATTTTAGTAGTCAAAAAATTTCACCTCAAGAATAGTTTGGCTGCCTATTAAAACATATGAAATGAGAACCTCAAAACTACAATAATTAAGCTAATGTAACAGTCAATATATGTTATGCTCATCTAACACACAAATACAAACATAATGACTTCCTTAAGCAAACAAATGAGTTTGATTTCCTCCTCAAAAATTGTTATAATACAAAAAAAAAAATGTCAAAATAGCTACAAAATTTAGTTATGGACAATTTTCGTAGCTAGATTATGATGGTATTGCTACAGAATAACTATGAAATTGAAACGGTGTATATATTTGATTCATATTATATCACTTAAGTAGCAATTCAGTAGCAATGATAGCTATGAAACTAATATGAGTTGCAATATTTTTGGTGCCACAATGGATAAGGAGCATGCCACACTGGATTGCCTGCTACCAAAGATGAAAATCGATCAATCTCGTAGAAATCCAAAATATTAGTGTGAGTTTCAAGGAAACCATAGACATAAAACCAAAAAAAGTGTCTCCCTACTAATACAAATAAGTCATTTACTAAAGTAAGGATACCTAAAGAAGTTTCTAATAAAGAAAGGAAATCAAAACAAAGAGCAAAATCAAGAAAGTCGAACAACATGTTGCAGACCATCCTTATTTTCGGTCCTCTTGGAGTCATCAAGAAGGTAGGCATAATATCTAGAGACTTAGAGTTATATAACATATCATTTTTTACGGTTAAAAGGTCGACTATGATTGTAGCGTCTGACCCTTATCCACGATGGGCTCGAAGCGCAGTGACCGGTGCTGCCATATTTGACATTTACATCTATTCATATTTTTCTATTTGTACAAGTTTTAATATTAGTTCAAATATCTTACATTTGATAAACATAATCCAAATACTTTACAATATTCCAAAGTGAGTTCAAATTCTCATCATATAATCATATGCCATAAAAGTTTCATCACAAGTCCATATCAACTAAAAGTCTAAATAAGTCTCAAAAGTTTACTTAGGAGCATTATCAAATATCTCAAAGTTTATAAATATTTCCAAAATGTAACATGCAAATGGAAAAGTAAACACGAGAGATGATCTCCGAGATATCTTCATGAAATGACATGATTCGGTTTATCTCGCTTGACCACCCGCTCAAATTTCATTTAAAAAAGATAAAAATATGGAAAGGAAAGCCTCAACCTATCGATGCCTAGTTAATAACCTCATACTCTTACATTGACACACAATATACTTCTTGTAATATTTAATCGTGTCTAAGCACACAACTGCAATTAGGATCGTTCCAAACATTGATCATTAATCATTAGCATCAATATCAAGCATAAAACAAAATTTGGAAACCCATTAAGGCACATGGCACATTGGTCCGTATCTTGGTTCATATGAGCAAGCCGCGCATTAGAAATTGTATCAAGACATCTTAGCATCTTGGTCCATGCTTTGGTACCGAGAGCTTCTAGCATCTTGACCAGTGTCTTGACCAATAGGACCAAGTCGCTGGCCAGTATGCCTAGAATCGTACTAAGAGTCCTCGGAATCTTGGCTCGCACCTTGGTTTGCTTGACCAAGACGCCAACCAAGGGGCCTAAAAATGTACCAAGAGTTACTGGCGACTTGTCCCGTATCTTGATCTGCAGAGCAAGTGCCGACTAGATGTCCTGAAATACAAAACAACAAAAATAGGGCAGTTTGCCATTAACCAAGTTTTTAATTCATCTCTATAGTTTCAAATGTTCAATTAGTTGCCATCTAAAATTTCTAGCATGCATAACAATCACAATAACCATAGTTTAGCCATTATTTAGTCATTCAAGCTTCATAACATCACAATCAACAATCAAGGTATTCACAAATATGCAATTCTTAATTGATTCGATTTAAACACATACAATGCAATTTTTTACCTAACACACTCAACTCTAGCTTAGGTAGAAAGCATGTGTCTTTAGGTTCGAAGAAAAATTTTAAGAGTTAAGCTCACTTTAGGGTCCGAAGACCAAATTTGTAGCACCAGATGTACCCCTTTTTAACTGGTAATCAAATTTTTATCCTCTCACTTAAGGCTCCAAGGCAGTAGTACTATCACACCTATAGGAGTCATCTCTTAGTTCTATAAGTTAAGGCCTCTTAGCCACAATTAAGTATATGTAACACATATTTGAGAATTCTCGATTTTTCCTAATGGCATGCTACTACTTTTTCTACTAGCTATAATAAGAGCAATTTTGACCTTAAGCATGATTCGAACAACCCAATTAGACCATCTATCATTCCATTAGTCTTTTTAAACACACTTAGCCTTTAGACTATAGCACAATATAATCATTTATTCCACATTGAGCATGTAAGCATTCAAGGTGTACTTTCATATCCAATATGTCATATGTAGGTTCAATTGTTCACAAGCTTATGTAGACACAATCATTTATAATATGATGATCAATCATGAACAATTTAATGCACAAATTCATCATACGTCATACGTAGCTCAACCAAGCTAAAATCATCCAATTAACTTAATATCACATATCATTTTATCATCAAAATTCACAAGTCACAATCAATATATTTCATACCCACATTTCAAAGCTACATGGCAAGATTCGATTTAATCATTTTCAATCCCATTACACCACAATCAAGTAGACATGCATTTAATTAGTTTCTAATGAATCAACAATAAAAACAAAATTACACAATCTTTAGAGTTCAAAAAGAAATTGCTGACCTTTCCTCTAAAGACTAAGCTAGCTTGCCTCTAGTTTGTGTTCTCTTCACTTTACTTTCCTGATGGCACTAATAACAACAAAATCAAACACTATTTTTTCAATATAACCAAAATAAATATAACTATACTCTAGGGTTTGCTCCTAAATCTTATTAGAGACTGCACTACCGAATATCTACTAGTTGAAGCATAATTAGACACTATAGACTCTAGTAACATGCTCAAATCGAAAATAGTAACATAATACCAAAACCACCATTATAGAGTTGAAAGCTTCTTTCCAAAGGACGAAATGAGTTTTTGAGGGGTTCGACATTCCTTCAGAACAACTACATAGGCTAAGAACCACTTAGTTAGCATGGATTTTGGGCGAGATTGAGTGTTTGAGTGCAATGGGATGTTAGTGTGCAATTTTACGCAAATGAGAGTTATGAGAGAGCGAGAGAGGGGAATCACTTGGTAGGGTTGGAAGGTTCAAGAGTTGTGGGGTTTACGAGTTTTAGGGGTAGAGCCACTTGGCCTATCATACCACTTATTAACCCATTTAATTCCCGCCTTTCTGTTCCGCTCATATCCAGTCTCGAAAGTGTTAATTTGGTTTGAAAATAATTCACCGACACTCAAAAATCTATTTTTGAATGCAAAACACATTGATGCCCAATTTTTTATATAAATCCCAATTTAAAAGAAACAAATATTCCAAAGTCTAGCAAAAACTGAATAAATCCTCAAATATAATAAGATGCTCATGAGTATGTCGTGATCCATGCAAAAATGTTGAGACAATGCTGAATGATCGAAGTACCTATACTCAACCTAGGGATTTAATCTCAGATTAACAAATAACAAGAAAATAGGGAGAAAAAAAGTGTTGGACTAAGAAATTATTCTAAGTTAACATCTCAGGTTCCAACAGTCACATACAGTATGTCCAAGACACGGCTCTAGGGCATACTGAGCACACAATGCAAGGCTCTACAGACTCCCTAGAGTCCACTATACCAGACAACATACCAATAATCCTATCAATTAACAATTTATTTATTTCTTTCATTAGTCAGAACTCAGTAATCCATTTAATATATATATATATTCCTACATGTTCCATTATCATAATAAGAAAGGCTCATAAAGTTTACGGTTTAAGGTCCTACTAATTATAGGACGCTAGGATTAGGTCTTCAGAGGTTTCATCATTAAATTTTGTTTCCAGCAGTTTAACCCATCCTAAAATTCAGTTACTTAGCCTTTAGAATTTTAGTTACAACTGACAGGAAAGTCATTCAACTTGTGACCACTTAATTAAGTCCGGTTCAAACATCCACCACAATTTTTTACCAACCGTTAATAGTCCATTCATCACGACATTAACGCAGCCCAACAACCAGACCACAGAATTACGTTAATTATAGTTTATGTAGTTCAATTAATAGAATGGCCGAAGCCCAGTAAGCAGCATCAGTATAGTAGTTCAAACTACAATCAGTACAGGCACTTCAAGCCAATTATTTCAGTAGTGAGGATCCTCTATTCCTAGACATGCTATAATTTCTACCAATAGACTGAACTAAGGGCAAAATTTAGAGTTCCATTTATCCAACGTTTTTATCAAATTATATACACACCAGTATAACAGCTCCAGTGTATAAGAGCTCTTGTATATAATAGCTCCAGTATAGTCTGACCCTTCGTGGCTTCTATTTTTATTTTGTATATTTTGTACCCATTAGGGATGGAAATTGTTGAGTTCAGATTGTCAGGTGGAGTAGCTGGATATTACACTCATGTCAACATCACTCATCAGCTGTCATCGTTTTCAAGACTTATCTTTTTTATTATTATATTTTGGTTTATTTCTGAACTTTGTAACTGCATACTATTATGGTTTGATTATTTTAGTCAGTTTTGAGTATTTCAAACACAGCTACTTTTTGCTGGATATTGTACTTGAATTTCAGATTTGATTATCTTTCAGTAATGGATATCTTTGATTATCGTTTCGTAATTATGTCTCTGCTCTGTATGTATGATATTTATATCTGTCTGATATTTATTCCATTTTGCATATGACATCCGTTCTGCATCTCTTCCGTTTGGTGGGGGTTCGGGTGTTACATTGTTATACAAGTCTCACAAGTTACTTGTAATTTATTCTAACATTTAAGGAATCTTAATTCCAAAAAAAAAGTGTATGGAAAATGTGAATGAAAATGTGAGGATGTACTATGATTTCCAAGACAATTCTATAATATGCAATGGTATGGCCCTATCTCGCTCGATCACCTGCTCAAATTCAAATTTCTATAACCAAAACAAAAAGAAATAGAGAAAAGTGTCAGACTATCGATGCCTTGTTAGCAAACTCGTACTCAAACAATCACACACTTTTTTTGGATTCTTTGGGTAATGTGAATAATTATGAATGCATTCTTGTATGAAATAAAATTAAACCCATTAGATAAGAAAAAATATCAACTGAGGTTTTGGAAGTTACTGAACAACGAGTCTTAGTGAAATTTGACTCTTTCAAGTAGAGCTATGTAGAATAACTAACCGAATTTTGTACCAGATTAAATACGGAATTGCAATTCGATTTAGACAGAGAAATAGACTAACTCAGGCTTCTAGCCAAACTCAAGACCGAATTACATACCGAAATTTTGTTCAGCACTTGACAACACACACTAACTCAGACTCTCTAATCGAACTGCATACGGAGCTACACACTTAACTATAGTTCAATATTCGACCACACACTGAAATAGACTCTCTGCTCGATTTATGTGCCGAGTTACTGACAGAATTATAATTCGGTAAAAAACCACACAATGAAATAGACCTTCTGTTCGAGTTGTACACCGAGTTATGCACCAAACTGTAATTTGGTATACAACTTCACAGTTAAATGGACTCTTTGTTCAAACCGCATACTAAACTGTAATTCGGTAAGCCACTCCATACTAAAGCAGGCTCTTTACCTGAGTTATATATTGAGTTACGCAAAGAACTAGTAATTCGGTACACGATAAAACCCTGAAACAAACCCTTTGTCCAAATTGTTTACAGAGCTACACATTGAATTGGTAATTCAGTACACGACTACACCCTAAAATAGACTCTCTATCTGAATTAAATACCGAAGTACATACTGAACTGTAGTTCACTAATTGTAGTTTTCAACCCAAAACCACAAGAAAATATGGCAATGTTCCAAGACCTTATAGTGACATAATTCAACCATTTCAAACTCAAGTATAAACCACTATTAAAACTCTTTTTTCTAATTAAATTCACTCTAAACATGCCATACATGTCAACTTCAGATAGTTCATTTATTTTCATTTAAATCGCCCTTAATTCTAACCTATTTAATGAAATCAAGTTGTTAGGGCCGAAGCCATCATTTCAAAGCCAAGCTCTCATTAAGGTCCGAAGACCAAAAATCCATAGAGCCAGTTATGTCTCCCTTGAGCTGGTCATCTACCGTTGGATTCTTTCGTTAGGCCCGAAGGCGTTGGTGTCATCACACCCATTAAGAGTCATAACTCATTAATACACTGATTTCCTGGCTGACTTCACATCTGCAGCGGTCGAAAAGCATACAACCGAAATTAACAACATAGCGGAAGATCAGTCGCGACCCTGGAAGTTGTTCGTAGATGGTGCCACCATCCAAAGGGGCAGCAGACTAGGGATGGTCCTCATAACGCTCGAAGGCGATGTATTGGAAAGGGCAATCAAGTGCCAATGGCGGACAACCAACAACGAGGCCGAATATGAGGCATTAATACTGGGGCTACAGTAGGCCGCAGAAATAGGCGCAAAAAATGTAGAAATGTTCAGCGATAGCCAACTCGTTGCAAATCAGGTAAACGGCCACTATCAAGCTAAAGACACCAAAATGATCTCCTACCTGAAAATCGTAGAACAACAGGCTGGGCTAGAACGATTCACCTTCCAGCAAGTACCACGGGATAGCAATATCAGGGCAGATTTACTAGCCAATCTCGGCGCCACGACAGAAGGGAGCTGCGCCCGCAATATGCCAATCACCATACTGCGTCAATCCGTATTACACGAGGAAACTACACCCGAAACATTCTCCATCGAAGAAAGCGACTGGATGACGCCAATCAAACGTTACATGCAAGACTACGAGCTACCTGTCGACAAACAAATGGCCCGCAAGATCAAGGTAAAGGCTGCCTGCTATACACTGATTGGCCTGCCTGGTGACACGGACCACGTCCTCTACAGGAGATCGCTGGACGGACCATTGCTCAGGTGCGTAAGCGGGCCTGAAATTTCCTACCTCCTTAGTGAATTGCACCACGGCAGCGCCGGAGGACACTGCGGCCGAAAAGTTTTATTCGATAAAGTCAAAATTATAAGGCCCAAGGAGTTGCGGCCGAAAAGTATTATTCGATAATCAGAGTGACGTACAAGACAAACACAAAAACATATAACTTCTTAAAACGTAATGAATCAAAGAGTTGAAGGAAGAAGTTTTTTCACTTACTTGGTCTCTTGAAGGTGAAGAACAGCGAGGGGAGAGGTTTCAATACACGCCGGAATATGGTCTGAATGGGTCTGAAAACATATGGGAAAGGATCAGCAACTAACGGTGGTCTGGAATCCGATGTTAGAAATGGTAACCCACCAGGCCTTCGACGTCGGTGACGCTTGGAATAGATTTCCGGTAGAGAGAGAAGTTGAAGAGTGAGATGTTTTATTTGAGAATGGGTAGAGAGAGAAGTTGAAGAGTGAGATGTTTTGGTTGAAGGTCTCCGTAAGGAAGACGGCACATTTTTCCAAAAATTAACCATGGTTAGGTTGGGTTAAACGTGACGTCATCTAAATTTTCCCTCCAAAAGAAACCCTGAATAATGATAGTGTGTTCGGTCGATTGATCTTGTGGCCGAAATTCTCAGTAACTCCTGATTTTATTGTCTCAATAAATTCAGGAGTGAGGGGAGTTACTAATGGATACTTTGTCACCATGAGGCCTGCGGCCGCAACATGGAGGGCAATGGTTCCCAAATCCCCTACAATTTCGGCCAAAGCCTATTATCTAATACATTCGGCCGAAACTGGCCCTCTTTAAGAGATGGGCCCATAAAAACCCATATGATTCCGTAACTTCGGCTGCAATTCTGTTCTTGTATAATTCGGCCGAATTCGGCTCTCTTGTGAGGTTAGACCCATAAAGCCTCATATGTCTCGACCGAAATATATCCTCCAAATAAATAGGAGATAAGCCCACGAGTTCTGATTCATTTCGACCGAAATGGATAAGGTAGACCTTTTGAATTCAAGCTAAGCAGAGGACACTACTAGAGAAATTCGGCCGAAAGATATGTTTTAGATTTGCGGTCGAATTAAAAGAATACTTCTAGAAGGCTGAGCTGGAACAGTTATTTGATATCCGCGAATCTCAGTGTTTCAGTGGGAAAAATCAGTTAGGATTTCCAGGAGCGTATATGAAATCTATATAAACAAGGAAAACACCCAAAGGTAGGGATCACGTAATTTCCGGAGACGATAGTTAGAGATCACAGCCCCAATCTTGAGGGGTTCGAAGTCCTAGAGGAATTCGGCTCCATCAATGTCCATCAAATTAAAATTAGAATAATTTCAAAAATAAACTAATTATAGATTGTAATTTTTTATTAAATTATTGTGTCTTTTAATTTTCCCCATGTATAATTATTTTGCTGTTGATTTCTATTTAGAAGAAAAATTGGGTTGTTTAATTTATTATATTATTATCATTAAATTTTATTTAAGGTTTTATGGTTATTTGATTTAACTTCTATAACAATTATTTTTATTTATAAAAAAAAAAACTTAATTGATTTATAAAAAATAATCTATAAGAGTTTTAGATAAAAACATTATTAAAAAATCTAGATTATTAAAAAAATCTAGAAAATTTTGAGAATAAGTATTCTACTCATGTTTTTTCGTATTTTTTTTTGTTTATTTTAATTATGATTCCAAATACATTTATAAGAGAGTTTATTATATGTTTATTTGGTATTATTTTTTTTAGAAATAAATTATTGATTTATTTTTCTATATATATATTTTAAAAAAATTAATTGATGGATCAATAATATTCAATTTAAGTTTAGAGGAAATTAGGAAGATATATAAGTTGTAAAGCCAAAAATAAAAAAATTAAAATTAAAAATTGTGGTGGGAAAATAACCTCAAAGCATCAAGAGTAAAGTCCAAAGGATCTATAGGCTTCTTCGATCGAAAAGACTTATGGCCGAAAGGGCCAAAGGGATCTAGAAGGCCTCTTTCGGCCGAAGAGAGTCCAAGCCCAACAAGCCTAATTTGGTCAAATCAAACTCAAGTACGGCAGGCCAAATTTAGCCGAAGCGAAATGGTAAAGGGTTGCCCAAGCCCAACCAGCCCAGTTCAAGCTCAGCCTTCATATATAGGAAAAACCAAGGAAACCTAATCCGATTATGACAAGGAAACCTAATCCAATTATGATAAGGAGACCAAATCCGAAAAAGAGAATGAGACCCAATCCTTGAAGAAACAGATCATCCAGACCCTTTATAAATAAAGGTCCAATATGATGGTAAAATGATCTAATTTTTATCCATTAGAACTAAATTATGTTCAATCATCATTGTAAGCTTTTAAGTTATTTCCTCGGGAAATCTTAGCCCTATATTTAGTTGTGGTTTATTTGGCGCCACAACCATGTAAATCAATAAAAATAAAATAAAATATTTTCTAATTTTATAATGTTAAATATATAATATATATTAATCGGCTATTTATTATAAAATGTCGGTTTCTTTTATTATATATATAATATGTTTATTTGTTCGATTTTGATGAAAATTATTTTAAATATAATTATTTAAATTTTGTTAACATATATAATTAATTTATTACTTTTCAACTTTTTTTGTAAAGTAAGACTTCCTACTAATTGAATGAATAATAATCCGCTATAAAATTATAATAAATAATGTGTGAAGAGTGAAATTAATCGAATGGACTAATGAACTTTTTCATTTGTTGTTATTTGAATATTACATCTCACTCTATCAAATTAGAAAATTATTATTAATTTTTAATAATTTAAATATAATAATTTAATTAAATATATAAATATGATGAACATAACATTCCTCGCGCAATGCGCCGGTATATTCACTAGTTAATTCTATAAAGCACTAACACAATACTAATAAAATTAATCATGATATAAAAATGAAATTTAAGGCATTTGGGGAAATTTTAGAATCTTACCAAGTAGTATGAATGAAGCTACAAGCTTAGATGGCCTCCGTAAAATCATTTTTGTAGAGAAAATAGGTTGTTGCGTGGAGATCTTGGGTGGTTAGGGTTTGAGTTGTGTAGAGAGTGTTTGGAGAGGATGGAGGTAGAGATAGAAGGGTTTCTAGAGAGTGAAGGAAATGGTGAGAAAAATATGTTTTTATATGGGGTTGCTGGGTTTGGGTTGATGGGCTTGCATGATGAAAATTTTATTTTAGGCCCATCATGAATCAAGTCTACCAACTCCGCTATTTATTCCGCTCTCTCCACAAGTTAGACGGTGAAAATTATTTTTATGATTTAAAATTCCATCTCTACACCATAATTGTTATTTTTACCATAAAATACATTTTATTCCAAAAATGTCATTTTGACGTCAAAATTATTTTTTTTAAAAATAAATTATCATTTTGATTTAAATCTCATTTTTGTGACTAAGAAAATAACTAATTATAAATTATATATATTTATTTATTTATAATGACAATAATTTATAGTTAGATATAAAAAATATTTCAAACTATCAAATAAAAAGTTTTAAATCATGTAATTAAATTATAAAAATATATATTTAAATAAATTTATCTTAAAATCTAAAAATTAAAATATATGCAAAGCATCAACCAAGACAATATATAAATTATACTATCTTCGTTTTTTTACAAGTAAAAAATTAGTATAATGTGCACTATTTATCAAATAATTTTTTTTACGTATTATTTATTATGTATAAAAAATAATATAGTCAATAAAATTTTATTTTACCTGTCTTAATATTTATTTTTCAAATATTAAGTTATTATAATTTTTAGTAGTATATAATAGTATTGGATGATACGTACGCAACAAATATTCCAAATAATAAAAAAAAAATAAAAAATACTATAAAATATTTAAAATAATTAAAAATTTTATTATACCGTACCGCGGGGCGCTGCCCCGCACCCCGTGGTGTTCGACCCCCCTAACCTTCAATGGTTAGCTCCGTCCCTGACTAAGAATCATTTTCTCCATTCTAAACATATAATTTAATCATAACAATTCATTTTCCCCAAAATATCTCTTTCCAGTTTAATTTTTATTTTACGATAAAAATCATAAATTTCACCTTAAATCTCAATTTAACTTTACTGCTTCCATTTCTCTGTTTCCAATTATTCTAAAATCTCATAATTGATTTCTACTTGAAATTTTTCAAAAACTACCTCTGAACATGTTTTTAACTGTAAAGTTAACCTTTCCGTCAATATTGGTTTTTTTGTTCAAAATTTAATAATTTGGTCAAATTCTCTTCTTAACATCTCAAAATAAAAATCTCCTCTATTTTAATAGTCTCAAAGCTCATCCTTACCTTAGGGAAATCACCAAAAACGTATCTAACTGCTAGACTGAAATTGAGGACATTACAAATATTGTCTATTGGCAACACACACAATAAAATCAATAACATTATACCACATAACATAATACCAATTGACCAATTTGTGAAACACATTACTCTAGGGTTCTACTCCATGGTGATTAGGGAAAAATATCGAAACAAGACCTATGGAAGCATCTACTACACCTAATAGACTTGTAACATCCGAACCCCCACCTTGACGGTAGGATGCAGAGAACGGATGCCATATAACAAATTGACATAACATAATAGATATAGATTTATTTATATACAAACATAATTAAGAAACAATTATGAAAAGGTATTTATTATTAAAAGTGCACCAAAATCTGAACACTCAAATACAAAGTCCAACATAATATGATCAAGACCAAATAAACGAACACTAACTAATCGAAAACCAAATCCAAAATAAGGCAGTGTTTACTAAGTTCTGAATACATAAACACCATAATATCTAAAAATAAATCCAAAGTCAAATGATATAAGACATCAAAGCTATAAAATGGATTCCAAACGATAACTCATGCTGACATGCACGCACATATCCTCGCTACACCATCTGACTGTTAGAACTCGACAATTCCATCCTAATAAGGTTCATAACATACAAAATAAAAAGTAGAAACTACGAGGGTCAGACTATGGATGTCTCTTTATTAAACCAATGCCTAACATACACACAGGATGCGTCTTGTATTAATATATTAAGATTGCATGCAACACAAGTAACTTGTCTTACAAACATGGTTTCCAAAACATGAGCAAACAAATTGTTCATTAATCCAAATTATCCTTATTTTAATCCCCTTAAAGTGGTCTATGATAAATGATTACTGCTTATTGCAGTTATCATCTTAATTAGCTTTATAAGATGTCAAATTATTTCGAAGACTTGTCTGATACCAAACTGTAATTAGGCATGGAGCTCGAGATGCAATTCGGTCAGATCACTTCAAGCCTTACTGAAATATAGTTCGGCAGTGAGCTCGTTAACGAACTCGGACAGACAGTATTTGGGTTTCTACAATTACAGCAAGTTGTAATTCGGCAGATAATTTTGTAGTTAATTCAGACAAATAGTGTTTTTTGGTCTCAAAAGCTCACCGAATTGTAATTCGATACTTAGCTCGGTAAAGATCTCGGCCAGAGAGCCAAATTGTCTCCAAAGGTTTTTACCTATCTATAATTCGGTAGCTAGTTTTGTAATTAATTCGGACAGACAGTGTTTTTGGGTCTGAAAAGCTCACCGAATTGTACTTCGGTACTTAGCTCGGTAAAGAGCTCGGCCAGAGACTTAACTGCATGTTTTTAGCCTATACCAATTATGCTTTCTGGGCTATTTAAACCTTTAGGCATCTAATTGCGTCTTTTCCTATCTCATGTGGCCAGTTTATAATTAAAATCCATACTACCCACAGGTTAGAACCCAATTGTCAAAGCAACGCGAAGAATCAAAAGCAATCAATATCAAACATACATAAGCAATATCAAAATCAATTCTTATCTTAACAGATTCCTGTTTATCATATTATGATCAGGTTTTTAGCTTACCAAGCCTGTCCTTAGCTTAATAATAGAAATCAGGAATATAAATAGAGAAAGGGTAGACCCTCAGAGTAGATCAAAGATCCAGAATGATGTCGTTGCACCCAGAATGAGCAAAGCTCCAAAGTGGATTAGAGATCCTAGAATGAGGTCGTTGCACCTAGAATAAGTTGGCTTTCAATACCTAATACGCTTTCGCGCATCGATGTATACATCTAATTTCCCTACAGCATGCTGGTCTTATCATATTAACCTAGTACAGAACTTTATACAGATTCACAAAATTTATATTCTCATATTATCATAGCGCCGATGTTAATCCCGAAATCTCATAACTATTTTATGACAAATAGTGAACTAACAATCACAAACATAACATAATTATACAAACAGAATCACACTTAAACCTCAAAGAGTCAAATTAGACAAATTATACCCAAATGCAACTTAACATTATAATCCAATATTTTAATAGATTACATTAAATTTATCAAATATACACGGAGAAACAATTAGAAACGTACAATCGTGAGGGATTAAACATGGCTACTTACCTTTCAACCCTAATCCAAAGTAGAATCACTCTGGCTGACCATCTCCAATTAGATCTAAACCAAAACAAAATAAAATAAATACCTAATTCACAAAGTTAGGGTTTTAATTTAGGCATCTAAAAGATCCGCAAATTATACACAAATAGACTCATAAACGTATATTAGATATCAAGGGTTTCAAAACCCAAATCAATTAAAGATTCAAAAGCTCTAATTCAAATCCCTAAATCAATCTTCAAATCAAAACAGAATTAAAAATATTTAAATCAAGAAAAGAATCAACAATGTTACCTGGAACAAGAAAAACCAAAGAAAATCAAGATTTTCTCCCTTGAATTCTTGAAAGACAAATTTTGGAAATTTGTGCCTTATGGTTTTAGTTGAGAGAAAAAGAGGAAAACAGATTACACTAGTTTTTCTTAATCTGATGAAAGTGATTTCTAAACCTATTATTTCACTTATATATATGTATGGAAAATATTTCCATAAACCCACAAATTTCTTTCAAATTCTAGTTTGACCCAAATTGAAAAATAATTACAAAATATTTCAAGATTCCTTTTTGTTTTCAAATTGCCATAAAAGTCAAATCATTCAAAATATACGGTCAAACCGGAAAATCAAATATTTTCAAAGTGACCAAATTGTCCATGAAAAAAAAATGATGTAAAAGTTTTTAAAATATGAAAACAAATAGCCCTAACTTACGGACATGACACGCCTTGATTATACATGAAGTATTTCTTGAATACCAAAACATTTAAAAACAGCATTAGAGGGATTTATGTTTTTACCAAATAAACTGAAAGATGAGATTAATGAGTGGAGATGTAACGCCCAACACCGGAGCCGCAGAATGTTGGCCAGAGCACCACATTTAACACAATGCATTCAATACAATTCAATATAACGGCATTTACAATAAACAAAACCAATATTTTAAAGTACTCCAATGTTTATAAAATTCGATAAAATCCGTTGTTCAACAATAAAGAGTAGTTCTAATAATATCATTACATGAAATTCAAATCTAGCAAAAGAAATGTAAAGTAAATGTTTTACATTGAAATTCTAAAATGGTTCGATAGAAATAAAAAGTGAACAAAATAGAATAAGTGTGCGGCTTTAATGACCAGTGCGAAAGCAAATGACCCGTACTAGCTTGATCAACCTGTTAGTTTTCACATAGAAGAGACAAAAAGGAAAATAGGAAAACATCAGGCTGCCAATGCCTGGTTGACAATTCCATACTCAAACAAACACAAGCATATGCATCTTTATTAACAGATAATCATGATGTTTGCACACAAATGCACTTTAATCAATACAATCATTAAGTTCATTCAATACCATGCACTAACATCAATACATCAATTAATGTCATTTAATACATCATACATTTAATGAAAATTTAATTTATCACACATTTAATGCCATTCAAATCATCAATCAAATAATGCAAAGAATATTTAAAGTTTTATAAAAGTTGGACACAGTCTATGTGGTTCTATACGGTCAGGCCGTGTAAGGCTTTATTGATTTTCGTATTTGTGTGAGAAAAGTTACACGGTCCGTGTGATTCAATACGAGTAGACCGTGTAACATGCTAGTGAGGTTGGTCTTGGGCAAGGACAAACACGGACCGTATGGCGTAACACGGCCAGTCCGTGTAAGCCTATGTCAAATAATCTCTTTATAGATTTTTCAGACACGGTCCGTGTAGAAGCACATGGCCATACCGTGTTCGAGGCTGTTCCATAAAGTTTATTTAACTATCTTACTTGGTTTTCCCCACCCATCCATTTAAGACTAGAGTCTTTATGTTCCCTAGTCTATAACATTCCCCCATGTCATATCCATATTTAAACTCTTACATATAATAAATACTATTAAATACAATAAATACTTTTATAACATAATAAATACACATGTAATAAATATAAGTCATTAAATACATATTATTAAATGTATGTTATTAATGGTGCCAAGGTAACATAACTAATCAATATTCTAATTCATCACCACAATTCAATAACTAATAAAAAGGTCATTAATTTAAACCACACACTAATCCATACACACATTCATTAAGCATTAAAACCAAGGTACACATTTAACTAGGCATATATTCCAAATATTCAATATTAAATTTCAAACACAATTTCATCCATATGGTTATATCTAATTAACCAATTTAATACACAAATAATTAAACACATAACATATAATATGTAGAGCTTAAAACGGAATTGCTAACTTGTCCTCCGTCGGTAAGCTAAGCGACGTCGGTTAGATTTCCACTGTCACCCTAGTCACCTAACAATTACAATTCACACAAGCATTTCATCAAACACTTGGTGTATACCACAAAACAAAAAATACAAACCTAATTTCCAGACCTTAATTAACCCGTCAATCAGACCTATAGAGTCACTATCACTATTATATCTATTCTATCAATCTAGAATTTAGTTTTTTCCAATACGGTAAATCAAACCAATTTCTTGAATTTTCTACATATCAATTTAAAAAAACATTAATAGACAAATCAAATTACAAGAACTAACATAATCATGATAAATCATAGCATCATTATAAAATCAATTTACAAAATATGAAATTAAAAGTTAGGGTTTAAGAGAGACTTCCAATGTTAGAAGAAAACTTGAGAGAAACTCTAAACAACGTGTTTTGTATTTTGGAGAGAAATAAAACAAATGAAAGAACTCAATTGACTTAGGGGTTTATCAAATGAGCTTCTTTTAAAAACATGGGCTATGGGCCCTTTTTATAAAACATCTTAAAAATGGTTTAACGATTTCTAAATATTTTCCGCTCATGTAAAATTTGATTTTTCATTTTAAATTTCTAAATTCTTAAAATTCTTTTTAAAATGATCAATTTGATATATTTGACTCTATACTTCCGATTGACTTTCTTTTGTCATTTTATCCTTTTAACTTGAATTTTGACCGAAAAGTCAAAATTCACCGGAAAATACGGAAATTTTCTAGACCCTAATTATGGATGTTACACGAGACCTTCGTGGAGTGTTAATAAGGGATCTAGAGTGTTGGATTAAAGGTGTATGGAGTGGGTTTTATTGTTTAGAAGGTGGTAGGTGAGGTTGTGTGGGTTTACATAAAAATGGTGTATGAGTGGGGAGATGAAGGGTTGTCTTGACAAGAAGGGGTTTTGGTAAGGTTTAAAAGAGTTTGGTTAAAGTGTGTTTGAGTGTATAATGCTGCGAGCTTAGAGTGGTATTAGTGGGCCTTTGGTAATTAATGGATTTGGGTCCATTAATTAATCCGTTGACCCATTCTCTTTAGTCCTTATCGTATCAAAATTATTAAAAGTCATTTACAGACACCTGAAAATACATTTTTGCTTGAAAATATCTTTTTACCATAAAATTCCAAAAATTACAGTTTTACCCTAACATCCCAATTTATAAAAATCAGTTTGAAAATGGTTTGATTAATTTTTTTTAATCTTATGCTTCCATAAAATAATCCCTAATTACCATTTTTGTCCCTAGAGTGAATTTTCAGATCCTTTTCATTTGAAAATCTCTAGAAATTTGACCTTTAACCAAAAGTCAACCAACACAAAATGACCAAAATTTCTAAGCCCATAAATAAGACATTACAGAACATTCCTACATTTAGGAGGTCCAATTAGCAAATTAATATTTTTAACTAGTCTGTCATGATTTTCTATAATAGTTTAAACTTCTAAACATTAAATTATACCCTCTCAGACCTTATACTATATACCTACAATTTTGTTTCACGCCCGAAAATCATGCTAAGATCTTAAATAACCAAATAGCTCAGTAATAGACCTAATAGAGTCACTAGACCTGAATAGTAAGTAATTACTAAGCTATTTGGTTGCTTAATAAATATTAAATTACTGAGGTCCAAATAGCTCAGTAATCATACTACAAGTCAAACCCAAACTTGGACTAGTAAGCAACCTCATAACTAACAAGAATGTTACCTATAACCTGACCATTAAGTCACTAGAACTGAATAGCAAGTAATTAAACCCTAACAGGAGGAATTAAACTAAAAAGTAACAGTTTAACCAGAGCAGAAAAAATAAATCAGAATAGTAGCATGTCCAAAAGAAATAAATCGAAATAGTAGCATGTCCAGCAGTTGACAACATAATATTAGTTCATAACATCACAACTTAATGATCATAGAACAAATTATAGCATCCGTCCCTAGTCTTATAACAAAACCAGCAAAAAGTAACAAGTAGTAGAAAATTGAGCGGAGCACCAAAACAGGTCATAGACCAAGACAGATTGATATCATCACATCTAGAAAAAATGTAGGCAATCAAGGCTAGTACGTTATCACATATCGATGTATAAATCTATCCTTATGGCATGTTGGTCTCATCGCTATTACATTGCAGGATATGGGCTTTTATTTCACAGTATTTCATTTTGTAATTTAATATCCAGCTAGCAACAATAATTGAATAAAATCATCCATATTTCAATAGCAAAATAATCAAAACATCCTAGCAAAATAATTACAACAGTTCAGTAGGAAACACATAAGAACAAAATACAACTGCACTAAACAATACCAGATTATAGCAGATAGTTCAACCATAGTTTACAGCCTAATCAGAGCTATATTAAATTAGGATTCATATTTTTTTTTTAATTCCAGCTTAATGTAATAGCAGATTCGAACAAAAACAAACAAATTCGTGAGGGTTTAAACATGGTCACTAACCTTAATCATTAATCCCCTGTAGAATCACTCCAGCCAGTAATAACCAACGTCGTCTCCAAACAAATGAACAGATTACGAATCAATAACAATATATTCAAAACGTCACTTAAAGACTCAAAGTTAGGGTTTTAAAATCCATCGACAGTTAGAGACATTAAAAGCATATTACAATACTCGAAAATCGACTCTAAATTATTACTGGAATACTCTCTTCAAAAATCTAGTTTAATCAGAAAAATAACTCACAAAAATCACAATGGATGCGAAGAACAGATGAGCGAAACTCCTAACAGAATGCCAATGAAACCTTCATGAGCTGATCAGATTTCTTCAAACGGGATTAGAAAGATAGAAATTTGAGTTTAGGATTTTGGTATTCTGAAGTTGAGAGAAAAATAAAATGATGAAAACATGTGTTGTTTTGATTGTGAACGTGATTGAAAGTTATGACCCTCATTAGAAAAAAAAAATTCCAATAAACCCACAAATAATCTATTAATCGAAAATACACTCCTACTTGAAAAATTATTATATAATATTTGAAAATTCTCCTTTATGTTCAAAATAACTCTCAGAGCGAAAATATTTAAAACAAAAGACTGATTTAGAATTTCGAATGTCTCTAAAATGAGTGTTTTAAGCTCAGAAGAAAAATTATAAAATTAATTAAAATATAAAAATAAAATAACCTCATGGATGTGACATGCAGACACTAGACTCTAAATGCTACAAACTCAAAATCTCCTAAATTTGTTTATGACCGTGTAACTGATGTTCACAATTCAAAACTCTTCAAATCATTATTCAAGCATTCAAATACCTCTTCTTAATCAAATCAATTTTAAAACAATTCCAAATATATTAACGGTTCCATATTGTTTCCAAAGTCCTTATTCATGATTTAAATTTCATTCCACAAGCTAACTCATCATGGATATCAACTTTTCAAATGACCATGTTTGACCCAATTATGCTATTAAGACTAAATGTTAGCCCTATAAACATTTTCAATACGTTCTTTCATATTAACCTCATGTCAACATGGTTCCAATGTTCAAAAACAAGCTCTAATGCATTTCAACATGTCATTATCTTGTAAACATGCAGAAACATCATCATGTTTCCATTACACAACTTAGTGGCTTTAAGCATACAAGAATGACATTAGGCATCTAAACATGTTTCACAAAGAATATCCAAGATGGATTAATTATATCACATGTATGAAAATTTATCTTTTATATGCAAATTTTTACATTTCATAACATTATACCATGCAATTTACTTTCACACACGTAATCATCATTGTCATATCACCATTAATCACATTTTGAAATTTCTTTTAATTTTCCCTTTTTATCTAATCACTACAGAGAAAATGAAAACTATAAGATGGAGTTTTGTGAGTTATGGAGGCCGAAGACTCAAGATTCTAGGATAACCTATTATAGAGTTTCGAACTTAATTCTTTACCCATTTCACTATGAACTTTGAAGACCCCTAAATGAGCTTTTACTCTTCTATGAGTTCTACTATACATCTAAGTTTAAAGCCTTTGTTTCGCTAAAGGAGACAAAATCAAAGCCAATATTTAGAAAATTAAGTTCAGATAATTAAATTCGAATACATAGAGTATATGTATAAAAATGCTTCCGACATTCCAAACGCGTCTATAAATTGGTATAAGAATTGCAATTAGGAACAAACAGTAGAGGACTAGGGTAGGCTTAAGCCCACCGTAGCAAATTATAAAAAGTTAATATATTAAATATAAATTGTATAAATAACCCAAAATTAAATATATTTATAATTAATCTATAAATTTAAATTGTTTTATATTTATAACCTAATAAAATTTATAAAACAAACTCTTAATTAATTTTCCACCCCCCTTTTCTCTATCCTTGTCTACCTTTATCATTTACTCATTAATTTTTATTATTTTACATTAACTTGGGTTTGATTTAATTTAAATTATATCCAGGCTCATCCACGATTTTATAAAAAAATAGATGTTTGTTAGTTTTTTTTTTCAAAGTATTGTTTAGTGTTGCAGATAGCAGTTTTGAAAATACTTGTTAAAGTAACTCCTTCAAAATACTATTCAAACTTTTACTAGAAAACTTTCGAAATAATACTAAATAATTATAAGAACTTTTTTATAATTTTATTTTTAGCCGCTACAATATTGTTATATCTACTTTTTAAAATACTAACTATCACTATGACCCAAACCTTTATTTCTAACTTTAATTTTAACCGCTGACGTCGGACATACTCTTAAACCAAATTAATGCATATGGCTAATTATTATATTAATATTAACACGTAAAAAAATATATTTTAATTATAAATTTATAATTTATTAAATTAAAATTTTAATATAAAATTATTATTTTGGGTGTGAATCTGATTATACACCATCACATAGACTTATGCCATTTTTTCATCATAACGAGAGGTTTCAATGCAATCAGGGACGGAGCTAACCATGGAAGGTTAGGGGGGCCGAACACCACGGGGTGCGGGGCAGCGCCTCGCGGTACTGTATAATAAAATTTTTAATTATTTTAAATATTTTATAGTATTTTTGTTTTTTTTTTTAATTATTTGGAATATTTGTTGCGTACGTATCATCCAATACTATTATATATTACTAAAAATTATAATAACTTAATATTTAAAAAATAAATATTAAGACAGGTAAAATAAAATTTTATCTGACTATATTATTTTTTATACATAATAAATAATACGTAAAAAAAATTATTTGATAAATAGTGCACATTATACTAATTTTTTACCTATAAAAAAATGAAGATAGTATAATTTATATTGTCTTGGTTGATGCTTTGCATATATTTTAAAATTTAGATTTTAAGATAAATTTATTTAAATATATTTTTTATAATTTAATTACATGATTTAAAACTTTTTATTTGATAGTTTGAAATATTTTTTATATCTAACTATAAATTATTGTCATTATAAATAAATAAATATATATAATTTATAATTAGTTATTTTCATATTAAAAAGGCTTAGAATTTTTTTATAGTGTATGAATTTAAATTTATTAATATATGGCATTGGCAAAAAAGATAAATATGATATATATTTATTATATAATTTATTATGCTTATAATTTATATCATAAGTTATTTAATAACTTTTGAATTTATAAAATTTGATAATACTTTATAAATAATTTTAAAATAATTTTTAACTAACCACTTTTTTAAAATTATAAATTTTTTACATAATACTATAATTAGTTAAAAATAAAAATATATAAACATGTAAATATAAATTAAAAATATAAAATGTAATTATATATTTTTAAAAAAAATTAAAATTTAAATAAATTTATATTATTTCATGAAAATAAAATATTAAAAAAGGTGCTTTTATATATAAATATACAAGACAATTATACTAAATAGAAATGGATTTGTAGAAAAATATTAAAAATCAAAAGAAAATGGGTAATAGTATGATTTGAACTCAACACATGTTAAGGTAATAGAGTACATAACCATTGAACTACAATAAACCTCTATATAATGAAGTTTATTTGTGAGCCATGGCACCCACAGGCCCCCCTTCCCTCCGTTCTGAATGCAATTATAGAGTCGTTCAATGACTCCGACACTTCATTTCCAAAGCATGACCTTACTAAGTCAATAAATCCATTTTGATAAAATATATATATATATATTTATATATTATTAAAAACATTAACCATATAAATCTCTTTCTAAGACATTGTACACTCATCGCAGATACTTTTCAGGTCACATCATCATTTTCACATATCTTTTAAGGATATTTCCATTTTACCACCGCAAGATTCAGATATTAGCTAAAAAAATTTAAAGTTTCAAAATTAGTCAAAAAATTCACTTTTTCATAAATTCGGTTATGTTTACGGTTTACATAGTCAAATCTTCTTTCTATCTATTATTGTACTAGGGGTAATATAGTAATTTTATATTTATTATTATTTTATTATGAACAGTAACCACTTAAAAAATTTTAATCAATTAAAAAAATTATGTGGTCCTAGACCCTAATTAGGTCTAGATTTCTTATTATTTCAGGTTGTTAATAATTGTAATTAAACTTTACTTCCAATTTTTACTAAATTATATTTAAGGGACTGCAAAATAAAAAGTAACCCAAATTTTATTCCTGTGAATAATAATAATAATAATAATAATAATAATAATAATAATAATAATAATAATAATAAATCATTAACAATATAATAAAAACGACACAACTAATTGTGGAGCTTGGTAGATTTTATTTTTTATTTTTTCAAAAAATTCTAAAGTAGGAAAAATTAGACAGAACACTCAAATCTGTTTTTCCAGAAACAAACTTGACCTCACTCTTTACTTTCTATTGCCTTTTCTCAGGCACCCTTTTCATCTCTTTCGATTTTAAGTTTCTTCTTGATCGGATCTAGGGTAGGTTTCTTGTATTGATTTTGCTGTTGAATTTTGTGGGTATTTGAAATTTGGGGGTTTTGGAGATTTTGAAGTGGGAGAACTTGAGCTCGTGGCTTAGAGTGATAAATATTGTTGGCTTCAAAGACAAGCACAGTGGTAATATCTTAGGCGTTGATTGTTCATGGTCTATCATAACAAGAGAGGTGCAATACCATGAAACTTCCATTTCGTTAAAAATGGATGGTAAGAAGAGGCCGGCTAAAACGAGGGTTTGATGAGTACTTATCACTGTGCTTTTTGCTTGACGAAGGAGTCAACAATGGAGGAAACAAGACAATGTTCGAATAGTCTCCCAACAAAACCCATTTCATTTTAACCTCAGTTGACAATTACACGACGTGGCTGTTTTTAAAAATAAAATAAAAAATAAACGCGAAATTACCATCTTACCCCTAGCTCAATAACAGGCCGACAGACGATTTGATGGCGTGAACAGTAAACATAACGGAATCCGTGAAGAAATAGTTTGTTGGTTAATTCCAAAACTTAGGAGGTTTTTTTGGCTAAAATCTAAAACTTACGGTGGTAAATGGGAAATATCCCTATCTTTTATTTATCAACCTATGAACATTCTTCATTCATTTTACCAATCAGACATCAATAAGCATTTATCATGTCGAGATCATCATAATCCCATTTCACACATGTAGCAAACCCTTATTCAACTCAACATTTTGTTATCCAACATTTCATGACATAAAGCATCATAAATATGTTATCACACGTCAAACAATAATAATCAGGCTAATAGACTGAGAAATAGGAATAGAAACCTTGAAGATCGATTACATAAGTTAGAGCTCCTTCTTCCACCAAATTTACCAAACTACACTATAACCACAATCATATCATCTTTACTGAGGAAAAATAAACTAAACTTGATTAGGAATTGGCATTGGGCCTAGACCCGTGAGACCAGACCTTATTTTGAGAGTCTGGGTCCGGATTCGAGTCTAAAAATAATTTAAGGGATGTAGAGATTTACCTTTTAAATTTACATTTTGTATTTTAATTTTCTTAATAAATAATAATAAATAAATTATTAGTGATTCTAATAATATTTGAAATTAGCAATTTTCATTAGAAAAACAAATAATATTTGGAATGATATCACTAATATACATAAAATAATTCTTTCTTAATAAATATGAATCACAATATTAATTAAATATTTATTTTTTATTATCAACTAGGTGATAGCCCGCGCTTTGCGCGGTGTTTGTTTGTTTTTCAAAAAAAAATTAATAAATTTTTATTTTAAATATTTTTATATATTGAAATAAAGATTTACGTCAAGTTTTATATAACGTGATTAGATACCGTATATAATTTCATGTTAAATAACTACTCATGTTTAAGATGAAGTATTTGATTTGATTTTAATTTTTAGTTCAATACCATAGACACAGAGAGAGATAGAAATTCGAGGTGATTGAGCACCATTTTAATCAAGTGAAAATTAATATCAAGTGCCAACTTTCCTCTAAAATAACTTTTAAAAATATCTGTGGTGAGAAAATGACCATAAGGCATCATAGTCGAAGGTAAGAGCAAGCAGAGGGAACCGAAGCCTAAAACCAAGCTCGGCCGAAGACAGAAGGGGTACCCTAAAACCAAGCTCGGCCGAATATAGGGAGGGTACCCAAAAGCTACCCTCGACCGAAAAAGAGGGCCAAAGGCCCAAAAAACGCGCCAATCTAGCTCGACCGACATGGCCAAAAGGCCCAATGAAGTTCAACTCGGCCGAGCATAGTAGAGTCCGAACCGAAACACTCCAGCCCACCAAATGATTACCTAACTAAACACGGATTTCCAACACCAAATCGGAGAAGGAAGACTTATCATACCAGGCCAAGGATTTCCAAAGCCCGGTAGAAAAATGAAGACCAACCCCATTGAAACAAGGATCCCTAAAGCCAAATAGATAAAAGGAGATCAAGCCCAAGAAGAGACTGAGCCCAAAAAGGAGACCGAATTCAAGGAAAATAAGGAGTCCCAATCCAAATAGAAATAGGACCCAAATACCTCCTATAAATAAGGGGTAGGGATGATTGTAAAAGGATCCGATTTTTCATTCATGAGAGCTAAACTCTGTGAGATTATCTCTGTAAGCTTTTTAGCTATTTTCTCAAGCAATCTTAGCCTAATATTTGGCTGTGGTTTATTTAGCACCACAATATCATCAAATGAAAACCGTAGAAATTGGACTCCTCATCAAGTTGATTTCAATGACAGATCATAATTCGTTACTCTATTTTAGATAACAATTAAATGTTCTTCATCGAAAAATATTAAGTATTAAATTTTGTTGGATAAAACAAATTTTCCTTCTAGTGATATATTTTTCTTTTATTTTTCCTTTTATTTTAATTATGAAAAAAATTATTTTGAGTATTTGTTACCCTATATATTTTTTAATTATGTATAAATAAATAAATATAAGATGGAAAAACAAACTTGTGTGTATATTATAAAAAAAGAGTTTTAAATTGATTAATATGGTTTATAATATTTATAGTATTTTTAATTTATTTTATTAAAAATAAAGTAATTAAGTTATGGACTATAATAACTACATCTATATTTTTTTTAGTAATATAGTCGAGAGAACTTGCTATTTCTCTATTTTGAACTTTAAACTACCTAAGTGGATAATTGAATAAACAAAAAATAAAAACTAAAAAGAAAATGAGAATGTAATGAGATTAACTAATGAATATATACTATTATGTAAACTATGTGTTTTAAGCGATTATATACTTGTTTTCAACATGTTAATTATAATTTAAATTTATCATTTTATATTAGAACTTATCAATATTTTTATCATGTAATTTCAAATTTCAAATATATGTGTTATAATTTTCTGATTTGACCAACTAATCTACTGGTTATAGTTGGAAGAATCATACAGGTACACAACTATTATAATTTTAATAAATTATTCATTAGTATAAAGCATATAATTTATTATTCAAATCACAATATTATTCAAAAGTTTTAGAAATGTTATAATAATTAATTTGACATATTCATTACACATTTAATAATATTATTTATTTTATAAATCAATTTTATTTATTCAAACTAATTAAATACACAATCAAGTTAATTAATATCAATTAATTATTTAATTAATATTTAAATTTTTTTTAATTTTTTTAACTTTTTTACTTTTTTTTTTTATTTATTATCATTTACTATAAATAAATTAAAGCTAGTGTTTCACATTCTCTTATCCATCTATTAAATCTTATTATATTATGTATTTAATTAGGAGTATTATTATTATTATTATTTGTTATTTTATTATTATTATTATTATAGTAATAAATTCAATGTTTTTAATTATGACAGTGAAGATTAATTAAATTGTAAATACAATTAAAAAATATAAATTTTAATAATTTTGTAGGTTTCCATATATACATGTAAAATGAAAAATCACTATTAACTATAAATTAAAATATGTAAATGATTCCAACCAATATTCAATTTAAAACTTTTAAAATTTATAAATATTATTTTTTAATGTCAATAGGTAAATATTTTTGGGAATATTGAACATTACTATAAAATATCTCAAAAATATTATTGTTTGTCAGTTATAAATTTATCAAGTAAGTTGAATTTAAAATGATGTCAAATAAAATTAAATGTTGACTTGATTATCATTTATTCAATATAAATGTGTACCTTATCATATCTTGATTTGGAAGTTATAATAATAATAAAAAATCTAATTTTGTAAAATTAAAAGGGATATATTAATTTATAAATTTCCAATATATATATATATATATATAATAGAAGTAAAACTAAATAAATCTAGTTTAATATGGATATTTTTTAAAAACTTTTGAATCAATCAAATATAATTTTGAGCATTGATTTACCGAATCAATAAATTTAATTTAATTAAAGATTTTCTAATTCTGGAAATAAATATTACTATACAAAAATTACCCTTAGAAAGACTTGTGTGTGAAAGAAAAATAGATGCATAATTAGATATAAAATTATAATTTAGATTCAAATTATTATAAAATTATTATTTTCTAAATACATTATTATAAATTTTTTTTATTTTCATTGACTAATAAAAAATAAATAAAGTAATTTTATTATAAAATAATAATGGAAACAGCAAATTCCAATAACTTTCAATATAAAATGAAATCATTTAAAAATCCTTTAATGCCTAACTAATTCTTAGTCTTCATTATCCATTTCTCATCCTCATCCTTGTGGAAGTGAAACAAATGTGACCTGATAAAAAAGAGAAAAAAAATTGTTATAAATTAAAAACAAATAAATAGTAATTTTTGTAGGAAGTAAATATAAATAAATAAATAGTAATTTCTTTAGGAAATAACTCTTACCATTTTTATATTTGGAGTGTTAAAAAAGAATAGTATCAAACAAATTATGGTTCTGGATTTCACACAAATATTTAATTTTAAAAAAATAGAAATATCACAAAAAATAAAATAACACAATAAAATATATTGAAATTCAAATCTTACCGTTTGAATGTTGGAAATGTAGAAGAGAAATATCTGAAAGTATTAACTTTTAAAGTTTAAAGATAAATAAATCTGTGCATATTAGAAGAAAAAATTATATAAAAAAAGGGTACGATAAACAAAATAGTAAAATAAGGAAATGATTGAGAGGAAACATGTACCTCGATTCATGGGAGGAATCGAAGAAGACAAAGAAATTCAAAAACGAATCCAGGAAGAAGAGTATGAAATGAACAGAATACCTTGAAAAGTAACTTTTTATAGTAATGAATTGTTGGTAACGTATGAGAGATTTTAGAAAACTAAAAGTCTTAACTTTTGTGCATTGATGCATATAATTTAATGCATAGCATGTTAATATATTTTAAAGGTAAATAAATACATGTAGTAATGGGGATTGAAATAAATGTAATGTCACATGTAACCTTTTTATTTCCAAAATAATATCCAAACTCAAAAGTATCCATTTTTGTGGTTTTTCAACTCAATACTGATATGTAAGCGTGCCACATCAGCGGTCAAAGTTTCTTCTTTATAATATATATAGATTGCAATAATGTATTTAATAAATATTTTCAAATTTGATCATGTTTGATTTACTTTTAATATCAATCAATTTTATTTATTAAAGTTTACTAAAGTTAATTAAAGTTAAGTTGTTTTTGTTTTTTAAAATTCATAATTCGATCCTTTAATTTCTAATAATGAATTAAATTAATATTTATTATTGATTTTTTAAATTTAAATATTTTATTTAATTTATTATTAATTGAAAAACCATTTTAATATTAATTTCGAGGTAATTATATTGCATACTTATTACTTATTACTATTATTTTATATCTTTTACTGTATAAATTTTATCTTTTTAATTGTGTAGTTAAAAAATATTATTATTATTATTATTATTATCTTTAAATAATATTGAACATCGAGTTGAATTGAAAAACAAAATCATCATAAAATAATAAATTGAAGTAGGAATATATAATATTCACAATGAAGAATATTGATGATCTTCTTAACCAATTTATTATAGTTAATGTATATTTTATAAAATATTAATGGGTCCGGGTCCGGGTCTAGACCACTTGGACCCTAAGGTCTGGGTCCGGGTCTAAATTCAAAAACTCATAAAATTTTGGATCCAAATCTGGACCCTACCCTAATACCCAACCTGCCTAGACCCTAAAATGCCTATCCCTAAACTTGATATTTGGATATTCCAAAGCAATTACAACCAAATAGAAAGCTTACAATATCATTTAAGACTTAGAAATCTATCATTTCCATAACTTTAATACGAAGAATCAAGTTCCACATGAAATTTTCGAGATTCAATAACCTATACTTTTAATGAAAGTATTATAATAAGGTTATGTTTGGATGATGGTTTTATATGGTATGGTTTAGGTTATTAATAATCTATACTATGTTTGGATGATGGGTTGAGTTGGCATAGATTAGTTTTGTTTAGTCATACATAGGTTGATTGGAGTGGAATTTCCAACCCACCATTTTGGAGTGTTGGCATAGGTTATATTTTTTACTTTCCAAAATTGTCCTTTTAATATAAAGAATATTACAAAAATATCATGATGCATTGTTTCACTATTTTAGCATTTTACGAGTGTATATTTTACCTTTTATTTTGGGAGTGTTTAATTTTATTTAATTAATTTATATATTTATTTAATATATTTAATCTGGTTATTAGAGATAGAATTTTGATTATTTATTTGAATTAAAAAAAAATTTTATTTGGTCAATTGAGATAGTTGTAGACAATCTTCAAATATGGTTTAGTTTTTTTTTTTAATTTAATATATTTTTAAATCTATTTATATGGTTCTCAATAAAATATTAAAATATATTAAATTAATTAAAATATTAATATTTAGTTAGGTCCTTTTTTTTTACTAATGTTTTTCTATATCTAATTTGCAAATTTTAAATATTAATTCTTTTTTAAGTAAATAAGTGATTTGATTTATTTGTTTTGTTTATATTTTATTTATATAATATAATACATTTTTATTACTATTTTACTCATTAATAAAAAAAATAATATTTGAACAATCACTTAATATTTTTAAAAAAAAATCTAATTTATAAATTTAAGAGTCACAATATTGGCTGAAATTATTTTATTAATTACTTCATATTTAATTAAAAAGAATTTTTTTAAAAAAAATCAATTTTAGGATTTTTTTTTTCAATTTTATTTGTAAAAGTGGATTAATATGGAAATACATTGAGTAGTATTTAAATTGCGAATAAGTGGTTTTTTTAAAAAAAATCTTTTTAACATTTTAAATAAAATTTAAAAAGAATCTCGAAATTACATTAAAATAGATTAAAATATTAAAAAGAAAAAATAAACGATGCATTAGTTTTTTACTTTATCAAATTAGTCAAATAAATAAAACCATAATGTGGTAAAATTAAAAAAAAAAATTAATTAAATCATCTAAAAATAATAATTGGTGTGAATACTATACACAAGGGTATTGTGGTCAATTTACATCCTTTTGACCCATACCATACCATCCATCCAAACAAAAAAAATTGACTTTATTGTACAAAACTACATCATCCATCCAAATAAGATTTTAGTATTATACGAAACAATACCGAACTAAACTATATTGTACGAAACATTAGTGCCAGCCATCCAAACAAAGCCTAAGGGTATTATAATACTTTCATTAAAAGCCAATAGTTACTTTTAATTTTCGAGATTCAATACTCCAAAAACCTCCTAAGGTTTAGGTTTTTAGTCATTTTACCACTTACGTCCCAAAATTATCCAAAATACCTCCTTAACTTTATAAAATTAACTAAAAAATCTCCTCGTGGATGGAAACCGTTACTTTAAACGGTTGACCGGTTTAACTATAGGAGTAATTTCGTAATTTTAAATAAATAAAAGAAAATGTATTAAAAAAACCTCCTAAGGTTTGATTATTTCACTATTTCACCACCTATATTTGAAAAATATATTCTCTTCCTTATTAACATTTTAAAATTAACTAAAAAATTCCTGTTAAATGAAATTAACCATAACTTTAAAAGATAGGGATGGCCACGGTCCGGACTGATGATTTATTTTTTAAAAAATAAAATAGTTTTATATATATGTTGTATGATACCTATTAAATTAACAAGTATATTTAATTATTTAATTTTTTATGCCTAATAAATTTTATATATATAATTAAATTATATAGTATTAATTTTACTGTATAATTAAATTCAGTCAATATAATAAGTAAATATATGCAATTATTTGTATTTTAGTTACTTTTATTTATAGAGTAATATATATATAATAATAATAAATATTTTTTAAACTAATTAGATTTTTAGAGACATAGAGCGAATCAAATAGGTGAAATAAATTAGCTCAAAAATTTTGGACAAATTAGAATTATTTATATAGTGGACGGGTAAATTTCGGTCCAATTTGGATCATTTCCAGTTGGATTATTTTGGTCTCGAATTTTTTTCCACCCTTAATTTTAAATATTTGACCATTTCGGCAGTGCTAGTTTAGTAATTTTTAAAATAAATATATTTTTGTCTAAACTAATCTTTAAATAGTTGAACTCGTTTAATATGAGTTAAAATAAGTGAATTTCAAATACAGGAGGTAAATTGGAGAAAAAGACAAACCATAGGAGGTTTTTTAGTATTTTTTAAAAACATACAATAAAGATATTTTGGTCTTTTTATATTTTTCCATGCAAAATCTAACCGGGGAGGTATTTTAGATAATTATTAAACGTTGGTGGTAAAATAGTTAAAAAAACCTTAGGAGGTTTTTGGCAATTTCCAAAAAAAAATTATATAGAGAAAAAAAGAGGAGCAGAGTAGTGGTGTTACATTGACGGTGAGACTACCTCACATTTTGTGCGGAGCCCAATTCCAACCTCCAACCTCTAACCTCATTTCCAAATTCCCGGTATGTATTCTCAATTTCAAACTCAATTCCAATATTTCAAAATATTTACAAAAATTTCTTTCCACATATCAGTTTAAAAATAAAAAAATAAAAAAAGTAAAATAAAATAAAAAAATAAATAAAAATTTTCACTTTTTTAAATAATTTTAATTAAAAAATCAATATTAAACTCGTTACTTCCGTCTTTAATTTAAAAGTTTCTTATCTTATTTTTGTCCCACAAACTTCTAAATTATTTCAGCTCAATATTTTCAAAGCTTAATATTTGGACGTTACAATAACACTGAACATATGGTTTGTCAATGCTACATATTGCATGTAATTATATCTTATCTAAAATTTATAAAAAGGAGTATTCAATCATAAACTTTTGATGCTTTTGATGAACTTTAAAGAATATGAAATTTTTAGACTATTATAAAATTTTAAAAAGCTTATAAATTCATTTAAGAAATTAATAGTTATGAAAATTTTTTCATGACTTTCATAGGTTTTGATGGATTTTCATAACATGATTTTTATTAACTTTTCCACGCTTTCAAAAATCAACGGAATAATTTTGAAAGACTGTTGAGGATCTAATTTTAGGGATTTGAATACTAATCAAATCTGCGTAACTTGACCGGCAAGTAAAGCAACAACTCTGACTTGTACAGCAAGCAATCTCGGATTTGACCTAACTTCAGCCGAAAGATACCCAAATCTGCCCCCAAACAGTCCACACACACTCACTGAGAGATGAATTAGGTCACCTTAATTAAGGTTCGCTAATTCTCTAGAGATTAGGTTATTAGCCTTCACCCTAGCTCAAGCACTTGGTAGTTAGCCAAGAAGCCGAAAGATAATCTAGAGTCAAGGTAGCTAGCCTTTCTTCTAGCCCAAGCAACTGGTTATTAGCCGAGAAGCCGAAAGAGATAATTAGAGAAAACTCTCAAACTTTATTGATATCTGAACTTAATTGAATGCTTTAAACTACATAAATAAACCCTTTAAATAGGCTAATATGCCCTAAAAATAAGGAAAACCTAATGAAATACAAATAGGAAAACTAATAAAAGTAAAATAATTAAAACAAAACCTAATAGGAATTGAAATACTATCTAACCCTAATTTGAAATAGAAATAATTAAACCCTAATAATTTAGTTCTCATCATTCCCCTGGTCTTCGAAAACATCCTTGCCCTCGAGGATGAGGTTTTGAAATCCTTTTATCTTCTTCTTTTCACGTTCATCTATTTCATTACCTCTCGCGTAGTTATCTCCAGCACTAATGAATGCGAAACCATGATCATTCTTACTTAAGATTTCCATCATTTGAACACATCGCTTCTTAGTAGATAGAGTAGTCCAAATATGCTTCATTCCTCCTAACTTCGGATCCATGGTCTTACTTTTGGAATCCAAGTTTGCCTTTGTAATATTGTTTCTCCACTCATTGGCAAACACAAAATCTACTCCGACATTCAATAAAACATGCGAATCAACTATAATTTCCACATCTTGGACATTTATCTTTTCCTCACGAACAATCTTCTCTTCATGATTTACCTTCTCCTCACAAATAATCTTCTCTTCATTGTCACAAACAATCTCATCTTCATTGTCATCATTAGTAATAGCTGAGATAATTTGAACTTGAACAACTGCCAACTTCTTTACTTCCTTGTCTCCTTTTTTGAGTTCTTCTTCAATATCCTCCTTGTTGCCTTTGTTAGCTGACTCGGATTCTTTCCATAATATAGAACTTTTTTATTCTTTAATTCCACGGCTTTCCTTGAATGACTTCTTCTCCGACGATAACCATCTTCTAGTATTTCAACAAGTCTCATTGCCTGAGTTAATTGTTGTGGTTGCTTCAACTTCAATTCTCGACATAACCAAGGTTTTAGTCCTTCAATGAATGTTCTTAATAAAGCTTCCTCAGACCATACTCTAACTAGAGTTTGTAACCTTTGAAATTCATTAATATAAGTTTGTACTTCTCCTTCTAGTCTATGTTTTGCAAGCTTTCGGTGATGATTAACCACGGTTGAAGGACTCACTGTCTTAGAAATTCTCTTTCAAAAGATATCCACCCTAAATATCTCTCTTCTTCTTCATATTGTGCCCTTAACCATCTCCACCACCTGTTAGCCTTACCATCCAAATAGATACATGCAGTGTTAACCTTATCTCCCTTAGGAACTTCATAGACTCGAAAGTAGTGATCCACTTTATCAAGTCATTCATATAGGTCGCCTCCATTAAATCTAAGAATATCCATCTTTGGTATTCGCAATCTTCGTGGGTAATTATGTGTTTCACGTCAATCTTTATCAAAATCTCCATATCTCCATCGATCCCTTCGTCTTTCTTCATCTCGCCATCGATTGTGTTGCCTCCAATCATAATCAAAATATCCTCATCCTCCCATTGTCTCTCTTGCCATCGACCATGATTCCTCCAACCATACTTATAATCATCCCATCCATTGGCATTATCATAATCATCCCAACAGTCCCTTTGTAACGGGCGTCTTTCGATTCGACCACCTTTTCTAAAGCCATCAAGGTTCTCATATCTTCGATCATCTTGTCGATAATTACTTCTTCTTTCCACTCTATCCAACCATGAGTTCGCCATTACCACCAATTTATTACCTCTCAACGAAAGCACCAGTTATTGAGGACCTAATTTTAGGGATTTGAATACTAATCAAATCTGCGTAACTTGACCGACAAGTAAAGCAACAACTCTGACTTGTACAGCAAGCAATCCGGATTTGACCTAACTTCAGCCAAAAGATGCCCAAATCTGCTCCCAAACAGTCCACACACGCCTATAGATGTGAATTAGGTCACCTTAATGAGGGTTCGCTAATTCTCTAGCGATTAGGTTATTAGCCTTCACCCTAGCCCAAGCACTTGGTAGTTAGCCAAGAATCCGAAAGATAATCTAGAGTCAAAGTAGTTAGCCTTTCTTTTAGCCCAAGCAACTGGTTATTAGCCGAGAAGCCAAAAGAGATAATTAGAGAAAACTCTCAAACCTTATTGATATCTGAACTTAATTGAATGCTTTAAACTACATAAACCAACCCTTTAAATAGGCTAATATGCCCTAAAAATAAGGAAAACCTAATGAAATACAAATAGGAAAACTAATAAAAGTAAAATAACTAAAACAAAACCTAATAGGAATTGAAATACTATCTAACCTTAATTTGAAATAGAAATAATTAAATCCTAATAATTTTGTTCTCATAAGGGACCCTCCACTATTTTTTTCAAATTGATAAATAACTATTACTGATTTTTATATTTTATCCACCTTTTAATATTATATATATTTGTTTTTTTTTTTCAAAAGACGGAACTATTTCAAAGAAAGTGTGTTCAGTGATAATTAAACTTGCAACCCCTAGTATTCCAAGTCAATTGAACTACTACTCACTCGACTAATAATTACATTTTTACTTAAAATAAATAAAATTATTCAAAGGAAAAAATAATAACCTTGAATATAAAAATACTCGTTAACTTATAAACTATATAGAATCTCTATTGAGGCAATTGTTAATAAATTCTACATTATTCCACTCACTCAACTACTAAGGAATACTTTTTTTTTCTTTCTTAACTTATCTTCTCCTCATTCACCAATAAAGATAAACTATCATCATTAGCTCGGAAAAACTCATCAAAGCGGCACACTTAATAATTTCAAAATGGACATGTTCATTTTAGTCCGTTATACTCTTTAAGGATTTTTCTTAAAAACGGTGCGGAATGGACATGATCATTAAAAATGAGTTTTTATATTAATATTCAAATTCATCCATAACGTTTTAAAAATAAATCCGAAGTGTCCACAAACTTTATAAGACATTAGAAAAAAATCAGTAGCTAAATTCATATGCTAAATTCATATGTGATAAAGTTTTTATTGAATTTTTTAAAAATAGTTGACAAGTCTTACAATACAGTATCTATTTTTAAAACACATCATCATGATTACTCGAATCCTGCACAATCCAAAGAAAAAAAAACCCACAAAATTCACTTACCATTAGACTATGCCAAGATGGGTTATTATTTGAACATTAGTTTTTAGATAATATTTTTTTATATATAATTTCAATTGTTTTTTCCCCTAAAAATTTTTCTCATATTATTATTTAACTTATGTAGTGATAGATAATTTTTTAAACATAGAGTAAATATCTTAAATTTTGCTTACTTTATTTTTTTTTAATCAAAATGCAGTCATGTCCAATCTAGTCTTTAGCATCACAAATTTAACCCGTCGGGATTTTTTTTTAAAAAAAGAAAAGAAAAGAAAAAAATTATAGTTTAAACAATAATAAAATTTAGGCATCTTTTTCAGTACTGATAGTTTTACCCCCACTTAAAATTTTTCAAAAATCAACCACTTCACAAATTTGTGATCTACGATTACACCTGAGTGATCCACTAATACACATTTATGATTTGTGATCATAAGTTTTAAATCCACAATCACATAAAATTAATCTGAAAAATCAATGGTTATTTTATTTTTGATATGGTTACAAAGACGACTAAACAATCTTTACAATGGTAGTTCTAACATTAAATAAACTTTAAATACGTGGACAATTCAGATTTGTCCATATTTTATATCCATATTAAAATTAAGAAACATAATATGAAATGGGTCATTTATGGTTTGAGTTTTATTTATAGATCCGATTTCAAATGCATAAAAAACTTTCAAATTCTTAAAAAACTAAACTTTGAGAAAATTTGTTTGCACTCTATAAATTGCACTAGTAATTTTACCCTCAATTTAAAATTTTAAGTGGAAATTACATAAAATAAATCATCTAAAGTTTGAGTCTTATTTATAAGCTCATTTTCAAATTCTTACAAAGATAAGCCTAAGTCTTGAGAAAGTTTGTTTTTCAAAACTAGGTTGTCTAAAATTTTTACCATTGATGTAAAATTTTAATTTCAAAGTTGTCATTATGATATGATGCTGAGAATCTAATTATTAGGGTTTTATTATTTTTATTTCAAATTAGGGTTAGATAATATTTCAATTCCTATTAGGTTTTATTTTAGTCAATTTTCTTTTATTAGTTTTCGTATTTTTATTTATTTAGGATATCAGTCTTCGCCTTAGCCCAAGCACTTGGTAGTTAGCCAAGAAGCTGAAAAAATAATTTATAATCAAGGTTGTTAGTCTTTCTTCTAGCCCAAGTAACTGGTTATTAGTCGAGAAGCCGTTGAGGATCTAATTTTAGAGATTCATTAACTAGTCAAATCTTTGTAACTTGACCGATAAGTAAAGGAAAATATCTGACTTAGATAACAAGTAATCCGGATTTGACCTAATTTTAGCTGTAAGAAACCTTATTACACCCCGAAAACCCTTATACACACACACGAGATAGACTTGAATTAGGTCATCTTAATTAGGGTTCACTAATTCTCTAGAGTTTAGGTTATTAGCCTTCGCCCTAGCCCAAGCATTTGGTAATTAGCCAAGAAGTCAAGAAGATAATCTAAAGTCAAGGTAGTTAGCCTTTCTTCTAGCCCAAGCAACTGGTTATTAGCCGAGAAGCCGAAAAAGATAATTAGAGAATACTTTCAATTTTTTTGATATATGAACTGAATGAATGCCTAAAACTACATAAATCAACCCTTTAAATAGCCTAATTATATCCTAAAAATAAGAAAAACCTAAACAAATACATAGGAAAACTAATAAAAGTAAAATAACTAAAACCAAACCTAATAGGAATTGAAATACTATCTAACCCTAATTTGAAATAAAAATAATAAAACCCTAATAATTAGGTTCTCATCATATGACTTCATAAATTCTGAAGACTGTTTAGTCATCTTTTAACTTACATCAAAAATAAAATAATAAATTTATATGATGATCGCGAATCACAAATTTGTGAAACGGCCCATTTTTGAAAAATTTTAACTCGAAAGTAAAAATATCTCAACCTTTTGAAAAACAAACTTTCATAAGACTTACTTTTATAAAAATTTCAAAATAAGTCTATAAATCAAATTCAAACTTTAAAAAGCCTATTTATAAAAAAAAACCTAAATTTTAATAGTCGTCATTTGATTTTGTCTCTCTCTCTCAAAATTTAAAATCATAATCACATCACAGGAGAATTGATTGGACGTAACTCCTACAATCTGCACCCCAATCTTGGTAGTCTTTTCCAACGCTAACACTAATTTTATACACTAGCTCTAATATATTTTAAAGAAATTAACGAATAGTTTAAGATTGTGATTTGAATATATATATATATATATATATATATATATATATATATATATATATATATATAACCATCTTCGCTACATTTGTTAAGAAAACATGACATATGTTTCTCCTTTCTAATTTCTAGCCCCATGCTTCCCTTCTAATTTATTCCTTATCTAATTTATTGATTATGAATAATCAAATTAATATAATAATTATATTTTAAAAATTATTAATATATAGAGATAATTGCACTTACAGTCACTCTCTGAATAATGACAAATTATACATATATGAACATAAATATACACATTCACACCCTTTTATATAATAATAAAACATTATTTAATTAATAAATTTATAAATATAACAATAAAATTTACATATGAATATATCCGTATGATGTAATGTTCATTTAACTACTATTCATAAAAATTAGTGAAAATACAAGTTAAAATTAATTTTGAATGAACATTACATTTATAGATGTATTCAGACTTGAAAATTTTATTACTATATAGATTAATTTATTAATTAAATAATATTTTATTATTGGGTAAAGGGGTATGAATATGTATTAATATCAAAATATTAATTTGTGTATAATTTATCTTTTGAGGGATGTGAGTGCAATTAACTCATATATATATATATAAATTTGCAATAATAAAAGTTTATTAAATTTTAAAAATTTTAAATTATGAATTTACGATATGAGGAATTGACCTACAAAAGCCATATCATATATATACATAATACTTTTTTTAAAAAAAATTATATATAAAATTGTAATTAGATGTCCATAATTTTAACAATTTTAAAAAATTATTATTAAATACAAATTTATAAAAATCATAAAAATTAAGAGTCATGAGTTTATCAAAATTATTAAAATTATAATTAGAGGATAAAAAATGGATATAAAATTTAGTCAAATCGAAGAAAAAAAAATCGGATTAATTTTTTTTTTTTTTTTAAATCAAATCAGGTCCGCATATAACGAGAAATAAAAATTGTATCGCTTTGATTTTTGACCAGAAAAAAAATATATTGAAAAGAAAAAAGTCTAGTTACGTTAATAACATTTTCATTACTAGAATTTTTTTTTTGTACACATGCATATACTCAGTTTTATTTTATATATATATATATATATATATATATATATATATATATATATATATATATATATATATATATATATATACCATCCCATCCATGATTACTTTTATTAGACTCGAACACAAAAAGATAAATGAGGTTTTGAATATTCATATAAAGTTGAGTTTTAGTAGTTTTTTGTGAATAAGTATAGTCAGTTTTATAAATGTAGCAACTAGCTAGTGGTTTTTTTTTTTTTTCCTTCTAACTTTTTATTTTTGAAATAATATGAAAAGTAAGATTTTATAAACTTTTTTTCCCCTTAGTGGTAGACTCATCCTAAATTTTTTGTATTTTTAAATTTTTTTTTAAAAAAAATTAAAACTAAATCTTTTAATAAAAAAATTTTAAAAATGAACTTTTTAATGGACCGGAAGCAGATAAAATATAACTGTTTTCTGGTGTCTGCTTCCTAGTCTGGAGAGCAGAACGGAAAGTAGTTATATTTTGTCTGCTTCCTTTTTGTCTGTCTATTTCTTGGTGTAGTTTTTTACTTCGCGGTGTAATTTTACTTCCCGGTTTGATTTACCCGGGAAGCAAAAGATAATATAGCCATAGCCATTTTGATCTATTTTTGCAAAACTTTTTGAAAAAAAGTTTAATTTTGTAACAATTTTAATTTTAGTTTTAAAATACAACTTTTTAAGTAAAAAGTCAAAAAAATACAACCGAACCTTATTTTTTTACACTTCAATTAATGTAATTTTAATAAAAAGTTTTTAATCACATTTTTTTTTATTTTTCATATTCAATTTTACAAATAATTATTATTATTTTATGTGAGTTCCAATAAAAAAAATTCAATCTAAAAAATTATTTAATTAAAAATTAAAATAAAAAATAAAACTAATTTTTTATTATTGGAGTTTTTTTTTTAATTACAATTAACATAATTGAAATTTTTATTAATAAAATAAAACTAATTTTATTAAAATTAGTATAATTAAAATTAAGTATTTACAAAATTGGATATAAAAAATTTAAAAAAATATTTTTATTATAATTTTTTTATTAAAATAAAATTAATTGAAGTGTAGTTTAAAAAGAAAATAAAAAAATCTTGCCAAACATGCCCTTGCTGCAGTACTTGCTACATTTTAGAAAACTCGCTATACTACCAAAACTCAATTTTAGGTGTCACTATATGAAACCTCAAGTATCTTCATTGTTATTAGACTCGAACACAAACTATTATCAAACCACATATATATATATATATATATATATATATATATATATATATATATATATATATATATGAGAAAACTAGGCCAACTTTAGCATCAAATCCATAAAATGCCTCCGCCAAAGCCCAACGTCACATTGGATGGTGCAAGCAATCGTATGCTAGCTAAATTAAAAACCAATACTTTTTCACGCCTACTTTATTCCAAGTGAGTAAGCATATTTAAAGTGGTCTTTTATGTTTCTCAGAATCTAACACATGGAGTACACAGAAGTTGAAACTCATCTTATGCTAATAAGATACATAGAACACGTGTTCTACATATATTCCCCATAAACAAAATTTGCTAAAAGCACATTGTTGTCCTACTTTTATTGAAGATAAAGTTTATCAAAATGATCAAGCAACCTTCAACAGTGTGAAAGCCAAGATTAAACGTTTCCAGTAACCTCTTTATCAGATTCTTCTGATTGTAATTAAACAAATAGTTTCATGATCCAAAAATGCTCAAGGAAACCTATTTAACTTGAAAAAGAGATTCATATTATAGATGGTCAACTATTGTAGACTCCTATCATCCATTCAGATGTCATTTAAGTATCTAAAAACTGCCCAAAAAAAAAAAATGACAAATAAGATTTGATAAAAGAAAAATCCTTACACAGTCCAGGAGTGTAATGCCATATCAATGAAAGAGCAAAACTGCGGCTCACGGAATTAGTAATTAGGCCCAAGGTGGAAATAAGATAGACAGGGTGAGAAGTTAACAATTGCTCCAACATTATAGTTGTCAAAAAAAAAAAAAAAAAAAAGAAAAAAAGTTTCATCACTGGTGCTCAACTCTAAAAATCCCTGTATACATACATACATGTTAGAATCGGTAGTCAACTTGATGGAACTTAAATAAGAATAAAAATGTGTGATTGCAAATGAAATTACGAATGAAAAAGAAAATCTAGAGCTGTCAGTTAATACTACAGTTAGGGCAAATATGCCAATGAAACTTTATTCTCCCTTAGTTCTCTGTATGGCCCATCCTGGTTGTAAAGATAAATGGAATGGCATAACAGCAACTTTCGCACAAGTTTTCTATAGCAAAGAAGAGATATTTAAAAATTAGTAATTATCATTTATTCCCAACAAAGTTTATTAGATAAGGTGGGAGGAGATATTGAAACCTTGTCTTCTTCATGAACCCATCAATTGTGTTATGAAACAAAGATGGCATACAGACAAAGACGACCGGACCCTTCCAACAATGCTTTTGAACCAAAATCAGAACAAGTACGACAAACCAAGCATGGTGGTGGTGGCGGCAGTTGTTGCTCTTGTTTTGGATCATCCAAGACTTATGAAGCAAGCACAATAGATTATAGCAGAGAGGAAAACATACCTCAAGAGCATAAGCAAGCCACCTATGAATCATTTGTTCCCAGTGTGAATAGAGATAGAGAAAGCTACGTGGCCAGGGATCAACAACCCCAAGTTAAAGGAACTAAGTATAAGGAAGTTGATCAATCAGAGCTGAACCCTCCAACTGGTCTCGAGCAGGGTTATCTATCGCCTACAGATAAATGGAAGAATACAGATCATGAAAAAGTTAAGGACAATGGTAAGTATATTAACAGACCTGAGTTTTCCAAGGAAGATAAGCAATGGAAGGAAGAAGACAACAACAGAAGTTGGGGAGGTAAGTCATCTGCTCTTACCAAGGATGAGGGAAAAGGCAACAACAGAAGTCATGGAGGCACCAAGTCAGATACTACAAAGAGTGCTATTAGCAGCGGAAAGCATGCTGATTCACCACCAAGGCAAACCAAGGAAAAGGTTAACAGCACTTTTGAGCAAGTAGGTGCACAGCCAAGAAAAGAGAAAGAAAAAGGCATTGACAGCACTGTTCCGCAAATAAATCCACCGCCTAGGAAGGAAGAGAAAGAGAGCAATCTACCTAAACATAGCAATGACGATCCAGCAATAGCTCCATATAAAAACATTAAAAAGGAATACAACCAGGAGACCAATAAGAATACTTGGTCAGACCATACCAAGAAAGAGACTAGCAGCCCTGTGCAAACAACTGTACAAGAAAGAAAGGATAGAGATAAACAAAGAGAGAAAATAAGCTAGCAGGCATCAATAATCATGATGGACTCAGCTCTTGAACAACAGCAAACAACTGAGAAGAGCACCAAGAAAACATTGATCGATCAACTATTCATATGCGTTATTAGCAGCACCAGAGACATAGCAGTCTACCTTTTGTCAAAGTAGTGTGAAAAATATTCTTAGGGAAGAAGCCTCAATACATATTGATCTAGCAGAGACCAACCAAGGTAGAACTCGAAATCATGAATTCCAAGATCAGATCTTTCAAATATTGTTATTAGGAGTTCTCAACAAGCAGGCAGTTATTTCTTACTGAAGGCATCCAGAAAAAATCAATGATTCACTTTCTCAATGAAAAGAGATTTTTTAAAGGTCACTTTCTTCCTGTAAATAGCTCTGCAGGGCTAGTTCCATTCCATATTATGATGTACATAAAAGTGATTATCTTGTGCTGTCCATAAAAGTGATTATAGAGATACATATTAAACCTCTGACCTGAATGATTGACATAGATTGCATGCTATGATCTCCAGACTTTCTCTTCATGTGCTTTGTAGAAGAATTCCTTATTTGGACAGTTCTAGCAAGAGAAGACATATCTACAAAACTGACTGTACAAGATCCTATCATTTCCGTATAACCCAGGGTCATTGTATTAGGTCTACGTAGGAGACTGCAAGAATTAGTTCGACATTTTCCCATTAAACCATTCTTCTGATCCCTAGTGTAATAGGTATTCTACTATTACGAAATGCAATGCTTCTAGAAACCCCCACTTTTTTATCATACTGTAATCATCAAGGTCTTACCATTTCTAATTCCAACTTTCTGAAGAATCAATTTAATGGACATTTATATATGAATAACACTCAACAAGCTGAAAATGAAGATTAAAATCAAAGGCTATGTGTGCAGCACTATTGAAACCATATTCTAGTCTAATTTGAAAATTCACCACCACTAATACTGTTTCAATTCATTGGTCTCTTTAGTATAAGAATCATTTCTTTCATTACTTTCTTTAGGATTGTAGCCTAGTTCTAGGGTTGTTTATAAGGGCAGTAGCACAGCATATAATTTCAATCTAATCAAAGCTCAGATGTTCATAAGTAGGCATATCTGAATAAGAGGACAACTTCATAGCTATTAAGCTGTACTTCAAGCTATAATCAAATTCGAGGAAATAAAGCATCAAAAATATAACAAAGATAAGCAAACGGCTAAATTAAACAAGAGTTATATAACATCATAAAAGTGTCATTATACACACAACATCAAATTCTCCTATTCACTGAACTATATTCAATATCTTCAATTATCTAACAATATAATTTCACACCTCTGCGGTAAAAGATTTACCGCAACCACATGTTTGTGTAGCATTCGGGTTCTTAAAAGAGAAGCCTCCACCAATAAGAGCATCACTATAATCCAATTGCATTCCAAACAGAAAGAGAAGGCTCTTTGGATCACATACTGCAACAAACAGAATATTATAAGAGTTTACAGAGATAATTGATAGAGGAAATCAAACTTCTTCATCCCTATACCCTTACTTTAGATTAAATGGCCCTAGGATACATTAAATTTTCAATTGACAAGAAATGAAAAAATCTCAGCGACTAAAGCAGTAAATTGCTAAAGAGAGCTCACAACAAGACAAGGGTACCACTATTACCAACTCGTATGTTAAGTTCTTCCACCTGAAGATCCATTGAAAAAAACTCCAACAGGTTCCAATCAATTTCAATGCAAGCAAATTCCAAACATAAATCAAATATCAGCCGACCCAATAACCATCAGAATAATCAAACAATTCACTGGGACATGAAATCATGATATCTACCAATCTCATCTACAGAATCATCAATACAAGTTCCTACTCACAATAAAAATGTGTTACTATAACTTTTAACATTTTTATTCAGCTATAAACAATCAAACAAACTTCCCCAAAATTCACTAATTATTGACCTTAAAGCAGCAAATCGAAACAGCAAAAACAAAAAATCGTATATTACCAATAACGAATCCTTCATACTCGATGAAGGAGTCATCAGGTCTGGCGTTGGTTATGTTCTCAAAATCCATGGTATAGGACATCCCTGAACAACCTCCTTGTTTGACGCCAATTCTCAAGCACAAATCCTCATTCTTCTCTAGCCTCATCTTTCTCAGGTGCTTCAAAGCGTTCTCGGTCAACGATATCGCCGGCTCCACCGCTTGCACCTCCACCGCCGACGATCGTCGAATGAATAAAGAGACTGGACGGGCGAGATTGGATCTTGAGAAACGGAGAGAGATTGAGTCCGGGTGTGAAGAGAGGGAGAGGGTTCGTGATTGGTTGGGGAAGCGTAGAAGTGGTGACGGATTACTCGATGTTGCTGCAGAGAACGCCATTGGACTCGAAGAAGTGTTTTTCTTTTTCTTTTCTTTTACTTATTTGTGAAAATAGGCATACAGTTGTGATCGGAGAATCGGTGCCGTTGAAGTTTTCTAGATCCGATGGTCGAGAGTTTTGGAAAATGGTTTATAAAAATTTTGAGGCTTCTATTGCAGCGGCTGGAAGATACTTTTTCTTTTTTTCATTTTTAATTTTTATATAATTTATTAAATTTATAATATTTTGCAAAACTAACACTAATACTTTGGATTATGATTTTGTATGGTATGGTGTAGGTTAATTATTTGGATTATAGATTAGTATGGTAGGGTTTAGGTTATTAATAACCTATACCTTATATGGATTATAGATTAGATTGGCATAGTATAGTATAGTTTAGTTATGTTATGTTATGTTATGTATGAGTTAATTTGGACGAGATTTGCAACCCACTAATTTGGGGTGCTACATGAGTTATATTTTTTATTTTCCAAAATTTTCCTTTTAATATTAGGAAAATTACAAATATATAAAGGTGTAATCATAACAGATGAATTTTCACTATATTGATTTTTTTTTTTTCTCTTTATTTATTTTAGGAGTGTTTAATTTTATTTAATTAATTTATATTTTTATTTTCAATTTGGTTATTCGAGATAGCGTTTTGGTTATTCATTTGATTTAACTATTTTTTTAAAATATATTTTATTTGGTTATTTAAGATAGTTGTGGTTTATCTTCAAATATCTTTTTATTTTATTTTATTAATTTTTATTTTTCAATCTATTTATATGGTTCTCAATAAAATATTAAAATTAATCAAATAAAGTCAAATATTAATATTTAGTTAGGTTCCATTATTTTCACGTAAATTTTAAATATTAAATCTTTTTATATAAGTAAGTATTTTTTTTTAATTCTAATAGTATAATATATTTTTATTACTATTTTACCCTTTAATAATTTTTTAAAATTTTTTTAATTAAAAAAATAAAAATAAATCGAATTTATAAATTTAATATTTACAAAATTGGCCTGTCATCCAAACAAAGCCTAAAGGGTATAATTTGACTGAAATACTCTTATCACTGTCGCACCGTTCGTTGTTTTAATTTGTACTGTATTATGTTGGTTGTTTAAACAGAAAAATGTTAGGGTTTAACTAATTAGACGATTATACTGAAATTGATGTAGGTGGTGCTAGGGTTTAACTAATTAGATGATTGTACAGAAATTGATGTAGGTGATGCAAAATTGAAGAATGCACGATAACAGATCAGTAAAGAAGAAGACACGAGAACAGATTTCGTTGATTACAAGTATGAACCTCTACTCACCATCTCTGAACGTGTAGCAAATTATTTAGAAATCGAAGACAGGACAATAGATCAGATGAAGAAGAAGACACGTCAATAGAGTTGGTTGGTTACAAGTATGAATGTGTTCTCTCTACCTCTGAACTCGTAGCATATTATTCACAAATCTCATAAAGAATAAGACACGAGATCAGACAAAAAAGAAGACACGACAACAGAGTTTGTTGATTACAAGTATGAATCTCTTTCGCTATCCCTCTTAACTTTGACTGGTTAAAAGTGTTTTAGATTTGGACTTACCTCATTACCATGACTGGTTCAAAATGTTTGGGTCGTCTATTAGATTTGCAGTTCATCTATTCTATATATCTTTATGTTTTATTTTTTTGAATGCTTACCATACATCAATTGTCAGTACGTTTGATAACTAGGTAGGAATGGACGAAATAGTAAAAGGAAAGAGATGTTACAAGTGTTTGTAATTATTTATAGGTGTTGTTTTATGCATATCAGTACCTATCTGGTTATGTAGATGTAGTACATTTTTCCATTGAACTTGAGTTGATGTGCTATTTTAACGTAAATGATATTTTCTCAGGTTAAATGGTCAAAATTACTTGGGTGTGGAAAAATAAAGAATAAGGAGGAGTCATGTTAAAGGACATATAGTGTTAAATATGTAGATTTGTGTTACTTGTAGTGAAATTTCAGTGCTGTTAAATCTGAATTGTGGTAGCTATTTGTATGGTGAACATGTTGTCATTCATATTTTGTAACACATATTGAGCCTCACAGTCACTTTGTCGCATGTTAAGAAGATATCATAAACCGAATTGTGCATTATATAGGAAGTTTTTACTGTACTTTCAGCATCTAGGTTTTAGCCAAATTTAAAAAAGTTTATTACAGTATTGGTCATTTAGTAGATAATGTTGAACTTCTTAATGCAGGTTACTCATGGATTCACATAGCATACTTATTCATGTAAGGTTTGGTGGGAAATGAGTGGAGTGTTATCCTGGGGAGGAATATTACAAGGGTGTCACAATAAAAGGTCTAGTGATAAAGAAAAATGTATTGTATGATGTATTCTCTCATTTTTTTCCTACTTTCATTCACAAGGAATGGCCGGATATATGTGTCTTTGGACGAAACATGCAATAGAGAAGTTAAATTTAATGGAGTTGTTGTAAATAATGATGTAGATCAGTGTGGTGGCAGTAACAATAAGGGTGAAACTTCAACATGAAGTAGTAAACATGAAGGCCTGCAAGGCATGCATGACAACTTGGATTTAATGGAAAGCAATGTAGGAAATTATAATCAGAATAACATAATGTCAAAGTAGATCAAAGTTGATGAGGTTGAAATTGTGAACTCTTCTCCTGATGTTAAAGAGGTTAACGAAGAACTAGTTTGTGAAGAACCTGATCATCGCAGGCCGAATATGTCATTACCTTCAACTAGTCTAGATAGTGTAAAGATGAATTTGGCAGTAGATAGAGGTTCAAACATTGAGGAAAATATAGTACCCGAAGAAGGATTCAACAGTCCTTCATTTGGAACAAGTTTTGGCTTAGATTGTCAAGCATGGAATATTCCCGGATCAAATGTTTCTGATATTCCTGTTAAAGTTAATGGGTTGGATAATTTAAATTGTAACAACCTTCATGAAAGACAAATATTTGACAGTAAGAATGAATTAAGAAGGGCTATTCGTTATCATGTTATGCAAGGAAAGTTCAAGTTCAAGGTAAAGATATCGAGTAAACGCTTATATCACTTAGTGTGCAAAATACGTGGATACAAATAGAAATTACGGGCTGTTGGTTTTATGAAAGGCAAGTGTTCTCAGATTCGAAGTTTTAAATCATTGCATACATGCCCGTTGGAGGAGTTAAATTGTTCTCACACAGATTCCGCTACAACTACAATTACGGCTACCGTTGCACCTAGACTTCAGAATATATAGAAGGTCGCGTGATGCGACCAATTGATATTATCTCTGACATCCAAGATATGTTCGGTATAAATTTATTATACTCAAAGGCACATGCTGCATTAGAATCTGGTGGGAAATAGAGTTGAGACAACCTAACCCATGCAAGACGCAGAAAACATTAATGTCTTCAACAGACTACATTCTGAAGCACAACTATTTCAGTTTTTAAGCGGTGTTGATGATATCTGTGATGGTGAACGGAGAGACTTGCTCAATAAGAGTCCTTTACCGATGGTTGAAAAAGCCTTCGCTTCAATTCGGCGAGAAGGCGTTCGCCGAGGATTGATAGGATCAAAACAAGAAACCATGGGAGCAGGGGTAGGATCTGGTTTGAAGATTGGACCTCAGAACGAAGTCATCATTGGCCAAGAGCTCACTTCCAGGACCAGCTTAGGACAGACCAAAAATGGCCAGCAATCATCATGGCGAGTTGGTGGCGATCATGAAAAATGAGACAGAATCAAGCTCAAGTACAGTAATTGTGGAAAAAGAAGCATACAAGACAAGGATGCTTCGAAATTATTGGATACCCAGATTGGTGGAACGACCGGCGGTAAAAAGAGAAGGGGACCGCTATAACTACCAACGGCAGTTCCACTAGAGAAGAAGGCAAAAACACAGGGCAAGTAAAGGATATGCGACTGTGGTAAGAGAGAAATATTCAAATGAGGGATTTAAAGGTAAACCTGGTTACCTTAATGTTTCACGCTCAAGTCCCTCAAATATTCTGGGTCACAGAACTTCAGAAATTTGTCAATTGCATCTAGGAACTAATTTTTCAGTTTAACAGGAATGGAGTCATGATCAAAAAGACTCTGGATGGTTAATTGACTCTAGTGCTACTGACACTATAACTTTTGATAAACAGGATTTAATTACTTCTTCGCTCCACAAAAAAATTTGATTAAAAGTGCGAATGAAGGTTTATCTGAAGTTCAAAGCGCTGGAACAATTTAGATTTCTCAAAATTTAAAACTCAAAAACTGTCTTTATATGCCAAATCTGTCCTGCAAATTATTATCTGTTAGCCATGTTACTAAAGAACTTAATTATATTGTGCTAATATTTTCTAATTTCTGTCTCTTATAAGATATTCAGTCGGGGAAAATGATTGGACGTGGCACTGAACCTGGAGGACTCTACTATGTGGACGAGGTAGTTCAACATGGAATTGCTGGACTGACTCGTGGATCAGTTGAAAGACAACAGTGGTTATGACACAGATGTTTAGGACATCCATCCATAGGGTACCTTAGAACTTTATTTCCAAGTTTATTTCCACATAATACTAGTTTGTCTTGTGAAACATGTTTGTTATCAAAAAGTCATAAACAACCTTATAAACCCTCTAATACTCATACTCAGAATGTTTTTTCTTTTATTCACTCTCACATGAGGGCCTGCTCCCTAAATAGGATCTCATGTTTCACAAAATAGATTTCAATTTTCTGTGTTATTCATTGATGACCACTCTCGTATGACTTGACTTTATTTTCTAAAAACCAAGTCTGATGTGGCATCCAAATTTATTGAATTTCATAATATGATCATTGCCCATTTTTAGAAAAATATTCAAGTTCTTAGATCTGATAATGGGGGAGAATATTTTAACTCCACTGTTTGCCAGTTCTTTCAGGAAAAAAGGGATTATTCATCAAACCTCTTGTCCTCATACACCACAATAAAATGGTGTTGCATAGAGAAAAAATCAGTTGATTCTAGAAATGACGAGAGCTATGCTCCTGGAATCTCATGCTCCTACCTTCCTATGGCATGAAGATGTAGCAACCTCAGTTTATCTAATAAATCGATTGCCTACAAAAATCCTTCAATTCCAAACACCACTAAAATAATTATCAAAATATGTGAGTATTCCTTATATATTGACTCTTCAACCTCGTGTGTTTGGATGCTCTGTGTTCGTTCATGTTTCAAAAAAGAAAGAAATAAATTCGAAGTCTGTTCCCTTAAATGTGTTTTTGTTGGATATGGGAGTCACCCAAAAGGGTACAGATGTTATCATCCTTCCATTTGTAGGATATATGTGTCTATGGATTGTGATTTCCTATAAACCGAGCTCTTTTATTCCACTCAACCCACTGAATAGGGGGAGAGTAAAATCAGTCCACTGAGTTAGCTGTCTAGTTCTTTTTTTGTGTCTGTTCCGATTAGTTCTTCTTTTGCGTCTGTTCCGATTAGTTCTTCTTTTGTGTATGTTCCAATAACCATTGTTTGTGAAATAGGTTCAAAAGAGATAGTACGTGTTCCACCGAGCAACCTTGTCTTATGGGACAGAATTCATCACCAGAACATGTCTCCCACTAAATGACTGTGAGGTAAATACTGACAATAATATTAGTCACAATATAATTAATATTGATACAGAGACTGAAGAATCTGATTCTAGAAATGAAGTGGAACTAGAACCTTAGAAATATGTACTTCCTCCTAGAAGTATAAGGGGAATTCCACCAAAGAGATATGAACCGGAATATGAGTCTAAATAGTCTAAGTATCCAGTTACTAATGTTATCAAGAGGAACCTATCCACTACAACTCAAACTTTTACAACTATAATATACTCTAAGATTATTCCAAGGAATGTACAAGAGGCCATTAGTCAAGATGAATGGTGTGAAGCTATGAAGATTGAAATGAAAGCCTTAGGAAAAAGCAAGACATGGGAAAAATGTAAAATACATGTGAATAAGAAACCAGTTGAATGTCAGTGGGTTTTTGCAATCAAGCGTAAGGTAGATGGTTCTATAGAAAGATATAAAGCAAGATTAGTAACAAAAGGGTATACTCATACATATGGGGTTGATTATTCTGAAACTTTCTCCCCAGTGGCTAAAATTGATATTATACGGGTATTGTTCTCTATTGCAGCTAATCAAGATTGGCCACTTTATCAGTTTGACGTGAATAATGCCTTTCTCCATTGAGACTTACTGGAAGAGGTGTATATGATACCACCACTAGGTTTTTCAGAAGGCTTTCAACCTGGAGAAGTTTGTAAACTCAAGAAGGCTTTGTTTGGTCTTAAGTAGTCTCCAAGAGCATGGTTTGGAAAGTTCACTGTGGTAATGAAGAAATATGGATATCGACAAAGTAACTTTGATTATATTCATAAAAGATATAAGCAATAAAGTCACTTATTTGATTATCTATGCTGATGATATGATAATCACATGAAACGATATAGAAGAAATGAAGGAGCTTTCGGAGAATATTTTCCAAGAATTTGAAATGAAAGACTAGGGCTAACTTAAGTACTTCCTCAACATTGAAGTAATGAGATCAAATAAGGGGATTTTGATCTTTCAAAGAAAGTATGTCCTAGATTTGTTGGCTGAGGTAGGGATGTTGGACTGTAAACCTGTTGACAACTCTATAATTGTGAATCATGGTTTCAAGATTAGTGAAAAGGCAAAGTCTGTTGATCAAAGACAGTATCAGCATCTTGTTGGGAAACTTATCATTTACTTATCCCATACAAGACCTGATATTGCCTATGCTGTTGGTATATTGAGTCAGTTCATGCACTATCCTTTGTCTAATCACATGAAAGCTGCTTTAAGGATTGTCCGATACTTGAAGGGATCTCCAAGAAGGGGAGTGTGGTTCAAGAAACATGGACACTTGGAGATTCAAGCTTATACTGATGCTAATTGGGCAGGAAATCTAGTTGATAAAAGATCTACATCTGGATATCTTACCTTTGTTGATGGTAATCTTGTTACTTGGAAAAGTAAGAAGCAGAAAGTAGTAGCTCTCTCCAGTTCAGAGCCAGAATTTTGAGGAATAGCATGTGGTCTTACAGAAGTATTATGGCTGAGGAAGCTTTTGAATGAAATTGGTTTTCCTGTTCATGAGGTATGCAAGTTAATGTGTGATAATAAAGCTACTATTTGCATTTAAAAAAAAAACCTGTACAACATGACAGGACCAAGCATGTTGAGCTTGAGAGACATTTCATCAAGGAGAAGCTAGATAATGGAATTATTACTCTTCCACATGTTCGATCCGAGGATCAGCTAGCTGATATGATTACTAAAGCTATTAATAGCCAAATGTTTCAAGCTATACTATGCAAGTTGAATGTGTGCGATCCCACAATCCAACTTGAGGGGGAGTATTGAGGAAGATCAAATCTTCCTATTAAAGAAATATTTATCACCTATGGTTATAGGATCCACAGGAGTTAATACAGGGATTATTTCCTACTCTAAGCTTTCCTAATTTAAGCTTACAATAGAATATATATATATATATATATATATGGGAGATTTCCAAAAACCAACCGCAGGTTTGAAAAATTAGCCAAAAACCTACAGCTTTTTCATTTTTGGCCAAAAACCAACATTCTGATAAATTCCATCCATTTTACTGTTCATCCGCCAGTCGATGAACAGTAATTAGGGGTATTTTTGTAATTTCAGATTTTTAAAAAATATTTTTTTATTTTCATTTGCTTTATAGTTAATTTTTATTTTTAGAAAAATTGAAAATTACCAAAATACCCCTGGTTACTGTTCATCAACTAACGGATGAACTGTAAAATGGATGGAAACTGTCAGCAGGGACGGAGCCAGGGGGGGTTGGCAGGTGCCATGGCCCCCCCCACCTCATTGAAAATATGTTATATGTGTATTAGTATATTATTAATATCAAGTGGTATATGTGGCTTGGTGGTTAAGGCTCTTATGGTTATTGAATGAGGTTTTTGGTTCGAATCTGCTTACACACAAAAAATATTTTTGTTATTTTTCTCATGGCCCCCTCAACCCATGGATGCTGGCTCCGTTTCTGACTGTCAAAATGTTGGTTTTTGGCTAAAAATGAAAAAGTTGCAAATTTTTGGCTAATTTTTCAAACCTGCGGTTGGTTTTTGGAAATAACCCTATATATATATATTTATATATTTGTTGTACACGGTTTTGATTAGAAATATACAGAAATTCTTCGATTATTCTTTCTAATATTTCATCAATCAGATTTATTTCCAGATTTCTTAGCTTGGTTTTGGTTCATCTTTTGTTTTTGTTCATTATTGTTGATCACCAAGATTTTTGTATTTTACAGGATAAATCTCCTTGACTGTAGTCAAGACGGTTGCCTAACTAAATGATCGAGCAGAACAAAACTATGTCAGGAAGCATGCACTTGAGCAAGCTGAAGCTCTTGGTATTGATGCCCATGAAGCTTCAACAAAAGTCTTCTCCAATGCCTCGGGATCTTACCCATTGAACATAAACCTGGTCGTTGAGGATTCTTAATCGAATGGTGAGAAACAACTTCAAAACCTGTACTTAAGCAGGAATTCATTTGCTTTTGACTGTGATGCACCTGGTACAGGCATGGCTGAGAAAAGACAAGTTTCCCAGCTGGCTCTAAGCAAAGCTGATGCCACTTTCCAAAATCTTACTGATGTGAGCCACTACTTTGACTTGGACTGCACCAATTTGATTCAGAACTCGAGGAAAGATGGAAAGAAGCCTAATGCATACATTGCTGTAATATTATATCTAAATATAATAACATATAATCATATATTATATGTAGAAGATATAGGAGTTTAGGATCGATTACTGCAGTTATAGTATTCAGAGGTCGGTAGAGAATCACCGGTGCTATGGAATCCTCTATGCAATTCACCGTCTAAGTACGTAGTCTCTGAGAAGAATCAATCTTCCTGATATGTCGAATTAAGAGAGAGAGAGAGAGAGTTCTTCTGTGTTTTTTTAGCAGTTCCAAAACCTTATGATAGCTGCTTATCGTATCACACATGATCACGTTATACGTGATCCTCTGTCCTTTATCCAGAGAAGTTAAACTCCCATTCAAGTTAAGAGTCTCTTATCAACACCCCAACTTGGATGTATTTAATAATGGGCTTGGGTCCATCTAGTGTGGCCCAACCCAAATACCAACATTCTCCCACGCACACTATATGTGCCCATGCCCCACGAATGGCGACAGCCATACGACTCAGTTCAAATTACTCTTCATCAGGCGATTATACACGCAAATAGACAGCGTGACCAATGAACCAGATTCTCAATCCCAACAAAAAGGGAGCGAGTACTCGACATTCATTTCGGGTACATCCTAGGTTTGACACGATCTCACATCAGATGCGTCTGGTCCCTAAGACAAGCAATCTGATATCTTCAGAGTACTCTTAAATCATGATTGTATTCATAAAGAACTACAATCAGCTAGCATGTGATCAATGTAGTGAAATCAGTCAATACCTTCCAATCGCTCTTCCTCCAAAAGTTAATGACAAGCAGTCGACATCACAGACGTACTACATAGTTCAAATTATCATGACCATAGAAAAATACGCTAACGATACAGGCACTGCCTCCACAGCTTCAGATGAAAGAGATGACTGTACTAAGGATACACAAAAAATGGATCTTGTACGATAAAAAGACCGAGGGACTATCTTTTAAATATCATCCATGGCGGCCAATAAATAGCATGCACAGTATAACATATGCATTACATTGAAGCTTATCTCCAATGAGACGCGTATGTTTAAAATCTATTTCCTTCACCATACAGACGACAATCCAAATGTCTCTTAGATTCCACCAGTTACTACCATCCATGTGTAGCAACAAAGAATCTTGTCCGGCTAATCAGGTCTCATGACAGTGGGAAAAATCATGAGCGATTTCTCGATATTTAAGAAGAAATCTCATCTTGATTCCATTTCAAGGCGACCTCGTATACTTGTTTCTTAAACTTTGAGATCCAAATCAATCAAAGGATACAAATATATAAGTCTCATCTTGCATTATTTCCTAGAATAATCAAGGCGACTGCACGTACAAGTATGCCAGTCTCCTGTACCTGATAACATACTCTTCGGATATATGATTCCCATAAGATATACTAGATTGCATGAGCACTTCATGAAAAATAAACAATATATATGTGAACTAGGCATAAAAATCTAGATATTACAATCTACGAAGACCCAAGGACCTAGAATGTAACGTGAAAACATCCCTAGGTACCGCTTTAGTACGAGGGTTCGCAACCATTTCATGAGTAGATATATATCTAATTGATAGAATTTTCTTAGCCACGATATCTCTGAAAAAATTGTATTTTGTCTCTATGTGTTTCGATTTGCTGTGATATTTAGCATCCTTAGTATATGCTATTGCCGCTTGGCTATCACAATTTACAGTAACCGGCTCAGGCTCATAACTGTCAATATTCAATTCCTCCAAGAATCGTTTGAGCCAAATAGCCTCTTGTACAGCCACCGAGCATGCAATAAATTCAGCTTCCATGGTGGACAAAGCAATACAAGTCTGCTTTTTACTACTCCAGGAAATAGCCCCATGGCTAAGTATGAATGCATACCCCGAAGTTGATTTCCTTTCATCCAAGTCACCCCCCCAATCTGCATCTGTGTATCCTATCAAGTGAGTGTCACCACCTTGATAACACAGAGAATAATCTGCGGTTCCCTTTAAATAGGCAAGTATTCTTTTGATAGCTACCCAATATTTCTTCCTAGGGTTAGCTTGATACCTGCTTACCAGTCCAACTGCGTAGCATATATCGGGTCTAGTATACATCATTGCATACATCAGACTCCCAATGGCATTTGCATATGGCACATTCTTCATTCTCTCACGCTTTTGCGGAGTTTTAGGGCACATATCTAGACTTAGAGTTTGCCCTTTATCTATGGGTGTATCCATGGGCTTACAATCAGCCATCTGGAACGCTCAAGGATCTTGTAGATATAGGGTTCTTGCGATAACGCCAAGATTTTCCTTTCCCGATCCCTTGAAATTTTGACTCCCAGAATGTAAGCATCTTCACCCATATCCTTCATCTCAAAAGTAGTTGACAACCAGTCTTTTGTTTTCATTAAGAAATTCTTATCATTACACGCCAACAGAATGTCATCCACATATAAGGACAAAATCACAAATTTTTTTCTCGACCTTTTTACGTACACACAGTGGTTTTCTTCTATCATTTTAAAACCATATGTTAAGACAGATTCATGAAAACGAAGGTACCACTTTCTCGAGGATTGTTTGAGTCCATAAATGGACCTCAACAATTTACAGACTTTACTTTCTTAACCTTCAGTTATAAAACTTTCAGGTTGTTCCATGTAAATCTCTTCCTCAAGTCCTCCATTAAGGAATGCTGTTTTGACATCCATTTGATATAATTCAAGATCTTTGTGAGCGACAAGTGCAAGGATGAGGCGAATAGACGCAAATCTCACCACTAGAGATAAAGTCTCTTCATAGTCTATACCTTCTTGTTGAGTATAACCTTTTGCCACCAACCTTGCCTTATATCTTTCTATTGAGCCATCAGCCTTCCGTTTGACGCGAAGGACCCATTTATTTCTAATGGCTTTTCTATTAGGCGGTAAATCAACCAAGTCCCAGACATGGTTACTTTTCATTGACTCCATTTCCTCCTCCATGGCTTTAACCCATTCATCCTTAGCTTGTGATTTGAGAGCTTCTCTCACGTTCTTAGGTTCATCACCATCATGTGAGGCCATCATAAAAGCTTCCCTTTCGATCTCAAAACGTCGTCGGGGAACCGAGATTCGTCTACTTCTCCGAACAGATGATTCGGGCATACTCTCACTGCGATCAAGTAGTGGAGTGTTCCTTATAGGCATTTGATCACTCCCACTGGGATTTGAGTCTATTTCAACTCTTTGTTCCCTTTCAATCTGAGTGGGCATCAAATCCTCTAATTCATTTTGTTCAAAAAACGAAGTATCTCGCTCAACATCACCTCGCTTCGGAAACTCATTCTCAGTAAAATCTACATCACGTGACTCTATTTCTGATATACTTCCATCAGAGTTTTCTCCAATTAATACATATCCTTTTGATTGCTTAGAATTAATTCATTCAAAACAATCAAAATAAACTATGTTATAATTAGTTTCATATAAGTAGTTTCATCAAATTTCGTAAGGTCTAAAAATAAACATATCTCATAATATATAATATATAATAATAATATATTATATTATTATTATTTTCCAGCTCTTTTTGCATTGACCCAATAAACAATTGACAAATGGCAAAATCATATGATTACATGTGTCAATAAGATACTAAAAAAATATATGTTTTAAATTAATTTTGAGTAACGAAATATACAAATCAAAATATAAAATATATATTTTTTCAATAATAATATATGTTTTCCATTTTGAAATATCATAATTTTATATTTTCTATTTTAAATATTAGTGTTATTATATGTAGCGTCCAACCCCACCATGTACAGTAGGATGCAGAGTATGAACGCTACTGGAAACCTTTTTTTTTTTTTTTTTTTTATCTTTTAAACAAACTTTACTTCTTAAAATTTTATATAGATATTTTCTTAAAATTTTATATAGATATTTTCTTCAAATCCATAAATAAATAATCATATCGTATAAATATTTTGTAACACAAGTGCAGAAGCGTAAACAATATATATATATATATATATATTTAAATTTACACAATGATAATATGAAAATCAATTTGTTAAAAGTTTACATAAGTTTAACATTAAAACAATAGAAATATAACATATGTATATAAAGATCCATCAAAACTCTACAATCCTTCTATTGAAATGATCCATGATTTCTAGAATGTCAAAATAATACATAGTTATATAAATAACTCATAATCATGAAGAATATCTATTTTATGAAAAATCTTCGTGCCCTACTTGATCGTACCTGTACGAAATTTCTATTTAGGAAAAAAGAAAAAGAACAAAAAGAACAACGAAGGGGTGTTAGGAAACAATACCTAGTTCGTATTCCATGTCCCAAACACTCACCCACGAATGTGTCTTTCTTTATTAGAACACGACATGACATCTCTATTGTGAGCATCTATAACATCTATAAGCTCACTTTAATACAAGGAAATCAAACACATACAATTCCTATCAAACATAGATTATAATCACATACGATTATAGTCACTCAATATCATCACATACAACATAAATAATCAACACATACCATGGGAACATTGTATATAAGTCTATCCATTTTAGTTCGGTGAATTAACCATTTTCCATGTTTATATAATCCACAATCAGGTGAAAATATCATGCCATCAATTAAACCAAATTACACAATCATGCATGCAACCAACACCCACCATTAGTCAATTTGACCCAACAAATTGAAGGTCGCACCCTTAACACAAATATTAAAACATATTGAAATCGATTTAAGATTCTCAAAACTTTAAAATTCAATTCATACACTCGGTACCAGACAAGGATAGTTACTTCTTTCACAAGTAACATTTGGTAAACCTTGACAAAGTCCAAGGACAAGTCGTGGCAGTACCAAACGAACTGTTGAAACAAGATAACCTATAGTAATCGAAGTCAACCTAAGTCAACCTAGTCAACCATGGTTAAACGAGCATGATTTCGACCACTAAGTTCATAAATCATTGATTAAAGTGTGGAAGTATGAAAGTACTATTTTATTTAAAATCCTTTAAAGAGGCTATCTTGCTTAACAAGTATATGTTGTCTTGAAAACCCAAAATTCATATTTGGTTCAAACACAATTTGATAGAATGTTTTTTAAACATTATTAGATCTCAAAGTACCATTAAGAGGTTGAAAGTATATTGAGAACAACTTAGAAGAAGTAGAATTTACATTGAGTTTTTGTTTGGAATACAACTAAAGTCAACTAGATTGCTACAAGGGATATTTTATCTTTGTAAGTCCATTTATTTAAAAATTTGTTTAGTTAATAAGTAAATAAAACTCATATGAAAGGTCCAAGGTACCTATATCAAATATACTTTAAGTTGAAAAACTTGGTTTTTGGAAATTCAAAGGATTTTGTACCCTTGGAGGAGTTTGAGAATCTTGAAGATCAAATGATATGTTTTCTGATTTTAAAAGACATGGTTGGATAGAGGACTTCAACACAAATCTGTAGGCGCAAAACCCAATTTGGAGTCCACATGAAGGAGAACGGAAGCTCGAAAGTTTGCTGGTCTAGGCATCCTCGCAAGCCTGACCAGGGCGCGAACCAGGGCGCAAGTTTACAAAAACAGCTTCAGTACCAATTTTTCATCCTAGTTCGTGTTTTGGCATTACTAGGGCGCCCAGTGTTCCAAAGGTTCAAAAATCATGTTTCTTTAAATTTTTACAAACCAAAACCTTTCTTTGAGTTTACAAATCATTCCAAAAACAATTTATGGACTTATTAGGCATCTTAAACACTTAAAAACAACCTAGAATCAAATCATTAAAATACCTTCAATCTAAGATTCTTTTAATTTCAAAACATCTCATATAAAACATTAATACACCAAAACTTTCTCAAATCATTTTCAAAACTTTTAGCAAGGTTTGTAAATCCAATTTCGAAACCAAAAATTGACATAACAACATAAGGGACTCTACAAGCTTATATTCATTATACAAGAAGGGTTGGACTAATGGTTGGTTGCCCAAAACACATCCAAACAACACATATCAAACACAATCTCATACAATCAAAATTGTGTAGCATTAAACTACAAGTTTCAAATGTAATATAAGTTTAAGGCATCATCTATCATCAAGTCTTACCAAGTTGATTCTTCAAACTCATTTATGAGTTATCAAGCAACTTATTGTCATGTTATTCATTAGCAAATCATCTTCCTTTAAGCCCATTATTTAACAACTTTCAAGTAGCATTCTTTAGCATGATTATTACAAATATTTCTCTAGTTTCTTATTTGAAACTAAATTTACCCAATATAGTTAGTGTTCATCTAGTTCAACATCTTAGGGCGCTAGAACCATTAAACATCTCATATAAAACATTAATAAACCAAGCCAATAGCCCGCTTTGTGTGAATCCAATGAGTTGTTAGACACCCTCAAATAATTAGACAACATAACTACAAGCATCACAACACCACAACATCAATAATACCATCCCAACACCATCATAAGACACTAATATCATCTAATCACTACATAACCACTCTATTAAGAGCAATAACCAATTAATGACCCAAAAGCTTTCACTAACATCCTAGAATCATTAATCTATCAATTCCAACACTATACAAAATAATTTAACAAAATAGAGAAATTAGAGATTTTAATCTATAGACTTTATGGAAGCTAAGAACACTTGTTTAACACTTGAAATCAACTCAAAATCATTGTAGCATAAAATTAAAACCAAAATCAACCCTCATTTTCGGATTCAAGAAAGTGTAGAGAAAGAGAGAGATTTTTACCTTTGATGAACAAGCTTTAAAAACACCCAAAGAGCAATTAATAACCTTCTTGAAGGTTGTTGGAAGCAATAGTTGAGTGATTTAGGTAGTTGGTGGTGTTAAATGAGAGTGAAAAATGCTAGGGTTTTGAGAGGAAGAAAATACGTAAAAGAGAGGAGGAAGAAGAAGAGTGAGATGTGGAATGATGGGGTATGGCGGTGGTGTTTTAAGTGGTGTCAAGACACCATTGAGTTTGGGCTTGAATTGGACCAAAATTAGGCCCAATCCAATTCCGAATCCGTTTCCCACCAAAACTCAATTCTATCACTTCTTTACTTCTCCTAAAATTCATTTTCGTATTTTTAATCAAAAACCATCATTCAATTTTGAATTCCGATTTTTCCTGCTAGAAGGGGCAAAATGGTCATTTTGGTTTAAAATGATATTTTGGCTCAAAATTCATATTTTTCAAAATTAAATTCGAAATCACATTTAATAAATATCTTTAACTCTAAAATCGCGAATATAGTGTCTCTAATTCATTTTATTTTCATTTTTCAGTAATTAAATCCATTTTGGACTAAAATATGTTATTTCGAAAATAAATCGGAACTGTGGTCGTAGACATTATTCTTTAATTAAAAAAATCACTAAGTTTATAAAATATATTTCCGTAATAAAAATTCATTTTGGGATTGAAATATTCATTTTCAAATTTAAATCTCCATTTTCAATTTGAAGTTTCAAATATTTGTTTAAAATTCCTAATCTCATTATTACCCCTAATAATATTTTTGAATTATTTTGAGTTGGAATTTTCGAAAATAAAGCATACGGAAAATTACAAATTGGGCCAAACTTATATGCCAAATTTGTGGATGTTACATTATAAATATGTCTTTCTCTTTAATCTCTAAACCACTATCGAGGTAAAGTGTAACAAAAAAAAAATTTTCTTTTAGATTTCATCTTCCTATGTAGTGGTTGATTGTTTTATGTTTATATAATTTTTGTTTTCTTTTCGTCTTTTTACATAATTATTTTTTATTTTGTCTTTTAGGTATTCTGAATTATATGACTGTATTGGGAAGAAGATAAAGAAACTATAGTAAGAGAATACTGAAAGAGAAATATGTCTTTTTCTTTAATCTATAAACCATTTTTGAGATAAAGTGTAATGAAGTGTAATTTTTTTATTTTAGTTTTCGTATTTCTATACAATGGTTGTTTATTTTATGTTTACACAATTTTCGTTTTGTTTTCATCTTTTTTTATAACTATTTTTTTTATTTTTTCTTTTAGGCATTCCAAATTATATGACCTATAGTAGAAGAAGATAGGGAAACTATATCAAAAGAATATTGAAAAAGAAATTATATACAAACATGAAGAGTATAGTAAGAGAAGATCGAAAGATAAAAGATTATTAGATGCATAATACAATATGTAATATTGTTTATCCATTTTCTTAGTTTCTCGCAGGGTAGAATTGTCTTAGTGATTATATATATATATATATTAATATTATAAATTATAATTATTTTTATGATATGCATTTTCTATTTCACATATTGATTAATGTTGGGGTGAATAGAAAAAAAAATGGTATAACTAGAATAATATTAAAAGAATTATTATTTTTAATTGTTTTATATATGTTTAGGTTTGATTTTAATCATATGTAAATATATGTTGTATTTTGTTAGCTATGTAATTCATAAATTTAACTTTTTATTGTAATTTTTTTCTAATAGAATGTTTTACAAATTTATGTGGTTGTACCATTAAATGTGTGGTGCCAAATAAACCACAGTCAAATTGTAAGGCTAAGAATGCTTGAGAAAAATAGCTTAGAGGCTTAGAAAGATATTTTAACAGAGTTTACTCTAGTGAATAATAAGAATCGGATCCTTTTATAATCATCTTGGACCCCTACTTATAGGGGTCTAGATTACCTGTCTCTACAAGGATTAGGTCTCCTTCTCTTTTTCGGATTTGGTCTCCTTATCATAACTAGATTGAGTTTTTGTGGCTGGCCTAACTCTGACGGGCTAACCTTGAACTAGGCTGGTTGGGCTTGGGCCACCCTATACTGTCTCGCTTCGGTCGAACATAGCCTCTTGTACTTGGATTTGCTTTGTCCGACTTAGACTTGTTGAGCTTAGACTCTCTTCAGCCGAAGACGGCCTCCTAGATCCCTTTGGACCTTTCGGCTGTAGGCCATTTCGGCTGAGGACGCCTCTAGATGCCTCGTCCTTTACCCTTGGTGCTTCGAAGTTATTTTCCCACCACACTAATCCCTTATTGTCATTACTTAGATCTTTCGAGTATGGTAATAAGTTGGTGGTTTATTTCAGTTGAGATGGCCTCTCCTTCGCTGAAGGTTTCGGTCAGCCGGATCTTGGTGTCAAATCCACCCAATTCGAGGATGGGTAGAGTTTCTTCTTCTTATGCTGACCTTTATTCTTTCAAGCGCTCCAGGGCATAGTGGGAATGCGCCATCACTATAACGCTGGAGACAAGTGCCGAGCAGACTTCGGCCAAGCTCAAGGCCGCTCAAGAGCATTTGGGCAGGGTAGTGTCCCAGTGTGCTGAGGCCGCCAGCCGGGCTGAGGCGTTGCTGACTAGCAACATAGGCCTCGAGGCACCATACGTCTTGAAGGATACTGAGCTTCAGCGGCAAGCTATGGAGATAGAAGAATTAAAATCCTTCAAGGCTTCGGCCGAAGGGAGAATTAAGGAGCTGGAAGGTCAAGTGGAGGCTCTGACTGAGGAGGCGGCTCAGGCCGAGGTCATAACTTGATCCTTCACTCTTGAACAAGTCTTCCGGGGGTCGTTGACCCCAGAGCTGACCTAGAAGGAACTTGATGCTATGACCGCTTTACAAGATAAGGCTTGAGTGCTTTTGTAATTTTATTTAGTGTAATACTCGGCCATATGTAAACTTCTGTTAAATCAATGAAAATATTCTATCATCTTTGGTCGTTTGTATAGCGATTGCATTTTCGTTATTTATTTAGTTCCGTCGCTCTGTGGTTGTGTTGGGGGGCTAATCCCCCGATTTTTGCTTCTGGTCAAATGAACTACTTTTGCTTTAGATTGGTTTAATCCTCCATTGTCTTGGAGTGTTCTCTTGGTTCTTGTCTGATTATTGAGTTTGTTGTGTTTGATTCGGCCGAGCATGGCCCCAATGGGTTCTCTGATTGCTTTGGCCGAAACGCGTCTTGGAAGGTTTCGCCTGCTATACCGGAAAAGGTTCTCTTGCCCGCATCTCCTTTGAGCTTACAAGGACTTTGATCCCGTTTTCCGCTGCCCTTTGCCTGTAATCCGACTTTATCAAAAGTTCTCCTTTTGGCGATTTTTGGATTGCCCTTTGGTGATTCTTCTCGCCCGAAGCCTTCTAAATTTATTAGAAGTTTGTCCTTTGGCAGTTTTTCAGGTTTCCCTTTGGTAGTTTTTCTTCGTCCGATGCCTTCTGAATTTAGCAGAAGTTTGCCCTTTGACAGTTTTCGGATTGCCTTTTAGCAATTTGTCTTCGCCCGAAGCCTTCTGAATTTATCAGAAGTTGGCAGTTTTCGAATTGCCGTTTGGCAGTTTGTCTTCACCCAAAGCCTTTTGAATTTATCAGAGGTTTTCCCTTTGGCTAGTTTTCGGATTGCCCTTTGGCAGTTTGTCTTCGCCCGAAGCCTTCTGAATTTATCAGAAGTTTGCCCTTTGGCAGTTTGTCTTCGCCCGAAGCCTTGTGAATTTATCAGAGGTTTGCCCTTTGGCAGTTTTTTGGGTTGCCCTTTGGCAGTTTGTCTTCGCCCAAAGCCTTTTAAATTTATTAGAAGTTTGCCTTTTGGCAATTTTCGGGTTGCCCTTTGGCAGTTTCTTTGACTTATCGGAAGTTTGCTCTTTGACAGATTTGTACAGAATTTTTTGATGGAATACGTTTCACTTTATCATAAAGGTGGGGCCTCATTAAAAACCCTTTGTGGGGAAAAGAGTGCCCGACTTTACAAGATATGTGCTAAATTTAAAATTGATACCTTTTGAGGTGGTGAATGTTCCAGCTATGTTCCACTTCCTTTCTATCCTTCGAGAGCAATTTGCAGGACCCTTTTCTAGATGCTCGTTCCACTTGGTAGGGCCTTTCCCAGCTTGCTGCCAATTTCCCATGAGTTTCGTCTCTCGTGCTTTGGAAGACTTCTGAGTACCTAGTCCCCTGGCTGGAAAGCTCGGGCTCTCACCTTCTTGTTATATTGTCTTGCTATCTCCATTTTGTATTCTGCTATCCTTTGTTTAACGCTTTCTTTTTTCTCATCTAAGGTGTCTCTTTCGAAGGCTAATACATGTTGGTTAGCTCGGCCGTCTAGTCTTTCTTGTGGTGACTAAATTTTTGTTGGAAGCACCGCCTCTATCCGTGTACCATCGAGAAGGGGGTTTGCAATGTCGATATTCTGAGAGTGGTTTTGAATGCCCAGAGGACTTCAAGGAGAGCTTCAGGCCATAGTCCTTTGGCTCCCTCTAGCATTTTTCTTGAGAGAATCCACCACTACATTGTTTGATGCTTCCGCTTATCCGTTGGCCAGGGGTACCTTGGGGTCGAATATGTGTGCTTAATGTTCATTCGGCCGCAGAAGTCTTTCAAGGTTTGTGCTTTGAATTAGGGTCCATTTTCGGTGATGATCTCTCGTGGCATGCCGAAACTACAGATGATTTGTTTCCAAATGACATGCTCATTGTTCTCTGACCCTTTCTAGTGCTTCAGCCTCTACCAACTTTGTGAAGTAATCGGTCACCATCAAGATATACCTTTTTCGACCATGGGTGGACATTGGGAAGGGTCCGATGATGTTTATCCCCCACTTGTCAAATGGCCACGGGGAAGTTATGCTGTGCAATGTCCCGGCGGTGTGGTTGGAGTAATTGGCGTGCCTTTGGCATTTGTCACATTTTTTACTAACTCGGCCGTATCTGTTCTCATGGTTGGCCAATAGTATTCGGCCCTATGTGCTTTGAATGTCAGGCTTCCCCTCGGAATGGTTACCGTTTTATCTTTCATAGAGTTCTTTCAATACTAACTAGGCCTCTGAGGAGAAGATGTAGTTTAGGAAGGGACCGCTTATGGATTTTTGATGAGTATCCTTCCGATGATGCAGAATTTGAAGCTTGAGCTCGAAGTTTTCTAGCTTGAGCTTTGTCCTTAGGTATCTACCCCTGATTGATATAATTGAGGATGAGAGTCCTCCAGTCACTTTGCTCTATGGCCATGGCTTCCTCATACTCGATGGTCGTTTTTAAGAGGAAGGCGTATACAATTGGTCCGGTTGGTTCATCTTTGTGCATTAATGCCCCAAGGTTTGCCATGGCATCTGCCTTCTCATTCTCTTCCCTTGGGATCTATTTTATCTCGGCCCTCTGAAAGCACTTCATGAGATCTTTGGCTATTTTTAGGTACTTGGCCATTTTCTCACTCCTGACCTGGTATGTGCCATAGATTTAATTTACCACTAGTTAGGAGTCGCACTTGATCGTGAGGTTGTGTGCTCCGGTTTCCTTTGCCACTCTTAGTCCTGCTATCAAGACTTCATATTCGGCTTCATTATTAGTGGCTAGGAATTCGCATCGAATGGCTTGAAGAATCGGTGGCAGGTTTGGAGGTCGGAGGTATATGCCCAAGCCGCTCTCACTCAGCATGCGGGCCCCGTCTACTTCGAGTACCCATTCCTTGGTCGAGGATGTTATTAACTAATTCACCTCAGCCGAAGTCGCTTTAGTTGATGAGGCATATTCGAAGTCTTCCATGAAGTCTGTTAGAGCTTGTAATTTGATCGCTATTTTTCCTTCGAACGATATGTCATGTTCACTGAGTTCTAGGGCCCATTTCATTAGTCTTATAGATTTCTCAGGGGAGTGTATTGTACCCCGCAAGGATAGTGATGTTATTACTGCAATCGAGTGCCCTTGGAAGTAAGCCCGAATTTTCTCGCGGCGAACACCAGGCTTAAGATTGCCTTCTCTAAGGTTGGATACATTGTCTCTGCCGAGGTTAGAGTTTTACTCGCGAAATATATCGATTGCTGCTTTCCCCCGAATTCTTTGACCTAGACTGCGCTTACTACGATCTCTAAGTGTGATAGGTATAGATACAATTTTTGATTATCTTCTGGTTTTGCCAAGAGTGGGGGGCTGGTCAAGAAATCCTTGATGTCGGCCAGGGCTCTTTTGCATATTTCGGTCCATTCAAACTCCTTGGATTTTTAAAAGCCTTAACAAGTAGTTGGAACTTTTCTGAAGCCTTTAGGATGAATTTGGTCAGGGCTGCCAGTCTCCCAGTGAGCTTTAGGACGCCTTTCTTATTTTGGGGTTCTACTATGTTCAGGATTGGCTTGATTTGATCTAGGTTGGCCTCAATCTCTCTTTTTGTGACCAATTATCCTAAGAACTTCCCTGCTTTGACCCCGAATTGACATTTGGTGGGGTTGAGTTTCATGTTATATTTCCGGAGCGTCTCGAATGTTTGACTCAAGTGGTGGACATGTTGGCTTGCTTCTTCCGATTTTACCAACATATCATCGATGTAGACTTCCATGATTTTTCCCAGCTTATCGACAAACATTTTATTCATGAGTCTTTGGTATGTAAAGTCGGCATTCTTTAGGCCAAATAGCATTACTTCGTAATAGTAGATCCCCCGTTCTGTGATAAAGGCAGTTTTTTCTTAATCACTAGGGTGCATCAATATCTGATTGTAGTTGGAGTATGCATTCATGAAGTTTAGCATTTCGTAGCCGACGGTTGCATCGATTGTGAGGTCTATGTGAGGCAAAGGGAATGGATCCTTTGGGCAGGCCTTATTTAAGTCTGTGAAGTCGATGCATACCCTCCATTTCCCATTTTTCTTCCTGACAACCACCACGTTCACGAGCCAGTCCAGGTATTGGACTTCCATAATAAACCCATTCGCGAGGATTTTTTCAACCTCTTCATTGATGATCTTGTTTTGCTCCTTCGCGAATCTTCTACGCTTTTGTTTGACTGGTTTAGCACCCTCTTTCACATTCAACTTGTGAGTTATGATTATCGAATCAATTCTTGTCATGTCTTTGTGCAACCAGGCGAAGCAGTCCTGGTTGGCTCTTAGAAAGTTAACCAATTCCTCTCTTTCTCTTGCTTCTATCATGGCGCCAATCTGCACTATTTTTTCTCCACTTTGATCTAGGGGTATCTCGTCCACTTCATCTTCGGCCGGTTTTTGGGATGTTTCCAGCCGAGACTCTGATTGCTATTCTTCGACCCTTTTTTGTTTCAGGCAGTTGGCATAGCATTCTTTGGATGCACTTTGTTCCCCCTTTATTTGTTTGACCCCTTGTGGGGTTGGGAACTTGATGAGTTGTGATATGTGGATGGGATTGCTCTAATTCTGTGGATCCAAGGCCTCCCTAGTATCACATTGTAAGCTAAACTTGAGCTTATCACTAAGAAGGTGGTATGGAGATTTATTCCTTCCACTTACACCGACAACTCGATTTCATCGATGGTGGAGGTGGCTTTACCGTAGAAACCGATAAGGGATACGGCTTTCCTGCGCATCATCCTTTAATCTAGCTGCATGTTTTTTAATGTCTCGAGGAATAGGATGTTTGCTGAAATGCCATTATCGACTAGTACTCTCTTCACTGTTAGATTGGCTATTGATATTTTAATCATCAATGCACCATGGTGTGGCGCGTTGACCTCTCTGGCTTCTTCTTCGGTGAAAGTGATGGTGCAATGACCCTTAGTAGGCTCATTTCTGATGCTATATATGCTTAGGGTTTCCCTGAGCTTTCTTTTTGTTGTCGAGCTTGTTAATCCACACATATCAGATCCCCCGACTATCATGCTTATCACCCTCTCTTCTTCCACATTTGCGACTGGGGTTGAATTCAATGACTGCCGATTTTTATCGGCATCGGCTGCAATTTCTCTACCCTTTTTGGTCAAATATTCTTATAGGTTCCCAACTTTAATCAACTCGGCCATTTCTCTTTTCTGAATCCAACACTCATCGATATTTTGGTCGTGATCTCCATGGAACTGGCAATACCGGGACATGTCTTTTCGGCCAGAGGGGTTCTTAGATTTCTCGGGTCATCTGACCCTGTCGCCCATGTTTTTGAGTATTTCCAGGGCTTCCCTTGTAGGTATGGTGAAGGGGTAAGGCAGCAGCTCCTTATCCCTACAACTTGGGTCGGGGCCGGAGTATCAGGTGTGGCCAAGCTTTCGCGGTCGGAGTCTCTCTGATTTTTCCTATAATCTTCGCTTCGACCTCTGTTACTTGGATCGTTCCACCCGCGAGAGCCTGATGTGCCTTGCTGGCCTCTGTGACTTCTTGCCTGGAGTTCCTCTTCATATTTCATTACATCCTCGGCTCTTTTGAGGACGTCTTCGAACATCCTAGGCTTGATGAGCTTAAGGCTTTCGTGAAAATTTGAAGTTTTCACTAACGCCTTTATGAAGGCTTTGATGGCGCTCTTACCTCGGCAGTCTGAAATGACCATCTTGCTTTCTTTGAATCTTCTCACGTACTGCCTCAGACTTTCATTGGTTCCCTGCCTTAGGTCATACAGGTCATCCACATCTTTTTTTTTTTTTCTGTTGTCTAAGAAGTGGTTGACAAACTTTGTAGCCAGGGAGGAGAAGGATTTGATGCTCTTTTCAAGGAGAGCAGAGTACCATCATTGTGCGGTCCCTATCAGGGTGGAGCCGAAGCCTTTGCACATTATGGCCTCCATGCGGAATTTGTAATTGGCGATGTGTTCTTCAGGATCTGTTGTCCCCTCGTAGCACTTCATGTTTGGAATTGAGAATCTTTTGGGCATCTTGGTTTCTAGGATCCATGATGCGAAGGGGGTATCAGAATAACGCATCGTTGATGACCGCATCGTGATTCTTTTCCCTAAGGTTCTCTGCACCAAATCTCTTAGTTCTTTTATTTCCCAATCGCGACATCTTTAGCGATCCTTCTTTGTCGATTTTGGACCTGTTAGTTCATTGTCGGAACTGCTTGAACTGCTCCGTTCAGCGATTCTACGACTTTCTATTAATCCATCGCTTTCTTCTGACGACCCTCTTCTGGAGGTCTCTCCAAAGCTAAGTCTCCTTTTTCGTATGGACGAGTATTTCCGGCTTAGCTGCCTGGATTTACCCTTTGAGAGGACCGTTGATTTCTTCTTGGATTTCGCTCTTTCTTCCATAGTTCTTTCTCTTCTTCTACTTTTTTGAGCATCTTAGTCACGATTGCCAGTTGCTCTTCTGGCATTTTTGGGACCTGGTCTTCAGTGTTGCTGGTCAAATCGGAACTTATCTTGTTGGTCGGAGTTTGGCAGTGACCACTGGAATTGGGAGAAAAATACGGGTGACGGCAAACTACATTCAAGAAATTTCAACCTTGTGAGTGAGGTTCGTAGCCCCACTGTAACACCCAAACCCCCGCCTTACAGACAAATGCAGGGAGATAGGTGTCACAACAGAGTACATACATATTATACTTATACTGAACAACTATCAAATATCCAAATAGAACTGTAATAGAAAAATCTGAGAGTGAAATGATAAACTGGAATAGTAACACCCAAACCCCCACCTTACAGACAGATGCAGGGAGATGGGCGTCATAACAGAGAACATACATATTATACTTATACTGAACAACTATCAAATATCCAAATAGAACTGTAATAGTAAAATCTGAGAGTGAAATGATAAACTGGATACTTAATCAAAGACTGAACTTAAAATCATATGAATACAAAATCATTAGAAAATGAAAACATAATGTTTCAAAATCTGGTTACAACTGAAATAGTTTAATAAACCTTAGAAGTTCAATACATAATATAAGCGGAAGCAAATATGAAAACCAATGTCAGAACTGATGCATGAAGTGATATATGTGTGCCTTGCTATTCCACCTGACTGTCTGAACTCAGCATTTTCCATCCCGATCAAGAAAATTAACATACAAAACAAAAATAAAGAAACAACAGGGTCAGACTATCAAACGTCTGGTTAGTAAGCCAATGCCCAACATCCACACACATATAATGCTTCTTAAATTAACAATTAAGCATGAACACACATCATATGCAGCTTACCTAACCAACCAGAGGTTTAAAACAGAAGAGTATAAAAGAATTCAAAAAACTTTGTAAGGTTCTATGTATGTTCCGTGTTGCATTTAACTTGAACATAACTTAAAGTTTAATGAACATGAATCTGAAAGCTGATGCATGCTTTATGCTTTTGTTTCGGTCATTAAACTACTAAAATATGGCTGTTATGTTATTATTATATGCTGCTGTAAGTTCTTTTGGATGTTAAAAGACAATATCTATTATAATATGAAAACAAAGCCCTGTCAGAAGTATGATAACGATAAGACCGGCATCCCGTAGGGATATTAGATATATACATCGATACGTGAAAACGTACAGGCCTTGAATGCCTTCTGGATGTGACGACATCAGGCCTTGTTGCCTTCTGGATGTGACGACATCAACTTTGTCTGGAGCTTTGCTCAATCTTTCTGGGATCCTTGATCCATTTATCTGGAGCTTTGCTCATAAGTAAGAGGTCTATGACTTATTTTCTATTCCTGATTTTGTTATCAAACTAAACACAAGTAAATAATCTGTAATCTGATGTTTTCTATGTTTAATAAGAACTTGCTTAGAAATTTCTGAAATCTGATGCATATTGAATGCATAATCTGGCATCATCTGTTAAGTTCTATAACCTGCATGACAAGCTGATATACTCTAGTATATGTTTCTGTCATTCTCTGAAAAATTTGATGTCTGATATGTAAACTGGTATATGATCTACAAATCCGAAATTTAAGTGTTCTGTGAACTGCTATGATTGCCTTGATGATTTCTGAATTGAGCTAATTGCTAATATTGGGTTAACATGCTGCCTTTGGACTGACTATTGCCTAATTGGATAATTTGAAGAAGATTTAAAAGTTGAAATTAAAACGAGTTAGACTTAGGCAAAATTTTAATTACTCAGCCTAAGTACATCGCCAAAGCTTAGAGTAAGGTAGGCGACTCCTTCTGTCCTTTGCCACTGATATATCGCTAAGCTAAGTAATAAGTTGGCAATATCCCGTGTCCATCGCCTATCAATTTCGCCAAAACTTATACCATACCTATTTTTAAAGTTAAAATCTCGCCAAGTTACTTCGCTAGTATTCAGGCGAAATTTCCTTCAATTTTAATACTTCGCCAAATGCCTTCGCCAAGATTTAAACGAAACAGTGTATTAGTCATTGGTTTTCGCTAAATACCTCGCCAAAATTACTAGACGAGACTTTTGCTTTTTAAAAATCATTGCCAAAATGCTTGCTAAAAATGAGACTCAATGTTTTCATGTTGCCAAATAAGTCGCCTAAAAGTGAGGCAAAATGTTTTTATGTTGCCAAATAAGTCGCCTAAAAGTGAGGAAAAATGTTTTTATGTTGCCAAGAAAAAGTCGCCCAAAAACAAATTTCAGTTTGAAAAATCATCGCTTAACAACACCTTGCTTAGAAGTGAGGCAAGATGTTTCTATTCTGCCAAGTAGAAGTCGCCAGGAGAAATCTGAGTGTTGAATTATCGCCAAACACATCGCCTGAGTGAGGCAAGATGTTTCAATCTCGCCTAAGCTATTGCTTGATGTTCAGGCGAAATACATATATGTCGCCTGAACATTTCGCCATAACACTTTTCCTCGCCTGACTTCTTCTAGTCTTCTTCCTCTTGATTTTCTCTTTCCGAAAAGTTATTATAAGCCTTATTCGGACTTCAAACGAATAAGTTATGACTGTTTTAAGTTTAGAGCATTTACAGGGCATAATTAATCTGTTTAATCACTGTTAATGGTATCAGATTCATTTGTTACTCCTTAAGGAACCTAGTAAGCTTTAGAACCTTACAAAGTTGTTTGAATTCTTTTGTACTCTTCTGTCTTCTTCTGTTTTAAGCCTCTGGTTGGTTAGGTAAGCTGCATATGACGTGTGTTCATGCTTAATTGTTAATTTAAGAAGCATTGTATGTGTGTGGATGTTGGGCATTGGCTTACTAACCAGACGTTTGATAGTCTGACCCTGTTGTTTCTTTATTTTTGTTTTGTATGTTAATTTTCCTGATCGGGATGGAAAATGCTGAGTTCAGACAGTCAGGTGGAATATCAAGGCACACATATATCACTCCATGCATCAGTTCTGACATTGGTTTTCAGATTTGCTTCCGCTTATATTATGTATTGAACTTCTAAGGTTTATTAAACTATTTCAGTTGTAACCAGATTTTGAAACATTATGTTTTCGTTTTCTAATGATTTTGTATTCATATGATTTTAAGTTCAGTCTTTGATTAAGTATCCAGTTTATCATTTCACTCTCAAATTTTACTATTAGAGTTCTATTTGGATATTTGATAGTTGTTCAGTATAAGTATAATATGTATGTTCTCTGTTGTGATGTCCATCTCCCTGCATTTGTCTGTAAGGCGGAGGTTTGGGTGTTACAGGTCTTGTTTTATTCCTTTTGGTGTTTATTTTTTTAAATATTTTATTTATATAATTTTTAGTTATGTATTATTAAAAATATTTGCAGTTAAAATTAAGCATTGAACAATATGCCCAGATGAAATGTTGCAAATAAAACAAAACGGAAGAAGTATATATATATATATATGTATATATATATAGTATTAAATAATGAAAAATTATATGTAATTTATATATGATAAGTTGAGTTTTTATTGACATCTAATTATTTTTTTAATTCATAATTATAATAATATTTGAAATAAAAATATTTATATTGATGATTGTGATTTATATTTGATTATTAGAATGAAAAAACAAAACCATTAAAATGTCAATATTTTAAACTTGTTGGAAAGAATAAGAACATTTAAAAAATAACAAGAATAAGAAAGTAATTGGAAACTTCAAGGATACAAATATTCATATTCTTGCTATTTTAAAATAAATAGGATTTATTAATGATAGTTGAAATGATAAATATACATGTCAAGAGTATATATATATATATATATATATATATTAAAATGTACTCTTTTTTTTAAATTTTTTAAAATAAATATAATTATAACAAAGTGTTGGTATAGAGTATGTTTTAGATTGTTGAAATATTTCACCGTAAAATTTTTTAATATTATATTATAGATATTTTTATTTTATATTATATATTTATTTATATTATATTATATATATATATAATATATATATATATATTATATATATATATATTTATATATTTATATTTATATATATATATTATATTATATTATATTATATATATATTATATTATATTATATTATATAGTCTAACCCTATAAAGATAAATTATTATTATGTGTTTTGAAAATTTTATGTAAATTTCTTTTATTAATATAACATTAAAAAATTTTAAAAAATAATTGTGTTCTATTAATATGTAACACCCGAACCTTCATCCCAACGGAGGAGATGTGGAGAACGAATGTCACGTGCAAAACGGACGGACAAACATATAAATACATATGGAATAGATAAACAAATAAAAATCAATACTGAAAGATACTTGTTATCCAGAATGTGCAAGTCTGAAATCCAATTACAAGGTTTAATAAAATATAACCAAAACCGTAATATTCCAAAAATGGTTAATCCGAAATCAAAACTCAAGACATAGTGCAGCAGACACAAAGTTCTAAATTAAATTCAAATAAAAATAAAGGGTTAATCCCAAAAAACCACCACAAGTTTGCTAAATTCACCAAAAAAAATCACACGAGTTTGAATTTTCTCCATTTTACCATTTTTATGTTAATTTATGTGGGGTTACTATTCATCTATTTGTGAAGAAAAGTGGTAAAATGAAAAAAACTCTAACTGGTGTGATTTTTTGGAGAATTAAGTAATCTTGCGGTGGTTTTTTGGAATTAACCCTATTATAAATATATAACATATTTATAATGGGTCGTTTGCACTTTTGAGCTTTTTTATTAAAAAACTTATATTTTTTTGACCAACATTAAAATTTTAACAAAAATAAATTTTAATTTTTTTTTCATAAAAATAGACATGACCATTTTACCCTTCAATACCAAGAAAAAATATATTCAGCAGCTTCACGAATAACACACCGGGAAACATGTAAAATTCAAGCCTGTTTTCTGGTGTATAATACCGGAAAGCTAAAATTTGCTTCCCGATGCTACACACCGGAAAATGGGCTTGAATTTTGCCTGTTTCCTGGTGTGTAATACCAAGAAGCAAAATTGTGCTTCCTGGTATTACACACCAGGAAATAGGCAAAATTCAAGCCGGTTTCCTGGTGTGTAGTACTGAGAGCAAATTTTGGCTTCCCGATGTTACACACCGGGAAGCTGTTTGAATTTTGTCTGCTTCCTGGTAACACATATTAGGAAGCTTATTTTTTACAATTTTTTTTTTCAAAAAGTTTAGTTTTACAATTTTTTTTATAAAAAAGTTTAAAAGTGAAAAAAAAATAGATTGTTCTAAAACTAAAATAAAAAATTTAATAAGGTCTAATTTTGATAATTTTTACATTTTATTAATTAGAATAATAATAAGAAATTTTTTATATTTTAATTAATAAATTATAGTAATTTTATTTTAAATTTTTATCTTTATATATATAACAATTGATTCAATGAATGATTGATGAATGGCGAATTTTTAGATTGGGATGTAGTTCTAAAACATTTAATTAAAATATATATTTAATAAATTAATTATATTTATTATATATATTTTAAAATTTAAATTATTTATTTAACATTTTAAATTATTATAATATTATACTTTAGATTATTTTTATATTTGTTATTTAACTACATAATCGATACGAAATTCATTGGAGTAAGCATGTGTATTCACTAATCTTAGTTTCGTTCTTCTATATTGTTTTTTTTTTTATTTGATTTTTGTTTTTAAAATTTTATCTATTAGGGACTATATTATGGATTATCACCGGTAGTCTTCCTATTTCTTTCTCATGTAAGTGTATATTTCTCCCACGCATATTCTTCTCTGTAAGTGTTTTTATTGAGTTTTATTTTTATTTAAATTTTTTTTATTATAACTTATTTTTCTCTATTTTATTCTTTTCAGACTCTTATGTAAGTTTTTTATTCGATAATATTATACGAAGTTATTTTTTTTTCTATCCGGTAATTTTAATTTTCATCTTTATACGAAGTTGTTTTTGTTTTGTAGTTTAATTTTATTCTTTTTTAGTGATAATAAGTAAAATTACACTTTTTCAACTTTTTTCTTTTTAAAGTTTTAGACCAATCCTAAATTATTTATATTTTCGAATTTTTTTATAAAAAAATTGTAAAACTAAACTTTTTTTTTTAAAAAATTGCAGAAAATGAGCTTTCCGGTATTACTACCGGGAAGCAGGCAAAATTGAATCAGCTTCCCGGTGTGTAATACAAGGAAGCAAAATTTTGCTTCCCTGTATTACACACCCGGAAGCTGAAATTTGCTTTCCGGTATTACACACCGGGAAGCTACTGGATATATTTTTCTCGGTATTGGAGGGTAAAATGGACATTTTGGTTTTTTTTTTTGCAAAAAAGAAAAATTCAGAAAGTTTAGTTTTGTAAAAATTGTAATGTTGGTCTAAAAATATAATTTTTTTAATAAAAAAGTCTAAAAGTGCAAATCACCCTTTTTTTATGTAGTTATATTTTATATTTTCATAATTTTAGTTTCATTTTCTGTTTTTCGATGTAGTTATTTGTATTTTATGTTTTAATTGTTTTAGTTTTGTTTTCACCTTCTTATGCATTGTTTTTTTTTTTTCTTTTGGTGTTATAAATTATATGAAGAAGATAGAGAAACTAAAGGACGAGAAGATTAAAATAGAAAGAACACAGGAATTATAGATATTTATAAATATCATAAAATTTTAAATTAAAACAATATTATACAAATTGTATATATAGATTTAGATCTCAATGTGTAATATATAAATCTTTGTATTGTGATTTTTTTCCTTATAAAATTTAGAAATTTATCAGATTGTAAATATTAGATGAAATCTTTGTACAGCCGTGTATGTAAAATATTTAATTAAGTATTTTTGTTTATGGGTCCGAGTTTATTTTAAATGATTTTTTCTTTAAATTTTCAAATATTTATTACTAATAATGTGGTGACTGAGAAAAACCACAGTCAGAAAGTTCAGTAATAAAACTTTCTCCTTTGTTTTGAGACATTGAAGATCTAGTTTTGAGAAGATTTTGACGACGTTTTTTTAATAAATTTTAGAATCCCACCTCCGTGTGTTGTAAAATGTAGTTTATAGGGGTTTAGGGAAGAATATATCTCCTTGTAATCATAGTTTGTAATCATAGTTTGATTAGAATTGCTATTCATATTTTCCAGATTAATTGATTATTTCCTGTGTTTACTTAGATTTGATTTAATCATTAATAACAAATTAATTTTTTGGACTACTAATCCTAGATTTAGGTCTCAAATTGGTTCTCGGGCCCTTCGTTAGGGAGAATTGGGATTAAGGCCCATTTTTACTTGGACCATTACAGTAAACCCCCATTACTATGGGCGATATATCGAACGTGGCAATGTAGTAATTAACGGACTTCGAACCTACCTTCGACCATAGATATATGTTCGCTAAAGCCTTCTTTCGATCGAAAAGGTGCGATATCACTACTTTACCTATTACATCAATTTTGATGTAAATTTATATGTGTGCATAAAAATGGTCTCGTTCTTAATTCTTACTTTTTTCACACATACTCATGCAATAAGATGATTTGCATAATGAACGTGAATTTGTTGTTCATATATACTTCGGTCATAATTAATGGTATTCAAATTCGTTATTATAAATTGTTATCGAGAGAGTTCGTTGGAATTGACGAAATAAGATTACTATTGTTTGGATTAGATCGAAACAGTCAGACAATAATAAAAAACGAGATTAATATTGTGTGAGTTCGTGTAAATTGACCCGATAATGAAATTATGAATTTCGATTACTCTAGTGCTAGTTTCATCTGTAGTAATCGAGTTATGCACTTGAGGCCTCAATTTGAGGGTGTAACTGTATCGATTTCGGGTCTCACCTTTTAGCGGGCATAATTTGATTGTTTATAGTTTGAATTCCCAGTTTGTATATTTGGGTGTTCGAATCCCCAGTTTGTATATTTGGGTGTTCGAATCCCCAGTTTGCACTCTCGATCAAAAAGAGTTTGCTTTGAATCCCCACTTAAAACTCTTTTCGGGCGCAATTCATTTTTGTTGAATCTCCTATTTGGGTTCTTTCAGGCATAAATCTTTTCGAGCTTGACTTCCATTTCCATTGTTTCTATTCTTGTGTTCTCGTGACTCAGAAAATTGAACTATCATTGGTATACTTTATTTCAATACCCATCCATGTGTGAAGGTTAGCCAAAATGTTTTCGAGTGCAATTCTCACAGACTGTTGGTTCTATTGAATTAATATGAGTTTTTATGCCCCTGTCAGGGGCCTTATGTGGGCTTTTATGTCTATCGCTGCCAAGGGACTTATGTGGGACTTGATGCCACTATTAGGGGTTTTATGTAGGCTTTTGTATCTTTCGCTGCCAAGGGTCTTATGCGGATCTTCGTGCCACTACCAGGGGCCTTACGTGGGCTTTTGTATCTTCTACTGCAAGGGTTTATACGGGTCTTCATTCCACTACCAGGGGCCTTACGTGGGCTTTTGTGTCTTCTGCTGCCAAGGGTCTTATGCGGGTTTTTATGCCACTGCCAAGGGCCTTACGTGGGCTTTCGTAACTCCAGGGATTCTGTTTCAACATATCAAACTCAGCACTAAACAACTTATCCTTGTAAGACAATAATAAAAAACGAGATTAATATTGTGTGAGTTCGTGTAAATTGACCCGATAATGAAATTATGAATTTCGATTACTCTAGTGCTAGTTTCATCTGTAGTAATCGAGTTATGCACTTGAGGCCTCAATTTGAGGGTGTAACTGTATCGATTTCGGGTCTCACCTTTTAGCGGGCATAATTTGATTATTTATAGTTTGAATTCCCAGTTTGTATATTTGGGTGTTCGAATCCCCAGTTTGTATATTTGGGTGTTCGAATCCCCAGTTTGCACTCTCGATCAAAAAGAGTTTGCTTTGAATCCCCACTTAAAACTCTTTTCGGGCGCAATTCATTTTTGTTGAATCTCCTGTTTGGGTTCTTTCGGGCATAAATCTTTTCGAGCTTGACTTCCATTTCCATTGTTTCTATTCTTGTGTTCTCGTGACTCAGAAATTGAACTATCATTGGTATACTTTATTTCAATACCCATCCATGTGTGAAGGTTAGCCAAAATGTTTTCGAGTGCAATTCTCACAGACTGTTGGTTCTATTGAATTAATATGAGTTTTTATGCCCCTATCAGGGGCCTTATGTGGGCTTTTATGTCTATCGCTGCCAAGGGACTTATGTGGGACTTGATGCCACTATTAGGGGTTTTATGTAGGCTTTTGTATCTTTCGCTGCCAAGGGTCTTATGCGGATCTTCGTGCCACTGCCAGGGGCCTTACGTGGGCTTTTGTATCTTCTACTGCAAGGGTTTATACGGGTCTTCATTCCACTACCAGGGGCCTTACGTGGGCTTTTGTGTCTTCTGCTGCCAAGGGTCTTATGCGGGTTTTTATGCCACTGCCAAGGGCCTTACGTGGGCTTTCGTAGCTCCAGGGATTCTGTTTCAACATATCAAACTCAGCACTAAACAACTTATCCTTGTAAGCCTTTGCAAAAGTCAATGATAAGTATTTTATTAAACCCTGAGCTGCACGACCAAAAAAAAAAGGCACTCTTCTCCTTGTTAAAGACCACCAAATATCAACTTAGAGATGATATGTCAATTTCCTCTTCACCAGCATTCGCACGTAGAATGCAAAGCTGCAACTGAGAAGCTACTGAAAAGGAAAGAGGTCCATCAATAGAATTTTTTATATTGGGCATCTCTGCTGCTGTTTCAATTATATCAGCCGCTTGCAGCCTCAAAACAATGACAATGTTGCCAATTTCCTCCACAGAATCAATTGAAATGTTGCGCCCATTCCATTCATGTTTTATGTTTTTACCATCAGTCTTGCCATGAAAAAGCTGATAAATTTCTGGAAGAGAAGAAAATGAGCATGACTGAAGGGCAGTTTCAAGTGGGCTCCACAGAGAGTATCCGGTAAGACCAAAACACCAAGTGGCATATGCAATCCATGACCTGCCCATCATGAAGCAAAGATGAGTTGCACCCATAATTTCCTCTATGAGAAGTTCTAAGTGCAGGTTAGAGCTGAATTTTTCTTCTTTGGAGGATCTGCCTCAGGCAAGTGAAGATGTGTCATCCCCGTTTGAATCTACAAGCATATTAATAACAATACTATCCAAGCAAATAGTAGGATAGTTCCTTTTTATCCAGTTTGAGAGTTTCAAGCATGCCTTGGCCTTCAAAATATTTCCATTAGCCCCAGAAGTTGCAGCAGCTGAAGAAAGCATCAAAGGGCATATAAATGACCATAAATTTACAAAAGCATCTTCACACTCGTTTTGGGCATAATTTCTTCAAAAGGCCAAACTTGATAAATCCATGTAGAGCTTCAAAGTAACAGGAGAAGTGGGGAAATAGTTTGACGAACACAATTCATCACACTGCACATATCGAAAGATGTTGCTTGGATTTGGATTGATTTCCTTTAAGCTTCTGGCCTTCTTCAAAAGCAAAGATACAGTGCAAGTGTGTGGCATGCACTGCTGCCTCCGATAAGCCATCAAGTGGAAGAGCTGACAATATTTCGTCCAGCATCGTCCTTACCTTCCCCTGCACTTGATAAAACAATGCCTATTTGATTACTCCTCTGCACAGCTAGTTTGGGATCAAGTGTGAATTCACTGCTGCATTTTGGTGTGAGATCCAAGCATGCCCAATCGTCAAAACGTGCCAAGGCAAGAATTGAATTCATTTCATTGTCAGCCACTGTTAAAAAACCTGCATAACTTTGACACAGGAGTGTAATTCTCAATGATACGAGCAAGGCAAACTGAACACTATAAGACCCTAAATAACTGAGTGACTCTTCATTCTGTAACAAGTGAGCAGAAATACAAGGCCAGTGATCCATGATAGTGGCCCCAGTATTCCACTATGATTAATAATCTAGTTTTCATCTCCAAGAAAGGAAGGGAATGCCGTCGGAACCCATTTTTTTAAACCGATCAAGGCCTCTGGTTCATGACACTTATGGAGGGCCAATGCCATGTGTTGTAAAACACGCAAGATGTCTCTAGAATGTCTCCGCCAGAGATTGTGAAGGTTATCAGTTGTCCGTAACCTCTTGTCACTCAAAGTTGGTCATTATGGATCAAAGAGAGGAAAGCATAAGAGAAAATCATAGCTCAACTCGAGACATGGACCCCGTAAGCGAGGGCAAATTGCAATCCATAATTCACAGAATATTCCATTAATATTAGTATATCCGTAATAAATATGATATTCCCAATCAGTAGCAAATCTGAACTAGTTACTTACCAATATATTGTTTTCTAATGAAAAAGATATAAAAAAAAAAAAATATATATATATATATATATATAGTTAAACCCCTTTATAATTGTTATTTTAATCCTCTACAACAGCAATTTGCTTATAACAGCAACAACCGTAATTTGAAAAGAACACTGTGTATAAAACTCATCCTCTATAATGGCCTACTAAAATATAATACATTATTTTTCTAATAAAATTATATAAAAATTAAAAATTTAAATAATTATTGTAATTAACTTCAATAAGTAAAAGAACTTTTTAATATTTAATAACTAAAAATATGAAGAAAAATGCTACATAAGTAATTATAATGAATATGATTGAATTTAAAAGTCTTCATAATTATAAATAATTAATAAAAATAGTTTGAAACATTAAAACTTAGATCATCTATAAGCGCTAGTCTATAAGGGAGTCTCTTATCTAGACCTGGTCATATGGTCGGGGACCTGCCCGACCCGACCCTTAAAATTTCATGTCTGACCCTTTTTTGTATGGCCCTGACTCGACCCGACCCTAAAAATAGGGGACCCTGTATAATGTAGGGCCGGGCTAGGATCAATATCCTGACCCTCTTAGCCCGACCCGCCCTATAATATTACATTTAATTAAATAGATTAAATTTTATATTCTATAAAATCTATATCAAACCCTAAACCTAAACTTTTTCGCATCCCTAAAGTTATATTAACATACATAAACTTTCAAATTTCCACCATTGTCACAAAAATTAAATCTTTGATTTTATTATCAAAGAAAAGAAGAGATTCGTTATAGAAGATAAATCCAAGTAAGGATTTTGTTTAACTTTGTTTTACTTTTTAAAATTGAAAATAATGTGTATTTATGTTTATTAGATTTTTTTTAATGTTTGTCGCAATTTTGATATTTGGATGAATTTGTGAATTTCTTGTAATTTTTAATCATGTGATTCATTGATATTTGTGCTTTGGACGAATGTATATTTGTGATTTGGACGAATTTGTTGTAATTTTTAACCATGTGATTGATTGATAATGAATTTTTAACCCTTGGGATGAATTTGTTCATTTGTTGCAATTCTTAACCATGTGATTCATTGATATTTGTGCTTTGGATGAATGGATATTTGTGCTTTGGAGGAATTTGTGAATTTGTTGCAATTTTGAACCATGTGATTTATTGATTTTGATGAACTTTTAATTGTTGGGATGAATTTGTGAATTTGTTGCAATTTTTAACCATGTGATTCATTGATATTTATGCTTTGATGAATGGATATTTGTGCTTTGGAGGAATTTGTGAATTTATTGCAATTTTTAACCATGTGATTGCAATTTTTAACCATGTGATTCATTGATATTCGTGCTTGCTTTGAATGAACTTTAACCCTTTGATGAATTTGTGAATTTGCTACAAATTTTAACCATTAGATTCATTGATTTGGATGAATTTTTAATCCTCTTAGTGCTTTGTGCTTTGTATGAATTGTTAATCACCTTTAAAATTTATGTTTGGCCAGATATGGAAATGGATGATGGAAATAGAAATGGAACCAATGTTATACCTACTCCACCTAGTGAAACTTTCACATCGAGTGAAGCGAATGAGTCAGCATCAAAGGAGATACAACCTGATGGATTCACGGAGTACGAAAATTCTGCAAAGAAGTTAAAATCATCTGTTGCATCTTCGGTGTGGGATGAATTCGAGAAACTTGTCGGGGCTACACCAAAAATTACTAAAGCCAAATGCAATCACTGTAAGCGAGTTTTATCTGCTAATAGTCAGAATGGTACTTCTCATTTGAAACATCATTTAGAAAGATGTCCTCGTAAAATTCATCATGATATAAAGCAATATACGTTGTCTGCTGAAATAGTTGATGGCCCTGCTATTTTAAGTGAGTTTAAGTATGATGATTTTGATAGTAGAAAGACTATTTTGATGTTCTTAGTTGAAGAAATGCACTCTTTTAGCATTGTTGAAAAGAAAGGCTTTAGGAAAATGATGAAAAGGTGGAATCCCCAATTTGAACCATTTAGTCGACATATAGCTAGGTGAGAGTTATTTTCCATGTTTGTCAAACAAAGAGATATTGTTAAAGATTTGGTGAGTAAGTCTCCAGGAAGGGTATGTTTGACAACTGATAATTGGAATTGTAAGCATACTAAGGAGGAATATATATATGTGACTGTTCATTTTGTGGATTTTGAGTGGCATTTACAAAAAAGAATCATAAGATTTAAGAATTTAGTGCCCCTTTATGATGCTTCTTGTATTTCTGATGAGTTGATCATGTTTTTGGGTCAATGGAACTTAGAGCACAAAATTCTTACCATTACAATCGATAATGCATCATATAATTTTCCTATGGTGAATTTGGTTAAAAGACACGTTCTTAGTAAATATTCTCTAGTAAGGGGTGGGTGTTTTTTCCACATTCAGTGTTGTGCACATATTATGAATTTAATTGTGCAATCAGGATTGAATTCAATTGATAATATTCTTGATAGCATAAGAAAAATGGCCAAGTGCATTGATAGATCTTCGGTTAAGAGGAAGAATTTTTTTGATATTGCTGAAAAGAAATTTAAGCTGCAAACTGTGAAAAGGTTTAGACTTGATACCCCTGTGAGGTGGAACTCTACCTATATCATGATTGATCGTGTGCTTTACTATAAAGATGTGTTTGTTTATGTTGCTACTAAAGATGTTAAAGTGAAAGATTTGGCACCTTCACCTGATGATTGGGAGAAAGTCATGCATGTCCCACAAGTTTTTGAAAGTGTTTTATTATGAGACTAACTTATTCTCGGCTTCAAAATATCCCACTTCTAACTCTTATGTCTTGGGAGTATGGAAAATTCAGTTTGCTTTGATAGAAATTTCTAGGCAACCTAATAACTTCTTGAGTGACATGATTAATGATATGCAAAAAAAGTTTGATAAGTATTGGAGTGACTATAATATTGTATTGAGTTGCGCCACACTATTAGACCCCCGGTATAAGGTGACTTTCTTGAAATATTATTTTGGGAAGATTTATAGTTCTGAAGATAGTAGTGATCGCGTTAATCGCATTGTAAGTACTCTTAAAGTATGGTTTGATGAGTATAGCGGAGGTGTCTAGTAGTACAACTCAAGATGTTGAAGCATCTAGTGGTGTCTCTGATGGAGGGGATCAAGGTGAGTTTGATGATTATGAAATGTTTGCAGCACAAGAAAGGGAGAAAAATGAAGTTGGAAAGAATGAGTTAGATTTATATTTAGAAGAGCCAAGAAGACCGGCAAATGATGATGTGGATATTTTGGATTTTTGGTTTAATTCTTCGGGTCGGTATCCTACTCTTGCAATTATGGCTCGTGACCTTTTGACCATTCCTGTCTCCATAGTAGATTCTGAAACAGCATTTAGCATAGGTGGAAAAACAATAACTACTACTCGAAGCTCACTGAAACCAAAGACGGTACAAGCTTTGGTTTGTCTTCGTGATTGGCTACTTGTGGAAGGTATATAATTTTTGTATTCTTATGTTTGTTTATATTATTGTGTACGTTCATATTATTATGTACATATTACAATTTGTATATATATATATATATATATTTATATTTCATTTTAAATTTGTGTTTCGTGTAGATGATGATAGTAGTGGAAGTGGAAAGAATGAAGAAAGCAGCAGTTCAAGTGATGATGATGATGCCTATGAAGATGTTGATGGGGAAGATGCACGTTTATTTTGCATAATATGAATTTTAAAACTTAAATGGTTTTTAATACTTTTAGTTTTTAATACTTTTTGTTATAATTTACAATAAATTTTGAACTTATTTTAATGTGTTTGTTAGATTAAATTTTTTTATTTATATTTGATAGTTGAAATTTAATTAATGAATTATATTTTTTATACAAATTTTACCAATATATTAGAGTAAGGGCCGACCCGAAGCCCACCCTGATCATTCAGGGCTAGGGCCAGGATCAGACCCTCCCTATTTTAGTAAAGGGCTGGGTTAGGGTCAAAAAAATTTGGCTAGGTACACTACTTGGCCTGACCCTAGTTTTGATCAGGTCTACTCATCTAACAAAAAAGACTCTGCATGGTCTCTCCACATTGGCTTGCCTTCAAAGGAAGCTAATTGACTACCTCTTATTGAAAGCTTGGACAAAAATTTTGTTAATTCAAGCATTATATTACAAGTAAGAGATTGGAATCTTCTAAACAAGCTACCGTCGTAGATTTTTATAAACATCATATTTGAATAAATTTAACTTTAAAAATATTCTAAATTATGCATATTTTATTTAGTGTTTATTTTTTTCAAAAAAAAAATATTCTATAAATCGATAACAGCCAAGTGAGATTTATAACCTTCATATGACCGTTATATGCGAATAACAATCATTCACTATAACAGATAAAAAATTGTCAGACAAACGGTGCCGTTATAGAGGGGTTTGACTATATATATATATATATTAAACATATTCTTACTACTTTCATCAACCATTATATTTGTGTATTATATATACAAAAAATTTAAATATATTACTGGTGTTTTTTTTTCATTAATTGTTTTCACCAATATTGTCCATTAAAAAAATCATATGATAAAACCAATAAAATCTCAAATATAACTAAAATTTTGGAATTGTGTGAAATGAAAATTTTAAAATATTGAATGTCCAAAATACCCTTTATCACCATTTGAAAATAAATAGGCTTTATTAATAATTATAAAATTGACACAAATACACATATAGAAAACATCCATACTCTTTTCAAAAATTTTAAAATAAGTTGAGTTATAACAAAGATATAAATTATTTAAAAAATATTATAATATCTCTTATTACAAATATATTTTGCCAAAAAAAATCAATATATATATATATATATATTCCAATTTTATATAAAAATATTAACTTGAACATCATATTTTATTTTTACTAAAATAAAAATATTACAAAGAATCAAATATTAATTTATATACTAAATTATTATTCTCTGAATTTAAGTTCATAATTATAAAATATATATGTATCTATAATGTTTATAGTAATTTATAGTTAATTATTAAAACTATTTAAATTACTATAAAAATTTAAAATAAAATTATCAATTGAAATATATATATGTAATAAATTAAAATTTACTAGAAAGATGCAATATAGAAAACGTATATAATATTACATGGAAACTTTTTCTACCTAATATTTATATTATGTTATAATAAGTTTTAAGTGGAAAAAAAACAAAAATAAAAATAAAAGAAAGGCTTACTTTTTGATTGAATGAAAATTTTAATTTATTAAATATTTAATATATTATTTCAAATATTTTAAAATGAATAAGATTTATGATGTAGCCCACGTAGCATTGGTTTACATGGAGGCATGCGATCATCACAAATTTCAACGGGAGAGTGATTTAGTTTCTTTGCTTTCATGAAACTTTGATTTTAACAATTCATTATTTCCATTTATTAATAACTAGGGTATATACCCGTGCGTTGCGCAGGAAATAACCTGATATTATTTAATTTTTAAAAATATATTATAAATAAATTTTAAAAAAAATTGATTTACAATACATATAACATAAGTTGACGTTATTGAAAATTAAATTATTTGATTATAAGAATAATGTTACTAATATCTATTTCTTTCTAGGATAATATAATCAAAGTATTTATAGACGGTGGAACATTTTACTAAAGTTAGTTCATTTATTGTGTTTTGTGATAGCCATTTAGAGGAATAGAGATTAAATATTCATTTTTAATAAAAATGAATGTAGCTTGATTCTTTTCGTAATCATTGGGTTGAAATTCACACCATGGACAATTTGTATTCATTTTATATATATATATATATATATATTATCGAGTAGCCGTTTAGAGAGTATCTCTTAATCCATGAATCTAGAATTAATGCAAAATGGATTAAAGAAACGTTAATGCCGACAGTCGGTCCATGTGAATAGCTAGAATTGGTCTATGATATTTTGTAGGGGTGTGTAACTATGATAGTCGGGTATTTAAAAAAATACCCATGACGATCAAGTCTTAAATAAAGAGTAAATGACATTTCGTTGATTGGGGAGGTGTGTGTGAAGGTGAGATCGTGATGAAAAAAGAGAGAAAAGAGGAGAAGAAAAAAAAAAAAAAAAGGAAGGAGGAAAAAATGGAGAAATTTTTTCATTTTTTTAAAAAATAAAATTTTTGTTTATTAATTTTTTTTTTAAAAAAAAAAGTGGAAATTATTTTCAAGTTTTTTTAATTTTTTAATTTCTAATTTTGTTAATAAAATCAATAGTGAAAAGACTAAATTGCCCCTCTTGAATGAATAGAAAAAACTCAAACTAATAGAAGAACATTGATTTGGATATTGACCAACGAAAACGTGAGAAAATGGAGATTTCCAGAACTAAGCAAGTTTTTAAGGATTTCTTCAAATCTTCGTGAATATTTTGAAATTATTCATATAAATTATTATAAAGATAATAATTAAAAAATAAATTATATTATAAAATATATTAAATTATAGAATAAATTTTGACAAAATTGACATTTAATAAATTTGAAATTCATATATAAGATGAAGAAATTTAAATTTTTATTCTCATTATTTGAAATTAACTTTTTCATTTATCTTAAACAAATATCTCACATTATTCCTTCTAAAACTAATGTCATTGTTATAAATTCCCTGCAATCATTATAAATATGATATTTAAAATAAATATGTTTCCAAACAGATAAAAGAAATTAATTAAAAAAAATATTTTACTAATCTTCGCACAAATAATAATATAATTCTCAAAGAAAAATTTAAGTTTGACTCATAATATAAATAATTTCTTCACCACAATATTTTTACAACAGTTTGAACTCCTTGAATTTTATAATGCAATATGGTTTGATAACAATTATATCAATGAGAATTAAAGTATGGTACAAAAGATCTCAGTATTAAGAGACATTTAAATATAAGTTACACTCAAGATTTCATCTCTTTTTTCCTTTGCAATAACATCTTCACTTTTTATAAATAAATAAATATGGGTCATTTCCTAAAACATAACGCAGGTTGGTATGTTAGCAAAAACCTACAACTTTTTCATCTTTGGCAAAAACCAATATTTGAACGGTTTCCATCCATTTTACTGTTCTTTCATTTTATTTGATGTTAGGCCGAGCAAATTCTTCATAAACCTTGCAAGACAAAGTGCAAAGCCAGATAAGGAATATAGATATTTATGTCATCACGTGAAAAACGCCTGCACTCTTTCATAACATCAAGTCCAAAACTACTCTAGACCTCAATTTTACTGTTCTTAATTAACATCCTCCTCACTCCAAACTATTCTGCAGCCACACTAACAACAGATGTGACACTTTCCCAACAACCCAATAAATGCCTCTTTGACCGTCTCAACTCTGGTCGCCCCTAGAGCCTGAAAGAATGTCTCCGACACCCCATCTTTCTTTAGAATCCTCTTGGTAGCCACAGTCCCTCTCAACTTTTTCTCACTTCAACATATCTCTCAAGGTCTAGACCATACCTTCATCGCTAGCTATGGTATACTCGCAAGATGATCACCGCCTCCTTCTGTGGAAACCTTAACACATTTACTAATGTTCTCATATTTTCTCTTCTACAAATTCCCAGCCGATATGAAACCCATCGTCTTTGAATGCATTTCTTTAAGCTCCTTGGCACCTTTTCCTACCTTTACATCATTTAATCCCTTCTCGCAGACATTAGGCGCATGTAATCTAACCGGCAAAAATGATGTAATAAGTTTCTTACGCAATCAAAATGACATGATACCTCACAAATGCAAAATCATGAATAATCACCAAATCATTTAGAATCCTATAAGCTAGAAATATTATCTTTGAACTAAATACTTCCACACAGTATATTAAACAAAGATGTCCAGAACTTAAACTTCACTGCTTAAAAATCCACACATGATTATTGTAAGAGCTCATGAATTTACATTTGTAGAGGGAACATATTCAAAAGAAATGCTGCCTCAAAAGCTTGACTAATTTAAACTTTATCTCCATATTTTTATAAACACCCAACACAATAAAATGTCTACCAATTCTTATATGCACCAAACAGAATAAAATATCTATCAAATCAGTCGTAGTAAACCTACATTATCCATTATAACCGATTAAAATGAAAAAAACTAATGAAATTCTTACAAAAAAAAAATTATACACTTAATTCTAAATTTCTACTTCACTTAATGAGATAGATTTAACACATATTACTGTACAAAATGTAAAATAGGCACAAATTATGTCAAAACTAACTTAAAAAAATTTATAAAATTCGTATGCTTGTCTGGAATGGGAGCCCTGCCACAATCTATGAGAGGAGGATTTTGGTCTCAGAGCTAGAAGCATGCTAATTTGAGGCAATAGAGAGCAGTTAAATAGATCTCTATGGCCATCATGATTGATTGCTCTATTCATTATTATAAGCCATTGTGACTGGTTCATTTCATCAACAACATTGTGTCATCATGATTGCTCTATTCATTATTATAAGCCATTGTGACTGATTACCATTTCATCAACAACATTGTCCACGCTAAATCCATCATCATCATGCACAAAATAGAGACTAATTCACAAACTGACTAACACAGTAGCAAACTAATATACAAAAAAGTAGTCTAAACATTCAATTATTGATATTTATGCTTTAAGAGTTGTTGCTTCGAACCATTTCATTCAAGTTAAATAATGCAGATTATTGGTTCAAGGTCTTAGCAAAAAGTTTGAGATGGTGTTTAATCACTCACCGTATAGGATCACTAACCAACTCATTCTAGTTTCCTGGTTTCACATATTTTTTGACCTTTTCAATAGGAGAAACATATGGCATTCCAAGAGTAACATAACAATCTGTGCAACGAAAGTGAGGAAAAGAAATGAAGCTTACAAGTTCAATCTTTTAATAAATCATGGCTATATTACAAGCATTACCTTTTTCTTTAACTTCTATCACATGATCCAATAAAAATGAGCATCATCACCAGCTAAAAGAGCACCAGTAGAGTACCCTTGATTTAAAGTCTCATCTTCAAGACTGACAACAGATTCTATTTCTCTTATTCCCTTCAAATTGTCATCATTTTGGATGAAAGTTAGCACTCTTTCAATATAGCATAATGAATTTAAAAAATTATTTATATGTATATAATCCAATACATCAATCAAACACAAAACCATCACCAAAGTACAATTTCAAAATAATTGGATTTTTGAACCCACAAAATAGGCGAAGTAGATAATGGACTGGAAAATAAGCGAGAAATGTAAGAAGAAATGAGTATGGCATCGTTATTCAAGTCGGAACAATGAAGTTAGTGCTTGTCCTGAATTCATAATTGATTATTAAAACCTATTTGAAAAGAAAATTGACACAAACATTAGAATTTTAAATTTTTTCAAAATTAACTCTATTGAATGGAGATGGTATATTTATTATTTATATAGAGTATTTTTTATTTTTTAAATTTCCATTATATATCAGATGTCAATAATATGTTCGTATAATGCTTCAATTATCAATATATTACGTTATAATATATTTACGTTATAATAGGTAAAATGTAGAAAACAATAGATTCAATGTAAATTTGTATGAATTTTGACTTTTCATTTTGGTTAAATTATAAATTTTCTACTTTAAAACTCAAACAATTGAGATAGATTAGAATATGTAAAAAAAATAAAAGTTATCAACAATTATTTTGATTAGTTGATAGATGTAGAATTTGACCGAATTGATTATACATTTGATATAATTGAAATCACATTTAATAGAAATAGTATTTATGGTAATTAAATATATATTAAATATGATTAAAATTCACATTTAGATTCAAATAGGAGTCAATAAAAATGGATAAAAGTTAATTGCAATTTATTTTTATTATATTTATTAGCTATTTTACAAATAATAATAAAGTAAAATTAAAGGTTATGAAAACAAATGAAAAGTAAGAAATAATTTATGTTATTTTCATAGTTTTTTAATTATATTTTTTTTATTTTTATAGAAAATTATTATTTTTGTATTCTATAAGATATTTATATAGATTTAACTCAATATTAAAGGGATAAAATATATTCGGACCCGTATACTTGGAATGCTTTCCCAGTTAGCCATTTTTACTTCTTTTTTTCTCAGTTGGCCCCTTCAACTTGTCATTTTAGCATTTTTTTGCCCCCTTAATCCAATGTGGCACGATGCATGAATATAAGTGTTGAACCGTGCGCGTGATTGAAAATTCTTAGTTATATTATTGGTGACTCAACTGGTGTATACACGCCATGTGCGTGTATTGTACGCCATTTTTATAATGGATTGAGGGGCAAAAAAAATACTAAAATGGCAAGTTGAAGGGCCAGTTGAGAAAAAAAGAAATAGAAGGGGCTAACTGAGAAAGCATTCCAAGTACGGGGGCCAGATATGCTATATCCCTAATATTAAATAAATAGAATCCATTATATTTGGAAAATATTATCTTAAAAATGCTAAATATATTTCGATTATGAATGATATTTATCTTAAATATATTGTAAATTTATTTTTAGTATAAATTAATCCAATGGAAAAAATAATTGAATAGTTATATATATATATATATATATATATATATATATATATATATATGAAGTGATGAGCTAGAAATCTACATTTTTGAAAAATCAAATATATCAAGCTAATCACCAGAGCCATGTGCCACAAATTGTCTAATAATCGTTATTGCTAAAATATTTATATGATGTAAATTTATTTTAGTTTCACATAGAATGCAAATATACAAAATGATTGAATTCAATTAATTTATTTATAAATTACAATTAATATATTCGTCAAATGAAAAATTAAAGAATTCGAATAGTTAATCAGTGGCATTAATAGTATTTAATTAAGGATAATATATGAAAATAAATTAAAGTTAAGCCATAAAATTCCAATAATTAAACCATGAAATTAGGAAGATGAAATAAAAATAAATTAATAAATATTATTGTAAAAATTGAGAAATAAAATAAAAATATTACAATTTAACAAAATAATCATATTTACTAAACAAACAAATAATAGGATCTTGAATGGCATAAATGTTAGATGATCCCAATTAATTTTTTACCTTTAAAAAAGTTTAACATTTGTGATAATGCTTTATCTTCTCATTATCTTTATCATTTTATGAATTTAAAAAAAAAATATATAGACACACACAAATAGTAACATTAAAAAAATAAAATAAAAAAAATTCAATAAAAGAAGAAAAAAAAGGCGTCATCAATGTTTACAACCAAATGTTTTTACTTATAATAGCATCATCAATGCACTATGTGAGGAAAGGCAGTGGGAAAATGCATTAAATTTGCTTACTATTATGGAGAAACAGGGTTGTGCTCCGAATGTGGTAACATATACTGTCATTTTGAACCATCTTTGCAAGCATGAGGATGTACTTAAAGCAATGGTGCTGTTAGATTTAATGATCGAAGAAGGTATTTGTTACGTGCTTTTTAATTGGGGAGTGCTTGTTCTTTTCAGTTATGTTTTTATTATATTTAGATGTGTTATTTGTAATTGGGAAGTTACTGTCAGTTACTGATTTGCGTGGTTAAATCCCACAAATGTATTGCTGAACGGGAGGATGAAATATACAGAACTTTCCCCTCTATTCTCCTGGTCTACCCCCTTTCTATTCTATTGAAGTTTCTGCTTGTAGATACCATTTCATTTGGTATCAGAGCCTGGTTCCGTAATGGGAACTCGGCAGCAGTCGAATATGGAGTTTCGAGGTGAAGTCCAAGAAATTCTTGGCAAACATGAAACACGTTTTGATGCATTAGAAGCTAAAGTTGATAGTTTTATGGAGCGATTGTTGAGAGAATCACAGAGTCGTGATAGTTACATGGAGCGACTAATGAAGGAGTTACAGAGTCGTGGAGTAAAAAATGAAGAAGATGTCAATCCTTTTGCTGGTGAACATGGAAAGAAAGTGGAGATGGTAACAACGAATGGTGAAAATTCACACTCTCAATTGAAGTTGAATTTTCCTACATTTTCTGGAGACGACCCGCAAGGATGGATCTACAGGGCAGAGCAATTTTTCGAGTATAAGCATGTTCCAATGGCAGAACGCATTACCTTGGCGTCAATCCATTTGGAAGGAGTAGCCCTTCAATGGCATCGTTGGATGATAAAATTAAAGGGACCTTTGTCTTGGGATGAGTACGTTCGTGCAGTTGTCACAAGATTTGGGCCGTCTGAATTTGAGAATCCATCGGAAGCTTTGTCTAGATTGAAACAAGTCAATTCTGTTGCTGTTTACCAAGAGCAATTTGAGAGGTTGTCTGACCGAATTGACGATCTGCCGGAGACTCATTTAGTGGGAAGTTATATAGCCGGTCTTAAAGATGAGATAAGACTACAGGTGAAGATGAAGCAACCAAGAAACTTATCTCAAGCTTTTGGAATGTCACGTTTGGCGGAGGAGTTATTGGAGGTTCAACGTAAAAATACTTCTTCCTTTTTGCAATCACGGAGCAGAAATCAATCATCGTCTAGTGCAGGAATACTCGGAGCCGCCCCCATACAGCCACAAAGCCCTCTAGTTCGTCGCATGACAAGTCAACAAATCAGAGAAAGGAGAGAGAAGGGTCTCTGTTTTAATTGTGATGAAAAGTTCACTCCAGGTCATAGATGTAAAAAATCACAATTACAAGCCTTCGATGGGGATGGTGTAATTGAAGACAATTCTGAAGAGGATGTGGAAATTGTCTATGAGGAGGAAAGACCCGAAATTTCACTTCATGCTATGTCTGGGTTGTTACACCCTCAAACCATTCGAGTGAAAGGGAGGGTACGAAACCAAGAGATTGAAGTTCTTATTGATGGAGGCAGCACCCATAACTTTCTTTCAAAGTCGATTGTGGATAAACTTTCTCTACCAATCACTCAAGATCATTGTATTGAAGTTATGGTGGGAAGTGGAGAATATATAAGAAGTGTGGGACGATGTTTGAACCAAAAAATAGATCTACAAGGGTTGGAAGTTATGGTTGATTTTTATGTATTGGGTGAATCATCGTGTCAAGCTGTTTTGGGTGTTCAGTGGTTACAAACGTTGGGGCCAGTTGAAGTTGACTATAGTCAATTGTCTATGAGTTTTAATTGGCAAGGGAAGAAGATTAAGTTGAATGGATTCAGGAGACAGATGTTGGAGCCGATTTCAAATTCTGAACTTCATCATTTATCAGGTGAGGGATTTTATCTACACATAACTTCTTCACAACAACATGATCCCAAGAATTTGAAGTCTGTGGACCCACCCGATATCCAAATTATATTGGAGAGATATTCTAACGTGTTTTCAGAAATTACAACTCTTCCGCCTACACGTTCCAAGGATCACCAAATCACGTTAAAGCCTAATCATGAAACCATTAATCTCCGTCCGTATCGCTATCCACATTATCAAAAGGCAGCTATTAAACAGATGGTGCAAGAATATCTAGCCCAGGGGATTATTCAACATAGTACCAGTTCATATTCATCTCCAATTCTCTTGGTGAAGAAGAAGGATGGAACATGGCGTTTTTATGTCGATTACAGAGCTCTAAACAATGCTACTATCAAGGATAAGTATCCTATTCCTGTAATTGATGAATTATTGGATGAATTGCATGGTGCTAGATTTTTTTCGAAGATGGATTTGCGTTCTGGGTATCATCAGATTCGCGTCAAGGAGGAGGATGTTCACAAGACTGCTTTTAGAACTCATGACGGACATTATGAGTTTGTCGTGATGCCATTTGGCCTTACCAACGCGCCTGCAACCTTTCAAAGTCTCATGAATGACATCTTTCGCCCATACCTCCGTAAGTTTGTATTGGTATTCTTTGACGATATTCTAGTTTACAGTGACTCTTGGGAGACGTATCTGGAGCATTTGGTTGTTGTATTGGAAATCTTGACAGAGCATCAACTTAAGGCTAAAAAGTCGAAATGTCAGTTTGGAACTACAGAAGTAGAGTATTTGGGACATGTGATTTCTACTTTTGGGGTGAGAATGGATGATAAGAAGGTTCAAGCAATCAGAGAATGGCCACTTCCCAATTCTGTTAAAGCTGTTAGGGGATTTCTCGGCCTTGCGGGGTACTACAGGAAATTTATTAAAGGGTTTGGTGCATTGGCAGCTCCTTTGACAAAGTTGACTTCTAATTCTGGTTTTCATTGGACTGAGGAGGCTGCAGAGAGCTTTGAGCATCTTAAACAAGCTATTACTGCAGCACCTGTATTACAGTTGCCAGATTTTACTCAACCATTTATTTTAGAATGTGATGCAAGTGGAGGCGGTATAGGCGCAATTCTATCTCAGAACAAGAAGCCGATTGCATTCTTTAGTGAAGCGTTGAAGGGGTCTGCATTGTCACTCTCTACATATGATAAGGAGTTATTGGCTATTGTAAAAGCAGTTCGTAAATGGAGGCCATATCTCTTGGGTCGACCATTTATCGTTCAAACTGATCAGCGAAGTCTTAAATACCTCCTAGAACAGAAGGTTAGTACTCCAACTCAGTTAAGATGGTTACCAAAGATCATGGGATATGACTATGTCATTCAGTATCGCAAGGGGGTTGAGAATTGTGGGGCTGATGCATTGTCAAGAAAATTTGCATTTGAATTTCATGCAATTTTGACGTCAGTGGCTAGTTGGCGTGAGATTTTACAGAAGGAAGTTGTGGAGTTGGATTTTTACCGTGAATTAAAACAGAGGTTTGAGGCAAATCTTGGTCCCTATCAATATCGTGATGGTGTGTGGTTTTGTAAGGGTAAACTGGTATTATCTCCTACTTCATCTTTGATTCCTTCAGTTTTATCTGATAATCATAGTTCTCCCCAAGCTGGACACTTTGGATTTCAAAAATCTCTAGAGCGAGTTAGACGAATTTTTTATTGGCCTGGCATGAAATCACAAGTGCAGCAGTATATCTGAGAGTGTGATACGTGTCAACGTTGTAAGTCGGAGAACTTGAATCCGGCGGGACTTCTCACACCATTGGATATTCCACAACAGATATGGGAAGATGTTTCTATGGACTTCATTGATGGTTTGCCCAACTCTAGAGGGTTTACAACAATAATGGTGGTGGTGGATAGACTGTCAAAATATGCGCATTTTACACCAATGCGTCATCCTTATACAGCAATTACAGTGGCCAAATTGTTTCTCGATAACATAGTTCGTCTACATGGAATTCCTAAATCGATTGTTTGTGATCGAGATGCTGTCTTTCTAAGCAATTTTTGGCAACATTTATCTGAAATGCAGGGTACAAAATTGAGGATGAGTTCTAGTTATCACCCTCAGACGGACGGTCAAACGGAGGTGGTGAACAAGGTCCTTGAACAGTATCTGCGTTGTTTCCTTATTGATCAACCAAAGAGCTGGGTAGATTGGTTAGCTTGGGCGGAGTTCAGTTATAATACATCATATCACTCCTCCACTCATATGTCTCCATTTGAAGCAGTGTATGGTAGGCAGCCGCCTACTGTAATGGATTATGTTCCGAACACCACAAAGGTACATTCTGTTGATCAGCTTTTGCGTAGCAGAGAAGAGATTCTTCAACAATTACGATACCATTTACAACTTTCCAAGAATCGTATGGCGCAACAGGCTAATCACCATAGACGTGATGTGCAACTTTCTGTTGGTGATATGGTTTACCTTAAGCTACACCCTTATCGTCAACAATCTGTGGTGTTCCGTAAGTCTCTTAAACTTTCTCCCAAATATTTTGGTCCTTTTCCTGTAATTGAGAAGATTGGACCAGTGGCTTATCGTCTGCAGCTTCCGGTTGGCTCCCGCATTCATGATGTTTTTCATGTTAGCCTCCTGAAAAAGAAGCTTGGTGATTCAATTCCAGTTAATTCTATCCTTCCTCCAGTTACTCCTGAATCTATCATTCTGCCACAACCAGAAAAAATTATTGACAGACGTGTGGTTCAAAAGGGCAGGTATCGGCCGAAGGAAGAGGTGCTTATTCGTTGGCAGGGAACGACTTCAGCTGATGATACTTGGGAGGATTATCGTCGTTTTCTTAAGAGCTATCCAACCTTTGAACCTTGAGGACAAGGTTCTTTTATGGAGGGTGGAATGTTACGTGCTTTTTAATTGGGGAGTGCTTGTTCTTTTCAGTTATGTTTTTATTATATTTAGATGTGTTATTTGTAATTGGGAAGTTACTGTCAGTTACTGATTTGCGTGGTTAAATCCCACAAATGTATTGCTGAACGGGAGGATGAAATATACAGAACTTTCCCCTCTATTCTCCTGGTCTACCCCCTTTCTATTCTATTGAAGTTTCTGCTTGTAGATACCATTTCAGTATTAGTCCTGTCACACAAACATACAGCATACTGATTCATGGTTTTTGCTTGGTGGGGAGAATGAATGATGCAAGGGGGCTATTTATCTCAATGATCAATAAAGGGTGTGCAAAAATGATAGATTAGAAGAAGTTGTGGGTCTTTATATGGAAATAATTTCCAAAGGTGTTATGCCTAATGCTGCTTCTTATAACATCATTTTAACTGCTCATTTCCAAGCCGGTATGGTTCAAAAAGCAAAAAAAATATTTGGTGTAATGCATCTTAATGGTGTTAAGCCTGATGAATGTACATATAACATTCTGTTTGATGGCTTTTGCGACAAAAATTGTATAGCTTATCACCTTAACATCATAAGCTTCAATTGCATCATCCATGGCCTCTGTTGCATGTAAGATGTTTTATTATGGGTTGGAAGAAGGTATAACACTATAGTCAATGGCCTTTGTGAAAACGGGCGGCTGGAAGAGGCAAATAATATGCTAAGTATTATGGAGAAAGAGGATTTAGTAGCAGGTTCCTGCTAGGTTATGACATTTTTGCAGGTTTGTTTCTTCCATTTTTTTTCCCTGGCAAAGTCCATAGATCAATTCAAACTACCTTGTTTGTTTGCATAATCCGTGTTATCATTATTTGGTTAATCATCATTATTCCTACCTGTCAATTCAAACAATTAATTAGATTTTAGATTTATGTAAATTTAGTCTTGCCAATACAACAAATTTGGAATTTGATGATAAAAATCTGGAAAAGATCTCTTACGTTCCAGTGATCCTACTGGAGACAGGAGACAATACAGACAATTGGAGACGATACGATACGGAATTGGGGACGGTAGAGTATTTGGTTGCAGTGGACAAAATTGAAAATTTGTATCCGTCTCCAAAATAAAATAGTGTTTGGTTAGGGAGACAAAATTGAAAAAAATGTTAAAAAGACCAAATTACCCCAAATTTTAATATACTCCCAACATTGGTGATGTAAGGTTATTTTCTTTTTGTTACACATCTGGAATTGATGAAAATGATAAGAGTAATTTTGGCTTTCCAGTTTTTGTCCCTGTCTCCGAAAAATTGTACCTCAGTTTGAAGGAGTACAAAAATTATATGTCTTGTACACCGGAGACGGAGACAAAATGAAATTGAGACGGATAGCAAACACATGCGGAGACAGAGACTTATGTATTTATACTCCATCCCCTCTACCGGGGACATGAACCAAACACAACGTTAGGTTTCTAGGCTGGGTGACATTTCTGTGATTTGATCCACACATTCTGCAAATTTGAAGCAAAAGAAAATTTGAATTGAGATTTGCATCTACGTTATTATTAATATCGATGAAGATACATTGTCTAACTATTTTTTAATATTTTTATTTTAAAAATATACTAGTAGACATATATGTACCACTTTAAATCATTTCATTTATTTATTTTATCATTGTCTCGTGTTTTATCAATTTTTTAAGTAGTAAATTTTCAAATTTAATATAATTTTATTACGATGCCAATCTATAATAAGGAGGAAACATGCAATTACATGCATGTGCAGTATTCAATATTTTTATATATTTTTTTTTATTTTTGATTTTTTTTTTTAAAATTAACTTTTTAAATAATTAATATCTTAATTTAATTCATCCTAATTTAATTCAAATTCAAATAGTTTCTAAATAGGAGGAAGCATGCAATCGCAAACATGTGCAGTATTCGATATTTTTATATTTTTTTAATTTTTGAGTTTTCTTTAATTATCTTTTAAAATAATTAATATCCTAATTCAATTAAAATTCAAATGGTTTCTAATTTTTTAAATTAATAATACAATATATAGATTTTCCTAATTTAAAAATAAGTAATTTCCAATTTTTTATTATTTTTTAAATTTTTATAATATAAATATCTTAATAGTATTCAATGTTTAATTAAGATTGAATACTATTTGAATTGAATTAGGATATTACTTATTTAAAAATAATATACATAGATTTTTATTAATTTAATTAAAATACAAAGATCTAATTCAATCCAAATAGTATTTCATGTTTAATTAAAAATAATATATATTTATTTGATTTTTGAATTTTTATTTATATTCTAATCCAATCCAAATACTACATTTTTAGCCTATTTAAAGAAATAATTAATGGACTTGAAATTTACGCTTCATCCAATATTGACTTTGTCCATCAATATTCGTTTTCTTCATCATTTTACGGTTCATTTATTTTTATATTTTGATTTGATTTATTATCTTAAGGTTCATCTCCATCAATAATTAATTATTTTTTTTATATCAGATTTTATCTGTATTTCGTGTTTGTTGAGTGACTGAATTTTATTACTTTTTTTTTGAATAATTTTATCCGTATTGTTTTGCAGATTCAGGGGAAGAACAATGGTGTTTTGTTTGAAAAGTGGAGGAAAATAAGGTAGGTGATCACGTTTTCTTATTATGATTATTTGAAATTTAGGAGTTACAAGTAGGGTAGCTAATTTGAGGACTTTCTTAAAAATGGTAAAACTATTCTCAACTTTTGGATCATTGAAACCCCACCGAAGTATGACTCAAATCATAGTACAAAAGGGTTTTAAAAAGACCGGTCAAGGCGTCAAGGATGTGGATGACATCCAAACATGAAAAAAAATATTGGTTTATCAATGTATTCAATAACGTAACATGTTTGTTTAACAATATGTTCAAAATGTTTGGTTATTTTGTTCTTTACATGTATTTTATGTAAATTTCAAATTTGAACTCAAGTGAAAAAACCATCCAATTCAATAGTAGTGGTTGATATGAGTTTTTTTTTTAATTTTTTTAAAAATTCATGATAGTTGAATATATTACATTTCAAAATAAAATAAAATCTCTATTAAATTTATTAGAGAAATTATATTACATAAATTTACAAATTAAAAATACAATATAAAAAATAAAATTTTATTTAAAAGCTAAAATTAAGATCAGACTACTATTTCTATTTATTAATTATTAATTTTAAATTTATTTTTTACAATTTAATTTAAAAAATTTATAAAATAAATTCGAACCTGCTTCGCGCGGGCAAATGACTAGTACAATAATATTAGTTATAAATTTCCAAATTTAAAAAATTAAAATATATTCAATTATTATTTTCATTACAAGTGTTACTACTTGCTAATCGTAAATATATTATATATATATATATATTCTGAAAAATAATATTGCAGTACTTGATTACTTAAATTATTTTATATTAATGGATGGTAAATAATAATTTTTCTACCCTACATTTCGATTTATATTAATTTTTAAGGTTTTAATATAGAAACCAATACACTTAAATGTTATAATTTTGTATTCAAACCAACATCTTAACCAATTAAAAACATTCTAACTTATATAATTAAACATTCCATGTCAGAGAGAGCATCAATGTCCTAAGGTCTGATATAAAATTAAAATAATATTACTTTTATATATATATATATATACATATATAATATAATATTTAACTAGTTAAATTTTTAAAATAAGACAAAAAAAAATAATTATAATATGTAAGGAATGCATGAAAAGGAAAATTTTTTTTATTTATTTATTAATAAATATATTTTAGTAGGGTGATTTTCACTTTTAGACTTTTTTATTAAAAAAATTATATTTTTAGACTAACATTAAAATTTTTACAAAATTATACTTTTTGAATTTTTTTTTTCAAAAAATAGACCAATATGACTATTTTACCCTTCAATACCGAGAAATAACATATCCAGTAGCTTCCCGGTGTTACACACAGGGAAGCTGACAAAATTCAAGCCAGCTTCCCGGTGTGTAATACAGGGAAGCAAAATTTTGCTTCCCTGTATTACACACAGGGAAGCAGGCAAAAATCAAGCCAGCTTCTCGGTGTGAAATACAGGGAAGCAAAACACACCGGGAAGTTGATTGAAATTTGCTTGTTTCTCGGTTTTGCTGCCTTGTATTACACACCGGGAAGCTAGCTTGATTTTTGCTTGCTTCCCAGTAGTAATACCGGGAAGCTCATTTTCTGCAATTTTTTTTTTAAAAGTTAAATTTTACAATTTTTTTATAAAAAAGTTTAAAAGTGTAAAAAATTTAGGGTTGGTCTAAAACTAAAAAAAAATAAAAATTGAAAAAGTCTAATTTTAATTATTATTACATTTTTAGTATCAATATATTAATGCTACATATTAGCTAGAAAAAAAAATGTGACTTGTGAATTGTGGGCAATTACAAAATAAGCTAAAAGAACTTAGTGATAATATAATATAAAAAGTTAATATTATATACACTCATGGAGAATTTTTTACTTTTTTAAAATTTAATCAAGATTTAAAAAAAACAACAATTTTTCTCATTTCTGAGAAAGAATATTTTACATATACAAGGAGATATTAATTTTCCCTACTAATTTAAGCTTACAACAATGGAAGATGAATTTAGGGTTGATGAATTAACTTACCGGGGTCACCCTGATGGAGAGATAGCGAGGGATTTGAGAGCGGAATCAATCGTGTGATGAGAGAACTTGAGAGAAGTGAAAAGAATGAAAGAAATTCGGTGGATTTTGGTTGAAATCGACCTAATACGCTCTCTGGCAGCAAGGTTGGTGACATAGGGCCTATGTCGCCAGAAGTAACATCTCTTCCTTCGATTCGCCTGAATTCGCTTGCTGGCGACGTAGAGACTGTGTCGCCAGCACCTACAGTGTTATGCTCCTCGAATTGGCATGATCTTGTGCCTTAGTGACATGGCTGACAACATAGGGCTATGTCGCCAACATATGCAGTGCTGCGCACTTCCGTTTCCTCCTTCATTCAACTTCGTCTCAGTCCCGGTTTCGACGAATTGTCAATGTAACACCAGAAATCATTCTCAATACAATTCAATCAACAAACTATCATTTTAATTACTCTCAAATGTTTTAAGAATCACAGAAGAATGTTCATAATTTTTAAAATCCAAACTCGGTTAAAAAACATTGTATCGTTTAGCTCCAAAATCGAGATGTTACAAATTCCATCATCATCATCTAAGGGAGATATAAAAAGGAATATTGAGCTTAGAAACTTCATCTTCTTCCTTTAATATCTAAGGAAACCTTTTGCAACCTACTGTCCTTGATTCCAAAATGGTGTTTTGATTCTTGAAAAATGACTCGAAAATGATCATATGTTATGTATCTAAGCTTCCATGATGCTCCTAATCTAGGAGAACTTGTTGATAAATGATCCTAAGTTAGTATTAAGTAATTCTGGGTTGATTGTAACTCATTTCAATACTCCTAATCTCACATAGTTGATCTCTATCCTCAATAAAGGTTATTTTGGTTTTTGAAGTCATATTATAATGCTTTTTATGTAATGTGTAGGTTTGTAGTAGGCTAAGAATAAGTAAGAATTCACAATGAGTGGGATTCTAACTTATGAATCGATGGATACAAGGTTTGTATTTTTTTAGCCCTATATGCTTGTGTGTTATTATATAATATCTTGGATGCATGTCTACTTATTTTATGTCATGAAATTAGTTTAATGTGTTAACCTCTCAACTTGATGTATTGTGCATTATTGTCATGTTAGGGCGTTAAAGCATATGTGATTAGAGCTGGTAAACAGACCGGATTGGCCCAGACCGGCCCAACCCGTGACGGATTACGGATTAAGCGGATCGACTTACACGGATTTTTTTTACTATGCGGGCTGATTTTACACCAATCCTAATCCGGCCCGCACGGATTACAGGTTAAACGGGCTGACCCGTTAATCCGTTATCAAATAAAAAAAATATTCAAAATTTTTTATGTATATATTTTTTCTAATATAATAAGAATAATATTTTTTGAAGAAAATAAAATAAGACATGATATTAAAAAAAAAATTAAGAGCATCACCAATACAACGTTTTTAATTGAAACATTCTTACAATCCAAAACCAAAATTAAATTAAAAAACAAAAGTAATAACTTAAATTCTTGAAGTAAAAAAATAGAAATAAAATCAATCATCATCTATTATATTGGAGTCTTCCCTCGATAATGTTGCATCGTTGTTGATCTCATCTTTATTATCTAAAAAAAAAATGATAATAAGACGAGTATAAATTAATATCTAAAAGTTTAATAAACTAGAGAATATGAGATAAAAAAATATATATAAATATTAGAACCATACCATCATATTCAAATCCCAATAACCAATTTCTCGTGCAAATCAAAGCTTGGACATTTTTTGGCAAAAGTGAACTCCGATACTTGTTAAGCACATGTGCACCAATGCTAAATGCTGACTCAGATGCCACTGTGGTAATAGGAATGCTTAACACATCTGCAGCCAATAAAAAAAGATCTGGATATCTACTCCTACGAGTGTTCCACCATTCTAAAACATCCAATTCATTGAAATATTCAAACTCAAGTTTAGATTCATCCAAGTAATAATCCAAGTGTGATTTCTCATTAGTTGCACCCTCATCCTCCTCAAAATCTTTAAAATCCTATTAAAATCAAACAATAAATAATCTAAAATAATAAAAAATAATTAAAATTAAAGTTAATAAAAATTAAAAAATAATAATTTACATAAATAAACCAAGAGACATTTTTTCCTTATCTGAAATTTTGACCATTGAGCTTTGATGGTTGCTGTCTTTATAATTGTGAGGTTGAACTACTTCCACTTGACTCAAACGTAGATCTATTTCTCACATATTCTTTGAACAACCTATACAATTTATCTTTCACCAGTGTCACTGTTGATTTGTAATTAATTTGATCGAGTTTCTTAGAACAATAGCTAACAAGTTGTAACTTCATTCTAGGATCAAGAACAGCTCCAAGTGCAAGTACATTGCTATAATCGGTCCAATATTTATCAAACTTCAACTTCATCCTTATGGCCATGTCTTTTATCACACCATCTTCATTGCTCATATTTTCTTTCAACAAACATTCTATTTTCCAAACTTGGGTAAAATATAAATTTGAGGTGGTATATGAAGATCCTAAAATAAGATTGGTGATCACATAGAAAGGACGTAAAAATTCACACATTTTATCTCCTCTTTCCCAATCTCCAGCAGAAGGAAATACTTATAATGTTTGTCATCTAAAGCAAGGCTACTAAAAGCACGTTGGTACCTAAGAGCACTTTCAAGCATCATAAATGTGGAGTTCCATTTTGTAGGTATGTCCAATCACAGACCAATATTTGTATCTATACCACCTACTTGTTCCACACACTCATTAAAGTTTCTCAATTTACCCTCTGAACTTTTCACATACTTAAAGCTCTCTCTAATTTTTAACAAAGCATCTCCAGTAACTTTCAAACCCTCTTGAACAATTAAGTTCAAAATATGAGCACTACAACGAATATGAAAAAAATCACCATGACATAACAAGCTATTTTACAAATTCAGTTGACCTTTCAATCTATCTTGCATGCTATCATTAAAAGAGGCATTATCCAAAGTCAAAGAAAAGATTTTCCTATCAATTCACCACTCCTTTAAAACACCAAAAACTTTTCTACTTAACTTTGAACCTGAATGTGGAGGTGGAAAATCACTAAAGCTTAGAATTTTACTTTGTAATTTCCATTTTTCATCCACATAATGAGCAGTCAAAGATATATATCCTTCAGAAGTACATGACGTCCATACATCATAAGTTAAACATATTCTGCTAGGGATAGTTTTTAAAATTTCTCTTAATTGTTCCTTCTTACTAAGATACAAATTCCAAACATCTAAAGTTGCAGTCTTTCTACCAATGGACTTAACATCTGGATTTAAGTATTCTAACAATTTCCTAACTCTCCTATATTCAACAAAAGAGAATGGTAGATCATGTACAATGATACATACTTATCTTTTCACGCACATCATTTGGTTCAATTTTTTTTACCCTTAATTTACCAGCACAATCAAGGATAACAGCACCAATATCAGGATTTTCAGACTTAGTAATGACAACACACTTTTTAATATGACGACCTATAGTTGAGGTTCCATACCTTGATCCTCCACAGACATATACCTTCTCACATCCATTGCACCGACACCAAGTTTTTACAATGTTCCCACACATTCGAAGTTGTAGATCTACCTCTTTTATTTCCGGCCAAAGTAGGATTGGTTGCTTCATTAACAACATTAGCATTTGTAGGGATAAAATCATCCGTACTAACCATATTAATGTGGTCTTCCATATCCCTACATAGAAATAATATTTAAATTAAAAAAATTAATGACAAATATTTACCACTTTTCTATATATACACACACTTCAATTCTAGTGTAAAATATGTAGTTAATAAAATAGTACACTACATTAAAAAATATTTATTAAATAAATAACTATAATTGATTTTCTTTTCAAAGCTCTTAAACAAAAACAATTTTAAATATCAATTTAATTCTTTAAATATGTAGTTTATCTATGTGCAGTGCCGTGCATGAGAATCATAAATCTCCAAATAATACTAATTATGATTTTTTTAAAATAAATAAATATTAATTAAATAATTATTTAAACCGTACAAATTAAAATAACTTTGAAAATATCCAATGATGGTATAAAATAGTAGAAATCAAGAAAATAATATAAACAAATATTACTAATTTAAGATTTAAAAAAACTGTGAGGTTCTTATGTTCATGATTAAAATATGTGTACATATGTACATTATGTACTTTTAAATAGTTATAGATTCTTGTTCTCCTACTTATTTAATGTTTTACAATCTCATACATTATCTAATTCCAAGACAAATAATATAACTAAACAAATCAATAAAAAAAAATTGGATATCCTAAAATATATATCTAAACAAATCGATAAAAAAAAAAATACATCCCAAAGCATAAAGGCTTATAACTAAACAAATTAGTGAAAAAATTGGATATCTCAAGACAAATATAAATAAATAATTAAATTCAAATATTTGTAGAGACAATGCGGTAAATAGAAAAACAATAGCATACACCAAGATCACAATTTATGATTGTGAACATTCCTTCTTGAAATAAATAAACAACATTCCTTCTTGAAATAAATAAGTCAATTTCGTTACTTTTATTTGGTACATATTTTCAAATCTAAATAAACATGTCTTAAAGTTTACTCACAAATCACAATTTATGATTGTGAACCCCAACAATTTTTCTATCTAAGATTGCAGAAAGGAAAACTAACCAATCATAATTTATGATTATGAACCACAAGAATTTTTCCATATAAGAATGCAGATAAGAGAACTAACCACAGAGTAATTAGAGCAAATTTGTGAACCACCGAATGCGACTATCTATATAAGCAAGAAATAAAAGTTAGAAAATTGTGTTAAGCGAGAAAACTACTCATCCTTTAATATCAAAGATGAAAAAATTATTTGATAAGTCTTGATGAAACCAAAATTTATTATAAAACGTGTAAAAAATCTAAATAAAAATAAATTTATCAATAAAACTTATAATTTTTACTCATACATTACTCGATTATTGTATTTGATTTTTCCAATGTAATTTTTGGAGTACCCAAGTTGGAATTGAAATCCTAAAGTAAAAGATTATAAAATTAAAATTAGAATTTTGATAAATTAACTCCGCTTTCACACAAAACAATAAGAAAAAGAAAACCTCGAAGAAAACTAACCAGTAAAGAGAAGAGATCATGTTAACATAGAATTCCAAGCAGTCGTCGAAGGTAAAGAACACTATTAAAAATTGAGTGGGTTGCACGAAATTAGGGTTAAAAAGATTTAGAAATAGAATTGAAGTTGAAAAGATTCACCAATAGAAATTAGGTTTATTATTATTATTATTATTTTTAAATCTACACGGTTGCGGGTTAGCCTGCGGTTAATCCGGTCCAATCCGTCTAAATCCGCAGGTTAAACGGACCAGATTAAACAGATCAATTTATATGGCGGGCCAAATTTCAATTGATCCTAATCCGTCTAACTTGCGGGTTAAACAGGCCAACCCGCGGGCCTTGAGTCCATTTTCCAGCTCTATATGTGATGTATCTAGTATCATGCTAGGTGCTGCTCTTGGGAAAATGAAGTTTGAGTGGATTAAGTCCACATTTCTTGTGAATGTCAAGAGAAATAGGATAAAGACTTAAATATCCTAATGCATCCTTGATTGATTTGTGTGAATGATGCATCCATGTTGCATTAATTTTGATGATACTAAGTGGTTAATGATACAAATTTGATATTATTAAAACTTGGTGATTAATGGTCTTAATCAACTTATCAATGAAAATGGAATTGACAATGAATGGCTTGAAGGAAATGTGTAAAATTAGTTTAATAATAATATGATGACTTGAATGGTTGGCTCTATGGTAATCAATAACTTGACTTAATAGATATTTGGTAGTGATATCAAATGCCCTTAAACTAGCTAGAATTGAATAAAATGCATGTCTATGGATTATAAGTTCTTCGACATGCTAGATCTTAATTCAGCATTTAGCCATGTGAGCTTGCTTGTTCACTTACAGGGTGATGACTTTGTCTTATTTATGAATTTATTCATCTTGGAATGATGATCCAACCATGGCTCCAGTGCATCCTTGTGGTGTTAGGACCATCTTGGAACTTCGGTTCACTATAGGCTGACCCATCTTGGGACTTTGGTCCATAATAAATCCAATTTTTAACTTTATGGCTTATTTATGGGCATGGTTGATGAAATTGATGTGATCTTGATAATGAACTTGATGATGGAATTGAAACATTAATGATATTGGATTTGATGTTGAGATTGGTATATAGGGTAAATAAAAATGGCTAATGATCATGTTTGAGTAAGAATATCCTTGTGGCTGGTAGTTTTGAGCCAATTCACCATTAGCTACAAGCCTCAAGTAACCATAAATGTAAGGTCCACAAATATGGGTATGAACTTTTTTTTTTTTTTTGATAAATTCTACATTTTTACGATAAAGAGACAGACTAGTTATTAATGCGAACTTGAGTATTCTTAGGATAGGAACATATATATACTTTGAAAAGTGCAAATGGGTACCTAAAACGTATTTTGAACATTTAAGAATAATGTTATAATTTTTCCGATAAAAGAACTAGTAATATAATATTGTCTAGTAACGATTTTCTATTTTCGAACCGATAAACGAAACCGTCTTTTTGGGATCCACTTTGACTAGTCAAAGTCAAAAGTCCAAGTAGGAGTTGTCATGAAGAATGTAGAAAATGGTGGAGAATTCTAGAATTTTAATTAGTAAAATAATGGAGGATTTTTAGAAATTTTGCCAAGTGTCATGACATAATTAAGACATAAGTGAGGGACCAAATTGGATATTTGCCACACCAAGATCTCTGCATAAACCTTGGTCTAGAAATTTCTCCATTTCTCCTCACCTTAACCTCTTCTTCTTCCTCTCTTTTTCTTCATCAAACTATCACTACAAGATCTTGAAAAGTCCACTAATCTACTCTACTTCAACCTTAGTTTACATCAAATACTTCATTTAGAGTGCTTCTACTCCAAAAATCAAGAAAACAAGGTAAGTTTCTAAGTTGTTTCTAATATGTTAAGGTTGGTATAAGTTTGTTTATGGAGGATGATTAGGAACATATATACTAGGTGTCGTGAACATGAATCAATAGGTATAAGTACTTTTGTTTTTGTCATGACAAGCATGAAAATGAATATGTCAAGTATGGTAGCCATATGCACTTATGAAGTGAAATTAGTATAAATAAATAGTTAGTAATTAGTAAATGAATTGGTAATTAACATGAATGTTTTGGTGGAAAAGGAGCACCTTTAGAGGAAAAAGGAGATTAAGGAAGATTAAGTAAAAGAAGGCATCCATAAGAGGTTTATACCCTATAGCCCTAAATATGTGTGTTAGTATATGTTATTTTATGTTATAAGCATAAATTGTTAGTTGTATGTTAATAAAATATTTATATGGTTGAGTTAGAAAATTATGACCATGAGTTAATGATGTTGGAAGCTTAGAAACTTATATTACATGAAAGGAAATAAGGCACTTAGAAGGTTAGATGGTATAAGTGATATTTTGATTGTAATTGATGGTTGAAATGAAATGAAAATGTGATTGGAAACATATTTCTATGGCTGCCCTGTTTTTTCCTAGGTGCTAATATGGCCTTTAAAATTGTTAAAAATTATGTAAAATGGTATTTAATGATCTATATATTAAGTATGAAATGTTAGTATGAAAACCAATTAATTTGGATGTGGTTTGGAGTGTTTATGAAGTCATTAGAAGGTGAATTGTTGAATGTGTACAAGCTGCCCTATTTTTTTTCAAGAATATAAAATAAAATTATGATAATAAGAAAATAGTGGAATAAAAGTGTTTAAGGTGAAAAAAATAAAATTTGAAAGGTGAACTATTTGAACATAAATGAAAACTTTGAACATAGCTTTCATTTTGGTTAAGTATGGAACAAATGAAAATGATATATTCCTTACATGATGCATAAAAGTTTGAAGTGGGAAAAATATTAGTAAATGAATATTGTCCATGAGAAATAGAAAAGAAATGAAATATGGTGATCGCCTTTAAAGAATATTATTAGAGAATATAAGGCATGCCTTAGGAATATTGGAAGTGCACTTCAAACTTATATTGGAATGAAATGATGAGATAAATTCGGCCTTCGGGTCTATCGGCGGCTTTCGGGTCTATTGGCGGCCTTCGGGTCTATCGTATTGAATTCCGTCTTCTCTAATTATATATTCTTAAGAGGCTATCCATTGTAAAAGAAATTGATTGATTATATATATATATATATATATATTATAGCCACCTATGCAAAAATATAATATATTTTACACTTGGGTACTTGAACCCTTAGTAGACTTGAATTATCTAAACTAAGTAAAAGACATGATAAAGCTACCCTCTAATTGAATAAATATCAATGCAATTTCATAAAATGTTTAGTGTAGAATATTTAATGAATATTTTATTTAAGATTGGGAATAAATTAAGAAAATTCTTGTAAAGCAATATTTGATTAGAACTTCAAAATTGACATCATAAAGGTGAAATTAAGACTTAATGGTACTTTAAAAACTTAAATATCAAATCCCTTAATTGGCATAGCTTATAGATGAAAAATAGAGTTAATATTGTTAAATTTCGGTTTTGAATTATCAATTGAAATTAACATTATAATGGTCAAGTAAGCCCATAAAATAACCTTAATGACATAATAGTAGTTATTAATGGTCAAGTAAGGATACTTAGGCTAATTAAATAGAATATTTTGTGAATATTTTAAAAATATTGACAATTAAATTGAATAGTGAAAATATTGGAATTTTAGCTTTTGCATGTAAATGCTTGACTTTCTTTTGGAATGTTATATTTGATTTGTATGTATGTTTGTGTATCCCGGGCACAGGGTACAAATGAGGCATTGTTGCTTGACTTTGTTTTATTTTCTTTTTCTTTTTAATTAAACCGTCCAGGATAAGTAGGAGAAGATATCAAGGTGTACATCTTTTGCATGCTACCATGATAATATTTTGGACATGAGCATTGTGATTAGGGATGGAGATGAAGATAATATTTTGATTGTAATAGTAGATGAAAGTGATGAATAAGTAAATATTAGTATGCTATGTGTGGCCAATTTAATTTTGATTGTATAAAGTTGAAAGTTGACCACACAAAAAGGGTAAGTATGTTTTTGGAAAATATGTAAATGCACTAACATATGGTGTGTGGCTATTATATTTTGAGATGTAAAATATTATAAATGGTCACACCCTTTTTCTGTAAATTAGAGAAACGTGAAATATATGTATATGGTGTGTTGCTACTAGTTACTTGAACCTCTCTATAGTAATTAATATAATATAGAGAGTAAATACATATATTTTCCTATAAGCGTTAATGGTAAATATAAATAGGAGCGTGGGTTATTGATATGATTGTACAAAGTTATTCAAGAACATTACAATTAATAGATATTATGTGATGTTGAATTCTTATGCCAGTATAATAATCTGGGTAGGGGTTTGACGTCACAATAAAATCTCAAGCACTCATAAATTTCATTACAAAGTTTGTTGGTAAAGCCAAAATGATCTAATTACTTGAAGTAGATGGCACAAGTAACATGCAAGGGGAGAAGTTAGGATAATTATTATTTATCTAGACGAATAATCCGTGGAGCAAGCTCTTCATATGGTTTTTTAGCTACAAATAATGAAGCCGAGTAACAAACATTAAATTACAACCTTAAACATAGTTAGGAGTTTGGGGATTAAAAAATTTATATGTTAAGTGTAATCAATTGATGATAACCTATGTTGTGGGACTCTATCATGTAAAGATAATTGGATGAATACCTAATGATAATAGTTCAAAACTTGAAAATTCACTTCCAAATTATATAGTTTGAATAAATTACAACATGACAAACAATCAGGCAAACATTAGCCTTTTATGTTCTTTGGTCAAGGACAAGCAAGAGATACCTTTTAACGAAAATATTAAGAAATTTGTTATTAAGGATAAAAATCAAGAAATTCTTCTAGTGAGTGATGATTCATAAAATTAGATCAATTCAATCATGGTTTACATTGATTACGGAAAACTCTTAACAAATAAGGTCTAAGCCAAAAATTTGAAACTTACAATGGTAAAATACACTATAATCAACGGGAACTTTTACTAGAAATCTATCAATGTGATCCATATCATAAATGCCCTAGTGAAGACAATGCTGAACACATACTTAAGGATCTCCACAAAGGGAAAGTTAGAAAAATCACTAACATTTGTTAAAACCCAATTTGAAACCAAAATAATTGAGTCCATAATTATTGATTTAAGTTTCTAACACATAAAGTCATATAAAAAATGTCTAAACATTAACAGAATATCCATATATTATATATTCAAATTGTCTACCAACTACTCATACTATACAATATCAAATAAATAACAACATGATCATCTGATAAAGTAGTAAAATTAACCATCAAGTAGCTTGAAGCTTAGCAGGCACAACCTCCTCTTGGCTCAATCGTTGTTTCAGAAATACTCTCAGAAATACCTTGCAAGTAACTGCATCCACAAAGTTTGAAATAATTAGTCTAATTCAAGAGAGTTCATATGAAGCATTTAATGGAAATAGAAGAGATCAATTTTTTGTACATGTCTTGTGGATGCTCATTAGCAAGTGCAGTTTGGGCTACACAAAGAAATGCTTCATCAATGTTGTAACCTTCCTTTGCAGAGGTCTCAAAGTAAGGTATGTTTCCTTTCAATGTACACCAGTCTCTTGCTTTCTTTTCAGAAACCTACATCAATTGCTTGGTTATTAAATTCGATCTCTTTGTACAGGTTCTATCATGATTGCCTTGAATTACAAGAATTCCTTTTTTAGAAGGAATTTCTTGTTTCGAGTTTGGGTTTATTAAACAAAATATTCCTTATTTGAAAAATATTTAGTGTTCTTGTTTTATTTTTGGTTTCTAATTTTTTTATACTTTGTTTCCTTATTGAGTTGAATACTCCTTATTTATGATTTATCCTTATTTATGATTTATTTTAGCTAAAAATATAGATATATTCTAGAGTTTGGAGTATGATAAAATAATATTGGTTGAGAGTACAACAAGTTTGTAAGTAGAGTTATTTGTTCATCAATTAGATTAATTGGTTGAATATGATTGTTTGATATATTGATATAATTTATTCGAGAGAGAGAGTTGTTTGATAGTTTGAGATATTGTTTCAAAACAAATTATTGCCAGATGTAAATTTAGAAAATTAATAACCATTATATATCATTTATGCATTTAGTTTATTTTAGTTTTGATCATTGAATTTAATACCCGAAAATATTAACAAACTAGTATTGGAGCTTTAGTTGAAAATTCAACAAATGTATTGGCTAATATTTTGAGTTTTAGATGTTGAAATTTCTAAAGAAGATAAGTTATTTTTATTAGTTAGCTCTCTATCCTATTCGGTCAAAATTGGGGATGCTTGACTCCTTTACGTCCTTCGGCCGACGACAGTCGGTGCCCCAAGCAACCTTCGGCCAGAACCTTTTCAAGTAAATTGGACTCCTTCTGCTAGAATGCCAGCGATCCAGGCCTAGTGAGTCCAGTCCATTTCAAATCAGGTTTCATATAACAGGTCGGATAAGGAGTACTTTTCCACGTATGACAAGGAGAGTTAATTTAGAAAGATTAGGGCCTTTAGGCCACTTATAAATAAGAGGGGATGATTAGAAAGAGATTCGAAATTCTCGAGATTCAAAAGAGAAGAGATTAATTTGTATCATCGTGTTTGTAAGCTTTAGGGCATCTTTTCAATAATCTTCATCTTATAATTTGGTTGTGGTTCACTTTAATATATTATAAGTAATATAAATTTAATGAATTTAAGTATAAATGATTATATTATTTTAATAAGACTATCCCTCGTATATTAAATCTAACTTTTACAATGTAATATAATATTCAATTCAATTATAAAAAAAATAATTTGTTTAACGGGTTCGGATTTGGATACAGGGTGATCTCTAGATAAAAATTCAAAACCCCTTTTGGATTTTCAAACAGGTGACTTGTAATGTAAGATTAGAAATTTGGATTAATTTCAAAAATCAAACCATTTTTGAAATATTTACTTCAGACATTTGATTTTAAAAATTCTTACTAGTTGTTTTCATGAATTGTGGATGTTTTCATATTTTTGAGTAGTTTTGCTTATTATTTAGTTTTAATAATTATTCAATTTTTTTTAATAATTTAACTAAATTTAAAATATTTTATTAAATAATTAAATATTTTTTTAAATTAAAAAATAATTTAAAAGTTTACTAAACTAAAATAGATTATTATATAGTTTAATATTTTTCAAATGTTTGGTTTACTAATTTTTAATAACCTTTTGTTTTAGTTTTTATTTTAAAATTTAATAATATCAATAACAATAGATTATTCAATTATAGGTATGTTTGAAAGTTTATTAAAAAAATTTTATATTGTTATTGTATTATAAATTTTATAGGTTTTTTAGAATAAATATCAATAAATAAAAGTGTTTAAACTCAAAAAAAAAATAAAAAAAATGATCACATATTTAATAGTTATTTTATTTTTTAAAAAATAAATATGAAAATAAAACTCAGTTTTTGATGAAAAACTATTTAAAATAAATAATTTTTGGTTGTTTGTATAAAATTAAAATAAAAGTAAAAAATAAAAATTATTCAAGTTATTTAATAATTAAAAAAATAATTAAAATTTTTAAAAATGATTGATACTAATTGTAGTTTGTTAAAATTAAAAATTAAAACTAAGAAGTTAATAATTTTTTGAAAAATATTAAACTAAAAAAAGTTAAAAATATTTAAAATATAATTTATTTAGTTTAGCAAAATAAAAGTTAGAAATTAAAACTATAAATTACTAAAATTAATGAATTAAAAATAAAAAATTTGATAAAACCTTTTGTTTTATTAGGGTAAAGTTAAAAATAAAAAATTTATTTTAATTACTGACAAGGATATATCATTTTTGCATTTTATTTATTTTAATTTTAATCATCAAAATTGTTAAAGAAAAATTCTAATATTATTGAATGAAAGCCTAAATTAAAAAAATTTCAAGTATTAGTGAATGTACTATTACTATGAAAATTACCCTTTTGTCATTGTTTTCTGAAATTTTTTCTTAATTTATTTTTAATTTTTAATCACTTATCTTGTTTACCCGATATGGAAAATAATAAATTTTGAATGACTAACTTTAATTTCAATTTTAGTAGAGTATAATTTTATATTTTAATTCAAATTTTATTATTTCAAAAAAATTAAATATTTTACAAATAATATGAATTTAATAAAATTTAAATATAAATAATTATATTATTTTAAGAGTTAATCCCAAAAAACTTCCCAAGTTTGCTAAATTCTCCAAGAAAACCACACTAGTTTGAATTTTCTCCATTTTACCACTTTCATGTTAATTGATGTGGGGTTACTACTCACCTATTTGTGAAGAAAAGTGGTAAAATAGAGAAAATTCAAACTAGTATGATTTTTTGAGAATTTAACAAATTTGCGGTGTTTTTTTTGGGATTAACCCTTATTTTAATAAGATTAACAACCCTATACTAAATATAACTTTTACAATACAACATAAATATTCTATTTAATAATAATAATAATAATAATAATAATTATAATTTTAATTTGCTTAATGATTTTGAATTTGGATATAAGATGATCTATAAATAAAAATTTAAAACTCCGGTTAAATTTTCAAACGGTTGACTTGTAACATAAAATTAAAATTAAAAGTGTGAGGATTAAATTTTCGAACAGGTGACTTGTAACATAAAATTAAAATTGAAAATCAGATTATAAACATTTGAAAAGACGTAGGTGATTTGTAATTTGCCCTAATAATCCGAAAATATAATGTTTGGCACAAATTTTCTATTAGGTTGAAAAGAGAAAATATATATAAATTATAAATTTGATCTTGAAAAAAGTGTTTGAAAAAAAATTATATAATATTTTTTTATTGAAAATAACCCCAAAAAACAATTCAAATAACTAATTGGGAGAACTATTTAATACCCTGACTTATATATATATGGAAAAGTTGATAGTAAAGTTTAATGTTGGTGAAAATTTTTGTTAGAGCACATACCGCTGGACTGCTCCCACCACCAACGTCAATCTTATTTCCCAAAACTACAAACGGAAAGCTGTCTGGAAACTCCAGCTCTGCCTGCTTTAATAATTTACCAAAATATTTCAACAAACATGAATTGTCACAAATAGATTAGATGACATAACAGACCTGACCTGTTTGATGAACTCCTCACGCCAATTGTGAAGCGATTCGAATGATCTAACCACATTCACGTCATACACCAAAACACAGCAATCTGCACCTCTGTAAAATGCAGCTCCTAGACTCTGAAACCTCTCTTGTCCTGCTGTGTCCCATATCTGTCCAAACCGACCAAATCAATAAACAACCATTTTTACCAAATCATTAAAATACTCACTTGCAATGTCACCAATTTGTCCTCCATTTGAAGCTCTTTGGTTACGAAATCAGCCCCTATTGTTGCTTTGTACTGTTGGCTGTACCTTTTGTACACATATCTAATTAACTAGTTAAGTATGCACTTACCATAAACCCTGACGTTTATAAGTATTAAAAATAGAGAATTCATATGGTTGGATACTGATTCATCAAAGAAGTCTTCCCCACCCTGAAACAAAATTAAGATGAATATTAATATAATAAAATAAACTTTAGAGTAGAGTTGGATATATAGCATTTGAAGATACCCGCTATCGCCCAGGACGATGACTTTGAGCAAAGTTCTTCGCTTCATGTTCATGGACAAGTCCATTGTTTTCAGAAAAGGAAAAGGAAATCAAAAGAACATGACACAGGATTGTTGTGAAAATTGTAAATGTAATGAGTCCTCCATGTGACCTCTTGCCCAACAAACATGCACTCAACTTCTACCAGGCGCCAGCGAAGCTTCAATTTATTATTATTATTATTATAAATAATGTTTTTGTGTTTCCAGTTATAATAAATAATTGATTAACAAAATGATATTTGATAGTGTAGTTGACTATTAAGTGACTAAATATTAATATATTAATATTAACAACAACATTAAGAAACTATCTTCTCCGGTTGCGGCCCTCGTCGTGCTTGCCTCTCTAATGCAACCTTCAATTTTTTTATTTATTTATAGAAATTTATTATTTTATTTATTTATTTAATAGATAATAAAATTCTAATAGGTAAAGTTTTAAATAAAAATCATGCATATCATTTTTAAAATATATGTTTTTCCCTTTTTATTTATATATGATAATTTTATTTTATTTTTTAATAAACCAATTTTAAAAAGAAGAAATTATTTAAAGTTTGAATTTTATTTATAGGACTATTTTCAAATTCTTACGAAAATAAGTTTTCAGAAAATTTGGTTTTCAGAAATAGGTGGCGCTGACAATTTTACAATTTACTAAAATTTTAATTTCACTACTGCCATTTTGGTATATCTTCATAAATTCTGAAAACTGATCAGACATTTTTGAATTTTGGCAAGAAAAAAAAACAACTGAATCAGAAAAAAAATAATAACTGAATTAGATTTGTGATTTCATATGTATGATCGCATATCAGAATATGTGAAGTGATCGATTTTTGGAAAAGTTTAAATCGTGGGTAAAATTAGAAGCACAACCTTGCAAACCAAACTTTACAAAGCTTATATTTGAAAGCTTATATTTGAAAGAATTTGAAATTGAGCATATAAATAAAATTCAAACTTTAAAAAGCATATATATATATATATTTATATAAACTGTTTTAAAAAAATAATAATTTTTTTAAAATTTGATATTTTATTTAAAATTCTAATTTTCATACCTCTAAACAGTAATTCATATAGTCGGTGAACTATTTTTTATGGAACTATAAGAACTGTGAAAGGCTATTTTTTTATTTAAAGATATTTTCCATATAAACTGAAAATTAATCTTTTATATGAACTAAAATCAAGTTTTAAAGAAGTATGGATCAAAATCTATAAATTTTTCTAAAAAAATTTATTTAATTAATAGGTTTTAGCATCTATATTGTTAATATTAGGAATTGAATAGTGCACACATTAACAACCATGATATCATAAAAGAAGGCTGTGAAGACGGAATATATATATATATATATATGAAGTTTGAGTTTCCAAAAATATATTCGTTTTGAAATTTTTGTAAAACAAAATTGTTCGAAAGATTGTTTGTACTTCAGTACTTACTTTTTATCCTAAATTTAAAATTTAAATGTCAGAACTGTAATTCTGAACTGTTTTTATACGTCTTCACAAATTCTGAATCGTCTTTGAACCTATATTAGGATTGAACCCATATTAGAAATAAACTTTTCAATTTATTTTTATGTGATCACGAATCACAAATTTATGATTGCATATCACAAATATGAGATAGTGCAGTTCACAAACTTATGAAGCAGCCAATTTTTGAAAAACTTGCAATTATTCGTAAAAATGTGAACACAGCTTATAGAGGGTAAACAATCTTTCAAAAAATTTATTTTTACTTAAACTTCAAAACTGTTTTTATTTATTTATTTATTATTTATTTTATAGCTCCAAATTTGAAGAGCTGATTTATAAAAAAAAATTATATACATACATATATTCAAAATAGTCTTATACATTTAAATCAAAATTCTAAATATTTTTTATTATTTTAACTATCATAAATATCATATATGAAAAATTACCAATTTTCTATGTTTTTTACCATCGTAAATACCATATACAAAAACTGCATAGAAGGATTTAAAGTTTTCTTGAAAGAAAATAAAAAACAAAAATATACGTAAGATCAAATTGGTATATTTTGTAAAATCTATAATTATATTAAATCTTTAGTAGTTGTTCTATATAGGACGTCACAAGTTGGTACAACACAATATGTCCACTGCCAGTGAAATTCAATTTTGGGGTTCCATACTTCAGTAGTTATTATTTTAGTGAGCATATTCATGAGTTAGGTAAAAAGGTTTTGATGTCACGGACCATGCACTTTCTTGTGAACCGATTGGAAGCATGTGACATCTTTCTTAATCATTCGCCAAATTCATTTAGTAGGGTTTCATATACCTTTCCATTTATATAGGGTCCATTGTATTTTTGGACCTTTTATTAAAAAAATTATATTTTTAGACCAAAATTAATTTTTTTATAGAACTAAATTTTTTTCAAAAGTTTGTGCAGAAAATAGACCAAAATGACCGTAATACCCATGCTTCCTGGTCTTGATTTGCTTCCCGGACAAATCAAAATGATACTACTACTACTACTACTACTACTACTACTACTACTACTACTACTACTACTACTACTACTACTACTACTACTACTACTACTACTACTACTACTACTACTATACTACTACTACTACTACTACTACTACTACTACTACTACTACTACTACTACTATACTACTACTACTACTACTACTACTACTACTACTACTACTACTACTACTACTACTACTACTACTACTACTACTACTACTACTATACTACTACTACTACTATACTACTACTACTACTACTACTACTACTACTACTACTACTACTACTACTATACTACTACTACTACTACTACTACTACTACTACTACTACTACTACTACTACTACTTACTACTACTACTACTACTACTACTATACTACTACTACTACTACTACTACTACTACTACTACTACTACTACTACTACTACTACTACTACTACTACTACTACTACTACTATACTACTACTACTACTACTACTACTACTACTACTACTACTACTACTACTACTACTACTACTACTACTACTACTACTACTACTACTACTACTACTACTACTACTACTACTACTACTACTACTACTACTACTACTACTACTACTACTACTACTACTACTACTACTATACTACTACTACTACTACTACTACTACTACTACTACTTACTACTACTACTACTACTACTACTACTACTACTACTACTACTACTACTACTACTACTACTACTACTACTACTACTATACTACTACTACTACTACTACTACTACTACTACTACTACTACTACTACTACTACTACTACTACTACTAACTACTACTACTACTACTACTACTACTACTACTACTACTACTACTACTACTACTACTACTACTACTACTACTACTACTACTAGGCCAAATTTTCAGCCATTAATATAATAGGTGAAATTAGAGCAAGGTATGCTATGAAGTTACTTTACAACAAGGCTTGGCGAGCTCTTCAATTTGCCAAAGACCTTGCTTACAGCACCCATGAAGAATCATGGTAGTTGCTTCTATCTTATTTGAAAATTCTGTAGGAGACAAATCCTGGCAGTGTTATTGATATGCAAATATCGACAGGTGGTCATTTTTTGTATATCTTCTTCAGCATTCGGCAGTGTATCGAGGGATTTTAGAAATATATACGTCCAGTTGTGTGTATGGATGCTACTCACATGAAGGGAAAATCAATTAGCATTATTTTTGTTGCTATTGGTATGGACGGTTCAAATTGTATCTTTCCTATCGCTTTTATATTTACTCTAAAAGAGTCAGGTGCATCTTGGACATGGTTTCTACAGAGATTATATAGGGCGATTGGAGTTAGAGATAACCTAGTGCTTGTCACCGACCGTGGAAAAAGTATACCCTAGGCAGTTCGTACTGTCTTTCCCAATATCCCCTATGTGACCTGCTACTAACATTTAAAGAAGAATTTGATAAAGTATTTAAGTAAAAGGGCTAACATTGAATAAGCATATGCTAGAGCTGTGTATACCTACTCTACAACTGAATGTGATAGGTTATTGTAAGGTATACAGGTTGTTTGTCCTAATTTGCATTGTGAACTTAGCGTGCTTGGGAAAACGAAATGGGCGAAAACTTATTGCCTTCGAAGAAGATATAACATATTGACAACCAACATAGTTGAGTCTGTTAATTTAGCTATTCTTCCAGTACGTCATTTGCCTATTACAGCCACCCATGAATTCTTAAGAGGTATGACGCAGAGGTGATTCAGTGTAATGTCCCAATTTTGGGGCTAAACGTTTATAGCTTTTGGATTAAAGTTGATTTTTCGAGATATTGATTCCTTTCATGTAACTTTTGAAAGTTCTTGAATATTAAATTGGTATTATTCATCTTTGGAGTGCTCTAAGAATGTTTAATGGTATTTTAATGTTTATATTTCGAAAATTGAAGTGAAAACGAAGCGGAACGAAAGAAGGAATAGAAGTGCGCAGCACTGGCCCGCTCTGGCTACATAAGCTTTATGTAGCCAGGTTTGTCGCCAGCGCTGGCGACAAGGGTCTATGTCGCCAGCCTTGTTGCTAGCGAGCGAATTCTGCAAAATTGAAGTGTTCTTCTTGGTGCGTTTTGGCGATATAAGGCCTATGTCGCCAGCCTTGTCGCCGACCATTGAAATCGGGTTTTTAAAACCTAAATTGGCCGAATCCTCTTCATTCGCAACCTCTCTCTCGAATTCTCTTGTCTCACAAGTGATAGTTCTCTCCGTTTCCTCGCAACCTCTCCGTTTGATTGTCTCCGGTAAGTATCCAATCGAGCTTTATCTTCTACGCTATTAGTATAAGCACGATAGGTGTTGTTTATGGTGTAATCGTTATCGTCTCTAATGATGGATTGGTAAGGGTTTGTTGGAAACCCTAGGTTTTGGGGATAATTGATTTGGATGGTAGATTGTTGATAACCGGATTGGGTTTTAGTGTATTCGTGTTTTCATCACCGTTTATTGCTCGTTCGTTTAGCGTCTATTCGTGATTAGAATAGATTTTGATTACCACGCCCTACGTATTCGATCGATTGCCTAATTGAGTTATCCTTTCTTATCCTTTGATAGGCGAAGCGGAAGGTGCTGTAGAACGTACCGGTGACGCCTAGCCAATTGACGTCGGAAGAAAGGTTAGCAACGTCGTCTTGAACTCCATACTGGATGTTGTTTGTTTTATGAGTTGTGCATTGAACCGGTTAATAAGATAATCACTTGAATGGACAATTGGATAGGATTGGATAGTAAATGATAGAATGATATTGGTTGACGTATTGCTGGTTATTGTTGATATAGAACTGTTAGTGAGTCTATTGCATGTTAGACTTAAGCTTTGGTTAGCTAGAGCTGGAAATAATTGGATAAGGCATTAGTAAAGTACCTGTCACATATTGCTTGAAAGCCAATGTATTGTTATAATGAAACAATTGATTGTTAAATGGAAATTTGTATGTTTGAACACTTAACTCATTGATACGATTGCCCTAGTCATGGTTGAAATAGTGATGGAATGATATGTCATTAGGGGTACCTGAGATATCTCAACCTATTGAGCAAAATAGGACCTTTGGTTTAGCTAACCACATTGAAAAATTGAGTTACGACTCCTATTGGGTGTGACGACACCACTGCCTGCGGGCATATTGTTATTGGTGGTCTTCGGACCTAATTGATGGGATTCCAAAGTAGTAGTCCGTCCTGAGGGGGAATAAACGGCTCTACGGATCTCGGTCTTCGGACCATATTGGTGGCTTCGGCCTAATTGGCTTTGTTTCATTATTGATTCTTGATTATTGGCAGTCAATTAAAACTGGAAATATAAATTGATTGATATTGTGTGATGATTGCTGGTGATTAGTTGATTGATTGGGGAATTCCTAAATCAAGTTTGAGATCATAATTGGACTTTGATAATATTGAACACGCCTAATGAACATAATTAGTTTTAGTGGACTATCTCACTTTAGTGAGCCGAAATGGCTTTAGACTTGGGTGGGATTGTATTCTCTTCCATTGATTGCTAGATTTAGGTGCATATGTGTGCCTCATCATCATTGTATGTTTAAAAGAAGCATTGTGTGTATTTGTTGAAGTATGACTTGCTAACCAGACATCGATAGACTGACGTTGTCTTTTTCTTCCATTTTCTTGTCTATCTATTGAAATGTGAAACAGGTGATCGAGCAGATTAGAGTTTCGAGCATTCCCATCGAAGCATGTTGATCTTTTTCTACATTTAGAACTTTTCAATTGAACTCATATGTTATTTTCGCATTTGTTGTTTAAGTGGGATTGTAAACTATTTACTTTGCTATTTGAACTTATTTGGTTTAAACGATTTAAATGAGATCGTAAAATAATATTTTGGATATTTATATATATTTTTGTTTCAGGACAGGTTATTATCTAATGATTGTTTATCATCATACTGCTTTCGAAACAGGATATTGAATTCATACTCTTTTAACTATTATAAAATGTTTTCCGCACTTAAATGAATGAATGTAATGTAACGAATTGTTAATGTGGCGCTCCGGCTTCCGTTCGCGGCTCCGCCGTGGCCGTGGGTTGGGCGTTACATTCAGTGCTAGATATGAGGCTGGAAAGAAACTTCAGTCTTCAATCATTTCGACATCAGTTGACAAAATTCAGAAGATGATGGTAGATGTCGACAAATGTGAATTATTCCCAATCATAGAGGTTGGCAAGTACCATGTAAGGAGTAGCGATAAAGGAGATGGAACTGTCAATGTCGAGGAAAGGACATGTTCATGCGGTCTTTGGCAGCTTGATCAATTCCCTTATTTCCATGGTGTTGCATATGCCAGGTACATTATGAAATCATGTGGTATACATTTTCATGCAAATTGATTGTCGATCACACTTTTTGATTGTGCATCAGAATTTGTGATGTCATTTAAAGTGACATATTGAGATTTATATTTGTGATATTAGGATTTTCAATAAGCAGGATCTATGTTAAATGACTGATTCTATGTGATAACTTTTCAAATTGTAAACTCTTCTCATTGCAGGTATGTTAAAACAAGAGTTAGTTCATTATGCCACGCTTACTATATTAAGGAATTTCTGTTTGGTGCATATGGCAAGCCAATAAATCCCATTCCAGGTAAAGAAGCTTGGGACATGATAACCCAAGTAGTCTTGCCAATGAAAGTTATACGTCAAGCTGGTTGTCCTAAAGAGAAGCGGTTCAGATCTCATTTGGAGAAAAATAGATAGAAAAAATATTCTCGGTGTCGTCAAAAGGGACATACGATGCCAACATGTAGCAATCCGGCAGTGTCTTTTGCGGGAAGTACTTGTAGGAAGCGTATGCGTGTTATGAATTGTACTCGTTGTAAGGGTGTAGGGCATACTTTTTGAATTGCAAGGAAGCAAATATCGATGTGGATGGAAAAGGTGACTTGAGCTCTCATGTACCGTGCAATGACCAGGATGTCAGAGAACAAAGCCGTAGTGAGACTTTGAATAGCCCAACTTGAGGAATGATTGTCGATGTAGAAGTTATAGTTCTTGTATTTATTTGTTATATAATGTATCTAGAGTTTAAATTACCTAACTGTGTAATGTTTATCGGTTAGTAGGTAAAAAATTAGGGTGGAGTGGTTACTAGACATGATGTCAAATGAGACATTCTAGTTTCTAATATTGTATCAGACGAGAAAAGGGGATATCAGAGAATTTGATAGCAGATCATATGGCATCATTTATACATCATGGAATCATGCAATCTGATTACATGGTCTATTCTGGTTGGAAATGATCATATGCCAAAATAGGGGGTGATTATAAATAGCATGTTCACATTTATAAGACTCTGAGTGGACATCAGACGAAAAAATGGCAATCAAAAATCTAATGTCAGTTCAAAATTCGTCCTTTGTCCTCTAATGCACTATAAACTGATATTTGTATGCATTCTTAAAGTTTTAATTATTTAATAATAATAATAATAAGTCTTAAACAAGTCCGCACACCCTGATCCTTAGGCTAATTTAAAGATTTGCCTTTATAGAAGTGCAAGTCCTACATTTGAAGAAAGTATAGTAGTGGGTGTAATAGTCGGATCCCTTAAGATTTTTTAGTTTTTTCTAAGAAAATAGGTCTGGTGCGATGGGAAAAGGAGGCCTAACAAAGAAGGGGTCCAGTAGTTAAGGAATAAGTGAGTAAACAGGACTCTGAGTGGACATCAGACGAAAAAAATGGCATATCAAAAATCTGATGTCAGTTCAAAATTTGTCCTTAGGCTTATTATGCACCACAACATGATATCTGTATGCATTCTTAAGGCTTTAATTAATTAATAATAATAGAAATTCTTAAACAAGTCCGCACACCTTGATCCTTAGGCTAATGCAAGGGTTTGCCTTCATAGAAGTGCAAGTCTTACATTTGAAGAAAGTATAATAGTGGGTGTAATAGTGGAATCCCCTAAGATTTTTTGGTTTTTTCTAAGAAAATAGGTCTGGTGCGATGGGAAAAGGAGGCCTACCAAAGAAGGGGTCAAGTAATTAAAGAATAAGTGAGTAAACAAGACTTTGAGTGGACATCAGACGAAAAAGATGGCAGATCAAAAATCTGATGTCAGTTCAAAATTCGTCCTTAGGCCTATTATGCACCACAACGTGATATTTGTACGCATTCTTAAGGTTTTAATTAATTTATAATAATAGAAAATCTTAAACAAGTCCACACATCCTGATCCTTAAGGGTTTGCCTTCATAGCAGTGCAAGTCTTACATTTGAAGGAAGTATAGGTATTGGTGTAATAGTCGGATCCCCTAAAATTTTTTGGTTTTTTCCCAGAAAATAGGTTTGGTGCGATGGCAAAAAGAGGCCTTCCAAAGAAGGGATCCAGTAGTTAAGGAATAAGTGAGTAAACAGGACTATGGGTGGACATCGGACAAAAAAATGATAGATCCGAAATCTTATGTCAGTTCAAAATTCGTCCTTTGGCCTATAATGAACAACAAACAGATATATGTATGCATTCTTAAGGTTTTAATTCACTAATAATAATAGAAATTCTTAAACAAGTCCGCACACCCTGATCCTTAGGCTAATGCAAGGGTTTGCCTTCATAGAAGTGCAAGTCTTACATTTGAAGAAAGTATAATAGTGGGTGTAATAGTGGAATCCCCTAAGATTTTTTGGTTTTTTCTAAGAAAATAGGTCTGGTGCGATGGGAAAATGAGGCCTACCAAAGAAGGGGTCCAGTAGTTAAAGAATAAGTGAGTAAACAGGACTCTGAGTGGACATCAGACGAAAAAAGATAGCAGATCAAAAAATCTGATGTCAGTTCAAAATTCGTCCTTAGGCCTATTATGCACCACAACATGATATCTGTATGCATTCTTAAGGTTTTAACTAATTAATTATAATAGAAATTCTTAAACAAGTCCGCACACCCTGATCCTTAAGGGTTTGCCTTCATAGCAGTGCAAGTCCTACATTTGAAGGAAGTATAGGTATAGGTGTAATAGTCTGATCCCCTAAAATTTTTTGGTTTTTTCCAAAAAAAAAAGTTTGGTGCGATGGCAAAAAGAGGCCTTCTAAAGAAGGGATCCAGTAGTTAAGGAATAAGTGAGTAAACAGGACTGTGAGTGGACATCGGACAAAAAAATGATAGATTAGAAAACTTATGTCAGTTCAAAATTTGTCCTTTGGCCTATAATGAACCACAAAAAAATTCTGTACGCATTCTTAAGGTTTTAATTTATTGATAATAATAGAAATTCTTAAACAAGTCCGCACACCCTGATCCTTAGGCTAATGCAAGGGTTTGCCTTCATAGAAGTGCAAGTCCTACATTTGAAGAAAGTATAGTAGTAGGTGTAATAGTTGGATCCCTTAAAATGTTTTGATTTTTCCTAAGAAAAAAGGTTTGGTGCTATGGAAAAAGGAAGCATGTTAAAGAAGAGGTCTAGTAGGTAAGGAATAAATGAGTAAACAAGACTCTGAGTGGAGATTAGACGAAAAACTCGCAGATCAGAAATCTGATGTCAGTTAAAAATTCATCCTTTGGCCTATTATGCACCATAAACTGATCTCTCTTGTTTGTATTTTTTAATATGTTAAGTAAATGTGTCTATGATACTTGGAAGCTGATGAAGGCCAAAATCAGTGTAGGGGTGTAGTGTCGTGGTAGCTTTCTTTCCAAGCAACTTTTATCTTTAATAAAGGGTCTAATTGTATATTTACTAATCTTTTGTTTTTAAGTCATTTAGAGATTACTTAATATAACCTAAACCATAACGAAAAAAAGGCATAACCATGAATGGCAGATCAGATATGTGATTCAAATCTAATCTGAACTGGCATCAGTCATTTGAATGGAGTTCAAAATTCTGATGATAGTTCAGGATGGTTCAGTTTGCCTTAATTGATTAAATAGATTACTACATCAACAAGCTCACAACAGTGATTAGTGTAAGCCAAAATCTTTGATGGGTACAAATACAGTTCTCATAATCTTAAGCCTACATCATAGTCAAAACAACGTATGTTAATAATGTGATGCTTGAAATATAACATTAGCAACATGCTGCTGCATTAGCTTAGGCCAACCCCTTTCCTGATTAATTGACCACTTCATCTTTCCCAACAAAATGTTTTCAATACTAATACAAATGTAAGCCACATAGGAGTGACTATAATAACACATATAGAGCAAACGACATTACTAAAAGCATAATCATACATTTAAGAAATAACTAAGGGCTGATTCATATCTATCAGGCTGACAAGGAACGCATTTAAAAGATGGCAAATGTACTCTCCACTCTCTGTCTAAAACAGGTGGTTTATGATTGTAATAGTCAAACATGGACAAGATCTGTGGAATTATATATGTTATACACTTGAATTGATCTGCCAAAAGTTCACAGCTTTTTACGTCATTACCAACCCGGTTGCACCTAGAGTATACTACCCATATCTCTTGTTTCGTCAATTCCAAAACTGCGATTGCCCAATGAGAGTTATACAGGTGGTCAGGGAAGCATACCTACCTGAAATGGGTTTGTATGAATAATATAACACACCAAACAAGAACCTTAATATGTAACAAATAAAACATGTGCTTACCATATCCGATTCCCACCAATGAGAGCAATGAAAATCTTCAGAAGCCTGCCCATTAACAATTTTCATCCACATCTCTAGCACAAATAAACTCTCTAGTCCTTCTTCCCTTTGTACAACAACTTTGTATTGATACTGTAATGCTGAGTAATAGAATGAGCTCAAGACACCAACTTTCTCATCCTTCACACTTGAGTGTAGCTTTTTGATGCAATGCATAAAGGTGTTGATCAATTCTCCACAAAACCACACTGTACAATTTAGGATTCAGGAACAACATTGTTCTTGCAGGGATGATAATCAACATAACGACTGCATTCAAAGAGATTTCATAACAAAAACGTTAAATCTGCCATTGGAAATGACAATCAAGAAAAGTGATATGGCTTCGCTATATCTGAATGAGATTTCAGAAATATGTGAAGTCATATCAAAATTAATAATACAATGACAAGAAAAACTCAAAATGGCAGAAACAAAAGGATATGACATACAATAACTCTCCTTCAGCGTTTAGCCATTCATACAGACCATCTTACTTGGTTGATAGCTATTTGGGTTTTAACCCCTTGTCAAGCATTGGTAGGCAGGATTCAGAGGAGTTATTGAGACTTGATCTTTTTTTTTAGGCCACTCATGAGGTTCATGAATTAGAGAACCAGTTTTTTCAGAGTAGACCATTTTCAATGACAAATCCTGGGCCAGTAAAGTATGTGTATCAACGTCCTCAGGATTCTCAGTTCTCTGACTAGCATAATTGTCAACATTTCTTACCAACCCTAAAAGAACTTGTGCAATAGCTATGTCATTCTTGACCTGATCATCTTGGTCCTTAGAATCAGATTCCTTAACTGGAACTATAACATTCTTTACATGCTCATCATGTTCCTTGTCATTAGTTTCCTCTATTGAAACTACATTTTTTTCTTTTTTGGCCATCCCCCTAGTCTGCACCACATATTTAGGCTTACTAAGAGAAGCCTGATCATCGTGCAGCAGCGCCAAAGTGTTAGCAGTTTCAAAAAATTTCTCCTCAACATTTAAATCAATAGGCAATCCATGACCAATAACAATAGATGTTGTTTTCGCATTACCTGCAACCTTTAATTCTTTCCGAACCATACGCCTTGTCTTCACCAATGTTGCATTTACAATCTCCCCATCTGAAGCTTTCCATTTCTTGCAACCCCTCTTCGATGTAGACTTCTTAACACTGGCTTGTTTAACAGGTATTGGTCTAATAGAAACCCTCTTTAAATTCACATCCGCACTGACCTTCTGATCTATACATTTTTCGCATTCCACATTTTCCCTTTCTCGTCACCAATCTTCTATTTCCTTACGCCAATGTTCTAAATCCTACAGATTCTCTTCCATCTCAGCCAACATGTTAACTCCAACCTGGACAAATTCCTTTTCTTCTCTCTTCTTTTCCTTAGTGTGAACTACATATTCTTGTAAACTCATTTAGGAATCACATTCAGAATCATCTTTTTTGGATACATTGATATCCTCATCAAAATCACAGATACTGAAATACCAAGAATTCCTCTCTGCTTCAGTAGAAACTAATGTCCTTTTTCCTGGTACCTGCGTTATCATATTAGATATCAATATATGTGAAATAAATAGTTACCAGAACACAATTCACTTATCTTTGACATAACATCAGAAACAATTGAAAACGACTCAGAATCAACTAAAACAAATACGACTTCACAATACATGCAGAATCAAGTCAAACCTCTTGTTAGAGTTTTCTATAAAGTCCCAATTAAGACATCTTGGGTACAGAATTTCATCATCTTCGTCCCTCTCCAGCTTTGATACTCTTGTTGTTGCCCTCACGTTAGGAAAGCATTCAATCGTCTACCACTGCACTCACCATTTCAAATTTACAATGGCCAAGGTTCATTTTACAGTAAATATACAATTAAAGGATTATTTAGGTGACCATAAAGATATTTACTTACCAAGAAAGCTAAAGGGAAACAATACAAATGGACACCATAAGTCGAGTTATTGAAAAAGGTACAACCAAGCTTAGATTTAAAATCTTTCAAGGTCTCCGCGTATACATACAAATCGTAGGGAAATTCTTTAAATCTCTCCACATCATCTACCAAATGCTAAATGAAATTACTAATGACCTTGTTCATCGACTGACCCAACAAAAAGTGATATACCACCAGGACAAGGAACAGTCTCTCCACATCTACTGCATCTAACCTTTTAATATTTTTTTCAAGTACGTTTTGTTCCTCATATCCGCATACATGATATCTCATAGCATCAGGGAACAACCTCGCTATTATGTTGCCCCCCCTCTATAGGCTTATTCTCTAAATAACTAACATTGATATCAATTTCTCCACACTTAAGCCGGGTGACAAGAGCGAATTCCTGTTTACCAAAACGATGTAAAGGACCACAAAAAACAAACCATATCTCATCATCCTTAACACCTGATAAGGTGATGATAAGTCTAGAATTTACTTATATTTTAGTATATTTTGTGAGCTTAAATGCATAGAAATTGAGCTTAAAGGTTGAGATATTGCATGAATTTCTAGTGATTCTAGACTATTTCTATTGAGACAGGGACTTGGATGAAAAAATTTGGAAAATGAGCTAAAATAAGAAAAGATCGGAATAAAGAGAGACCAAATAGAATTTCATCCAATGTCAACAAAATTGGCGAAATATTTGGTAAGGAGGAAGAAGAAGTCGCTTGGTTAATTCGCCTACTTACTTTAAGGGATGAGGCAATATAAGAAGACTAAATGTTTAAGACACGCCTCAGGGATATTATGATGAGGGCGACATTCAGAATTCTTGCCTTCAAACCTCGCCAGACTAGGCGAAAATCTTCAGGTACTAAAAAGAGTATCTCCCCATTAGGGCTGGACATGAGCCGAGCTGAGCCGAGTTAGGCCGTAGCTCAACTCGGCTCATTTAATTTTTATCAAGCTCGAGCTCGACTCATTTAACTAACGAGCTTATTTTTCAAGATCAAGCTCAACTCACTTAAAGCTCACGAGCTCACTTAAAGCTCACGAGTTGCGCGAGCTCACTTAAAGCTCACGAGTTGCGCGAGCTCAACAAACTTACTTGATAATTATATTAATTTTGTATAATTTATTTAAAATAATAATTATTTTATAAGGAAAAGACACTTGATAATATGAATTATATTTTTATATTACTTTAGTTTATAAAATTTTATTTTTATTTTTATTTTCGATAGCAATTATGTGAATATGCATCCAAATCAATTTGGTTGAAAAGATGATTTTATTTTATTTTATTTTTTTTATTTATATATCTAAGTATGTATTATATTTTATAATTTTAATTAATAAAATTTATGAGCTAGCTCAGAGCCAACGAGTCGAAGACATCCAAGCTCAAACTCAACTCATTTAATAATCGAACTAAAAATTAAAACTCAAACTTGACTCACTGACTCATTAACAAAGCTTACCGAGCAATTATCGAATTGAGTTACGAGCGGCTCACGAGCCGGCTTGATTCATGTCTAGCCCTACTCCCCATGATGCAGGCGATAAGTAGATGCTAGAATTTGATATCGCCCAAGAAGGAGTAACATACTTAGCGACATTCGAGCTATCTCGTCTAGAGTAATTTTAAAGTAAGATAGAGTTGGCAAGAAGGAATTAAATCGTCCGAGTATCAGACGACATAAAAGTGATGAAGAAGACATTTTGCATATGAAGAGATGTACTTGGCGGGCAAGTTCAGCGGCATTTTTGGAAGTTGTTTGTGTTCAAGTGAAGGAACATGCGACATAAAAGGAGGAAATTGTTACATTACCAATTTGTATTTCTTTGTTATTTTTATTTCAAAATTTTCACTGACCAAAACTCTATAAATAGGAGCTCAGTTGAAGCAATAAGAACCTTTTGACATTCTGTTATTTTGAGCTTTAAAATTCTAGATTCTTCTGTACGCTTTATTCATTGTTTTATGAAGAAGTTTCTAGAGGAAGTTTTGTGCTCCGTTTTCCATTATCATTGAAATTTAGCTAGAAGATAGTGAAGCAAAGGCTGTGGCAAAGTTTAGTTTCTCTCTTCCTTAGTAAGATTTAGATTTTTAAGCATATCGATGATGATTTTGTGATGTGCCGAATATTCTGGAGCAGATATGCTAGCTAATAGCTCTGTTTTGGTTTGCTGAGATCTGCTGTGAATTATGATTTTGATTGTATGATTCTTGTTCAATTATAGTCAGATTTACTCAATTTTCATGCACTCATTGAATTACAAGAAAGAGAGTTAAGTAATCTTGTTGTTTTGAAGCTTGATTTAGACCAGAGATGTCGATTAGGTTTCAGATCTAAGAACAGAGGATCATTGTTCTAGAGATAAATAATAGATCTAATTTTCTACAGATTGTGCTATTCAGTTATGCTGATTGTAGTATAGATATATATATATATATATATATGCAATTGTATGATTGAGATCTGTTAGATTGAATTGAGAGATCTTCTACCAGATCAATAATGATGATCTAGAGAGAGAATTTGTGATTTAAAGTTTAATTGTGCAATTTGGATATAATGCTTAGTAGAGATTAGCAGATCGACTACTGTATAGTTGAGATCACTTAAAGAACTGAGTACAGATTCCATATTTTGATTGATGAATGTCATTAGTGTCTAAAAACCTCAACACAATTTTATGATTCTTATGATTCGGTTTGTACTTAGATTCTTTTGGCAATTCAATTTAGATCTTGATCTCATTCTCGCTTCTTAGCTAACAATTCCTGTGGAGACGATATCTAAAATACTACATTAGACGTTGATAGGAATTTGATTCTTTAGTGATTTATACCAATTCAAGAAATTCCTCATCAATTTCTTGGCGCCATTGCCGGGGAGTGTTCTTTTTGAAGATTAAGACTTACTTTGAATCGTAGTAACTTGATTTATTAAATTCTTTTTCAACTTTAAAATTATTTGTTCAAGTGTGTAGTGTATGTAGACAAGATCTAAGAGAACTCAAGACTTGCAGTTTGATCCTGAACCAGAGAGGATTATTAGACAATCTAGATCACAATCAAGATCAACAACAAGAGTTATAATGTCTAGGGAACACTACAATCGTAATAATGATAACAAGGGAAGAGTAGATCCTGGAGCTGAAAGGATGACTCTTCGTCAATATTCCATTCCACTAGTCGATGGCATGCCTCAAGCCATCAACCTTTTAGCAGTAACAACTGATAACTTTGAGCTTAGATCATGACTCATCCAGATAGTTTAGCAGAACAAGATTGGAGGAGGAGCCACTAAAGATCCAAATCATCACTTGAATACTTTCTTGCATTTATGTAGTACTTTCAGCCACGCTGGAGTTTCTGAGGATGTAGTAAAGCTGAGACTATTTCCTTTCTCATTGAATAACAAGGCACATGCATGGTTGTATTCTTTACCACCAGGGTGCATTAACAGCTGGGAGGATCTAGTCAAGAAATTTCTGGATCGGTGTTTCCTTCCATTAAAAATGGTTAAATTAAGAAACATGATTTCATTATTTTAGTATATAGAATGAGAATCATTGTATAAGAGCTGGGAAAGATTTAAGGAGTTGATTCGGAAGTGTCCACACCATGGTATAGCTGCTTGGAGTATTATCATGACTTTTTATAGCGCTATGCCACCTTTAATAAAAATGCATATTGATTCCTCAGCTTGAGGGTCAATAATGGATAAGGAACCGGATGAAGCCCATGATTTCATTGAGTTGCTGGCAAATAATGATTTTGGATGGAATGAGAGAGAGAAGGCTACAAATAAGAAGCAGTATAGGGTTTATGGACAGGAAGCATTTAATGCATTTTCTGCACAGATAGCTCTGCTGAATAAGAAAATGGATAACATGGCTGTGAATAAGTAGAGCCATCCAAGTAAAAAGATTTCATTAAAATCTGTGGAAAAGCAGAAACCAACTCTGGCAGACTAAGCACAAGAAGCAGTTTTTGTTGATGATGAAGAAGAGCGTAAAGAGTTAGAGCAAGTAAATTATGTGAACAATAATTATGGAAACCAGCAGAGGCCATACTATTAACAGAGGAACCAACCCTATCAAAATCAGGGTTACTATCAAAGGAATCCTCAACTTGGTTACCATCAAGGACAGTCTCAGTATCAGCCAATGGGGTACAAGAAGCTTAATATGGAAGATCTTCTCAACAAGTATATGGAAAAGACTAATTCTGTTCTCACCAACCACTCCACTTCAATCAAGAATTTGGAAACTCGAATGGGGCAACTTCTACATGTGTTGAATCAAAGACCCCAAGGATCACTTCCAAGTGACACTGTGCCAAGTCCTAAAGGGAAAGAAAAATCAAAGGAGAAAGCACAAGTGCATGCAATTACATTGAGAAGTTGGAAATAAGTGGACAATTCTAAGGAAAAGAAGAGTTTTGTACCTCCTGTACAGGAAAAGAAACTTGAAGAAATTAGCAACTTTGCTAATAATCAACAGGAGGCTATTAAAATTGCTTTACCTTTCCTCGAAGAGAAAACACGAAAAAGCTAGATAAGTTGCTTGAAAAGTTTTTGGAGATGATGAAAGAGATTCATGTCAACATCCCATTCATCGAGGCATTGAAGCATATGCTTGTCTATGCTAAGTTCATGAAGGAATTATTGTCAAACAGAAGGAATTTAGCTAATGTGGGATGCATAAATATAAATGAAAGCGTGAGCCAGCTTATGAAGTACCCAATTCCCAGGAAACAGAAGGATTGTGGCTAGTTCACTATACCACTAACCATTGATAGGTTCAAAGGGAGGGCTCTCTGTGATTTAGGAGCCAGCATTAACTTAATGCCTTTAGCCATTTATGAAAGGTTAGGAATAGGGCATTTTAAACCTGATAATGTTCTAATACAACTTGCAGATAGATCTTTCACTCATGCTAAGGGAGTTGTGGAATATGTGATAGTCACAGTGAACAAGTTCATGTTTACTATAGATTTTGTGGTACTTGACATGGAAGTAGATGAGGATGTGCCACTACTACTTGGGTGAAAATTTTTGAGATCTGAAAGGGCTTTAATTGATTTGGCAAATAGTGAGCTCACGTTAAGAGTAAATGGAGAGGAAGCCAAATTCAGCCTATTGGAATAATTGAAATTCTCATATCATTTCAATGAAGTAAAAAGCATTCAATTTGCTGCTGATGAAGAGTTGATGGACAAAATATTGATGCTAAGAAGTGCTGATCCACTGAACAACGTTTTAATAAATGAAGTGGATATGGATATTCCTAAAGAAAGCGCTTACACTAAAGATTTGGATTCTATGACTTCACATTTCGTACTCAACATCAGTGACATACAACCATCTGTTGAAGTGATGCTTCCATCCATAGAAAAACCACCAAAATTGGAACTTAAGGCGCTTCCAAGTCATCTCAGGTATGCATTCCTTAACTCTAAGGATTCTAGCTTACCTATTGTAATATCAAATGATTTGACAGATGAGCAAGAAGAAATCCTTCTACAAGTGGTGAGGAGACACAAGAAAGCCATTGCATGGACAATTGCGGATATAAAAGGAATCAACCCAACTTTCTGTACTCACAAAATTATCCTGGAGAATCAACCCAAAATCCAAACTCAAAGGAGATTGAACCCAACGATGAATGAGGTTGTGAAGAAAGAGGTGTTAAAGCTTCTCGGTGCAGGTATTATTTTTCCAATCTCAGATAGTGAATGGGTTAGTCCAGTGCAGTGTGTTCCAAATAATGGAGGGATAACTATGATAAAAAATGAGAAAAATGAATTGATCCCAACTAGAACTGTCACAGGGTGGCGAATGTGTATAGACTATAGAATTTTAAATGATGCCACTAGAAAGGATCATTTTCCTCTTCCCTTTATAGATGAAATGTTAGACATGTTAGCAAGACACCCTTATTTTTGTTTCTTGGATGGTTATTCTGGATATAACCAAATTCTAATAGCACCTGGTGATCAACACAAAAATAGTATTTACATGTTCTTTTGGAACTTGTGCATATAACAAGATGCCATTTGAACTATGTAATGCACCACGAACTTTCCAAAGGTGTATACTAGCTATTTTCACTGATTTCGTTGGTAAGTTTTTAGAAGTTTTCATGGATGATTTTTCCATCATTGGAGATAGTTTTGATGATTGCTTGAATAATTTAGAAAAAGTGTTTAGGGGATGTGAGGAAACCAATCTGATCCTCAACTGGGAGAAATGTCATTTTATGGTAAGAGAAGGTATAGTATTAGGGCATAGAGTGTCTGCTAAAGAGTTAGAAGTAGACAAGGCTAAAATTGATGTCATTGCTAACTTACCTCCTCCTACTAATGTGAAAGGCATTAGAAGTTTCTTGGGACATGCAGGGTTCTACAAAAGATTCATTAAAGATTTTTCAAAAATTTCTAGACCCTTATGTGCTTTGTTAGAAAAAGAGAAGAAGTTTGATTTCACTAATGAATATTTAAAAGCTTTTGTGAAGCTGAAGGAAAAACTTGTCTCAGCACCAATCATAGTTCCACCTGACTGGAAATGTGATTTTGAAATTATGTGTGATGCATCTGATTTTGCTGTAGGTGCAGTGTTAGGAAAAAAAAAAAAGAGAAATGTTTTTCAGAGTAATTTACTATGGTAGTAAAAGTCTGGTGGAAGCTCAGAGAAATTATACCAACACAGAAAAAGAATTACTCGCAGTGGTTTTTGCTTTGGATAAATTTAGATCATATGTCTTAGGATCTAAAGTTATCATTCATACCGATCATAGAGATTTGAGGTATCTATTTGCTAAAAAAGAATCTAAACCTAGATTGATAAGATGGGTACTTTTGCTGCATGAGTTGGACATTGAAATCAAAGACAAGAAAGGAACTGAAAATGTGGTAGCTGATCACCTTTCCAGGTTGCACATTAGAGACATGGAACCTTAATTGGATATTAACAAACACTTTCCAGATGAGCAGTTGTTCTTGTGTGAGGTAACATTCTATCCATGGTATGCTGATTATGCAAATTATCTATCATGTAAAGTGTTACCTGAAGGGTTAAACAGTTATGAGAAGAAATGATTTCTTCATGAAGTCAAGAAATACATTTGGGATGAGTCATTTTTGTTCAAAAGATGTGCAGACCAAGTGTTTAGAAGATGCATCCTATATGAATAAACTTTTGATATTCTTATGCATTGTCATTCCTCAGAATATGTAGGGCATTTTGCTGGAACAAGAACTGCAGCGAAAATTTTTGAATGTGGCTTTTATTGGCCATCAATTTTTAAGGATGCCCATGCATTTGTGGCCAATTGTGATAAATGCCAGAGGATGGGGAATATTTCAAAGATACAAGAAATGGCTCAGAATTATGTCCTAGAAGTTGAATTTTTCGATGTATGGGGGATAGATTTCCTGGGACCATTTCCTCCATCAAACAAGTATGAATATATACTTGTAGATGTGGATTATGTATCCAAATGGGTAGAGGTTGTTGCTTGTGTGACTAATGATGGTAAAGTGGTGGAGAAATTTCTTCAGAAGAATATCTTCACTCGTTTTGGCATACCTAGGGTACTTATTAGCGATGGAGGGTCTCACTTCTGCAACAAGTTGTTGGAAAAAGTGTTAAAAAAGGTATGGGGTAATCCATAAGGTTACCACAGCTTATCATCTACAAGCAAATGGTCAAGTAGAAGTCTCTAACAGAGAATTGAAAAGAATTTTCCAAAAGACTGTGAATGAGTCTAGGAAAGATTGGAATTTAAAGTTAGATGATGCTCTGTGGGCTTATAGGATAGCTTTCAAAACTCCTATTGGAATGTCCGCATTTCGAATGGTTTATGGCAAAGGATGTCATATGCCAGTTGAATTAGAGCACAAATCTTATTGGGCAATAAACCTGTTGAATATGGACTCTATCAAGGCAGGTAAAGAAAGGCTTCTACAACTTGATGAAATTGATGAGTGGTGTTTGGATTCTTATGAGAATCATGAGATCTACAAGCAGAAAATGAAAAAATATCATGATAGGAAGATTATCAAGCGAGAATTCAAACCTGGACAATATGTGCTGCTTTACAATACCAAACTTAGCTTATTTCTAGGAAAATTGCAATCTAGATGGTCTGGACCATTTAGAGTAAAAAGTGTTTCCCCATATGGAGCTGTTGAATTATTTGATAATAAGTCTACTGATTCTTTTGTTGTGAATGAATAGAGACTCAAACACTACTTGGGGGGAGACATCTACAAGACAAGAGATATTGTTTATATCTTAGACCCTGTAGAGGTGATGGAAAATCCATAGCAAACTTACCATGGTCAATGCTAACAACCTTAAAGAAAGCATACTCCTTACACAATTAAAATTTGAATTAGATTTGTGCTTTTATTGCATAATTGTGTAAATATTTGATTAATCAAGTTCATGTTTTGGAAGTATTGTTATTTTCAAAAGAACTTGAAAGAAAATGAAGATTGAAGAATGAGGCGAAATGTCATTTATTTTGCCAAGTCAACTTGCCAAAGCTGATTTCTATATTGGCAAGGAGCATAGGAAGACGCCTCCATTACTATGTAAAAGTAGGCGAATTGTTAGGAATCACCATGAATTGCCGCCTGGGTGAAGGCGAGAAGAGTATATCACACCAAAAATTTCGCCTATCATGCTTTTGATATGGCAAAAATTTTAAAGACCACACCTTAAAGTATCGCCCAGTGCAAAGGAAGGTAAGACAAATTCTCTAGTGTCGCCTTTGTATTTCGCCATACAGGTATGTTTTCTGGCTATATTCTTTTTATTTCGCCAACATATGTCACTTAAAGAAAAGTTTATTAGGCAAAATTTAGATATATCGCTTTCTGACATCGCCTGTGCTAACACTTCTATGGAGAAATCAATTCATTTCGATTCATGACTTTGCCTAAATTCATCTTATAAGGCGAAATCATCTGTTCATCGCCTATGTTTCATTTCTTAAGGCGAAATTGGAAGTTTTAGTTTGATAATCTTGCCCACAAATATCGTCAGCGGTGTAACGCCCAACCCCCGGCCACGGCGAACCGCGAGCGCAAGCCGGAGCGCCATATTACATTCTATACATTCGTTCGATACAATACAATAGGTGCGGAAATAAACATTAATATTAAAATAAATGTTTTGGCGATATGTGGGCGAGCTTTTTAATTACCGTTGCTACTGAAAAGAGATCGAACCTCTGCGCCTTCTTCCTATTGATTTCATCATTGCGCCTATTTTGTTTTTCACTTAAAACCCAAAACTGATTTTTACCGTTAGACTCATTTATATTCTGCTTTTTAAAAAATTACTCAGCCCTAATTTGCGATTTTCACTCTGAACGTGCGAACAGTGCTTGCATTCTTCTGCTCATAAATCAAACAAGGTATGTCTTTCTCATCCTTATGCATAATGTCGATCCTTGTTTTGATTAAGCTGTATTGATGTGTTAATTGCGACAGTTAAGGTTTGATTTGAGTAAGAACGGTATAGTTAGGGTTTAATTTGATTGGGTTTTAGAATTTGCATCTCCGATTTCTTTATTGATGTTTCATTTTGTGGAATCAATTGAATATAGGATGCTATTGACAGTAGTTGCTGATAGACATACTATGAAATGGGAGTTTGATGAATGTACTTATTTGATATTGTCAATTTGATTGATAACCCTGAAACCATTTTGCAACTCCTATCATTTGTTCAAAGTTGTCAATGCTGCTGCTATAGTTTCTCCTAAGTCCATTAAGACTGATATTAGCTTACACTTACTAATCTTTCGTATCAATGCAGGTATCAAATGGCCAAAAGAAAGAATGACACTACCCCTAGTCCTTCAAAAAAGACCAAGAAGGCTAAGACTTCGGCTAGGCCGAAGATTTATGATAAAAAGAATTTCAATGTGAGGGTTATACTTCCATCTTCACCAAATGTTAAGGTAGCACACTCTCTACTTTCCATCTCTCATTACTGGATTGTTGGAAAGGTATGGAGTCAAGAGTAAAAAGAAGGATGTGTCTAGCTGACTAAAAGCCACACACAGCAGAGCTCGAGCTAAGAATCTGGGAGAGCAGAGGGGGAAAGGATAACCCCTGTGCTAAAGCTATAAATAGAGTAATTGAATTGAGGGCATTAAGAGAGGCCAAGAGAGGTTCAGTAAAGAAGAACAAGTTTCTTCTCCTCTTCCATTACAAAAACCAGTTTCTGAACCAGCTCAACCTACTCTCTCAAGAAGCACAAGTAGTAGTGGAAGACAAAAAGGCCCTTTCACTAGAAATCATCTAGAAGAATTGGTAAAGGAGCTAGTGGATAATAGAATTAAAGAACACATTTCTGAGTTCTTTGGAAACATCTCTGATCCATAAGAATTTATGAGAATGTGGGAGTTGCATCAGGCAAACCAAAATGTTCCTCAAGTTGGTTTTGCTAAGTTTTCAAAGGGCATTTCAGTTAAAGAACCAATTTTGTAGGAGAAAACTATGGAAGAGCATCAGACTCTATATTTTGAACAAGAAGAATTAGTAGATAGTCAGCCATAATTTTATGGTCAACTGGAGGACTTAAATGTTGTGGGTCAATTAATTGAAAGGACTGATATTGGGCAGAATTTAGGAGAGCAATTTGACTTAGCATCAGAACTAGTAGTAAATCAGATTATAGAGGTTGATGAGAGGAGTTTAAGTAAAGGAAAAACAAAAGCTGTGGAGCCTGAACCTGTGGAGGCTGAAGATTCTCTTTCTTCAGATTGTGAGGAGATTGATACTGCAGAGATTGAAAAGCAAGGCAAGTTGTTGGCTTTTTATGCTGAAGTTGCGGCAAGCCCGTATCAGTTCAAGAAGCAGGTGAGGGATCTGGATCTTAGTTGGAAGTAGAAGTCCAGCCAGTTAAGGAAGAGCAGCCAGAGCAAAATGTGGAGGCAATGACTCAAGCGCTGTGCATTTCCACTTGTCAAGTTCCTGAAAATTTTAGACTTGACCAGTGTATAAATGAATCTCTACCACAGACTACTGAGGAGTATGTTCCAAGATTGCATATTTTACACCCTGAAATTCAAAGAATGGTGAATATGGCGATGATGAGTTTATTTTCTCATGGCATAACTTTGGATCAGTCTGATGATTCAATGGCTTTAATCCCAATCTACCAACCTAAGCCTATTTCTCAATTGCCAATTATTGAGGACATTGACAATTCTTCTGAGTCTGATTTTGATATTGGTTCTGAGTGTAGTTCTATTGATAGTGAGTATAACTTCATTATCAAGGATGAGGAGTATGCTAGAGAAGTTGCTGAGAGAACCAGTCGGAAATGGTCACATTTACTTGCTCCTATTTTTGTGGGTGAAGATAGTGATGAAAATGATAGTCCTATCTCAGAAGTTTCTCCAAGTGCAGTGGAAATGGATTTTCAAGCTTCTTCAATAGAGACCATTCCATTTTTGTTTGGGATTGGAAGTTTAATAAATCTCCATGGGACAAAGTTACTGCTCTAGTGATCCCAAATAAATATAGAACTAAATTTTCTTTGCAGGTTAGGGAGTTCATCAACAGAAATTACATTCTAGTGATCTCTCCTTCAGTAGGCAGAAAACGAAAGATTCAGACTCTAGAACCTGAAGAAGTCAGTGATAATGAAGATCTTATGCCACCAGTTGCTGAGAAAAAACCTACTTCCAGGAAAAAGATTGTTAAGAAGAAATCTACTGTCAAAGAGCCTGTAAAGGAAACTCCCAAAAGAATCACAATATCTGTTGTAGCTAAATCTTTAAAAGATGTGTTATCAGAAGTGCAGTTTTAGATGAATTAAAGCTAAAAAGGAAATCCTCCAACACTTCTGACGCTTTACCCAATTCTTCACCTGTCACTAGGCCTAAGAAGAAAAGATTAGTGACAAAATATCGCCAACAGGACTCACATCCTCCTCCAAATCCTGATCCATCTTTAGAAGACTTTTAGTTATTTTGCTTTGAGTTGGATTTTGTACTTTGTTAGAATTTAATTAATATCCTTTAGTTTTTTATAAGTCTGGTTCAAGAGTAATGTGAATACTAGAGTCTTTTGTTTCTTTTCAATTCTAATGAAGAGTAATGTGAGTGATGTTAGTTGTCTTTTTAATTTGTTAAAAGAGTAATGTGATTGTCTTATATAGCTTGTGCAGAGAGTTTTACAGGTTTTAAGTTGGGGGTTGTTCTTCCCCAAAAGTGTTAAATGTGTTTATAGGGTCTCTCATTCATGTTTAATTCACATGATACCCTGTATTTCCAAATTGAAAGTTGTTTTGCAGGATGATTACGGGTTTAACAAGCTTTTGGCGATATTTGAATGACTGAAATTTTTCCTTGTCTAAGGCGAAATACCTATGTGTCACCTAAATGGTAATCATGTTGTTGTGGTAAGGGCGACATCTTTGACGATATCACTTTTATTTCGCCTATTGCATTATTTGTAACTGTGGCGATACTCCTATATCGCCCAATTCTTTTATCTGCAAGAATCTATTTCGCCATGACATATCGCCATATGTCACTCTGATGTGGCGACGTATTTCTTATTTTGCTTGGTTTTATCGCCAAGGGTTGGAAATTTCAATATTTTGCCTGTTTTTCTTGATTCATTTCGCCTAACTTATTCTTCTTTATTTTACTTTGGGCAAGATGATATATGTTTATGGCGACATCCAGGTACACTGCTTACTCTCTGACTTTTTATTTTCTCTATCCTTTTTCTCCCTATATTCTTTTATATTATCTTTTGCATCGAGGACACTACTTCCTTTTAAGTTTGGGGTGGGGTAGCAATCACATTTTTATATAGTTTTACTAATATATATTTTTAGAATTTGTTTGATTTTTTAGGATATTATTGGTCTGAGTGCATGATTGAGCTTACACTGCTCATAATTCAATGTGATTTAGTTTTTAAAATTGGATTTCAAACAGAAAAATAAGTGTTCAAAACAAGCAATTTTGATGGGCATTTTTTGACAAATTTCTTTGAACACTGATGAGGATTCTGGTCAAATTTGAATTGTGAATAAGTTGATGAGCTTTGATAAGGAAAGAGTGGAGAAAACCTTGGGTGGTATATGAGGTTTGAACTTCATTTTTGTGCCTTTTTCTTCTTGAGAGGGGTTATTTTTATTCTCTTCCTTATTAAACACATTATCTGATCAGTTTTTCTTTAAAGTAGAATTAGGACCTTCATAGGTTTGCTTTAAATTTCTCATACATTCCTCAAGTGTACAGGGCATTGGTCGGGTAAGGAATTGTCTAAACTCTGCCAAGGAACATAATCTGATTTGAGAGAGTGAGTGAAACTACAAAAAAGTTTTTGCCTGCTTGATATAACCAAACCTTGATATCTTGTGAGGTAAACTATTTTGTTTCCACTTTTATTAAAACCTTTTTTTTGTCCCCAATTCAGTCCAAACCATAAAAATAGAGATATAATCTCAATCCTACCATCTGGACTTACCATTAAATTGGGAATGAAAATATGGGAAGTGAGGATTTACTAAAGAGTGTTTCTGAAAAGCAGATAGTAAAATGCTTTTATTTTTTTTAAAAAAATAGTACAAAGAAGTTATAAAAAAAAAAAAAAAAAAAGAACCACTGTAGATAAAAAGTGGACATCTGTATATAAATAAAGAAGTGTTGTAAATAAAGTATCATTGAGTGGGGAAACTCTAGTGTAAATAAACTATTTTGTTTCCACTTTTATTAAAACCTTTTTTTTGTCCCCAATTCAGTCCAAACCATAAAGATAGAGATATAATCTCAATCCTACCATCTGGACTTACCATTAAATTGGGAATGAAAATATGGGAAGTGAGGATTTACTAAAGAGTGTTTTTGAAAAGCAGATAGTAAAATGCTTTTATTTTTTTTAAAAAAAAAAAGTAGTACAAAGAAGTTATAAATAAAAAAAGAGCCACTGTAGATAAAAAGTGGACATGTGTATATAAATAAAGAAGTGTTGTAAATAAAGTATCATTGAGTGGGGAAACTCTAGAGAGTGACAAAATAGAGGGATTGAGAGGAATTTAGTAGTGTGTCAAAATTTTAAATCCTTTGAAAAATTCCCTTTTCTTTCATAAGCTAACTATTCTCCCTATATTTGCAAATCAGAGATTCTAAAGTAGAGGAACAGGCAGTTCTGAACTTCGGAACCTCTAAGTGTTGTACAGTGTATGAATGAATTTCAATGATCGTGAGTTTCTTAAAATTTTCTTCGTACGTGCTTGTGAAACACTAGAATCACATTTGCCTTGGTATGTAACTCTGCTTCTTAAAAGTGACTAGTGTATTATGTGAGTAAACTCTAGGATTTTGAGTGATCGACACACTTTATGAGAGACTACAGTGAGGAAGTAGTTTCAAAACTCTAACACTTGGATCTTCTCAAATACTTTGCAACATGAAGAAAATGACCATGTTTGAGTTAGTTGATTTGAAATTTTGATAGAAAAGTTGGTCACTGTTTGAAAATTCTCAAAATATACCTGATAAGTTGCTTTGAATTATGTTTACAAGTGTGCACTGATTGCTGTCTCAGTTGATCCTTAGTCAGTTTGCTTGAGGACAAACAAAAGGCTAAGTTGGGTAATTGATAAGTCTAGAATTTACTTATATTTTAGTATATTTTGTGAGCTTAAATGCATAGAAATTGAGCTTAAAGGTTGAGATATTGCATGGATTTCTAGTGATTCTAGACTATTTCTATTGAGACAAGGACTTGGATGAAAAGATTTGGAAAATGAGTTAAAACAAGAAAAAATCGGAACAAAGAGGGACCAAATATAATTTCATTCAAAGTCAACAGAATTGGCAAAATATTTGATAAGGAAGAAGAAGTCGCCTGGTTAATTCGCTACTTACTTTAAGGGATGAGGCGATATAAGAAGACTAAATGTTCAAGACTCGCCTCAGGCATATTATGATGAGGGCAACATTAAGAATTCTTGCCTTCAAACCTCGCTAAAAAGAGTATCTCACCATGATGCAGGCGATAAGTAGATGCTGGAATTTGATATTGCCCAGGAAGGAGTAAATACTTGGCGACATTGGAGCTATCTCGTCAGGAGTAATTTTAAAGCAAGATAGAGTTGACAAGAAGGAGTTAAATTGTCTGAGTATCAGGTGACATAAAAGTGATGAAGAAGACATTTCGCTTATGAAGAGATATTACTTGGCGGGCAAGTTCAGCGACATTTTTGGAAGTTGTTTGTGTTCAAGTGAAGGAACATGCGACATAAAAGGAGGAAATTGTTACATTGCCAATTTGTACTTCTTTGTTTTTATTTCAAAATTTTCATTGACCAAAACTCTATAAATAGGAGCTCAGTTGAAGCAATAAAAACCTTTTGACATTCTGTTATTTTGAGCTTCAAAATTCTAGATTCTTCTGTACGCTTTATTCATTGTTTTATGAAGAAGTTTCTAGAGGAAGTTTTGTGCTCTGTTTTCTATTATCACTGAGATTTAGCTAGAAGATAGTGAAGCAAAGGCTATGACAGAGTTTAGTTTCTATCTTCATTGGTAAGATTTAGATTTTTTAGCATATTGATGATGATTTTGTGTTGTGCCGAATATTCTGGAGTAGATATGCTAGCTAATAGCTCTGATTTGATTTGCTGAGATCTACTATGAATTATGATTTTGATTGTATGATTCTTGTTCAATTATAGTCAAATTTACTCAATTTTCATGCACTGATTAAATTACAAGAATGAGAGTTAAGTAATCTTGTTGTTTTGAAGCTTGATTTTGACCAGAGATGTCGATTAGGTTTCAGACCTAAGACCAGAGGATCGTTGTTCTAGAGATAGACAATAGATCTAATTTTCTACAGATTGTGCTATTCAATTATGCAGATTGTAGTATAGATAGATATGCAACTGTATAATTGAGTTCTGTTAGATTGAATTGAGAGATCTTCTACCATATCAATAATGATGATCTAGAGAGAGAATCTGTGATTTAATGTTTAATTGTGCAATTTGGATATAATGCTTAGTAGTGATTAGCAGATCGACTACTCTATAGTTGAGATCACTTGAAGAACTGAGTACTGAGTCCATATTTTGATTGATGAATGTCATTAGTGTCTAAAAACCTCAACACAATTTTATGATTCTTATGATTCAGTTTGTACATAGATTCTTTTGGTAATTCAATTTAGATCTTGATCTCATTCTCGCTTCTTAGCTAACAATCCCTGTGGAGACGATATCTAAAATACTACATTAGACGTTGATAGGAATTTGATTCTTTAGTGATTTATACCAGTGCAAGAAATTCCTCATCACGTGACCTCTGCACCAAGGACCCTAAGAACCCTATTACATGGGAAACATATAGACTTGAATTTAGTTCTACTTGCGCATTCGTAGAACTGTCTGAATGTTCCGCTTTCAATCGACTCCCTTAGCAGTTTAGCGTTCCTGCCAGAATCATGAAGCCAGAGCTAAAATGAGATATCTAGAGGTTTATTAACATGCTGCTGAGCAACTTCTTTGCTCTACTTTTTCTTGTAGATTATACCTTGGAAAATAAGAATAACAAATCACAAATAAAAGAATACAAATCAGATTAATCAGAAGCTGAATCAGATGAGAATAATGACGCCTATACTTACCATTTAAAACGAAATAAACCTTAAGACAAATATATAAGAGACATATACACAGAAGAAATCGTCAAAAATTAACCTACTTCATTCTAGATGCATATACAGAAAACAAACCATTTGGTTATTCAATTTGACAGTAGAGTAATGTAACGCACATGGGATCAAAACATCAATCAAATGGACAAAATCAAATGGACACGAATTGAGGATTTAATCCAATTAAACAAATTATACTTACTAGAAAACCACTACATGCAAGAACTGTGAAAATCAACATTATAACCAAACGTCACAAACATTTCCCAAATTGGCGATAAAATAAGAGAAGAGAAACTTACATCAGTGGAGTTAGACAAATCTGCCATCCTAAGTACTTATCGACTGGGAAAACTTAATTCAGAAACCTATTAGAAAATGGATTTCCAAAATTAAAGTTTCGCACCTCAAACACCCAGATAATGGAAGCAACTCTATACAAAATACAAATACAAACATGGACAAGGACGACATTATACAAACCTAATTGCAGAATACGCGGCTACTTTGAAGAAAATAGTCTAAGGTGTGCTTATTCCTGCCGACAAATTTGCTTCCTCGTGCACAAAGAAATCATCTTCCTCATGTAGAGGTTTTCAATTGCCAAAGATAGATCGAAACACAAAGCGTTGTCAGAGTTCGTCTAAGTTTAGGTGAACAAAATATGAACACGCGAATGGCTTTGAAACAGTTTCAAACTATGCAACTGCTAACTATAGTTAGGTCAATTTGAATTCAACGGTTTGGTTGGTAAGAGGGTATTTAAGACTTCTCACAAAAAAATTAAAAATGTAATATATTTTAATGGCATTTTAGAAAATTTCATTCTAAATAATGGCATAATTGGCACCATAGCCTATTAGGTGAAATGTAAAGTTTGGAAAGATTATATTTGAACTATTTTGAAAATAGGCCTATAAAAATAATTCAAACTTTCCAAGACCCATTTTAAATAATTTCCACACACACACACACATACATATATATATATATATTAAAATTATTTTCAATCATTAAGAATTTTTAGCGATCATTATGAATAGAGATATTTTATTCAGAATAAATAGTCCTGCCCTTACAAGGGGGTGATTATTGGATTAGGGTCATACCCAGTGGGGGTAGTAATCATTAAGGTTGAGGTCTCACCATTAAAGAGATTTCAAGTATTGAGGTTGGTGTCTCGCCATAAAGAGATTTCGAGTATGAAAGTTGGGGTCTTGCCATTAAAGAGATTTTGTATTGGATCAGGGTCTCGTTATTAAAGAGATTTCCAATTAGGGTTGTCTCGCAAAGGTTGAGTTGTTTGCCTAAAAGAAATTCTAATTGGTTGTCTGATATGAAATATGTACCAATTAAATATGATTGAGAAATCGATCGATTTTGTATATAAAGAAAGATTTGTTAGAATTGCTTCGTAATTTTTATGTTTATGTCTTATTGTCTTGGTTAAATCAAACTTGAATTTAATAAAGAAGAGCGATAGAATGAAAAATCCCTAATATATTAGTATAAGAGCTTTGGTTGAGCTTTGTTTAGCGATCAAGTTTGAAATAGACACCTCAATTTGATTTAGTACCCATGATATAGACAGGAGATCAATTTAGTGAAAATTTTGATCAGCATAAATTTTTTGGAAATTTGGTAGAATTGAGGATTTCTCGTTACCCAGCCGTTAGATGATGCTCAGATTTGAATCAATAGTTGCATGAGACTTAAACTTGATTCGAACAGTTATATGATGCTCAAATTTGAGTCCAATCATCTACGCATACAGTTCTAAATTTTTACTGTTTAGATGATGGAGTAAAGATTGGAATATATAGATATAATGTAACGTCCATAATTAGGGTCTAAAAATTTCCGTATTTTCCGGAGAATTTTGTCTTTTCGGTCAAAATTCGGGTTAAAGGGTAATATGGTAGTTTAGAAAGTCAATCGGAAGTATAGAGTCAAATATATCAAATTGATCGTCTTTCAAATCATTTTAAGAATTTAAGAATTTAAAATGAAAATCAAATTTTACATGAACGGAAAATATTTAGAAACCGCTAAATTGATTATAAAAGTGTTTTATAGTTTTTTTATTAAAAGGCCCATAGCCCATTTTTTTTAAAAAAAGAAGCCCACTTGTAAAACCCCTAGTCAATTGAAACCTCTGAATTGTTTTGTTTCTCTCAAAAACACCAAAACACGTCATTTGGTTTTCTCTGAAGTCTTCTTTCTTACGAGATTGGTAAGTCTCTCTAAAACCCTAGTCTTAAACTTCACGTTTTACAAATTGATTCTTCTAATGCTATCATGATTTATGATTATGAATTAATTCTTGAGATTTAATTTGTCCATTAAAGTTTTATTTAAAGTTGATAGAGTAGTAAACCCTAGGATTTGATTTGAGTTCATGGTATTGAAAATATTATCTCTAGATTGATAATATTAATGACTATAGTTTCTGATCGGCGAGTTAATTAAGGGCTGGAAATTGGGTTTGTATTGTTTGGTTCTTGGTGTTGACCAAGTGTTTGATAAAATGCTTGTATGAATTGTATTGTTTAGTCGACTTGGGTGACGGTGATAATCAAACCGACGTCATTTAGCTAATCGAAGGAAGACAGGTTAGCAATTCCATTTTAAGCTCTATATATTGTTTGTTGGGTGTTTAATTGTTTGTGCATTAAACCGGTTAATTATATAATCATATGGATGAAATTGATATTGGAATTTAATATTTAATATTTTGAATATTGAATATTTAATATTGAATATTTTGAATATATGTCTAGTTAAATGTGCATATTGGATTTACTGTTTAATAAATGTGTATATGGATTCATGTGTGGTTTAAATTAATGAACTTTGTATTAGTTATTGAATTGTGGTGATGAATTAGAATATTGGTTCGTTATGTTACCTAGGTACCATTAATAACATATATTTAATAATATGTATTTAATGACATGCATTTATTATATATGTATTTATTATGATATAAATGCATGCAATGTATTTAATTATATTTATTTATTATATGTAAAATTTTAAATGTGGATATTGGAACCATGCATGGTAGTGTTAATTATTACGTGGTTCACATTATGGTTAGTATGGTTTTACACCTTTAATAGGTTATTGAATTGATAGTTAATGAAATAATGGAAATGTGTATTTAATTACTTAATAATTGATTGCCCTTATTATTAGATTGGTATAGAGATGGAGTGGCATGCCATTAGGGAAAAATTAGAGATCTCGGCCTATTGAAATGTAGGTAATTTGTGGTTTAGCTAGCTACTATTAGAAATCGGAATGAAGACTTCTATTAGGTGTGACGGCACCACCGCCTGCGGGCTATTGTTATTGTTGATCTTCGGATCTATTGGTGGAATCTATAGGTAGATGACCGTCCCGAGGGGGATTAAACAACACTACAGATTTTGGTTTTCGGACCTATTGTCAGGCTTCAACCTTATTGTTTCCCATTTCGATATAACATCTAGATTAGGGGCAGTCAAAATTTATAATTGATATATTGATATATTTTGGAATATTGATTATTGATAAATATATTGCTATATTTTGAAATATTGCTTATTGATAAATGAGTTTTGGTATAATGAAGTTTGAACACCATATTTTGTTTGTTTATTTCAATGTTGCTACATTTAAGATTGAACATTTATTCACCTTAATTGTTGTGAAATATGTTTGTTCGGTGTATTAATGACATGGGCAAATGTTATAGACTAGGAAACATAAAGACTTTAGTTATACATGGATGGGTGGGAAATCAAGTGGAATAATTAATTAAGCCGTATGAAATTGCCTCGAACACGGTCTACCTATGTGCTTTTACACGGACCATGTTCGAAAAATCCATCTGAAGACAATTTGACAGCGGCTTACACAGACTGGTCGTGTTACGCCACGCGGTCCATGTTTGCCCTTGTCGAAAACCAACTTCACTAGCATGTTACACGGTTTGCCTGTGTTTAATCACATGGACCGTGTAAAATCACCCATACGGGCACAATCTTCCACAGAGCCTTACATAGTCTGACCGTGTAAAACCACACCGACCGTGTCCCATTTTTATTATAAAACTTTAAATGTTCTTTGCATCGATTGATTGATGATTTGAATGACATTAAATGTGTGATAAATTAAATGTTCATTATAGGTGGGATATATTAAATGTTCATTAAATGTGTTATATATTAAATGTTCATTAATGTGTGACATATTAAATGCAATACATTAAGTTCATTAAATGTGTGATGAATTAAATGATATTAATTGATGTATTGATATAAGTGCAAGATATTGAATGAACTTAGTTATTGTATTGAATAGCGTGCATTTGTGTGCGAATATCATGATTGTATGCTAATAAAGACGCATATGCTTGTGGTTGTTTGAGTATGGAATGGTTGTTTGAGTATGGAATTGTTAACCAGACATCAATAACATTTACTTTTCATTTATTTTGTTGGATTTGGTTACATGTTATGATATTATTAAAACTATTCCTTATTGTTGAACAATAGACTTTATCAAATTTTATAAAATTGAAGTACGTAGGGATATTGGTTCTATTTATTGCAAACGTTTTTATATTGAATTGTATTGATTGTATTGGGTTAATGTGGCACTCCGGCTTCCGCTCGCAGCTCTACCGTGGCCGGGGGTTGAGCGTTACATATAACATCGACAATTCGGTTCATTGGTTTCACAGATCTGTCTTACGTAGTTAGATTGAAAAAATAAATATCTCTCTTATTAATGTTAGTTCAGGCTAAATTTTTTATATGTTGTAAAAGACAAATGAATTTTAATTATTAACAGTGCAGATCGGGTTTGGAAATTTCAAGAAAGAATGATGTTTAATAGAATAGGGTTACTATGTATTAGAAGCATGGTGAAGTATGAAATTGAAATCAAGAACTTAAAATATATAGATTTGAAATTTCTGATTCTATAGTTTCTCAATTGAGATTAATAAATATTTTAGATCATATTGAAAATAAATTTAATGATTAAGACAGAATGGAAAGATGGTGATCAAAGATAAAAAGATTTAAAATTTTGAGGGATTCAAGTTAAGGTGGAGACTTGTTGGAATTGACTTGAATCACAAGGATTTGCTTTTCAAAATGATTTCTTTACAGGAAGGATTTGCTAGTTTGAATTTAGATGTTTTTCTAACAGTTTGATTTCTTATTTTGGAAAAAATTAGTTTTTCTAATTTGGTTGAGTGTATTCCATAGTTGAAAAGATAATAAATTAGAAAAGTATTTGTAGCGTCAAAACCTCCCGTACAGTAGGACCCGATACGTGGGTCTAAACGCTACATCGATAGTGCAATAATAATTTACAATTTGATTCAACAAACAATATTCAATAAAATTATACAAGTTTCAATTTTCAATATTGGATACTCAATTCATAAGAAACAAGTCAATATAATATACAATGTGTTATATAGTGTACAATATCAAGAGTGTAATGTAATTTCATTATGACAATCCTAGTTTTAAATATAAAATAGTACTATAGCTACATCATTGCTCAATATATAATTTAATGAGTCAATGAAATATAAAAATAGTTTACAAAACCGTTAAGGTAAAATAACATATAAAAATCTAAGTGATGATAAAAAAAAGACATGCATGCGATAAAGTGATCACTTGAAAGGAATTCATGTCCTTCAAAATATTACTCGATCGCCTGAATTTTCATTCAAGAACAAAAGAAATAAACAAAGGAAAAGTGGTTAGGCTATCGATGCTTAGTTCGTATATTCATGCCCTAACAAAGACACACAATGCAATTCTAAGAACACCGTAGAGTTAACTAATACCATAGGAGTAATTTAAATTCACTAATAAATGTATATACAAGCATAAAAAATCAGTCAATAGTCTATATTAACCAATAACATCATATAAAATTCATGTATTAATGCATGAATGGGTTACTTTTTCCCCAAGTAACAACTATAAATAATTCTCATAGTTTACGTCAACTCAAAAATGCCTACTTCAATTGTATACTGGTGGTATTGCGGTCATTAAACATGATTACGAAACTCAATGGACACTTTCGGAATGAAAAGTCAAAAAGTTAATATTTGAACAAAATAAGTCTCAGGCGACTAGCTTAACGGCCTGCATATCACATGAGCTAGTCATCTGGTTTTTAAGAAGTTGAAATCTGGGAACTTAGGCGACTAACTTTGCGATAGACAAGTCATCTGGGCTACTCATTTGGTTCCTAGGTTTTTTGGAAATAAGTATCAGACGACTTGCTCGCGATTAGGCTAGTCACCAAGCATGTCGTCTAGGAGGTTGAATTTGCAAAAATATTAATTTAGATGACTAGCTAGGCAACATACATGTCGCTTAAATATAAAATGCTCTGTTTTCAGAAAAATTTATTTGACGGCTTCTAGGTTGTCTATCTAAGCGATTTGCTCAGTTTTGAAATGCAACTGATATCGTACTGCAATCAAATTTTATAACACAATAACAAGATGTATCAAACAACATGTACAGACAAGTTAATTGCCAAACAAACCATCTATTTGAGCTAACGAAATTGAACAAGCTAACTGCGACAATTTGACGTTAAAGTAGATTTCATATTTTATACCACTTAAGACTTACATTCACTAACATTTGGTTTTACAATCACGATTAGACCATAACCAAGACATCTCAAGCATTTTATTACATCATGTAATGGTCATATCATACAAGAATAATTCCATACCATGTTTTTACAATAAGCTATTGATAGACATTTAACAATCTATCGTCAAAGATCATGCCAAGTTTATTATCATCGTTATTGATGAAAGGTTTTTGCACCTATCAAATCAATGTCTAATTATAGTAGTAAAGATATCGTCTCCATATGAATTGTGTTTTGCAAGAAAGAATGAGATCAAGATCTATAGTAGATTTGTTGATAATAGAGCATGAATTGATAAGAGGTGATGGTATGATACTCAGATCTAAATCTTAGATATAATGAAGTGAAATGCAGGCTCTAAATAATTTTCAGAGATTGAATTATAATGAAGCACAAGTTACTCTATTGCTCATAATTGTCTACAATCATGTTCATCACTATAAATCAAATTAAGATATCAAATTCTGTCATAGTCTCTAATTACCATTATACCCCTAGAGTGAATTTTAATCCATTAGAAAGCTTATGTATAAAAGATTTTTAAAAGATTTAATTTGGAAAAATGTCATCCATTAAGCATTCTAAAGGTTGTTCATTCTCTTGATTTAAAAAAGAACCCATTCAAATCAAAAGATGATGATGAAAATATTTTTAATCCTGGAACACCACAATGAGTGCAATTTACGTCCTTCTATATCTAGCCTAATGCATGAGGCCAGATATTGCTTTTACTATAAATTTGTTGGCTAGATATAGTTTCTCTCCAACTCATCGATAATGGAATGAAATTAAATATTCTAACATATCTTCACATAACTATTTCTCAAGGACTAATTTATTCGAATTCATATTATTTTTCTAGGTTGATTGGTTACACTTATGCAAGGTATCTTTCAAATCCACTTAAGGCACGTTCTCAAACATGATATATATTTTTTAATATAATAGCATAATTATCGCTAGGAGATTTGTAAAGTCTAGTTGTTATATCTTCCAATCATGTTGAAAATTTTTACTATATCAAACTAGTCGGGAATGCGTCCAATTGAGATATATTATAAATTATATTTTGATTTCATGTGTAATTATCAAGCATCAAATGAGCCAACAATAATTTTTGAAGATAATGATTTTTTACGGCTCAATTAAGAGAATGATTCATCAATGGGGAATAGAATAAACCACATATCACCCAAATTTTTTTACATCCACGAGTTTTAGTAATCCAGACAAATTATTGTGAGTCAAATTTGGTCTTTAGGAAATTTGACTGATTTATTAACAAAGACACTACCAACGACAACTTTTGAGAAGTTACTTCATGGAATCGGAATGTAAAGACTCTCCAAGTTAGATAATCGGATTATGGGTATTTTTTTCTTTTTCCTCCCACTTAATTTTTTTTGAAACAATTGGTAGGATTCAACAAAAAAAAATGTTGTGAAATTAGTGTTTTTCTACCAATTTAATTGTGATTATATGTATATTGTGTCAAACATTAAGGCATGGCAAATGTACACTATCATAAATTGTTTCCTCGTAAATGACTCATCTCTTGAATAATAATAAATGTGATAATTATTTTAAATGGACTTTTTAAATTTTAAAATACAATTATAGGTATGTTTTAAAAATTTTACAAAAACAACATTTTGAAAATTTGGTTTTCATTCTATAGGTCTAATTTTCTAAAATACCCCTGAAATCGCACTATTCACAAATTCTGTGAACTATGCTCACAGTCTGTAAATGACCTATGGAATGAAATTCAAACTTTTAAAAGTTTATTTTTGCAAACTTTTCAAAATAGTCATGTAATTATATACTTAAATTTTTTGTGAATTGGAAAAAAAAAATCTTATAAGCTGTTATTTTATAAAAATAAGCAAATCTAATTTTATTGAATGATAATTAAAAAAAAAATCAATTAAACATTTAAACAATTGCATTCACTATACACATTGTGATACCATCATAGTGGTAGAGAATTAGCATAAAAAAATAAAATTAAAAAAAAAAAAAAAAAAAAACACTATCAGATTTAACGTGAAAACAATAAATATATATATATATATATATATATATATATTATAAAGGATGAAATATAAGAGGCTAGGCCGTTTATTATCTTTATCTTTATATATAAAATAATCTTTGTTTTTCCCACTCTTTTTGTATTGAACTAATGAATAATTGACAAGCGGCGAATTCGTATAATCACACGTGGCAATACTAAAAAATCTATATATTTTAAATTAACTAGTATAAAGACCCGTCCGAAACGCACCGTCATAATTTTTATTTTTAAAATAATAATAAATATATAAAAAATACAAATAAATTTTAAAAATTATTTTTTTTTACATAAAAATCTAATACTATCGAAATAAATTTTATATAGGTAACCAAATTCACCCACATTTAATATAGATATAGTTTACTAAATTTAATACCCGTTTGAACTACATATTATTTTATCCAAACTAATTAAGCCCATGGTCCATTGAGAATGAAATTAGACATGATCGCAGCAGACTTTTTTTTTTTTTTTTAGAGAATCGATATTGCCGTCCCGAGAAAATTGTATTAACACCCCATGTGTTAATTTATTTTTTGGAATTCCAATTATATCCTTAATAGTTTATTATTAATTAAATTTAAAATTTAATTATAAATGAATTTTATTTATTTTTAATATTTTACATAAAAAATAATTAAATAAATATATTTTTTTTTAAAAAAAGAAATAAATAAATATATTTTAACTATATTTTATATTTTTATTAATTAAGTTGAATATCATTAAAAATAATAATTATAACTAATTTAATATTTTCAATTTTTTAAAAAATTTTATATTTATTAAAATATTTATAAGATTTTATTATTATTATAAAATACTTTTATTAATATTATTATAAATAGAGTTTATATTAAAATATTATATTTAATTAAAAGGTAAAATTATCTTTTAATACAAATTGGGGTGGGAATACAAAATAAGGAGGATGGCAATATCATAGAAAAACAAACAAATAAAATATATGATATCTATTATATTATTGAAAAAAAAATCAAGACACAAGTCAAATAAAATATGTAAATATAAAAAATTTTGTAAAAATAATTATTAAAATAACATTACTGTAAAGTTACCTAAAAGTTTGCATATTCAAATTCAATAATTTACTATTAATTTATTTTAAATCTTCATTAATTTTTATTTTTCAAAATTACTAATCAATTAAAAAAATATATATTAAAATTATATTATTATTATTTTCTTTAATAAAATAAAATCTATTTAATATTTAATTATATTTTAAATTTAAAATCATTTTTGACTTCAAAACAATTTTAAATGTCAATTTAAATTAAATCAAAATATAATTATATAGATAATGATTATGATAAGTTCTTAATAGAATATAGAATTAGATAAGAATAAAAATGAGAAAAAAAAAATTATACATAAGACGAAAAGTATTTTTCGCTCATATATATTTCTTTAAGAGCATGAAAATTACTATTGTAAACCATTTCTCCTTTTTCACAACTGAACATGCCAAAATATATAATCATGTGTATTAAATTTCGATGGAATTGATTCAACACAAAATTTTTCTTATTTTCCGATAATATCTACATTTGAAAGGTTTTTTTTAAATGATCTTTTATCATATATAAATAAAAATTAGATTCCTTGTGATTAATGTGATGTTTTAAAATAGAAATAATAAAATATATATATAAAGTTTAGAGTTTTTGGGCACTCTAAAAATTTATTATTTTTCAAAATTTTAAATCATAATATATTTAATTATTTCAATAAAATTAATTGCATTGAAAAATGAAACCAATTGAAAATTGCAATAAATGTAACATTTACTATGGTAATACTTATTCAAATTATTTATTTAGCTTTAAAAATAAATATATAAGATTTATTAATTATTGAAATATATAAAATAATAATTTTTTATCCTTATGAATTTCATCTCTACTTGATAGATAGGCGTGAATATAAAAAATGAATGCCTCAATATTGTGGTGCCAAATAAACCACAGCCAAATATCCGGCTAAGATTTCTTGAAAATAAAAGGTTAAAAGCTTACAAATACGATTTCACAGAGTTTTAGCTCTAATGAGTAAAAAATCGGATCCTTTACAATTGTCTCTACCCCTTATTTATAGGAGTTGCTAGTCTCTCTTCTAGAAGGATTAGGACTTCTCTTTCCCTTAGGGCTTGATGTTTCTCTTTCAATGAGAAAGGTCTTCCTTTGTTGATTGGGTTTCTGGAATCCTTGATTCAACAGGATAGGTCTTCCTTTATTAATTGGGCTTCAGGAGTCCTTGTTCGGTTAGGTCATAGTTCGGTGGACTGGTGTACCCTGGTTGGGGCCTTGCTAAGCTCGGCCAAGTTGGACCATCTTTGGGCCTTTGGTCATTTCGGCCGAGCCTAGTCTCTAGGTTCGTCTTTTGGGCCTTTGGCAATTTTGGCCAAGCCTAGTCTTCAAGTCTCCCATGGTCATCTTCGGTCGAGTAATCTTTGGTCGAGCTTGATAGTCTTCAAGTCTCCCGTGGTCATCTTCGGTCGAGTAATCCTTGGTCAGGCTTGATTATGGACTTTGACCCCCTTCGCCCATTTCGACCTTCACCTCTGATGCCTTATGGTTGTCTTCCCACCACAAATATATTTTAAAATATTAATAAAAAAAATTAAGATTCGAAAGGTTTAAATAGTTGTATACCTTTCAAATTTTAATATATATATATATATTTCACAAGTGATAATATACATTATTTATTTATTAAAAATAAAAAAATTAAATATATTTAATAAAATATTTATTTAAAAAATAGAATATTAATTTATTTAATAAAATATATGTTTATTGATTCTACTATTATTAATAAATATTTTTTTTATGATTTGTAAATAAAAAAAATCTTGAAATATTATAATTCGTATTAATAAATAAAATAAATTACTATAAAAAAAATGGTGAATTCACTTACTTCTTACTTAGAGTGTATATATAATTGTTTAAAATAAAATTTATACGTATTTAATGGTAAGTTATAAACTATTTAATGATTAACAACTATTAGTTGTTAATATAATCTAATAGTCGCTAACAATGCTACTAAACCTATCGATTTATAATATATTTTTTTTTCAATTGACAATTTTATCATTCAATTTTTATAGTAATTTTAATATATTAAGAAAATTTATTTCTTCGTTTGTTTTTAAATGATAACAATATTAAAATAAATGATAATTTTTTTATTTTACAATTTTATTCTTTTTAAAATTATCTTTATTTTTATAATAAATTTATAATATTAATATTTAAATGAATTTAATTTTTTTATTTTAATAATTAACTTAAATTTTTATAATCTATATAAATATTTATCTAATTTAATTTTTTATAATTGAACTTAAATCTAGTGAATAATTAAGTATAAATAAAAAGAATCATATACCATATGTAAATTAATAATTTTCGGTAATTAAAATAATATTTTGAAATATAAATAAGATATATAATCAAATATCTACGATAATCATCGTGAAAGTATATAAATATTTATTTTTTAAATTCTAAATATTTATCATTTTTATTAAAATTTGAATTCACGTGTTTAGAAATCGATTCAAATCATTTATATGTAAATCAATTTTTTTCCAAAAAAATCAATATTATTCAAAGTTAAGTAAAACTTTTAGAATTAAAAATGGAAAATAAGAAATTATATATGAGATGAATTTTTTAAAATCTAAAAAATTACTATATTGTAATGATATTACCATTTTTTTCATCTTTCACAACTTAACATACCAACATATATCATCATACACATTAAATTTCAATGAAATTGATTGAATACATTTTTTTCTAATAATTTAATACGATTGACATTTATCATGTATAAATTAATATTAGATATCTTGTCATTAATGTGAAGTTCTAAAATCAAAATAAGAAATATAGGTTAGGGTTTTTTGATATTCTAAATATTATTATTTTTTAAATTCAAAATCACAACATATTTGATTATTCCAATAAATTGATTGAATTCCAAAAATAAATGTAGCATTCATGGTGGATCATTTATTCAATTTATTTCTTTAATTTTAAAAGTACATATATAAGATTAACAATTATTATAATATATAAAACCATAAGTAATATATTTATGAATTTTGTCTTTTACTTATAGAAATATGTAGATGGAAAATAATTCTGAATATTATTATATATTTTAAATTATTAATAAATAAATTAAGTTTCAAAATATGGAAATATTTATGTACCTTCCTGTGTATAAATTAATATCCCAATTAAATGTGAAGTTCTAAAATAGAAATAAGAAATGTACCTCTCAAGTGTATAAATTAAAATTAGATTTATTCTCAATGTGAAGATCTAAAATAGAAATAAGAAACGTAGGGTAAGGGTTTTTTTATTAATTCAAAAATAAATTACTATAATGTGAAAAAAAAATTTGATTAATTATACAATTAAATTGTTAAATACACATTGGCTAAATTCACATTCACAGACTTCAACTATAAGCAGATACATAATAAATAAATAAAATACAAATCAAAATAGAAAATATAAAAATAAATAAAATAAAGTATTGTGCCTCTACTACTTGGATGAGTTGCGTATGTGGTAGATGTCTGGAAACAAAAACTTATAAATTAGGTTAAAACGTCATAAAATTTGAATAATAACAATAATATTATAGTAAAAAAATTAAATAAAAATAAGAATTAAATAGAATACTTACCTGTCTGAAAAGAATAAAACTGGAAAAAGAAATATGTAGAAAAAAAAATAGAGAATTATAGTAGAAAAAAAAAAGACAGAATAAACATACTTAAAGAATAAAGAATAAAAATAAAAATAAAAATAAACTTATTGGTATGATTTTGAAAATAATGATAAAATCGATTCAAAACAAAATAATGTAGAAAAAAATAACAAAAACATAACGTAAAAAAAAAAATGAACAAAAATACTTAATGAAGAGATATTTTAGAATTATAAAATTATCTGAAAAAAAATAATATATAAAAATAACAGAATTTAAAAAATAAAAATACTTACGTGAAACTCAAAAATATATAAAATAAATATAGAAATAAGAAAAAAAAAATAGTAGAATGAATTTCTTCTCTTTATATATTGATATCATAATATAAAATAAATTAAAAATATAATATTATATTATTTTAAAATGGTAAATAAATATTTTAAATTTATATTCTTTATATTGGAAAAAAGATACAATATTATTATACAAAATGAAAATAAATATTAATAATTTATTAAATATATTTTTTTCATTAAATATTTCACAGACATATGTCAATCCAAAAAATCGACACTTGTTGACAATTCATTGGTCCAGTAAAAAATAGGCGGGAAAAACAATAATTATATATATATATATATATATATAGATTTTGACTAACAAAATATACAAATCAAAATATAATATATTTTTTTTATCAAACATAAATATGTAATTTCCATTTTGAAATATCATATTTTTATATTTTCTATTTTAAATTTCTTAGGTTATTATAAATATGTCTTAGCTTAGATCTATAAATCATTATCGAGGTAAGTGTAGTTTTTTCTTTTTCGTCTTTCTATACGGTGGTTTTTTTTGTTTGATGTTTAATTAATTTTGATTTTATTTTCATCTTTTTATATATATATTTTTTCGTCTTTTAGGTATTATGGATTCGGTGACTTTTTTGTGGAAAAAATAGATATTCTATGAAGAAGAAGATAGAATAACTATAGTAAGAAAATATCGAAAGATAAAAAAGACAACCATGAAGGGTATAGTGAGGGAAGATCGAAAGACAAAGAAGATTTGAAAGATACAAACCTGAAGATTATTGTATGGATAAAACAATAGTGTAATATTATATATATTTTTTCTTAGTATTTCACATTGTAGGATATTTATATTTTTTTTAATATGTATTAGATCTTATATAATGGTTGTGATAAAATTAGATTTTATATGGGTACTCAAACATGAAAATTAGATCATTATGATGGTTGTCATTGATTTTAAAGAATGTTAGAGTCAATGAGAAAAGAAATTTCGTTATATAAATAGAATAATTTAAAAGAATAAATTTTTTAATTTATTTTGTATATGTTTAGATGATATAAATTTAATTTTGTATTATATTATTTTTTCTAATGGAATGTTCTATAAATTTACACGATTGTATTAGAAAGATGTATATAGAATACTAAATTAAATGTTTGTTGTTTAAGATTAAAAGCATATTTCAAAATCATTTTTCTATTTAATTTTGTAAATATTTACTATTAATATTCCAACACTTTGTATTTATGTATTTTTTTTAATCTAATTTGGTAATTAATTTTTGTATAATTTTTATATCTTTAGATTTTATATTACCTATTAATATAGATATATTTTTTTAATTATAAAATATTTCAATTCTTTTATTCCTTATTTATTTAAAAAAAAAAAAAACAAGTTAAGAAATAAAATTTATTGCATATGTATATAATTTTTTTCTCTTTTTATTCCATTAATCATATATAATATGAAAATATATAATAAATTGTTTGATTCAAAATTAAATTATTTAAAGTAATTTTTTTTTTTAAAAATAGTTTTTAAATTATATTTTTATTTTAATAAATGCGTAATTTATTTTTTATTAGAATAATTAAAAATTTAAAATAAAACATACCGACCACATTAGAATGATGAATATTTTATGGGTTATTTTCATTTTTGTTATTTTATAACTTTTATTTACATCATATAGCCCAACTTTAAAAATTTTACAAAAATAATCTTTCAAACTTTCACTTTTAAAAAATGAACCAAATTGACCATTTTATCCTTCTGTGAAGATCTTTTATACTGATTTATGAAGGTGTGAAGGCGGTCTGTGAAGAGGACATTCACATATGTGATGGTCTATTTTTGGAAATTAAAGTTTGAGTGGCTCAAAAATGTAAATAGACTTCTATTGGTTTAGTTTTGAATTTTTAAACTTTATTTGGTGTATTTTATATAATTTTTCCATATTTTATAATGAATAAAAAAATATTATAATAATTTTGATACTTTCAAGAAATTTGAATAATTTACCAATAAATAAATTTATAATTTCAAGAATAATTTTGATAATTTGAAAAAAAAAAGAAAAAAAAAAAAGAAGCTAGATTTTAAATAAGTTGGGTAACTTCAATAATATTTGATAGTTTCACGAACAAATAAATGATTTTAATAGCTTATAAATAAATAAGTTTTATAATTTGAAGAATAGTTTTGATATTTTCAAAAATAAATAATTATTTTTCATAGTTTTAGTAATAAATAAACTATTTAATAATTTTATAAAAGTTTATAATTTTATGAAAAATATTTTAAATGACTTTAATGTAAATAGAATGTGATAATATCTTTATCTAATTAGAAAAACTAGTAAAATATGACGTTATATTAATATTTTAAATTAGTTATATAAATTTTTTAATTTATATATAAAAAAACAAAAGTTTTAAGGTCATCAAGTGCTAATATTTTGTATAAAAATAATAATTGAATACATTTTAATTTTCAAAATTTGGACTTCACAATGGACATGTTAATAAAATTATACTTTATTTTTCACTTATATATTTAGACATTGACTTTTAACATTACTTTCGGTTTTGAAATACAATTTTTAGTTATAAAGTTATTAAATATTACTATGATATTATATTTTCTAATTTTAACTCCTTTTTAGTTCATTTCTTCTATATGTTTATACACACTTTATGATAATATCTAAAAGAAAATAAACACATATTTATATTTCAATTCTTTTTCACTAGATCTAAAATCTTAACACATTATTTATTACGACTATACAATTATTTATTACTTTATTTAACTTTAATATAAATCTTTAAGGCATAAGTTTTATAATAAAATGAACTGTTTGTCAATAGATGTTTTAATAAAAAAGTAAACAATTTAAGGATCAACTTTTGATTTTAAAATCTTAAACCCAAATATGAATATGAATCCAGTAGAAATTTTTTTTTACGAATATAAAATTAAAAATAAAAGTGTTCAATTTCAATATTAAAATTTTAAATGTGGAAACGATACATTAAAAAAAAAAAAAAGTCCTGAATTAGTAGCAAATAATCCAATGTCTTGAATTGTGTATTTAAAATACTTTTCTCTATAATCAATAATTAAATACTTTAATTTTTTTTCAACCCTGATTAAAAAAAATAAAAATACAATAAATAAAGCTTTTCTAAATAAGTGTACATATCATATCTTATTAACATCTTATCATATTAACATTTTAATCATATATATGTATATAGAGTGTTTTTTTTTTACCTAATGTTTTTCTCACTTATTTTACCATCCGCCCACGATCAAAAAGTTGCCAGTTTTTTAACTAACATATAATATTAATATATTTATACTAAAATGTGTTATTAATAAATAAATAAATTTTCCTATCTTTCGACATATAATTATGTCAATAATATATATTTTTTTAATCATAGAAGAGAGTTTTGATATTCACATATTATTTTTAACGTGTGATAATGGTTTTTTTTAATATAGAATAAATTTATTTATTTATTTTAATTATTTTATTTTTCCATCAGAACATGCACGATTCATGATCATGTACAGTCCAATATTTAATAGATCACATATATAAATGGTATGGATAGAATAATCTTTTATTTAAATGCATGTTGATTTTAGTGTCTCCCTCGGTATAAAATGTATACATGCCTAAACGGTATATTTTAATAACACTCAATATTTGTATGAAAAATAATTATATTAAAAATTTCTTAATATATTTTTATTTATTTTAGAATAAAAATTATGACTGTGTCTCTCGCAGGGCCTAAACACTAGTAAATATAAAAATTTAAGTTTTTATTCTAATCTTTAAAAAAAATTTAATTTATTTCATCCATTCTAATGAAGTTAAAAATTTTAAAAAATAATAAATAAATAAAAAAAGGAAAATAGAGAACTACAGTTAAAGACAATTCCAGCACAAAATAAAGTAAAAGTTTCAATTAGACAACTAGGAAAAAGAGGGCCATCAAAATTAAAACTGTAAATCATTGAAATTGTAAAGAAGATGTGGTGTGTGTAGTGGGCTGAAAATCTCAGCCCGGTTCGGATTCAAAGCCCAGGCCTGCTGATTCTGAGGGGTCCAGGCTCAGTAATTCCAAGGCCTCCGTCCCTTCCGAGGACCGTCGACTGAGTAAGCAGGCTGTTGGGGAAATCCCGGATTCTGCAGAGATCGTTCCGCGTGAATCCCGGCAGGATCGGGTAACAACCCTCCAAGTTTCTATAAATAGAAGGCTTGGCCTCACAAAAGGGGGACACTCGATTGCTTACCGAAACTCTGCTAAAATTACTACTCAAGCTGCCACTATCTCCGATTGCACTCTGCTGAACGACTGACGATTCTGATTACTATTCCAATCTCAATTAACCGAGGCCAGAGCTCACTCAAGTGTCTGTCAACAACCTTCCGAGGTCACCCTTCCGACAGGAACCATTGATCACAGGAAGTTAATTCTTTCTCTCACTTGTTTGATTTCTTATTCGTTTTCAGTTCAAAGCTGACTTGAGCGTCGGAGTGCCTACAGCAGACACCACATCGGTGTCCCCAGGTCCGCTCGGATGCTTCTTATTCTTTTGCAGGATACCTTAACACTTGGAATCGGTCCCCAAATAGCCCTGAATCATCCGGTCCAGTTAGTCCGGATCAACTATAGTTCCGAGCCACTATAGCTTAGCGCCCACCGTGGTGCCGAAGATAAGTTTCCTACAAAACTAATTTCTTTCGTTTTTTTTTTGTTGATTCAAAATTTGTTACCCTTCTCATGGCTAACGATTCGACTGTTGAGCAACACCTTAGAGCAATGATGGAGCACATGCGCCAGCTAGAAGAAGATAATGCCAAAACTAAGGCAGAAAACCAGGAGCTTACGCTGCGGATGAATAATATGTCTAATAATGGCACTACCACAAACGCAAATGGCGACAATGCAACCAATCATGAAGCCAATAGGCTCCTCCTATCTGAGATCTAAGAGATCAAAATAGGCATGGCAAAAGAGGCTGCAAACTTCCAGGTCGTCATCAGGACCATTCATAGCATTCTGGCACCATTTGAACACTCTGCTGCAGACACCCATATCCTCTCTCCATTCGTGGATAGGATCACTACAATGGAGATGCCGAAGAGGAGTATCCTCCTGACCTTCCATAAGTTCCGAGGGGATTCGGATCCGGCAGAGCACGTGGCTGAGTACCGCCAGGAAATGTCCATGGTGAATCTTCCGAGCGACACTTGCGAAGCCATAACTTGCAAGACGTTTGGTAGTAGTTTGGGCGGTCCAGCCCTAACCTGGTTTCTCAATCTTCTGAACAACTCTATTCATTCTTTTTCTCAACTTGTGGATGATTTTGTTGTCAAGTTCTTTAGCCGCAGGCATTTCAGGTTAACCACGGATCACCTGTTCTCCATGGCCAAGAAAGAAGGTGAAAGCCTCCGAGAGTATGTTTCTCGCTTCACCAGCGAATACATCAAAATCCCAGACGTTGTGGAATCAACCTGCGACGGCGTTCTGAAAGGGTCTACCCCCATTCTCTCGTCTGTACGAGCAGCTGACGGAATACGAGCTCGGACACTCGAGGAATCCCTAGCAAACGCGACTCGGCAAATCAAATTGGAAGAAGATCCTGCAAGGGCCGCCATGGCTAAACGCAGAGCAAATGGTAAGTCCGAGCAGCGCAACAATAAGCCTCATAGGGGGAGGTTCGAGCCATACAAAAGGCATGACCCTCGCCCTAATTTAGGCCCATCTAGAACCACAGGTAGGAACGGTGAAAATAAACCAAAGTGACCGGTTCCGGCCTATGATCTAACCATAGAGCCGAAAGCCCTAGTCGCTGTAATGAAAGACATGGGATCCTCTGTTACTTGGCCAGAACAAATGCGGACCCCCGCACACTAAAGAGATAAAAACAAGTTATGTCAATTTCATAATGACCACGACCATATAATAGAGGATTGCGTGGCATTACAGTTTGAGGTAGTCTCCCTATTGAAAAAAGGATGCTTGCATGAGTTTTTGTCCGATAAGGGAAAGCAGACTTTTGAAAAATCCGAAGAGAAACGTCACGAGTCCAAAGCAATCAAAATGCCTGACGAAACTCCAGAAGTCGAACGGATAATTGGAGTTATTCACGGTGGCTCATTGGTGAGCGAAATAAGACTGTCAGAATCAAATGTTAACGAATGAAAGACGAAGACTTCCGAGCTAAAAGTCGCCCTCATACTTGGCTCGGAATTCCACCAATACGGAATATCGTCGTCTCCTTCCTCCTTCCATCGGCCGGAGACAAAGAAAAACCATTCTTTCCACGCCTTATCACATGAGGCGGGATTAAGGAATACCCTTGTTTGATCCGAGTGACAATGAAGATACACTCGACCCGGATCACCATTTACCCTCTGGACGGAATAAGCCGCGTAAATATCTACGACTTCAAAAATTATCCCCTTCTCTTCGGCCATTTCGTCAAGCGACCGTAAAAGCCTCATGGTATTCAGATTCACTTGGCTCGGTGCAATCCGTAGTCTCTTACAAAATTTTCGGAGCATACCTCCGATCGAAAATTTAAGGCCCATACTCAGTAAGAGTGTATACATTAGGGTCCATCCTTCGATAACCCAATCGGCCCTTTCCTCAGCCTCGGGTGCACGGATCAAAACGTCGGCCGGAATATTATACGCCCTACGAATATCATCCATTTGATCCGAGCGGAGATGGAAGGGCAATCCTTTGTTTGGATCCCTTGAGGTCCGAAGGTTGAAGGATGCACCACCAGACGGCCTGTGGTTTCATCCACTACCTCTATTATAATTCCGGCTGAAATCCCTATGGGATCACTATCGCCTCGAAGTTCTGCGCGGACCCTTGCCAAGGTCCTCAGACTCAAGTCTATATTGTTAGATCCCCCAGCTGATCCTGACGTAGAAGGGCTATCGCCGTTTCCAGATGGGTTGTCTCCGAACATCCTTTGTATTTCGGACTCAGTCGCTTCACTTGACATACCTGATCGGAAATGTCAACAGTCAGATCAAGGGCACTTTCCTGTTAACCGGAAAACACAGTTTTGGTCCAAAAATCGCTAGTAATATTATTTTATAAATTAAAATTAAGATAAATAATAAATAGATAACTTTTCAAAAATTAAAATTCAAATAGATTAATTTCAAAATAAATTTAGATTATAAAGATAAATACATAAATTCATATTTATCTATATTATATCTTACAATTCCATTCCAAATCAATTTTCTCGTCACACTATATATAAGGTTTTTCATCTCAATTAATATTCTCATGTGTTTTTTTCTTATAATCGTAGGGAGCTTTCTTTTTTTATTCCTCATCATCATAGGAACTTACTTTTTTTTTTCTCATAATCGGAGGAAAATTAAGTGTTGGTGGTTCTATTATTCCTAACAAGATCGCCTTGGTGGTTTTACTCTCTCTAACAAGATCGCCGTGGTGATCCTATGGTGCTATTAGTTACAATGGAGTAACTAAAAAGTTAGTTAGTTGGTGATTATACTTTTCCTTTGTAGTATGAAGTGACTTTTCACACCTGTTGTTTTACTTTACTGTCATTGGGATACTATTATGTAATTATATTTTTCATTGTGGGTGGGGAAATTTTACTATCAATTTTTTTTTTCAAATATGATAAATAATATAAATAAATTTTAATGTCCTATATATATTTATTTACAATACAAATACCTTCTTTCAAACTTATGCAGTTATGAAGACTATGACGGTCTGTTTTAACTTTTTGATTACTTATCATGCTCCTACTTTAACCAAGCAAATTAAAAAATCTTTCCCTTAAATGAATTCCATCATCAATTTGTTTTTCGACACCGCATCTTTTATTTTGATAAATATAATTGTAATTATGTATTTATCTTTATATATTTTTAGATTTAAAAATTATTATATAGAAGTATATAAAATAATATTATCAAGTCAACAAAAAAAATTGTGATAAATAATAAAAATATATATATATATATAATATTCGTAAAATATTATAATATTATTATATTTATTCTATTAACTATCAATATCAATAATTCTAAACTCACCCAATAACAATTTTATATTAAATATAAAAATTAATTAAGAACCAATTAATCTATCTATTATTTTAACAATTTTATAATAAAATTATATATATATATATATATACATATATATATGTATATAAAGTTTAATTACTAAAAAATATTCATATCTTAAAAATTTTAATATATCAAGATCAATTTTAAATTTGATTATTCAAATGTAAATTTACTTCTTTTTATATCTAAATATCCAAATTGATTAAACTAAAAAAATAAAATAAAATCTTTTATATTTAAATTGATCTCATTATGTAATAGAGTTTGATTTTATATCAACCTTTTGGTTTAATCTTTAATCTCATAATTTAATTCTCATATAAATACAATTTCAAAAATTATAAAATATAAAGTTAATTATATTAGAAAACCTTATATTTATATTAGAAAATGATATAATATAAAACATTGCAATTTAAATAAAAATAAATTAAAAATATTACATTTTATTAATTATATAATATTTAAATCATTATGATACCTATTATAATTATAATTTCATAAATCAAAATCCTACCTTAACTAAAATATCAATAATGGGTATTATAATAGATGATAACGACAATTCTAATAATGTGATTATCTAAATTAACTAAACTTCTCCACCGAACTAAAGTTATACATTAACTAAAATTCTCCACTAACTGTCTTTTATTGGTGATCTACATCCCTATTTTGATAAATATAATCGTAATTCTATATTTATCTTCATATATTTTTAGATTTAATATATATAAAATTAATATTATCAACTCAATAAAAAATAATTTTGTGATAAATAAAAATATTATATATAGATATATAATATGACCGCAAAATATTATAATATTATGATAGTTATTCTATTAACTATTAATATAAATAATTCTAAACTCACCCAACAACAACTTTATAGTAAATGCAAAATTAAATAAGCACTAATTAATCTAATTTTTATTTTAAGATATTTATAATTAAATTATATATACATATAAATTTTAATTACTAAAAAATATTCATATCTTAAAACTTTTAATATATCGAGATAAATTTTATGTTTATTACACTTCAAATATAAATTTATCTACTTCATTTTATATCCAAATATCCAACTTGATTAAATTGAAAAAAAAAACTTTTATATTCAAAATTTTCTCAATTATGTAATAGAGTTAGAATTTTATATCAACCTTTATACATTTATTAATATTTATTGGTTTAATCTTTAATATATAAAAAAAATTCAAAAATTATAAAATATAAAGTTAATTATATTCAAAAATTTTATATTTATATTAGAAAATAATATATTATATAAATCATTTCAATTTAAATGAAAAATAAATTAAAAACACCATATTTTTATTAATTATATCATATTTAAATATATATATATATATAATACCTATTATAACTATAACATTATAAAATCAAATTTCTACGTTAACTAAAATATTAATCTTGGGTATTATAGTAGATGATAACCATAATATTAATGATGACATCACTTACAAATCAAAGTTATACATCAATTCTCCACCAACCGTCTTTCATTGTCAATAGGTCTTCATATTCATCTTTATTATTTTTATTTATTTTTCTTAATCGATAGTAATATTAGATAATTTTTTTAATAATTATAACTTTTAAAAGTAATTTTTATTCAATTACAACTACTATAATAAATCATTACATAATCTACTTCAATATTTTTTTATGACATTTTCTGCACTTCATGATATATATAGTAATTGAAAATTTTTATCAATTACCTTTAAAGTGATTACAAATATTCACTGGGATGTAAAATTGGATTTGGATCAAATACAATTATGGAGAGGTCAAATTTGGAAGAAGTGCCACATTTATCAAGTACATATATGGTATTTAACATATTTGAATAAAAATGATAAAGTTAAGAAAAATAAAATATATTTAAACAAATTAATATTAATAAAATTTACTAACTAAATCAAAGATAAATAAATTATAAAGATTGATTTAATAAGTTTTAATAAGATTAAAATAAAAAGATATATTATATTTATTAATTAATTTAAAGATGTTAAGATTTTTTGATTAAATCCACAATTATATAAAAAAAAAAATTTATTAAAATAAAAATTGAATAAAAAGTAAATTATTATTCACATATGAATCAATATTAAAAATAAAAGTGAAAATATCAAGTTAACTTTTAAAAGAATAATGATATTATTTTAAAATTTTAAATTTAAATTAATAAATTACTTTTAAAATTTTAAATTAAATTTGATATTTAAATTAAATTAAATCCATAATAGTAAAATTGATTAAATATTTATCCAAAGTAAGAAATAAAAAAATAAAAGATAAATGTATTAATTTAATATTTAAATTAGGCTCAAATTTGAAATTGCTTATTTTTCTTTTCAAGCTATAATTTCTTTTAAAAAAAATTAAGATAAGATAAGGTATAAAATAATTTTATTTTTTTTGGTTTTTAGTTAAGAATAACATTGGTATTAATTTTCTTAATTGATATCTATAATTGATTATTTTGAAAACATACGAGTATATTAAGAAGATAAATGATGAGTTATTTAAATTTGTTTAATTTAAATTTTAAATAAATTTTTACAAATAATTTTCTTATCAAAATTATTATGGTTAATTATTTAGAATATTATTTTTTATTTTTCTCTTCTATTTATTTGCTGTAGAGATGTGTAAATTCCCTTTTACCCGAGGGACTTCGATCTAGGAATTGAATTTTAACCAATTTGGTTAAGTCTTTTGTTTTTTAATCTCTTTTAAAAAAAAAAAATATTGGTCCATCTGAACTTATTAGAAACAAATAAAAATATATATGTACCCAACGTGTATCAAATTTGCAACTTATAATAAATATATCTTTTTACATTATTTACTATGTCATAAAATCATATATATTTTTAATTTTATAATATTTTCTTTATAATTTTTATTTAAACAATTTTTTCTTTATTATTATTTATCAAATTCTTATCAATTTTTTATATTTATATTATGATAATTTTTAATTTAAATATTTTTATTAAGTTTGAGGTGCACATCGCGCACGGTTATTATCTAGTAAAAAATAATAATTAAAAGTAGTAGAGATATTATTATTTGATTTATTTATTAATATATTTAATATTAATATTAATATTTTTAAAATAATGTGTAAAAAAACATCAAATATACCATCTCCACTGTGCTCTGTTTCTACATTTATTTCTAAAAAACTAATATTTTAAATAAAATAGTACCAAAAAAAAAAACTCAACAAAACATCATAAATTGTTCATGCTCTTAGTACAAGTTGTATTATACTTATTTCGTTTTTTTTTTTAATTGCTACACTTTGGTATGCACACTTTTCGATGCTTAATTTTAATGGTAAATATTTTTAATTATACATTATTAAAAATTATGAGAATTTTATATTTGAAATATAGATGTTAAGACGAACAAAATTAGATTTTACTTGACTAAAATATACACAAGGAACAATATGTAAAATAAAATGATCGATGAATAGTTTTGAATAGTAAGTGTAGCAATTAAAAAAAAACGGAGGAAGAACACTCATTATAATGAATTATTAATTAGTAAATTGGCCCGTGCGAGACACACAGATGTAATTATTTTAAAATAATAGTAACAAATATTATTTTTATATAAAAATTTAGTGCTGTAAAAATAAATTTAGGATGACAATTATATCTATCTACCCGCGAATATCCATCTGTAAGGGTGGATATAGATATACCCATTAAAATTGGCGTGTGGATATCAATACAAAGTTTACACCCACCAATCACGATATGGATACAATAAAATATCATTACCCATATCACCTACCCATAAAATTAAAAAATAAAAATTACTATTTATAGTGTATTGCGGAACTAATCCAAATAAATTTTTTTTTTTAAAAAAAAAAAAAGAAAAGAGTAGATTTTTATAAATTTTGGAGTTATTATACTTTACCATTAAATTTTTTAACATTATAATTTCAAAATTGTACATTGTACGCATTATTTTCCTTATAATTTGAAAGAAATGTTAATTTATTTTTGATAAGTTTAGTTATTAATTGTGATTTTGAACTTGATATTAATAAAAATATATAAATAAATATAAGGATATGTGTATACCTGCAGGTAAATTCATATCCGCGAATATATACTGACCCATATCTGTGTTAATTAGAAGGACACAAAAATGACATGGATAAAAAAACTTAACGGATAAATATATGGATATTGGCATATATGTCCATATTCTATCTATTTTCATCCCTACCTATATTTTACAGGAGTATGAACACTCAAATAAATACGTATTTAAACTACGAATTCTTTTACCTAAGCCATTTAAACTTGTGATCTATTAGTGATGAAATTGGATATGACTGTAGATAGTACACTTTATGTAGAAAAATAAAATAAGTAAAGCATGTAATATTTATTCTGTATTTAAAAAAAGAATTAAACAATTCTACTGTGACACAAATCAAAATAAAATATGTTAATATTAAAAAAACATCATGATAAAAACTATTATTAAAATAACATATTTACACAATGATGATGCAGTCTTAAAAATTAACATATTCAAATTCAACAATGTACCATAAATTTATTTTATGTCTTAATCATTAACTTTCATTCTTCAATATTATTATTTTTTTTCAAAAAAAATTATTATTATTATTATTATTATTATTATTATTACTTTTTCATTCAATTAAATAAAATCAAATTAAAAGCTATTGTATATTGATTAGATATTAAAAACTTATTTCATTTTCTTTCTCCGTTTCCGTTCACAAATCCGTTACCAATAGACTTGGACATCAATATAAAAATTCATTTAAAAATAAACATGTCTAGTTGAAGAGCATTTAAAAAAACGTAAAGACGGGTCCATATTAAACTTAATAATACTATAAAAATCTCTCAATAGAAAAAAAAAAAAACACATATTAATAAGGATTACATAACTTATATTATACTTTAAATTACTATCACATGCTCCTGTATAATTATAAAAATATATATTTATGAAATAAGTATCGGTGATAATTTTATTAAAAAATGGACATGTGTTTGAATAGTGCTGATTTGCTCGTAAACCCATTGCCAATCAACTTAAACCTTAATATTAAAATCAATTTTAAAAGTAGACATGTCCTGTTTGGACAATTTTTTGAGAAATTCTCTAAAGATTAGACTATATTGGACTCCACGGTATAACAAAAATCATCCGAGCAGGAAATATCATATTAATTATTTATAACTTATATTACTTGTCACATTCTACTATTTGTGTAATTATAAAATATATCAGTGAAACTTATCATTCGTAATTAAATTAAATGATAATTTTATAATTTTATAGTTTTATCATTTTTAAATTCTCCTTTATTTTAAAAATAATTTTCTAGTATTGAAATTTAAATAAATTTTTAATTATAATAATTAAAGATAAATTATTATAATCTATTCAAATTGTTGGTTTATTCACCCAAATGTGCAAACGTGTCTTGTACACGTATAATGGTGACAGTTATCCAATATGGGAAAACTGCCCCAGAGATTCAGAAATACAAAACAGTTGGAAGTTACTTTGTTTTGTGTGTGTGTTATTTTTGAGAAAAGAAAAAACCTCTCTGAAGAAAGAACTGAAACGTTGAAGAGAAAATACAAACAAGAAGCATTTCGCTGGGCAGCATCTAGTTGGTGAACAGAGGAATATTTCCGCTTGTGATTATTCCCGACATCTAAAGTTGATCAGTAATGGAATCCTTACTCTTTCTTATTTACTTCATTATTATTTGGTTGATATATACAAGATGTTAGTATCTACTATATATATATGAAAGTATATTGCTGTGTATATAAAGTCTTCATCTATCATTGGTATCAGAGCCCGGGTATCATTACTGTTTGCTTTATCGTTTTAAAATGAACCGTGAAAATGTGTTTCATTTGTGTTAATACTTCAGATGTTGAAGATGTTTGGTTTATTTTAAAACTTCAGAAGTTGACGATGATCGTGATTCTTGTTTTTTTAACGTTGTGCATGTTTTGAATAAATGCGTGGGTTCTGTTTTAGATAATAAACTGAACGTAGATATGTTCATAATCACAATCTGATTCGTTGTTTGATGTATTGTTATTTGTTTCATTTAATTACAGAATTTTATAATAATATTAATTCGGATTAATTAATCGGTTTTTATTATATTCTGTGATTGTTTGAAATATGTCAATATACCTGTCATTGGATTCGTTTTTTCGATACGGATCCGTTGATATAAAGTTTGAATTTTTTTGATGTAAATCGTAAAAGTTATGGTCGTCGGAAGTTCAAGTTTTTTTTTGAAAAATGAAATCAGAATAAGTATCAGATTTTTATTTTTTATATATTTTAAAAAGGAATTTGATACTTGGCTTTCCCACTCGTCAGCTCGGAAAGTGAAGGCCACTGCCGACGACCGGACACCGGAATAGGGAAACGGAGGGCACCACCGGAACCAGGACGGCGAGACGAGTCCACGGCCACCGGTCCGACCGCCGTCGGCCGCCGCGAGGACGGCGCGTGCACTGCAATCGCGGCCTGGGCGCGTGCAACTTCCGGTTCCAGGTAACAGCACAGTCAGCGCTGACGTGGCAGCTTGCCAGGCCGCCACGTCAGTAGAGGGACTGACTGTGCGCGCTCACGCGCTAGCGACACGTGGCAGCGCCTCAGTGCGCCACGTGTTGCCGGCACGTTTGGCGCGTCCTCCGCCCTCTGCCGGAGCGACGACGACGCATCGCCGTTTTCCGGCGACCGGAAAATTTAAAAAAAAAAAAAAAAATTTGGAATATTTTTTTTGAAATTATTTTTTTATTCATTTTAATAATAATCCATTTTTTTATTTCATTTTGCCTACTAAGTTGGTTTACTATTATGTTTTAGTAAATTGATTTATTTAAATGCATGCTTAGGAAATAGTTAATTATTTTTCATTGATTATTTCTCTGACATTTAATTAGTGTTATATGAATGCTTACTAGATGTCATATGCATGCATTGTTGGCATACATTGATTTTGTTTTGCAGATTATGGAACAAAGGTATTATTGGCTCGGGTTCTATGTAGAGGATCGCCATTGGATCCCTTATCAGAGGGCTACAGAGTTTCATGTTCGTCAACTGGCTCCTGCCCTGCTCTTCCCACCACCACCGGGTATGGAACACCCATTGGGACCTCGGTTTCATCCTCCAGTACCACCACTTCCGCGTGCTCCGGTGATCGCTCCTGTCGCCGGTCCACCGGGATTTGGTCCAGTTCCAGTACTCGCACCTCTAGTGCCTAGGATCATAGCTAGACCACCTCCCAGGGTGATAGTTCCAGTATTCCATCACTATCATCCACATCCGCCACCTCCTCAAGTGCAGCACTTGATTGCTCCTATGGTAGCTCCTGAAGCTCCGGTACCTGTTCCAGAGGAGATACCTGATGATGCAACTGTTCCAGTAGCTGCTGATGGTGCAGCCATTCCAGTGGCTGAGGAGGACGAGGATTAGTTTTTGGAGGATCCTTTAGATAACGAGGATCAGTTTTTGGCGGATCCCTTGGAGGACGACGATCAGTTTTTGGAGGATCCTTTGGAGGCTGAGGACGATTTTTTAGGAGATCCATTACCTGCAGCAGATGATGTTATGGAGGATCCTGTTGATGCTGAGGGAGAGCTTGATCAGGAGGCCCCCTTCATTGAAGGCGAGGGACATGTCGCCGATGTTGAGGATGATTTCGACCCTGATGATCTAGTTCTAGAGATTATGGATGGTTGGGATGATCCGATCATAGCTGATCCGATTGATCAGGACCAGGCACAGGATGGTGATAGTGAGATTACTTTTGAAGATTATATTCCTGATGATCCATGGTTGGAGGAAGTGAACACTTCGGCTAGTGATGTCCAGTATGATGACTGAGGATGCCTACAAGACCCTGATGCCATTTTTTTTTTTTGCTTTTTATCCATATGCATCATTTTTATTATATCATTTATATACGATTGGTTGTGCTTTGTATATATTTGTGATGTTATGAAAATTTGTTTGCACACCTCATGATTTAATATGTTGACTCGATTGAAGAACCAGAATGGTGATTAGATGGATTTACTATTTTTTCCGATTTCTCCTTTGATTGGATCAACATATTTTTTGATTGACTTGGTTGGTGCATTCTCAGTTGCTTATCGGATGATCGAACATAGATAGTCTTACATGTCTTCGAATTATGTCTACAGTAATGGCTTCTTCATCCAAGAACATTGTTGCTGAACTCAACAAGGGAGACAAGTTGAACGGGGACAACTATGATATCTGGCATCGTAAGATCCAGTATATCCTGGAAGAGCAAGAGGCTCTCGAAACGCTGACCAATACCATGGTTGAACCGGCTCCTGGCACTACTGCTCAAGCCAAGCGTGACATGGAGGCTTACCTGGCATGGAAACGAAAGAACAGTATAGCGAGGATCATTATTCTGTCAAGCATGGCTGATGATCTGATGTGCTCTTATGAGGATTTCGACACTGCACAGGACATGTGGGTTGCTTTAAAAGACAAGTTTGGTGGGACTTCCACCACAAAGCTTCGGCGACTGACTATTAAGTTTGACACTTACCGGAAGCGCAATGATCATTCTATGCGCCAGTATCTCAGGGAGATGGCTAACATGATCCGGGAATTGAAGTCGGCCGGCCATGCCCTATCAGATGAACAGCAAGTGCAAGCGGTGATAAGGTCTCTCCCCAACAGCTGGGAAAATATGAAGATCAACATGACCCACAATGACAACATCAAGTCATTTGATGATATCTCTCGTTATGTTGAGCTCGAAGACGAGCGCCTGGAGGCGGCTAAATCTTCGGGCCAACTTTATATGGCTGAATCCAGCATGCGCAAAGGCACGGGTGCTAAGCGCAAGAGGGGAACAAGGGGCGGAAAGAAAGGGAAGGGTCAGAAAAACCCTAACAAGCCTGGGACCAATAACCTAAGGAAGAAAGCTAGGCGAGGCAAAGGTCAGCAGAGAGACAAAAGCAAGGTCAAGTGTTACAATTGTGACAAGATGGGTCACTTTGCTCGTGAATGCACTGAGCCTAAAAAGGAGGTAACAATTTATGATTCTGCCCTAATTAATGTGTATGTTTCTAGCTCTGTTTTGCTTGCCGAGGCTCACCCTATGTGGATTGTAGACTCAGGCGCCACGGACCACGTAGCTAGAGATAGAGGAGCGTTTGTCGAGTATCGTCGGATCCCACATGGTACTCGATGGATATATGTGGGCAACAACTCTCGTGTAGAGGTTAAAGGAATTGGCACTTGCAAGCTCAGAATGCACAGTGGCCACACATTGCTCCTACATGATGTCTTGTTCGCTCCCGAAATTAGGCGCAACCTTGTCTCTGTTCCTGTTTTATTGTCTTATGATTATAAGTTGGTGTTTTATGCTGCTAGTTTGCAAATATTTTATAATTCTGTCTGTATTGGATTAGGACAACTTGTTGATGGATTTGTGGTACTTAATATTGACTGTTATGAAAATCCTTCTTTATTTTCAAATGATAGTTTTTCGATGATTACCTCTTCTGATACGAGTATTTCGACATGGCATGCTAGACTTGGTCACATAGGACAAGATAGAATGAACAGGTTGGCAAAGAGGGGATTTTAGGTTCCTATAATAAGATAGAGTTGCCGACCTGTAATCATTGTCTGGCAGGCAAAGCCACTAGAAAACCTTTTGGGAAGGCTACTAGGGCAAATTCTCCGTTAGAATTAATTCATTCTGATTTGTGGACCCATGAGCATTAGAGCTAGAAGCGGTGCATCATATTTCATTACCTTCATAGATGACTTCACTCGTTTTGGTCACGTCTATCTAATCTCCCATAAGTCTGAAGCCTTAGACTGTTTTGAACGGTTTTTGGCCATGGTGGAGAATCAATTGGATAAGACCGTTAAAGTGTTACGCACTGACCGAGGGCGAGAATATCTATCCGACCAATTTAAAACATTATGTCATGAGAAAGGTATAGTGAGACAATTGACCATTCCTAGGACTCCTCAACAGAACGGAGTCGCAGAAAGAAGGAATAGGACACTGTTGGAAATGGTTAGGTCAATGATGGCACAAGCTAATCTTTCAATCTCGTATTGGGGAGATGCGCTTTTTACAGCTACTTATATTTTGAATAGGGTTCCCTCTAAATCCGTGACTACAACTCCATATGAATTATGGACAGGTAGAAAACCTAGCCTATCCTACTTGCGACCCTAGGGGTGCGCTTGTTATGTACATGATCTGAATAATCCATTTGGAAAATTAGGTGCTAGGGGAAAGAAATGTATTTTCATTCGATACCCTGAGCAATCAAAAGGATATGTATTGATAGGCGAAAACTCGGATGGGACTATATCCGAGATTGAGTCACGAGATGTTGTATTTTTAGAGAATGAATTTCCACGGAGAGGTGATGTAGAAAGAGAGTCTAATTTGTTTGAGCAAAATGAATCAGAGGACTTAAACTCCATTCAAAGGAATGTTGTTCCCAGTGGGAGTGAACAAGTGCCTGATGAACCTACTCCACAGCTTAATCGCAGTGGGAGTAACATGGTTCCTGATACTTCAATTCCTGAGACGTCAACTCGAAGGGGTAGGAGAATTCGAATTCCCCGACGACGTTTTGAGATTGAAGGAGAAGCATTCATGTTGGCCTCCCATGATGGTGATGAGTCAAAGAATGTAAAAGCAGCTCTCGATTCACCGGCAAAAGATTTATGGATAAAAGCCATGGAAGAGGAAATGGAGTCGATGAAAAGTAACCAAGTTTGGGATTTGGTTGATTTACCGCCAGGTAGAAAAGCCATCGGAAATAAGTGGGTCCTTCGCGTAAACGGAAGGCAGATGGTTCGATTGAAAGATATAAGGCTAGATTGGTGGCGAAAGGTTATACTCAACAGGAGGGTATAGACTATGAAGAAACATTCTCCCCTGTGGTGAGATTTGCTTCAATAGGCCTCATATTAGCCTTAGTCGCACATATGGACTTGGAATTACATCAAATGGATGTTAAGACCGCTTTCTTCAATGGAGGACTGGAGGAAGAGATTTACATGGAACAGCCTGAAAGTTTTATTACCAAAGGCAAAGAGAGAAAAGTCTGTAAACTCTTGAGGTCCATCTATGGACTCAAACAATCTTCCAGACAATGGTACCTTCGATTCCATGAGTCGATTATGTCATACGGTTTTCAAATGACAGAAGAGGACCATTGTGTTTATTTAAAAAAGTCCAGTGATGGTTTCATTTTACTGTCTTTATATGTTGACGACATACTTCTGGCGTGTAATAACAAAACCCTCCTTCTTGCCACGAAAGACTGGTTATCAACGGTTTTTGAAATGAAAGATATGGGTGAGGCTGCCTATATTTTAGGAGTCAAAATATCAAGGGATCGAAATCAAAGACTTTTGGCCTTGTCACAAGAGCCATACATTCACAAGATCCTTGAGAGGTTCCATATGGCAGATTGCAAGCCAATGGACACACCCATCGCAAAAGGCCAGACTTTAAGTCTAGAGATGTGCCCGAAAACTCCGCAAGAGCGTGAGAAGATGAAAAGAGTACCATATGTAAATGCCATTGGAAGTCTGATGTATGCAATGATGTGTACCAGACCAGATATCTGTTATGCAGTTGGACTGGTAAGCAGATATCAGTCAAATCCAGGACAGAAACATTGGATAGCAGTGAAAAGAATCCTAGCTTATCTAAAGGGTACCACTGATTATGCTCTGTGTTATCAAGGCAGCAATGATCGCCTAGTAGGATACACAGATGCAGATTGGGGTGGTGATTTGGATGAAAGAAAGTCTACTTCTGGATATGCTTTTATTCTGAGTCAAGGAGCGATTTCCTGGAGTAGCAAAAAGCAAACTTGCATAGCCCTGTCCACCATGGAAGCAGAATTTGTTGCCTGCTCGGTGGCTGTGCAAGAAGCTGTTTGGCTAAAAAGGTTCTTAGAAGATTTAAGTTTAGATGACAGTGAACCTGAGCCTATTACTGTATACTGTGATAGTCAGGCAGCTATTGCTTACACAAGAGATGCTAAGTATCACAGTAAGTCTAAACATATAGAGACTAAGTATCACTTTGTCAGGGACATAGTGGCTAAGAAGAATGTAACTATTAGATACATATCGACGCATGATATGATTGTAGACCCCCTTACTAAGGCTGTAACTAGAGATGTGTTTGCAAAGCATACTAGGTCATTGGGTCTACGTAGGTTGTAAACCTTTTATATATTTGTTTGATTATCTATGTTCAAGTATGATTCATTTTTCAGTGCTGTTTTGATTATAGCATTTTTACTTAGTATGTTTCTTATCATCCGAGAGTATGTCGTCAGGTGTAAGAGGCTGGTGAACTTGCACTCACAGCTGCCTCAGTTATCTGAGGATAATGTGAGATGAGACTTGTACATTTTGTTTTCTGAATTAGATATTCCGGAACTCATAGAAGTATACAAAATTGTCGCTTTGACATGTTGTCAAAATGAGATTTTTCTAAAGTATAATGAAGAATCACTTATGAGATTTCAATTTCATAAGACCTGACAAGCCGGACTAAAACTTTGGAGTCGCTCAACTAAGTCAGTAGGAGCGATCAAGTTTATGACGTGTTTTGGTGCTATAGTCCGTACAATGAACATAAACTATATATTGACATACGCGCCGTTTAAATGGCAAGGTTCATTGTCGCGCATGTTTTATACCGTGCGTGCTTTTAAGTTGACCTGATGGAAGATAAGTATTGAGTATGTCCCAACTCCTTATCGTGCAAGTACCATCCTATATTGATCCTTAGTACGGTCACTCTCATGTCTGGAGTGTTGGGGTAATGACTGTATCATTAGCATGTTTTTCTATGATCATGATAATTCGGTCTATGTAGCATGTCTATGATGTCGGTTGCTTTCATCGACTTTTGGAATTAGAGTAAATTGGAAGACACTGACAGTATTCACACTTATCACACGCTAGCTAGAAAGTTGTGGTTCCTGGGGACACAGTAGTGATTGAGGAGTACTCCTGAGATCAGAACATTGGTTCGATGGGACCGAACGTGTCTGATGTGAATATATGTCTGTAGTCTAGGATTGTAAATGGATTTATATCATGTTTTGACTTCCAGGAAACTGATTCATTTATTATGGTCACACCGACTATTTGCGAGTATAAAGTCAGTATGTTGCTTCTTTGTGTGAGTGGGAGAATGTTGGTTTATTCACCCAAATGTGCAAACGTGTCTTGTACACGTATAATGGTGACAGTTATCCAATATGGGAAAACTGCCCCAGAGATTCAGAAATACAAAACAGTTGGAAGTTACTTTGTTTTGTGTGTGTGTGTTATTTTTGAGAAAAGAAAAAAACCTCTCTGAAGAAAGAACTGAAACGTTGAAGAGAAAATACAAACAAGAAGCATTTTGCTGGGCAGCATCTAGTTGGTGAACAGAGGAATATTTCCGCTTGTGATTATTCCCGACATCTAAAGTTGATCAGTAATGGAATCCTTACTCTTTCTTATTTACTTCATTATTATTTGGTTGATATATACAAGATGTTAGTATCTACTGTATATATATGAAAGTATATTGCTGTGTATATAAAGTCTTCATCTATCACAAATATTTATCTTTTTATTATATTACAATTATAAACTTGAATTTAGAGAATAATTAAATGTTAAAATAAAAAGAATCATTTAACATAAATAAATTGATATTTGATTCTTGATAATTAATGAGATGTTTAAAAATAGAAATAAGATATATATTAAATATCTACTATCAAGAAAATAAAGTTTTTTTTTTTTAATTATAAGCATTTATTATTTCAATTCGAAATCACCACATGCATAGAAAAAATATTCATATCATTCATATGTAAATCAATATTGCTCAAATTTATATGAAAATTTTAGAATTAAATCGTAAAAAATATATATATATATATATATCTTTTTATTCATATATACACTAAAGGATTCAGAAGAAAAAAAATCACATTCTTTTTATACTAATTATGGTACAAATACTAATAAATACTAAATGGAATTATTGTACTACTATACTACTTAACATAAATCTACTAAATGATTTGGATAAAAAATTATTATATGTTAAGAATTTAAAAAAAAAAAAAACCAATCATAAATCTAGTTATAGATATCTTTTTATTCATATATATATACATATATATATATATATATATATTAAATGATTCCAAGAAATCACTTTTTTTAATATTATTTATACTACAACTATTAATAAATATTAAAATTTATTTATAAATTAAGTTACCAAAAACTATAAATAGAAACAGAATAGTAAAACTAAATGGAGAAAAAATTGAATATTACAAAATAAAATAAAAAAAACTATAAATTAAGTTAAAATCAATGTTTTTAAAACCGGACCGGACATCGAACCGGTTTCGTAAAGGGGTCACGGTTTTTAGGGTTCAACCGGATTGAACCAGATTTTTTTAATTTTAAAATAATAATTATTTTATATGTATATATTATATAAAACTAAAATACGAAATTAATTTATATTTATTTAAAAAAAATATATTTTTAATTAAAAGTATAATTAAACATACTTGAAATAAATTTATCAATATAAATTAATTATTAGTAATAAAATAAACCATCCAATATTCATATTTTCATATACTATATTTTGAAATAACATTTATATTATTATGTTTAAACTTTTAAATCCGTTAAAAAAATAAAACAATTATTCCAAATAAATTAAATATAATAAAATTTAATTTAATTTTTAATTTTTTTAATTTTGTTTTTTGAAAAACCCGGTTTTTACTGGTTTTAACTGGGTTTGACCGGGTTTGACCAATTTTTCAAAAACCGATTTTACCACAAAACCAAGCCGGCTGGACGGCCGGTTCTCGGTTAAACCGGTTCAATCGGCCGGTCCAGTCCGGTTTTAACAACATTGGTTAAAATATTACAAAAATTGAATATTCAAGATAATGTCTGAGAAAGAAAAAAACTAAATAGAAACATAATTTAAATAAAATACGTACCCGAGAGAGATTTCGGATGAATAAAAATGACTAAAAAATGTATAAGAAAAAAAATAAAAAATTATAACATAAAGAAAACTTGAGTAAAAATACTTACCAAATAAAAATACTCATGGGAGAGATATTTAAAAATAATAAAATCGATTGAAAACAAAATAATGTAAAAAGAAAAAAGGACAACATAAATGTAATATAAAAAAATTAAATAAAAATAAAGGCATAAAGATCTTAAAAGTCCCTAAACTTGGTTATATTTTCAAGTCAGCCCTCCAACTTCACGAATAGTCAATTTAGCTCATTAACTTTTAAATTTTGTGTCAAATAAGCCCTTTATGCTAATGTGGAGGGCTTAATTGACATTTTGAAATTAACATTTTTTGCTTCGAAATCAACATCCACATCAGCAAAAGGGCTTAAATGACCCAGCATTTGAGAATTGAGAGGCTAAATTGATCCTCCATAAAATTTGAGGGCTAACTTGAAAAATACAGTCATGTTCAGGGGCTCCTGAAACCCTTATGCCAAAACTTAAATAACAGTACTTACAATAGATATCAGAAACAAAATCAAATCGACTAAAAAAGTCTTATAGAAGAAAAAAACAACACAATTATAAAATAAAATAAAAATTCAAATAAAACAATACTTACCATAAAATTAATAGAGAGCAACTAAAAAATAAGAACAAACAAATGGAATGAATTTGCTCCCCTTATACAGTGACACTGGAATATAAAACGAATTGTAAAAATAATATTATAATATTTTAAAATGGTGAATAAATATTTTAAATTTATATTTTATATATTTAAAAAAGATATAACAATTAAATACATATATTCTTATTAAATATTTTAGTGATATGTCAAATCGACACTTGTCCTTCATTTATTGGGCTATTGAAAAAAGAGCGGAAAAAACAGCGAGTAATCACCTCATATTTAACATTGCGCCTCAATCAAACACTTAACATTATGATTCTCTGGTCACCAAATTTTATGACTGGAGTTCTTGCTTCGTAGTAGATTCATAACCACTTCCCATTACTTTTTGGGTTTGGGCGGACACTGAAACCTCCTAGTGAAATATAGTCAAACAATAATACTTGCTTCACCCAAAATTGCAATATACTTGCTTCACCAAATTTGCAATATCCAAAATCACCTTGAGATTAAAGAAGATAGCAAATTTAGTTGGATAAAAAGATATAATTATCCAATAAGGATACTTTACTAGTCTACCATCACTTCTCAAATTTAGCTAAATGGAACTTTCTATTCTTTTTGGTGCTAGATTTTCTCCGCTTTGAAATATTCCAGTTCTAACATCAAACACAATCTGTAACGTCCGTAATTAAGGTCTAGAAATTTTCCGTATTTTCCGGTAAATTTTGACTTTTTGGTCAAAATTCGGATTAAATGGCAAAATGGTAATTTAAGAAGTCAATCGGAAGTATAGAGTCAAATATATCAAATTGATCATTTTTAAAATCATTTTAAGGACTTAGGAACTTAAAATGAAAATCAAGTTTTACGTGAACGGAAAATATTTTAGAAACTGTTAAATTGATTTTAAAAGTGTTTTATAATTTTTCTATAAAAAGGCTCATACCCATGTTTTTAAAATAAGTCCACTTGTAAAACCCCTAGTCAATTGAAACTTCTCATTTGTTTTATTTCTCTCAAAAATCACAAAACACGTATTTTGAAATTCTCTCAAGTTTTCTTCTTACGATATTTGTAAGTCTCTCTCAAACCCTAGTTTTTGAATTCATTTTTGTAAATTGATTATTCTAACATTGTCATGATTTATGTCTATTTAATTAGTTCTTGAAACTTGATTAGTACATTGATGTTTCTTTCAATTTAATATGTAGTAACCCTAGAAATTGAATTCGATTTAATTGTATTGGAAGAAATGTTTCTAGATTGATAGAATAAATAAATAGTGATAATGACTCTATAGATCCGATTCACGAGTTAGTTAAGGGTTTTAAATTAGGTTGGTATTGTTTGGTTTTTGGTGTAGACCAAGTGTTTGATAAAATGTTTGTATGAATTATATTGTTTAGGCGACTTGGGTGACGGTGGTAATCCAACCGACACCGTTTAGCTAATCGATGGAGTACAGGTTAGCAATTCTGTTTTAAGCTCTATATATTATTTGATGGGTTTTTAATTGTTTGTGCATTAAACGGGTTAATTATATGTAACCATATGGATGAAGTTGTGATTGAGATTCAATATTGAATATTTGGAATAAATGTATGTACATTGGTTTTAATGAATGATAAATGTTTGTATAGATTTTTGTGTAGTTGGAATTTATAACCTTCTTATTGGTTATCTAATTGTGGTGATTAATTGAAATGTTGGTGTAGTTTATGTTATCTAGGTACATTAATGACATATATTTAATAATATGCATTTATTACATGTAAGTATTTATTATTGTTTATGTGCATTTATTACATGTAACTATTTAATGGTGGACATTGGAATCATAACATGATAGTGTGGATTAATCTAATCATATGATTCACTTAATTGTTAGAATGGTTTTTAACACCTTTAATAGCTTATTGAATTGGTCAATAATAGAGATAATGGAAATGTGAGTTTAAATTAATTAATAATTGATTGCCCTTGGTCATAGATTGGTATAGATGTGGAGTGGCATTTCCATTAGGGAAAAATTAGAGATCTCAACCTATTGAACTGTAGGTAAATTGTGGTTTAACTAGCCACTATTGGAAACCGGAGTGACGACTTCTATTGGGTGTGACGGCACCACCGCCTGCGGGCTATTGTTATTGTTGATCTTCGGATCTATTGATGGAATCCATAGGTAGATGACCGTCCCTAGGGGGATTAAACGACACTACGTATTTCGGTCTTCGGACCTATTGTCAGACTTCGGCCTTATTGTTCCCGTTTCGATATAACGTCTGGATTAAGGGTAGTCAAAATTATAATTGAGATATTATTATATTGTGAAATATTGATTATTGAGTAAATTGTGAACTTGATAATTGAATATTGTTGGTTTGAATTTGTTGGCTTAATATTGCATTTAATTGTTTGATCATTTAGAACTTGGGTTGTTGGCCTTAAATGTTGTGAAACATGTTTGTTTGGTGTATTAATGACATGGGGAAATGTTATAGACTAGAAACATAAAGACTCTAGTCATAAATGGATGAGTGGAAAAACAACATGAAATAATTAACTAAACTTTATGAAATAGCTTTGAACACGGTTTGGTCGTGTGCTTGTACATTGACCGTGTTCCAGAAACCCATTAGGAGATAAATCGATAGCGGCTTACAGGGACTCGCCGTGTTACGCCACACAATCCGTGTTTGTCCTTGCCCGAGAACAATTCTACTAGCACGTTACACGGTCTGTTCGTGTAAAATCACACGGACCGTGTAAAATAACTCTCACGGACACCATTTTTCGATAGAGCCTTACACGGTCTGACCATGTAAAACCACACGGACCGTGTCCCACTTTTATTAAACTTTAAATGTTCTTTGCATTGATTGATGATTTGAATGACATTAAATGTGTGATAAATTAGATGTTCATTAAATGTGTGATATATTAAATGTTCATTAAATGTGTAATGTATTAAATGACATTAATTGATGTATTGATGTAAGTGCATGGTATTGAATAAACTTAATGATTGTATTGGTTAGTGTGCATTTGTGTGAACATCATGATTGTATGCTAAATAAGACGCATATGCTTATGGTTGTTTGAGTATGGAATTGTCAGCCATGCTTCGATAGCCTGATGCTTTCCTATTTTTCTTTTTTGTCCATTCTATTTGAAACTAACTGGTTGATCGAGCTAGTACCAGTCGTTTGCATCCGCATTAGGAATCTTAGCAGCTCATTCATTCCGTTTTATTCACTTCTTATTTTCTTTATCAAATTATTTGGAATTTTCAATGTAAAACATTTAATTTTTATTTCTTTTGTTGGATTTTGGATTTCATTGTATGATATTATTGGAACTATTCATTATTGTTAAGTATAGATTTATCGAGTTTTATAAACATTAAAGTACTTTGAAATATTGGTCCTATTTATTGCAAACGTTATTATATTGAATTGTATTGAATGCATTGGGTTAATGTGGTGCTCCGACCATCGCTCTGCGGCTCCGCCGTGTGTGGGGGTTGGGCGTTACACAATCAACTTATAACTAAATAACACTTCTAATAAACAAAAATAGTGATCACAAGAGTAGAAATCAATGACATAGAACCCTAATTTATCTTGAGCCCAAAGTTGGGTTAGTAAAAGCTTATTTCCAATATTATAAGATTATTGCAACTAAAGAAATCAAACATATTGTGACTAGTAGCCTCAATACGTAACATGGGCATTCAATAACAAATTCAATGTTTCAGCAATTCAACTTCTAACACATTCAAACAAAGTACTAATTTCAATTTTGACTTAAGAAAACACACATGTATTATATGTAACTACCTCTTTACCCACAAAAATAATCGACACATTAACAGATTGGGAAGACTACTTCGGGAAATACTAAAAACCAAGAAAATAATTTGAAATCAATCATAAAAACAAATACATAGTCAATGAAAGAAAAACAAAAATACCCATAAATTGGACCAACCGCCTTTAGAGAGAATAGAGATGTCTGGATCTTTAGGAAAGATGGTTTAGTAATTCATCTTCTCATCAACCTCAGATTAGATTTTCAATCCATTGAAATTTAATGGAATTAGAGTGAATTGAAATGAAATTAATAAAAATAGTTATGCATACAAGACGAATGAGGAGACCAAATAAATATAGGAGTAAGTTAAGAGTTTCGCGTAGCGCTTGTAAGTACAACAACCACACTGCTAACATCAGCATCATCATCTTTGATTTGATTCAAATGACTCATATGCTCCCTAATACCAAATTACAACGAAGGACTGCATCACTATAAATCATTGAAAAATACATATTTCGCACAAATAAATATTAGACAAAAACACTCACTCTGATCCAGCATTCAGAGGACCAAATCAATGACATTACACAAAAATCATATTAAAACAAATTCTACAAACCTATTTCCTAAATTCAGAGAAACATAATCCATTACCTCATCGGTCATCATAACTTTAATTGTCGAATTACTAGTGTGGATCTGAGGTCTGTCAGCCATCTCAATCAAACCAATCAAAGTTCTTGAAACACAAATAGAAAAATGAATAAAAAACACGAACAAAAATACCATTCTAAATCTTGCCTACATGGGGAACTCTTATCTCCAATACAATCACAATTTCTGAAGATAATATTCCTGATAATACGAGTGAGAAAAGAATACAAATGCTTTCATGGTCAAAACCCAGAGCAAGAGAAGAGACTAAATGAATAAAAGAGAAAAAATTGGAGGAAGAGGAAGAGGGAAAGTTAGAAGTCATGAATCACAATGAAGGTAATAACAAATGACGGAGAAGACAAAAAGATTTAAACATGAAGAATTCATGCTCAATTAAATTAAATAATTAAATTAAATTAATGGAAATAATGGTAAGGGGAGTAAAGAGAACGAAGGACATGGCAATTACTCCATATGGCGATATCTCGTGAATGGAACGAAAATGCCACATGGCAGATTTCGAGAGCATATTTTGTTTTGGATTCTCCTTTATATATGACATAATTATCTGTACAAGATCCGTAAAGTCTAGTTGTTATATATTTGAATCATGTTGAAATTTTTGCACTACATCAAATTAGTCGGGAATGTGTCCAATTGAGATATGTTATAAATTACATTCAAAGTTCATGTGTAATTCAAGAACCAAATGAGTCAACAATAATTTTTTAAGATAATGATTTTGTATTACTAAATTAAGAGAATGATTCATAAGGGCGAATAGAATGAACCACATATCATCCAAATTTTTCTACACGCATGAGTTTCAGGAATTCAAATAAATTGATGTGAATCAAATTCGATCTTTAAGGAATTTAGTTTATTTATTAACTAAGACATTACCGACGACAACTTTTGAGAAATTGCTTCATGAAATCGCAAATGTAAAACTCTGGAGAATTATGGGTGTTTTTTCCATCATCCTGTTTTTGGCCCACTTAATTTTTTAATAAGGAAAACAATTAGTAAAATTCAATGAAAAACATTGTGAAATTAGTGGTTTTCTATCAATTTCATTGTGATTATATATATAGTATTGTGTCAAACATTAAGGCATGATAAATATACACGACCATAAATTGTTTCCCTATAAATAACTCATTCTTGAATAATAATAAATGTGATAATTCTTCTAAATGCGTTTTTTAAACTTTAAAATACAATTATAGGTTTGTTTTAAAAAAATTACAAAAATAATCTTTAAATGGTTTTCATTCCATAGACCTAATTTCCTAAAATACTCCTAAAATCGTACTATTAACTGATTATGTGAACTACACTTACAGTTAGTGAATGACCTATATAATAAAATTCAAACTTTTAAAAATCTCTTTTTACAAACTTTTCTAAATAGGCCTACAATTATATATTTAAACTTTTTGTGACTAAAAAAAAATCTCTCTATTTTTATAATAAATGAACTGTTACTTTATAAAAATAAGCGAATCTAATTTTATTGAATGATAATAGAAAAACATATCAATTAAACATAAAAAAAAAAAAAACACTAACCAAGTGCATTCACCATATAAATATCGAGACCACAGTAGTGATATAGAATTAGCATAAGAAACTATGTCAGATTTCATGGGAAAACAGAAAAATATTTTATAAGGAATGAAATATAAGAGACTAATTGGCAGTTTATTATAAATATAAGAATTTCAGTAATCCCAATTTTAAAAAAAATAAAATTATTTTTTAATTCATTTTACTGATTTTAATGAAGTTTAAAAAAAAAAAAAAAGGAGAAAATATAGAACTACAGTAGAAGACAATTCCAGCACAAAATAAAGTAAAATTTTTAATTAGACTACTATGAAAAGGAGAACAATCAAAATTAAAACTCTGAATCATTGAAATTGTATAGTGCAGTAAAGAAAATATGGTGTGTATTTTGGAAAAAAAAAAAAAAAAGTGGTGTGTTAATTAATTAATGATGTTGTTCATGAATTCCAAACACACAGAAAGTGTGAAGTACCCCATTTTTAATTCCCACACTTATTCAAAAGCTGAAAACCTAATTTTTTAACAATTTCATTCAGAAACCCCAAATCAGAGCGAGCTGTTTTCCATGGCTTCCAGTTCCAGAGCATTGCTTCATCTTTATTCTTCTTCTGGGTTTCCTCCTGCTCTTAGAGCTCTGCGTTTTTCTTCTTCTATTTCCACTGTTAAATCTCTTCTCTCTGAGGCCGACGTCCAGAAATCCTTCAAAGACAAGTGCAAATCAGGCAACATCTCTCTGGAGGACGCTCATTTCCATTTTAACCGCTTAGTGAGTATGAAAACCCCTCCTCCTATGTCCTCATTTACTCTTCTCTTTAATGCTCTCATCCAAAACAAACATTATCATCATGTCATTTCTCTAATTCTCAAGTTGGACCATACTAGATGTCCACCCGATTTTATTATCTTAAACATTTTGCTGAATTGTCTGTGTAACGTGGGAAGAAGCATATCTGGTTTTGTGGTCTTAGGAAGGATATTTAGATGTGGTTTTGATCCAAATGTGGTCACTTTTAATACTTTGATTAAAGGATTGTGTAGGGAGCTTAGAATGAACCAGGCCTCTAGTTTGTTTCAGAATATGAAAGAGTTTGGTTGTATTCCTGATGTTATTACTCACAACACCATGTTTGATGGTCTTGGCAAGGAGGGGTACATTAACCAGGCAAAAGATATGTTTATAAGCATGTTAGACTCAAGGATTAAGCCAGATATAGTCACTTACAATTCCCTAATTCATGGGCTTTGTTCTCACAACAAGTGGGATGATGCTAAGACTCTTCTTGTTGAGATGCTAAATCACAAGATTCTGCAGCCTGATATAGTGACATTTAATGTAATTGTGGACAGGCTTTCCAAGGATGAGAAGATAGATGAAGAGTTGCTAAAATTGATGGTTGAAAAGGGTTTGCTGCCAAATGTTGTTACTTATAATAGCATGATCAATGCAGTTTGTGAGGAAGGGCAGTGGGAAAATGCATTCAATTTGCTTACTATTATGGAGAAACAGGGCTGTGCTCCGGATGTGGTAACATATAGTGTTATTTTGAACTATCTTTGCAAGTGTGAGGATGTAGTTAAAGCAATGGAACTGTTAGGATTAATGATTGAAAAAGGTATCAATCCTGTCACACAAACATACAACATAATGATTCATGGTTTTTGCTTGGTGGGGAGAATGAATGATGCAAGGGAGCTATTTATCTCAATGATCAATAAAGGGTGTAGACATGATGTTTACAGCTATAACATTATGATTGATGGGTATTGCAAAAATGATAGTTTAGAAGAAGCTGTGAGTCTTTCTACGGAAATGATTTCCAAAGGTGTTATGCCTAATGTTGCTACTTATAACACCTTTTTAATTGCTCATTTCCAAGCTGGTATGGTTCAAAAAGCAAAAGAAGTATTTGGTGAAATGCATCTTAATGGTGTTATGCCCAATAGGTGTACATATAACATTCTGTTTGATGGCTTTTGTAACAAAAGTTGCGTGGCTGAAGCCTTGGAAGTGTTAACTGTGTTAATCAAGGGGTGTTATCACTTTAACATCATAAGCTTCAATTGCATTATTCATGGAATTTGTAAAATTGGGCTTATTGATACTGCTTGTAAGATGCTTCATCGTAGGTTGCAAGAAGGTATGCTACTGGATGTTATTTCATACAGCACTATAATCAATTGCCTTTGCGAAGAAGGGCAGCTGGAAGAGGCAAATAAGATGCTAAGTGTTATGGAAGAAGAGGATTGGGCACCGGAACCAAATGTTGTCACCTATAATATACTTATCCAAGGATCATTACAAAAGGGAACGAGAAGAGAAGTGAAAGAATTATTTCACAGAATGATAGAAAGAAACATCAAGCCCGATGAAGTAACATGTTCAATCATGGCCAACTTGAAGCGGAGTTAGAATACTCCGATTGTTTGAACATGAGATTTACTTTGTGAGTAGTTTATTTTGATATTTGAATTTAGCATGTTTTAAGTTAAAATTAATTTGTATACATATGTTTGCACTGGACGTTTGGTCTTAGTGACTATTCAAGATAGATATGCATGTGTGGTTGATATCAGATATTACCTGTGAAGTGAGAATATACAGGAGGTTGTCTTCAGTTGATACAGTACCTGTGAAGTGAGAATATAGCTTTATATGGTTGATCACTGTATGCTAGAAGCTTAAACTAACAATATAGGTTTATATACTAGTAAAATCAGACACTCATGAATAAAAACTGAAATGTAGCGTTCCTTTTGGTTATGTGTCTGATTGGTCATGTTGCTCATCATTCTTATCTTCTAGACAGCCCTCATATGTCTCTCTTATTAATTTATTGGTACTACAACAGTCTTTATTGATACTTACAAATCAAACCATTACCAGTTATAATTTTATTTTATTCTTAAAACTGAAACAAAAATGCTAGACTTGATTGCACCATGGAGACCTGGGTGCAACTAGACTGTTGCTTGTATCATATTAGCATATGGTTTTTACAATATTAATAATTATGTCTTTACAATTTGGAATATTTATTACAGTTATCTCATATATATGTACTCAGATATCTGTTTACTGACATTGCTGCTGAACTTTGAGATTTGTGGCGTTTTGGCATACAAGGAAGATGCTGACTTTTTTTCATTCTTCTTTGATCATTAAAGACTGATTCAAAGCCCTATTAATTATATTTCAAACCATTTTGTTCTTATAGCTCTGTCAAGCAAGCTGGTGCCAGCAGAGTTGAAGACTTCTTGCAGATTTGCTTCTTCAAGTTACCTTCTTTGGGAAGTACATAGATCAAGGTTGTGTCTAAAACTATATGGGCCTCCAAACCTTCTTGCAAAAATATTTTATGATGGATTTATTAATATTCAATCTTATTTACACAATTGTCATATTTCAATCATGAACCTAAACAAAAATGCTCCAGCTTACCTATCCGCAATTAGATTGTTAACGTATATTAGCTTTTTGTAGTTGTTTCTAGCTTTTATTTTCTTCATTTATATCCTTGCAACTGGAGTATTTGGTAATTAGATACAATGTTCTCATATGTACTTGGAATCTGAACTTGTTTTGTCCATGCCTTTTAGTCGCAGAAGTGGTTCCAATATGGCATGTAGCCCTGTGTAGACAATGCTACTGAATTTTTTTTTGGCTGCAGATATATGTAAGAAGAAGATGAGGATTATCATTAGCTTGATAGTTATTTAATTAATACATTGGAAAAACTTTACCGAGGATTCAACATTGAACATTGAAATTGAATTATGTATTTCCAGACCTTTTGTAATTTTTATTTATATATACCAGTTTGTTCTTGCTGTTGCAGAAAAATGAGGAGAAGCACCCAAGAAACCACATCTGCAAATAAAACGTCAAATTTTACTTCCTATCTATTCTTAACCTGCTACTTTCTTTAATATTTTTAATTTGAAAATTTATTTATATTTCAATCATTTTCGGTTTTCATTTTCTATTAACATATTAATTAAAGTACTTTTTTAATATTTTCATTTTTATTATATAACTCATAAATTTATATAAATAATGAAGCATATCAACATTTTAATTATAATCTTGCAACATCAATTTTTAATTAAATTAATATAAAATCTTAATCTCTAGTAAAGTTTGTAAGCCCTCGATATTAAGATTGTTACTTCAATATTATTTTTAATTAAATCAATGTAAAATTGCAACATCAAATTGAAATTTAAAATCTCTCAATAATAGTATCGTAAATATAATATTTAATTAAATGAACGAAAATTCTTATTAAAATTCGCAAATTTAATTATTAATTAAATCAATTTAAAATCGCAGCCTTTACATGAGATTTGCAATCTCTTTAATTTTTAATTAAATAAAGTAAACTCACAACTCTACAAGGATTCCCAAACTATTAAGGGAGAGATTGCAACTTTTTTTTTTTTAATTAAACTGACATAGAATCACGACCGCTCGACAAAATAATCGCAACTTGTATTTTTAATAAATGAACATTCACAATTTTCACGTCAGGTTTGCAACTTGACAACCTTGGTGTTGCAACCTCAATTTTATTATTAAATCAACGTAAAATTACAATCTCCATGAGAAGCTTGTAGCCTCTTAATGAAGAGGTTAGAACCTGAATGATTTATGAAATTAATATTGAATCGTAAACCTGTACGTAGGATTTGCAACCTCACTTTATTTTTATTTTTATTTTATTTTATTAAATTTAACCAAAAATTGCAGCCATTACGTAGGGTTCGCAAACTCTCAACGAAAGGATCACAACTTCTATTTTTTAAATGAATGAACATAAAATCGCAATCTTCGCGTTGGGGTTGCAACCTGTCAACGTTGGTGTTGCAACCTCAATTTTATTATTTAATCAACATAAAATCGCAACCTCTATATGAATTTCACAACCTTTGAATGAAAGGATCGCAACCTCAGTAATTTATGAAATTAACACTAAATCGCAATCTCTACATAGGGTTGACAACCTGTCAACGATGCAACCTCATTTTTTTATGGCATAATGGTCACCAAAGCCCCTAAACTTGGCAAACCCTTTCAATTTGATCCTTTAACTATGCGAGATTTCATTTTAGCTCCTCAACTATCCCATATGGGGTCAATTTGCCCATTTTCACCTATGTGGCAGATGATGTGGCAAGATTGTTGTATATATTTGACTCTGAATCACCTGCCACATCATTTGTCACATAAGTGAAAAGGGCTAAATTAACCCAATATTGGATAGTTCAGGGGCTAAATTGAAACCTCGCATAGTTTAAGGGCCAAATTGAAAAGGTTAGTCAAATTTAGGGGCTTCTATGACCATTACGCCTTTTTTATTATTAAATTTAACATAAAACTATAACTTTTACGTAGGTTTAGCAACCTCTCCATGAAAGGAACACAACTTCTATTTTTCAAATGAATGAACATAAAATCGCAACCTTCACGTAACGTTTGCACCCCAAAACGTCGGTGTCGCAATCTCAATTTTATTATTCAATCAACGTAAAAACCTTGTAACCTCTATGTAAACTTTGAATCCTGTCAATGAAGGAATTGCAACCTCAATGATTTATGAAATTAACATGAATAACAACTTCTACGTGTAACACCCGAACCCCACCCAAATGGAAAGGACGCGGAGATCGGATGTCACGTGTAGAACAGATGAACAGATACAGATAAATAGACATACAGAACACATACACAAATAAGAATCATTACAAAAAGATATTTATTATCCAAAAATGGTCCAAAATAGGTAGTTCAACTACAAGTCTAAAATAAATGAAATCAAATCGAAATGGTCAAATTGTCTAATATGAAACACATCCCAAAACATAGTGCAGCGGTCACAAAATACTGAATTAAGTTTAACAAAACATAATGATAAAGAAAACAAATGCTTGAAGAGATGCCAGATGATTCTTGATGTAACATGTGAATGATATCTTGTTATTCCACTTGATGACCTGAACTCAGCAATTTATATCCCAAACGGATACAAAACAAAAATAAAAACAACGAAGGGTCAGACTATCGATGTCTTGTCAGTAAGCCAATGCCCAACAAACACACACACATGATGCATCTTATTTAAGAGAATATAATGTCATACACATATGCAGATTAGTTAACAAGTATGGAGTAACAACATGATCAAAAATGTTGATTAATAACCCAAATTATCCCAATTACAATCTCATCTAACTGATCTAGGATAAGTGATTACAAATTATTGCAATTATAGATTGAAAGAGGCTTAACAATTATCAAATTATTTCCAAAAGGAACGACAAATAATTATGTGACAGCTCGGCACTAATTTCGGTAAGAAGCTTGGTTAGACAGTTTTAAAACCTCAGAGACACACCAAATTGTAATTCGGTTTTCAACTCGGTAAAGAGTCTGGTCAGAGAGGTTGAATAGTGTCCTAAGGCTTATACCGAACTACAGCTCGGTAACTAATTTGGTTGGAAGTTCGGCCAGAGCATAAATCTATTGATTACAAGGCTGACCCAATTGGTATTTCGGTAACTAGCTCGGTAAGGAGTTCGGCCAGGGACCATTTTACTTTCTAAGTTCTAGTTTACGTGACAATCCAGTTACCAGTTTGATACCTAGCTCGATTATGGACACTGGGCACGTTTTCAGCCTAGTTCTAATTATGTTTTCCGGTGTTTAGGCTCTAGCCATCTAAGTGGGTCTATTTCTAACGCCTATGACCAGTTAGGAGTCAAAATTAAACTACCCAAAGGTTAGAACCCAAAGCATAAAGTGACTGACATAAATCAAAACAAGACATATCAGACATTCATAAGCAGAAACAGAAACATTTTCACTATAACAGATTGCAGATTATTATCTTATTAAGTGGTGTTTAACTTACCAGGCCTGTCCTTAGTTTAATAATAGAAACCGGGAACAGAAAACAGATAGAGATAGGTTAAAACCCTCAAAAATGGATAAAAGATCCCAGAAGTGATGTTGTTGCATCCAGACATAAGCAAAGCTCCAGAAGTGATGTTGTCGCATCCAGAAACATTTTCACTATAACAGATTGCAGATTATCATCTTATTAAGTGTATACATCTAGTTTTCCCAATAGCATTGTATTAATCTAGGACAAGACTTTTAACTAATTACAGAATTATGTTCTCAATTAAGCAGACAGACACTGACACCAATTTACATGTCCACATTATAGCAGCATATCCAACAAAATTTATTGAATTTAGACAAATAGTGTACAGATACAAAGACAACAGATATATCCAACTAATCCATATCAGATGCAGCAGCAGAATATAATAACCAATCTCAGATTTAATATTTTCAGCTTATAATAGTTTAATCAATTTACACCGCAGAAAAACAGAACGAAACAAACAATCGTGAAGGCATAAACATGGCTACTAACCTTGTTCTCTAATCCAAAAACCATCGAAATCACTCCGACTGACGATCCCCAATTTGATCTAAATCAAATCAAGAATAAAATACATAATCCCCAATTCTAAAAGTTAGGGTTTTCAAATAATCAATAAATGAAATCTTAATTAAAAACCCAAAAGACCCAAATAACATATATTGAAAATCAAGGGTTTCAAAACCCAAATCAATTGAAATAGAAACCCAATTTTGCCAAACCCTAATTTAGACCAAAAATCCCCAAATCAAAATAAAGTGATTTAAAGCACAAAGAGAGTAGAAGCCGTTACCTAGAACAAGAAGAAACTGAAACAATTACGAATCCCCAATTGAAATCTTAAAGAACAGAGTTTTAAAATTCTGCGACTTGATTTTGGTCTGAGAGAATAGAATGAACTCGTGAAAAATCAATTCTTAGGTTTTAGTGTAGAATGATTCTAAAAATAAACTTTTCATATTTATATTGGTGGTAAATATCACCATAAACCCACACATATTCATGTGATTTTAAAAATAAACCCATTTGAGAATTAATTACAAAAAGACTTTGATGAGGATTTTTCTGACATATAAATATGTAATAACCAACATAAATCCTATCAACGTCTAATGTAGTATTTAAGATATCGTCTCTATAGGGATTGATAGCTAAGAAGCATAATTGAGATTAAGATTCAAACTGAATTGCCAAAAGAATCTATTTACAAATCGAATCACAGGAATCATAATATGAAAATGAGGTTATAGACACTAATGACATTCTCTCGTTGAAAGCATGGATCAGTACTCTATTATGCAATGATCTAAACAATGATTGTGCTGATCTACTATACTCTGCTATTAATCAACTTCTTATGTACGCCTCATCTTAAGATCACAGTTTTACCTTCTAGATCATCATCAGTGATATGTCAAAAGATATCTCGATTCAATTCAACAGATCTCAGTTATAAAGTTTCATATATCTCTATACTACAACAATTATAACTACTAAGCATAATCTGCAAAGATCAGATCTATAGTCTTTCTCTAGATCTATGATCCTCTAATCTTAGATATGGAGTCTAATCACCATCTCTGGTCTAATCAAACCTCAAATCAAACAAGATTACGTAACTCTCGTTCTTGTAATTCAATTAGCTCATGAAATTCAAGTAAACCTGACTGAAATTTAAAAAGAAACATACATCTAGAACAATGGATATCAACAGAAGTTAGTAGATTAGAAGAGCTTTTAGCTTAGTATATTGATTCAACATATTCAATCAAAACACAAATCATCATCAATGTACTTCTAAGATCTAAATCTTACCAAATAAGATAGAAGCTAGACTCTATCACAATTGTTGCTTCGCTATCTTCAAGGTAAATTTCAATGATCGTAAGAACAGAATATGAATCTTCTTCAAGAAACTTCTCTGAAAATGTTGAATAAAGCGTATAGAAGAATTTAGAATTTTTCTCTAAAAATAACAGAATGTCAAAAGGTTCAACACTGATCACAATTATCTTCAAATTTTGGGAAAATGCATTCAATTTTCTTACTATTATGGAGAAACAAGGCTGTGCTCCAAATGTGATAACATATAATGTCATTTTGAACCATCTTTGCAAGCGGGAGGATGTAGTTAAAGCAATGGATTTCTTAGGATTAATGATTGAAAAAGGTCTCAATCCTGACACACAAACATACACCACATTGCTACATGGTTTTTGCTTGGTGGGTAGAATGAAAGATGCAAGGGAGCTATTTATGTCAATGATCAATAAAGGGTGTAGATATGATGTTTACAGCTATACTGCTATGATTGATGGGTATTGCAAAAATAATAGTTTAGAAGAAGCCGCGAGTCTCTGTAAGGAAATGATTTCTAAAGGTGTTATGCCTACTGTTGCTACTTATGACATCTTTTTAGTAGCTTATTTCCAAGTTGGTATGGTTCAAAAAGCAAAAGAAATATTTGGTGTCTTGCATCTCCACGGTGTTATTCTCAGTGAACGTACATATACCATTATGTTTGATGGCTTTTGCAACAAAAGTTGTGTGGCTGAAGCTTTGGAAGTGTTAACTGTGTTAATAAAGAATTGTTATCACCTTAACATTGTAACCTTTGGCTCCTTAATTAATGGGCTGCGTAAACTTGGATGCACAGATATTGCATGTAAGATGTTTTTTTCCGTAGGTTGCAAGAAGGTATGCTGCTGAATGTTATTTCATATAACACTATAATCATTGGCCTTTGTGAAGAAGGGAAGCTGGAAGAGGCAAATAATATGTTAAGTATTATGGAGGAAGAGGATTGGGCATCAGAACCAGATGTGGTCACCTATAATATACTTATGCAAGGAGCATTACAAAAAAGAATGAGAAGTAGAGTGAAAGAATTATTTTATAGAATGATAGAAAGAAACATCAAGCCCAATGAAGTTACATGTTTAATCATGACCAACTTGAAGCAGAGGAGTTAGAATACTCTGATTGTTTGAACTTGCTTGTTGTTTTGCATACAAGGACCCGCATGAGATTTACTTTGTGAGTAGTTTATTTTGACCTTTGAAGCTAAATTTTTAATTAAATGTGTTCTAAGTTAAAGTTAATTTTTATACATGTGTTTGCACCGGACGTTAGGTGTTAATGACTATTCGAGATAGATAGGCTTGTGTGGTTACAGTGATAGTAGACTTTGCAGGAGGTTGTCTTCAGTTGGTAATATAGCTTTATATGGATGATTACTCTTTGTTAGAAGCTTTAACAAACAATCTAGGTTTATGTACTAGTAAAATCACATGAATAAAAACTAAAATTGAGAAGATTGGTGTGGTCATAATAATCTGGAAAAGATCTCTTGGCATTCTGGGTTGGGCTGGGTGACGTTTTTGGGATTTGATCTACACAAACTGTAAGCATAATTCACAGCACCTGTGAATTGTAAAGTTTCAGGGGTATTTTGGGAAACTTGACCTATGGAGTGAAAACTAAACTTTAAAAACCCTATATGTTTTTCAAAATAGGCCTATAATTGTATTTTAAACTTTAAAAAGTCCATTTCTTACGCAAAGAAGAATTTGAATTGTCATTATTTAAGTTATTATTAATATCGATTAAGATATTTGTTTAACTATTTTTTTAATATTTTTATTTTATAAATATATTGTTTTTGTGTCACTCTAAATCATTTTATTTATTTATTTTATCCTTCGCTCATTGTTTTATTTTAATTTTTAAAATAGTAAATTCTTGAATTTATTATAATTTTATTAAGATATCAATACAATAATATTGGCTGCAAAGCTCAAAATTTGAAAATTAAAGCATATTTTATTATTATTTTCATTATAAAAGTGACCACTTTGTGGGTAAAAAAAAGGGATGATTTCATTTTTAGCCATTTCAAACTTTTAATTAAGTTAATAGACCGTTCAAACTTTATTTTAAGTTTTTAAACTTTCAAAAGTTTAAAACTTCAAAAATAAACCAAATTGACCAACATGCCCTTATAGACGCGCTTCACGGTATCACCAGCCTGTGAAGCGCGCTTCACCAGCTAATTTAAGGCTGGTGAAGCGCGCTTCACCGACTGATGGTGCCGTGAAGCGCGTTTTTAAGGGCATGTTGGTCAATTTGGTTCATTTTTTAAGTTTGAAACTTTCAAAAGTTTATGAACTTAAATAAAGTTTGGATGGTTTATTTACTTAAAGTTAAAGTTTAAAAGCTCATATTTTATAATTTTTCCAAAAAACAAGGATAAAAATTTCTATTACTATGTATATATAGTTTATAAAAAAGTGAAAATACGTAAATTTAGACATTACAAACTTTTCTTTCTTAATTTTAGAATCTGTATGATAAACAATGTTTTCCATTAGAGGTTAGCGTTTTCAAGAATGTGAGAGATCTGACGATAATCAAACCTCTAATGTTTGAAAAACAGCTAGTTTTGTTAATAACAATTTAATAAGCTGATTTAATCCAAAATGCTTACTTTTAAAACGCGGATAGAAGGAGCGGTTGAAAGGTTTTAAAATTAGAGGTTTGTTAAAAAGACCAAATTATCTAACTTTTAATTGAAATTATATTAATTATATATTAATAAAATAATTGAAACATATTTTAATAATATTTAATACTTTAAGTATTATTTTTATTATAATATTTTATAATTAAAAATTTTTATAATATTTTTTTTACTATTGTAGTAAATATATTATTTTATTTAGAATATTAGTTTAATTAATAATTAATATAAAAAATAGTAAATATTATTTAAATGATTACTTATTTAAATATATTATTTCGGTTTATATTAAGTTCAAGTAATCCCTTTTATATATATATATATATATATATATATATATATATATATATATATATATATATATATATATCCTCTGTTTTTTATTACTCACTACATTTACTATTTACACGTTATTCGATACTTAATTTCAACGATAAATATCTTTAGTTATACATAACTAAAAATTATAATAATTTTATATTTAGAAAATAGACAATAAGACAAACAAAACAAGATTCCATTTCACTATATTTTAATTTATATATAAGTAACAAAATATGAAATAAAATTGATGATGAATAGTACCCATTTTACAAATGTAGTGAGTAAAAAAATACGGAGGAATATATATATATATATATATATATATATATATATTCAATTAGTTAAATTTTTAAAGTGGGATAAAAATAATCTATCTATATATTATATAAACTATTTCAAAATATGCCTATATAGCATGCTTAGAATTGTAGCATTCGTTTTTATAAATAAGCTTCATTTTCTAATTTATTTACTCTTATGCTATTATTTATAGGGTAAATTACTACAAACCCAAGTGAGTTTTTGAGAAATTGCAACCATAAAAAAGTTTGACTAATTTTGCAATAAGACCAAGTGAGTTTTCAAAAAAGTAGCTATGGACTAAGGATGCGTTTGGCAGCTTAAGGATCTGTTTGGTATGTATTTTTTTTAAATTTTTTTTTCTCTGTCTAATAGAAAGGTCATTCATTTTTTTTTCTCAATTTAATATTTTCATTAAATAATACATTTGAATTATTTTAATTTTTTAATAAAATTATATTTTAATTATCTTCATTATAATAAAAATCCAAATAAAATATTTTAATTTTAATTTTTAATCAAATAATACATTTTAGTGATTTTAATTCTAATTAAAAATTTAATAAAATATATTTTTTTATTTTAAATTTTTAAACAAATAATACATATCAATTATATTAATATTGATAATTTTTAAATTTTAAACTTTTAAATTTTTAAACAAATAATTCATTTTAATTTTTAATTTTAAGTGTTTTTTTAAATAACAGATTTTGATGATTTTAATCCTAATTAGAAAAACAAATTAAAATATATATTTAAAATATTAAGTTTAATTTTTTTACCACATAACACATTTCAATTATATCTTATTTGATCAAAATATTCAAATGAAAAATAAAATGAAGTTGAGTGGAATATTTTTTATAAGAAGAAAATAAATTTAAAGAAGAGTAAAAAAAAATTACCAGACAGATCCTTAAGTTGTCACACAGATCCTTAATCGATAGTTACTTTATTTAAAACTCACTTGGTGTTGTTGCAAAATTAGCCAAACTTTTTTATAACCGCAATTTCTTAAAAACTCACTTGGGTTTTGCGTAATTTGCCCATTATTTATATCATCATATAAATTAGGTTCACCTTCTAAGTTATTTACATATATGTCATTAATAAATTAATATATTTTTTAATTACATTTCTTTTACTATCTTATATTGTTCATTAATGTAGTATATGGAACATGTTATAAATGAAGTATGATACATAAATTTTAAATGGATAAAAAAAGATAATATATGATTATAAATAATGAATCAATCCAAATACTAAATATTATATTTTAGGTACTTTTTTATTTTTTATTTTGATTTGGTCCACTAGCTCATTTTTGCAAATTTTTTTTATCAAAAAGTTTAGTTTTAAATTTTTTTATAAAAATATCTAAAAGTGCAAACATTTGAGGATAATTCTAAAATTAAGAAAAAAAAAATTATAAGGTCTAATTTTCATATTATTCCATCTTTTTTAAGTAAATGCAATTTTCAGTAAGGTAGATTTATCGAGGCTAACAGATAAAACCTACCATCATAATAATAATTTGAGAATGAAAAAATTTCATACATGATAATCATTTTATAATATATATGAAGATATTTTTAAATGTATTATTATTTTTAAAAAATTGAATGGTATATATAATTATAAAGGAATTTAAAAAGATGTTTTTTTTTTAAAATATATCTCTTGAAAGATTTTATTATTTATTAATGTAATAAATGGAACATGTAATATAATCATATTTAATATATTTAAATCTATATAATAATAATAATAATAATAATAATAATAATAATAATAATCGTTGATTTTCCCGCTTATTTTTCACTGGACTAATGAATTGTCAACAAGTGTCGATTTTTTTGACTGACACGCGTCTCTGTAGTATTTAATGAAAAAAATATATTTAATAAATTATTAATATTTATTTCCGTTTTGTATAATAATATTGTATCTTTTTCCGGCATAAAGAATATAAATTTCAAATATTTATTTACCATTTTAAAATAATATAATATTATATTTTTAATTTATTTTATATTACGACATCACTATATAAAGAGAAGAAATTCATTCTACTATTTTGTTCTTATTTTGAAGGCATCTCTATTTCTTTTATATATATTTGAGTTTGACGGTAAGTAATTTTATTTTTTTAAATCTGTTTTTTTATATTATTTTTTTAAGATAATTTTATTATTCTAAAATATCTCATCAATAAGTATTTCTATTCATTTTTTTTTTACGTTATGTTTCTGTTTTTTTTACATTGTTTTGTTTTTAAGTAAATTTTATCATTATTTTCAAAAATCTTTTCAATAAGGTTTTTTTTTAAAAGTAAATTTTATTCTGTTTTTTATTTTTTCTATTATAATTCTCTGTTTTTTTTCTTCTATGTATTTTTTTTTCCAGTTTTATTCTTTTCAGACATATCTCGGGTAAGTATTCTATTTAATTTTTATTTCTATTTAAAATTTTTACTATAATATTATTGTGATTATTCAAATTTTATGACGTTTTAACCTAATTTTCTTTCAGACATCTACCACATACGCAACTCACCCCAAGTAGTAGAGCCATGATACTTTATTTTATTTATTTTTATATTTTCTATTTTGGTTTGTATTTTATTTATTTATTATGTATCCGCTTATAGTTGAAGCCTATAAATGTGAATTTAGCCGATGTGTATTTGACAATTTAATTGTATGAATTGATCAATTTTTTTCACGTTATAGTCTTCTATTTTTGAATTAATCAATAAACCCTACATTTCTTATTTCTATTTAAGAACTTCACATTGAGAATAAATCTAATTTTAATTTATACACTTGAGATGTATATTTCTTATCTATTTTAGAGCTTCAAATTTAATGAGAATAAATTTGATACTCCCTCCGGATTATTAATATAGAGAAAATTTCCGTTTTGGGCATATTATTTATATAGAAAAATTTTCTTTAAGATGAAATTTTTAAAGTTAAAATGTCTAAAATATAATTCATTATAACTAATTATTTAAAAAAATTTAAAAATTTATTGTATTAATTATGAAATAATGAGGGGTAACTGTAGAAATTAACTTATTGTCTTAATTTTCATGAAATGTTATTTTTCTCTATATTAATAATCCGGAGGGAGTATTAATTTATACACCTGAAAGGTGCATAACTATTTCCATATTTTGAAACTTAATTTATTTCATTAATAATTTAAAATATATAATAATATTCAGAATTATTTTTTATCTACACATTTCTATTAGTAAAAGACAAAATTCACAAATATAATACTTATTGTTTTATATATTATAATAATTGAAAATCTTATATATGTGTTTTTAAAATTAAAGAAATAAATTGAATAAATTATCCACCATGAATGCTACATTTATTTTTGGAATTCAATCAATTTATTGGAATAATCAAATATGTTGTGATTTTGAATTTAAAAAACAATATTTAGAATATCAAAAAACCCTAAACCCTATATTTCTTATTTCTATTTTAGAACTTCACATTAATGACAAGAGATCTAATATTAATTTATACATGATAAATGCCAATACTATTAAATTATTAGAAAAAAAGTATTCAACCAATTTGGTTGAATTTTAATGTGTATGATGATATATGTTGGTATGTTAAGTTGTGAAAGATGAAAAAACTTGTAATATCATTACAATAGTAATTTTTACGATTTTTAAAAATTCATCTCATATATAATTTCTTATTTTCCATTTTTATTTCCCAAAGTTTTACTTAACTTTGAATAATATTGATTTTTTGGAAAAATTTTGATTTACATATAAATGATTTGAATTGATTTCTAAACATGTGATTTCGAATTTTAATAAAAATGATAAATATTTAGAATTTAAAAAATAAATATTTATATACTTTCACAATGATTATCGTAGCTATTTGATTATATATTATTTCTATTTCAAAATATTATATTAATTACCAAAAATTAAATATTAATTTACATATGGTAAATGATTCTTTTTATTTCACTTAATTATTCTCTAGATTTAAGTTCAATTATAAAAATTTTAATTAGATAAATATTTATATAGATTATAAAAATTTAAATTAATTATTAAAATAAATTAAATTCATTTAAATATCAATATTATAAATTTAATATAAAAATAAAGAGAATTTAAAAAGGAATAAAATTGTAAAATGAAAAAAAATGTCATTTGTTTTAATATTTTTATCATTTAAAAACAAACCAATAAATAAGTTTTCATTGAAATTACTATAAAAATTGAATGACGAATTGTCAATTGAAAAAAATAATTATTATAAATAAATAGGTTTGGATTGTTAACAATTTTTAGATTATATTAACTATTAGTTGCTAATCATTAAATAGTTTATAACTAACCATTAAATACATATAAATTTTATTTTAAAATATTATATACATTGTAAGTTTAAAGTAACTGAATTAACCATTTTTTTTTATCTTTTCTATTTTATAGTAATTATTTATTTTTTCTTTATTTATAAGTATGAATTATAATATTTAAAGAATATTATTTTTTTACAAATCATAAAAAAAATCTTTATTAATAATAGTAGTATTAATAAACATGTATTTTATTAAATAAATTATATTCTATTTTTAAAATAATTTTTTTATTAAATATATTTAATTTTTTTATTTTTTAATAAATAAATAATGTAAAAATATTATCACTTGTGAAATATTTTATATATATATATATTAAAATTTGAAAGGTATACAACTATTTAAACCTTTCGAATCTTAATTTATTTATTTTAATTAATATTTTAAAATATGTAGAGTCATCTATTTTTTTTTATTCACACATATCTATCAGGTAGAGATGAAATTCATAAGGATAAAAATTTATTGTTTTATATATTTTAATAATTAATAAATCTTTATATATTTATTTTTAAAGCTAAATAAATCAATTGAATAAGTGTTACCATATGTTACATTTACTTCAATTGGTTTCATTTTTCAATGCAATTAATTTTATTGAAATAATTAAATGTATTGTGATTTCAAACTTTGAAAAATAATAAATTTTTAGAGTATCCAACAACTCTAAAATTTATATTTATTTTATTTCTATTTTAAAACATCACATTAATCATAAGAAATCTAATTTTTATTTATATATCATAAAAGATCATTAAAAAAAAATTTCAAATGTAGATATTATTAGAAAAATAAGAAAATTTTGTGTTCAATTAATTCCATCGAAATTTAATATATATGATTATATATTTTGGTATGTTCAGTTGTGAAAAAGGAGAAATAGTAATATCATTACAATAGTAATTTTCATGCTTTTAAAGAAATATATATAGACCAAAAATACATTTCATCTCATGTGTAATTTATTTTCTCATTTTTATCCTTACCTAATTCTATATTCCACTAAGAACTTATCATAATCATTATTTATATAATTATATTTTGATTTAATTTATATTGACATTTAAGATTGTTTTGAAGTCAAAAATGAGTTCGAATTTAAAATCTAATTAAATATTAAATAGATTTTATTTTATTGAAAATAATAATAATATAATTTTAATATTTTATTTTTTAATTAAACAATAATTTTGAAAAATAAAAAATTTATAAAGATTTAAAATAAATTAATAGTAAATTGATGAATTTGAATATGTAAACTTTTAGGTAACTTTATTGTAATGTTATTTTAATAATTATTTTTACCATGAAGAAAATTTTGATATTTACATATTTTATTTGATTTGTGTTACATTTTTTTCAAGTATAGAATAGATATCATATATTTTATTTGTTTTCTATATAAGGAAAAATTGTCTGCTGCGATCATGTCCAATTTGATTCTCAATGGACCGTGGACTTAATTAGTTTGGATAAAACAATATGTATTTTAAACGGGTATTAAATTTAGTAACTATATCATATCAAATGTGGGCGAATTTGACTGCATATGTAAAATTTATTTCTGTAGTATTAGATTTGTATGTGAAAAAAATAATTTTTAAAATTTATTTGTAATTTTTATATATTTATTTATTATTATTTTAAAAATTAAAATTATGACTGTGCGTCTCGCACGGGCCTCTATGCTAGTGTATTATTATTTTTTAAAATTAAATTATATATATATATAATTATAAGGGAACTTGAAATGATGTTTTTGGTGAAATATAGCATACCAAAACAAGTCTAAAGTTCAACCATCATATATTATAAATAAAAATTTATAATAAGACAGATGTATTTGTTGAAAAATATTTATATTATACACTAAAATTTATAAATATATAATATGATAAAAATATACTTTCAAAAATATTAATTTTTTATTCAAATTCATTAATATTTGATAAAAATACATATTAATATGAAATTAAATTTATCTAATTAATATAATCAGATATGTATATACATATATTAACAATCAAATATATCATATTACATATTTCTTTATGTGATAAACTATAATATATATATATATTAATTATATAAATTTAAATTGTTAATTTATGATATTTATAAATTTCATCTTATAATACAAATTAATATTTAATATATAATTAAAAATAATTTCATTTTAATAATATTCACTAAAAAAAATTATAATAAAATTAATAAATAGTCTAAATTATATAACTTTTTAAGTTTGAAATTACTCAAATAAACTAAATTATTTTACATATAAAAAATAAATCTTATATTAAATATTATTTTTAAAATTTAAATAACAACCGCGTATTGTGCGGGCTTATTTCCTAATATATAATAAATCCCCACCATTAACAAGTACCCTATTAATATATAATTGACCTTTTCAACTATCGATAAAATACTTATTAGATGAAGCATTATATAGAGTTACTGAAAAAGCTTTCTTTCTTCTTCTTCTTTTTTTTCTTATTAATGTCTCATTCAGACAACAATGACATAACTCTATCTGCAATTGAACCACCATCACGTGGAGGAGGCATAAAAAAAAAGGTAATGATCTTCTTCTATACAACCAAATTAGAATCAATAAAATGAAAAGTGCCACATATGTAACCATATGTAATAATCCAAGTCCAAAACTCCAAATTCAGCCATATGCTACCCAGAAATATTCTTTAACATCTTTCTAAGTTCTTGTATAAGTATAATATGCAGTGAATGACATTAAAAGGAAAGATAATTCATTTATTTATTAATAACTTATTTTAGTATCAATATATTTATTTATTTATTAATAACATATTTTAGTATCACTATATTAAGGGCCATCATAAGTTTGAGTTTTAAAAATAGGCTCATTCTGAAATTTTTTAAAAACTAATCATTCTAAAAGTTTGTTTGCACTCCACAAATTGTGCTGAATTTTTTACCCTTAACTTTCTCAAAATTTTTAGTATAATACATAGCACCTATAGTCGCCAACTAATAAACTATAAATCATCAAGCCAATGTTCCTTTCCGATAGAAGCAAACTTCAAGTTATCATCATCCATAAGTTAAGACACAACTTGCAAAAACTAGACTGATCAAGATCTTTCTTAAATATTATAAGCCTACAAAAAGCCAGTCCAATTAGAAAATATAATCAAATTAAACTAAAAAAAAAAAAAAGAAGAAATAGTCCATCAATTAAGATTAAATCAATCTAATACGGAAAAGAAAATAACTCATATCATATAATGAAACCAAATAAATTCAAAAAATAAATAATATAATTAATTAAAACCAAATAAATCTAACAAATAAAGGAAACAACTCATATAAGAAAATATAATCAAATTATTTTAACTTAAAAAAACAAATTAAGATCAAATTAGTAAACAACCCATATAAGAAAAAATAAAATTAGCAAAACAAGAACAATATCAATTCAATATCAAAAGTAAAATTTAGGATTTAGTTCATCTATCATTGGAATAACAACAAGTAAGAACAACAATAAGACCAATTAATATGTATCAATCTCAAAAGTAAAAATCTCAAGTTCAAAATGGCAATATCAATTATCTCAATTTCTAAAAGACGCCATGTACCTGAAATGCAGTGAAATGATTGCCTAGTTAGAACATACATTACGACTCATGTTATATCAAATAAAATGAATGTTAATCAATAGTTTTGTTATTCTACTTCATAAGTAATTGTAGTTCTTCCAATAAATTGAACTTTCATCAAATATTGTTTAAATCAATAAAAACAAGACAGAACGGAAACAATCAATATCCTACATTTCAATGGTTCTGTTATTCTTATTCATAAGTAATAGAAGTTCTTCGAATCAATTGAAAGTTCATCAAATATTTTTTACATCAACAAAAATAAGACAGAACCAAAACATTCAATATACTACAAATCAATTCATTAATGTTTTATTCAAACTGTAACTGATCACAACACAAATCGCAGTTACGACTATGAAAAATTACACATCGATTGAGCACTTCCAACAATAATTCAAATTGGTTAGTTGTTAACATTATCAGTAATGCCTTCACCGATGATGAAAAGAACCCTACTGCAATCCCTAAATTAGAAACTTATCAATGACGCTTCTACATCGATACAACATCTAATTTATGACATCATACCTAGGTAGAAGTCGGAGAACAATTTGACCGACATCAATTAATCCAAATGGCTTAGACAATCTGTAACACCTGAACCCTCAAACCGATGAGAGTGGACCACAGGGATCCGGATGCTACATTACGAAGACGGAGGACAAATTCAAAATCCGGATTAAGTGAAAATAAATCAATGCACCATACATTCAGGTTGACATGAATAGTAATTGAATACCAAATTAACTTGTAAATAAATAAGTCTGTAGGTGTGGAAAATAACAAACTAGTTCACATGTCTCAAAAATTCAATTTAAATATAATATTAAAATAATAAAATAAATGCATGGTGTGGAAAACCATAACTAGCTCATATGTCTTAAATATCCAATATATATATATATATATATAAACAAAATAAATACATGGTGCGGAAAATCATATCTAATTCACATGTTCCAGAATAATCAAATATAAGTGTAATATGAAAATATGATAAGTTAAGTCACTTACAATTGCAATTACCAAAATAAAAAAAAAAATAATAATACATCTCCAATATCCAAAAATCAAACTCATGACAAAACCGTTCAAATTTCAAAGTCACAACCCAAATAAAAATCAATTACAAAATTCAAGAGACATAATGATCAAAATGAACCAAAAAAAAAAATAAAAGAAATGCAAGTCCAGATGCCCATGAATTATGCAACATACGATTTTCCTGCTGACCACCTGATTAGCCTGAACACAAAATTTTGTATGTCATCCCAAATGGGAGAACAATAAAAGAAAACAACAAAAGCGAAACTACGTCAGTCACTGGGACTTGTTAGCAAATCAGAGAAATAATAGACCACAATATTGTAAGATAGAAAAGGTTACTTGTGAATGGGTACAAACAAATAGGTATCTAATGCGAAGTTAGACTCGGAGAAGGTAACGGATTCAGGTTCAGGTAGCAATATTATCCTACGGGTGTACTTAATTAATTAATTTATGTCAGGGTTCGGATTTCAAATTTTGGAGTTCCAGACTTATGGAGATCTGCTAACTGATATACAGGTTTATTTAATCAAGTTATAACAAATAGAATCTAAGGTTTATACTTAAATTGAATTATTTACACCAATAGCGAGACATAGTCACATGTTACACTAGTTCAAGTTATTAATGACCTAGTAACATGACACACTAATTCAAGTTATTAATGACTTAGTCATATGACACACTTTCTCAAGTTTTTAATGACCTAGTCACATGACACACTAATTCAAGTTTTTAATGACCTAGTCACACAATACACTATAATACACAACATACTTATACTTAATTCACTTTCCAAATTAAAATCAACACATTAACCGATTATGAAGTCCAAGTTCGACTACCAATTTCTACTAATCAAGTTTGACATCTCTATGGTTAGGATCATTTTATAAAGTTGTTAAATTAGACCTCTAGAGAAGACCATAGCTTCAACTTAGATCCTATGTAAGCATAACACAGAGCAACCAAGCCAATTATTCAAGAAAAATAATTACTAGATTTATTTACACTGACACCAAGATTTCTAATTAAGTGGTTCGTTGGCAATCCTACTAACTAACCATTTATTTAAGGGTATAGATCAGAACAGATTTTCAGATAATAAATAAAATTCGGATTTCAGCTAACAAAAATTGTAACTTTACTAGCTTAAGCAATTAACCAGAATTTCAAACAGTTAATGTAAATAAAGTCCATTTATCCAAAATATCAGAGTTCAGAATATGCAAATTATGGTCTTGGTTAAGCAGCCCATCCTAGATCAGTTAGCAATCGGGATAGAACAGAGGTAATCTGAAGATCCAGAATTGGTCCAAAGACCCAGAACAGAACAGAGGTGATGTCGTCGCATCCAGAGATGACCAAAGCCTCATAATATAATTAAAAGTAGAACTAGGCCCTCACGCATTAGCGTGTAGAAGTGTTTCTAATTTTTCCCTACGGCATGCCAGTCTCATGTAACTTATCTACGGATAAGGCTTATTTTTATTGTTTAACGTTTAATTAGAAAATTTAGAATTTAACAGAATAAATAATTAAGGCCACAACCAAGCCTATACTAACCAGCAGATTATTCAGCAGCAGTATTATAATAGTAAAAAAATAAAATCGCATGATACCTAAGTCTCTTATTTTAAGACATGCACTTAGGTGTGGATTTCTAAACAAATTTATTTATCCAAAGTAAAGTCACATGACCTATTTAGTTTTTCAAGACATATTAAATGTTTGAACATAATCAGGTAAACATGTGAGTATCACAATTATCATACCATGCATTGATTCAAACAATTTGTTAGAATATATGACATGATTATTGTTGGCAATCAACAATAACAGATAGCAGAGCAATTTGTTGCAGAAAACAGAATTGTGTAGCTGTTGAAAGTTAGTTACAAGTTGTTGCAGACAACAGAATTGTGTAGCTGTGGGAGAGTTAGTTAAAAAGTTGTTATAGGCTATTGTGTATAGAGTGGTATTTTTGTAAATAGAAGATAAAAGAGGGACAATAGGGTGATTAGAAAAGTCATCACGTATGTGTGTTATAAAACAATCTTGTTGTAACTAATTCTGTATACAGAGTAAAAGAAATAAAATTCAACACAATTTCCAGAATGTTCTCTCATCTCAAATCAAAGCTTCATCATGGTATCAGAGCAGGTTGATGATCTTCCTAGCTTGATTTTTGGTGCCTATTCAAGATTTGGAGGTTAGATTCAAGCTAATTCTTATCGATTGCCTAATTGAAGCCGATTCTTGAACGTGATCTGATTTTGGATTTCAAGAAATGGCAAGAGAACATGGTAGATCAACCGTGTTGAAGATATATCAGAGTGGAGATCCATTTTATCTCCAAAACTCAGACCATCCTGGAATGGTTCTCGTCACTTCACCATTGACCGATAAGAATTTTAACTCTTGGAGCAGATCAATTATCATTGCTTTAGGAGCTAAGTCGAAGTTAGGGTTTATAGATGGAAGTTGCGTTAGACCTGAAGATAATTCTGAGGATGTAGAACGTTGGAAGAGAGTTGATTATATGGTGACATCTTGGATTTTGAATTCAATTTCTAAGGAGATAGTTGAAGCATTCTTGTATGTGTCTTCATAAAATCAGTTATGGATTGAAATTAAAGAGAGATTTGGTGAGGCAAATGGACCCATGGTGTATCAGCTTAGAAGAGAGATTAGTTCCATAGCACAAGGAAATATGTCTGTAGCTGAATACTATACAAAATTAAAAATGTTATGGGATGAATTGCTCTGTCTAATGACTTTACCAAATTTGGATCATGAATGTAATGCAACAAAAGAACTCACTAACATGATGTTCTCAAGACAGTTAATGGAGTTTCTTATGGGTCTTAATAATAGGTTTGATTCTATAAGAAATCAAATACTCTTGATAGAACCTTTGTCTAGTGTGAATAAGGCATATTCCATGGTTACAAGAGTAGAAAAGCAAATGGAGGTTCAAGTATTGATGAATGGGGATACAAACTCTGCTGCAATGTTTGTAAAGGCACAAAATTCCAACTTTGGTGGGAATTATGAAAGGAATGCTCAAAGGAAGTCAGATAAAAAATGCACACATTGTGGAGGTGTTGGTCACTTAAAGGAAGGATGTTTAAAAATAATAGGCTATCCGGAGTGGTACAAGTTGCCTAAAGATCAAAGAGGTGGAAATCAGTCCAACAAAGTATATGCCAACTTAGCTACTGTAAATGATAAATCAATTGTAGCAGAAAAGACTGGAGCTAGTACTTCAGATGCATCCAGTTCTCAGATGTCTACTATCATCCAGCAAGAAGTTGCTAAGTATATTAGTAGCTTGAATCTTAACATCTTGAACATGGTCAACTTGATGGACTCAACAGGTACAACTTATCATTTTGCCTTAAATGTTTTTACTTCAAAATGCTCAGATTCTTGGATATTGGACAGTGGAGCCTCAAATCATATCTCTGGTAACATCAGTCTCTTTGATTCTATTTATGAACTTAAGAGAGCTATTCATGTTGTATTACCTAATGGATCTTCAGTGTCTGTAAGTAAAGCTGGATATGTCACAATATCACCAAAAATCACCCTTGTTGATGTCTTTTATGTGCTTGATTTCCAATTTCATCTTATATCAGTGCATAAACATACCAAAACCAGACACATGAAGTGTACATTTCTTGATCAGATGTGTTTCTTACACGAGCTTCAATCTGAGTCTGTGATTGCTGCTGGAGAACTGGTGGGAAATTTGTACATTTTAAAGAAAAATAAGAAGCTTGCAAATGGTCAGTACTCTTCTAAGCTGTCTTCTATAGTGTTGGCTTTAGATTCTTCTTTTTCTAGTCCTATGCAAGTTGATCATGACAATAATGTTTCTAGAATTTGGCATAATAAGCTTGGTCATGCATCACATGTTGTTCTTAGCAAAATATCTTGTATTTCAGATTCTTTTAAAACTTCTGTTATTAAACCATGTACTGCCTGTCACTTGTCCAAACAGCAGAGACTTTGTTTTATTAAAAATAATGAAATGTCTTCTTATATCTTCGATCTTGTTCATATTGATTTATGGGGTCCTTATTCTCATCACTTTATATCAGGTTCACCTTATTTCATCACCCTAGTAGATGATTACAGTCGAGTTACTTGGATATTCTTCCTTAAACACAAATCAGAAACCACAAAGATTTTATCAAACTTCATTAAATTTGTCCATATACAATACAACCAACACATCAAATCTTTTAGGTCGGGTAATGGTAGTGAATTTACATCCACTTCCTGCCAAGAATTTTTTCTTGAGAATGGAATCCATCATCAAAAGTCTACTCCATACACTCCTAAAAAAATGGGAGGGTAGAGAGAAAGCACAAACATTTGTTAAATGTTGCTAGAAGCATTATGTTTCAAGCAAACATACCCTTAAAATTTTGGGGAGATGCTCTATACACTGCAACCTATATCATCAATAGACTACCTAGTCCAATTTTGAACTGGAAAACACCATTTGAACTGCTGAATGACAGACCACCAAACTATACTTTTATGAAAACTTTTGGCTGTCTTTGCTATACTACAAACACATATCCTTACAAAACAAGTTTGATGAAAAGGCTTTTGAGTGTATATTTTAGGGTATATACCAGGGTATAAGGCTTACAGAACTTACAATATCAAAACACAAAAGATACACATTAGTAGAGATGTGATATTTTATGAAGCCATTTTTCCATACTTTGCTAGGATTTCTACACTTTCTTGTCCATTACCAATCTGTGATTTATCTGTAGATCAGTCTGATAATCCAAGTGACCTAAATGAAATTACTCATACTCCACTTCATGATGTTGATAATGATGAACACACACCAGATCTTTTATCAGCCAATCAAGATAATGAATCTTCTATTCATTCTCATAATACTGCTATTCATTCTTCTTCTTCTGGGAACATCTTAAACACTGATCCTATTTCATCTACTTCTTTAGATGTAACAACCTTAAACATAAATTCTTCAGTAAGAGCTAGCACTAGGATCAAGAAACCGCCTACATGGCTATCAGATTTTATTCTAAATGTACATATTTCTTCTAGTCAGTATCAACAACAGGCTATGATTCAAAGCTCTTGCAGGTAACACAATTTTCATCCTCTCATCTTTGTTTTCTTGCAAACATTAAACCTATATACCAACCCACCACATATAGACAGGCTGTCAAGCATTGTGAATGGCAGGAGGCAATAAACCTTTAATTGCAAGCTTTAGAGGCCAATGAGACTTGAGATATAGTTGATTTACCTATAGGAAAGAAAGCCATTGGGTGCAAATGGGTATACAAAGTGAAACTCAATTCAGATGGCACTATAGATAGATATAAGGCCAGATTGGTTGCAAAGGGATACACTCAGGTTGCTGGAATAGATTACTATGACTCATTTTCACCTGTAGCGAAGGTTGTCACTGTTGGAATGTTCCTTGCAATAACTGCTTCAAGGAGTTGCCACTAGAGCAATTGGATGTGAATAATGCTTTCCTTCATGGCCATTTAAAGGAGGAGGTTTACATAAAGTTACCAGATGGATATTCAGCTGCTGAGAATAAAGTCTACAGGTTAAAGAAGTCCCTCTATGGACTCAAACAGGCTAGCAGAGAATGGAACTGTGAATTAACATCACATCTTGTTAGCTATTATTTTGTCCAATCCTCTAATGATCATTGTTTATTCATAATGAAAACTGAAGATACTTTTATGGCTTTATTGGTGTATGTGGATGATCTCTCGATCATGGGGCTAAACATTACACAAATAGAGGATGTCAAGAAGTCTTTGCATCAAGCTTTCACCATTAAAGATCTAGGTCCTGTCAAGTACTACCTTAGTCTTGAGATAGCTCGTTCAACTGATGGGATGTTCATCACTCAACATAAATATATTGAGGACCTTCTAATTGATGCAGGAATGGAGTCATGTAAGCCTGCTAATACTCCAGTGTCCCCAGGTTGCAAATTAACACAGTCACAACATGATATCATGCCTAATCCAGAAATGTATAGACGTGTGGTAGGTAGACTTTTATATCTTGGTTTAACTAGACCAGATATAACTCAAGCAACACAAACACTTAGTCAGTATATGAGCAGCCCTACTACTTTACATTGGCAATCTGTTCTTCATGTTTTAAAATATCTTAGAGGGTCATCTTCAATGGGTTTGTTTTATCCAGCAAATCAGCAGCTTTTTCTCACAGGGTTCAGTGATGCTGATTGGGCAACTTGCACTGATTCTAGGAGATCTCTCATAGGTTTCTGCATCTTCCTTGGCCAGTGTCTTATCTCATGGATAACTAAAAAACAGCCTACACTATCAAGGAGTTCAGCTGAGGCTGAATATAGGGCCCTTGCAGCAACTACTTGTGAACTTAAATGGATCCACTATCTACTAAATGATCTTGGCATTTCCATTCGACTACCTCTCAAGCTATATTGTGATTCTCAAGCTGCTCTACACATCACAGCCAATCTCGTATTTCATGAATGGACGAAACATTTAGATATTGACTGTTACATAGTCAGAAATGAATACAATACTGGATTTGTGGAACCTACTCACATCTCAGGTACTCACCAACTAGCAGATTTTTTCACTAAACCTCTTCCTTATTCAACTTTCTCCTATTTTCTATCCAAGTTGGGCACCCTCTCAGCTGCTCCAACTTGAGGGGGGTTGTTAGAATATATAACATGATTATTGTTGGCAATCAACAATAACAGATAGTAGAGCAATTTGTTGCAGATAACAGTATTGTGTAGATGTTGAAAGTTAGTTACAAGTTGTTGCAGACAACAGAATTGTGTAGCTGTAGGAGAGTTAGTTAAAAAGTTGTTATAGGCTATTGTCTATAGAGTGGTATTTTTGTAAATAAAAGATAAAAGAGGGACAAATAGGGTGATTAGAAAAGTCATCACGTATGTGTGTTATAAAACAATCTTGTTGTAACTAATTCTGTATACAGAGTAAAAGAAATAAAATTCAACACAATTTCCTAAATGTTCTCTCATCTCAAATCAAAGTTTCATCACAATTCCCAAACATAAAAATCACTAAAGACAATAGAGCTGAAATACTAACCAACAAAGCCATTTCCCACAACTAAGCCTACAGGTCCCGCTCCATGGTTCTAGTAGTACCAGCAGTGTCACCTGATGGTCACAAAAATAACCAACACCAAAAATAATTACAACAGGATCGAAAACCAAAACAAAGTACTAGGAACCAAAATTAACAAGGTTAGGGTTACTAGTGACCTTGAGACATCTTAAACGAATTTCAAATAAGAGAGGTTTTATTTTCCTTTTTCTTTTAAATCAAACATATACTGAGTTCTCATTAATGGGGACGAACATTCACATCAAATGGAAAAGTAGACCGAAGGGTTATCTTTGAGTTGGGGTGTGTGTGGAAAAATCAATCCGAAAGTTGTCTAGGGATTGGAATCCTAAACTTTACAAATTACGAGAAATAAATTCAATATTTGATAAAAAAAAAACAAAAAACATCGAAACTAGAGGTGAGAGTCTCTTACCTTGATTAAGAAAAACAAGAATTTAAAAACCTAAACAGTTGCTAGGTTTCGTAAAAGAGAGAATGAGAGAAAAGAGAGCTTTTATAGGTCTCGCAATTTGAACTAGTCACATGGCTAGTAATTTTTCAAATAAGTCTATATTATTTTATAATATAATAAATCAACTTTTTCTTATTTATAAATTCAAAGTAAAAATCCATTTGTTTTGTGAAAACACCCAACTTGATAATGAATATTTTTAGATGAAATATTTAGGACAGAATTCAGATGTCTCAAATTTACTAATATCCTACAGTTTTGGACATGGCTTATGGTCAAAGTAAAAAAAAAAATCACCCGGTCTGACGGATGTGACACAATTAGAAAACACGAATCGATGTAAATCGGTGAAAGACAAATTAACGACATAATGAATCACCAAAGAGGAATTTATCACTTTTAATAGAGCACAACAACTCAAGACAGCTCTTTGATACGATGATGCAGGAGTGAGGAAACGTGGAAGATAATAGTTAATGGAGAAAGAAAAAAGAGGCGATGTCGAAACGAAGACAACCATCGTGGAATTGAATCAAACAATCAAGCAAACATACAGATAACCCTAAACCGATTTTTTTCCTTCAAATCGATTCTAGATCATTAGGGGTAGATTGGGTACAACCTATTTGTTTTATTTTTATCAAATTTTCACATAATTTATTAGTTCAATTTTAAATTACACAGACAAATAAATTAACACAGACAAATAAATTAACACAGCCTATAGAGTGCAAGCACAATTTTAGAAAAATTACTTTTGCAGCAACTTGAGAATGAAATTATTTTTAAAATTCAATCTTTTACACTAATGCTACATTTTAGCTAAAAAAATGTGTGATTGTAAATTACAGGGACTTACAAAATAAGCTAAACAACTTAGTGATTTGTATATATTAAAAATATAATATAATATAATATAAAAGGTTAATGTAATATACTCTCATTGAGAATTTCTTAATTTTTAAAATTAAATCAAAATTGAAAAAAAAACAATAATGCAGTATTTATCATTTATTTATGGGAAAGAATAATTTAAATATACAATTAAAGATATTCAATTTTTCCTACCAGTTTAATGCTAAATAAGTACAGAACAAAATATGAATTGAAAAATCAATATCATTTTCAATTTATATTAGTCTTAAGGTCAATCAAATACTTAAAGCTTTTAATTTTATATTAACATTAATTTTTTTTCAATCGATTTTAAAATTGAAAATAAACATTTAAATATTTTATTTTTATATTTAAATATTCATTGATAAATAGTTTAAAGAGCATTAAGCGTGAAAGTTTATACATTAAAGCCAATTAAAGTAACGTCTTTTATATATACATATATATTATATATAAATATAAATATAAATGTTGAATGATATTCAAAGAATTAAACTTTCGATATAAGATAAAATAATTGAAATATAGCATGTATTTATTTATTTTTAAATTTTACCATAATATAATATTGTGTGTAACAGTACAAATAACTAAATATGAAATAAAAATTAGAAAATTAAATATTACAATCTCTCTATCTATTATGATAAGAGGAGGAAATTAACAAAGTCAATTAACCACGTGTGGCTTGATAGAAATGTAATACGTCATATTTTTTATAAAATTATTTTTTTAGTCATTAATTTTAGTTAACTAAATTGGTTATTTCGATATTTTTATTTCAACAAAATATGAATTCCAAAATCAATATCATTTTACCATTAAATTGGGGATGAAAAGATGGAAAGTGAAGATTTGCTAAAAGAGTGTTTCTGAAAAGTCGAAAGCAAAATTTTGTTAAAAAAAAAACCTACAAAGAAGTGGTGAATAAGAAAAAGAACAACTAAAAATAAAAAATGGACAATGTATACAAATAAAGTGGTGATGTGAATAAAGTATTATTGATTGGGAAACACTAGAGAGTGAAAAATGGAGGGATTGAGAGGAATTTAGTGGTATGTCAAAATTTTGAATCCTTTAAAGAATTCCCTTTCTTTCATAAACTAACTTGGCCTCATTTTCCCTATATAAACAAATCAAAGATTCTGAAGTAGAGAAATGGGCAGTTCTGAACTTAGGAACCTCTACGTGTTGTACAGTGTATGAGTGAAGTTCAATGATCGTGAGGTTCTTAAATTTTCTTCATACGTGCTTGTGAAACACTAGAATCACAATTGTGTTGGTACATAACTCTGATTCTAAAAAGTGACTAGTGTATTGTGTGAGTAAACTCTAGGATTCTGAGTGATCAAACACTTTTTGAGAGACTACAGTGAGGAAGTAGTTTCAAAACTGTAACACTTGGATCTTCTCAGATACTTTGCAACATGAAGAAAATTATCAGTTTTGAGTTAGTTGATTTGAAATTTTGATAGAAAAGCTGATCACTGTTTGGAAATTTTCAAAATATACTAGATAAGTTACTCTAAATTATGATTGCAAGTGTGCACTACTTGCAATCTCAGTTGGTCCTTAGTCAGTCAGTTTGCTTGAGGACAAGCAAAAAGGCTAAGTTGGGGTAATTGATAAGTCTAGAATTTACCTATATTTAGGTATATTTTATGAGCTTAAATGTAAAGAAATTGAGTTTAAAGATGAGATATTGAATGGATTTCTAGTGATTCTAGACTATTATTTCTGAGACAGGGACTTGAATGAGAAGATTTGGAAAATGAGCTAAAAACATACAAAAATCAGAAGAAAGAAGGACTCAATAGAATTTCATCCAATGTCTACAGAAATGGCGAAATGTTGATGCTGGAAGAAGAAATTGCCTAAGTATATTGCCACTTGCTGAAAGAAGAAGGTGAAATATAAAAGACCTCGCTTTGAGACCAAAGTTACATGAGGCGAGTTAAAGTCTCATTGCCTTCATAAGTCGCCATTCCTGGCAACATCTCTAGGCGCTGAAGGATGAACCTCGCCATGTTACAAGCGATAGTTGAGGCTATGTGATTGAATGTCGCCCACAGATGAGCAATATTGAAGGTGACAGAAAAGGTATATCACCTAGAATATTTTTAATGAAAGATTAAATGGCAAGGAAAGATTAGTTCTTCTAAGCATCAGGTGACATAAAGTGAAGATAAGAAGAACATTTTGCTTACTAAGAAGTGTTGCATGGCGAATAAGTCAGCGATATTTGTGAAAGTCGTTTGAGTTCAGGCGAAGGAACATGCGACATAAATTGCAAAAAATTGTTACTTTGCCAATTTGTGTTTCTTTGTTGATTTTATTTCAAAATTGGCATTGAGCAAAACTCTATAAATAGGAGCTCAGATGAAGCAATAAGAACCTTTTAACATTCTGTTATTTTGGAGAAAAATTCTAAATTCTTCTACACGCTTTATTCTATATTCTCAGAGAAGTTTCTTGAAGAAGTTTTGTACTCTATTTTCTGTGATCATAGAGACTTAGTTTGAAGATAGTGAAGCAACAACTGTGACAGAGTCTGGCTTCTATCTTCCTTGGTAAGATTTAATCTTAAAGCATATTGATGAAGATTTTGTGTTTTGATTGAATATATTGAAGTAGATATGCTAGGCTAGAAGCTCTGTTGATTTGCTGAATTTTGTTGTTGATTATCATTCTGATTGTATGATTCTTGTTTCGATTTCGGTCAGATTTACACAATTTTTATGCATTCATTGAATTACAAGGACAAGCGTTATGTAATCTTGTTGTTTTGAAGCTTGATTAGACCAGAGATGGCAATTAAGTTTTAGTTTAAAGAACAGAGGATCGTTGTTCTAGAGATAGACAATAGATCTAATCATCTATAGATTGTGCTTATCTGTTATATAGATTGTAGTATAGAGATATATGCATCTGTATAATTGAGATCCATTAGATTGAATCGAGAGATCTTCTAATAGATCACAACCGATGATCTAGAGTGTAAGTCTGTAATTATAAGTTGAATCACGCATTAGAAGATATTAGATAGTTGAGATTAGCAGATCGGTTCATTTACAGTTGAGATCATTTGCAGAACAGAGTACTAACTCATGTTTAAATTGAATGAATGTCATTAGTGTCTTTAAAACAAAACAATTCTATGATTCTTATGATTTGATTTGTATATAGATTCTTTTAGCAATTCATTTTAAATCTTGATCTCAAATCTGCTTCTTAGCTAACAATCCCTGTGGAGACGATATCTAAAATACTACATTAGACGTTGATAGGAGTTCTTTTTAGTTATTGTGATTTTATGTGTCAGAATTATCCTCATCACCTACTCTTATCATCATTGCGCCTAGTTTGTGTTCTGTTTAAAACCTAAAATCGATTTGTTACCGGTAGACTCACTCACATTTTACATCTCAAAATTACTCAAAACCTAATTTGCGATTTTCTTCTGAATTGCTCGAGTGTGCTTAAACTCTTCTAATTCTTCACAGTTTTTCAACAAGGTATGTTCCTCTAATTCTTGAGAATGTCTCGATACTTGTTTTTGTTTAGTTGTGTTGATGCTTTGATTGGAGAAGCTTAGGGTTTAGTCGAGATAAGATTGGGTCTATTGGGTTGTATATTAGTTGCTTGTAGAAACTTGTTTTAGTTTCTGAATGATGTTTCACTTTGAGAAATTTGTGAGTAGGGGGATTTTATTTTCATTAGTTTTTGATAGTCAAACTAGGAGATGTAGTTTAGGATTATATTTGTTCGATACTATTAATATGCTACTTTTGTTGGAACTTTATTGACTTGATATTTGAACATTTTGCATTGATAAACAACAGATACTTCATGGCTAAGAGAAAGAATCAACCCACTCCTAATCCAACACAGAAAGGAAAGAAAGCCAAAACTTCTGTTAGGCCGAAGATTTATGATGAAAAGAACTTCAAGGTGAGGTTTATTCTTCCATCCTCACCCAAAGCTGACAAGATTTTAAAAGACAAGACTCCTAGGACCCCCTCTGCACCAAATGCTAATAAGGGGAGGACATCTGGGGAGAAATTGCCAGTAAAATCAGTGAAGAAAGTAACTGCTACTGTTACCAAGAAGAAAGTGATTAAAGAAAAATCACGAAAGACCCCCTCTACACCAAATATTGATAAGGGGAGAAAGATAGTAGCTAAGTCAGGGACTATTGAGAAGAAAGGATTACAGTTGAAATCTCCAGATTCGTAAAAAAGGAAAGCAGGTGAAGGCTGTTTCACCTAAGATTACCCAAGAGAATACACAGATAAAGAGCCCTATGCAGAAAGTCAATCTGCAATTTTGGCAAGAAAAGGGTGTGTTGACAGCAGAATTTGAGGATCAGAAGTTTGGAAATTACCTCTGGGCTTGGGGTATGAAGATGTTGGTAGCACAACCAAAGACTGTTAATGCCACTTTGGTAGAGAAATTCTACAATGAGGCCCTTGAGGAGTTGGACACTCCTTTGGGTTTGAGGGGTATAGAGATAGATGTAACAATAGATAGCATCTGTGATTATTATGGGTTAATGAACCTAGATCTCCAAGGTGATAGGGGTATGAGTGCTGCAGATTTAACAATTGAAGAGTTTGAAGAGGTTCCCAAACCTTACAAATGAATCAGACAATGATGTTCTGGCTAGTGAATTAGACATTTACTCAGCCAATTGTTTGAACTGGCTAAGAGATAATGTCATGCCAAGGTGTAAAGGCAGCAGATTTACAGTGGATGAGAAAATATTTCTCAGGGATTTTGTCCAAGATCAATTCATTCATCTTGGTCAGGTAATTTTCTCTGAGTTGATGTCCAAGATTGCATAACATGAGAAAGGAGAAATCAAGGCAACACACCTTATATTTCCCATCTCTAATAACGGGACTATTAGAGAGATGTGGAGTAAAAAGCAAGAAGAGGGATGTGTGGCTGACAGACTCTAAACCACACACCGGTGAATTAGAAATGAGGTTATGGGAAAGTAGAGGAGGAAAGGACAATCCATGTGAGGAGGCCATAGAGAAAGTGATTCCATTAAAGGCACTCAGGAAGGCCTAGAAGGGCTAAGTAAAGAAGAACAAATTCTCCTCTCTTTTTCTATAACGAGGACCAGTTTCCAAACCAGCTCAACCCACTCTTTTAGGAAGTATAAGCAGTGGTGAAAGACCGGAGACCTTTCACTAGGAATCATTTGGAGGAATTAGTGAAGGAGTTGGTGGATGGAAGGGTTGAAGAATGGATTTCTGAGTTCTTCAACAATATTTATGACCTAGGAGAGTTTATGAAAATGTGGGAGTTGAATAAGGCAATGAAAAATGCCCTTAAGATCGGTTTTGCAAAGCTTGTTAAAGAAATCTCGATTAAAGAACTATAAGTGCAAGACAGAAGTATGAATGATCAACAAACTCTAGAATTTGAAAAAGAAGAGTTAGTAGACAGTCAACCTAACATGTTTGGTCAATTAGAAGATTTAGTTGCTATGGGTCAATTTATGAAGAGGGATACAAGTGATGTTAGGCAAAATTTGGGAAATAAGTTTGGCTTAGCATCAGAAATAGCAGCTAGTCATGTTATGGATAAAGATGAAAGGATGGTCAGCATGGGCAAACCAGTGGCAAAGGAGCATGTAGTTATCGAATCTGATGATTCTGACTCTTCAGAATCTAAAGAGATAGACACTGCTAAGATTGAAGAGTAGAGTAGGTTATTAGCATTCTATGCTAAAGTTGCTGGAAAACCTGTGTCAGTTTAAGAAAAGGGAGACATGTCTAGTCCAGCACAGAAGGTTGATATAGAGCAGCAAATGCCAGATTCTTAAGCTAACATTCCAGAACCGCTGATATACACTTTTCAAGTTCCTGAATCCTCTGGACTTGTCAAGTGTAATGCTGTGCTTCCACCATCAACTTCTGAACAGTCCATTCCTCGTTTGCATATTTTACATCCAGAAGTTCAGTGATTGGTGAATCTGGTAAGAATGGGTCTGATTTTCAATAACAATCCTGCAGAATCATCCAGTTCATCTCAAGCTTTAGCCTTGGTACCTATTCTTCGACCTATCCCTATCTCTCAGGTACCATATAATGATGATAATGAGATAGTCTATCTTCCTAGTCTGTCTATACAAGAGGTTGTAGAAGTAGAGAATTTCTTGCTTGAGGAAGATGATAGTGAAGAAGAATATTCTATCCTAGCATTAGATTGCAATGCAGTAGATCTAAATCTTCATTTTGTCACAATAAACTTAGAAGCATTGAAGATTTGGGATAGGAACTGTAATATTTCATTTTGGGATAGAAGTTCAGCTTTGTTTTCTCCCAACCGGTTGCGTACAGAATTCTTCATGAACATAAGGGAGTTTGCTAAAAGATATCAGGTTTTAGCCATTAGTCCTTCAGTAGGCAGAAAAAGGAGGATTATAACACTAGAACCTGAGGAAGTCAGTGATGCTGAAGATGTTGTGCCATCTTTTGTTGAGAAGCAGTTTGCTTCCAAGTAGAAAGTGAAGAACATTAAGAAGAAAAGGAGGTACAACAGGAGACTCCATCTAAACGAGTCACAAGATCAACAGCTGATCAAGCTACTAAAGTTGTTTCTAATCCTGAGATCAGAACTTCTATTGTAGAAAAGTTGAAACCGAAGAAGCCAACTTCCAGCGCTACTGCAGCTATCTCCTCATCTCCAAAAATTTCTCGGCCAAAGAAAAAGAAATTAATCTCAAAATCCAGGAGACAGGACTCATCTTAAAATGAAGAGAAAAATTTAGATGTTTTTTGAAGGACGACTAGATTGTAATCTTTATCAGTTTAGATTTTTAAACTTTGATTTTGTTTCTCTCTTTGTTTCAATAGTAGTGTGAATACTTTGAGTCATTTTATTTTTAAAGAGTAATGTGTATGATGTTTATAGGCTTTTTTTAGTCTATTCAAAGAGTAATGTGATTGGTTTATATAGTTTTGTCCAGAGAGTTTTTCAGGAACTAAGTTGGGGTTTTTCTTTCCCCTAGTCTTGAATGTATCTTTTGCAAGGTTTGTCAGTCATTCTTAGTTCATGAGTTGCATTTTGTTTTAAGGCCAAATGGTGTTTTGCAAGTTCAATGGAGCTTAAGGGTTTCCAAATTTGGATTTAAGATGTTATGACAATATATATATCACTTCGATTATCATTTCACGTAGACTCAGGCGAAATACTCTCATGTCCTCTATTGGTTATCATTATGTCATTGGTAAAGGCGATATCTTTGGCGACACCTCTTATTCTGTCTTAATGCTTTGATTCTAACTTGGGCGATACTCCTATTTCGCCTAATTCTATTGCCTGCAAGAAATTATTTCGCCATGACATATCGCCTCATATGTCACTCTGATATGGCGATACATCTTATTTCGCCTGTTTATAGGGGTTGGCGATTTAACTAATTTCGCCTGCTAAACAGGGTTAATTTCGCCTATTTTTATTCTGCATACTTTACTTATGGCGACATCAAGGTATATTTCTTCTCTGAATATGTACTTTTTTTTCCCTCTTCTCCCTCATTTTCTCTATTGTTCTCTTAAGCATTGAGGACACTGCTTTCTTTTAAGTTGGGGTGGAGTAGCAATCACATTGTTGTTTATCTGTTAGGAATTTGTTTGGTTATATTTTTAGGATATTTCATAAGTCTAGAATTTACCTATGTTTTAGCATCTTTTATGAGTATAAATATAATGAAATTGAGCCTAAAAGATGAGATATTGAATACATTTCCAGTAATTCTAGACTATTATTGCTAAGACAGGGACTTGGATGAAAAGTTGTGGAAAAGAAGCTAAAACTTGCAATATCAGAAGAAAGAAGGACCAAATCAGAATTTCATCCAAAGTCATCAACAATGGCGAAATGTTCATGCTGAGAGAAGGATTCGCCTGAAGACATCGCCACTGAATTCCTGAAGGAGGCGATGAAGCAAGCGATGTAGAAAAGAACTCGCCTCAAGGCTAAAATAATGAAAGGCGAATCAGAATGTTATCGCCTATGAATATCTCTACTTTAAGCTGAAGATCAGGCGATAGAGATTGGATGTTGCCTAAGCTCAAGATGATATATCAGGCGATTTGGAAAATAATTCGCATTAGGTTTCATGCAGTAAAAAAATGTTTCAGGCGATACATGTGAAGTTGTCGCCTAACTAAGGCGATGATCTGAAGAAGAAAATGGTAAATATCGCCTGACTTAAGGCGAATAGTGAAGTTTCAAAGAAGCAAGTTGCCTGGTTAAAGTGTATAAAGGCGACGACTGAGAGGATATCGCCTTGTTATTTGAAAATGAGACAAATGCTTTGGCGAAGGAAAGAATCAATCGCCTAGACCTAAGGCGATATATCTTGGCTACCTGAAGACCATTTCGCCAAAGGAGAAGTGAGCTTGGCGATCATGACAAGCGAAATTTGAAGAAGTCGTTTGGTTCAGGCGAAGGAACTGGCGACATAAAATGGTTGCAAATGTTACTTCGCCAATTTGTGTTTCTTTGATTGATTTTATTTTCAAAATTGCCACTGAGCTTAAATTCTATAAATCGAAGCTCAGATGAGGTATTAGGTGTGAATTAGTTAGTAGACTTTTGACATTCTGTTATTTTGAGAGAAAAGTCTAGATTCTTCTATACGCTTTATTAAATATCTACAGAGAAGTTTCTTGAGGAAGTTTGTACTCTGTTTCTCTTGATCATGGAGATTTCGCTTGGAGATTTTGAAGTAACAACTGTGATAGAGTTTAGTTTCAATGTTCCTTGATAAAAATTAGATCTTACTCATGTTGATGAAGATTTTGTGTTGTAATTGCCTATGCTGAACTAAACATGTTAGCTAAAAGCTCTGTTGATTTATTGAGTTCTGATGTTGAATATCATTTGATTACATGATTCTTGTTCCATTATAGTTAGATCTACTTAATTTTCATGTGCTCATTGAATTAGAAGAATGAGAGTTACGTAATATTGTTAATCTAAAGCTTGATTAGACTAGAGATGGCAATTAGGTTATAGGTCTAAGAATAGAGGATTATAGTACTAGAGATAGACTATAGATCTGTTTACCTTGCAGATTATGCTTATCAGTTGTATAGATTGTAGTATGAGATATATGCAACTATATGATTGAGATCTGTTAAAGAGAATCGAGAGATCCTTTAACAGATCACTGATGATGATCTAGAGAAGTAGATCTATGATTTTAAATTGAATCATGCATAAAAAGTAATTCTGCAAAAGGATTAACAAATAAGTTATTCTTTGTTATGATCAATTGCAGAATACATGCTGAATCATGTTTTAATTGAATGAATGTCACTAATGTCTATGATTCACCATAACTTTCATAATTTTTAGATTCAATGTGTATATAGAATTCTTTTAATAATTCAGTCTAAATCTTAGTCTCAATTATGCTTCTTAGCTGTCAATCCCTGTGGAGACGATATCTAAAATGCTACATTAGACATTGATAGGAATTTCGATTGGGTATTGTGAATTTTAATATTAGTCGAGTTTCGTCCCATCAATTTCTTGGCGCCGTTGCCGGGGATTGCTTTTGAAGATTAAGATTTACATTGAATTGGACTAATTTGATTTATTTAATTCTTTTTCAACTTTAAAAATCGTTTGTTCAAGTGTGTAGTGTATGCAGACAAGATCTAAAAGTGCTCAAGATTTGCAGTTTGATCCTGAACCTAAAAGGATTATTAGACAATCCAGATCACAAACGAGATCAACAGCTAGAATTGAGTCAAGAAACACAATGTCTGGAGATCGCTAAAACAGAAATAATAATGATAATGAAAGACGAGTGGATCCTGAGAGGATGACACTTCGTCAGTTTTCCATTCCACCAGTTGATGGCATGCCACAGGCCATCAACTTACCAGCAATAACAACTAAAAATTTTGAGTTGAGATCTGGACTTATTCAAATGGTTCACTAGAATAAGTTTGGAGGAGGAGCTACTGAGGATCCTAACCAGCATCTAAACACTTTTCTGCATCTGTGCAGTACATTTCGACACAATGGAGTAATAGAAGATGCAGTTAAACTTCGACTATTCCCATTTTCCTTGAGTAACAAAGCTCACACCTGGCTCTGCTCTTTACCACCAGGTTGCATTAATAACTGGGAGGATTTAGTCAAGAAGTTCTTAGCTTGCTATTTTCCACCCATGAAGATGGTAAAATTGAGAAACATGATATCATATTTTCAGTATGTGGATGGCGAGTCACTCTATGAGAGCTGGGAGAGGTATAAAGAGCTGATTAGGAGATGTCCACACCATGGCATAGCATCTTGGAGCATCGTGATGACATTTTATAGTGCCATGCCTCCTCAGATCAAAATGCACATTGATTCCTCAGCTGGAGGATCAATAATGGATAAGGAACCAGATGATGCTCATGACTTCATCGAATTGCTGGCAAACAATGATTTTGGATGGAATGAAAAGGAAAAGGCTGCAACTAAGAAGCAGTCTGGAGTTTTTGAGTTGGAGTCTTTCAATGCATTATCTGCTCAGATAGCATTATTGAATAAGAAGATGGATAATATGGCAGTCAATAAAGGCAATCCAAAGAAGACTTCAGCCAATTCTGTTGAAAAACAGAAGACTACTCTGGCAGACTATGCTCAGGAGGCAACATTTGCTGATGATGAAGATGAGCCAAAGGAGTCAGAACAAGTAAATTATATGAATAATAATTATGGAAACCTGCAGAGGCCATACTATCAACAGAGGAATCAACCCTATCAAAATCAGGGTTATTACCAAAGAAATCCTCAACCTGGTTACCAATAATAAGGACAGTTTCAATATCAGCCGATGGGGCAGAAGAATCCTAGTATGGAGGACCTTCTAATCAAGTACATGGAGAAGACTGATGCTGTTCTTACCAATCATACCACTTCAATTAAAAACTTGGAGACTCACATGGGGCAACTTATGCAAGTTATGAATCAGATACCTCAATGAGCACTTCCAAGTGACACTGTGCCCAACCCAAAGGTTAAAGATAAATCCAAGGAGGAAGCACAAGTGCATGCTATTACACTAGGAAGTGGGAAACAACTGGAGAACTCTTAGGAAAAGAAAAGTTATGAGCCTCCTGTGCAGAAGAAGGAAAATGAAGAAATCAGCAAAACTGTTACAAAAGAACAAGAGGCTGTGAAGATTGCCTTACCTTTTCCTCAGAGAGAAAATAGGAAGAAGCTGGATAAGCAGCTTGAGAAGTTCTTAGACATGATGAAGCAAATCCATGTCAACATCCCATTCATTGAGGCATTAAAACCAATGCCTGTCTATGCTAAATTCATGAAGGAGCTGTTGTCAAATAGAAGGAATTTAGCTGATGTGGGATGCATTAATGTGAATGAGAGTGTGCGCCAGCTTGTCAAATATCAGATTCTAAGGAAGGAGAAGGATCTTGGCAAGTTCACCATACCTTTGACCATAGGCGACAGATTCAAAGGAAGAGCTCTTTGTGATTTGGGAGCCAGTATAAATTTGATGCCTCTGGCTATCTATGAAAGGTTGGGAATAGGGCATTTCAAATCTGACAATGTCTTATTACAGCTTGCTGACAGATCTTTCACCCATGCAAAGGGAGTAGTTGAAGATGTAATAGTCACAGTAAATAAATTCATGTTTACTGTATACTTTGTAGTGCTTGATACGGAGGTAGATGAAGATGTACCTCTATTACTGGGGCGACCATTCCTGAGAACTGGCCGAGCAATGATAGATGTGGCAAATGGCGAACTCATACTCAGAGTTAATGGAGAGGAAGCTAAATTCAGTCTTTTGGAGTCATTAAAATTTCCATACAATTTTGATGAAGTTAAAAGTCTACAACTGACAGCTGATGAGGAACTGATGGACAAAATTGTCACATTGAGAAGTTCTGATCCACTGAACAATGTATTGATCAATGAAGTGGATATGGATATTCCAGAAGAGAGTGCTTACAGTGGTGAGTTGGAATACATGACTTCTCACTTTCTCCTCAACGTTAGTGATTTTCCACCATCAGTTGAACCAATGCTGCCCTCAATTGAAAAACCACCACAATTGGAACTAAAGGCTCTTTCTAGTCATCTCTGATATGCATTCCTTAATCCTAAGGATTCTAGCTTACCTATTCTGGTTTCAAATGATTTAACAGATGAACAAGAAGAAAGTCTGCTCCAAGTGGTGAGGAAATACAAGAAGGCCATTGCGTGGACAATAGCTGACATTAAAGGAATCAACCCCACTTTCTATACACTAAAGATTATCTTGGAGGACAAACATACATCTAAGATAAAACCTTAGAGAAGATTGAATCCAATCATGAAGGAGGTTGTGAAAAAAGAAGTAATGAAACTCCTTGATGCAGGTATTATTTTTCCAATATCAGATAGTGAATGGGTTAGTCCAGTGCAGTGTGTGCCAAAGAAGGGAGGGATTGCTGTGATTAAGAATGAAAAGAATGAATTGATCCCTACTAGAACTGTCACAGGGTGGCGCATGTGTATAGACTATAGAGCTTTAAATGATGGCACTAGGAAGGATCACTTTCCCCTTCCCTTCATAGACGAAATGTTAGATAGACTAGCAGGACACCCTTATTTTTGCTTTTTGGATGGTTATTCTGGATATAACCAAATCCCCGTAGCACTTGGTGATCAACACAAAACAACTTTTACTTGTCCTTTTGGAACCTTTGCTTATAATAGGATGCCATTCGGACTGTGTAATGCACTAGGAACATTTCAGAGATGTATGTTAGCTATCTTTACTGATTTCATAGGCAAGTTTTTAGAAGTTTTCATGGATTATTTTTCCATTATTGGAGAGAGTTTCAATGATTGCTTGAATAATCTTGAAAAAGTGCTTAAAAGATGTGAGGAAACAAACTTAGTCCATAACTGGGAAAAATGCCATTTTATGGTAAGAGAGGGTATTGTGCTAGGTCATAAGGTGTCTGCTAGAGGATTAGAAATAGACAGAGCAAAAATTGATGTGATAGCCAATTTACCTCCTCCTGCCAATGTGAAAAGCATTAGAAGTTTCTTAGGACATGCTGGGTTCTATAGGCGTTTTATAAAAGATTTTTCAAAAATAGCTACACCCTTGTGTGTTCTATTAGAAAAAGAGAAGAAGTTTGATTTACTGATGATTGTTTGAAAGCTTTTGTGCAGTTAAAAGAAAAACTTGTTTCAGCACCAGTAATAATTCCACCAGATTGGAATTCTGAATTTGAAATCATGTGTGATGCATCTGACTTTGCAGTAGCTGCAGTGCTGGGACAGAGAAGCAAAAGGCTATTCAGAGTCATTTATTATGCTAGTAAATTGTTGGTGGAAGCTCAGAGAAATTACACTACCATTGAAAAAGAATTGCTAGCTATAGTCTTTGCATTGGATAAGTTTAGATCATACATTTTAGGGTCTAAAATTATCATTCATACTGATCATACAGTATTGAGATATCTATTTGCTAAGAAAGAATCAAAGCCTAGGTTGATAAGATGGGTACTCTTGTTGCAGGAGTTTGATATTGAAATCAAAGATAAAAAGGGCACTGAGAATGTAGTAGCTGATCACCTTTCAAGACTTCACATTAAGGACATGGAAGCTCAAGTTGATATAAATGAACAATTCCCAGATGAGCAACTATACTTATGTGAGGTAACGTTTTATCCATGGTATGCTGATTTTGCAAATTACTTGTCATGTAAAGTGTTGCCTGAAGGTTTAAACAGTCATCAAAAGAAGAGGTTTCTTCATGAGGTCAAGAGGTACATATGGGATGAACCTTATTTGTTTAGGAGATGTGCAGATCAAGTACTGAGACGTTGCATCCCATATGAAAAGACCTTTGACATTCTTAAGCACTGTCATTCCTCAGAATATGCAGGGCATTTTGCTGGAACGAGAACTGCGGCCAAAATTTTAGAGTGTGGTTTCTATTGGCCTTCAATCTTTAAGGATGCCCACGCATTTGTAGCCAATTGTGATAGATGTCAGAGGATGGGTAATATCTCCAAGAGGCAAGAAATGGCTAAGAATTATATCCTAGAAGTAGAATTATTTGATGTTTGGGGGATAGAATTTATGGGGCCATTTTCTCCATCCAACAAGTATGTTGCTGTGGAATATGTATCCAAGTGGGTAGAGGCAGTTGCTTGTGTGACTAATGATGGAAAGATAGTGGAGAGGTTCTTGCAGAAGAATATCTTCACTCGTTTTGGCATACCCAGGGTACTTATAAGTGATGGAGGGTCTCACTTTTGCAACAAATTGTTAGAAAACGTACTTAAGAAATATGGAGTGATCTATAAGGTTACCACAGCTTATCATCCACAAGCAAATGGGCAAGTGGAAGTTTCAAACAGAGAATTAAAAAGAATCCTGCAAAAGACTGTGAATGAGTCCAGAAAAGACTGGAGCTTCAAGTTAGATGATGCTCTGTGGGCTTACAGAACAGCTTTTAAAACTCCTATTGGAATGTCACCATTCAGAATGGTGTATGGTAAAGGATGTCATTTACCAGTGGAGTTAGAGCATAAGTCATACTGGCTGTTAAGCTTCTGAATATAGACTATGAGAAGGCAGGAAAGCAGAGACTTCTACAACTTGATGAGATGGATGAATTGCGCCTTGAAGCCTATGAGAATCATGCATTGTACAAGCAGAAGATGAAGAATTACCATGACAAGAAGATCGTCAAGCGAGAGTTCAAACCTGGACAATATGTGCTGCTCTATAATACCAAACTAAGCTTATTTCCAAGAAAATTGAAGTCTAGTTAGTCTGGACCTTTTAAAGTGAAGAGTGTTTCCCCTTATGGAGCTGTTGAATTATTTGATAACATGTCCAATGATTCCTTTGTAGTGAATGGGCAGAGACTTAAACATTACTTAGGGGGAGACATCTACAGGACGAGAGATATTCTGTATATCTCAGATCATGTGGAAACAATGGAAAATCAGTAGTAAACTTGCCATGATCGATGCTAACGACCTTAAACAAAGCATACTCCTTACACAATTTAATTTTATATTGACTTTATGACATAATTGTCTTAAATTGTGTAAGATTTTGACTAACCAAGTTCATATTTTGCAAAAGAATTGTTGTTTTTAGATGAACTTGAATTTTGAAAGAGGAGGCGAGATATCATCATTATTGCTTAACATCTCGCCAATACAGTCTTCTAAGTGGTGAGGAATAAACTCATCTCGCCTTTAAGAATGTTTTAAAGATGACGAATTGTGGGATTTCACCATGTTTTATCGCCTGGGTAGTGGCGAGACTGGATAATCACACCAAACACTTTGCCTAGTATGTTCTAGACAGGGCGAAGAATGTGGAGCGACGCCTTGTGATATCGCCCAGTGACAAGTAAAATGAGGCGAATCATCTACAGTTGCCTTTTCATCTCGCCAAATAGGTAAGTTCTCTGGCACTATGTTTTAATTTCGCCAAATTACTTCGCCCAGAGATGAAATAAAATGGGCGAAGTATGTTATTTTCGCCTAGAACATCGCCTACTTTTAAAACACTTTAGGCGAGATAAGCCCAATTCGCCTCATCACTTCGCCCAAAAATTCTTTGTTAAGGCGACATTGTCTTTTTGATCGCCAAGGTTCACACTGTTTAAGGCGAAGTAAAATATGTCGTTCTTTTTATTCGCCATGCTCATTTTAATTGAGGCTAAATTATAGAAATATCGCCACGATATGTCGCCATTTTGATGAAAATTGAGGTGACTTCATTTTTTCTCACTTAAATCTGAATTTTATTGAGCCTGACATTTGGCGACATAAAACATATCGCCCACTTACCTCGCTTACACCTCTTGATGTGGCGAATTAATAAGGCGACACGTAGGTGCGCATAAAATGTTACTGTTGTAACATAAGGCGAGATTCGATCTCTACGCCTTCTGCCTACATTTTCATCATTGCGCCTATTTCTGATTTCCTTTTTAAACCCAATTCGATTTTACCGTTGCTCTTTACTTGCTCTCTGAAATTTCAAAAGCTCTAAAAAATCCTAAATCGCAAATTCTCAATTCTCTTTTACATCTTGATCTACTTTCACTCCAGCAACCATCAAGGTATGTTCTCACTCTTAGTTCGTTGTAAGTTGCTGGATATCTTTGGTTTCTTTTTGTTGATGTGTTAATTGAGATTGCTAGGAATTGAATAGAGCAATTGTTTGACAGTATTCATGATCGAATCTCTGTGGGTTTTGGTTTTGAAGCAATTATTTTGAACATATCTGATATTATCTGGTTGTTTCATTTTTAGAATTGATTTGATGTTGATTGTAGTTGTTGGTAATATACTGTAAAACATGTTTGTATTCATGTTTGTTGATAATGTTAATGAGATTGTTATCTGTTAGAATCATGTACAACATACTGTCAGTGTTCAATTCTAATGATGCTGTTGGCTGTATTGGTCTGTATTCTGTAAGTTGACATTATGATTTTGATTATTGATAAATCGTTTTAAATTGCAGATAATGGACAAGAGAAAGAATGACAGTACTCCTAGTCCATCTAAGAAGGGCAAGAGGGCCAAGACTTGGTCCAGGCCAAAGATATATGATGAGAAGAATTACCAAGTCAGGGTAATTCTTCCTTCTTCGCAAAAGTCAAAGGAAAAGACTCTGAAGACCCCCTCTACTTCAGCAGCTGAAAAGGGGAAGAAAAATGCAAAATCTGTTGGTGCAAGATTAGTCAAGAGTCCTAAACAAAAGGGAATACAGATTGGTTCATCTAAATCAACCAAGAAGAGAAGTGTGGAGAGCACACCAAAAACCCCTTCTACACCAAATGCTGAAAATGGGGGTGTGTCTGCTGAAAAATCTGCATTGGCTAAGAAAAAGGCAGCAGCTGTGTATGGGGCCAGGAAAGATAAGAAGGTGAAAATAATTTCACCTAAGGTCATCAGAGAGAAAACTGAGGTCAGGAGCCCTGTCCAGAAAGAAGATTTAGTGTTTTGGCAGGAAAAAGCTATCTTGTTAAAGGAGCTTGAAGATAGAAGATTTGGGCATTATCTATGGTGCTGGTCTATGAAGAAATTAGTGGAACAACTTAAGAGAGTGAATGCCACTCTAGTTGAGGGATTCTACAATGAAGCCCAAGAGGAGTTGGACACTCCATTTAGCATCAGAGGCTACCAATTAGATATTTCACCAGAGTTCATCTGCAGCTACTATGGTTTAATGGAGCCTGATTACTAAGGAGACCGAGGGATGGATGCTTCAGCTCTTTCTGTTGAAGATCTTAGAAGTTTAAGAAGATTTCAGCATCCAACCCAAGGTTCTGATCAAGATGTTTTGGCAAGTGAATTGGACATTCACACTGCCATCTGTTTAACTTGGTTGAGAGACAATGTCATGCCTAGGAACAAGGGGAGCATTTTACTACTGATGAGAAGAGGTTCCTCAGGGATTTCAACCAAGACAAATTCATACATTTAGGCCAGTTAATCTTCTCAGAACTGCAAAAGAGGATATGTAGCATGAGAAAGGAAAAGTCAAGACAAAGAACACTCTACTTCCCTTCCTTAATCACTGGTTTATTGGAAAGGTATGGGGTAAAGAGTAGGAAGAAAGATGTGTGGTTGGCTGATTCAAAGCCACACACTGGAGAGTTAGAGCTGAGGATTTGGGAAAGCAGAGGTGGTAAGGAAACCACTTGCACCGAAGCTGTAGAGAAAGTGTTAGAGTTGAAGGCCCTAAGGAAGGCCAAGAAATCAAGCTCTAAGAAGAATAAGTTCTCTTCTCCTGCTGTAGCTTCTAAACCAATGCAGACTTCAGCTCCTACTCAGAGTCCAAAAAGGGAGAATGAAAGAGTGGTTGAGCTAATCTCTAAGGAACTTGAAGCCATGATCTCTGAAATGGTCAATCAAAAGGTTGAAGAAAGGATTGCAGAATTCCTCAGCAAAATTGCAGACCCACAGGAGTTTGTACAAATATGGGAACAACAGAGGGCAAGTCAGAGTGCCAAATCAGTTGGTTTTGCTAAGTTTGAGAGTGGGATCAGCATTCAAGAGCCTATTGGTCAAGAGAGAAATTATGATAGGGGTGAAACCTTTCAGTTTGAGCTAGAAGAGTTGATGGATAGTCAACCTGAGCCCCATGACTTCCCAGATGTTCAAAATGCTAGTGAGGATCACCTAAAGAGGAATTTGGGTGATCAATTTGATTTAGAAACAGAAAGAGCTGCTAATGAGGTTATGGAGGAGGATGAGAGATTGATGAGGAAAGAAAATGAGGTGATTGATGATTCTGAATCTTCAGAATGTGAAGAAATTGATACAGCAGAGCTTGAGCAGCAAGGATTACTATTAGCATCATTTGCTAAAGATGCTAGGTTACCTCCTTTTATTCAAGAAGAGGGTGAAGGATCTGGTTTAGCTCAACCTGAAGAAGGTGAAGAACAATCTGTAGCACTAGACCCAATTATCCAAGAGCCCCTCATCTACACTTGTCAGGTTCCTCCACATTTTGGACCTGTCAAGTGTACTACTCAGCCTGAACCTTTCACTACTGAAGAGTTCATTCCACGCCTTCATGTTCTGCATCCAGCTATTTAACAGCTCATTAATCAAGCAGGGTCAATTTTTGGATGAGGAGGTTTTTCCTAAGAATAGTGCTAATTCCTCTCAGGCTTTAGCAATCATACCATATTTGCAGCCTGAGCCTCTCAATCAAGTACCCTTTGTTGAAGAGTATGTGAGAATTCCCACTGAAGAAACTAGAGTTTTCAATGGCAAAGATGTGGCTGCCATGTTAGTACAGTTCTTCCACATGTACAACAGAATGCCATCCTATGAATTCTTCAGTGGAATGGAATTCTCTTCTACCAGCTCTTCTGAGGATGAAAAGAACACTTCAAAGGCAGAAGAATCTAAAGAAGCAAAGGCTACTAAGAAGAAAAAGAAGCATGTAAAGACTGCAGCCCAGAAGAAAAAGAAAAGTTCAGTCAAGCCTCCCAGATCAGTTCCTCCTTCACCAGTTGAGGCAGACAGAGAAATCAGGAAAAAGGTGGCTAGAGAATTGAATATCAGCCTACCTGCATTTTCCAGTCCAAGGCCAAAGAGAAGGAGACTGAATTCAAAATCTCCTCAGCAAGCTCAGTCTCCAGATCCCTCTCTGGAGGATTTTTAATTGTTTCATATGCTTAACTGTCGGAACTTGTAATTGTTAAGACTTAGTATGTTTGTTTGTGATTGTTTTCTTTGTCAATGAAAGAGTAATGTGATTACTTGAGTCTATTGTTTTCATTTCTTTTTCATTTTGAATATAAGAGTAACGTGAATGCAGTTTTATTGTTTGTTTTGTCTGTAAAGAGTATTGTGATTGTTGGTTTTAATTGATACAGAGAGTTTTTAGGTCCTAAGTTGGGGGTTTTTCTATCCCTAACTATGTGTATGTTTTTACAGAATGAATCACTAAGCTAGGAAAGGCTTAACCCTTTTTTATTTTAAAATTCACAGGTCACTCTGCAGAAAGTTTTAATTACACAAAAGCATTGAGCAATGTAGGATTTTTTTTAGTCGCCAGGAATTTCACCTTCACTTAGGCGACATCGCTGTTTCTCGCCTGGTTGGTAAGTTCTTTAATATGATGCAGGCGACTATTTTGGGCGATATTATTCCCATTTCGCCTACTTCTTGAATTCTTTTTGGCAATATATATGCTCTTTGTCTAATATTTCGCCTGCAGGACCTATATTTCGCCATGACATTATTCCTCATTGTCACTCTAATATGGCGAAGCTTTTATCTGCTCGAGGATCTCGCCTATGGATGGCTAGAATTTTACTTCTCGCCTTCTTCATTTATTCTTAATTCGCCTCATTTAGTTCTTTTTGACTTAATTTTGGGCGACATCTCTTATATCAATGGCGGCATTCAGGTACTTTACCTAACTTTCGGTTGCTTAATTTTTGGAATTCCTTCTCCACCAAATCTCGTTTTGTTTAAGCATTGAGGACAATGCTTTCTTTTAAAGTTGGGGGTGGGGTAGCAATCACATTGCTTATATTTTTGTTTAGTCTTTAGTGATGTTTCTGTTTAGTTTGATTTTATATTGTTATTTTTTTTAACTTTTAGTTGTTGTTTAAATCTTTTTAGGATATTAGGTCTAAGTGTATGATCGAGCTTACATTGCTCATAATCCAAAGTGATCTAGTTTTTCATAAAATGAGATTTCAAACAGAAAAATAAGTGTTCAAAACAAGCAGTTTTGATGAGCGATTTTGGATAAATTTCTTTGAACACTGATGAGATTTTTGTCAGATTTGAATTGTGAATAAGTTGATGAGTTTTGATAAGGAAAGAGTGGAGAAAACCTTGGGTGGTATGTGAGGTTTTAAGCTTAATTTTGTGCCTTTTTCTTCATGAGAGGGGTTATTTTTATTCTCTTCCTTATTAAACATATTTATCTGACAATTTCTCTTATATAAAAAAAAAAGACCTTCATAGGGTTGCTTTGAATTTCTCATACATTCCTCAAGTGTACAGGGCATTGGTCGGGTAAAGTTCTGTCTTTAATCTGCCAAGGAAAATGATCTAATTTGAGAGAGTGAGTGAAACTACTAAAAAGCTTTTGCCTGATTGATATAACCAGACCTTGATATCTTATGAGGTAAACCATTTGTTTCCATTCTTATTAATACCTTTTCTTTGGTCCCTAATCCAGTCCAAACCATAAAGATAAGAGATGTAATCTCAATCCTACCCTTTGGACTTACCATTAAATTTTGGTTGAAAAGATGGGAAGTGAGGATTTACTTAAAAGTGTGTTCCTGGAACTGCTAAAAGTAGATAAAAAAAGAGAGCCACAAGAAATAAAAGTGGATAGAGTTCATAAATAAAATAGTATGTAAATAATGCATCATGGAGTGGGGAAACACTTAAGAGAAAAAATAAAGGGATTAAGAGGAATTTAGTGGTATGTTCAACCTTTGTTTCCTTGAAGAAATTCCCTTCTTTCATAAGCTAACTTGACCCCACTTTTCCTATATATACAAATCAGAGATTCTAAGGTAGACAAAAAGGCAGTACTGAACTTAGGAACCTCTAAGTGCTTTACAGTGTATGAGTGAAGTTCAATGTTCGTGAGGTTCTTAAATTTTCTTCATACGTGCTTGTGAAACACTAGAATCACATTTGCTTTGGTACATAACTCTGATTCTTAAAAGTGACTAGTGTATTGTGTGAGTAACCTTTAGGATTCTGAGTGATCAAATACTTATGAGAGACTACAGTGAGGAAGTAGTTTCAATACTCAATTACATGGATCTTCTCAGACACTTTGTAGCATGAAGAAAATGACCAGTTTTGAGTTAGTTGATTTGAAATTTTGAAAGAAGAGTTGGTCACTATTTGGAAATTTTTCAAAACTATACTTAAATTGCTTTGGATTATGATTATAAGTTTGCACTGATTGCTATCTTAGTAGATTTTTAATTGGTTTGCTTGAGGACAAGCAAAAGGCTAAGTTGGGGGTAATTGATAAGTCTAGAATTTACCTATGTTTTAGCATTTTTTATGAGTATAAATATAATAAAATTGAGCCTAAAAGATGAGATATTGAATGCATTTCCAGTAATTCTAAACTATTATTGCTGAGACAGGGACTTGGATGAAAAGTTGTGGAAAAGAAGCTAAAATCTGCAATATTAGAAGAAAGAAGGACCAAATCAGAATTTCATCCAAAGTCATCAACAATGGCGAAATGTTCATGCTGAGAGAAGGATTCGCCTGAAGACATCGCCACTGAATTCCTGAAGGAGGCGATGAAGCAAGCGATGTAGAAAAGAACTCGCCTCAAGGCTAGAATAATGAAAGGCGAATCAGAATGTTATCGCCTATGAATATCGCCACTTTAAGTTGAAGATCAGGCGATGAATATTGGATGTTGCCTAAGCTCAAGATGATATATCAGGCGATTTGGAAAATAATTCGCCTCAGGTTTCATGCAGTAAAATTTTTTTTCAGGCGATACATGTGAAGTTGTCGCCTAATTAAGGGGATGATCTGAAGAAGAAAATGGTAAACATAGCCTAACTTAAGGCGAATAGTAAAGTTTCAAAGAAGCAAGTCACCTGGTTAAAGTGTATAAAGGCGACGACTGAGAGGATATCGCCTTGTTATTTGATAATGAGAAAAATGCTTTGGCGAAGGAAAGAATCAATCGCCTAGACTTAAGGCGATATATCTTGGCTACCTGATGACCATTTCACCAAAGGAGAAGTGAGTTTGGCGATCAAGACAAGCGAAATTTGAAGAAGTCATTTGGTTCAGGCGAAGGAACTGGCGACATAAAATGGTTGCAAATGTTACTTCGCCAATTTGTGTTTCTTTGATTGATTTCATTTTCAAAATTGCCACTAAGGTTAAATTCTATAAATAGAAGATCAGATGAGGTATTAGGTGTGAATTAGTTAGTAGACTTTTGACATTCTGTTATTTTGAGAGAAAAATCTAGATTCTTCTATACGCTTTATTCAATAACTGCAGAGAAGTTTCTTGAGGAAGTTTGTACTCTGTTTCTCTTGATCATGGAGATTTAGCTTGGAGATTTTGAAGCAACAACTGTGACAGAGTCTAGCTTCAATCTTCCTTGGTAAGAAATAGATCTTACCCATGTTGATGAAGATTTTGTGTTGTAATTGCTTATGCTGAACTAAACATGTTAGCTAAAAGCTTTGTTGATTTGTTGAGTTCTGATGTTGAATATCATTTGATTTCATGATTCTTGTTCGATTATAGTTAGATCTACTTAATTTTCATGTGCTCATTGAATTACAAGAACGAGAGTTACGTAATATTGTTAATCTAAAGCTTGATTAGACCAGAGATGACAATTAGATTGTAGATCTAAGAACAGAGGATCATAGTACTAGAGATAAGCTATAGATCTGTTTACCTTGCAGATTGTGCTTATCAGTTGTATAGATTGTAGTATAGAGATATATGCAACTATATGATTGAGATCTGTTAAAGAGAATCGAGAGATCCTTTAACAGATCACTGGTGATGATCTAGAGAAGTAGATCTATGATTTTAAATTGAATCATGCATGAAAAGTAATTCGGCAAAAGGATTAACAGATCAGTTATTCTTTGTTATGATCAATTGCAGAATACATGCTGAATCATGTTTGAATTGAATGAATGTCACTAATGTCTATGATTCACCATAACTTTCATAATTTTGAGATTCAATGTGTATATAGAATTCTTTTAGTAATTCAGTCTAAATCTTAGTCTTAATTATGCTTCTTAGCTCTCAATCCCTGTGGATACGATATCTAAAATACTACATTAGACATTGATAGGAATTTCGATTGAGTACTGTGAATTTTAATATCAGTCGAGTTTCGTCCCATCAATATTATAGGCCTGAGTGCATGATTGAGCTTACAGATAATTAAAAATGATTTAATTTTTTTCATAGAATTGATTTTTCTAACCAAAAAAATAAGTGTTCAAGCCGAGCAGTTTGATGGGCGAATTTTGAAAAGTTTCTTTGAACACTAATAAGATTCTGGTCAAATTTGGATTGTGAACAAGTTGATAAGTTGTGATAAGGAAAGAGTGGAGAAAACCTTGGGTGGTATGTGAGGTTTGAGCTTCATATTGTGCATTTTTCTTTATGAGAGGGGTTAATTTTATTCTCTTCCTTATTAAACACATTTTCTGATCAACTTTCTTTCAATAGAATCAGGACCTTCATAGGTTTGCTTTGAATTTCTCATACATTCCTCAAGTGTACAGGGCATTGGTTGGGTAAAGATCTGTCTGAATTCTGCCAAGGAAAATGGATATGATTTGAGAGAGTGTGTGAAACTACTAAAAAGCCTTTGCCTGCTTTATATAACCAGACCTTGATATCTTGTGAGGTAAACTATTTTGTTTCCATTTTCATCAAAACCTTTTCTTTGGTCCCTAATCCAGTACAAACCATAAAGATAAAGACATGATCTCAATCCTACCCTTAGGACTTACCATTAAATTAGTGATGAAAAGATGGGAATTGAGGATATACTAAATACAGTTTCTGAGACAATTGAGAAAATTGAAGGAAGAAAAGTTAGATTCTTAAAAAAAAAAGCCACTGTAAATAAGAAATGGATAGTTGTATATAAATAAAAGGGATATTGTAAAAATAAGTATCACTAAGTGGGGAAACACTAGAGAGTGAAAAATAGAGGGATTGAGAGGAATTTATTAGTATGTCTAAATTTTGAATCCTTTGAACAAATCCCTTTTCTTTACGAAGCTAACTTAGCCCCATTTTTCTCTATATTTACAAATAAGAGATTCTAAGGCAGAAAGACAGGCAGTTCCAAACTTAGGAACCTCTAAGTGCTGTATAGTGTATTTATAAAATTCAATGATCTTGAGGTTCTTAAATTTTCTTCATACGTGCTTGTGAAACATTAGAATCACATTTGCTTTGGTACATAACTCTGATTCTTAAAAGTGACTAGTGTGTTCTGTGAGTAAACTCCAGGATTCTGAGTCATCAAACACTTGATAAGAGACTACAGTAAGGAAGTAGTTTCAAAACTCTAATACTTGGATCTTCTCAGATACTTTGCAACATGAAGAAAATGACTTGATTTGGTTTAGTTGATTTGAAATTTTGAAAAAGAGTTGGTCACCGTTTGGAAAATTTTCAAAATATACTTGATGAGTTGCTTTGAATTACGTTTAAAAGTTTGCACTGATTGTTGTCTCAGTTGGTACTTGATTAGTTTGCTTGAGTACAAGTAAAAGGTTAAGTTAGGGGTAATTGATAAGTCTAGAATTTACCTATATTTTAGTATATTTTATGAGCTGAAAAACATAGAAATTGAGTTTAAAAGTCGAGATATTAAATGAATTTCTAGTAATTCTAGACTATTTTATTGAGACAGAGACTTGGATGAAAAGATTTGGAAAAGAAGCTAAAAAAAGCAAAAAGCAGGACAAAGAGGGACCAAATGGAATTTCATCCAAACTCTAAAAGAATGGCAAAAATTTTTATACAAAGAGATTATGTCGTCTGGCTACTTCGCTTGTTTGCTCAAAGATGAAGGCGATATAAGAAGCTGGATATGCTGACCTCGCCTAAGGAAAAGATAGAGAAGGCAACAATTAGTGTCTCGCCTGCATGCTTTTGCCACACTAGGCGAAATGTTTAGGCAGCAATTGGGCACATCGCCTTAACTCAGGCGATTGACTGAGGCTAAGTATGAAATATCGCCAAACAAGAAGAAAACATTAAGGCGACATGTGGGCTATCTCGCCAAAGGTTCTTGTTCAGGAAATATAGAGTTGGCGAGAAGAAAATTAATCGTCTAGATCGTTGGACATAAAAGGCGATGTTCAAGATATTTCACCTTAGAAGACTTGTTACTTTGCGAACAAGTTTAGCGACAATTGTGAAAGTCGTTTGTGTTCAGGCGAAGGAACATATGATTAAAAGGAGAAATTTGTTACTTTTCCGTGTTTCTTTGTTAGTTTTATTTCAAAATTGCCACTGAGCAAAACTCTATAAATAGCAGCTCAATTGAAGCAATTAGCACCTTTTTGATATTTTATTAATCAGAGCTAAAATTCTAGAATCTCCTATTCAATTTTAAGAGTTAATTTCGTTGAAGTTTCTGAAAGAAGCTTTGTACTCTGTTTTCTGTGATCATTGAGATTTAGCTTGAAGATAACAAAGTGAAGACTGTGACAACCTCCAACTTCTATCTTCTTTGGTAAGATTTAGGTCTTATAACATATCTATGATGATTTTGTGGAAAATAGAATAAGCTGAGTTGATATGTTAGCTAATAGCTCTGTGTTACTGTGATCTGTTGTTGATTGTGATCCTAATTGGGAAATTCTGTTTCAAATTATAGTCAGATTTGCAAAGTTTTCATATGCTTATTGAATTGCAAGAAAAAGAGTAAAGTAATTTTGTTATTCTATTGCTCAATTTAGATCCGAGATGGCAATTGAGTTTCAGATCTAAGAACAGAGGATCATTGTACTAGAGATAGAAAATAGATCTGATTTTCTATAGATTGTGCTTATTAGTTACATGAGTTGTAGTATAGAGATATATTAAATTGTGTGACTCAGATATGTTAGATTGAATGGAGAGATCTTTTTGTAGATCATTGATGATGATCTAGATTGTGAATCTGAATTATAGAGTTGAATTGACAGATTAGAGGACAATTAACAACAGGAGGTAGCAATTCAGTGTGTATTATTTAAGATCTTTGAAATTTTGAGTATGAATCTTGCTTGATTGATAGATGTCAGAAGTGTCTAAAAATTTAAATCAGATTCTATGAACTTTTCAATTATGTTATTAATGAATTCTTTTGACAATTCGAATTAAATCTTGATCTCATTCTTTCTTTCCGACAAACAATCCCTGTGTATACAATATCTTTAAAACTACAACAGACGTTGATAGGAATATTGGTTTCTTTGTGTCGTTTTGTATGCCACTAAAATTCTTCATCACCATGCAGCTGTTGCCGGCTAGACAATAATTAACCTAATTGAAGACTTGGACCCATCGAAAATTTTTATCTAAAAACAAAGAAAAACAATGCACACGTCAAGCTCGCAAGCCCTAGTTAACACTGTTACCGTACAATTAACAAATTATAATTGAATTATCAATGATTTCTTAGTTAGCAATTAATGTTACTTATAACACAAGTAATCACAATTTCGCATATGACACAATTCATAGCATCCAAATTACTTAATCAAATGATTAGTCAAATTCATTCACACACCAATTCATACATAAATTCCCACAAACAATTTATTGTATTAATTAAAATATTGTTTCACTTAAATTGCCCTTTTAAACTATCTTAGAACGAAAACGTGAATTTGAAACCGAAATCACCATATCAAGACTACGTCTTGCACATCGAGATTTACTCGCACATTATGAATCAAAGCAATTAGGTTCTTCACCTATTAACACATCGGGCGCTACCCGTAACTAACTCTAACTATGTTTTACTCAATTATTTAGCTGAGGTACCTCTTTTTCCTAGGCATGTCATTGATCCGTCTAGTAGGCTAATTCTTAAGGGTAATGTTATCAATTTATCACCACATTCACTTATATTCACATTTATTCATCAATAAAACCAATTTATACACATTCTGGATTTTTATCCAAATCCACATTTTGTCAAATTAATCACATTTATGGGTTTTATATTCCTAACAAACATTATTATCGCAATATATATAGTTTATAAATAAATAATCAATCATACACATTTTCGATTTTTACATCCATACTAGTCATGGTTCACATGTTATTCATACTAACTAATATACGTCTAACATATTTATCACATAATTGCAATACACAAATTCCAAGCATATTTATAAGTTCACAATGTCAACCATAACTATTAATTTACATTCACATGTGATACTTTTATCTCATTAATTTCAATATAGTTTATTACCATCATTCACATGTTGGATTTATCACTTTATTCACTTGGTTCATAATTAAATAAATTATATACATTCTCAGTTCTATATCTCATTATTCATTATTACACATTATTTGCATTAATTATCATCAATACATTGCTATTCTAGTTACAAGAGTGAGAGCAACACGCATATCAATGTAAGTTCGCATATTAACACATTTATCAATAACATATATGGTTATTAATTATACATTACATGTGATATCTATACTCATCAAATTTAATATTAATCATCAATATCAATAATATTTTCAATTAACCACTAGAACATGCACAATTAATTTCAGCAACATCACATCAATTCATCACCATATGATACAAAATTAATTTTAACAAACATCACATCAATTCATCACTACATCATATACAATTAATTTCAAAAAATATCACATCAATTCATCACCACATTATACACAATTAATTTCATCAAAAATCACATCAATTTATTACCACATCATATGCAATTAAGTTCAACAAACATCACATACACATCATACACAATTAATTTTAGCAAACATCACATACACATCAGACTTTAGTAATACACATAAAGACAGACGCATGTGCTAACCTCCCCTCAGCTAGCCTCCACCAGCTGGACGTCCTCTGTCCCCTGAGTTCCAATGGAACCGGTCTAAGGGGAAAACTCAATTAATACAATATCAACAATCTCATTCTACAAATCCCCAATTCTCACAATTAGGGTTTGTACAATACACCTACAGATGCAAATATCTAAATAACCAACTAATAGAAGTACGATTTGAATTGAATGTTTTTGAAAAAAAAAAAAGTTAAATTAAATTGTTTCACGAGTAGTAAAGAGTTTACAAACCTTCATAATGAGAACACAAATTCCAAAACTCCACGAAAGTGATTGATATTGATAACATTAATTTTTTTTTTCAAAACTTAGTGAGTTTTGAGAGAGAAACCGATAGGGTTTGTTTTTGTGTGTTTTCGTTGCAAGTGAAAAAAATCTTCCTTTCAATACTTATGAAATCATTTTTGCGTGAAAATCTTAAAATACCTGATTTACCCTTAGAAGGTAAAATACAAAATTAAACTTAAAATCCACTTTTTGATTATAAAATCTGATATTTGTTTTTGTGCTTCTAACTATGCTAGTGTCTCTAGTTGAGTCAAAACACATCAATTCGATTAACTACTATTTAGATTATCGAAATTGTATTTCAGTGAAATTTTCAGATAATAGCCAACCTATAGTTAACTAGAATTCAACGAAGAAATTTAGGCCTAAAAATCAAGACAATACACATGAAGTCTATCAACATTTGCATTTCATTTTACTAACTTCATATGTTATTTAGAAATAAACTGTAAAACGTGTAATACCTTGGAATAGAATCCTTCATGTTTGAACTACCGATATTGTTTGGTTTTCTTCTAAGTTAAACATTATATGTATTGTTAAATTAAAGTTATGTTATGCCTAGCAGAGATACTTCAAACTTGATGAATAAAGGACCTTATTATACAATTTAATAATAAATCTTGAATAAAATAGTTAAATTATGTCTGTCTAAAGTAAATGTATTTGTAGATGTTTATGTATTAATAGGGATCCCGATCTCTGCGCCTCGAGTCTTATTGGAGTAGGATGCTATACTTCAATTCAGTATGATAGCTAATTGAAAATCAAGTTATTAGGTATTTGTTACTGATTATAATTTTGGTTAGTAAATTGATATAATTATATTTAATTTGAATGATTAACACAATAATTAGTTAAATTGGCTTTGCATTATTGTTTTTATCAATTGATCAATTCCTTTTTAGCAATTGAATTATTCCCTCTTTTATGGATGAATCCAATTTTACTATTACTTACAGTTGTCACTAAAAATCTTTAATTTTAGTGATCATAAAATTGTGAAGCCACATATTTTTCAAAATTAAAAACTAAATTTTTATTATTATTTTTTTTAAACAGATATAATTTTATAATATTTTTAAAATATAAATTAAAATCAATTATACGAGATTCAAAATAAAAATATCTTATATAACCTTAATGAAAACCAAAGGTAAGATAATGAGTTGGAAACAAGACAAACACAGCATATCCAGAAGCAGCAGAATAAAGTTAAGTGAATTGACTGAATATCTATGAAATATCCATAAAAATACATACTATTTTTGATAGCAAAGCAGCCTCTGCTTATCCTCATTTGCATTTCCAGGAAAGTCCATAATTCGATCTTTGTAATACTTATCGGCTTTAATTCAATTTAAAGATTTAAATTTGCCTGACAATTAATAAAACAAAGGTCCCACATGTTATTTAATTTTCTTTCCCTTGAAAAGTAGGGGTTAAACTCTATTTGATCTTTTTGTTGATTGTTTGTTTGACATCAAGGGTTTCGTATCATAAGCGCTTGTTTCGGGAAACCACGGAGGAAAATTAGTGTTTTCATGTGATTAGAATTGTATATAATCAAATAAATATAAAGATCAGAATGAATAATTCTTTTCACCCCCCTATAATTTAGTATCTAGTCCATTTATTAATAAATAATTATTTATAATATGATAATAAGAGAATATATGAATATAATTTTGATGAATATAGAAAATAGGTGAACTTTATTATTTGGTAAGTAATTAGAGAGTAAATTAATTTCTCAAATTTAATATCTTAAAAGTAGTTTTGTATTTTGTATTTTATATTGCATACTAAAATTGATATCAATTTAAATTATAAAATTTTCTGTTTGGATAAATAATACTTCTTTTATAAATCTATTATCATGTAAATCAAATATGATAGGTGAATGTTAGAAATATTATTATTATTTTTATATAAAAAAACTCCTATTGAAATAGTATAATAAAGAATTGCTATTAACAAATTAACATACTAAAATTTATAGATTTATTTAAAAAATTTTCCATCAAATTTCATTTTTCAAAAATATTAATTTTATTTTTTAATATATATATATATAAAATATTATTATTTACTTTTCTTGAAACAAATTTAATATCTTATTATATTTTAAACTAGCGCCTTATAAAATCCGTCGGAAATTTGAATCCACTCACAAATTCATTTTGGAAAGACTTGGTTATGATAATCAAAACCACCGTCTCGACCATTTTTAAAAAGAACAATAATGACCAAACTGGACATGTTTTTGATAATATAACTTAGAAAAATGTTATTATATTTATAGTAGTCATAGATAATTTATTAAAAGTAATTTGTTGTTTAAAATATATGGTTCAAATTTGTGTATCAATTGATACTAAAAGCATGTACCTGAGACACTTTTGAGTCCCAATTTTATACCTACCCAAATGTATAATAATTTTTTTTTTTTATTAAGGGACACTTTTGAGTCTCGGTTATGACCCCATTTATATTTCTTTTTATATATCTTTTAATGTGCTAAATTATTAATTTATTTTTTTTTTATTAAATATACTTTAATAATTATTTAGTTATATTTAAATATATATATATTTATATTTTAAAAAAATAAAAAATAATTATTTCAAATATTTTAATAAAATAAAAAATTAAATTAATTATATTTAGCACACACAATTAAAAGATATATCAAAAAAGAAATATTACAAATAATTAAACTTAATAAATAACTTAAACGAATGCATAATAGAAATAACTAATCTTATAATATCAAACTGACTAATTATTGTGAAAAAGTTAGATATGTTCGACTAAATCAGCTTGGAGTTTGCGATGAGTTTCCCTATCATGAAGTTGGACCGTATTTAGAATATATTGTTCATATGGTGCAAAGCGTTATTCTCCCATATTCGGCGGATCAATTAAATTAATTTCATCATAAAATTGAACTTGATCAAAATTACTTAAATACGTGTCTCATTCATCCTCGACGATCATGTTGTGTCGTATAATGCATGCTCTCACTAATTTTTTTTTAAACTTCTTTTTTACCCACAATCTCGCTAGGCCACGTAGAATTGCGAATCGAGCTTGCAACACCCTAAATGTCCGTTCAATATTCTTGTGTTGTCCTTATTGGTATTTTGCAAATAATTTTCTTTTTCCTTTTGTGGTCTTGATATCGATTTCACAAATGTTGCTCATTCAAGATATACTCCATTGGTCAAATAATAGCCCATGTGGTAATTTGTATCGTTGATGGTGTAATTTAGTTCAGGTGCACATCCCTGCAAAACGTCATAAAAAATTGGTGACCTATCTAACATATTAATATCATTTATTGCAACGGTGACTCCAAAGAATTCATGTCATATCCATAAGTCAGATGAAGCCACGACTTTAATTAATATTGTTGGTGTCCCTTGATGACTGCTCTGAAATTGACATTTCCACGTCGTGGGATAATTTTTCCATTCCTAGTGGATACAATCAATACTACCAATCATGCCAGAAAAATCATGATCTTCTCCCAGTTTAAGCAGACGTTTGACATCACTCTTAATCGGTCTTTGTAGGTACTCATCCCCAAATATAAAAATTACATCTTCACAAAATTTCAATGAACATTCAAGAGTAGTTGTTACTCCTATTCACACATAGTTATCAACTCCATCGGTGAATGATCCATAAACTAACATGCGCATAGCATCCGTGCATTTTTGTAGGGGAGATAGACTTTTTCTGCTAACAACATTGTACCTTTATTGGAAATATGGATCAATCGTTGAAAGATATTGCACAATGTGAATGAATACATCTTGGTTCATGTGAAAGCGTCTGCGAAATGTCTCGGGAGGATATGTCGAATCAATTGCAAAGTAATTTTTCACCAATCGATTGTGCCCCATTTCACGTTCTCTATTAATTGAGCGTCGCCGCCTTGTAGTTTAGGATGACCCATTTGAATCTTCTAATAACATATTTGAATAATCAAGATATTCTTCATCAAATACCTTGTTATATATTTTCTTATCTCATGCATTGTATTGCTCATTAATCGACGACATATTGATAGGTACCTCAGAAAAATGGGGACCATTATTGCCATTTGACATTTTGTTATGGAAAAATTGAAAGCACTATTATATGAGGACTGTAGAGAATTTCTAACTTTTGTGTGTTATGATATAGATTTTGGTCATGACATATTATTTATAGCAAGTTTGGTAATGGCTAGTCAGTAACGGCTAGTTAGTGACGACTTATTTTTAACGGATAATTTTACTATTATTCAGAAAATATAATTATTTATTTTTACAATGTAAAAAATTTAAATGTTCAATATCATATTACAAATATTATTATTTAAAAAAAGAAAAAAATATGTAATTTAATATTAGTATTATGGTATTATATAAGAAATTGCAAATGATTTTATATGTGTATAAAAAAAAAAGAAAAAACAAAAAAAGAAGTGGAAATCTAACTCACATTTACATGAACACAAATCCCATGCCAGCACTGGTAAGCTGTAGTATATATGCACTAGGTAACAAATCCGCGCGTTGCGTAGTGATTGTATTTTTTTTAATAAATTGTTACTTATATATATTTTTATGTTAATTAGGTATTATTATTTTTTATTATTTTTATACGTAATTATATAATATTACAATTAAATAACTTCTTCCGTTTATGATAGGTGATATGATTTAATTTTAAAATTTTAATTTAGTACCATAAAAATACAAAAATTTTAATTTTATTAATAGATAGAAAACTTAAAGTCATTTAACCCGCATTCTAATTAATTGAAATTTCATCTTAAATTCTGTCTTTCTTGGAAAAAAAATAGAATACAAACTAAAATCACTGAAAATTGTGGAGATCGAATCTCTCGGAAAGTTAATTACGAAAGCAGATCATACTTGATTTTTTTTAAAATAAAAATTCTATTTAAACACCAATTATATGTCATTTTCTATTTAATTTTATTTATTTAAATTAGAAACAAACAAAATATATTGCCTTTTTTTTTCTTTATTTATTGCTTATAGATAAACAAATACAAGATGAAAAAGTGGACTGGGGTAAAATAGTTTAAAATTTATGGAGTATAATTTTAGAATTGAAACTTCAATAATTTTTTTTCTTATTAAAACTTCGATAATTTTTTCATTCTTCGAGTATAATTTTAGAATTGAAAAATCAAAATTTAAAATTATATGAACACTAAATAATAATTTTTGAAGACGAAAATGAAAAATAAATATAAAATTTTAAATATATATATATATTTCAAATATTTAATATATTATAGTTTTAACTGGGTGGTTGATTATATATATATATATATATATATTTATTTATTTATTTATTATCATGTAAATATAAAATAAGTTAATTTCAAAAAGGTCACTTGGAAATTTTTTGATCTAAATGATTCACATAATAGTCTTAACGACTTAATTTATTTTGTATGATGTGTGATAAACAAACTCATTTTCAAGAAAATATTAGTTTGTGTAAATAGAGTTCATGAAGATTAAGTAATTAAATTAGTAATATACTTATTTTGTGGGACATGTGCATATTAATTTTGTTTTTAGTTCATATAGGGGTGCAAACGAACATGAACACTCGTGAACGATTCGTGAACGGTTCGGTTAAAACTCGGTCAAAGTTTGTTCAGCGCTTAAATGAATGATCACGAACAAAATTTTATAGCTCGTTTAGTAAACGAGCCGAGCTCAAACAAACTCTTGTTCGGCACGTTTATGTTCATGAACAAACTCATTTATAGCTCGTTTATATTCGATTAAAACTAGTTTGTATTCGCGAACGAGCTGATTTATAACTCGTTTAATATATTTTTTTAATAAAAATAAATAGTCAAATTTTTAATGGATATAAAAAAGTCCAAATTAAAAAAGGTCCAAATTAAAATAGATGCCGGAATTAAAAAATATGTATATCAAAAATAAAAAATTAATTAAAATAATTTATCTAACCTAAAATTTAGTTTTCTTATGACTAATAGTTTGTCAAGATAGCCACCACTCATGTCTATTACCCCTTCTTTCTCTCTCTATTTTTTTTGGTCATCAAGCCCTCAAGTAATTCCACCACCCATCTCTACCACCGCCGTCTCTCTTTGTCTACTTTTCCGTCATCAAGTGTAAAGCAATTTCACTCTCTTTAGTCTTACTCAGAAATTTGCATCCAATCCAACTTGCTTCTCTACCACTTGGTAATTAAATTACTTTTCTATCTTTTTATTTTTCTTCTTTATTTGTCTTGATATAGATTTCACTTGGATTGTTTATTTATTGAGTCTAATAATTCGAAATTTCATTGTTTAATATCACTTAGATTATATCGAAATTTAATGGTTGATGACTTTATATTGGTTCAACTTGAATGAATTATGAATACTCTTTTAAATTATATTTTGAACTTAGATCCGTGTGATACTATTAGTATTTTTTTATTAATATTTTTAACAAGGAGAAATGAACTCATGGTTTGAATTAATTTTAGTTTTGGTTTAATTTAAATTCAATTTATTTTTGTTTTAATTTTACTAAATGAGCTCAAACGAGCTACTAAACGAGCTGAGCTCGATTAACTTAAACGAGCTTAGACGAGCCGAGCTCGAACATAGAAAAAAATCGACTTAAACGAGCCGAGCTTGAACAAACATTTATAAAGCTCGTCGAGCTCGAGCTCGGCTCGAGCTCCATATTTGACCAACGAGCCGAACACGAGCACCTCATATAATCGACTCGGCTCGGCTCGTTTGCAGCCCTAAGTTCATAATTGCATAGTTGTGTCAAATAGTAATTTAAATATATAGGACAATTGATAGTTATTTATTTTTCATTTGATTATTTCATATTTGACTAACTTAGTATTATTGAATAACTTTATTTTAATACTCTGATTTTTTAATTTAATTATTTCATATGCTACTAACTTACTACCATAGGATAGCCTTACCATAAAATTATGTACCATTAGATAAATTAGCAATTCGGATAATCTACTTGATCAAGTAATCTACTTATAATAATTAAGTGACAACTTTACATATAGTATAAGGTAGCCAATTAAATTAATTTTAATAAAATATTAATTGAAGCATAGAACATGTAATTATTTATTCAAATTATATCATATATTACTTTTATTTTAATAGTTATTAACAGATTTTATAACCAATCAATTTTACATTTTATTATTGGATATTTAATATTTACTTAGGATATTTATCATTTTAATCAATTTCATTTTTCTCAAGTCAATTATATACAAAATCAAATTCATTTATCCTTTTAATACCAATTTAATCCTAACATTAATTAAAACCTTTTGGAATTTTGTAACTTCTTATTTCTTTTTAAATTTTTTATTTATTATCATTTACTATAACTAAATTGGAGTCATTCTTTTATATTATCTTAACTCAATTAAATTATAACCTTTTCAATTCTAAACTTATATAACATGATAAAAGACATTAAGTTTTTATCAATTACACAAATAATTTATATTAAATTCTTTCCATATAGAGAATTTAAATAAACAAATATAAGTTTAACAACTTCATCTCCCTCAGATTTAATTAGTAATTGAAAATAATAAAATTAATTTTAAAATTTACATTTACAAGTGTGACAAAACCAATTAAATAGAAAATTGTTAATTTATCTTTCTATATATATATATATATATATAATTTTAGCTATTATCTATAAGGATGGCAAATACAACCAATTCTCAAAGAAAGAGAATGCATAAGAGAATGTGAAGGGTCTTATCCTTAATTTATTAAACTAACATCTAGTATCTATATAAACAATTTACTTTAGATTAGAAAAATATATATATATACCGTAAAAAGTTAAAAACAACAAATATAAGAGAATGTGAAGGGAAATAATGTGAGGAACAAATTATCTTGAAAAATGCATATTAATAAATAATAGTATTTTTATCTTTTAAAATAAATATTTAATAAATGCTTACATTTATTGTTTTTAACTTTTTATTATATATACTTTTTTTTTCTAATCTAAAGTAAATTGTTTATATAGTTACTAAATGTTAGTTTAATAAATTAAGGATAAGACCCTACCCATAGTAACTATAAATTATTCAAAAAAAAAAAAAAAGTTAACACGGATTGTTATGTTGTTTTAGGGAAGAAGGAAAAGGGTTGTTAATTGGATACGAAGAGAATGAAGATAAAAAATTAAAAATAAATAAATAAAAATTATCTTTTTTCATTTACAAAAGATGAAAGAAGAATATAAAGAAATGAAGATGAAGGACGGAGAAATTTTAATTTCCAATTGTTAAGTTTATTGAATCACTGAGATATAATGAAAATAAGATAAATGATTGATGAATTAAGAGAAAATAAATAAATAAATAAATATATATATATATAGATAAATATTTTTGAAAAATTATATTTTCATAAATAATAAACTAAACTTCAAGTGAAAGATAAAAATAAAAATAAGGAAATTGTTTATCATAAAGAGGACATGTTGTATATGAATACAATCTTTTAATATCGTCATATTGTTGATTTTTCTCATGATTCTCTTCGTATGATAATGTATAAACTAAATTTAAAAAAATCAAATAGCATATAAATTAATTCCATATCACTTCTAATAAAATACTTTTAATCTTTTTTCTATATAATAATAATATTATTTAGTATGGACTGATTCAAATTATAAGAGTATTTATTTTATTAATTGAAATTCATTGCATTTTTCTTAAAATATATTTCTATTTCACTTTCCGTATTAATACTCATTGAATAAGACAAGTAATGATCATTAATTGACGGTGGCAATAATAATAATAATAAATCTTTTATCTTTCTCATTCTAAATTTGTTTCGGTATGATTTTATTAATATTTTTTATTTTCTTCCACGGTGACCATATACTATCAAACCATTAAAAATAATTTTTTTTAGTGTTAAAAGATTTATGTTTAAGAGCACAAAGAATAGAGCATTCAACATATTAAAAATATATTTTCTCTTACCATCTTATATTTATATTCATTTTATTGAGAAATTTAAAAAAATTGCATTTATCTTGTACTATCATACATATAATATTATTAGTTTTATTATGATTATGTTTCCGCATATTAAAAATATATAACCTATAACAATCTCTTACATTTCTAAATTGATAATTTTCATATAAATATCAATATAATCAATAAATTATAGCTAATAATAATATAATTAATGTTATAAAATTTTTATCGTTAAATCACACTCTACAATATGTTAACATCAATTATATCAAATTAAATTTAGACAAATTACTTACAAATATTACAATTGTTGTAAAAAAAAAAAAAGTTTATAAAACTTAAAATCAAATACAAATACAAATATACACGTGAAAATTGAAAAAAAGTTTTCACTTTGTCATTCTGTTGTAGTACAATTGTTGTAGCATATAATATTTTTATTGTCTGCAATTGTTGTTGCATATGCAGAGAATCTCAAAATATCACCAAATCAACTTATCTATTTTTTGGGCTAACCTTGAGAAAAGTTAATAAAATAACAAATTTCAAATAAAAAAAATAATCATAAACTAAAACTTGTATTAAATAAATAAAATTAATAGACAAAATTAAAATGAGTAAGAGACACATTTAAAAAGAAAACCAATTATTCGAAAATTGCAAGTTGGAATGAATAATTAATACAGGAAACAAAAGGTTATAAATTAGGGAAATGAGTTAATTATAGTATAACTCATTATGATTTAATTATAAAAGAAATATAAAGTTGCACATAAAAAAATAATTTATTGATACTAATTTAAATTTAAATTTATTATTTTAAAGAATGTTATACTTCTAAATAATTGTCTTAAAATGTTCAACTTCTTATTTTAAAGGATATTATGATACTAAATAAATATACTAAAAGGAATTAAATATTTGAAGTGAAATGTATTTTTTCCTATATATAAAGTGTAGATTTAGTAAAAAAAAAAAGAATAATTAATTGAAATTATTTTATATTAAATTTTAAATAATATTTTTTGGAAAAAAAAATAACATTTATTAGGGAAAAAAAATTACTTTAAATTATAAAAATTTGGAAAGGAGAATTTAAGAAATCATTTAGTGAATTAAAAAAAATGACTAAAAGAAATCAGAAGAATCTCCATCATATCAAATTAGATAAAAAGAAAAAATTTAAATTGATATGTTTTCATTTATTAAAATAAAATAACTATAAAACCTAAATATATTTTGACGTTCTTGTAACTGAAGAATCCTAAAAAAAAAAGAATTTAATTAATTACATTACATAAGATTAAAGAAAAATCAAATGAAATATATGTACAGAAAATAGTTTTCAAGAAAATTACATGTGATGATGTAGAATAGGGGGTTTCGGATTATCATAGCCATAATAATAGAAAAAAATTAATATAATTTTTTTTAAAAAAATCTGGAAGAAAACGGTATCTCTGCAAAATAGTTGGAGCTTCTTCATGGTACCAAGATGGAGGATAACGACAGAGTTACCATCGTTACAACTTCATTGACTTTTACGCTCGAGAATCGGTGTCTTGAAGCCTCACAACAAACAACAAACAAAACTTAAAAATAGAAAAATAAAACAAAATCAAAATCATATTGGAGAAAGTGAAACTAGAAAAGAGATCCAAATTTTACGAGTTAGAGAAGTTGGCTTGCTTACTCAGGATGTAGAGAGACGAATTCAATTGATAGAAAACATAAGAGGGAATGCAAATTGGGTAATGAATGGTTTTGAGATCTTAGTAGACTTTTTATAGAGAGAACCTTAAAGGAAAATGAAGAGAAAGAGTTTTAAAAAATAAATGCGTAGAGAAGACCAAGATCATAACACATTAATTAAAGACACGTGTAATTTTTTAATTGGGCAATAGGTGCCACATAGGAGCCACTTGACAAATTCTCAAGCAAGGTAAACTTACCCATTTTATTTTATATATATATATATATAGATTAATAAAAATATTATTTAATTCATTGAATAAAATTTACAACAATATTGGTACAAATTAATTAAAATTGCAATAATTAATTAATTAAGATACATAAATATTCAAATAATTCATTATAATAGTACCCTCTTTTTTTTAATAGCTCTTGAATAGCCCTGTGATGTGCTTTTTGTTGTAACGGAGATAGTTTAGATGTGTCGGCCAAAATGAAGTCCCTATATGTTTCCTGCAACCTCGTTTTGTAACTCGGTCATTTTTTATTCACCCATTTTTATTTGTGCTTGAAACTTTAATTCTTCTATTTGATTTGTTTTTGTCTTTTCTTTTGCATTTCTTTTTGCGGGGCCAGATATTACAAATGGTATCCGAGCAACACTGCGACTGCGAGTGCGCTTGTGGACATAAGAGCCCTGGGCATTCGTCTAGCGGGGGTAAAGGTTCTGGGAATGATGTGAGCCAACTACAACGAGGACGTTGTGTCCTCATGGGGTGGATTGTAACACCCCATATTGAGACAGTGTTAAAAGAAATTGAATTGCTACCCCTATCACCAATGTGCATATTGTTTTTCGGGAGCCCAGAACTTGAGAACTCTAAAGTTAAGCGTGCTTAGCTTAGAGCAATCTTGGGATGGGTGACCTTCTCGGAAGTTTTTTTGGGAAGCATGCGAGTGAGAACAAAGCATGTTGGAAAGCATAATGATGGTCTGTGGGGCTAATGGTCAGTCTTAAGACTGATTGTAATGACGTGGCGCCCTTCCACCGCGCTTCAGGTTCATCCGGGGGCGGGGACCGGACGTTATATGGACCATTTCAAAGAATCTGCACTCATTGTTGGATAAGATTTTCATTTTTGTTCCCGACATAATATCAACCAATATTCCAGAAAAGTGAATTTTGATAACTCATTCACAAAATAGATTTGACGAGCTCTTTTCATAATATTATCTTCATTTCATAATATCATCTTCATTTGGTACTGCTCCGTACAGTTCGATTCATTTGATCATAAGTTGCACCAAACTTTTAACAACAAGCATTAATCCTATACCATCTTTTCTTAACTGCTTCCCTTTTTCCATCTCATTTTCTCCGGTCTTGTATTCATCATATATCGGTAGATTCGTTCCCAAAATCTATCACCCTTTTGATCTGTTTCGACTATAGCGTCTTTGGAAATATCTAACCATGCAGAAATAATTAGATTATGCTCCTCCAAACCCAATGCTTGCTATTACATGGAGCTTGATTGTCAATATCATCATTTAGGCTTATGCCTCTAAACCTTCATTCTGAAATTCGGTATTGATTTGAATGGGTGTTGTGCGTGGGGTCGGATTAGAAGTTGAATTTAAATCTCCAAATTGAGTATGATACGTAGCTGGTGGCGTATCAGTATATTACGATGAAAATTATGGCACTTGAAAATTGAAATTTGAATTTGGAAGTTGAGATTTTTTGTATTTAGATTTTGATTTTGTTGAAAGTTTTGTAAAGTTTGATGAATTGCTAAAAAATTTGCTTGGTTTGGATCCGGAATATTGAATTAAAAATGGTAATAAATTGATAAGATAATTTTATTGTATTTATAGGAGTGAAAAATAGCCACTTGAAAGAAAAAACAAAAAATATATTTGTAACAGCCATTTGATCGTTAAGTTATATTATATAATTAATTTTTAATATAAATTAATATTGATTTGACATTTTAAAAAAAAAAATCTACTGGGATTGTCCTAAGAAAGTGGGATGCATCCCAAATGAAGCTACTATTACATTATGTAGGGACACAATTTTTTATTCAAATCCCTCTTTTTTTTTTTTAGCAAGTGAGACAGAGTATTGTCCATGCTCTAACAAACTAACTCAAATGATTTAAAAAGAATATATTATTGTTTTAATTGATTTTTTAATTTTCACCTTTAACTAATATCTTATTTTCAGAATTTATTTTAAATATCTTAAAATAACATTATATATAAATATATATATATATATATTTAACTTTACTACATTTTAATTGGTTCCTATAAAAATTTAAATCATGCCTATAAATTTGAATATACAGAATAGATTATATTCACATTCTACATCTAAGTTAATATATCTATACTATATATAAAAGCACAAACCCACGTTTTTTTTATACGTATATTACTAACTTGCCATTCAATAAAAGTTATAATTTCGAATACACCGCTTCAAACCCTCGAGTTCTTCACCAACAACCTTAAACATTTACATTATCGATGTAACACCCCAAAAATTTACCCGAATTTTTATTGAAATTATGATTTGGGATTTAGGTTTAGGGTTTTGAAAAATTGGGGATTTGGGGTTAAATGTCTAATTTTAAAAAGGTTTGGGTAAAGACGTGAATTTTAAAAATTTTGGATTAAGTTGAAAGTATATAATGTTAGGTGAAATACCTAACCCTATTTTTACTTGGCCGACACAAAAAACATCAAAAACAAAAATCACTTCTGTTCCTTCTTTTCTCTACCATTCGATATGAAAATTTCTAGATTTGAATTGTCTCCATCGTTTTGTTCCGTCATTGTTAGGCTAGTCTTGATTTTGTTGTTATTGTTAATTTGAATTGTTCATCGTTTGTTCCGTTTTTTTGATTTTGTTTTAATTTAATTAATGGCGTTTTCATGTGTTTTTGAGAATGATTCTTCTTGATATTGTATTTTTGAGTCGATTTAGAAATTTGATTTGGAATTTGATTTGGGAGTTTCACAACCTCGCTCTGGTGTGTGCATTACCCTCACCCTTTTGTGTGTGTTGTGTGTCTATTTTTGGATTTAATTAAGTAGATTAATTGTTGGGTGTTATTATTGGTTTTGCTTATATTTATATGGTTACATCATAGTAATTAGTGCGTTGGATTGGTAATCATGGTTATTTGTACATGGTGATGATTAGTGTATTACATTGATATATATATTGATATTAATATATGTATGTCGTTAATTGTGTATTGAAATTTCGATAAATATAAATGCTTTTGTAAATTTAAATATACATGTAGGAAATTTTGGATTCTTATATGCTAAAAGGTGTTCTTAATTGTGTATTGGATTTTGGATTTGCGTGACATGTAAAATATATATATGAATTGTTTGGTAATTATATATATATATACATGAAAAATATATATTAATTTATATTAATATGTGTTGTTACTTGTGGTTTGTATTTGCGTTCAAGACATAAATTTTTTTATATATATAATCATAGTTATGCATATAGGAAATTCTTGTTAATTGTGAATTACATTTGAATTATGAGACATTTTTATCTGTTATATATTTAATTGTTGATATTGATATGTTATAATGTATAGTTGTGCATTAAATTGATATTAGCCATACATATATAATAAGAATATATTCATTATGAATGACAATATTTATATGTTATTAATATAGTAGTTTGTGATTAGAGTAAGATGGTTAATTTAGAAAAATTCATGTGAATATGGTGTGATAAATTGAAAGTTGTGAATATAATTGTTGGATTTAATTGGTTGAATCAGTTATGAATATATCTGTGCTGATATTTTTCAAGATTATTATGCTGATATTTGTCAAGATTATTTGTGCATCATGTAATTCTGCATTTATTGGTATTAGGAGAACTATACACTCGCTATATATATATATATATATATATATATAGTTATGAGTATTAGTATATGTATATTATTGTTGTTTGTACATTTGATTTGTATTCCCAAGACATGTAATTTTATATACAATTAATTATATATAAATGAAATTGAATTTGGTTGGCAATCATGTGTCAATATATATATTGTTAGCATATGATTGGAATAATCTATTGTCCTAGATAATATGATTTGAATATGACAGCTAGGAATTTCTTTGTTCAGATTATTAGATTTTGATGAAATAAATATTGTGAATATGACCATTAAGATTAAGCTGTTAAAACGTAAATCTGTTGGTCGAAAATGTGCATGTAGATGTTGTGTGACTCAATGAGTAATTTGTTGGAAATCCTGATATTTGTAATGTTGGATTAACCGGAAATTTAATTCGACTGATTTATTTATGAAATTATGGCATATGATGTTGGATTAATTGGAAATTGTTCAATTTGTTTAACTGTGAAATTCTGGTCACATAAGTATATCACATTAAGTATAGATTTCTATTTGTAAGGAAAGTTGGCATGCCATAGGAAGGATATCTATCAATTTTGGGGCCATCAACTTTGCTTGTGTTTCCGCATACGATTTGCGATTAAAAATAACTTCGGTCCACCATATGGTTGTGTTACGGGAGCTTCGGTTATGCCTGAGTTTTCTGTTCCGATATGTTATGGTTGAGTTTCCCGTGTTCTACAGTCGTTTAGGAGTCCTAGTCAAAGGCGAATTTAAAATGAATTAAATGTGTTGCATTCTGATATATATATATATATATGATTTGTGCGGTCATGGATATGTGTATTTGATAAGTGGTGTTAGATGGTTAAATGTTTTATTATAATGTGTAGTGAATTATGATCTGGAAAATAGTAAATGAATATATATTTTTATATGTTGTTATGAGATGAAGTAATCATTTGATTGTGTATAATTTCTTCATGATATTTATAATAAAAATAAGCAAATTGTTGTCTTTCAATTGAAGCAGTTTAGTTTATCTATTAAACTATTTGTGTAAAGGTTGCGTTACAAATTTATTACGATATTTGTATAATGTGAGATGTGTGGTGTATTCCTTTAGCTATGTGCTCTATTATGACTTAATTATAGTCTTAATAAATAGTGAATAAATGTAAGTGTTTAATGTGCCGAATTAATTAAGATAGTGTAACTTGTGCGTTGAGATTTTTGTTGGATATTGTATTGAGAATTTATTTTGATCTTGTGTAAAATAAATTAATCATGATGATGTTGAATAACAATAATATATATGTTAATCCCTGGATAAATGTGTCGATGTTATGTTAGGTAGAGATGCTTATAATGATGTTGTTTGATGAATTGAAGTGTTATAATCATTTATTGTTTGATGGTATTTGAGTTAAATGTTTATGAAATATGTATGTGAGGACAAGTCTTGCATAGCTTATATGAAGACTTGTTATCAACCGTGTTTTGATCATTGTTTGTTTGTTTGTTGATAATCTTGTGAGTATCCCTGATGGTCTCGTAAGTCATAAACCAGTTTCTTCCTTTAACCGCCTCACTAAGCGAAAAGCTTAGCGTGTTAGTTTGTTTTGCTCACACGTAGGTACAAAGATGATTTAGAGCTGGGAGCTGGATCTTTCGCCAAAGAGTCACATTAGTTTTAAGGATTTAAATGTTGAAAATTTATAATCTATTTTTAAATAATAGTTTATATTTTGATTAAGAACTCCACTGCATTTGGTTTTAATTTAAATATGTTTTTAGAATGTTTTTATGTCATGGTAGTTGATTATCCTTTCCAATGAAATTATTGATAGGTAAAAATTTATTTTAATGTCCAGAGTTCGATTATGTTATGTGTTTGATTATGATATTTTATCTGTGTTAAAATAATTATTTTATTCTTCTTCTGAATTTCAATCGTTTATTTTTCTTTTCAAAATTTAGGTTTTCGATTGGAAATCTAACGTTTGTAATTTGAAATTGATTTGAGTCTGTTCGTGATGTGACACTTCCGGTCCGGTTCTCCAGAACCGAGTAAAGGTATTGCAATGAAGCCTCTTTTCGATTCTCATTGACAATCAATCCATCTCTCGCTAAATAATCTCATAAGTCTCTCTATCTTTCTCTTGTTTTTCTCTCTCTAAATAGATTGTGCTTTTCTCATTATTTCTGTATTTCTCAAGCTTTGGTATATGGTCTTTTTCTGTTTCTCAAACTTTGCTGGGAAGTGAGTCAGTTGCCGGGATTTTGCATTTGCTTCTCCTTCACGTTACTGTAAGCAAAATTTAGATTTTTCATGCTTTATATCTATATAAATGTGAAAGTTTATCTCTTTTTTTTTCCGTCTTAAAACCTACTTTTAGATTTGGACCACTAATATATTTTTTTCTTATTTTAATAAACTTAATTTTATTTATATTTTATATTTTATATCAAACTAAAATTTTATATCTTGATAAGATTTTTAAATGACTAATATATTTTATTATAATTAAATATAAAAATCCAATATTGAAAAATTAATTGGGATCGAAAATTTTATTACAATATTTTATTTTATTTTTTATTATAATTTAATTATTTTTGTTTCTAAATAAAATAATCATGAATATTATAATATTATTATTGTATCAGCTAGTAATCCATAAAGTTTAATCAGAAAAAACATTTCATGAAAATATGACTCCAGAATTAAAGATGAAAAAATAAAAACATTTATGGAAGCACATGGTGCTTTGTGCATTGTTATTCTAGGGGTACCAACATGTAGTGAAAGCATGGCGCTCTAGTTAGATCATCCAAAATGCAGTTTCTTTTGGAAGATTCCCAAAAAAAAAACCCATTGAAGCATTGGCTTATTAGCCAAAAAAAAAATGTCCTCTGTTTGGTTTTTAGCCAAAAATTCGGTTTTTTCATTTTTCCTTTCAGATTACTATCCATAGTATTGAGAGGTAATTTTGTAATTACATAATTTTAATTAAAAAAAAAAACCCTTTTTTTCTATTTTTTTTCCTTCTTTTATTTTTCTCTTCTTCTTTTCAATGCTCGATCTCCTCCTCTCTCTCTCATCCTTCTCCCTCTCACACTCTTGCTTCAATCTACATGGGTAGTGAGTGGATTGGTTGATTTTATAGTGGGGTTGAAGTTGGTCTTAAATTTAGTCTTAGGAATTTGGAGATGGATTGTGGGGTTGCTATTGGTGTTAAATTTAGGAATTTGGAGATGGATGATGGAGATTTCAAACATGGGTGAGATTTCAAACGTAGGTTTTAGAGATTTATTTGTATAGGGAGAAGAAGGCATGAGAAAAAAAGAGAAGAAAAGGAAAAACGAAGAAGAAGGGAAAAAAGAAGAGAAGAAAAAGAAAAACGAGGAAGGAAGGAAGAAGAAAAAGAAAAAGGGAAAGAAGAAGAAGATCTTTTAAAGAAAAAAAAAAGGGGGGGAAGTAAGGAAAAAAAATAAAAGAAGCGAAAAATAAGAAGAGAAAGATTTTTTTTTTTAAAAATATAAAATTACAAAAATACCACCTAATTACTATTACAGTATATGGAAAAGTGAAGTAAGTGGATTTTTAGAAAAACCAAACAAATTATATTTTTATTTTTCTAATAAACCAATGTCTCGATGGTTTTTTGGGAATTTTTTTTTTAATGAACAGCAACGTACATAAATTGTACAACAATTTCTTATTTTTTTAAAATTTTTAAATTTTAGTTTGAACGCACAATTAACAAAGGATGGTGATGGTATCCGTATTTCCATGGAAGACACATGAATTAAATATACTAGCCCATAACTTGTTTGTTAATTATTTAATATTAGCATAACATGGTTCCTAAATTTATAATTTGAGGTATTTATAATATTACATTCACAGTATACATACAGAACAGTTAATATATATCAAAGGTTGTGTTTTTCAATTTACTTTATAATTATCTACTGAGGGTTATTATTGAAAATATGCTTTTGGATCTAATTGTAATATACCATCTCTTTTCATGTTTTTTTTTCCCCTTTTTAATATTTGTTTATTTTTTAATTTGTAATAGTTATTTAATTTTTTTAAAAACTTTTTTAATATTTAATAAATATTATATTCACCATCTTTTATCATTTATTTAATTTATTTTTCCATTTGTAATATTTATTTCATTTTTAATTTGGTTTAATTTATTTTTAAATATTTAATATTTAATATTATAAATTATATAGTAAATAAATTATTATATAATTATGATAATTTCAAAATATAATAAACTAATAATTTGTAAATATTTTTATTTTGATTTTACTTGAAATATTAGCTTAAAAAATACAAAATAATATATATGTATATTTATAAACTATTTTTAATAAATAAAATAATTTAATTATATATTTTCAATTAAATTTATTTTCGTAAAAAAAATATTTATATATTTTAAAATGAAAATGTTAACCCATTCAAATTATCATTATTCAGTCCCATTTCACAATCCTATTATATATATATATATATATATATATATAATACTATTATTGGTGTTCATATATATGATTGGAATATAATAATAACTTTATTGTTCAGTAGAGTGAAATTTATTAGGTTAACAATATGTCTATTTAATTAATATATTGATCTAATATAAAATTTTAAAATTAATCTATTTATTATTATTACATATCTTTTATATATATATATATGTATATATATATATTCCACTTATTATTATAGATTAATTTTGTTTATATATATATATATATATAATGAGTTTAAATAATTATTATTACACATTTTGAATTAACCTAGTGAAAATATAAATCATATTTGAATTCAAAGGATCCGATAGATTAATAGGTAATCTATTCGAGTTTAAACTCAGATTAAACACAAGTTTAAATTGAACCTTTTAATTTAATGGTTGGACATGGATTAAAATTGATCAGATTCCATCTAACTATTTTTTTTTAATGTTTTAAATATTTTCATATTTATTATTATAGAAAAGTAATATCATAAGATATTTTTGAATAATTTTAAAATAATAGTATTTATTATTTATATTTTAATAATTTTTATTTTTAAAATACCTGAAAATATAATACTAAAATTTAATAAAATTTTATTTTTATATATTTAAATTAATCCAAATAAAATTTAAAATTTGATCTCAATTATTTATAACATCTAATAATCTAATAAGTAATAAAAATTTAATATTTTGATTGATTGATGCATGATTGTATATAGAATTACTATTTATTTTATATATATATATATATATATATGAAAAGTTAAGTGAAAAAAATTAACAGATTGAATCCATTATCCTTAATTTTAAAATTAATAATAATAATAAATAAATAAATTTTCAATAAAAAACTTAAAAATAAATCTATTTGTACCCATAAACTACTCCTCAATATACACACAACGCAAAATTTTAATTAAATAAGGTAAAAAAAAAAAACTATTACCGTTCCAAAAATCCATACACCTTTATATTAAAAGGTACATAAAAAAATCAAAATGAAGCCCACCTGCTGTTGTAGTTGCACAATCCTAGTATTTAATAAAAGTATATAAATATTATATATAACTATTATATTACCATTTATAATTGTTAAAAATTTTAACTATAATTTATTTTAAAAATTTTATCTATAAATACCTTTAACGTTTGTTCAATTATATTCATACCATTCACATATTCTTTTTTTTTTTTTTTTTTTTTTTTTTTTTTTTTTTTTTTACATTATTCATTCAAACAAAATTGGGAGTTTCATCAATTTATCATTAAATTTTTTCTTCTATTTTTATCTTATTTCCTTTATCATCATGAATCCAAACTGACCTAACTTTAATCATTTCCATAATGGTCCGACAAATTATAATTTTTCTTAAAAATCACACAACAAATTATGAAGAGTATCCAAATCAACATCCTCAAAATATTCAAGTTCATCAACATCAATACTAGGGTTATTTCCAATCAAATGATCTATATATGATTAATCCGTACTATCCTTATGCACCCACACAAGTTCTGACAAAGGTGTTCATATATTTCCACCTTAGTGAAACTAGATGTTGGCTCCGGGATCTGTTGGTAGTAACTTTCAAAACTTTGTCGTGTCGTTCTCCAAGCATTCCCATAAATTAAAGAGCTCAACAAAAAGATGCAATCAGTAAAGGTGCTACAAAAAATATCACCAACCTAGATGAAGGGAAGTCAAATGCAGAATGGAGCACTCAAGAGAACTTAAATCTTATCTCCTACTCGTTAGAGGTTAGTAAAGATACTATTATCAGCACTGATTAAGCTATTGCAAAATTATGGGATCGAATTGTAGCATGTATAATTAAAATGATAAGATCGGAAAATATAGAGACGGTTTGAAAGTGAAATCACATTTGAATAAAATGTCCAAAAAACTTCGAAATTTCAGCACCGAATATAATCGAATAATTTCGCATCACCAAAGCCAAACTAACGAAGATGATGTATTCTGAGAGGCTACCTCCTTTGTGAATATTCAAATAATGGATCTTCATTCCAACATATCAATGAGTGGAGAATTTTGAGGTATGAACCAAAAAAGTTAAGTGTGTGGAGACCCAAAGATGCAAATGAAAAGGGAGAAATTGGAACAATTGATGGAGGTAGAACATGCTAAGGAACAATACGAAAAAGAAATGATAGAAAAAATAATAAAATTCGGAAAAAAAATAGGCTCAATATGAAAAAGAGAAAATTGATCGAATGATTGAACTTGAGAACAAGAAGGCAGCAGTAGAGCTTAATATGCAGTTTCTCAATTTGGATATCTCTCAGTTACCTCAAAATGAATAAGAAATGACGGGAAAGAAGAAAAGTGAAATATGCGCAGGTTTTTCTCTTAGGTCCATTATTGTCAACTAGTAATTGTAAATTTATGAATTTTAATTTATTATTATAATGCATTTATATATTGTAATTACATTTAAAACTATAATATACTGTTAACTTTTAATGTATTTTTAATTTTTAATGTAATTTTTAGATTAAATTGTAATTTTTATATTGCAATTTTTATAAAATATATTTTCATTTCAACATTTTATGCTTAAAATTGAACTTGACTTATAATAGTTGCATTTACTATTAAAATCTGTGATACCTTTTAACCATAATTTTTAATTTTGAGTAATATGAATTTGACATATATTAAATACACTATCTGTTCAACTTGTACACCTGTCAATCACCGTATTCAAATTGAAGACATGTGAACTTGATAAATAATAATTGTATTTACTGTTAAACTCGTGATACCTTTCAATCACAACTTTTAAATTAAAGTCATGTGATTCTAACACACCATTAATTCATTCACTGTTCAACATGTGATACCTTTTTTAAGTTAGACACATGCGAATTTGACATATCATAATAAGAAAACATTGTTGAACAACCTCCTAAGGTTTCGGTTTTTTTCCAATTTACCACCTAGGTTTGGAGATTCGTATTTTTACCTTTTAACGATATAATTTATATATATAACCTCCTAGAGAACAGAATCAGTTAGGTCAAATATTTTCTTAGTTGACCAAAAGGATATTTAAGTAATTTTTCTTATAATTCAAGAAAATAAGAAGATTAAACATGACTAGATTTGTTTCACGTTGCCTTAACATCAACTGAATCGAACATTCAACGTCAATAAGTGACTCTTTCTTTTCTTATTTTTTGGAGCGAAAAAACTTCAGCTTGCATGAAGCCTAGATGATTTTTGTTCTTCCATGAGAAATTGATTTCCTTTCATGTCCGTGTAAGTGAAGAATCGATGATGTTTTTGCTCCTGACTGGATCTTAGAAGACAGTCTTATAAGGTGAAAAATAGGTACTCTGTTTTAGTCTCTTGTTTTTTCCTTATGTTGTATGTAAGTGTGTAAATGAGTTTTTGACAATGTTTATGTTTGGTATTATTTATTTTTAGAGGATTTTCATCAATTTTTTACAGGTGAGTTTAGTATGAAAAAGTATTTTGTTAGGATTTTCGCACTCAGATGTGAAGAAAATTCACATATTTCTCTATTGGCAAATATCATGGTCATTAATCTATCTTCTTTTGACTATAAAATTGAACCCAGTTCTAATATATATGTACCAACCTATGTGGATCAGGATAAAATATGTGTGATTTTGTGGTTTTTGGTTTTATAGAATTATGTGTTCTTTGTTTTCTCTCTTATTTGACTGGTTGCAAATGGATTTTGAGTGATCATGGTGTTCATTAAATATAATTTTAATTTACTCATTATGATGATGTCTTGATCTACGGAAAACATTAGTGTGTCTTATTACATGGCATGATCAAGCTTGCTTTGTTGATTTGAATGGGTGTTTAGATGATCTGGGTTGTATGGAAATGTTATTTCTTAAATAAGCATATCCTCTATTTTAATCTTTGAATGCTAGATGGGTGATATTGCTTATTTTGACTCATTTAATCGGGTTTATTTAACTTTTATAGACCGTATTTTTTTTAGTGATATAATGAGTTTATATGAATACTAGTGTTTTCTTTTGAGTTAATGTGTAGTTTGTTTTAATGCCGTTATGTGAATAATAATTTGGACATGTTTTATGTTGTTCTCTTATTCAGGAAACCATTGTTATTTAAGATATTAAAACCTCTACTTCTCAACTACGACATCTTCGGGCTCACTATCAAGTAATGAATGTCATGTGAATTTATATTATTATGATTTGAATTTATGAATTAATGTATTGATTATGCTTGACATGTCTGACTTTTTTACACATATATGTTTGATAATTACATTCATATGACATGTTGTGATTATGTGACTTTTTAGTTTTAATTTACATGATTTTTACAGATTAAATGTTAATAAAGTGTGTTTATGTTGTGTTGTATCAGTGGAAATGCATATAATTAAAGCTAGTGTTAGATATAAGGGATAATCTATCTGGTAGAATTTATCAAGATACAAGTAGCCTTATTTGTATCACTACAATAGTTTATGACCCTGTTAATGATAGTATAAATGATTATGAAGTATATGTTAGGGTTCCCAGGATGCTAAATATATAGAATTAATAAATGACACAGAGTTGTTGAATTTGATATAAGAATGTAATAGTAGGAAAATAGGACAACTTGAGTTTATTGTAAAATCCAAGTATTTTATACCATCACCTGTTATTGAAAGTGATAAGGCCCAAAGTTAACTTAATCCTAGCCCAGCTCAAGTAAATATGGGTATTATACAAATAGAAACTCTACTAGTATACCTCATTCTCAACCCAACTAGATAAAACCTCTCAGCCTAATGGTGAGCACCCTTACCTGGAAAATCCTGGGAAGAGTGATAATGAATGTGAGGGTGTTTTCGATAGTGATAACGGTAATGTTTTGAAGCTGAGGAATAGGTTACATGATTACCCTGTTTGGGAAGGGATCGAATATATAAAGGCAGTTAATAATCGAAATAAACTAAGTTACAAATGTGTTGGTGAATGGTGCAGTTGGAGGATATATGCATCACAATTGTGTGTAGGTGATAGTCTTAAAGTCAAGACTTAAAATGGAATCCATATTTGTCTTATAGTGTGTGTGAATAAGGAAGCGAGAACTAGGTGGTTAGCAAACAAATTTAAGGATCAAATTAAGAAGAACCTAGACATGCTTATTCCCATTTTAATAGATGCGGTTTATATATAATACAAGCTGATTGTTGATAATAGACGGTTGTACAAGGTGAAATGTAAAACATTTAAGGTCTTGTTGGATGAAGATGTGAAATGCTTTGAAATTCTGAGAAGTATGCATTCTTGATTAGTAAGCACAAATATGAATCTATGTGCTTCATAAAGTGTTTAAAACCATGCCCCACTTTCCAGGGAGAAGCACAGAGAGAAGCATGACTAAAGGGTTGTAGGCCTTTCTTAGGATTGGATGGTTCACACTTAAAAGGTCCATTTGGCAGTGTTCTATTAATTGGAACTTAGATTCAAATACTGGTGTCCTCCCACTGGCCTCTTGCATATGTGAGAATGAAAACTTAAATTCATGAATATTGTTTCTTTTACATGTCATATAACATTTGAAGATTAGCAGTGACGTACCTTTGTGCATTATGTCTTGCACATAGAAAGGTCTAGTTCTTACATTTGACAAGGTTTTTCCTTGGGCCAGAACAAGGTATTCCTAAAGAATTTATTGTTATTATTTTCTATTTCCAAGTTGCTTAAAATTTTATTGTTCTTTAAATTTTTAATTAGGTTTTGAGCGCAACATATGTATGTCAACTTTAACACACTCTATCCTGGGAAACTATTGAAGGGATTTGTTTTGGGATATGGCAAAATCATACACTGTAGAAGGTTACAAAAAATGGCTAGGATTAAAGAAGTTAATGATGGGGCATACCAGTGGATCATAAAAGTGGACCCTGAAATGTGGTGAAGCTACATGATTGATCATAAGGTGAAATGTGATCATGTCACAAATAATATGTCTGTATCATTGAACCATACGCTAGAAGCAGATGGGTTTACATCTTTTCTTGAGCTTTTAAAATTCATTAGAAGGTAAATAATGCAACTTCTTCAAAGAAGAAACTTGCAAGGAAGACAATGGGTTGGTGATCTAACACCATATGCGAAGAAGAGATTAGGTCAAAACAGTGATTAAGGGAGATGTTACACATTGTATTAAGCAACCGTGAGTGTCGGGAGTGGGAAATTTTTTGAATCCCTTGTAAGCATCGGGTGTTATGTATCACCATATGGATAGGATCAATATTGACTTATCCAAATATATTCACTAAAGCATGAGCAAGGATGCTTTTATGAAGACTTACAACTCAATTGTGTACCCAATTCCATATAGATGTACTTGGGATTTGTTGGTGTTGAATGTAATGTTGTATTACCTCTAATAGTCAACCCAAAGGTTGACAAATTAAAGAAGAAGAGGGTTAGGAAGGGATTGGAGGAGGCCAAGGGAACAAGTGTAGAGAGCACATTACAATGCTCAAAATGCTATCAAGTTGAGCATAACTAGAGAACTTGCAAGGAAAAAAAACAAGTAGTCTGATAGTTGAAAAGAAAATTCAAATTTATGCATAACTTTTTGTGCATTTAATTAAAATATTAAAAATATTATATGTAATTGCTATTTGTCTGATGGATATTATTTATTTTTATTGTTCAACAGAAAAAAGCACCGGTAGTTGATAGAGAAGTTGTCACTACTGTTGGACCTACGGAAGGTAATATAGCCGAAGGAGGAGCATCTTGTATAGTTGCAGGTTTTGCTTCAACAAATATCTATAAGGTAACATTACTAATGAAAATTTAGTATATACTGGTTAGACACTTAATTATTATTACTAATTGTTATATAATTATTGTTATTTAATTACTAATGAACACTTAATTATTGTTACTTATTATTACAAGGAAGCAAATATTATCAATCTAATGGAGAAGAAATTGTAAATAACGGTAAGTAAAAAAAGGTAAAAATTGCTTTTAGTTAAGTTTCAAATAAGAGAGTACTAATATAAATTTTTCAGTTTTACTATTTATTTACTAACATTTTCATCAAATTACAAAATACCACAGTAGCTTCGACATCAACTTTAAGAGCGATGAGAATCGTTAACTTTAACATATTAAATCTGGACTCGGATCTCAATCGCCTAATGAGCCTTTAAGGTTTAGGATCAAACTACAAATCGTAAGTCCTTTGAGATCTTGTATGCATACATTACACACTCGAACAAACAATTTAAAGTTGAAAAAGAATTTATAATATACATAGTTAGTACAATTCAAAACAAATCTTGATCTTAGAAACTACAATCCCCGGCAACGACGCCAATAAATTGATGGAGAATTTGCATGCACATACAAAAACTTCTATCAACGTCTAATTGTAGTTTTAAAGATATCGTCTTCACAGGGATTGTTTATTTTGAAAATAAAGGATTTGATCAAAATTGTAAAGATCAGTAAAACAGAATTGTAAAGATCATAGAAGTTCAATTGGAATTTAGACTATTTTGACAACTAGAGTGAATGACTGAGAAAACTAGCACTCAATATTCTATTAATTCAATGAAGACCAGGTTGATTTGCTAATCTCTATTGCCTACTTTGACCTTCAATTATGTAATTCGACTCCATAATTAAAATTCACAATTTAGATCATCATCAATGATCAGTTAAAGATCTCTCGATTCGATTTAACCAATCCTTGTTAACATATCGCATATATCTCTATACTATAATGCAATTAACTATTTAAACTCAATATGTAGAAAATTGGATCTAAAATTATCTATCTCTAGAATAACGATCCTCTGTTATTAAATCTGATACTTAGACGCCATCTCTGGACTAAAATAAGCATCATAATAGAATTACTTAACTCTCGTTCTCGTAATTCAATAAATTCATGAAAACAATATGAATCTTGCTATGATCGAACAAGAATTACAAAATCAAATCTATCAATAGCAAGAGATCTTAGTGAATCAACTAGAGCGATTAGCTATGTATAACTACTTCAACATATTCAATACAACATGGATTCATCATCATTATGCAATTAAATCAAGACGTACCTAGGAAGATGAAAGATAAACTCTGTCACAGTCTTCACTTGCCAATCTTCAAGCTTATTCTCAGAAATCAATGAAAACAGAGCAGTATTTTCTCAGAGAAACTTTACTGAATAAAACTATTTGAAAGCACAAAAGAATATTGAAAATATCTCAGATTGTCTAAACGTTTTAATTGAATCAAGTAAGCTTCTATTTATAGAGTTTAGTCAGTGAAAGTTTCAAAATTAAACTAACAAAGAAATACAAAGTGGCGAAGTACATGAAATCCACTTATGTCATCTGCTTGATAAGTTTAGGATTTACCTATATTTTGGTATATTTTATGAGCTTGAATAAGTAGAAATTGAGCTTAAGAGTTGAAATATTGAGTGGATTTCAAGTAATTCTAGACTATTTTATTGAGATAGGGATTTAGATGAAAAGATTGGGAAAAGAAGTTAAAACGAGCAAAAATTAAGAACAAGAGGGATCAAAATTGAATTTCATCCAAAGTACAAGATAATGGCAAAATGTTATAAGGAAAGAGTATGTCACCTAGCAGTCTCGCCTGCATGCTCAGAGAAGATGGCGACATAATAAACAACATATGAGAGCATCACCTTATGGGAAAGTTGAAGAATGCAATGAAAATGTATTTCGCTTACACGAGTTCGCCACACTTGGCGAAGTCCTCAGGCAGCAAAAAGAAATGTCGCCTACACACAGGCGACAAACCAAAGGGTAAATATTGAACATCGCCTGAGGAAGAAGTATGAATAATGGCGACAATTTACTAATCTCGCCAAATATCTTTAATGAGGAAATATATAAAAGGCGAGAAGAAGATTAATCGCATAGATGATGGCAATATGGAAGGCGATGATAAAGAACATTTCGCCTGGTGAACTTGTCATCTGACAAACAAGTTTAGCGAAGAAACGAAATGTCGTTTGAGTTCAGGCGAAGGAACAGGTGATATAAGGAGTTATTTTGTACTTCGCCTTGTTATGTTTCTTTCTTTGTTTAATTTCAAAGTTGCCGCTGAGAAAAATCTATAAGTAGGAACTCAGTTGAAACAATTAGGACCTTTTGACATTTTCAGATATTTTTCTAGAATCTCTTATTCTTTCATTTTAGATCTCATTTTGAGAAGTTTCTTAGAGAAGTTTTTGTGTTCTATTTGCTGTGATCTCAGAGATTTAGCTTGAAGTGAAAACGGTGATAGAGTTCAACTTCTAACTTCTTTGGTAAGATTTAGGTATTTTGAGCATGATGAAGATGTTTATGAACTTTGTTGTATATGAAGAAGTAATTGTGCTTAGCTAATAGCTTTGTTGATTGACTCAGATCTGTTTCTATGTCAAATTTTGATTATATAATTATTGTTCATTCATATTCAGATTTGCTTAGTTTTCATGAACTTATTGAATTACCAGAATGAGAGTTAAGTAATCTTGTTATTATGATGCTTAATTTAGTCTAGAGATGACAATTAGATATCATATCTAAGAATAGACGATCATTGTACTAGAGATAGACAATAGATCCAATTTTCTACATATTGTGCTTGATCAGTTAGTTGAGTTATAGTATAGAGATATGTAACCTTTTAACTGAGATTTGTTAGTTGAATCATGAGATCTTAAACAGGTCATTGATGATGATCTAGGTTGTAAATCTACGATTTTGACTTAAATTGTGTAATCAGAATTGTTATTATGAACATAGATCTGTATATCAACTTGATTCTACATTAGATCATTGAAAATAGAGTGAAAAACTTCAATTCGATTGTTATAATTGTCAAAAGTGTCTAAAATTCAAATTACATCTTATGAACTTTTCAATTATGTAGCTGATTAATTCTTTTTACAATTCAATTTAGATCTCAATCGTATTCTTTCTTTCCAAGTAAAAAAATCCCTGTGGAGATGATATCTTTAAAACTACAATTAGACATTAATAGGATTTCTGTTTTATTTATGTTATTTTATGTGTCAGAATTCTCCCATCAATTTCTTGACGCTGTTGCCGGGGATTGTCGTTTTTAAGATTAAGATTTACATTGGATTGTACTATCTGTGCTATTTATACATTCTTGTCAACTTAAAATTGTTTGTTCAAGTGTGTAGTCTATGCAGACAAGATCATAGAGACTCATAATCTGCAGTTTAATCTTGATCCTGAAAAGTTAATCAGACAACTGAGATCAGAGTCAAGAGTGAACATGTCTAGAGTACGCTACAATCAGAATAATGACAAAATGGCTGATCAAGAGGCTGAAAGGAAGACTTTGCATCAATACTCGATTCCACCAGTTGATGGAATGCCTCAAGCTATCAATTTACTAGCAATAACAATCGAAGATCCGAACCAGCATTTGAATACATTCTTACACATTTGCAATACATTTAAACACAATGGGGTGTTTGAAGATGTTGTAAAGTTAAGATTATTTCCTTTTTCTCTGAACAACAAAGCTCATGCCTGGCTCTACTCATTACCTCCAGGATGCATCAATAGTTGGGAAGATCTAGTCAAGAAGTTTCTAGCTCGATATTTCCCACCAATGAAGATGGTAAAACTGAGGAAAATGATTTCCTCCTTTCAATACATAGATAGGGAGTCTCTTTACGAAAGCTGGGAGAGATTCAAAGAGCTAATTAGGAAATGTCCACATCATGGCATAGCCTCTTGGAGTATTGTAATGACCTTTTACAGTGGTATGCCACCATAGATTAAGATGCATATTGATTCCTCAGCTAGAGGATCAGTAATGGACAAGGAACTAGAGGATGTTCACAATTTCATTGAGTTGCTGGTAAAAAATAATTTTGGGTGGAATGAGAGAGAAAAGGCTGTAAATAAGAAGCAGTCTGAAGTATTTGAACTAGAGTCATTTAATGCACTGTCTGCACAGATAGCCTTAGTGAATAAGAAGATGGATAACATGGCATCCAACAAACAAGGTTATCAAAATAAGAAGACTTCAGTTAATGCTGTAGAAAAGCAAAAACCAACTCGAGCAGATTATGCACAAGAGGCTGCTGATGTAGATAGTGAGGATGAATCTGTTAAGTTGGAATAGGTAAATTATTTGAATAATAATTATGGAAATCAAGTGAGGCCGTACTATCAACAGAGGAAACAACCTTACCAAGGTCAAGGTTATTATCAAAGGAATCCTCAACCTAGTTATAAATAAGGATAGTCTCAATACCAGCAAAAGAAGTCTAACATGGAAGATCTTCTTATCAAGTATATGGAAAAGACTGATCATGTCCTTACCAACCATTCTACTTCAATCAAGAACTTGGAAACAAAGATGGGGCAGCTTTAACAAGTTTTAAACCTAAGACCCCAACAATCACTTCCAAGTGACACTGTGCCAAATCCGAAGGGAAAGGAAAAATCTAAAGAGGAGGCACAAGTTCATGCCATCACGTTTAGAAGTGGAAAGAATGTTGAATTTTCAAAGGAAAAGAAGAGTTTTGTACCTCATGTACAAAATGAAGGAACTAGAGAAGAAATAAGCAATTCTGCTATTTCAAGGAAGAGGAAGTTAAAATTGCTCTACCTTTTCCTTAGAATGAAAATAGAAAGAAGCTAGACAAGCAGCTTGAAAAGTTTCTGGACATGATGAAGCAAATTCATGTCGACATCCCTTTCATCGAAGCATAGAAACAAATGCTTGTTTATGCAAAGTTCATGAAGGAGCTATTATCAAACATGAGAAATTTGGCTAATGTGGGGTGTATAAATGTTGATGAGAGTGTTAGCCAACTTGTGAAGTACCAGATCCCTAGGAAAGAAAAATATCATGGCAAATTTACCATACCTTTGACAATAGGAGATAGATTCAAAGGCAGGGCATTATGTGATTTAGGTGCTAGCATAAATCTCATGTCACTAGCCATTTATGAGAGGTTAGGAATAGGACATTTTAGGCCTGATAATTTTCTTTTACAAATTGCTGATAGATCTTTCACTCATGCCAAGGCAGTGGTAGAAGATGTTATAGTTATAGTAAACAAATTTATGTTTACTGTAGATTTTGTGGTACTTGACATGGAAGTAGATGAAGATGTACCATTGCTACTAGGAAGACCATTTTTGATAACTGGCAGAGCATTAATTGATGTGGCAAATGGTGAGCTCACACTGAGGGTGAATGGAGAGGAAGCAAAATTCAGCCTTTTGGAATCAATGAAATTTCCTTATGATTTCAATGAAGTGAAAAGTATTCAATTAGTAGCTGATGAAGAGTTAATGGATAAAATCTTGACACTGAGGAGTAATGATCCTTTGAATAATGTTTTAATCAACAATGTTGATATGGATATACATGAGGAAAGTGCTTATAATGGGGAGTTGGAGTCTATAACTTTACATTTTGTTCTAAACATCAGTGAAATTCAACCATAAGCTGAACCGATGCTTCCTTCCATAGAGAAACCACCACAATTAGAGGTGAAGGCACTCCCTAGTCATCTCAAGTATGCTTATCTAAATCCTAAAAATTCAAGCTTACCAATTGTTGTGTCAAATGAATTAATAGGTGACCAGGAAGAGAGACTTCTAAAAGTGGTGAGAAAATACAAAAGATCCATTGCATGGACTATTGCAGACATTAAGGGAATCAATCTAACACTCTACACCCATAAAACATCTTGGAGGAAAAGCATACACCAAATATTCAACCTCAAAGGAGATTAAATTCAACAATGAATAAGGTTGTCAAGAAAGAAGTATTAAAGCTCCTTGATGTAGGTATAATTTTTCCTATTTCAGATAGTGAATGGGTTAGTCCAGTACAGTGTGTGCCTAAGAAGGGAAGGATAATAGTGTTACAAAATGAGAAGAATGAATTAGTATCTACTAGGATTGTCACATGATGGACGATGTGTATTGATTATAGTATCCTGAATGACGCTACTAGAAAGGATCATTTTCTCCTTCCCTTAATAGATGAAATGTTAGACACGTTAGTAGGACATCTATACTTTTGTTTTCTGGATGGTTATTCTAGATATAACCAAATTCCAATAGCACCTGGTGATTAACACAAAACCATGTTTACTTATCCTTTTGGAACTTTTGCTTACAATAGGATGCCATTTGGATTGTGTAACGCTCTAGATACCTTTCAAAGATGTATGCTAGCCATTTTTATAGATTTCATTGGTAAATTTCTAGAAGTGTTCATGGATGATTTTTCCATCATTGGAGATAGCTTTGAGGATTGCCTTGACAATTTAGGCAAAGTCCAAAAAGGTGTGAAGAGACCAACTTGGTTCTCAACTAGGATAAATGTCATTTTATGGTTAGGGAAGGTATAGTGCTAGGGCATAGAGTGTCTGCTAAAGGTCTAGAAGTAGACAAAGCTAAGATTAATGTAATTGCCAACTTACCTCCTCCTACGAATGTAAAAGGAATAAGAAATTTCTTAGGACATGCAAATTTTTACAAGAGATTTATTAAAGATTTCTCAAAACTCTCTAGACTATTATGTGTTTTGCTTGAAAAAGATAAGAGATTTGATTTTACTGATGAATGTTTCAAAGCTTTTGTGCAGTTAAAAGAAAAACTTGTCTCAGCACCAATCATAGTTCCACCAGATTGGAATTTTGAATTTGAGATCATATGTGATGCATCAGACTATGTAGTGGGTGTTGTTCTTGGACAAAGACGAGAGAGGTTGTTCAAAGTCATTTACTATGCAAGCAAATCTTTGGTGGAAGCACAAAGAAACTATACTACCATAGAGAAAGAATTGCTAGCAGTTGTCTTTGCTTTGGATAAATTTAAATCATATATACTTGGATCTAAAATTATTGTTCATACTAACCATGCAGCATTGAAGTATATTTTTGCTAAAAAAGAATCAAAACCTAGATTAATTAGATGGGTACTTTTATTGCAGGAATTTGACATTAAAATCAAAGACAAAAATGGTAAAGAAAATGTAGTTGCTGATCACCTTTCTAGACTGCAGATTAAAGACATAGAAGCTCAAGTTGACATAAAAGAGAATTTTCTTGATGAACAACTGTTTCTATGTGAGGTAACATTTTATCTGTGGTACGCTGATTAAGCAAATTTTCTTGCCTGTAAAGTGTTACCTGAAGGTTTAAAGAGTCATCAGAAAAAAAAAAATTTCTTCATGGTGTTAAAAGGTATATATGGGATGAACCATATCAGTTCAGAAGATGTGCTAAAAAATGTTTGAGGAGTTGCATTCCCTATGAAGAAAATTTTGATATCCTTAAACATTGTCATTCGTCAAAATATGTAGGGCATTTTACTCGAACTAGAACAACGACCAAAGTACTTGAATGTGGATTTTACCGGCCTTCACTTTTTAAGGATGCTCATGCTTTTGCTACTAATTGTGACAGATGCCAGAGAATGGGAAATATTTCAAAGAGACAAGAGATGACTTAGAATTTTATTCTTGAAGTTGAACTGTTTGATGTTTAGGGAAATAGTTTGCATGAGGCCATTTCCTATATCTAAAAGTATGAATATGTACTTGTAGTAGTAGATTACATATCCAAATGGGTAGAGGCCATAGCTTGCACCACAAATGATAGCAAGGTGGTAGAGAAGTTCTTACAAAATAATGTCTTTACAAGTTTTGTTATACCTAGGGTGGTGATTAGTGATGTAGGGTCTCATTTTTGCAATAAACTTTTTGAAAGAGTGCTTAGAAAGTATGGAGTTATCCATAAGATCACTACAGCTTATCATCCACAAGAAAATGGTCAAGTAGAAGTATCAAATAGAGAATTGAAAAGAATCTTGCAGAAGACTGTCAATGAGTCTAGGAAAGATTAGAGTCTTAAACTAAATGATTCTCTCTGGGCTTATAGGACAACTTTCAAAACTTCTATTCGAATGTCACGATTTAGAATGGTATACGGTAAGGGGTGTCATCTGCCAGTGGAGTTAGAGCACAAGTTATATTGGGCAGTAAAGCTTCTAAACATGGACTATGACAAAGCAGGTAAACAAAGACTTCTTCAACTTGATGAAATGGATGAATGGCAATTAGAAGCTTATGAGAATCATTTGATGTACAAGCAGAAAATGAAAAATTACCATTATACAAAGATTGTCAAGAGAGAGTTCAGACCTGGACAATATGTGTTGTTATATAACACAGAACTCAGTTTATTCCCACGAAAGTTAAAATCTAGATGGTCTGGTCCATTTAAAGTGAAGAGTGTATCCTCATTTGGAGCTGTAGAGTTGTTTGATAACAAGTCCATTGACTCTTTTGTTGTAAATGGTCAGAGACTCAAACCTTATCTACGGGGAGATATCTATAAGAAAAGAGAAGTTTTATACATCTTTGATCCTGTAGATATGATGGAAAGATCATGAACCAAACTTACCACGGTCGATGCTAACGACCCTAAATAAAGAAATCTCTTTGCAAAATTAAAATTTCATGCTTATAATGCATAATTGTATAAAAGTTTTTACTGATCAAGTTCATGTTTTGTAAGGATTTTAATTTTTCAAGAAGAACTTGAGTTAATACCTGAATTGGGAGGCAAAAACTCTTTTTGTTTCCATATTATATTGTCAAACTAAACTTCATAATGGCGAGGACGGGTCAATTTCGCTTCCAAGGGAACAACGAGTATGGAAACATGTATTAATTCTGCCATTACAACATTGCCATAGCATGGAAAAAACGAAATTCTCGCTTAAAATATCGCCTGGCAAGGAACCAGAGTGAGGCGATGATATGAATTTATGCCTGGAATCTCGCTTATTATAGAAAAAGTTTGGGCAAAATCAATGGCATTACCTCTGCACATTGCCATCCAGGTAAGTATTTTGGGCAATTGTTTTTTAATTTCGCCATCTTATTTCGCTTTCTACTTTTCGCCCAAACTAGTCGTTTTTAATGTCACCCTTTTTTTGAAACTTTATTGCAATATATGTTGATTTCGTTTTGACTTTTCGCCCAAACTAGTCATAAGAGGCGAGAGAAATTTTTGTCGCCTGCATTTTTGTTTATGCTAATCACTTTTTGTTTCGCCTAGAATTCAACATTTTTAGGCGAAATTAGCATCTTGTCGTCAAAACTGTCCCCTCGTGTCTCTGGTTGCGGCAAAGCAAAATAATATCACCTATTTTATTAATTATATTTTGCTTAAAGAAAGACAACATAGAACATTTTGCCAACCTAAGTCACCTACTTACTTCTGAGGTGGCGACATAGGCAAGCGACACGTGGGCGAAAATTTTAAAATTCTGCCAGAAGCTAACTCTAACGTGGCGATCTCCAAATCTTTACGCCTTCTCCTATTATCATCATCATTGCATCTAGTGAACTTTCTTTTCAAAACTAGAAAAATTGTTACCGTTATTCATATTCAACACTTCATTCTCTGAAATTGTGAAACCCGATTGTGCAATTTTTCTCAGTCGATTGTTTTGTGCTAGTCTTCATAGTTAAACACACCGAGTAAACAAGGTATGTTCATCTATTTGATAATCACTTTTCTTATTTGTGGTATTTCATTCTTGTTGTTTTTGGTGTTGATGTTTCGATTGCGACAGATTAGGGTTAGTTCAGAATAGAATGAGTTTTGCTTGGGTTTTGTGCAATTGATGTTATACAAGTGTTCTGGGTTAGTGATAGTGATAAATACTGTTGTGTTATTTATTAAAACAAGTTTCTCTGAATTTTTTTGCTACTAAATAGAGTTAGTGTGGTGTCGATTTGTTGCTGCTGATGAACTATACATGCTGGGTTATCATTATATGTAGCAGGAAAAAGTGATCTTGTTCAATTTCAGGTACATTATAGGTAAGAGAAAAGCTTAGACCACTTCTAACTTGCCTAAGACAAACAAAAAGGTTAAGACATCTGTCAAGCCTAAAATTTATGATGAAAAGAATTTCAAGGTCACGATTATTCTCCCTTATTCTCGAAAAGCTGATAGGGGAAAGGCAAGCAAATCTCCCAAGACCCCCTCTACACCCAATGTTGATAAGGGGAAGAAATCTGGGGAAAAACTTGTGGTTAAATCAGTTGGGAAATAATCTACTAAAAAGAAGGAGATTCAGATAACATCTCCAGTTTCAGATAAAAGGAAGAAAGTGAAGATTGTTTCACCAAAGGCTGCCAAGACGGGTTCCCAAGCTAAGAGTCCTCTTTAGAAGAAGAACTTGCAATTTTGGTAAAAAAAAAGGGATATTGTTAAAGGAGTTTGAAGATCACAGATTTGGAAATGATCTTTTATCGGTGATATGAGAAAACTAATGGCACAACCACTGAGAGCAAATGCCACATTAGTTGAGAATTTTACAATGAAGCTCCTAAGGAGTTGGATACTCTTTTCACTTTTAGAGGTGTTCCTGTAGATATCTCAGTGGAGAGTATTTGTGATTATTATGGGTTGATGAACCCAAATCCTCAAGTTGATAGAGGAATGAGGGCAGAAGCATTGACAATATAAGAGGTATTGAGTTTGAAGAGATTTTGAAACCCAATCAATGAGAATGAGGAGGATGTGTTGGCTAGTGAATTGGATATTCACTCAGATATTTGTTTAACTTAGCTATGAGATAACATTATGCCAAGATATAAGGGGAGTAAATTCATAGTGGATGAGAAAAAGTTTCTACATGACTTTGTGCAAGACCAGTTTATTCATCTGGGGCAGTTGATTTTCTTTGAGTTGAAGAAAAGATTATCTAATATGAGGAAGAAGAAAACTAGGAAACATACCCTCTATTTTCCATCTCTCATAACAGGATTATTGGAAAGATGTGGGGTTAAGGCCAAAAAGAAGGATGTCTGGTTGGCAGATTCCAAGCCACACACTGGTGAGCTTGAGTTGGGATTGTGGGAAAGTAGAGGTGGAAAAGATACTCCCTGTGAGGAAGCTAAAGTAATGGTACTAGAGTTAAAGGCACTTAGGGAAGCTAAGAAGGGCTCTTCAAAGAGGAATAATTTTTCTCTCCTTCTCCACTTCCACCACCATTTCGAGCACCGGCTTCAGCATCAGCCTTACCTAGAGTCTCAGATAATGATGATAGTGGAGAGAGACTAAGAGGGCCACTTTCCAAAAACCATTTGGAGGAAATAGTTAATGCTCTAGTTGATAAAAGGGTTGAAGAAAGGATCTCGCAATTCTTCAATCAAATTGCTGACCCACGTGAGTTTGTTTAGCTATGGATGTTGAATAATGAGAAGTAGAGTGCTCATATAGTGGGATTCGCCAAGTTTGCTGGAGGAGTCTCTATCTGAGAAGCACTGGTACAAGTAAGAGTTCAGGAAGATTAATAAACTTCAGTTTTTCAACGTGAAGAGTTGGTGGATAGTCAACCTGACTCAGTTATCTTGTTGGCTGATTTATCTGCTATAAGTCACTACATGGACAGGGTTACATCTGTGGGTGAAGCTCAATTAAGGGAGAATTTGAATAATCACTTTGAGCTAGCCATGGAAACTGCAATTAGGGACATTATGGACAAAGATGAGCAAACGTTGGATAGAGGTAAGAATTTGGTAGAGAAAATAGAAACAGCTGCCATAGATGAAGCTGATTCTTCAGATTATGACGAAGTAATTGATACAGCTTTTATCAAAAAGCAAAATCAGTTGCTTACCTTTTATGCTAAATTTTCTGGCAAACCTGTATCACCACAGGAGATTAGAGAGGGGTCCAATACTCATTTTGAAGAACAACTGCAACAGATTTGTGATAATGGGAGTCCAGCTGAGGTTTCAGATGTTGTTATTTAGGAGAGTTTGATCTATACATGTCAAATTCCAAACTCATTTGAACTTGTCAAATGTTCTACAAATACTCAAGTTTAAACCTCTGATGAGTTTATTCCAAGGTTGCATATCCTACATCCTTCAGTTCAAAACCTGGTGAATTTGGTGAGGATGGGTCAGTTATCTCAGAGTACTTCAAGGGCTGATATATATGTACACTCTTCAGATTCTTGGGCCATACTACCTATTTTACAACTTATTCTCAAGTACCCTATGTTGAAATAGATTATGTCAGTAGTTCTTCTAGTGGTTCTGACTTCAGTTCTTTCGACAAAGAGACTGAAATTGATTTGATTTTGGGAGAGGAATATGATACTAAAGAGTTGGAGGTTGTACATCAGAAGAGTGGTTATCACTTGATGAGCTTTTGGTTGTGGGATATGATAGTGATGAAGATTTCAATACCCAGTGCAAGATAAGAATGCACCTAATCTTGATCATCTGTTCCAATTGAATTTAACAGCACTGAAGATTTGGGATAGAAACTACAACATCTCACTTTGGAATAGCAATTCTACTCTGATTTCTCCTCAAAAATTTTGAACTGAATTCTTTCAACATATTAGGGAGTTTGTGGATAGATATTATTTTTCTGTAATTCCTCCTTATGTTAGTAGGAAGAGGAAGATTCTTGGTGATGAACCTGATGAAGATAACGAGGTTGAAGCTAACCTACCAGAGGTTCAAGTTTATAAGAGAATGCAACAACTAATTAGAGGTGCTGGCAAGAAGAAAAAAAAAAAAAAGAATGTCAGATCGACAAAGTCTCTTGTACCTCAGATCTCAAGAACTCCTCCAACATCTGCACCAACTGCAACACATTCATCTCCAACTCTTGATGAAGTTGCTATTAGAAGAGTTATTGCAGAAGAGTTGAGATTCAAGAGAAAGACTACTCTTGTCCAAACTTCTTCGGAAACTCTAATTGAATTCCTAGTTAGAAGGAGGAGAATGATGCCTTAGTCACAAAGGAAAACCTCATCTCAGTCAGCAGACCGAACCTTAGATGATTTCTAATATTTTATATTTTGACTTTTTTTCTCTGTTGTAAATTTTCAGAATTTAGTATTTTGTTCAAGTCTGTAGGGAAAGAGTAATATGAATGTTTTGAGTCAATTTAATTATAATGTTTCAAATTTTTTAGAAAGAGTAGAGTTCTTGTTTTTCTTGTTTTAGTTTTGTTTTAAGAGTAATGTGATTGTTGATGGTCTGTACATGCGTTACAGTTCAGAGATTTTTCAGGTTTTTAAGTTGAGGGTTCTTTATTTCCCATACATAAAAAATTCCTATCTTACAGAGTTTGTCAGTCATAATAAGTTCATCCGATGCATTTTATTTGCAGTACAAATATTTCCCTACACGTTGAATGTAGCTTTGGAATTTTCTCACTTGCATTTCCATGACTAGGCGATATCAGGTATTTCGCTTTAACAATTTTGCCTGAGACATAAGTGAGGAGTTTATGTTTCGCCTGATGCTACTATCTTTCATACTTTGAGTAAGGCAATATTTCTTATTTTGCCTTAATATATTGTTTTATTTCTAATAATACTTTCTATTTCACCTCATATGTTTGCCTGCAGGACTAATTTTTTTAAGCATAATTGGTTTTTGCCATGACACGTCATCTGATATGTTGCTCTAATATGGCGATATTAACTCTTTTCGCCATATTGCCTCTGAGATATTGCGCCTACCTTTTTCTTTGAAAAATCTTATCTCTGGCGAATTATAGGTACATTTTTTTCCCTAGATTTTATATTTTGCCTTCTATTCTTCCTCCCTATTTTGTATTTTTTCTACCCTCCATACTACTCTTTCTATCTTTTGCATTGAGGACAATGTTTTCTTTTCAGTTGGGGGTGGAATAGCAATCACATTGCTGTTCATCTATTAGGAATTTGTTTTGATAGATGTATTAAGTAATTTGTTTATTTTTAGGATATTATTAGGTCTGAGTGCATGATTAAGCTTACATTGTTCATAATTCAAAGTGATTTAATTTTCAAACTAGAATTTCAAATAGAAAAATAAGTGTTCAAAACAAGCAGTTTGATGGGCAAATTTTGAAAAATTTCTTTGAATGCTAATGAATATTCTAGTCAAATTTGAATTGTGAATAAGTTGAAGAGTTTTGATAAGGAAAGAGTGGAGAAAACCTTATGTGGAATGTAAGAATTGAGCTTCATTTTTTGCCTTTTTCTTCATGAGAGGGATTATTTTTATTGTGTTCCTTATTAAACACATTTTCTAATAAGTTTCTTTTATTAGAAACAGGACCTTCTTAGATGTGCTTTAGATTTCTCATACATTCCTATAGTGTACGGGGCATTGGTCGGGTAAGCATCTGTCTAATTTCTGCCAAGGAACATGATCTGATTTGAGAGAGTGAGTGAAACTACCAAAAAAGCCTTTGCCTACTTGATATAACCAGACCTTGATATCATGTGAGCTAAACCATTTTGTTTCCATTCTCATCTGAACCTTTTCTTTGGTCCTCAATCCTGTCCAAACCATTAAATTGAGACATGATCTCAAATCCTACCCTTTAGACTTTCCAGTAAATTGGAGGTGAAAAGATTAGGAAGTAAGGATATACAAAATGGTGTTTCAATGAGAATTAAAGGATGAAAAAGTTAGAACTAAAAAAAAGGAGTATCTGCAAAATGAGAAGATCAAAAGAAAAGAGTATTATAGAAAGTTATGTAAATAGATTGAAAGGAACCTCTGAAAAATAAAGAAGAATGCAGCTGTATAAAAATAAAAGGGTGTTACAGATAGAGTTTCATTGAGTGAGGAAACACTAAAGAATGAAAAATAGAGGGATCGTGAGGAATTTACTGGTATTTCCAAATTTTGAATCTTCCTTATAGTTTCCTTTCTTCATAAACTAACTTGGCCCCAACTTCCCCATTTTTACAAATTAGTGATTCTAAGGAAGAAAGACAGGCAGTTTCAAACTTAGGAACCTCTAAGTGCTGTATAGTGTATGTGTGAAATTCAATGATCGTGAGGTTCTTAAATTTTCTTCATAGTTGCTTGTGAAACAATAGAATCACGATTGCTTCGGTACATAACTCTGATTCTTAAAAGTGACTAGTGTATTGTATGAGTAACCTTAGGATTCCGAGTGATCAAACACTTAATGAGAGACTGTAGTGAGGAAGTAGTTTCAAAACTATGACTCTTGGATTTGCTCAGATACTTTGCAACATGAAGAACATGACTAGGTTTGAATTAGTTGATTTGAAATTTGAAAAAGAGTTGGTCATTGTTTGAAATTTTTTTAAACTATACATGATAAGTTGCTTTGAATTATGCTTACAAGTTTGCATCGTTTGCTATTTCAGTTAGTACTTAGTTAGTTTGCTTGAGGACAAGAAAAATGCTAAGTTGGGGGTAATTGATAAGTCTAGAGTTTACCTATATTTTGGTGTATTTTATGAGCTTAAATAAGTAAAAATTGAGCTTAAGAGTTGAAATATTGAAATATTGAATGGATTTCTAGTAATTCTAGACTATTTTATTGGGACATGAACTTAGATGAAAAGATTGGGAAAAGAAGCGAAAACGAGCAAAAATTAAGAACAAGAGGGATCAAAACTAAATTTCATCCAAAGTCCAAGATAATGGCGAAATGTTATAAGGAAAGAGTATGTCGCCTAGTAGTCTCGCCTGCACGCTTAGAGAAGATGGCAACATAATAAGCAACATATGAGAGCATTGCCTTATGGGAAAGTTGAAGAAGGAAATGAAAATGTATTTCGCCTACACAAGTTCGCCACACTTGGCGAAGTCCTCAGACAGCAAAAAGAAATGTCGCCTACACACTGGTGACACACTAAAGGGTAAATATTGAACATTTCTTGAGGAAGAAGTATGAATAATGGCGACAACTTACTTATCTTGGCAAAGATCTTTAATGAGGAAATATACAAAAGACAAGAGAATATTTATCGCATGATGTTATCTCAGAGATTTAGCTTGAAGTGAAAACGGTGATAGAGTTCAACTTTTAGCTTCTTTGGTAAGATTTAGGTATTTTGAGCATGGTGAAGATGTTTATGAACTGTATTGTATATGAAGAAGTAATTGTGCTTAGCTTATAGCTCCGTTGATTGACTCAGATCTGTTTCTATGTAAAAATTTTATTATATGATTCTTGTTCATTCATATTCAGATTTGCTTAGTTTTCATGAACTTGTTGAATTACCAGAATGAGAGTTAAGTAATCTTATTATTATGATGCTTAATTTAGTCCAGAGATGGCAATTAGGTATCAAATCTAAGAACAGAGGATCATTGTACTAGAGATAGACAATAGATCCAATTTTCTGCAGATTGTGCTTTATCAGTTAGTTGAGTTGTAGTATAGAGATATATGCAACCATTTAACTTGATCATTGATGATGATGTAGGTTGTAACTCTGCGATTTCGAGTTCAATTGTGTAATCAGAATTGGTATTAGGAACAGAGAACTGTATATCAACTTGATTCTGCATTAGATCATTGAAAATAGAGTGCAAAACTTCCATTCGATTGTTATGATTGTCAAAAGTGTCTAAAATTCATATTACATCTTATGAACTTTTCAATTTTGTAGCTGATAAATTCTTTTCACAATTCAGTTTAGATCTCAATCGTATTCTTTCTTTCCAAGTAAAACAATCCCTGTGGAGACGATTTCTTTAAAACTACAATTAGACATTGATAGGAATTTTGTTTTCTTTGTGTTATTTTATGTATCAGAATTCTCCCATCACTGCTTCTTCGCCTAAGCCTTTGGCGACTTTAAAATATGTTGCATAAATCACCTCGCCTCTTATTTGATTGCTCTAGGCGAAATGTATCAAATATCGCCTCACTCATCGCCTATTGTTGCGGCATTTCTCCAGGGTATCGTCATCCAGTGTCGCCTACTATTTCTTCCTAAGGCGACTTCTTTTGACATAGGTACTTATGTCCCCTCATTGTTCTTGCTTTGTGCAACTTCATATAGGCAATATATGAGTTTTTCACCTCTTCCTTCTTTTCCTTCTAGCGATAGCTTCTTCTTGATCTTTCTTTTGTCACCATCTTTAGTTAAGCATAAAGGCGATGTTTTAGGTTGTATCTTTCTCTTGTTATGAGTTTTGCCACATTCTTGAACATGGCCAATATTTTGTTAAGTCCCTCTTTTGTTCTGAATTTTCTCTTTTCTTCTCATTTTCTCAATCTTTTCATCCAAGTCCATGTGTATATGAAATAGTCTAGAATTCCTAGAAATAAACTCAATTATCTAACTTTTCAGCTCAATTTATTCACATTAAACTCATAAAATATATCAAAATATAGGTAAATTATTGACATGTCAGTAACATAGTTAATAACATCAAGCCTTCTCCCTTGACCTTAAAACTTCAAGGTGTTAACGACCATCCCTTTTAGAGCCCAATATCTTTATTTTATCACTTCATAATATAGTTCAAAACCTTACTCCTACTAGGTGATCTCCCTAGCCTCTCATTTCTATAGATGCAACTCAAGATTGTAGGGTTGCTCTATTAACACTCATGCTAGCATCTCTTATAAAGGTTTCATCACTCATACTAGACTAGTCTAAGATTAACCACTAGCATCATATACCTCACTTGTATGCACCTTAACAATTTTTATAAAAGGTCATCCATTCCGAGAAAACTTTAAATCAAACATAGTTAACTTTAGATCTCATAAGTTTTAAGATCTCATAATGTTATGTGTATATTGGTAATATAAATAATAATATCAAACCATTTGAATGTCTTACATTTGTAATTAATGTTGTAACACACCTCTTGCCAAATTATTTTGTCACATATGAAATTTTAATGTAATGTTATTATAAAATGATATAGTAAGCAACATAGTTATGTTACTAAATTTAAGCTTCAGCTAAGTTTAGAGAGTGAATTGATAACTTTTCAAGTTTAGAGAGCTAAATGAAAACTATATTCTTGTTTAGGGGAAAATTATTGAGTTTAAAGAGCTCAAATGAAAAGTTTTGCGAAATAAAAGAGGCTCGATATTTTCTAACTAAGATGTCCCATGCTAGTATAGCAAGAACATGGCTATGATTGTAACTTGTGTGGTGCATATATCACTTGCTTAATATTTCTATCATAATAATTATGGAGTAACTTGAAAATATAAAGTTCCTATTAAAATATCTTTAAATTGAGGAGGTTAAGAAAAAATTAAAGAAAAATTATAATTAATGTTTATTAGATTAATGACACATTTTGATTTAAATTATATGTATAAATGCTAGTTTTGCATTAGTAGCACAATAAAAAAATAAAAACAAATTATGTAAGTTTTTATGTTTTTAAAAGTGAGGGCAAAGGTGTGATGATTCGGGTTCATCCAGTTTGAGAGTAGAACTAAACGGAACAAAATAATAAATTTTAAAAATTAATTTATGACTAAACAAAAAAATATTATATTATTCTTTAAACCGAACAAAACAAAACCTTAAAAAAATTTTGGACTAGTTTGATTTGTGTTTTTAATTATTATACTAATAACGATTTGGTCATAAATTTAAAAAGGCAATGTCGTGCTAAAAAATGTCTTGAAGACCTAATTTTAACGATTTGATAACTAATTAAATTGTGTTCATTTTTTGAAAAGTAAAGCAAACACCTTTGACTTGGTCAACAATAAGCTTGGATTTAACCTAAATTTATTCCAAGAAGCCCTCACACACCCCCGATAGATTTTAATTAGGTCACCTTAATTAGGGTCCAATAATTCTCTAGAGTTTAGGTTATTATTGGTCTGCTCCCAAATTCAGGCACTTGGTAGTTAGCCAACAAGTTGGAATAAATATTTTATAGTTATGTTAGTTAGTACCTATAGTTCATGCAATTGATTATTAGCCAAGAAGTCAAAAGAGATAAAATAGAGATACATTCTCCGGTTATTAATATATGAACTTATTGAATAAATAGAACTACATAAATTGGCCTTTAAATAGACTTATTATGCACACATCTGAGCATAGCCTAGTGGAGATGTGAACCTTTTAGGTATCACTGTTAGTCATATGTGCATGGTTCAAGTCGTGATAGGAATATAACATATACTAACACATGTTAATGACACTTAGTAAATAAGTAAAACATAAACAATTGTGAATAGAAAAAATAAATAAAATGGAAAAGTAAATTAAACCTAAATAATAATTAGGTCCTTCTCATTTTTTCCCTTCAAAAACACAATTTTCCTTAAGGGTTAGATTATAAAATCCCTCTACTTTCTTCCATTTACGTCTTTTTATCTCATTACCCCAGGTATACTTGGATCTCGCACTAATTGATGTGAAACCATGATGATTCTTACTTAAGCCTTTTGTTTGTTGAATACATCACTTCTTAGTTGATAGAGTAGTCCAAGTTGATACACACTTTAGTTATTGGGAGAACCAAAACCCAAATTTTCTCTTTTTAATCAAAGTAAAAGCTACAAGAGAGCTTTTTTCCCTTTTAGAAGATACAATAGCAAAATAATCAACTTACTTATATTAGAAGACCCAAAAGATTATTCGATATATCATAGGTGAAAGATCTTCCATAGGTCTTGAACCTAGGTCAATGTCTATCTTGTATCTAATTGCATGAGGTCGAAAAATATAGGTTGCTACAATGACCATGTCTTAGTAAACAAGAAAAACCTAAACAAATGCGAATAGAAAAAATAAATAAAATTGAAATATAAATAAAACCTAAATATTAATTAGGTTCTTATCATTTTTTTGTCAAAAAACAAAAACCATTTTCCTTAAGGGTTAGATTATAAAATCGCTCTACTTTCTTGCATTTATATCTTTTTATCTTATTACCCCTTATAGACTTAGCTCTCGCACTAATGGATATGAAACCGTGATGATTCTTACTTAAGCCTTCTATTTGTTGAATACATCAGTTCTTAGTTGATAGAATAGTCCAAGTTGATACACACTTTAGTTATTCGGAGAACCAGAGCCCAAGTTCTCTCTCTTGAATAAAAGTAAAAGCTCCTGGAGAGCTTTTTTCCCTTTTAGAAGATACAATAGCAAAATAATGAACATACTTATATTAGAAGACCCAAAAGATTATTCTATGTATCATAGGTGGAAGATCTTCCATAGATCTTGAACCTAGGTCAATGTCTACCTTGTATTTAATTGCATGAGGTCGAAAATATAGGTTGCTTGTGAGCGTCAATGACCATGTCTTAGTAAACAAGAAAAACCTAAACAAATGCGAATAGAAAAAAGTAAATAAAATTGAAATATAAATAAAACCTAAATAATAATTAAGTTCTTATCAATTTTTTTTTTCTAAAAATCACCATTTTCCTTAAGGTTAGATTATAAAATCCCTCCACTTTCTTGCATATATGTCATTTTATCTCATTATCCCTTATAGACTTAGCTCTCGCACTAATGGATATGAAACCGTGATGATTCTTACTTGAGCCTTCTATTAGTTGAATACATTGCTTCTTAGTTGATAGAGTAGTGCAAGTTGATATACATTTTAGTTATTGGGAGAACCATAACCTAAGTTCTCTCTTTTGAATAAAAGAAAAAGCTCCTAGAGAGTTTTTTCCCCTTTTGGAAGATTCAAGTGCAAAATAATCAACTTACTTATATTAGAAGACCCAAAAGATTATTCAAATGTATCATGGGTGGAAGATCTTCCACAGATCTTGAACCCAGGTCAATGTCTATCATTTCTTGTATTTGATTGCCTGAGGTCAAAAATATAGGTTCTTAGTGAGGCTATGCCCATTCTCTCTCTTCTCCAATTTACAATTAGAATAAGGAACATTAAAATTCACGTCTTCCTTCTAACTTTGGATCAACTGTCTTTCTTTTGAATTCCATGTGTGGCTTTTCAATTCTCTTCCTCCACTTATTAATAAGCACAAGATTTACTCTAACCTCACTAACTATACAAATATACTATAATTCTCATATCATGCACTTTTTTTCCTCCTCACGAATAATCCCCTATTCATGATTTACCTTCCCTTCACGAATAATCTCCTCATCACTTGGGTTAACTTGAACTGATCAGTTGTCACGTTTTTTACTTAATTCTCTCATTTTCCAAAATCTACAGTATCTTATTACTTTCTTTCCTAAATTGTAATATATCTTATTACTTTCTTTTCCTAAATCATCTTGTATTTATTCATCAAAGTAACTATCATTCACTATTTCTACCAGTAAAATTGCTTCTTTAGTTGTTGTGGTTCTCTTGGATAATTATGCAATGCTCGCCAATCATAATCAAAATCATCATATTTTCTCAATCGATCTCTCTCTCTTTTCATTCACAGTCGATCCCTTTATTTCTCTTCGTCTCTCTATCGACCCCTTTATCTCTCTTCATCTCTCCATCAATTATGATGTCTCTTATCATATTTAAAATGATTTTGTTATCACTCTTCATTTTTCCATAAACTATGATGCCTCCTACCATACTTATAATCATCTCATTAATTATCATTCCCAAAATGTATCCAATGCTCCCCTTGTAATGGACGTCTCTCAACTTGATCACTTGTCTTTAGTTGTTCTTAACATCATGTCTTTGATCTTCATGTCAATCGCTATTTCTCAAGTTTTCCTTTATCCCTAATTAACCAACTCTTAGTGAAAGAACCAGTTATTGAACACCTAATTTAATGAATTTGAAAACTAATTAAAACTGTGTTACTTTGCCAACAAGTAAAGCAACCACATCTTACTTGGACAGTAAGTAAGCTCAGATTTAACCTAACTTCAGCCCAAGAAACCTAAATTCACCCAAAAAGACATTCACTCACACATGAAAGATTTAAATTAGGTCATCTTAACTAAGTTTCACTAAATTTCTAGAGTTTAATCCTTCGCTCTAACCCAAGCACTTGGTAGTTAGCTAGGAAGCTGAAATAGATAATATAAAGTTCAGATAGTTAGTCTTTCCTTTAGTCCAGGCAATTAGTTATTAATCAAAAGCGAAATAGATAAAATATAGAAACGCTCTATAAGCTATTTATATCTGAATTGAATAGAATGAATATAAGTATATAATTACCCTCTAAATAGGCTAACTATACTCTAAAAAAAACAACAAAAACCTTAACAAATACAAAGTAAAACTTCATAAAAGTAAAATAACTCAAATATATAAGTTATTAAAGCCTAATAGAAATTAGAGAATTGTCTAATTCAAATTATAAAAAGAAATAATTATTATTTAATAATTAGATTCTTATTGATATATATATATATATATATATATATATAAACACAATAAATCTACTATCAGAGAAAGTTATATTAAACATTCTTACGAGGATGGTTACATGCCCTCTACTATCACAAAATGTAATCATACCATTGATGTTTCTTTTATTCATGATTTTTCTCTTCATCTTAACTTTTGTAGTAAAAGTGGAAGGTCTAATGAATCTACTAGATCCATAATTTCTTTTATGGCTGATTAACAACCTTTTCATTATTTGTTCAGTTTATAATATTATAAGAGTTTGAAGATACCATCAACTAACAATAATAATAATAATAACTATTATTATTATTATTGATAATAATAATAACTATCAAGGGAAGAATTGAAGATTTTAACAATAAAGAATGGGTCATGGGCCAACTCAGATTAGAAAAAGAAGATTGAGACGTCCAAACAAGGTCCAAAACCAAGAAATAACGTGGAAAGCAGATTTAGATTAATCAAAAGACGAGTTAAAGGTCAACACATGAAGATGTCAGTAGAAGTGGACTGTAACGCCCAACCCCCAGCCACAGCGAAGCCGCGAACGGAGACCGGAATACCACATTATATTCATTCATTCAATGCTTTGAGCGCGGAAAATAAACATTATTAATACAAATAGTCTATTATAAAATAAAAATCCTGAACCTGTCTTGAAAACAATAATATTACTCAAAATTTTTATTTGAATTTAAGTTTGTTCGCAATCCATATTAAACATCTAAACAATAGTTTACAATTTCCAAAATCAATTGTCCAAAATATGAGAACTAAAATACTTAAAAAGGTTTACATATTCTTCCGAAACAAATAAAAAACACTCAAATAATAGTTTCTCAATATCGCTCCCAAAGATCATGAAAAACAATGCAATGCTTGAATCTTCAATCTGCTCGATCACCTGTTTCACATTTCAATAGGAGAGACAAGAAAAATGGAAGAAAAAACAATGTTAGACTATCAATGTCTGGTTAGCAACTCACACTCCAACAAGTATAAACAAATGCGTCTATTTAATCATACAATCATCAAATGGCACACAAATGCACCTAGAACTATCAACCAATAATAAGGGATTACAAACCCGTCCAATTTCAATGTTATTCACATGTTTAATACGGTGTATACTCATTTAATGAAATAGGATCAATTAGGCCGAAGCCACCAATTAGGCCGAAGCCAATAATTAGGCCGAAGCTACATAATAAGGTGCGAGGACCGAAATCCGTAGCGCCGTTTAATCCCCCTCGGGACGAACAACTACCTATCAATTAGGTTTGAAGACCACAATATAGTAGTTCCACGGGCGATGGTGCCGTTACTTTAAATAGAAGTCGTCACTCAATTCCAATGGTGGTTAGCTAAACCAAAAGACCCATATTTCCAATAGGTTGAGATATCTCGGGTACCCCTAATGACATGTCATTCCACCACTATTTCAATCATGACTAGGGCAATCATTAGTTATTTAATTCGGTGCACAATGCACACGATACAGATTAATATTCAACAATACAATATAGCAATCCATTGGCTTTCAATCAACATTTTTTGGGTACTTTACTAGTGCCTTATCCATTTATTTCCAACTCTAACTAACCAAAGTCTAAGTCTAACATGCAATTTACTTCTCATTATATCTATATCCAACAATAGACCAGGCAATAAAAGCAAACATCATTCCATTATATCATGACGCTTAGCTTAACTTAGCTTGTCGATGGAAGAAAGGTTAACAATGTCGTTTATACTCCATATGTGGTTTATTGAATTGTGCTAATTTGGATAACCAACCAACATTAGGGTGCTCAAGATTTAGTAATACGCTATCAAGAATGCCAAAAATTTGGGAATCTAATATACCAACAATCGACGAAACCTCACAGCAATATCGGCACCAAGGCCATATGCGTTTTAGAAAATCCATTTGATTGGACCAATGCCCATGGAAAGGAAGGAGTGAAGTATGTAGTGGTCACTGTTACTATTTTAAAATGTGGGAGGAAGTGAAACCGCTAGCAACGATAACAGAGGCCAAAATAAAAAGCTTTGTCCGGATTCTTTTCGGAGTTGACCATAACAGCTCATTTTGTTTGTCTTTAACTGCCTTCCTTCATCTCCATGTTTCTCCTGATTCGTCATCCTTTCTATTTCTTCTATGGTTGACTTGCTTTCTTCCCTCGTTTCTTTTTTTTTTTTGGCTAAGGTGTTCACCCTGCTTTCGTCGATTTAAGATTTGGTTTCTTCTTTTTAGCATCTTCATTCATCTTGATGGTGATGGTATGCTAGAGCGCGTTGGGCTCGAGTTTCTCTTTTCCCGTTGCCATTGTTATCCTATGTGTCCATGTAACATCCAGCCCCCACTCTCGGATAAACTTGAGGCACGGTGGCAGGGCACAACGTCATTACTTGACAGGTCTTAAGACTGACCACTAGCCCCACAGACTACCATTACGCTTTCCAGTATGCTTCGTCCTCACTCGCATGCTTCCCGAGAAAACTTCCTAGAAGGTCATGAATGCCTAAAATTTGGGAACCTAAAATACCTATAACTGACAAACCTCACAACAATATCGGCACCATAGCCATTTGCATTTTAGGAAATTGATTTGATTGGACCAATTTCCACCGAAAATGAAGGAGTGAAGTATGTCGTGGTTGCTATTACTATTTCAAAAAAGGGGTGGAAGCGGAACTGCTAGCAGCGATAACAGAGGCCAAAATCATAAGCTTTGTCTGGATATATATCATATGCAGATTTGAGATACCATACGCCATAGTGTTAGACAATGGAACGCAATTTGATAATCAACGATTCCGAAGCTTTTGTGAAAAGTACTAGATAAAAATCATTATGCTTCAGTAGCGCACCCGAGATCAAATGGGCAAGTATAAGTGGTCAATAAGATAATAAAAAAGATATTGAATAAAAAAACTTAGTGCTCAAAACAGATCCTGGGTGGTGGAGTTACCTGCAGTGTTGTGGGCCTATTAAACCACCGAAAAAACATCAACAAGTGAGATGCTGTTTATTTTGGCATATAGGGCCGAATCAATGGAACCAATAAAGTTGACCTGCTTGAGTGTTAGAGCAAAGATGGTAAATTGGGAACATAATGACGATAAGATGGCTAGGAAATTAGATTTGCTTGATGAAAGAAGAGAAGTGGCGAGCAGGAGGTTGAAGCTTACTAGCGGAGGACCACAAGGTAATACAATAACAAGGTAAAATAAAGAAAGCTAACAAAGGGACACCTGGTTTCAAGAAGAGTAACACTAAACATGAGAAGTCCCAGTGATAGAATCCTTGGACCAAGCTGGGAAGGCCAGTACCGAGTTGAAGCAGAATGGAGACCTGGAACCTTAAAGCTAAGCAACATGCATGGGAAGCTGATCAAAAGCACTTAGAATACTAAACATCTCAAGAAGTAATACTCGTAAGATTGAAGGCAAGCAAGAAGTTAAGCAATGTAATTTGAATTCCAAGAAGTGTAACAAAACACATGAACTAAATTGAGTATAAACTTTGAATTTAAAATTTGCTATAAATGAAGGAAAACCACCATTTTCAAAATATTAGCTTTTAAAAGCAAAATTTATGAAAATGTGAATAAATTCGCACTTAATTGGATCCTTGGCCAAAGTCAGGAGTGAAAGACAAAGGTCAGAAGACGAAGATAAAGAAAAATGAGTTAGAGCAAGAGTTCCCAAACTGATTCATACATAGTCTAAAAATTAAAGACTAAACCCAATCAAAGCTTGCACAAATTTGCAGGCAAAATGAAATTGATATCGAGGGTCACGATCTGGTAGAGGAGAATCATCATGCAATTAAAAATAATAAAAATCTTAAACAGTTCAAGGAGACGTTATAGAACAGTAACATGATATGAGGTATTAACCATATTCAAATAACATCATGGCAGAACCTGCATTGCAAGAAATAAAAGATATACAATTTATAATTAATAAGTAAAGTCCCTGCTCAGATAAGATACATGAACTGGATATCATAAAACGAGATGAACAAAAGATAAGTGATTCCAATAGAAATCCAAAATACAAAAGGATGAAGACCTAAATAAGGGAGTAAAATCACCTAAAAGAAAAATCTGAAACATCTAAAATGAAGATAAAGCTTAAGAAAACAGAGTCCAAGAAAATATAACAAAAGCTAATGATAGTCCAAAATAAGTTCGCAGAACAAAAGAAAAAATCACAGAAATTAGTAACAATCCAAGCATAGTGAAAATAACAATAGGATCATAAGCCATAATGCTAAGCATTTTCGTCCTCCAAAGGATCATCCTCGATGACATCAGGATTCGTGGCATTATCCTAAATAAGAGAACGAAAGAAGTTACGCTCATGCAGGGTAGATCTAACTCTGGGTATAAACGCATGATTTCCTCGTGAGCCATGGCAAATCTGCTACGAACTAAGGATGCCGAGTTGGATTCGAGAATCTGATACTTGTTGGACTTGATCTTCAACTGATCATTAGCCTTATTGAATATAGATTCAAAGGATTTGGCCAAATTGCTAGAGAACTCGAGCTCACGGCTAAGGGTGAAAATCTCGAATATTGAATCGCACATCTTCTCATTTAATCTTTTGTTACTTTCAGTAAGCTTAAGATTAATAGCAGAGAGCTTCTTGATGTTTTCAAATCCAGATTCTACCAACTTCTTGGTGTGAAAAGTAAAATAAGAGGCCTAAAAGAAATTTCAAAAATTATGAGAGTGCAAGTTAATAAATTCAAGCTAAAAATATACAAGCTAATACAATTAAGTTAAAGTACTCAAGTCAACATATCCATATACAAGCCAACACCTTCACGAAGCAGGTTAATAAGGCGCAATAACAAACAATAGTAATATCTTTTTTTTTAAAAAAGGCGGCGAGAAACAGTAATAACAAATGAAATGGAATTTTTGGATTTACCAGACAAGATACGATACCATAGTAGTCGATAGATTGAATAATAGAATCAGGAGTGATTTGATGAATGTTCTCAGTGTTGAGATTCCAAAAAAAAAAAAAAAGACAAATGCATCTTGAAGCAAACTGCAGGAAGAGGAAAAGCTCGAGTACTCTTGGTCCTTTTTCATGTATAAGGACAGGGAGGAATTTAAGAGGGTGTAATGATTTTAGGGGAGCAATCCTAGCTTGCGCTAACAGCCTTCTCTTTCATAACTGACTTAAAGAGGAGCGAACGGTGGTCAATAACTATAACACCCAATCTCCAGCAATGGCGGAGCCGCGAACAGAAATTGGAATGTCACATTACAATCAATCATACATTACAATAGTTGTGGAAATAATCACATTGTTGAAATAACCTATTATAAAATAAATATATTGAACCTGTTTCGCAAACAATAATCAATAAAAATAATTCAATTGAATTAAGACTTGTTCGCAATCAATAATAATCATCCAAATAATAGTTTACAATTTCCAAGATAAAAATTTAAATTTCCAAGATAAATTGTAAAATATACAAATAAAATAAAAAAAAATCTAAAATGTAAAAGGTTTACATGTCTTTTGAAACTAATCCAAAATAAAGGAAAACGACAGCGCTCAATATAGTTCCCCAAAACATGAAATATGCAATGCTTGAACCTTCAAACTGTCCGATCACCTGTTTCACATTTTAATAAGAAAGACACAAAAATGGAAGAAAAATAATGTCAGAATATCGATGTCTGGTTAGCAAGTCACACTAAAAAAAATACGTATGCGTCTATTTAACATTCAATAATGATTTAGCACACAATTGTGCCTAGGACTAACAATAAAGTGTAAGAGAATACAATCCCACCCAAATACAACGTGATTTACAAGTTTAATAAGGTGAGTTTTCCCATCTAGGTCTAATTATGTTTATTGTACACAAGTGACATTACTAAGTGTCCATTTAGTTTTCATATATGTTTATTAAAATCGCAAATAATAAATTATAATCTATTCAACCAACACACAATAACAATCATGTTAAAGTTTCAAATTATTAAGACTGTCACTTATCTAATATGGATAGCGAAACGGGATCAATTAGGCCGAAGTCACACAACAAGGTCCGAAGACCGAAATCCGTAGAGCCATTTATTCCCCCTTGGGACGGACTACTACCTTAATATTCAATCAATTAGGTCTCAAGACCACAATAACAATAGGCCCGCAGGCGGTGGTGCCGTCACACCCAATAGTAGTCGTCACTCAGTTTTTAATAAGGGTTAACTAAACCAAAAGTCCTATATTCAATAGGTTGAGATATCTTGGGTACCCCTAATGAGCTGTCATTCTATCACTATTTTCCATCACGACTAGGGCAATCATTATTTGATTAATTTCGGTGATCTAAGCACGCAAATCAGCTTAACATTACACAATTACATTTTAACAATCCTTTGGCTTTCAATCAATAACTCTCAGGTAATTTACTAGTGCTATATCAGTATTATTTCCAACTCTAGCTAACCAAAGCCTAAGTCTAACATGCAATATACTTTCTACATTACTGTGCCTAACAATAACCACGCAAAAGCAGCAATCCATAGTCCAATCTAATATCAATAACTATGGTTCCAATTAACAGTTAATGTGATTAGGTTGTTTATCAATTTTAATGCACAACACAGTACAACAAACATCAACCAAATATAGAGTATTAAACGACGTTGCTAACCTTTCTTCCGTAGATAAGTTAAGTTAAGCGTCGCCGATACAATCCTCCGCACCGTCCGCTTCACCTAACAAGGAACAAAGAACAAGATTTTGTTTAGACAGTAGATGAAACACGTAGCAAGCGAATCACGAATTATATCGTAATCGCGAAGAAAACAACGATCAAATGAACGATAAGCGACGACAATCACGAAACTACACAAAGCCCCAATTCAATTCCACGATTCCAATCCAACCATCTAGGGTTTCTACCTAACCAAACCCTAACCAATCCCTAACCAATCAATAACCAAGAAATCCCCCAAATAAAAAACAATAAGATCCAATCACCCAAGTAACCTTTCTAACATCAAGCCGGAGTCGAGAGATTGCTTACTGGGGTTGGGTCGATGAAGCGATAACAAGGGATTCGAAAGAGCGTTCAATTGTGCGATGAGAGAAATCGAGAGAGATGAAGCGAATGAGAGAGACTCGGTCGATTAGGTTTAAAAACCTGATTTTGGTGCCCGGCGACATAGGCCTTATGTCGCCAGAGCGAACCGAGAAGAACATCTTGACTTTGCAGAATTCGCTCGCTAGCGACATAGAGCCTATGTCACCAGCACGACTAGTGCTATGCATCTTCATTCCCTCATTCATTTGACTTTATTTTCGCAACGAATTCAAACGTGCAACGAAAGACAACACCCAATGAACATTTACAATGCAATTCAATAATCAAAATACCATTTCAATAATAAAAAATGGTTCAAAAATTACAAGTAAGGTTTAATAACTTAATGATCAAATTGGTTCAACATCCTGAATTCCTTTAGCCTCTAAATCGATAACACCATCATTACTAACTACCTTACAATCGCCAGTAGGAGTGCAAATTTCATCCTTCACTAACCTCTTTGAAGAAGGGTTTTTGTGATTAGCTGGAGAACTAACTCCCTTGGAGGGCAAGAAGTGCGATGACCCATCCGAGGATAAGATGCTAGTAATGATGGAAATAACAGTAAAAAAAAGAATAGTATATCAGTAAGAGGAAGTGAAACAAGGAAAGATAAAATAAAGAACTTGATGAGAGATTAGGAGTGACCATTAATGGAATCTTTTAAAACCAAGATTTTAACGTTAGGAATAGTAGTCTGAGTAGTCAAGAATTCGCTTGCAGAGAGTTAACAAAGAAGTAAAGACATGATAAAGTAAATAGACATTCAAGAATAAAAATAAAACATGCAAGGATGAACACCTGAATAATTAATAGCGGTGGGGAGTGTAAAACGCTTGCCACCGATCATTGCTTCTCCCCCCAATTCCTCGAGAAAAACACCTATTTTGAGTCCCATCTTTTACCAGAAAATGGATCTAATCGAACTAGATTGTAAGCAACGTTCTAGGACTATTAACCATTATTTCTCGACTAGTTATGATGGTCTGAAGGATACTGCCAAGCTCGTCAAAAGAAGGCTCTCCCTAGCCTTGGGAGATCTAGAAATCGCGGCAAGACAAGACGAACTTGAAAAGGTGGGGATGAGATTGAATATAGGAAACGCCTATATGATCTAAGAGATTGCAAATAAAGGGTTAGAGTAGAAGACTCACCTCCAAAGTAAAGGAGTGACCATTGATGGCAACTTCACCTGGAGGGGGATGTGACAGGGGTTCAGAGTAGTAAGGTAGTCGAATTTCACGCCTTTAGGAAAGTCAAGAGTGTTCAAAACTACATGGAGGATCAAATCTAGAGGCTCAAGATACAAATGTGTCGAACTAGGACTTAGTTTTCTTGCCTCCCTTTGAGTGAGAGACAAAAGAAAATGGGGCTTGAGAAGACATAACCCCAAAAGGAATCTACGGTTTTACTTATGAAGCTAACTAAGACTTAGAATTTCTATCACGTCCGTAATTTGGGGCTATTTGTCTGCTTAATTTTGAAAATTTTCTTAGTTTTTGTTTAATTTCATTTTAAGGGTAAAATGGACATTTTTGAAAAATATTGACTTTTCCGGTTTGACTAAATGATTTGACTAGTTAGACTTTTGGGTTACATTTGAAAGCAATTTGATATTTACAATGATTTTGTAATTATTTTACAAATGGGGTTATTTTAAATTAAATTGTAAACGTGTGGGTTTATGACGATATTTGCCACCCATATATATTGAAAAGAATAGCTTTTTGATTCATTCTCACCAAAACCTAGACAATTGAATTTCACATATTCATCTTTTCTCTCAAATCAAGAAAACCACTCTATGATTTTCAAGTTGTTGAGGATTTCACTTGGAATTTGCACCTATCTTGATTTCTTCACATTCTAGGTATTGATTCTCTTCTCTTTTTACTTTTAATTAACTTTATGTGATTTGGGGATTTTTACATGCACTAGGGTTTGATGATTTGATGTTGTTTTCTACAAATTGATTTGGGGATTTTGTTTCTAATAGTATGAGTTTTGAAACCCGTGAAGTTGATTTCATGATTTGGGTATATTGGGTCTAAATCGATTTTAATTGCTTTTTGGGTATAAACCCTAACTTTTGTGAATTGGGAATTTATGGATTATGCTTGATTTGGTGTAGATCAAGTTGGGGATTGTCAACCGGGGTAATTTTGGTGGTTTTTGGGATTAGCGAATAAGGTTAGTAGCCATGTTTACGCCCTCACTATTGTTTGCCTTTGTTTGTTAAATTGTCTGCGAATTAATTATTTTAATGTAAGTTGAAATCTGTGATTGGATACTTAATCTGCTGCATTTGATATAAATTGCTTGGGTATATTGCTGCCCTATTATTTATTCATGATCGGACATATGAATTTGTGTCCATATTCGTTTGCTATCTATCTGCTAATTGAAATCTGAATTTTGTAATCTGCTAAAGTCCTGTCCTAAGGTTAATACGATAAGACCAGCATGCTGTTAGGGAAAACTAGATGCATACATCGATGCGCGAAAGCGTATATGACCTTGATTGCCAACCACTTTCTTGATGCAACGGCATCATTTCTGGAGCTTGGCTCATTTCTTGATGCAACGGCATCATCTCTGGGATCTTTGATCCATCTCTAAGGGTCTAACCCTATCTATCTGTTTCTGTTCTCGATTTTTGTTATTAGACTAAGGACAAGCCTTGTAAGTTAAAATACCTAAATAATTAGGTAATCTGAATTCTATGATAATGGATTGTTTCCGCTTCTGATGATGATTGTTTGCTGTGTTTTGGTTGTCTCTTGTTAATGTACGTTTTTATCTTTTGGGTTCTAACACGGGGTAGTGTTCATTGTGACTCCTAACTAGCTATAAGTGTTAGGATTAGACCCAATTGGATAGCTAGACTTTGATGGGTGATCGACATAACTTGAAATAGACTTAAAATGTTCCCAGGATTCGTAACCGGACTGCTTACCAGATTAGATACCAGATTGTCACTTAAAACTGGAAAACTGGACGTAGGATGGTCTCTGGACGAACTCCTTACCGAGCTGGTTACCGAAATACAATTCGGTCAGACTTGAGATCATTAAATTCACTCTCTGGACGAATTACTTACCGAATAAGTTACCGAACTGTAGTTCAGTATGAACCTCCGAAGATTGTTCAACCTCTCTGACCGAACTCTTCACCGAGCTAAGTACCGAATTACAATTCGGCATGTCTGAGAGACTTGAAACTCTCTGACCGAGTTTCATACCGGAATAGAAACTGAACTGTCACTTAAACTTCCCTTGGAATTGTATAATTTCTCTCTGACCGAATAGCTTACCGGAATGGCTACCGAACTACAATTCGGTAAGTCTGATAACCTGCCGGACTGCTTACCGAACTACTATTCGGTTACGGTCTTCCTTCTGAAAAATAAATTTGATAACTGTAAAGCCTTTTTCAGTCGGTAATTGAAATAATCTGTAATCATTTATCCTAGATCACGTAAAGGAGGTTAATTTTTGAATAACTTGATTTGTTAATCAACTTGTTTGCTTCTGTTTGTACCTTTGGTTGTTAACTAACTTGCATTTGTATATGACATACTATTCTGTTTAATAAGACGCATCTGTATGTGTTTGTTGGGCATTGGCTTACTAACTAGACATCGATAGTCTGACCTTTCGTTGTTTCTATTTTTGTTTTGTATATTTTGAATCCTTTTTGGGAATGGAATTTTCTGAGTTCAGACGGTCAGGTGGGATAGCAGGATATCACTAGCATCGAACATTCACATGGCATCCTCTTCAGATTTGGATTTCATATCAGTTTATTTTTGCTGGATTTATTTCTGTATTTTGAACCTGCTGCACATGTTTTGGATTTGTTTTAGATTAAGTACTCTTGGGATATTTTTATGTAATTGCCTTTCATTTGGAACTTGTAGTTCAACTACAATTTGGTTTTGGATTTGTTTCGAACTATTTGATTTTGAATTTATAAGACCTGTTCTTATGATTTGAATATGATTTGTATTTATCTGTTTAATTGTTATTTGTATGTATGTATTTTGTCTCCGCATGTGACATCCGGTCTCCGCGTTCCCATTCCGTCGGGGCGGGGGTTCGGGTGTTACAATTTCCATTTGAGTGAAGCGGGCTGGATTTTTGAGTGCATCGAGCGAGAATCCTGGTAAAGGACGCTTTAAAGTCTTGAGAAGTAGGACACAACTGCCAAGGAGAATCAGGGAAGACTGGTTGCCGAAAATATCATTACTAGAAAACGAGTACGATTGTCTTGGGGGAGAGGGTGAAGAAGCGTCATGATCGTAGAGCGGCGAAACGGAGTAATGGTCACCATCAGAAAATAAAGCAGTGAATTTGAAACTCATGGCTTAAAAATAAACCAAAATGAATTACCTTGGATGGACGTCCGAAGGGTATAAAAGAAACAAGTTAAGTGAGAATATGATATCGTGAGCATGCAACGGGAAGGGAAAATGTAAAGGTTTCACAAAATCTTCTGAGAAGCCAACTCATAGGTAAGTGCAAAGATTAGACGGCTAACTCACTGTCTTATAACCAAAGCAGGAAGAAACCGGGGAGCTAAGTTGAAACGACAAAAGAAAATGAACCGTTGGACCTTGATTACAGAGTTAGGTTTGAAAGAACGTGGGTTGGGCCAAGATGAAAAACTCCTGGGCCGAGTTAACAAACCTAATCAAGATTTGGATTAGATCAATTGAAAAGCTCCAAAACTAGGCCAACCACTCAAATTAATCTTGGCCTACTTCAATTTATTGACCAAGATTAGGGACTAGTGTTCAGATAATAATTTAAGATTTTAATAATAAAGAATGGCTCATGGACCAGCTCAGATTAGAAGGAAGATAGAGATGACCAAACAAGGTCTAAGACCAAGAAATGACGAGGAAATCAGATTTATATTAATCAAAAGACTAGTCAAAGGTCAACACATGAAAATGTTACTAAAAGTGGGCACATAGGACATCAATGGCAACGGAAAAAAAAAAAAAAGAAACTCAAGTGCAACGCACTCTAGCATGCCATCACCATCAAGATGAATCAAGACGCCAAAGAGAAGAAACCATATCTGAATTCAATGAAAACAGGGTGAGCACCTTAGCCAAAAAAGAAGAAACAGGGAAGAAAGCAAGTCGGCCATAGAAAAATAGAAAGGATGATGAATCAGGAGAAACTCGGAGAGGAAGGAAGGCGGTTAAAGGCAAACAAAGAGAGTCTGATCTTCTTTATCAAATAGGAAAGAGGGAAGTCTCTAAACAATGAAGGGGGTCACGACGTACCATATAAACAAGGAAATAACACAAAGAAATGGGACTTTTCTAACTTTATCTCTCCGAAAAAATAGGAAAAACATGGAGATAAAGAAGGAATAGTAAAAAATTAAAAATAAAAGAAAAAAGAAAAACTTGAATACTAATGAAGGTACTAGATTCTATTGTGAAGCTAATTGATCCTATCTCAATAGAAATACAATTCAAATCACACTCTCATATGTCTATCAGACCAATTTCTGTGAACCAATTTCTAATTTAAACAACAACCAACTATAATATATTGAAAATATGATAAATCATAAGTTCCATATGTATAACATAATGTGAAAAAGAAAAGAAAATATGAAATATAACTGTTTACATTACTTAATAATTTATTATTGTTAGAGATATATTTGGTAAAAAAATTAGTTAGACGTTGAAAGAAATTCGATTTATTTTTTATTTATTAAGGCATTAAATTAAAAAAATAAAAATAATTTAAAATTTATTTAACAATAATATATTTATTCAAATATATTTAAAATTTACATTATTTTTAAAGTCAAAATAAGATTTTTAATCACTTAAAAAATATATTTAGTACATAAAAAAAATATTAAGATTAAAAAATATTACCACTTTTTTTTTTCCTTTGTATGTGTGCAATCTTATAAAGTTTTGAATGTCATCATTTTTCGTCTCATCACCTTCAGCATTTGTAAGAATGCTAAAGACTCATCAGATTATCTTTATATAAATTCGCATTACATTATGTTCATTACTTGATTACTTTAATCCTTCCATTACCTTCTAAATTACACAATATGTTGTCTAGCCTAGGACTAAATTTCACATCTTATATATAATGACTACAAAACTCGCATACGCACCCTAGGTAAAAGCTTTTTTACTCATAGTGGTTCACAAAATTAGATTTTTTTTTATTTATATAATAAATAAACTCCATATTATTGAAAGAATTTATAATTTAAATAAATAAATAATATTTTTCAACAAAATATATAAATGTATAGAATTGTGTATGGTTCCTTCTAGAATTTAGGTTATATATATAAGGCCCACAGTAAACATTAAAACAACACAGTATCACCTAATCTTAAAATAATTTTAAAACATAAGAAGACCCATTCAAACCTTGCTTAAATGTTCTTAATAACACTTGCTTAAGTTAAAGGGGAAACAATAACACAACAACCATATATAAAAACTAGTTAATTAGTCCGCGTTGCGCGGTAATTTATATTTTATATAATATGGAATTTATATTATATTAGATTTATTTTTTTTTAATTATATTTATTAATATATTAAAATTTAATTTGTCCAATTTTAAAATTTTAATTTTTTAAATAATTATAATAATTCGAATAAGTTTTTTATTTAAATTTCATCAAAAACTCTATAAGGAATATTTATTAAAAAAAAAATAAATGAGGTACAAAGTGCATATATTATCTATTAGGAATATTAGATTTATTGATTTTATTTTTATTTTATCACAATTATTGTTACGTCTACATTATTTCATTCATTTTTTTCTTTTTTATATTACTAATTATCTATTTTCTTTATTGTATTGTCAATATATATAAATATATATATATAGAACTTTAAAATTAAAATTTGTTGTTCATACTATAGACTCTTATCAAATTTAAAATACAATATATTATTTTTTAAATCACATCGATTAATATATATATATATAATAAGTTTTCAAACTTCATTTTATTTTGATAATAATGGATGATAATCATTTTTTGATATATATTTTTTCTATTTATTCTTTTTTTAAATGTAATTTAAATATTACTTAATATTTATTTTATTTACTCTATCACTAAGAAAATATTTTAATTGTAAATAAAACTAATTTTAACTTTTTCAACTTCATGACATTTAATTTTTTATCAACATATTATTTATCATATATTTTATTGCTTCTATTAGTGATATAGAATTTAGAATTTTATTTTCACTCATTCAGAGAATTAAAATTTCAAATTTTTTTCTTTCTTTATCCTTATTAGTGACATACATATTATCAGAAAAACTAATAAAGTTGAATGGAAAAATTAGATAGGGATGGACTTTGATATTCATGAAAGAGTTAATTGCACTTACACTCACTAAACGATGGTAAATTACACACAAATGAACGTTTTGGTATTAATACACATTTACATCTCCTTACCCAATAATAAAATCTTATTTTATTAATAAATTTATCAATACAACAATGAAATCTGCAATTCTGAAAACATTTGTATGATGTAATATTCATTTCAAGTTAATTTTACCTTACATTTTCACTAATTTTTATGGATAGAAGGGTGTGATTGTATATTAATACCAAAATATTCATATATATGTAAAATGTCATCTTTCAGGGGATGTGAGTGTAATTAACTCTTTATGAAATTTAATTTAATAACATTAATTATTATATATAAATAAATAAGATGATTACAAAATATAAACATTAAATACAATAATAACCGCATATAAATTTAGTTATTAATTTTAAGAATTATTGAAGTCATATGTGAATTTTTTTTAGTCTTATTTATGAAAATTAGATCAATGGCTTATTTATATTTAATTTATTATATAAATTAAACATTTAAATTATATGGGATGACGCTTAAGTAAATATTAAAAAAATTAAAGAACAAACTTATAAGTATCTAATAACTTTATACATAAATAAAATTAACTATTTATTTTTAATATTTATTCAAAGTGGTAAAATAACATTACATGGTGAACTGCTTTCTCGTGGTGTACTGAAGTGTCATCTCAATCATTTAAACTCACAAACTAAATATTAATAAGCTCAATTATTGAGCTATTAGTAGTTAAATAATGAAACAATGTATAAAAAACATTGATAGAAATAATTGCATATAAAAAATGTGATAATCCATAATTGCCATAACAATTAAATAATATATATATATATATATATATATATATATAATATTATAACATCTATAATAATAATGATAAATTTTTGAAAGATTTATTTATCACTCAAATTTTTTAAATTAAATATTAATAATTATTTTAATTATTTATAATTGATGTATAACAAATGAATACTAATAAATAAATAATAAAAAATAAGAAATCAAATTATTATTATGACTAAATAGTAATGGAAACAAAATCTACTAATTTAAAAAATAATAATGCTATAACAATAATTTCCACAATTACATTATGAGCACAAAAATAGATAAACCTAATAAAGAGAAAATTAATTAAATATAATTTAATATTAATAATTTTTAATTACTATTTAAATAAATATTTTTATTAAATTAATTTAAGACTAATTTTAATAAATATAATAATTATTAACAAATATAACTATTTTTTTATGCAATCATTTTGAATAGATAAAATAAATTTGGATTTAGTAACATACTTTTGGAGTTGTTTATATTTTTTATACTAATAATTTTTATTACAAAATTACTAAATAAATTAATAAAATTGTAGTAAAATTATTAACATTAATAATAATATTTTATTAATGATCATAACTATCAAAATTTTATTAAATAACGATGTTAAATATTTAAAAAAAAAATGTTTACCACTTTAAAGTCCTATATAGACTTCTTTAATTTGCTCAGCAAATTAAAGGCCATTTGTGTTATTACTCCTATAATGAAAACCAATAAAATAACAAATTCGGTAAATACCAAACCCTAATTTAGTAAATACCACACTTTTTTCAATTTTATCCTTATTTTAATTAATTAATATATTTTTAATTAATTAATATTTTAATTTAGAATGTCTTAATTCAATTTATATTTATCATTTCTCTTAATTAATTAATATTTTAATTTATGAATGTCCTAATTCAATTTATATTTAAATTTTATATTATTAGTAATTCACTATATTATATATGAGTTTGATTGATATATAAATTAAAGAGTCAGTGATTTGATTTAAAAAGACTTTATATGAATCCTTAAGACTTAGTTTTGAAGTTCGACTGGAGCTGTTGAAATGTTTACGTATTACTGTAGTTTAATAAGAAAGTTCGTTTTGAAACAAAGTTCTTAAATTATTTACATATAAATAGAGTCGAATATAATATAGCCTTTTTAGGGTTTTTATCATCTTATTTTTAAAATTTTAAAATAATAATAATTTTTTTAATATTATTTTTAAATTAGATATTTTTAAATAAAAAAACTTAATAAGGATAAAACGGTAAATTATGAAGTGATAGGGTGCGGTATGGTGCGGTATTTACCAATGCCCATAATTACCTCATGTTTTCTCTACCCCTACCCTACCTAATTTACTATTATTATTTATTTATTTATTTTCAAATGTTATGCAGGCTCCACAACAATTCTGTTATGGTCAGCTTAATTGTAACTTAGCTAGTCATCTCTTTTATATACTTTTATATTATTAAAAATTTTATTACAATATTATTTATGTTTGTATTTATTATCTTTTTAAATTTTATAGAATTAATTAATTTTTTATTTATATTAATATAAATATTAAGTTTTAAAAATATTAATTAAAATATTAATTCAATATTTTAGTAATAAAAAAATTCATTTGAAATTTTATGTCTAAAAAAATTTATATATATATATATAATTATTATAGTTATTCTACCTCTTGTCATTACAAAACTCAAGAAAAATTTTTAATTACTTTAAATTTTTAAATATGTAAAATTAATTGAATAAAGAATTTTTATAATAAAACTTAAAAATAAAATAATAAAAAAGTTTTAAGACATAATTGTATATAAATATAAATATATATATGTATATATATTATTTTTAATTAGCTTAAGTTAGAAATAAAAATAATAGAAAGTGTATGAAATAATTGTACATAATTGTATCAATTTATATAAATATTTGAAGTTGAAAATAAAATAACATATTAAAAATTAAAAGAATATTTAACTAATTAAATTTGTGTAATTTTTTTTATTTAAACTTTTTAAATATTTTTAATATTAAAAGGATTTTAAATTTTATCACCTTTTTTAATTATTATTCTCTTCATATTCTATTATTTCTCATATTTTATTTTTTTTAATTTTATAAAATTAACTAAATATAATGTTTATTTTAATTTAATTTTTACCTTTTCATATTTTACACTTACATATGAAAACTATAATTAATTTAAAAAAAAAACAAAAAAATATGTGGTCTAAAATTCAATTTGTACATATAATAATAATAATAATAATAGTACGATATTTGTCACTCATTGAAGTATTGATCTCAAATCTCGATGTCATAAAAAGGAACCAAAGACTACCATTCTTATGTAAAATTCACATAAAGAAGATGATTCGAAACTCAAGTTCTAATATGAAAAAAACATATAATTACTCATAAACAACATATTGTTCGAAGGAGACCTCATCTCTCTCTCATGAAACATTTAATTTTTCAATTTTTTTAATAATAATCATTAAATCTTCAACATTATGACCATATAATCAGAATTATTCAAAATTAGTTGATCCGAAGTAGTGAGCATTATCGTTGCTAGGAGTTGTGTTTCCATTTTTTAATAATGTCCTGCAAGAAATTAAGTCAAGTTAGCATCTAATAAAAATTAGAATTTTGAAACAAAAAATTTGGGAACTTAATTCCTCAATATTTATCTACTAAATATATTCTATTTATCTATTATATGTAAAAATGTTAAATAAAATATTAGAATAATTTTAATTAGAATAAAATTTAATTATTTATAAAATTATTTTTAATTTAAAATTTGATGGATAAATAAAAAAATATTATGAAATAAAAAAATTAGAATTAACTTTAAAAAATACAAAAATATAAAATATTATAAAAGAGAAAGATAGACCAAATATTTATTTAATATATATAGTTAAATCTAATCGGACTGAAAATTATTAAAATAGAAATATACTATTTTTACAATTTCAAAATAAACTAATATATTGCTATCAATTAATAACAAGAAAATAGAGAAGTATAAACAAATAATAAACAAATAAAATTATAAGTAAATGGAAGAAGTATAAGTAGTTGAGACATGATATTTAGATTTAAAATAAATTTGGAAATTTATATGTCCATTAGATGGGGGGAAATCACAAATAAAAAATATACATATTAAAAAATAAAAAATAAATCATAAACAAAATAAATTATTAGGAAAAAAAATTAGAGAAACAAAAAAAAAAGTTACCTTTTTGATTTGAGAGAGTTTCAAATTTTAAAAATTTATGAAAATGATGGTATGAATGTGCTTTTTATAGTATGAGAAATTAATGAAAAAGAAAACAAATCGATTAATATACCATAAAATCATTGTATCATTGAAATTGAAACGTACATTTTTTAATGTATTTTTATTATCTCGATATGTAAAAACAATTTATTTAATGTGTTTAATGTTGGAATTGAAAACGTATCGTTTTAAACCATTTTTATTATTTTGATTTATTGTTGAAAGCATTTTTTTAGCATATTCTAAGATGAAAATAATTAATGAATGGAAAAAAAATGTGAAGAGAAAATGAATAAATTAATAGGAGAATAAAGAAAATAGATAGTGAGAAGACCTGTCCTCGTGGAGGAATACGATTGGTAAAATCTGATCGATTTTCAAAACTTGCTGTTTTTTATATTTTTCAAGTAAAGCGTGAACTCTTAACCATGCCACGTCAATTTTGTGGGCTCCACTGAGAGTTCCGCTTTATATATATATATAGATTATAACGTAATACATATATTGTTCACTTGATTATCTCAATGTCAATTTTCAAATCTCATGTTTAAAATTGTTAGGGTTATAGATCAAACATATCATCACTAACTTCATTTCTTTATTTATATTATTAGTGTTGTTTGTGATATAATTGAACTAAATATTTAAGAAAGATTGTTCTAAATCAATGATAAAAATTCAAAATATACTTCAATAGGAAATAAATGATATTCAATTATTATCTCAATACTATTATGTTTTCATGTGTAAACTTACTTAACTTGATAATAAGAAACAACATTAAGAAAAATAAATAAATATGATGTTTTCTTAAATACAAACATCACAATGTGAAAGAAAATATGAAATACATAAATAAATTTAAGTCTTAATCTCTATAATATTCATTATTTTGGACCAATTAAAGCTATTGACATTTGAAAATCCAAATTAGAAAAAATTTAAAAAATATATTTAAAAGAAAAAAAAAATTGAGATTAGTTGATTTAAATAAAAATGGAACACTTAGAATTAGAATATGTTTTTATTTTAAAAAGGGTCCATTGCATTTTTAGACTTTTTATTAAAACAATTGTATTTTTAGACAAAAAATAAAATTTTTACAAAATTAAACTTTTTTCAAAAGTTTTTGCAAAAAAATAGACCAAAATGACTATAATACCCGAACCAGTCCGGGAAGTAAAACTACACCGGGAAGCAGCAAAATATAACTGTTTCCTAGTGTTATGCTTCCCGAACCAGGAAGCATGACACCGGGAAGTAGTTATATTTTGCCTATTTCCTGGTCTGATGCTTCTCGGTGGACCGAGAAGCTCATTTTTGCAATTTTTTTTTTTTAAAAAAAAAAAGTCTGAAAGTGTAAAAAATTTAGGGTTGGTCTAAAACTATAAAAAAAAAAAGTTTCTAAAGTTTTATTTTTGAGTATTTTCACTTTTTAAACAAATGTAAATGTGAACACCGATTTTTTATCAAATTATTTACTATGAAAAGGATATTTATAGTTAGGAAGAGTTTCGATTTTGACTCCAAATTAATTGTTTAATTCTTTATTTAATAAAAATTTACTTGATCACGATATCTCACAAAAAAGAATTGTCACGTGTGGTAGAAAGGTGATTATGATAGTAAGATCCTATATTAAATCTTTACTAGATAATAGTTATAAAGGGTTATCTCGCATGGAGAGTTAACATTGTTTCAGTTTAAAAGGAATTCTCAATAGACTAGTCTCACCTTAAAAGATGTTTTGATTGATTGTTCAATTTGAAATATGCTTATTTGAATATTGTAAAATTTGGTGTCTGATTGTTTTTTGAAATAGCTCTAAATGAGTTTGTTGTAATATAATGATAAGAAAATATTAACGGTCAACATAAAGTAGATTAGTAGTAGTCATCTATTCTTTGTAAAACACCTATTAAATAAATATCTTTATAGAGAATTAGAATGAGCAGTATTCTTATACAAATAGTTTTAGGTCTTTAAAAAATACATGGTATCAAAGCCTAGTTAGCGCCTTACAAAACTTGTTTCTGAAATCAAAATACTCTCCCTTGAAAGAACTATTGTATTATAATGAATGATTGTAATGTGGTGTTTCAGCTTCCGTTCGCGGCTCTGCCGTGGCCGGGGGTTGGGTGTTACAAAACAAATAATGGAAGTAGTTTGTGCTCATTATTTGGGATGAATATGCCAAGGTTCTATTGAGGAGAAGCGGTTAAAACTACTGTGTACCTTATAAATCGTACACCTTTATGTGTGATAAACTTCCAAACCCCACGGTAAAAATTATACTTTTTCTTTGACATTCATCATCTACCGAATCTTGAGCCTAGGATTTTTAGATTTACTTTTTGTTGTTCATGTTCCAAAACCTTTGCGCAATAAGCTGGATCAATATGCTACCAATTTGATATGAAGTATGATTTCTTGAATGGGGACCTTGAGGAAGAAGTATTTATAGATTTCCCATCAGGAGTGGAAATGAATACATTAGATGATACTAAGGTAAATATGTTGAAGACCATAGTCTTGATCGTATGTGTGGACGATGTACTAGTAATGAGTAATGATTGCAATAAAATGAAGCTACTATATGAATACCTAGCAGCAAAATTCGAAGTGAAAGACTTGGGGGAGTTAAAGTATTCTTTAGGTATTGAAGTAGTAAGGACTGAGGTAGGAATTACACTTTTCAAATGTAAGTATGTGCTGGATCTTTTAAATGAAATTAGTATGCTTGATTGTAAGTCTGTAGAAACGACCATAGAGATGAACCATTGCTTAGAGTCTTTCCAAATCAAAGCTCAAATGATGTAAAGTGTTATCAAGGTTAGTTGAGAGACTGATTTATTCGGCTCACACACGATCAGATATATCGTATGTAGTAAGTGTAGTTAGTCAGTTCATGCACCAGCCAAGTAAAAATCATGTGGTAGCTGTCTACTGAATCCTTAGGTATTTCGATAATGTGTTAAAAAGGTTTGTTTTTCGATAAAAAAAATAAAAATTCTATTGTCGAAGGGTACACAATGTAGACTGGGCAGGAGATCATACTACGAGAAAGTCTACAGTAGGTATTTATGTTTATAGAAGGTAATCTTGTTACATGGAAGTAAGAAGTAAAAGTTTATAGTTAGATCAAGTGCTAAAGCTAAGTTTCGTGGAATGGCACATGGAATTTGTGAGTTGCTGTGGATTTCCCGTGTCTTGGAAGATTTGAGAATAGATTTCATGAAGCCAATGCACCTTTACTATAATAATAAAGCTGCTATCGAAATTGCACAAAATTTTATTCAACGTGATCATACTAAGCATGTAAAAGTTGATAGACACTTCATTAAAAAAATAGATTAAAATATTATTTGTTGTCAACATATGAAATCAAACAATCAGCTAATAGATTTACTTACCTAAGCAGTATCGAGCAAGGTATTTCATAGTACGATTAATAAGTTGGGCATGATAGACTGATACGCGTCAACTTGAGGGGAGTGTAGAATTTGGTGTCAGTTATGTTTTTAAAATAGTTGTAAATGAGTTTGTTGTACCAGAATGATAACGCTTCAACTATCAGCCCCTGCTGACCGGCTGGTAAGAAAATATTAGTTGTCAAGATAAAGTAGATCGGTAGTAGTTACTACTCTTTGTAAAACACCTCTTGTATAAATATCATTACAAAGAATGAGAATAAGTAATATTCTTATGCAAATATTTTTGGGTCTCTCAAACAAATATCTCGAAGAGAGAAAGAGAAACTTCGTATGAAATAGAAAGCATTGTCTAATTTTCTTATAATAATTCCACCCCAAATTAAAGTTGTCATTCGTGATGAATTTGGTAATTTGTAGTATTATATTACATATTAAAGTTGTCATTGAGTATTTGTGCATAGCTCGATTTCTGGACAGCAACTTAAAGTAGTTATCCATGAATCGTTAATAAAAAAATAATAATAAAACTTTTATTTTTATCTTTATCCAATTTTGATTAATATCAAAAAGAAAATTTTAATAAAAATTATTCTTTTAAACTAGATTTTATTTTATTTTATACACTTTAACTACATTCTAACTTAATTTTTTTTATCAACAGTGATAATTTAATATTATTTTAATTCATTATTTATGATTAGAAGTTTTTATTATTTTTTATTATTTTTTAAATTTTTAATAAATATTATATTATATATTTTTAATTAGTTCATGAATAAATTATAATAAATTTTTTATTTAAAATCTTTAAAAGAAAGTCTAATACTTAGGACTAAAAAAAATTATAAACTACAAATTATAGAAAATAATACATCAATCTTTTATGTTATTTTATATTGGAAATTTTTTTTTTTATAGACCATAAAAAGTTTATTATACAATTATAGGTCACTTTTGAAAAGTTTGCAAAACTAATGTTTGATTTTTACTTCATAGATCATTCATAGACTGTGAGCATAATTTACAGACTGTGGGTGGAATTCACAGAATCTGTGAATTGTAAAGATTCAGGGATATTTTTGGAAACACTTAGCCTATTGAGTGAAAACTAAACTTTTAAAAATCTGTTTTATATATTTTTCAAAACAGGCCTATAATTGTATTTTGAACTTTAAAAAATCTATTTAACAAAATTCACTTTTTTTTACATTTAATACCTATTTCACCATTTCGTTATTTTTATCAAACACTCGCCTCAAACCACTATTTGAATGGCTAGTTTAACCACCAACATCTAATTATTATCTCAATCGCTGACCAGTCACTAATGTAACGTCTAGTGTTAAAACACGCTCTTAACACTAATTTAATATACAATTAAAAATCTAATACCAAACCTACTCTAAATGCAGCCAATTATTTTTTTTTTTCCATATATAACTTACTCTAAATGCAGCCAATTTTTCTTTTTAATTTTTTTCCATATATAAATATTTTTATCAAAATTAACATTATTCTACACAAATATATGATAGATATGGAGAAAATTAAGTAAATGATTTTACTTCTCTAACTTTATTTTTTCCCATATAAAGTAAGTGAAGACAAGAAAGACAAAAAGTGAAAACGAATGATAGAAACATGTGTTGCAAATAGCTGTCAAAGTGAAACTTCGTTGCTGTGTTCCCACAAGTTAAAGATAGAGAATAGAATAGAATAGAAGACCATGAGAGAAAAAGTGGTTCTTATTAAGTCAACTTGGATATAATTTTCCTATCTACGTCTTATCAATTATATTATTATAAGTAGGCATTTCCTTGCACTTTCTTTTTACATCACTTCATTAAAAACTTCAAAAAATTTAAAAAATCAAAACTAATATTTAATTATTGAAAATGGGTAATCAATTAAATAAAAAAAGTGTGATCCCTTGTATGAAACGTTGGTATTTGAGAGAGTCTGAGACTCTATATTGTGTGAATGACCAATTTTTAATATAAAATTTCTTAAACGACAGACTATTTTTTAAGATTTTCAAAAATTCGTAAAATATATATATATTAATTTTTTAAAAAAAATAATTTTATTTATTTATTTTTATTATTTTTAATTTTTTTTTGAGAATTTTCCTTATTATATTTTTTTAACTACCAGTCTCTTATATAATGTAGCATTTCTAAACCCACATAAAAGACTCAAATGAAAACTTTGGAGATGGTCTTAATTGAAAAAAAAGATTATATCACTTTTAATTTTTAAAAATATATAATAAAAGAAATTTGAGAATATTCACTAATTTTTATTTAGATTTTAAAATTAGTTTATTAAAAAATTAAAATAAATAACAAATTTTTAATTTAGAAAATGAAAAAAATAATCATACCTTTTCTTATTTTTACTGAAAAGACTTTTAATATTAGTGTATCACTAGCGTTTGTTAATAGCTTTTAGAATAACATTTAGCATTTCAATTCATTTTTAAAATAGCATTTGTGAAAGTTGTTAGAGATAATTTTCAATGCAAACATTAAAAATAATTTACTTTGTTAATCTTATATTTATAGTTAATTATATCATTATTTTTAATTATTTTTATATATAATAATTTTTTAGTAATATATATATCTAATTACTAATTTAAAATTTAAAATTAAAATAATGTATATTCAAATAATTAACAGGTATCGCTATTTGAAATTCTAATTTAACAACTAATTGCAAAATTTTTGGAAATTTGATTTTTCAATCCTCATTTTTTAGAACTTTCGACTAAATTTGGTTTGCAAAACATAAATAGTTTTCGTGATGTGATTTATGAAAAGTTCAATGATATTATTGAATAGCTATTGAAAATAATAATTATACTAATTTTTAATGAGGTTTTTCGTATTGGGATTTAAAAACTTTTTATTAAATTTATAGACTCATAAAAATAAGCAGTGACGAGCTAGTGGGGCGTAGGTAGGTGTCACATATACTAAGCAAAACTGATAGCATGATTGTATTCTGTTGGTTTTTTTTTTTTTTTTAATAATTCTTAAGAGGTGTTTAGATATTATAATAATAATAATAATATGGGTAGATATTAAACTATATATTTTAAATTATTAAAAAATTATTTTTATAATATAAATAAAATATATACCATTTATATTATTCCAGTTAATATAATAATGGTGAGCTTCACAGACGGCTGATGCCGTGAAGCGCGTTTTTAAGGGTATATTCGTCAATCTGGTTCATTTTTGAAGTTCCAAACTTTCAAAAGTTTATAAACTTAAATAAAATTTGGATGATTTATTTACTTAAATTTAAAGTTTGAAAAGCTCATATTTTATATTTTTTCCATGGGATGTTTTTAATTTTAGCCATTTTAAACTTTAAATTAACTTAATAGACCATACAAACTTTATTTTAAGTTTTTAAACTTTTGAAAGTTTGAAACTTCAAAAATAAACCAAATTGACCAACATGCCCTTATAGACGCGCTTCACAACATCGCCAGCATGTGAAGCGCGTCTCACCAGTTAATACAAGGCTGGTGAAGCGCGCTTCACAGACTGATGATGCCGTGAAGCGCGTTTTTAGGGGTACATTCGTCAATTTGGTTCATTTTTTAAGTTTCAAACTTTCAAAAGTTTATAAACTTAAATAAAGTTTGGATGATTTATTTACTTAAAATTAAAGTTTGAAAAGCTCATATTTTATAATTTTTCCTTAAATTTATCTACTATTTTCATGGAAAATAAGGACAAATACTGACTTAATATTGAAAGAAAATGAAATAAGATCAACAATAATTAGCCGAGAATGAGCCATAAATCTTGACTTGATTTTCATTGGACTTGGTCTTCAACATATCAGTACATAAAGTAGAGAATATATCATGTCGTCCCACCAGCAACATCTTTGTCTATAGGGATGAACTTCGATTATTGTTTGGACAATCTTTATAAGTTTTTCCAAGTCACATCATCACGAGAAGTATCTTTCCATTGAAATAAAAATCCCAACTTAGGATGGTATCATCCTTTTTAAGTATTTCTCCTACCTAAAATACATTCAGGCTGTGGCAAGATTGAATTAAATTAAGAGACTAGAAGCATCTTTGGAGACACTTCATCCGGAGAACCAACTTACTAATGCACTTAACTAACAAGAAGACATTATGTATCTTAGATGTTGGTGGCAATTCCAGTTTATATGCAATAGGTTCAATTCTTTCAAAGATATTATAAGGGCTCAAAAAACATGGTGTCAATTTTAAAGAACTACGAAAAGCCACAAAAGTTTATCGATATGTTGTAGCTTTAAGAACATGTGATCACCCATCTAAAAATTAACATCACGATGCTTCTAATTTACATAACGCTTCATCCGGTCATGGGCTAGTTGCATGTTCTGTTGCAGTTTAGCAAGTATAGTAGTCCTTTTTTGTAACTATCAAAAACTTGCACCTTAAATGCTTTCAGTACCCCATAAATAACTTCAAAGGGCGTGGTTTTGGTGGCTAAGTGAAAACTAGTGTCATAGTTATACTCACCTCAGAGTATCAATCTACCCAAGTACAAGGTTGACTCTTAGTAAAGCAACATAAGTATTGCTCCAAAATGTGACTAACGGCTTCTAATTGGTCGTCTGACTAAGGGTAATCGGAACTCATATTTAGTACACTATCTTGTAGATTAAATAAGGCCTGGCAGAAAGACCCATGAACACACGACCCCTATCACTTATAATAGATCGAGAAAATCCATATAATTTGACAATGTTAACAATGAATACCTTGTCCACTTAAATTGTTGTGTATGGATACTTGATCATAGTAACATGACAATATTTGGAAAGTGGATCGAGGACAATGAGAATCACAGTATAACCTTGTGAATAGGGTAGCTCTTTAATAAAGTCCATCAAAATATAGGTCCAAACTGTTGTTGGAACGGGAAGAGGTTGTAGTAATACATTATGAGCCTTAGTATTTGCTTTGAACTTTTAGCATGGAACATTCTTGTATGAATCTCTTGAATAAATTTCTCATCCTAGGCCATGATGATGAATTCATTATTCGTCCATGGTATTTACTATAGCCGCATTGTCCTTCTACTATCAATGAAGTGATACTCCTACAATATTTTTGGAATAATGCTTGAAGTCATACTTACATACACGTTTCTTGATTTCATCTAAACTCCATCCCTCTAAATGAATAAAGAGTTATTACCACCACTGTTGTTATGCAAATTGGAATATGTAGAGTCCTTATTGGCTTCATCTTTGAATTGGTCCACCACCTTGCAACAGGTAATGTTAATGCAAAAAATAAAAAATATTCTTCATCGTTACATCTACTCTGTGCATCAGCTCTAGTGTTTTCCTTTCCCTACTTAGATTCAATAATATAATCATAACTCATTAATTTTGGCAGCCATCTCGCCTGAGCCAGGATTGTGATCATTTGCTCCATTAGAAATTTTATACTTTTCTGATCTATTCTAACTACAAAAGGTTTGCTAAGTAAATAAAGTCTTCATTTTTATCGCTTTCACAACTTCCAGCATCTCTTTCTTATATATAGATAAAAGCAATGTTAAATCATTTAATGCCTTATTGAAGAAAGAGATAGGTTATCCCACCAATAGAATTGCCCTAATACAAGTGCCAGATCACATTCAACCATAAATGTTTGTGAAATCTTGCAATTTGAGAACTAGTGATGTGGCCAAGGCGTGCGTGAGAGCATTATTGGCCTTTGTTGACTAAATACTCTAATTGAAACCTTCTTTAATGAGAAACTGTGTAAGGAGTGACGCTATTCGACCACGTTTAGCGATAAACTTTTTATAATACCTAGCCAAACTAAGGAATCTTCTGAGTTGGTTAATAGTCATTGGAGTAGACCATTCCATAATTGCTTGGATTTTCTTTAGATCAATAGATATTCCTTCTTTGAGATCAAATGTCTCAGATACTCTACTTGTGTATTTCTAAAATGAAATTTAAAAACTTCATTCATCAAGCTTTGAAATATCGTAGGGGCATTGGTGAGCCCAAAAGGAATTACGAGGAACTCATAATGTCCTTCATGAGTTCGAAATGCGGTTTTGGGGATGCCCACTTCACAAACTTATATTTGATGTTATTTGGCACGTAAATCCAATTTTTTTTGAAAAAAAAATTACGCCATATAACTTGTCTCATAGTTCATCACGTGATCATATTGGGATCTTACCTTTAATGGTGATCTCATTAATGGCACGATAATCTACATAAAATCTCTCATTCAAATCTTCTATCATGAATAATTGATGGCGATTGCAACGATGTCTCGGAGAATATTTTTCCTTGCAGCAATAACACAACCCTTTATCACATCTCTCTTTGGCTTCTTGAGGTGATATTCTACGGACTAGGAAACAAATACATTGTATGCTGTAATGGACTTAGCGGATGGTGCAAGTCCAACTACCCTTGCTATATTACTTCCTCTGCCACCCTTATAGGTCTTCACAATTGGTGTTATTTTTTTTTTATAATGCATGTTTTTCTACTATTAACCAAGAAACTCCACTAGTAGTTACTAAAAACTTGGGCTATTTGATTTTAACATCTAATCTCACCTCATCCTTTAAACTTGCTATAGAACACCCAATGAGAAAAGTTTTTGGTAAGTCCTCAACTCGATAAGATAACTTTTCAAATTTTCTGGACAAGCAACTACATTGGTTGTTTGTTTGAATCGCGTTAATGCTTTAGAAGGATTCTCATAGTCAGTTAGACTAAACTGTAGGATGATTTTCCATCACGTTAAGGGTCTTTTTGAATTTGTAAAGCCACTAACGCCATTTTTAGACGACTTTTTCGAGATTAAAAAAAAAAAGAATGTTGCACTTTCTGAGTATCTACAATTTCTTTGAACTCAAAATACTGCTTATCTTAATATATCCAGTCTTGTGCATCTTCACTATTAAACTTTGGGAAACTAAGTTTAAGATGATGATTTTTTAGGGTAGTTGTAATGATGGGACTTATAGGATTGATATTTTGGATGATAGTTTAAGCGATGTGGTAGCAAATGGTTTGGTTGTTGCAGAAATGTGAGTCACTTCTAGTGATTAATAAGTATTTATAGCTTACTATGCGGGGCTTCTTCGTTGGCTCTCATTGATTGCATTTTAGTCAAGAGTATTTATAAGGTTTGATAGATTTGGTTAATATCGAATTCATCGTAATTTGATAAATCTTGGTCTTCACAACGAAACTCAGCATTACTCTTATTATGAGCGTTTATTGTGAGCAACCTGACTCTGACACCACTTGATGAGTTATTTCATTACATAACTACATAAAAGAAAGATACATAATAGGGAGAGAAATGAGAGTTTAATTGTCTACGGAATAACTTTATTAATAACACTACAACTTTATATACCAAGTTGGGTAAAACGACATTACTTAAGAATCCTTATTTATTTAACTTTCCTCGTCAAAATGGAAATAACTAATAACTTAATATTGAAAGAAAATAAAATAAAATCAACAAAAAATCATAAGAGAATCAGCCACAAATCTTGACATGATCTTGAACATATCAACACATGAAGTATAGAGCATATTAGTGCCGCCCCACACTCTGTAATAATCCACTTTATATTAGCCTCTAACATATCATGGTAAGCTTCTTTGTGAAAATAGAATTTTAAAAAAATTATTATCATCATGTAATGATAATAAATTGGGCCTATAAATTTGGACAAATTTGAAATTTCTCGTATGCTTTATTTTCGAAAATTTCAACTCGGACAACTAGAAAAATTTATTGAGGACAATTATGATATTAGGAATTTCAAACTAACATTTGAAACCTAAGATAAAAATTGAGATTTAAACTCAAAAAAGAATATTTTTATCCAAACAAAGGATTTTTATTGCCAGAATATATTTTATAAAATTTGAGGAATGGTTTAAATTTGAAATATTAGCCTTTTACCAAAAAGTGATTCATGTTCGAAAAATGATTTTAAAATTGAAACTAGACATTTGAAACAAAACTCGATTCAATTGTAAGCATAGTGTCAAATTATTTTTAGATTCAGAAAAATATGAATTTTGAGCCAAAACGTCAATTTTTGTTAAAATGACCATTTTGCCCTTCTTAACTGAAAAAAAATTCAGATTTTTAAAATCAATTGTGGTTTTGAGTAAAAATATGAAAATAAATTTTTAAAGAAGCACAGAAGTGATGGAGTTGAGTTTCGATGGGAAAAGGATTCGAAATTGGATTACCAAGCCCAAACCCAAAGGTGTCATACCACTTAACCTAGAGGTGTCAAAATTGGTCATGACTCGATGGGTTGACACGAACTCGCAAAAAATAAGTGGGCCGGATTTAAGTTAAATGAATTTTGACCTATTTATGACACGACACGTTTAACCTGTTTATAAACGAGTCGAGTCGGGTTTGATTAACAGGTTAACGTGTCGACCCATATAATAGGGGTCAAAATAAAGTTTATATAATACCAAAGGATTAAATAGTAATTTTTTTAATCTATCTTATCAATCTTATAAAACCCTAAGTTTTTAGAAAAGAAGAAACTATTTCGCCTCTTTGCCTCCTCTCTCACCTTCAACCACCCGGCACAACTTCTTCTCCTCTACGTCCTATCTTGACATGAACCAACCATTACTAAAATATCACCTCCACTGTCTCCTCTTCGTGGTTTGCCTTAGACGACGCTCTTCATCGATGGCTATTAGAAAAAAAAAAAGGTAAATATAATAGGTTAAATGGGTTAATGGATAAACATGTTAAAATAGGTTAATACATAAACATGTTAAAAGGGTTAACATGTAAACCGGTTAATTGGGTTAACGCACAAACATGTTCAATGTGTTAACAAATAAACAAGTTAAACGGGTAATCGAGTTGCACGATTATAAATTTTGAATTATTTAACCAAATTAATCGTGTCGACACGTTAACACGCGTATTAAATGAATTCGTGTCGAGTTGAAAAAATACAACTCATTTATTAAACGAGTCGAGTCGAGTTAGATATAAACATAATTGAGTCGTATCCAGTTCAGTCAAACATGATTCACTAACACGAATTGACATCCCTAACTTAACCCTACAACCAAACACCTTACACTTGTCACTTTTCATCTTCCTCTTCATTCACGTTTTCTCCCCTCTCCACAACAAAACCCTAACTTTTCTTCCACCTCATTTTATCATCTCCAACCACCATAAATCTTCACATTGATTTCACCAATAACCTTCAAATCGGTTCATTGGCTACTATTTGGGTGTTTTAAATTTTAGTTCATCAAAGGTAAAAAACTCTCTCTCTCTACTCTTTTGATTCCAAAAATGAGTGTTAATTTTTGTTTTAGTTTGGTTTTACAGTGATTTTGAGTTAATTTCAAGTGTTAAACATATGTTCTTAGCTTCCATAAGGTCTAGAGATTTAAATCCCTAATTTTCACTATTGATGTTTTCTTCTTACTTGATAAGAAATGATTTTTACTAGAAAATTTTGTTCAGTTATGATCCTAGTATGTAAGTATCTGATTTTGGATCGATTCAAATCCATTTTGAAAAACCATAATCTCATTAGGTGGTAATTGCCCTTAATAGAGTGGTTATGTGGTGATTAAGTGATGTTAGTGTCTTTTTATGATATTGGGATGGTATTATTGATTTTGTGGCATTATACATGCTTGTAGTGTGTTGTATATGTGATTGAGGATGTCTATCAACTCATTGGATTTGCACAAAGCGAGCTATTAGTTTGGGATCAACAAATGCGAGGTTTGTATTTCCATTTTTAGCCCTATGTGTTGCCTGCTGTTGTTTGATGGTAGTTGTTGCATTAAATTGACTAATAATGTACTTGATATGAAATGGAATGTGAAACATTAACAATATGGTTGCTTTGGTATATTGGGTGGTAATATGACAAAATTGATGTGGAATGGTTGATATGTGATCATATGAATGTGTATGAGATGCTCATAGCCATGTCGTTATTATAAGATTATATAACTTGAAAATTGGTACATGTATGTGTTGTTTTAAAACTACATAAATGTTTATGTGGTTGCCTTTGTGGCCTTTGATCATAATTGGTAACATTTTGTATATTTTTCTTTAAGAGGTTAATTGTACCATATGGGTTTTGATAATAATGGAAATGGTAAATTTTGTATTGAATCACACAAAGGAACACACTTGTGCTTGACTTATTGTAGGGAATATATTGGCATGTCATTGGGAAGTTAAAAAGTATACTCCGACATATGAAAATGTGAAATTTCACTTGAAGTGCCGCTTATTTGAATTAGGGTGACGGTCCTCCCTGGATGCGATAGCATCAACCTGGTCCTTTTTCGATCCCCTATTTGGTCGTCGGATCCCTGGGGTATCGGCCCATTTTTGTCCCATTTTCTCTAAATAGGTTGAATCAAGGGTAATAAATTAAAACCGATGTGGATGTGTTCTTTGATTTTGATTTGTATAGTGTTGAACATTAATAAATGACAAGATGACTAAATGATGTTAATTATGTTGATATGTGAATGAATGTGATTTAATTAAACCAAACTTAGTAATAAGTAACAAAAGATGATTCTAATGCTTTAAAAATGTTAAACTTGGGGCTAATTAATGAGCTAAAAGGAAGATCAATTGTTATTGAATAAGATGATGGTAAGTGGCTTGATAACTCGTAAATGAGTTTAAGATGTAGCTTTATAAGATTTGATGGTTGATGCATCCTTAAATATATTACATTTGAAACTTGTAGTTTAATGCTACAAAAGTTTGATTGTATGAGATTGTGTGTGATGTGTGTTGTTTGTATGTGTTTGAGAAACCAACCCTTAGTTCGACCCTTCTCCTCAAATAAATATGCACTTACAGAGTCCCTAATGTTGTTATGTCAATTTTTTTGTTTCCAAATTGAATTTACAAACCTTGTGTAAAAGCTTTGAAAATGATTTGAGAATGTTTTGGCATGTTCAAGTTATAACGTCCAATCCCCACCCCTGGATGACCCGAGGCGCGGTGGTAAGGCGCCACCTTATTACATGAACAGCCTTAAGACTGACCACTAGCCCCACAGACCACCATTACGCTTTCCAGCATGCCTTGTCCTCACTCGCATGATTTCTGAAAAAACTTCCCGAAAGGTCACCCATCTTAAGATTGTTCCAACCCAAGCACGCTTAACTTTGATATCAAGAAAGCTTTCGATACGGTGGAGTGGTCGTTTCTTCTGGAGGTTCTCTGTTGCTTTGGGTTCTGCGAGAAATTTCTATCTTGGGTGAAGCATCTGCTCTCGTCCTCCCGCATCTCCATTCCTTTAAATGGAATCCCGCACGGATTTTTTGCCTGCTCGAAAGGGGTCAGACAAGGTGATCCGCTCTCGCCTTTACTCTTTTATTTTGCTGAGGAATATTTTAGTAGAGGCTTGTTGCGGATGGTTGATAAAGGTGAGCTGCGTCCTTCCAATAACTCGAAGAAGACACTACTCCCTTCTCACCTTCTATATGCGGATGATGTGATGATTTTCTGTAAAGCCACACAGACGAATGCCAAAAACATCGTCACTTTTCTGAACTGCTACGGAAATATGTCGGGTCAAAGAGTGAATTATGCTAAATCTCATGTTTTCTTTGGAAGCGGAGTTCAGCGTAGATCGATGGCTTATGTAAAACATGCTTTGAAAATGACAGTTGGTAGCCTCCCTTGCGTATATTAGGGCGTCCCCATCTTCCCGGGAGTTCCCAAAAGGACGCACCTGCAACAGCTCTATGACAAGGTTCTGGCCAAATTCAATACATGGACGAAGATTTTATCCCAGGCAGGTAGAGTAATGCTGGTAAAATCTGTTATATCTGGATTGTTTAATCACTCTTTTGCAGTATACCGCTGGCCTGCTCTAATGCTGAAATCGCTAGATAAATGCATTAAAAACTTTATCTGGACTGGAGTTACCACGGAAAGGAGATTACTGACTGTTGCGTGGAAAAAGGTCTGCACAATCAATAAGGAGGGGGTCTGGGCGTTCGGACGCTCAAAGCCACAAACAAAGCCATGTTGTTCAAACTTGCTTGGGCTATCCTGGAAGGTAACACTCCTATCCTCTCCCCTCTTAGAGCTAAGCTGGTGAATAAAGATGGCTCTGCTAGAACTGTTTATTATAAATCCACGATTTGGTCCTCGATCAGAGATGTCTTTACTGGGCTGCTGGCCGAAACTATATGGCTTGTGGGGGAACATAGCATGGTTAAGTTTTGGTCTATGAACTGGTTGGGATATACTATTAGAGACAGGGTCGAGGATGCAAGAATTGAAGATCATAATGCCCTGGTCTCGAATTTCTACTCGAATGGTAGTTGGTGTCTTCCGGATTGGTTGGAAGTGAACTTTGCAGATATTTGTGAAGATATCAAGAAAGTCAGAATCATTCGTGGGGGGACAGACAGACTTATATGGAAGAATAGAAAGTTGGGCAAAGTAACTTGTAGGGCTGCCTATGATGGATTTTCCCATCACCTTCCTGATGTAGACTGGGGTAAGAATATATGGGCCCCTTACATTTCGCCTAGGGAGTCTATGGTAGTTTGGAAGATTCTTCATGGAGCCCTCCCTACCCAAAACAATCTTCGGAGGAAAGGGGTCACGATTGTCTCAGCCTGCCCATTTTGTCTAAAAAACTCGGAGTCTACGAATCATATTATGTTAGGCTGTGGCTTTAGCAGGAAGATTTGGGACTACTTTTTAGACAAGCTGGGATTTCATTTGAATCTAAATGTAAGCATAGTGAGCTTGATTAGCACCATTAACATATATATAGTATATGTATAACAGAGAAATCTAAATAACATATAAAGAGTTAAGTGAAACTATTGGTTTTTCACATTCCAGAATCACATCTAAGTATATACAAGAGTTGTTTATTTATACTATAATTGTACAACAGAAGATTCTCAAAATCACTGAATTAACTCCCATATTTGTGGTTTGTTGGCCTTATCAGTTTGTTAGGCCTGACTCTCAATCTTCTGTTGAAATATTGTTATCCTTGGTCATAATATGAACTACGTGTAGAGTTACTCTTTGAAGACTCTGATTGGGCACCTTCTGTGTTTAGTCGTCCAGCAGCATGGTTTATATCCCCCTTCAAAGTCATGGTGGATAGAGACACTGTGAGTTTGGACCGTAAAAACTGAAACCGAGGTGTAGGCAAGGCCTTAGTGAAGGTATCAGCTAATTGATCAAGAGAAGGAACATGATTCATAATTATACGACCTTGAGAAATCTTCTACCGAACAAAATAGAGATCAAGTTCAATGTGTTTGCTACGAGCATGAAGAACAGGGTTGCCTGCAAGAGCAATTGTGCTGATATTATCACACCATAATGTGGGAACACGAGTTTGGGCAATAGACAACTCTGTCATTAACGCCTGTAGCCACACAATTTCAAATGTAAGAGCAACTAAACTCCTATACTCAGCCTCAGTAGATGATCTAGACACCATTCCTTGCTTTTTAGCACTCCAAGTGATCAGATTTGGCCCCATAAACACACAAAAGCCGGATGTAGATTTTCGATCATCTGGATTGGTCGCCCAGTCCGCACTTGAAAAGCCAGACAGATGATAAGTTGAAGCTCTAGACAGTGGCTTAGAGATTGAGATACCCATAGTAGCAATACCTTTGAGATATTGCAAGATTCGCTTGACAGCTTTCCAGTGACAATCAAGAGGTTGATGCATAAACTGGCACACTCTATTGACAGCAAAGGCGATGTCCGGTCTGGTTAAAGTGACATACTGAAGAGCCCCAACAATGGACCTATACATGGCAGGATCATCCATAGGACTACCTTGATAGGCTGAGAGTGAAGCACAGACAGTAGTAATCATAGGAGAGGGAAATGGTTTAGCCTCTGACATCTTAGCTCTATTCAATAAGTCAAGAATATATTTATGTTGAACCAAATGAAGACCTGTGGATGTTCGAGAAACCTCAACCCCTAGAAAGTAATAGAGTGGACCAAGATCTTTTAAAGCAAACTGTTTATTTAGCTGAGTGACCATATCATCCAACACTTCTTGATGACTACCCGTGAGGATAATATCATCCACATAAACCAAGATATAGGTCTTACAACCATTTGAATGATTATAAAACAACGAGTGATCGGCCTTAGAAGAAATGAACCCAAGTGACAACAAAGCTGTCTTGAATCGCTCAAACCAGGCTCGGGGAGCTTGTTTTAAGCCATAGAGTGCTTTATTGAGCTTACAAACCAAATGTTTTTGTTCTTCGTGGATAAATCCGGGAGGCTGGACCATGTATACATCTTCTGTAATCACCCCATTCAAGAATGCATTATTGACATCCAGCTGCCTTAGAGGCCAACCTTCAGAAATAGCCATGGCTAGGATAAGACGTATTGTAGCTAGTTTGACAACAGGGCTAAAAGTCTCTGAATAGTCAAAACCTTCCACCTGATTAAAACCCTTAGCGACTAGCCTAACTTTGTACTGTTGGATTGATCCATTAGGATGTCGTTTGATTTTGAAAATCCACTTGCACCCAAAAAGCTTTCGGCCGGGAGGAGGATCATCAACCAAACACTAAGTGTTATTATCTGTCAAAGCTTGAAACTCAGTCTTCATAGCTGCTAACCAGTTAGGATGACTCAAAGCAGCTTAAACCGAAATTGGTTCTGTCTCATCCAGTGCAACAACCCACACTTTTGGCTTAGTTATCCTATTCTTTGACCTGGTAACCATCGAATGAGGTTGATGAACTCTATTTTTGGATTTAGTGCCCATCCGACGAGGATGATGAGTGGAAAGTAAAGGCATAGTAGGGACAACATCCGACGAAGTAGCTGCAGTAGCAGCCAAGTTATCAACTACAGGAGAACTATCAGATAGTGTATGAGAGTTATCAGCTGCAAGCAAACTATCATATAATAGAGAAGTAGATTGTGGAAGAACTGTAGCCGGATCGGACAAAGAATAACTTTGTGAGGTAGATGAGCTAGTAGCATATGAGTTTTGACTAGGAGGATGTGTATTATAAGCTAAAGGAATACGACCAGAAATTCCACCTGCTTTTTGAACTCTATAAACACCCTGTAGACATCACTTTTAGCTTTTAACAGATATAACCATGTGTATCTGGAGTGTACATCCATAAAAGATACATAATATCTAAAACCATTAGAGGAAACAACATATGCAGGACCCCACACATCAGCCACAAGTAACTTTAAAGGATGATCATATACAGAAACAAAGTTTAGGAAAGGAAGTTTATGAGATTTACCCATTGGACATGCCTCACAGAAAAATTGAGAATTAGAAGAAAATGGAACTTTGTATTTATTTAATATACTGCGTACAATATATAGAGAGGGATGTCCCAATCTATGATGCCATAGAGATGCAGTATCAGATTCAGAAACCTGATGTACAGAGATATGATGTAAATCCAAAGGACTGCACATAGAGGAATGCAAAGCACTCTTATTATACTTTGGAAAAACAGGAAAAACAGTTTGAGTAGATGCCTTTGAGAAAGCTGGACGGATAGACCTGATAAGAGGAAGATGAAACTGGTAGAGACCATTTTTAAGTACCCCTTGGAGAAGAATATTCATCAAAGTTCGATCCTTCACATAACAAACCATGGGGTGAAATTCAATAAAGACATTATTATCTTTAACAAACTGTGAAACACTGAGCAAATTCTTAGACACACTAGGAATATGAAGTATATTACGAAGATAAAAGGAGGCATGTTTTGTTAAAAATGAATTGGAACCAACAGATGAAATATTCACACCTTGTCCATTACCCATGAAAACTTGCTCCTGACCACAATATTCGACTCTTTTATGATGATTGGAACCATCAGGCGTGCAGTGATTTGTCACGCCGCTATCAGGATACCATGTTGTATCATTTCCACCACAGTTTCCTCCTTGTGCAGCACCCATTGTATTCATATGAGTTGGTCCCCCCTGTATTGCTGATGACATGTTGTACACCATATTTCCTGCAAAAGCTTGGTTCTTTTGATTATTATTAGAGGGTTGAAAGTTTTGATCAAACCGATAGTAACATCTCATGGCACCATGACCAGTTTTATGACATATCTGACAAATAGACCGAAAATTAGGTGATCTTCCTCTACCTCTTCCTCTTTTACCTCCATTTCCTCTATCATAATTGTTTTGCCCTTGAGTGGTGAAATTCATGTTTGAGCTTTTGAAGCCAGTGTTTGGCTCAGCATAACCCTTCTTAGCAACATTTGTATTTGTCATGTTTACAGTCAAAGCTTCAACATGACTGTGATGCTCAAGTCTAGCCTCATGGCTGAGTAGTAATGCAGTTACTTCTAGTAGGGAGTACTCTCTCTGCATAGAAGTGATAGGAATGACAAATGGGTCATATTCTGGTCCTAATCCTCCTAATATGGTCATGACTTTATCATCATCACTGAGAACGTGCCCTGCAAATGCTAACGAGTCTATGAAGCCTTTCTTCTTCATAAGATAATCAGACATGGTTTAACCCCCTTTCTTTAGAGTTTGTAGTTGTAATTTCAATTGCATTATGTTTGCTTTTGTTTGAGACGAAAAGAGTTTCTGTAGAACACTCCATACCTCACAAGTTGTTGAACAACCAACCAATTCAGGCAATAGTTCTTCTGAGATTGAAGCGAGGATCCAACACATAAGGAGTTGTTCTTGTTGTTCCCAATCCAGGAAAGCCTCAGTAATAGCTTTATTTGCATCCAATTTTGCTGGAGGAATGTAAGCAAAATCAATGTAAGTTGATAATCGATTACCTTTAATGGCTGCTTTGACTTGCTAATGCCAGAGAAGGAAATTTGACTGAGTGAGTTTAACTGTTAACTCAACTTTCATAGTTGGTAATACTCTAACATTTCTGGTGTTGTTATTGATCATTGAATCGTCGTTGGTAGCAGAATTGGAAGGCATGGTTACAATGGCTCTGATACCATATAAAGCAATCTCACTTCACTCAAGAAACATATATATAGTATATGTATAACAGAGAAATCTAAATAACATATAAAGAGTAAAGTGAAACTATTGGTTTTTCACATTCCAGAATCACATCTAAGTATATACAAGAGTTGCTTATTTATACTATAATTGTACAACAGAAGATTCTCAGAATCACAGAATTAACTCCTATATTTGTAGTTTGTTAGCCTTATCAGTTTGTTAGGCCTGACTCTCAATCTTCTGTTGAAATATTGTTATCCTTGGTCATAATATGAACTACGTGTAGAGTTACTCTTTGAAGACTCTGATTGGGCACCTTCTGTGTTCAGTCGTGCAGCATGGTTTATATCTTGTTTTTGTGGTTTAGTGATGTTTTTTTTTAAGAAATTAATTTTTTGAAATGAAAAAAGAATGTGGTTATTTCTAGTTGTTATAGTTCATAAGTTACCACCAAAGTAAATTATTCATTAGGCACTGGTTTAATTATCATGATTAAAGGAAGCGAAGTACATATGTTTATGAATAATATTAATTTGTATTTTCTTTACTCTAATAATTTTTATTAGTTAGTTGTTGTAGTTTACATATCTGCAAATAATATTTATTAGAATTTGTTGAACTATAATTAAGTATGCTTGGTAAGCCTTTATAGTTGATGGATTTATGAATACTATTTATTGGTCTATGAATAGCCTCAAACCCTCACAGTAGTGAGACTCAAAATGCGGAGTTCGAATGCCATATTACACATTAAATATACATATATTATATACTACTTGAGAACTTATATGAGTATAATAGTTGCTTTTAATTATATATTCAAATGTCTTCTATTTTGATTATATCTATACAAATACATTTTCATATTGAAAACTATGTAATACAAAGCTCTACTTAATTAAGTCCAGTAATTATCACAAGTAATTATCATTCTTCATTTATAAATCATATAAGATCATTTAGAAAGACTATTTATAAAACCTTAAACAATTTCAAACTCAAGTAGTGATACATAATCTTAAGTTACGAATTCAACTCAATAACAAGTTGGGAGTTACGAATTAAACTCAATCTACTAATTAACAAGTTGGGAAAACATGACAATGTAGTAATTTTTTTTTTCAAATATGAGTTATACAAAAATAAATTGATGCAATGTAAACATGTATGCACTATGGGGTCTTTACGTGAAACTTTTTTCGATTTGAATACCTGGAGAAATATTTCATAAAAGAGAGAAAAAAGAGAGATGCAAAAATGGTTATTGCGGAGCCTAATTTTTAATTACATGCTTTAACAACCACATATAATATACATATATTGATTATCTACAAATTTTTGAAACAGCCCGTAATATTTTAAATAATTTGAAAAACCCTCATTTTTAAAAATAACTTTGAAAAAATCCAACACTATTATAAAAAATAATTTGAAAAGAACCGTGATTTTCATCTTAAATTTATTTTTTATGTTGTGTTGATGTTTCAATCTAATCCATCTTAATTTATATTAAATTGAATATACATAAACTTTTTTTTCTCTGTAACAAAGGAATTTATGCTTTATTAGAATCTTTGCAGTTCTTTGGAAGAGTATATATATATATATATATATATATATATATATATGCGCATTTTAATTAACCCTAAACATTTACTACATTCCCATTAACACAAAAGTAGGATGAAGCAGACTGAAAATATCAACTCAGCTTAAAAAGTTATTTCCAAATAAAAATAAGGGGTCTTTTCAATTTTTTTTTAAAAAATATTGTGGGTTTTTCAAATTGCTTTTAAAAATAGGCGCTTTTTTCATTTTTTTAATATGGGTTTTTGAATTATTTTTAAAAATTGGAGGTGTTTCAAAAATTCCCTCGCTTACTTACCTTGCACACAAATCATGCAACCATGACATCTCTACTGAAATATTGCAAGGTTTCATTATCTAAATCAAGTTAAATACATGTAATTCTCTAACAAACATTGTACGCTAATCCATATATATATATATATATCAAATTCGAAAAGATTATAATATCATATCATATCAATTCATGTTGCTTCAGGTTAGTACATCTCTGTAATTGATAAGTTGAAGACTTCATATATTCTCCCCTCCCACCACAATTCTAAACCTTATTACTATGAATCTTAATAGTATTGATGAAGTTAATGCATTCTTGGAGAAATTTCAAGTTGATGAATTGAGAATCTAAGAAAAAAATAGTCATTTTTCGAATATAATGTGATAACGAGGAAGTCAATTCCATTCATAAAGGGTAAGGACGAGATTCAAAATCAGCATTTAATGGGATAAAAGAAAATTTGAGGAAGAAAAGAGAAAAGTCAATTAAAACCAAAGTTATGAAAAGTCAATAAAAAGTCAACTGGAAGTCAATGCAATAAACATATGGTATAAGCAAGCACTCTGTTTGTCGTCAAACTCATGTTTTTTTGGAAAAAAAATAGTGAGCTCTCGGATGGTCAACGTGATAAGTGAACCATCCACTAGTTGTCAAGGTGTAATTTGATGCAATGAAGTGTGTACTCTTAGGTCATTTATGGGACAAGGGGAATTCGACAAGCAAATCATCAGCTTGTCACCAAAACACTGTGTGATGAAGAAGTTTGGTACTCTCGGGTATGGATGGTGACAAGTGGAACGAGACATATGAGTCTTTCACATGTTGCCAAGGAGTGTGAAAAATATTTTTAAGAAGTATTTTAAACCAACTTTGGAGAGGTATTTAAGGGCTTTTAGAAAGGCAATCAATGGAGTTTTTTTATTGGGAGAGATCGAGACCATAGCAATTTAGAGAGAAAACATCAAGAGGGTTAAAGATTGGAATTGAAGATTGAAGATTACCTTGATTTCCTTCTCCTTACTTCTATTATTTTATATTGAAGAACTCTTTAACTTTCTCTTCTCTTGTGATGATTGTTATGGGTAGCTAAACCCTCTCTACGGCTATGATGAACCGGAACCATATAACCTAGTTATTTGATCAATTGTTTTATATATGGGAAAAATTTATCTTGGTTTTCTTATTATTTGTGTATAATGATATTCTTAAATTAGCCATCTTGGAATTGAATTGTTGATTTGATTTAAACGTGAGACAACTAAGTTAGGTTAGATCTAGAATAATAAGATGTTAGTTGATTGTTGATAGAAATATATCAACAGATTTCCATTATCGATGATTATGTGTTTAATGCAGATGGTTAACTTGTTGTGATAGAGATATAAAATTTACTGATTAAATTACGGTTTGCTTACTCGAGAGACTGGTAAACTAATTACGATACAATAAGAGATGAAACCAATGATAGATAGACATAGATTAATTGAATAACTATGGAATATGAATGGTGAATCATTGTTTTAGGCTCTCTATTATTGATTTCTCTTCGTGATAATTTAGTTAGTCTTTGTTGTTGCGAGTTAGTTAGTTATATTGATAACCTTTATGTTGGATTGCTAAGATATACTAGGTTTGGTCAATATTGGTATTTAATTCTAAAAGACGGTCTATATAGGTACGATCTTTTTATTACAAGCTAGATAGTGTACATTTGTACTTTCAACTCACTTTTTGGGTATCAGTAATATACATAAACATATTTAAAATCAATTATTGACACTAAGTTACTTAAAAATTCTATATTTATGAAATAATTAGTTACTGCTTGGTTATCATCAATCAAAAATAGAAAAATATGTCACATAAGTTCCAACGAACTCTAAAAATGATACAAAAAGAGTTTACTAAAATTCAACTCAGTTGACTTGCTCAACAGTAGTATACCACATTGAACTATTCAAGAAGGAATTCGGATGCACTAACTATAAGTTTCTATACAGATTATAAGAGATCATTTAGATCAACTTCACTACGTAAGGAATAAGAAGGAAACTATACACTCATAGAGAATAAACACAAAATTACAAGAAACCATAAATCCTAGCAAAGCATGATTGGTAGGAGAGAAGACCAAAAAAATAACCTCGCTTACAAATGAGCTTAATCTAAAATTTATATTAAATAATTTCGAATAATAAAATGGGTCGAGTAACCACATGAGCTAGTAAATGGGCCCAAGGCCCACGGTTCAGCCTGTTTGACCCGCGAATTAGACAGGTTAGAATAAATCAAAATTTGACCCGCCATATAAGTGGATCTGTTTAATCTGGTCTGTCTAGCTCGTGGATTTAGACGGGCTGGGCGAGATTAACAGTGGGCTAGATAAAGAGAATGTGGGAGGGTGGACATGGTTTCTCTAAAGGTTGCGTGACGCAATTGGCATCTCGGACGATCTTCTTCTTGTCACCGATCGGGGTAAGAGTATTCCACCCCGCCATTGAAGAGGTATTTCTTGATATTCCCCATGAAAATTGTTACTTTCATTTAAAGAACAATCGAGGCAACCTGTATAAAGGGAGAAGTTATATTCATACTCTAAAGAAGAGTGTTTGACTTTGTTCCATAGTCTTGCAAACATTTGCCCAAAAATGCATGAAGCGTTGGTGAACCTTGGGCCGAGTAAGTGGTCCCGTTTGTTTTTTCCTAGGAAAAGATGGAGAATTATGACAACCGGCATTGCCGAATCTTTGAACAAGACCATTATTCCAGCTCGAAAACTACCAATAACTACGCCAAATGAATTTCTTAGACATTTAGTGCAGAAATGGTCTTGTGCTAGGAGCTTGTTGGCTTCTAAACTAGAATAGTATATGACGGAAGCAGTTAAAGATCATTTGAAAGAGTGGGAAAAGGCTATGGAAAAATGTCAAGTTTATCCTATACAGGATAATGTTCAGTACTCGGTAACAAATGATGGCTTAGGTGATAAGATAGTAAATATCGTGGATAAATCATGCACTTGCAACCGGTGGGATATGGATGGGTTACCCTGTTTCCACGTTACCTCTTATGCTAGGTGAGATTTATTATAGTCATTTGAATTGATTAATATGTACTTGATCAATATAAAATTTTACGGACCAATGTAAAATGTTATTATTACAGGTTTGCGCGGGTGAGTGTTAGTCATCTCTGTCACAATTACTTTAGTAAGGAGAATTTAGAGGGTGCCTATTGCAAACCAATTCTACATATTCTTGATAAAGGTGCCTGGCATAAAGCAGATGAAGCTTCAAGATTAGTGGTTCTTCCTATGGTTCAGGAGAAACAGGCTGGACGCCTAAAAAAGAAAAGGATTCGTTCTGCAGGTTAGTATGATAGGAATAAGAAGTGTGGAAACTGTGGTTTATTGAGTCATTCTCGGCTAACATGCGAAAATCCTCCATTGGTTGGTGGAAATTGTGGTCTCAATGGACATCATACTAATACATGTTGGAATGCGGAGTTGATATGTTTGAAATGTGATATGATCGGTCACTTTCCCGGTTCTTTTCAAAACCCAGCACTCACGTGTCAAAAATATGGTATGACGGGTCATTCTGATGATTGCAGCTTCCGTCGGTATTATCTTCATTGGGCAGCACTACTGCACCACATAGCGAAGCATCAATTTCAAACAAGAGACGACGAGTTATGCATTACCGACATTGTGGTGGGGCAAGACACACCATTCGAACTTGTCCACAACTTCATTATACTCCACTTGTTTGCAAGCCAATTCCTGAAACATTTGAGCAACCTATAAATGATACCTGAATGTATTATGTTATTTGTTGGTACGAGCAGTTTAACGTTGGACAACATTGTAGTGTTGGTTTTAAGCTTGTGTGTAATTTATAATTTCGTAACATTTTCTCCGATATGTATTTTGAATCATGGAACCGAACCGCAAAAGTTATGTTATGTCTTGTAAATTATTCTTTTGTGCAAAATATTTTGTGTTTTTGTATTGTATATGCTTCGCATGGTGGAAGTAGAATTAAGCTCACATTAAATCTCAGATGGTCATTAAAATGGTTTGGCCACCTAAGAAGCACTACCAAACTAAGTTGATTTCTTTTCATTATTGTATGGTTGCCATTCTGCTGTCCATTACTAACTGGTGGCTGCCTAGGATACATTTGAACACTGTAAAACTATTAGCCTTGCGGCTAATGACAAATAGTTTTCGGCTTCCTTTGTTCACCCCAATCACAGTGCAGTCATCTGCCTCACCAACTTCCTCATCTGTGGAAATTGTTGTTGCATTAAAAGTTTTACCTTGCTTCACCTTCTTCCTTCGAAGCTGTGAGTCATAAGTGTTGTCAATAGCTGGCCTTTTATTCAAACATTTGTTGTGCCTAATCGTGAAATCCTATGCATGTAATAAATAACAAATTAAGCCCCAAGTAATTTAAATCTAAGTAAAGGTAAATAAGTATACATTAACTTAACAATATCCACATATAACATATCGGTTTTTACCATCATCTTGGTTGATATCTTCTCCTTCCCACCATTATCTTTCAGTTGTCCATCCCCCTCCTATGTTACACAAATTAGACAACAAAACTGTAAAAAAAATTTGCAACATTTTAAAGCAACTAGAACGCTAAATACCCTAACTTACCTTAACATTTAATCTTTCTTTACGCCTGACCTTTAAAACCTAGAACACAATAAAATTCAAACGAAACAATGCATAAGAATGTAGTTATAATTACAATTTTATTTCACATATATTAGAAAGCTACTGTATTAAGTTACTGGTTGTTTGGTCACCTGTGACTGATTTCCTTCTATTCCAATATGATCATAATCATCCGGTACAACATCATCTTGCTCTGCCTCTGATTCTTTGTTTCCCCTTTCATCATTATGAACTTGAACCTTTATTCCAATGTTATAATCATCATCCTCACAATAAGCAATCCCCCCAACATTAATAGAAGTAAAACCTGTCCAAGCCCAAAAACCAATCTAACTTCGGCATCTACCTTACGAACCTCATTAGGTTTTCCTTGGTTTACTTGACATTGGAAGTTTTCAAGATGCCTCTACCGCTTTTCCTGAATATTATAATTTCTTCTAACTCATCTAGTTCCTATAATTTCACCACAACCTCCTTCTTGAAGTGTTTTAGTTTTTCCAGTCTCCTAATTATGTGACTGATACCATCCTACATTTTAAAACATAACATATTTGAGTACTTAAAATTGAATAACGTGCTCTACATAATTCAAATGGAGTTACCTCTGATAGATAACCTTCATTCACTTCTTCGTCCACTAAAATATCATCCCAATTGGTTGATGATTCTACTTCTTCAACAGCGCCCTCCTCTAATCGGTTTATGTCGGGATAGATAAATTGATTCTCATCGAAGTGGCTCATATACCAACTGCTAGCCACTTATTCTATTGGCTCCAACATGGGTTCACCACTCCTCTGCATTGAAAACTGCATAAATTTCTTCACATACAATCAAATAGACTAATAATAAATTCAAATAACATAACATAATTTACCATAATAGCGTCATCATAGTCCTTCACATTTGTATCGTGAAGCAACCATCTCACACATCTAGGCTCTTTAGAAGTAATCCTGTTGAGTCCCTCAGCATTCAACAATTCTCTTATGTATGGAAATGCCTCAACCAACCACCACTTCATCAACATGTGCTTAGATATGAACTGAATAATATTAACATTTATGACAAATAACAAATACAATACATATACTTACCATAAATGCAAATGTGAATCCATATATTATCTTCCCCTTTCGCGGATTATCTAAAAAATCCTAGTGACCACTCTCTACAGTTCACATATGGTATGCGAGAAAGATAATGTACACCATGGGAACTTCATGAACATTTTAAAATCATTAACTAAATGTCAAACTAACTTATTCACAGCCTTCTCCATTGACATCTTTAACACCGAAACATGGAAAATAATAACTAAAACTAATTTTTTACAATCTTCAACTTCAACGTCATATTCTTTCAAAAGATACAGGATTTCATTGGGACTCATATTATCATGTTCATTAGGCCATAGTCTCAAGCAAATATTTGTTACAGGTAGCTTCTGCTTCTCAAGGTCCAAATCTTTCTAAACCATAAACCTGTAACTAATGCAAACTCTTGCTTTCCAAATCTATGAGCAGCCCCACCAATATGAAGCAACATCTCATCCAGACTCTAATTAAATACATTAATCTCATTTGCTAACACTCTAAGTACAACTTTCCCGTAGAAAACTTGATCTTTTCCACCGGATTCCTCTACCAACTTAAAGAAATGATGGAAAGGACACTTATGAATGAACTTACTCAATTAATACTTGCAAACAGGGCCATTAACCAAATCTGCAAGGACATTTGGCTTGCACTTATTGTTAACTGTCACGTCCATCAATTGGGGCTATTCGATTTCGTATTTCAAAATTTATTTTTCGTTATTTGTATTTTATTTTATTTTATGTTATTTTTCGTTAGAATGGTAAAATGGGTAGTTTAAAAATATTGACTTTTCGGTTTGACCATATGGTTTGACTAAATTGACTTTTAGGGGTAATTTTAAAAACAAAAGGGAATTTTGATTTCTTTTGTAATTATTTCTCATTTGGGTTATTTAAAAAAAAAAAAAAGCAAATAGAACTTTTGGATTTTGGGGATATTTACCATATGTATTAAAGGGAAAATTAGGTTTATGAAATCATTCTTATCGAATTTATAAAAACTCTAAATTTGTTTCTCTCCTTTTCTCTCAACTCTAAACTTCTCCGCGGATTTTTGAACTCCATTCTCACGAATTGGAAACTTGAATTCTTTGGTTTTCTCGTTCGAGGTAATAATTGTAATCCTTTTATTTGATTTAATCACTTTAAATTTAATTTGGGGATTTCTTGAATATTAGGGTTTCCTATTTGGGGGTTTTGTTTCAATTGATTGGGTTTTGAAACCCTAAGTATTTAATCTATATCTTTTGGGTTTGATTTGGGTTCGATTGGGTTTTAATCGCTGCTTTAATTGTAGACCCTAACTTTTGATTTGGGGATTTATTCGTTTAATTCTTGATTTGATTTAGATCAAATTGGGGATCGTCAGCTGGAGTAATTTTGGTGGTTTTGGATTTAGCGATACAGGTTAGTAACCATGTTTATGCCCCCATGATTGTATGTTTCTGTCTGCTTGCTTTGTATGGAATTAATTAAATTATAAGTATCTAAAAATATGAGATTTTATACTCTTGCTGCTGCTAAGAGTATGGATTAATTGGGGTTTATCTGCTGCCTTAGACCAGCATGCGATTAGACCAGCATGCTGTAGGGAAAACTAGATGTATACATCGATGTGCGAAAGCGTATTTGGCCTTGATTGCCAACCTATTTTCTTGATGCGATGGCATCATTCTGGAGCTTTGCTCATGTCTGGATGTGACGACTTCATTTATGGGATCTCTAATACACCTCTGAGGCTTTACCCTATCTCTATCTGTTTTCTGTTTCCAATTTTTGTATTTAAGCTAAGGACAGGCCCAGTAAGTTAATCACTTGATCATAACATGAAAATCTGAACTCTGTAAAAAAAAAAGTCTAGTTTAATGACACTTTGCTTCTATATGTTGTCATCCACTATTTGATCTCTATTTGTCGCTAATTACTTGGGTTCTAACCTTTGATAGTCTGGTTTTGACTGTTAACTGGCCGTAGATGCTAGGAATAGACCCAATTAATGTTGGGTGTCAAACCTAATACCACATCGGTAATATAAGAGGATAATGATTTGTATATAAAGCATCCAGAAAACTCCATTAGTATAAGACTTTTTGGGTGGTGGTACCCAAGAACAAATCCGTGCGGGCTCGGCCCTGGCCTAAAGCGGACAATATCATACTAATGTGGAAGTTACGGAGTTGTTCTAGAGGGTCCAACAAGTGGTATCAGAGCTTGGTTTAGAGATGGAGCCCGTGATCAGATCCGTGGTGTACCTTGTGTCGAAAGTCTTCCTGAAATATAGTGGTCAGGGAACGGGTCCCGTTGGGTAGTAACGGCGGTACAAGATGGTTTGACGGATCGGTGGATTATCTCACGGGGAGGCCGGTGACCGATGGGCCGGTGAGTTATCTCGAGTGGAGGCTGATGTGTAATACTTGGTTTGGAGGATCAGTGGACTAACTCGAGAGGAGGCGATGTGGCCCTTGGTTTGAAGGGGAGGATTGTTGGGGTGTCAAACCCAATACCACATCGGTAATACAAGAGGATAATGACTTGTATATAAAGCATCCAGAGAACTCCATTAGTATGAGGCATTTTAGGTGGTGGTACCCAAGAAAAAATCCGTGCGGGCTTGGCCCTGGCCCAAAGTAGATAATATCATACTAATGTGGAAGTCGGGGAGCGACTCCGGAGGGTCCAACAAGTGGTATCAGAGTCTGGTTCAGAGATGGAGCTCGTGATCAGATCCGTGGTGTACCTTGTGTCAAAAGTCTTCCTGAAAATATGGTGGTCAGGCAACGGGTCTCGTTAGGTAGTAACGGCGGTACAAGATGGTTTGATGGATCGGTGGATTATCTCAAGGGGAGGCCGGTGAACGATGGGCCGGTGAATTATCTCGAGGGGAGGCTGATGTGTGATCTTTGGTTTGGGGGATTGGTGGACTAACTCAAGAGGAGGCGATGTGGCTCTTGATTTGAAGGGGAGGATTGTTGGGGTGTCAAACTCAATACCACATCGGTAATACAAGAGGATAATAACTTGTATATAAAGCATCCAGAGAACTCCATTAGTATGAGACCTTTTGGGTGGTGGTACCTAAGAACAAATCCGTGCGGGCTCGGCCCTGATCCAAAGAGAACAATATCATACTAATGTGGAAGTTGGGAGCGGCTCCGGAGGGTCCAATAATTAGATTCTTAAAGGTTTGAATAGCAAATAGCATAACTGGAATAGGCTGAAATCGGGTAAACTGGTCTCTGGCCGAGCTCCTTACCAAGCTAGTTACCAAATTATCAATTTGGTGAGCCTCGGGATCATTAGTAATGCCTCTATACGATTTGATTACTGAGCTAGCTACCGAATTATAGTTCGGTATGAACCTTAGAATGTAAACTTGATTCTCTATCTGAATTAGTTAGCAAATAAGAGTTCGGTATGACTTAGGACTTAGATTTGACTCTCTTTCCGAACTCTTCACCAAACTTCATACCGAATCACAACTCGGTGAGATAGTGAGACTAAAAACACATTTTGTCTGAATTAACTACCAAAATAGCTATAGAATTACAATTCGGTATACCTATTAGGAACCTCGATAACCATTCTGTCGGAATTGCATACCGAGCTTACTACCGAACTATAGTTCAATAGAGGTGGGAGTGTTTTTTGTCCGAATTATACGCCGAACTCGGTAACGAACTAACAGTTCGGTGTCAGTCCTTCCTTTTAAGATAATTTGACAACTTTTAAGTTACTTTCAGATTGTAATTGCAATAACCTGTAATCACTTATCCTAGATCCCGCTAAGGGGTTAAGATAAGAGTAATTTGATTTCTTAATCAACTTGTTTGATCATGTTTGTTACCCTAGGTTTGTAAACTAATCTACATATGTGTGTGACATTTTATTCTGTTAAATAAGACGCATCGTGTGTGTGCTTGTTGGGCATTGGATTACTAACAAGATATCGATAGTTTGACCGTTTGTGGCTTTCATTTTTGTTTTGTATTTTTTTAACCCATTTGGGATGGAAATTGGTGAATTCAGACGGTCAGGTGGAGTGGTAGGATATTACTCGCATGTCAGCATCAATCATCATCTAACATCTATTTTCCAAAATTTGTTTTCTTATTATATTTCGATTCTGAACTTATTTTAAACTTTGTAACTGCTGCAATACTTTGGATATGGTTTATGATTTCTAGGTTTTGGATATTTATAGACTTTGTATTTGAAAATCCAGATTTATTACACTTTCAATAATGATTACTTTTTTGACTTTAGTTTCGTACTTTATATATTTACTCTATTTATATACTATACTATACTTGTCGGTGTGTCCATTCTACATGTGACAATCCTTCTCTATGTCTCTTCCATTAGGGTCGGGGTTCGGGTGTCACATTAACTCTTTGCTGTGAAATCACTCTCGATGCCTCCCACTTAAAGTCGGGATTGCAATCAACTTGGAAATTGTTTTAAATATTTCCACCAAAGGTTAAATACAGAGACAATTATTAGAAAATAAACAGCAAACTTTGAATACAACAAATTACAAATTTACCAACCATGTGTCAATTTATCAAAGGAATGTACTAGATTGGCTTCTACCAAAACTTACACCTGCATACAGTAAGATTTATCAAAGAATGAACATGTAATAAATCAAATAATGAGCAACAAAAATTTGATGGAAATCAGAAAAGAAACCTCAAAACACAACTAAAAGCCAATATTTAACACATATGAATAATCTACATGAATGTCTTGCACGAATTACTAACCAATTTTGTGGTCGAATAACAGTTTATTCATATAGCTTTCATGTGACCTTATCATTATATTCAACCCCTGAATGGCAACTTATAGAAAAAACAACTGAGGGCTTCAAGTGACTTACACAAAGTGGTGACCACAATAACGACATTAAATGAATATGAACTATCAAAATCATCAAGCCTATGCCATTCCAAGTGACGTTACCGAAATGGTAGCCACCTTAAACATTTTAAGACAAAACACAAATTAACAAATCATTTCTTTATCAATTTCAGGAAACCTTACACTACCCCACAATAGTCTTAAGCCACTAAACCATAATCACTAGACCAAAAGACACCTTTCATGTGTCTTAAGCAATTTATGGGCCACATGAGACTTATAGAACCAAACAATTTCATACTAAGTAAACAATATCAATGTCATGGTGACCTTATCAGACAAAGACATTAAACTCAAACAACATACTATACATCAAAGATTTGATTTTATGCCGCAGACAACAACAATGTAACTAGTACACAACATTAGAAGTCAAGAAAAAAACATGCCAGAACAAAAAAAAAAAAAAAAGGCACTCCTTCACTCTATTTCTCCTGACTCGACAGCAAATAACGAAACTAAGGACATCACTACATGTTCCAACCTATAAAAGAAGCTAAATAGAAACCTAGAAATACACCCATTACAAGTCCACTTCGAAGTCAGCATAAACATTCTAACCTATCAACACTTAAACCAAACTTCAACCTAATCTACAAGAAAGGAGCAGTACTTTTTGACAGCAATGTTCGTTGTCGGTGCCAACAAAACCAAACATGGATTTCCACTTTCATAAACAAATATTTCCTAAACCAATCAAATTGAAAGCAAAAACCACAGTTCCTACCTGGTTCCCAACTGTCCTCGCTCTAAATCTTATCGACGAATTACCTTTAACGGCGGCCGGAAAATGTATTACATGTCTGTGAAGGGTGGAAGGGTGGATGTGAAGTTTTTATGATTCTTGTTAACTGAATGAAACGTTGAAAACTACCAACAAGCAAGTACAAGATTATTTGTGTCATTTCTCAAAATAATTAATATAGTTTGAATTTATTCAATATTATGATAAATAAATTTTATAAACAAGGGCATTTTGGGAATATAGGTTCATTCCATACAACCAAACTTTCAATTGGATAATAAACTTAATTATAGTTTTTGAAACCCATAAACTTAAAGTAAACTTTCAATGGTTCACATTCTACCATTTTTCCAATAAAAAGTATAATGTATTATAAATATTTATTCTGATAATCATTAAATTGTGTATTTATATGTTATGTACATTCAAATTATACTTACCATTACCTAAACTTAACCGTATTAAAAATTATTTTTATCCAAAACTAACTATTCTTAAATGGAAATTGTATACAAGCGATTATATGATAAGAGTGGTTTAAAATTATAGTAGTAAAACAAAAATATGTATACGTGAGTTTCACCATTGACTGACCATCACATAATAAGACAAAAATATGTACAAAGAGAATGAATCTTAACTAAAACCATTAGTGGGTAGCCATTAATACCACATAATAAATAATTTGTGGTCTCTAGCCTGATGAACTTGCAATATTTAATAATTCAGTCCCAACCCTATCTATTTATAGCCAAAAAAAATAATTAACAATGTGTGTATAGTATACATATATGACCATTCTTGATGAAACCATGGATTTTTCAATTATGAATTCAAAACCAACATCTTAGTCAACAACTGGTACAATTTGTTGCCAAGAAAATGTATACAAGACATGACAGCATAGCAAAAAATAAAAATAAAATTAGAAACAGTGATTGAATATGAAGTACGAAAAGCACAACCCATCAATTTTAATCTTCTTTTGTATTTATTTACCTTGTTCATGACCCACAACCACTTGTGTTCACACCATATTTGTTCACATATATTTAGGATCCAATAATCCGAATACCAAATGCCCAGTAGAGGACCATGTTTTAAAATTACTCATTATCAATTTTTTATAAATTGAAAATTGTTGTAAAATAAAAAAAAAAAATGGGTTAGAAGAAAACAGTTTAATATTAATGGAAAAATAAATTTGGTAATCTTGAGAATTTTGGATCTTGAAATGAACAACTATAATATCAATTACAGAAGAAAAGGAAAAAAGAAATACAACACAGAAATGATAAACCAATTTCATATATCTAACAAATGTCAATCTGCATGCCAATATGGATTGCATGCCTTACACTAGTTCCATACTTGTCCAATATGTGGAAATCCACGTGCTAACTTAATGTTTACAACAAAAATCTATTTTAAATTTTAGGGAAAATATAATAAGATATAAATTATTTATAAATTTGAATTCAATTTATGGACACTTTTCTAAATAAATATTTATTAATTAGTATATAATTAGATGTCAATTTTATTCGTATAATGAGAATTAATTAATAAAAAAATAATTCATTCGAATGATATTCGTATATTCTAATACTTAATGAGTCATACACGGTAAGGAATAAAATAATCCTTCAACATGTTTTAATTGGAATATTACCGTAAAAATAATTTAGGTTAATTATATGTATGATGAAAATAATATTTTTTTTTTAATTTTAGTTTAAAAGTTTTAGAAATTTTATTGTAAATATATATTATTTTTTAAAATATAAAAAAAAATAAAAATATTTTTATAAAAATATTCAAATAAATGATGTTTTTATTCCTGATATAAAAATCAATTAAATAAAAAAAGTAAAAATTATCATTTTATTTAAAACTAGATATAATTATTCATCTCAAATATTATAATTAATGAAAAAACCAAATTAAAGTTTAACTAAAATGTTATATACTAGTATTTTGATCTGGTTGAAGTGCCAACTAAATAAGATGGGCATTATGCAAATAAACAAGATAAATAAAATAATCAGCATAAATAATTTTATACAATTAAAAATTAAATTTGAAAAAATTATTGAACCAAGTAAAGTTTAAAAATTGAAAAATAAACCAATAAAAGTTTATTTATATTTTTGAGTTATCCAAACTCTAATTTAAAAAAATAACTTTTTACATCTTTATTTTCACAAATCACTTTCACACATTTATATATACGTATAAAAGGTTTTCAAAGAAAAGTAAAATAATAAAATTGTATTTATATTTGAAAAATGAACATTTTTAAAATTATTTTTAAAATTTTTAAAATTAAACTATATAAATAAAAATTATAAAATAAAAAAAATAAAAATAACATATTAAATTTTATCATAAAATTATATTTGATTTGCCAGCATAAGGTATGTGGTCCCAACAATGCCACCGCAAGTAAAGAGTGATGACGTCATCAAGCTGACATCATGTCCACAAACGAAAACCCACCACGTGTCAACAAGTAGCATCTTCGTTGTTTCGTCCAGGAAAGTGTTCATGAACGATCCTCAAAAGAGAATTAAAGATTTATTATATTTATTTTCAATATAATTTTATAAAAAAAAGAAAAAAAAAAGATTTTATTCACTTATAAATATTGAATCCTTGTCAAACAAGTATGCTCTTACCCTCTCTTTTTCTAGTCACACTTATCTTCTTCTTCTTCTTCTCATCTAAAACATGAATTACCCTCAAAACCAAAACCCTAACCCTAACCCTAATCCAACAAACTACTATGAGTCTTCTTCAAATCAAGAACTTGAGGTTTCAGATTATTTAGTATTAGATGATGATGGGTTTGTTTATCTTGATCAAGAGGATAACAATTCTTCTTCTTCAACTCAAAGCTTTGTTTCTTCCTATGTTGGTGCTGACAATAATTCATCATCTGGATCCAATGGTGCTACATCAAGTAACACTCACATGCAAGTCCTCATATATTTATTTATTTATTTTATTATATGTGTTAGATCTAGGTGTTGTGGGGTTTTGATTTATTGTTATTTTGATTGGTGAATGTAGAAAATGCAGAAATGGAATGATGATGAGGAAAATGAAGGAGGATGAAGTGGGACATAGAGTGGCATTTAGAACCAAATCAGACCTTGAGGTTATGGATGATGGATTTAAGTGGAGGAAATATGGCAAAAAATCTGTCAAGAATAGTCCAAATCCAAGGTATGTCATTAGAGCTCAATTAGTTATCATGATTTGAAACTACCCACCTTGATATCTTATGATTAGTGAAGCCAAACTAATGATGACAATTTGTCTTTTGATTTATAATCAAATGACATTGATCCTTTACATCATAAACTATTCTTGTTCTTGGATTATTATAATGACACTACCTAGTTTACAATATTGTTGATGTGAACATATGATTATAAACTACTAATTTCTTAGTAGCCTTCATGGACTAGTCTTCACATATATATAATAGAATGCACCACAACTATTTGATCTAGTTGAATGATTCTATAATATATAGATTTGTGGATTTGATCATGTGGTGGTCTTAACATAGATTGTAGTATTGATGTTAACTCAAAGAGAGCAAATGGGTATGCCATATCAATTTAACATAAAGTTTTTCCCTTTAAGTAGACCCAACATGCATAATCACCTATCACTATAGTATACTCATTCCAATTTTATCTTTATTGTAACTTTAAATCAATTTCAAAATTGAAATAAATATATATTTTCAATATTAGAAATAAATAATTTCTATAAAATATAATGTATATAAGAACAAATAAAAGTATATAATTATTTCATACTAAAATTTTTTATTTTCATTTTGAAAAATAATTTCCATATATCACTATTTTTATAATATTATCTAAAAATTTGTCATTATATTTAAAATTGGAAGTTATTTTTCTATCCAATTCAAAAATATTTTAAACAATTTTGGTAAATTTAAATTATTTTCATCTGTGAAGATGAATGGATAATGTTCATAAAATTTGGAGGTTAATTAATATTAGTGAAAGATGTGTTTTAAATACTTGGTGATAGTAAACTTTTGTTAGAAAAATATGTTTTATAACATGAAGTCTAATTACATATTGTACTCATCTACACGTTTTTGGTATCACTACTTTGTTTGGTACATATAATTTCTTGCATTTAGGGCAAATATAGATAGTATAATAACCATGTGTTTGGGTACAACCATAAGCAGCCATAGCTTCCTGTAGGTTGATTATTAATTATTGTAAAATAAATTTGATACTTTTTTTATGTTGTAAGTCAGTCCAAGGAAGAGGGCACATAAACTAACCATAACTAATCTAATTTTGTAAATGTTTATCACCCAATAATTGCAGACTTTTTAACGAAAATTGACATAATAAATGCATGTTGTTAGAAACATAACATGATACAAACAATTTAGTTGCCAAAGATTATTGAATTGTCCCACATCACAACTAGTTAGGCTGGCCGTGCCCACAAAACCTTAATTATATAACTATTTAAAATAACAATTGCTGTTTCCTCCAAAATTAAACTATATTTACAATTTTTTATAATATATAAAATATTTCTCAAAAACTCTCAAATTAGTTAAAAATTGCATTTACATTTTCTTAATCATATTGAATTTTTAGTATAAATATATAATTGCATATTTGTATCAATAAAATTTCGTTTAGTTAGATAAAATTTATTAATTTTACAACTAGTTTTTATATTTATATATATATATATATATTACAAACATAAAATTTGAATTTTACGAATGAATTTATATATTTTTAGGGCTGGTAGTTAATTCGTCTTTTTAATTTTTTAAATATGTTAATAAAAGAAAAGTACACAAAATTAGATTCTGGATAAAAAATTTTAAATTTCAAATTTTATTTCTCAATCTTTTTATTACATACCATATGTATGTATTAAAATTAATCTTATCTTATGTTTTTATTAATTTTTTATAAAATTATGATTACGAAATAATATAAATTTATTATTGTTTATATTTGTGAATACAATTTACTTTCTTTATTAATTACTTCATTTTAAAGATAAAAATTTAAATAGAAAATTATACTATTACTAAAAATTTTTATATTTTTTATAAAGGTGTTTTTAAGTTGGTGGTGTATATTATATGTATATATATATTTTAATATATAGTTTTTTGTTTGACTGGATTGAGTTATTGTTAATTGAATGCAGGAATTATTATAAATGTTCAAGTGGAGGATGCAATGTGAAGAAGAGAGTAGAAAGGGACAGAGAAGACCCAAGCTATGTGATCACAACATATGATGGAATTCACAACCATCAAAGTCCTTGTCTTATCTATTACAATAATGACAACTCTTCTTCTACCAATTGGGCTTTTCAACAACCTCCTCCTCCTTCCTTTTGAATTGGGCTCTTCAGATTCTATGGACCTAAAACTTGATATCTATATATATATATATAGTATAGAAAAAGGCTTCGATGTTGTAATATATACAAAGAAATTGACATGACATGATAATAAGAAAACATACGTGTAAAGTTGATGTGGGTCGATATTCCAATTCGACGTTTATGTTGGCAGTGGGTAGGGTAGGGTCTCAATCTCAATCTCAATCTCAGACATGCACGTTATTATGCTTTGATTTGATTATTAGTATATTGTGTGCATGTACTGCAAGCTGTAAGCTAGGTATCCTCTCTCCATGTTATTAAGGATTTTATTATATATTATTCGATACAGGGTAATAAAATCTCTAATGTAAATTAGGGTGTAATGAAAATTATGAAAGATTCATTATTGTTAGATTCCTATTACATGAGAATGAAATTACATTTAAACGTTTTTAGTCGTTGATTAATTATAAGAGATATCATTAATGCTGAAAGACCGTCACGTGTTATACCTTTTAATGTGATAAAGCAATAGTTCTGATTAGCTGTAGATATAAGTGATATTTAAAGTGAACACGTGGATGCTTATTAGGAATAAATATTAGATGGCCCGCAATTAGATCACACATGGATAAATCATCTAAATATCAGTGTACGATCTCATTGTAGCAGTGGTGCAAGTGTGCTTAGACTTGAGGTCTCCAAAGTATCCTAAGTATAAGTTATGTACTTTGAAATTATTCTTGGTAAGCTTAATCAGTTAATTTATAGGGTGATTATCGGGTGCATCACAAACTACTTATTGATAGTTGAGTGACCAATAAAGAATTCGTCTCTCCTGAGGATAGGAGAGATATCTCTGAGTTTCTTGTTAGGGATCTTACTCTGAAAATCCTTGGCCAAGGTATGTGTATTCATGAAATAAGTTTCACTGATAACACTTTAGAGTAAGCAGTATTTATGATATAAGAAAATAAAAATTCAGAGTTAGCAGAATTTAATCTTTCTAATGGAGTTGATATCTAGTCTGTACTCAAATTCGAATGAGATGTAGTACTGTATGACGAAAGGATTATGTTGCCCAAATACTAGCTACTGAAAGGATTGTCTAAATCGTTGATAGTTCAGAATAATTAGGTTGTCATGATGCATTGCCAATCTTGATCTAAATAATAAAAATTGAGTAATTGGAGAATTATTAATTCAATTATTCTGCTAAGCATATTCTGATATCTACTGGGTCACCGACAAAAGGAATTATAATACTCAGAATAAAATAATCCACGAATATGATTCGACTTGATAATATATGATGTTGTAGGGAATTGAAATGAAGAAATTAAAATATTAAAGTTTTAATTAGATTAAAACCAATTGATGAGGTAAAAGTTAATTTTGTGCTAAATTGGATTGGATCCAATTAAAAGTGAATTAGGTCCATTATACGTGGATCTAATTTTATGGGCCAAATTATATTAAATTTTTAATCCATTATATTTATTTATAATATATATTTAATATATGTTGTAATAAATATAATTTTCTACTTTTAACGGATAAAATTTTCTTATCCTACCACTTGCATTTTTTATTGAAAAGTTATTGTTTTGAAATTGAAAAATTAAAAACACTAGTATGTTGTTATAAAATAAAAACAATAAAACAATTGGGGTAGCTTGTTGGTTTTTGCACGTTGAAGGGTCCACGACATGTTAAAGGAAGTTTTTTTAAGTTTTTTTTTTTTCTTTTTCTTTTCTTTATAAATTTAATGTCTCGTTTGTAATTTCTTCTTGAATAAGATTTTGGATTAAACTGCTAACATGAGTCATCTGATTTCGAACTATAACCAAATTGTTTGGTTTCTGAGTTATCAGATTACATGTGATACCATCAGAGATGCAGTTCGGTAAAATTGTGTTGCGGTTACGGATCTCATGGATTGCATTGGTGGAGCCATTAACAATAGTAAGTTTTTGTATTTCACATTTTATTTATCAATTTTATTGTATTCAAAATCACAAAAATAATTGATCATCTAGAATGAAATTTCATTAGTTTTAGAATTTTAAATTCCGAGATGTTAAAATAATCTGATAATTTTTGTTAAAAATTTCCAACTTATATTTTCCTATAAGCATCCGAAGTATTACATTTGTCAAAGGTCTTCTTAGAGTCGGGTTGTTGGACTAAGCACGGGGTTTTGGCTATTGATCAATTATTCGATAAATTGTTGTTCGGTTGATTGATCAATTTTATGATCATATGATTGTTTTTGTTGATTGATCATTTAACTATTTATTGATTGATTGCTTGATTGTTCTTAATTGATTGATCGATTGCTTGATTATTTCGGATTGTTTGATTGATCGATTATTTGTCTCTTGATTGATTGATTGATAAATGGAATGTTCGATTGAATGTTGACATATTGCACGGCAAGGTAATCCTTCACCCTATATATGGTTGCTTTTTATGTAATAAGGTGAGCTTAGAGATGCTCATAATAGAAATGCATGATGTGTGTATGATAAGTCTAAAGTTTACCTATATTTTGATATATTTGATGAGCTTTATTGTGAAGAAATTGAGTTTAAAAGATAGATAAATGAGAGATTTCTAGTAATTCTAGACTATTTTATTGAGACAGGGACTTGAATAAAAATATGAAGAAAATAAGCAGAAATGAAGAAATTTAAAAGAGAATAAGGACTTAGCGGAAATTTTTCCAAGTTCAAGAATTGGCGAAACTCATGAAAATTGAAGAAAGTATTGCCTTAAACCTTGTCCACTTGATGTTTAAAGTTCGAAACAAGAGAAAGTAGAAGTAAGCCATCGCCAGTAGTACAAAAAGAGGTTGGCGAAGGATGATTATTTTGCTTATAGGCATCGCCCAAACAAACACAACATGGCGATGGCAGGAGATTGCACTTAAAGACTTCGCCTTCAATAAGCACAACAGGCGGTGAAGGATGGCAAACAGTTGAAGCATCACCTATAATCATTGGTAATCTGTCTGGTGATATCTAAACATTCTCACCTAAGGTAGATCTAGATGAGGCGAGATGATTAGTAAGGGAATTTTGACTACCGCCAACATCCAGGAGAAGAACTAGGCGAAGTGATACAGATGAATGAAGAGCTTCGCCACTTTGTGTTTCTCTATTTTTTCAAATTCACAAAATTGCCACCGTGTCCAAACTCTATAAGTAGGTGCCCAGTCGATGCAATTAGAACGTTTTGAAAATTTTAGATAATTTTAAGAATCTTTTGCGCTTTTAGACAGTTACATTCAGAAGATTGAAAAGTGAAGACGGTGAGAAGTTAGAAGATTGTTTCTAATCCTTTCTTTACAAAATAAACAATCCCTATGGAGATGATATCTTTAAAACTACAATTGGAAGTTGATAGAGTAGTGTCAGAAAAATACTCATCAGTGTATGCATTGCATATCGATGGAAATGTAAGAGCATTTGCATGTGCTTGTTGGGGACATGAAATAAAAACCAAGTGTGTGCCTAACCTTTCTTCTCTTTCTTTTTCCCTATCGATTGTGTTTTCAGGTTCGATCGAGCAAGGCATGTGATATTTGAGCTCTCATGGTGCATTTCGTTAATGTTTTAACTACCCATATATGTATTTTAGATTTGATCATGTTTGTAAATAAGCTCACATGCATTTGAATTACGATTGTAAAAGATGTTTTATCCATTTGGAATTTCTAAACATTGTCTATATAAGATTTAAACTAAGTATTTTATGTTTAAGAAAGTAACGTCTTTATTCGTCTTCCACAACAATATTGTATAAATTGATTGACTTTTGAAATTGTTCCTGAATTATAAATTGCAATTACATTATTAATGTGGCAGTCTGGGGCACTTGCTACGGTCTCGGTCAAGGTGGGGGTTCGATACTACATTTGTTAGTATCAGAGCACCGGTTCTCAAATGCTTCTATTGTGTACTTGTTTGCATTGAAAGTTAAGAATTGTTTGCATCGATTTTCAAAGTATGACATTGCGTTCATTTTTGAAAGTTTTGAAAGTCATTAGCATTGCATACATGACAGCCAAATGTCAAATGCTCGATCGATTGCCAACAAGGAAAAGAAAAGAGGTAAGGAATGTAAGGTATTCCAATCCATGTATTGATTGTCTGGTCAATGATGATTTTATTGATAGTATGTGTGACGCCTAACCCCCGGCCCGAATGGATCCGAATCGAGAACTAGGAGCCACGACCACCTAACCAATAAACCAACTTACTAGAAGTGCTAAATAATAATAATTGGCTGAAAATTAGATAATAAATATTCAAGCCAATTATGAAATGAAAACTTTAAGTTTATATATATATATATATATATATATATAACATGATAACTCAAAGTATCAGATTACAAAATATTGTCTTAAGGAAACAAAACTCAACATCTAGATATGGTTTCAAATATTCAATTCTACAAAATGTGACAACAAGAGGTACATTTACAAAAGCTAACAACTACACATTTATAAACATAAGATGCCCAAAAAATTCAACAACAAAACGAGATGCACATGATGCTATGATGACCAAACTAGTCTGTTCGCCCGATAACTTGTTCACATATTTATTCGAGAAAGAAAACAAAAGAGAAAAAAGAGAATAAAATAGAGTAAGTTACGGCGCTTACTTGGTAGACCAAATCCCAAACAATCACAAGCAAAAATGATTCTAGAATTTCTAGTATGATCACACACGTCAATGCAGTTAACTGGTTTAACTAAAATCATCCTATTGACAGAGAAGTCAAATATAAAAACAAACTTAAGCAATCAAGAGCCTAAAAATAGTGACTATATGCTTACTTCATTTTATTTAAGTTATTAATAACAAATGATAAGAATGAATGCTATAACTATGGTTACTTGATCCGTAAGTAACAGTGGAAATATCAAATCGGAATTCAATGAACAGAAGACCATACTTAGTTGGAACACAATTACACTAAACAAGGGCATGAGAGTCATTACACAACTACCATGAACCATAGAAACTCTAGATTATACATTTAAAGGAAGAATGGATGATTTTTGACATTGGCCACTAGTTGCACGACATGCCGGTCGCGAAACTGGTGGCGCGGGTTTTAATTTTTACAGGCTGTAGGCATAGGCGATATATCGCGCGACTAGCAAGTCGCAAAGTATGTCGTCAAGTCGCCAGACATAGAAAGATTACCGTGGATTCTTTGACAGACCTCGCTGCCGAAGAGGAAGCGATTTGCTCACTTGCCTTGTATCAAAATGTAACCAAAGCAGCACCAATTACCCTAAAAAGATAGCCTATAGACAACCAAAACTACAACCAAATGCAACAATACTACCGAAACACAAGACCACCCAAATTCCCACATTTTACCTAGACAACTATATTCTAACACGACACCACGGCCACAACAATTAACATACTACAGCGGACAAAGCCAACTATTCACCAACCAACAGCACCCATCAAATGACTCATCAACCACAAGGACAACCCAAATAACTACAACTCTAAATTACTAACAGACATGAGATTAACCAAGTTAAGGTAGAACCACCTTCTTGGTGGCAACCAAAACCACACACGAAAATCAACTAATTACAGCTTCCATAATATAACTAAATAGCAACACAAATGAAGCGTATGACTCATCACTGGCAACCCACAAATAAGCATCATAATCACAACCAACCAAACATTTGGCATCAGCTAAAACTAACAACTTACACATATTTATCCAATCACTTAAAGCAACACAACACGGAATAGCCCCTAATGAGAAACAATGTTGAAGATGCGAGAATAAATCACAACTAGTGAGCATACGACCATAAAAAAAACTAAGGACATACATCCGCAAATAGCGACTAGAAGTTCAAATATACAACTAGAGGCTCTCGCCCATGATTCGCTTTATTTATCAATTTTCCCGTAGGCTAATGTTGAAGTACTTCCTCCCTATGGCACCATTATATCTATCAACCTTTGAATGCATTTTGGGGAAATAAACAATACATATAAAGGTCAATTATTAACTCTTGATTTAAGCCATAAAATGCACACAACTAACTCTATTAAGAATCTAACTAACAAGAGCTAATGCAGTCTATTTTTACACTATCGTACAATAGTCCACAAGCCAATAAATCGCACACGACAACAACCCAAATATAACACTATAACTACACAACTATCAAGCACAATGCATTACATAAAAGCACACATAAACAATCAAAATATCAGGGATAAAACAATGTCTACCAACCTGAAAAAGCTTTATAAAAATCCACATAATCTACTCCTTAGATTGCTGTTCCCTTACAGCTGATGAACCTAATTTGGTTTATACTCACATTATTCTCAAATGGTTTACAAATACCCATAATTCCACTATTTAATTAAAACAAGAATTGTAGGGCAGCATCCATAGAGTTATTTAACATATTGCAGACTCAAAATAGAGTACCAATTTTCCAAATACATGAGTTTTTGCCAAAACCCAAGAATAACAATAACTTACCCGAACAAAAATCACAAGCACACACACCTGATTGGCAAAACCTAGCTTGTTACACTCAGGAATGGATCCTTAAGGAGGAAATTTTAAATTAATTGACAGATTTCACTAGTTCGCTAGAGTCAATTAAATGTCAACAACAAAACCCATAAAACTCACCTCACAAAGATTGAAATCTATATGAAATTGGAGAAATCTACAAGCTCATTCTCTCAGGCACAATTTGTTGAAGACTATGAAGCTAGGCAACACATAATGCCCCTAATTAGTGAGCTTCAGATGTGAGAATTAACAAAATTGGAAGAGTTCAAGATTCAAAACATACCAGTTGATAATTTTTCTTGAAACCAAATTGAATTCGAACTTAGTAGACACTAGGGGCAGATTATAAGAAATGATATGGGGATTAAGCTTAGCTTGCTGAAAGATTTGAAAATGAGATATGTTTGCATGTTGAGTTTCAGTAGTCTGGTGAGTAAAAAAAATAGAGGAAAAGAGAGTGTGAGTGAGAACCGAGCGTAGTATCACAACAGGAAAATCTTGGTTGGACTCACTATTGCTCGGTTGGACTCACTATTGCTTGCTATAGGATATAAGCCTTATGGCCCGTATCCAATAGTAAGTCCATTTCGACCCTAACCCGAAAATATTCGAAAATGATATTTTTACGAAAACACCCGTAAATAATAATTAAATGAATAGATTAAATCGTTATTATAAATCAAAAATTAAATTAAAATTTAAAATAACAAGAATATTCGAAAGGACATATAGCTTCCTAATCCCTACAGAAGAGTCCCCAATTAATTAAAATTCTAAAGTACTTTCCATAAGGAATTTTCGAAAAAATTATTTATGAATATTAAAATTTATAAATTCACTTTAAAAGTTAGCGAAAAAGTTAAGGCCGGATTTTCGGACTTTACAGTATGTCTTCCACGAATATTGAAGTTGCTTGTTCTCCTCAATTAGAAGATAATTATTGTATTTTGGACCATACCAACGGGTGACGTATAGTTCTTCGGTTATGGGTGTTTTTGACATGCTTTTATTCACTAAGTGTGAACTTGGTGAGAACTTGATCCCCCTAAACATTTATTGCTCTTATGAGAGTAAATGCATTCTTGGCTATTATTTTGGGTATGTCATCCAAGATAATATGCCTATATGAATCTTTTGCAAAAATAATTTTCGAGAAGCGTTTCGAACTCATATTTGTAAGTGTCCTCTTGGTATGGATGCCTTCGGTATTCCTACTTTATCAATGATATTTTATTTTTTAACTCATTTATTCAATTCCTATTGCTAGCCATGATGTTAAGTAGACGTCATGGGAGGTCTAAAAAGGTTTAGTGTGAGTGATACCTTAGAAAATCGATCAAAGAAATTTCGGGGACAAAATTTTCTTAAGGGGGATAAGGTTGTAAAGTCCGCAAATTGGACTTAAAATTTCAGGCCAATTTGAAATTTTTGCATGTTTGATTTTCAACAATTCCATGACCGAATAAAATAAAAATAATATTAAGGGTAATTATAATATTAGAAAAAATTATTTTGAGACAAAAACTTAGGATCGAAAATCTTTATTTAATTCCAAAATTAAATATTACAAAAATTGACTTTGAAATTGAAAATTGATCTTTAAGGGCAAAACATGATTCAATTGGAAGTTTAGAATCTAACTAAATTGAAAATTGAGAAAAATATTGATTTTGAGTTAAAACGTCAATTTTTTTATAAGATTACCATTTTAACCCTATTGAGCGGATATTTTCTATTTTTGTAATCGGTGGTGGAATTTTATTTCAAAAATATAGAATTGAATTTTTGAAGATGAATAGAAGTGTCGGAAATGGATTTTGGTGGGAAATGGACTTGGACTTGGACTTGGATTGGGCCCAATCCAACCTCATGTCCAACACTTATTCATCAAACCCTACTAAACTTGTTTCATGACACTATTCACTTTCTTCCCAAACACCCCTTTCATAACTCCGAATGCCTTGTTGCGGACACCCATATCCTCTCCCTATTTGTGGATAGGATTGCTACAATGGAAATGCCATTCCTTTCACAAGTCCAGAGAGGATTTGGATCCTGCAGAGCACGTGGCCGAATATCGCTAGGAAATGTCCATTGTTAACCTTTTGAGTGAAACCTATGAAGCCATTACATGCAAGACATTTGGTAGTAGTCTGGGTGGTCCGACCTTGACATGGTTCCTCAATCTTCTGAACAACTCAATCAATTCTTTTTCTCAATTAATAGATGATTTTTTTGTTAAGTTTTCTAGCCGCAGGTGCTTCGGACTAACCACGGATCATCTCTTTTTTGTGGAAAAGAAAGAAAGTGATGGCCTCCGAGAGCACGTCTCTCGCTTTACCAATGAATATATCAAGAATCCAGACATTGTGGAGTCAATTGCAGCGACTGCATTCCGAAAGGGTCTGCCCCAATCCTCTCGTCTCTACGAGCAGCTAACAGAATACGAGTCTCAGATGTTGGAAGAATCCCTGGAGATATCCACTGAAAAAATTAAGTAGGAAGAATATCCTAGAAGGGTTTCCATGGCGAGAAACAAATCAACAGGCAAGTCTGAGTAGCGTGGCAACAAGTCTCGCAGGGGAAGGTTTGAGCAATACGAAAGGAATGCCCTCACCCTAATTCACGTCTGTCCAAAACTTTCGACAGGAACGGTAAAAACAAACCAAAATGGCATGTTCCGGCTTATAATCTAACCATAGAGCCAAAAGCCTTAGTCGCGGTAATGAAAGACATGAGGTCCTCTGTTAAATAGTCTGAACAAATGCAGACTCCCGTACATCAGAGAGATAAAAATAAATTGTCAATTTCATAATGATCATGGTCGTATAACGGAGGACAGCATGGCATTACGGTTTGAAATAGCCTTCCTGCTAAAGAAAAGATGCTTGCACAAGTTCTTATCCGAAAAAGGGAATAAGGCTCTCAAAAAGTCCGAGGAGAAACATCATGAATCAAAAGTGATTAAGATGCCTGACGAAGCCCTAGAAGTTGAATAAATAATAAGAGTTATCCACGAAGGCTCAATGGTGAGCAAGGTAACCCAAAGGTCCATAGAAAAACATGCTAGAGAGCTCGACAGCATCAACGAAGCTTCCATCCATCTAGGTAGAACCCTCTTGCATATGAACTATCATTTTCAGACCAAGACATGCGGGGACATGAAGATCCACATCACGATACGTTGGTCATCACTCTTCAAATTGCCAACTACAGTAAAAAAGGGTTCTCGTCGATAACGGAAGTTAGGAAAAAATCATGTTCCTTCCAGCCCTAAAGAAAATGTACTTGGACGAGTCACTCATTGTCTGAGACACCACAACTCTCACTAGATTCAGTGGCGAATCCAAGCAAACAGTAGGTGAGATTTTTTTGCCTGTTTTTGTAGGTGGTATTAATCTCGTGAAGAGGTTCCTCCTGATTGATGTACAATCATCTTACAAATTGGGAGGCCTTAGATTCAAGAAATGAAAGTTGTCCCTTTAAGCTACCATCAAACCCATCAATTCCCTACAAAATAGGGGATCGAGAAGATCAAAGGAGACCAATAGGCATCAAGGGAATGTGATCACACCACCTTCAAGAAAACCTTAGCAGTATAACATTTATAGTCCGGAGCCCCTACCGAAGGCCGAATGGTAGTTCTCGTGCCAGAGCCACTTAAAGAAGTTCATATTGACCCTGAACATTCCAACATGAACCAAATTGGCTCAATACTTGATCCGGAACTTAGAGGTAAACTTCTAACCCTTATTTCAGCTAACCTCGATTGCTTTACTTAGTCCCACACGGACATGACAGGTATCGATATAGGTATTATCGCCCACAAGCTTTTAGTTGATCCTAAGGCTAAACCCATCAAGCAAAAAAGAAGAAAGTTTGCTTTCAAGAGGAACCAAAATCATTAATGAAGAAGTTTAGAACCTTCTGAAAAATGGTAAGGTCCAAGAAGTTAAATACACAGAGTGATTAACCAACATAGTGGTCATCAGGAAGAAAAATGGAAAGTGGCGGGTGTGCATCGATTATTCCGACATAAACAAGTCATGTCTAAAGGACCTGTTCCCTATCCCACATATTGACACAATATTTGACGCGACTGTGGGTCACAAGCTCTTAGGCTTTATGGATGCCTTCTCGGGGTACAATCAAATCAAAATGAACCCAAGAGATCAGGAAAAGATAGCCTTCATGATAGAAAGAGAGACCTATTGCTAAAATATCATACCTTTTGAACTTAAAAACGCTGGTGCAACCTATCATAACCTAGTGAATTGGATGTTTGCCGACTAAATCAGACGATGGAGGTATATGTAGATGACATGCTCGTAAAATTGGTAAAGGCTGAACAACACATAGAACATCTAGGAGAAGCTTTCCAAATCCTGAGAACGTACAATATAAAGTTGAAACCAGCTAAATGCTCATTTGGAGTTGGCTCCAGTCAGTTCCTTGGGTTCATGGTAACGAAAAGAGGAATAGAGGCAAATCCAAATCAACTTGATGGTGTTTTTAAAATACCAATCCCGAAAAATAAAAAGGACATCCAACATCTGACTTGAAGAATGGCTGCACATAATCGATTCCTTCCAAGGTCATCTGAATACCTCAAACCTCTCTTCCAGTTACTATAAAAGGGCACGAGCTTTGATTGGTCAAAATCATGTGACGAAGCCCTACATGAGATTCAACTTCACCTATAGAAAGCATCAATCTTGGCCAAACCAAAACCCGGAGAAACATTATACATATACCCAGTTGTCGCGGATTCAGAAGTCAATGTCGTTTTGGTCTGAGAGGAAGGAAAATCTCAACAACCAATCTACTACACCTGCAAATATCTTGCTGATGCAGAGACAAGGTATAGTACTATGGAAAACTTGGTCCTAGATTTGGTATCATCCTCTTGGAAGGCAAGGTATTGTTTGAAGATCACAAACAAAACTATTCTATCCAAATTCAACACCGAATTGAGTTCAAAACTACATCTTGGTAAAAGCAATTAATGGAAAGGGAATCCTTTTGTCGGAATTCTAGACCGAGCTCTCTACCGAACTATAGTTCAGTAATCGCCTGAGAAGAATAGAATCCCTCTGTCCGAGCTTCACACAGAATTAAAGACTGAGTTCCAAGCTCGGCAAGCTACTTGAAAAAATAGATACCATTCTGTCCGAACTAAGCACCGAATTAGCTACTGAATTGTGAGTTCAATACAACTACTGAAAGAAAGTAGTGTTATGTACCCGAACTTGTTACCGAATTGCATACCAAACTGTAATTTGACAATGGTGCTATTACGAGAAATTTGTGTTTTTGGAGCCATTTTGTGTGTAATTTGAATTGTACTATAAATACTCATCTTAAACTTTAAGGGAGGAATCTTAGATCAATTTTGTATCATTCTTACACACTTGAGAATTGAGTAAGATTAGAATCCATTTTGTTCTTCAATTTTCTCTAAAACCTTTAAGTGGATTCCAAGAAGAGAAGTGTAGATTGGAGTTCAATTCATCAAGACCCAAAGATTCAAGCTCTATATTAGTTATCTTTATTACAAGTTTCATCTAATCCTTTACTCTTACTTCCATTTCTTGAGTTTTGATATAGATCTCTTGTTGAATTGTGCTTATATTAGTTTAGTTATGCTAAGATAACTTTGTAGTTGTTGAATACTTGTGGATCTAGATAGATCTTGTGATTCTTAAACTTTTTATGTGCTTCAATGGTGGATTCTATAATATAGCATATTTTGTGTGCTTAATTCTTAATTCATTTGGTGAAAATCAAGTGATGCGTAGATTTAATCTTGATTGAAGTTAGACATAGCAATTTCATGGTTAGATCTAGGATTAAAGAGTGATAGAAATAAAACTAGACAAAGTAAGTTTTAATCATCTCAATTGGATTGTGTTTCATGATCATTTTCTCAATTTCTAGACATATAAATTGTTGTAAATGAAATTTGATATTAGAGTTTAAAGAGACCTAATGTTGATGTATTTTTAATCTATGTTATATTTTAGTATTCCAAGTGTTTGCTGAAATGCTTAAGAAAAGGATCAAGTATCAATCTAGATAAATACGTATTCAACCATGATTTCTTCTTATTGTTTTAGTAATTCCAAGTGTGTTTGAATTCTTTTAATCAATTTTTACATTCTTGTCATTGGTTTAACTTGAGAATTGTCATAACTTAGTAGTATACCGATTCATTGTAACTCTTGAATAATGATTCACATATACTCCTTTGGGTTCGATATTTGTAACCACTATATTACGATAAGATAGATGTTACTTGGCATATTTCATCTATGAATTAAATTTCTATGTCAAGATAATTAACATCAATTTTTGGCACCGTTGTCGGGGACTATACATTTGTTGAGTTTAATTGAATTCGTTTACTTTTAAGTTTGTTTTTGTTTCTTTTATTGTAGGTTTATGTAATGAAGATGTCAAAGAGGACAACTAACGCCTTTTGATTTGAAAATTGAGAGAACTTGTCTTGCACTTCGAAGAGAAGCTAGAGTCGCGAATCCAGAAGAGATCATGGATTCTCAAGGTTGAAGAAGAGGTTCTGATGGTGTATTAAATGATGAATTAAATGAGAGACTTAGTGATCATGGAGACCAACATATGACTCTTCGCCAATATAGTATCCCACCCGTGGATGGCATGTCACTCTCTATCTATCTATCAATTTGCCACCCATTGGTGTAGATACTTTTGAGTTGAGATATCTTGTTTGATATAAATGGAGCAACAATCTTGGTTTGGAGAAGGTGTTAATGATGATTCTAATCAACATCTCAATAAGTTTATGCACCTTTATAGTACTTTCAAGCAAAATGGTGTGCCAGATGATGCTATAAGATTGAGATTGTTTCCTCTCTCTTAGAGATAAAGCTCATGATTGGTTATACGCTTTGCCTCAAGGGTGTATCAATACTTGGGGTGAGCTAGTGGGGAAATTTCTAGCAAGATACTTTCCACCCATGAAGATGGTCAAGCTAAGGAATCAAATTTCTCAATTCACCTATATTGATGGTGAATCACTTTATGAGAATTGGGAGAGGTTTAAAGATTTCTTGAGAAGATTTCCACACCATGGAATTGTTATGTGGAGTTTGATGCTAACTTTCTATAGTGTTATGCCATCAATGATAAAGATGCACATTGATTCGTCGGCGGGTGGATCTCTTATGGATAAAAAACCTTATGATGCACAATATTTTATAGAAAATTTAGCTAACAATGACTATGGTTGGAATGAGAGAGACAAGTCGGGAATGAAGAAACAAGGTGTGTATGAATTGGAATCATTCAATGCACTATCATCTCAAATATCTCTTTTGAGTAAGAAGTTTGACGCTTGTACAATGCAAGGAAAGACTACTCCTAGTAGTATTACTCAAGAAGTTCAAGCTACTACTTTTATTGGAGCTGTAACACCTAACCCCCGCCCACGACGGAGCCGCGGGATACTGGTTGGAGTGCTACATTAACAATTTGCATTCAATACAATCCAATAAAGTTTTAATGAAATTAATTTATCAAAGGTACTTAAATAATTCGTTGATGAAATAAATTTCCAATACGTATTTCAAACACTATGCGACTATATGTATGCGGAAGCGTAATTATTTTTTTTGTAAATAAATAATACAATGATTGTATAAAATTCAATGAAGGCCCATCAATGAACAATTACAATTCAATATAAAATTTTTACATAATTTCAAAGTTTTCCTTAGCTCTTTGAAGCCAAACACTATAAGCTTTTCTTCGGTACCATAACCTTTCCAAAACACCATATTTTAATAAGTAATTTCTCAATCTCACCTAATTGAGGTTCAAGGATAAAAGCAGATCAAAAGAGGTGGTTTTTGAAGGAATAGAAAGGGGAAGGAAAAGAAGAATATGAGTTGGAAAATTTTGAAAGTTTGGAAAGAGTTGTTGAAAGTGAATTGTTATTTGAAACAAAATATATAATAAAAAAAGTGAAAAAAATCAAAGATAGAAAGGAATATGTGTATAAATAAAAAATTGGTTGAAAAGTTGAATAAGAAAAGAACAATGTGGTGATTGAGGTGATGGAAAGTTAGAAAGAAATAAAGAGATGGATTGATGAAGTTTAACTTTTGGGATTTCAAGAAGTTGAGTTAGAAACATTTTTTTAGAGGAATTGAAGTGGGAATAGGAAGTGAGTGAGGGTGTTATCCTTGAATCTCTACTTTGATCCTTTTATCATTCTTCCCATTTATTCTAACTCTAACTTAGCCTCATCTACCTTGATACAAGCTAGTGATCCAAGGGGAATCCGAGATTCAACTCAATCCTTTAGACCTCTAAATGCTATATAGTGCTTGATTTAGTTTCATTTTTTGTGAGGTCTCTTAAAGTTCTTTGATTTGCTCTTGTGAAACACTATCAACACAATCAATTAGGTACATCACTCCGATTCTTAAAGTGAATAGTGCATTGTGTGTGAAGCCTTTAGGTTCTTTTGAGCTTTGATCTTATATAAAGTAATTAAGAAGATTAATTTGAGTGATATCTTGTGAGATATTAGTTCAAAGCTCAAGTTCATAAAAGATTGCCATATGCTTTGATTTTGAGATGAAAGAGGTTGGGTTAATTTAAGTAATTTTAGCATTGATTGATAGCGTGTTGATTTTGTCTACATTTTTTGTGAACTAACTTTGTTATTGCTTTTTTTTGCACTTAATCTTTTCATGAGAAGCGTTTATGCGTATTGCACTAGGTAAGTCCTTAGGAGACACAACTCCTCCTTTAAGGCCACTTAAGGGTTTAAAGGCTTGAAGTTTAAACAAAAAACTTCTGTTGCGACCAACAAAAGTGATAGTTATCTTAGTAGCATTTAGAAATTTTGCACTAGATTCATGAGTAATTGCATTGTAATTTTTTCTCTCAAGTTAAAATGAGTTATAGTTGATTGCTTGAGGACACGCAATGGTTTAAGTTGGGGGTAATTGATGAGTTCGGAAAATGAGTATGATATTAGATGAATTTGGTTGTTTTTCCCTTATGAAATGCGTATATTTGAGATATTTTCTCTTATTTTCATGTCTTAAACTTAAATTTGGAGACTTTGAGTCATCAAGGAAGAAAACTAGAAGTTTGGAGTAAAACGAGATCGAAAAGAGGTGAAAAAGGACATGAAAGTAGGTTCACTGAATTGTGCACCGAGTTCCTTACTGAACTACAGCTTCGTACAAATGCTGTAAAAAGAAAATATCATTTATGTCCGAACTAGCTACTGAGCTAGGTACCGAAATGTCAGTTTGTTGTTTGAAGATCACATAAGAAACCAGTTTGTCCGAATTCAACACCGAATTGAGTACCAAACTACATCTCGGTAAAAGCAATTGAAGAAAAGAGAATCCTTCTGTCCGAATTCTATACCGAACTCTCTGCCAAACTATAGTTTGGTAATCGCCTGAGAAGAATAGAAATCACTCTGTCTGAGCTTCACATCGAATTGAAGACCAAATTTCAAGCTCAACAAGCTGCTTTGTAACATTTGTAATTAAGGGCTAGAAATTTCCGTGTTTTCTAGTGAATTTTGACTTTTTGGTCAAAATTCGGTTTTAAGGGTAAAATAGTAATTTAGGAAGTCAATCGGAAGTATAAAGTCAAATATATCAAATTGATCGTCTTTAAAAGCGTTTTAAGAATTTAGGAATTTAAAACAAAAATCATATTTTACATGAACGGAAAATATTTTAGAACCCGTTAAATTGATTTTAAAGATGTTTTATAATTGTTTTACAAAAAAGCCCATAGCCCATGTTTTTAAAAGAAGCCCATTTGCAAAACCCCCAGGTCAATAGATTTCTATCATTTGTTTTGTTTCTCTCAAAAAAGCACAAAACTCGTATTTTGAAGTTTCTCTCAAGTTTCTTCCCTGCGACTTTGGTAAGTCTTTCTAAAACCCTAACTTTTAATTTCATGTTTACAAAAGTGATACCATTATCTATTACTAGTAAATTGGTTCTTGGAGATTGATTTATCTATTAATGTATCTTTCAAATTAATATGTAGTAAACCCTAGAAATTGAATTTGATTAAATTGCATTGGAAAAGATGATACTATATTGATAGAATAGATATAATAGTGATTGTGACTCTATATTTATCTATAATATTAATTGTTTGTGCATTAAACTGGTTAATTATATAGAACCATATGGATGGAATTGGTATTGGAATTTAATATTTAATATTTTGAATATTGAATATTTAATATTGAATATTTTGAATATATGTCTAGTTAAATGTGCACCTTGGATTTATTGTTTAATGAATGTGTATATGGATTCGTATGTGGTTTAAATTAATGGCCTTTTTATTAGTTATTGAATTGTGGTGATGAATTGGAATATTGGTTGTTTATGTTACCTAGGCACCATTAATAACATATATTTAATAATATGTATTTAATGACTTGTATTTATTACATGTGTATTTATTATGTAATAAATGCATTTATTGTATATAATAGCATTTATTATATGTAAGTGTTTAAATGAGGATATTGGAACCATAACATTACATGGTAGTGTTATTTATTACGTGGTTCACATGATAGCTGGTATGGTTTTACACCTTTAATAGGCTATTGATTTGATAGTTAATGAAATAATGGAAATGTGTATTGAATTACTTAATAACTAATTGCCCTTATTCTTAGATTGGTATAGAGATGAAGTGGCATGCTATTAGGGAAAAATTAGAGATCTCGGCCTATTTAATTGTAGGTAAAATGTGGTTTAGCTAGCCACTATTGGAAACCAGAGTGACGACTTCTATTGGGTGTGACGGCACCACCGCCTATGGGCTATTGTTATTGTTGATCTTCGGATCTATTGATGGAATCCATAGGTAGATGACCGTCCCGAGGGGGATTAATCGGCACTAGAGATTTCGATCTTCAGACCTATTGTCAGGCTTCGGCCTTATTGTTTCCCGTTTCGATATAACGTCTAGATTAGGGGTAGTCAAAATCCGTAAATGTTATATTGTTATATTTTAGTATATTGATTTTTGATTAATGAGAATTGGTGTGTTGAAGTTTGAATAACATGTTTTATTTGTTTATTTTAATGTTGCTACATTTAAGATTGAACATTTATTGGCCTTAAATGTTAAGAAACATGTTTGTTTGGTGTATTAATGACATTGGGAAATGTTATAGATTAGGAAACATAAAGACTCTAGTCATAAATGGATGGGTGGGGAAAACCAAGTGAGATAATTAACTAAGCCGTATAAAATAGCCTCGAACACGATCTGCCCATGTGCTCTTACACGAACCGTGTTCGAAAAACCCATTTGGAGACAATTTGACAGCGGCTTACACGGACTGGCCGTATTACGCCATACGGTCCGTATTTTCCCTTGCCGAATACAAACTTTACCCACATGTTACACGGTCTGCCCGTGTTAAATCACACGGACCGTGTAAAATCACTTACACGGGCACGATCTTCCACAGAGACTTACACGGTCTGACCGTGTAAAACTACACAAACCGTGTTCCACTTTTATAAAACTTTAAATGTTCTTTGCATTGATTGATTGATGATTTGAATGGCATTAAATGTGTGATAAAATAAGTATTCATTAAAGGTGGGATAGATTAAATGTTCATTAAAGGTGGGATATATTAAATGTTCATTAAATGTGTGACATATTAAATGCTCATTAAAGACGTGATATATTAAATTTTCATTAATATGTAGTGTATTAAATGACATTAATTGATGTATTGATGTAAGTGCATGATATTGAATGAACTTAATGATTGTATTGGTTAGTATGCATTTGTGTGTGAATATCATGATTGTATGCTAATAAAGACACATATGGTTTGAGTATGGAATTGTTAACCAGGCATCGATAGTCTGATGCTTTCCTATTTTCCTTTTTGTCTATTTTATTTGAAAACTAACAGGTTGATCGAGCTAGTACGGGTCGTTTGCATCCGCATTGGTCATCATAGCAGCTCATTCATTCCGTTTTATTCACTTCTTATTTTCTTTATCGAATCATTGGAATTTTCAATGTAAAATATTTAATTTTTATTTCTTTTGCTGGATTTTGGATTTCATTTTATGATGTTATTGGAACTATTCATTATTCTTAAGTACATATTTATCAAATTTGATAAATATTGAAGTACTTTAAAATATTGGTTCTATTTATTGCAAACGTTATTATATTGAATTATATTGAATGCATTGGGTTAATGTGGCACTCAGACCATCATTCTGCTGCTCCACCGTAGGCGGGGATTGGGCGTTACATGCTTGAACAAAAAGATACACGTTCTGTACGAACTAAGCACCAAATTGGCTGCCGAATTGTGAGTTCGATATAAAAGCTGGAAGAAATTTGTGTTATGTACACGAACTTGTTACCGAATTGCATACCGAACTATAATTCGGTAACAATGCTGTTATGAGCAATTTGTATTTTTCGAGCCATTTCGTGTGTAATTTGAATTGTACTATAAATACTCATCTTATACTCTAAGAGAGGGATCTTGGATCAATTTTGTACAATTCTTACACACTTAAGAATTGAGTAAGATTAGAATCCATTTTGTTCTTCAATTTTCTCTAAAACCTTTAAGTGGATTCCAAGAGGAGAAGTATAGATTGGAGTTCAATTCATCAAGACCCAAGGATTCAAGCTCTAGATTCATTATCTTTATTACAAGTTTCATCTAATCCTTTACTCTTACTTCCATTTCTTGAGTTTTGATATAGATCTCTTGTTGAATTGTGCTTATATTAGTTTAGTTATGCTATGCTAACTTTGTAGTGGTTGAATACTTGTGGATCTAGATAGATCTTGTGATTCTTAAGCTTTTTATGTGCTTCAATGGTGGATTCTATAATATAGCATATTTTGTGTGCTTAATTTGTAATGCATTTGTTGAAAATCAAGTGATGCGTAGATTTAATCTTGATTAAAGCTAGACATAGCAATTTCATGGTTAGATCTAGGATTAAAGAGTGATAAAAATGAAACTAGACATAGTAAGTTTTAATCATCTCAATTGGATTGTGTTTCATGATCATTTTCTCAATTTGTAGACATATATATTGTTGTAAATGAAATTTGATATTAGAGTTTAAAGAAACGTAATGTTGATATATTTTTAATCCATATTATATTTTAGTGTTCTAAGTGTTTGATGAAATGCTTAAAAAAAGGATCAAGTATCAATCTAGAGAAATAAGTATTTAACCATGATTTCTTCTTATTGTTTTAGCAATTCTAAGTGTGTTTGAATTCTTTTAATCAATGTTTACATTCTTGTCATTATTTTAACTTGAGAATTGTTATAACTTAGTAGTACATTGATTTATTGTAACTCTTGAACAATAATTCACATATACTCCTTTGTGTTCAATATCCGTAACCGCTATGTTACGATAAGACAGATATCACTTGAAATATTTCATCTATGAATTGAATTTCTATGTAAAGGTAATTAACATCAAATGGATAAACAAGTTGAATAAGTTAATGCATAAACATGTTAGATGAGTTAACACATAAACAGATTAATAGGGTTAATGCACAAACTGGTTCAACAAGCTAACAGATAAACAGGTTAAATGGGTAATCGAGTTGCACGATTACAAATTTTGAGTTATTAAACCAAATGAATTGTTTCGACATGTTAACCCACATAGTAAACGAATTCGTGTCGAATTGAAAAATTACAACTCATTTATTAAACGTGTCGAGTCGAGTTAGATATAAACGTAATCCAGTCGTGTCGAGTTCAAATAATAGGATTCGCTAATACGAAATGACACCCCTAATATATACACACCTGCAAGTATATATACAATATTTATTTATATACATATTATTTTTATAATTTTTGAGCAGGTTGCCCTCGAACCCTTACGAGCTGCTTGTGACCGATCTGTACATTTAACGGGGCATGTGTAGGCTGATTTTTAAAAGCCCACATATTTTTGTTGTCCAAGCTTGCAAAAAAAAATGGGCAGTCATGGGTTGCCTGCAGGTCACAGACTAATTTCAACAGCGCTATACACCACCACTTTCACTCTCTCCATTATATTCTTTTCATTTCTCTTCCATTTTCTAAAAAAAATGATTTCTTTTTCCACCTCCTCTATTTCTTATTCTTCTTTCCTCATTAATAATTTGCAAAAGTAAAAAAAAAAAAAAAAACAAAACAAAAAAAAAAAACTCAGTCCATAACTTGTTTTCCTAATTTTTAGACAGTTTTTGAGTGTGAATTGTAAGCTTGAAAGCCTACTTCATGCATGAATTATTAAAAGTAAAATTAAAACTCTAAGTAATTATACAATTCTATTTTCTATTTTAAGTCGTGAAAAAGGTACATTTTTTATCCTAAGTGATGTTAAAAATCTTGACATGGAATTTGATTCATAAATGAGATATGCTAAGTAACATCGATCTTATCGTTACATAATGGTTACGGATATTGAATCGAAAGGACTATACATGAATTATTGTTCAAAAGTTATAAAGAATCAATGTACTACTAAGGTGTAACAATTATCAAGTTAAATTAATTACAAGATGTAAAAATTGATTAAAAGATTCAAAACACACTTAGAATTGCTAAAACAATCAGAGAAGATCATGGTTAAATACTTATTTCTCTAGTTTGATACTTGATCCTTTTTTTAAGCATTTCATCAAACACATAGAACACTAAAATATAACATGGATTAAAATGCATCAACATTAGGTTTCTTCGAACTCCAATATCAAATTTAATATACAACAATTTATATGTCTACAAATTGAGTATATGATCATGAAACACAATCCAATTCAGATGATTAAAACTTACTGTGTTGTTGGGTCAATATTGATTTATGAAGAATAATATTCTAATAATAAAGAATGGGTCATGGGCCAGCTCAGATTATGAAAGGGAAATTGAGGCATCAAAATAAGGTCCAAGACCAAGACAAGACATGGAAAGCAGATTTGGATCAATCAAAAGAGTGATCAAAGGTCAAAACATGAAGATGTCAGTAGAAGTGGACATACAAGATACTAATAAGCAGCGGTAAAAAAGGGAATTGAGCCCAATGTGCTCCAACATGCCATCACCATCATGATGAATTAAGACATCAAAGAGAGAGAACCAGATCTGAAGACAATGAGAGCAGGGCGAGCGCCTTAGCCAAAAAAGGAAGAAAGGAAGTCAGCCATAGAAGAAGTAGAAAGAAAGATGAATTGGGAGAAACTTGGAGAGAAAGGAAGGCGGTTAAAAGCAAATGAAGCAAACTTGATCTTCTGAAACAAATGGGCAGTAAGGAAGACCTTAGAAGAAAGGGAGGAGCGTGAGGTACTATATAAACGGGGCAATAACACAAACGGGGGGACTTGTCTGGCTTCATCTCTTTGAGGAAGAGAAAATAAACAGGGTGATGAATGTATCTAGTCTGGTGGTGAAAGTTGATTGGCCTAATTATAATTGAAATCCAATTCCAATCACAAACTGATATCTCAATCGAACAAAATCAATTTTCGGAATTTAATTATTGTAGACCAATTTTTGGTTTAAACAACTGGCATCGTCTGTGAGGATCAAACAAAAAACGACGTCACCCACTAAAAAATAAAGAAGAAAGGAAGACACACAACAGCTAGGACGAGCTCAAAAAAGATGGATGAGCTTGCTATGGTGTTTGTTCGACTGAAACAGGCCGACGAAACAGCATGGAAAAGGTCCATTGAGCGGAGAACCATGGTAGAAGGAACCGCCTCTTGGTTGATTGTCTAGGTGTGTAGACAAGTTAGAATGGAGAATATGAGTAATAGGAGATCAAAGACATTGGAAGCTGGATGAAGATTTGAGTTTGTGATAAGAATTTTTTCACAATGGTATATAACACATCACTAAGGAACCAGTATTCCTATCAACGTCCGTTGTAGTTTTAAAGATATCATCTCCACAAGGATTTTTTATTGGAAAGAGAGAATAAGATCAAGATTTAATTCAAATTGTCAAAGAATTCATTAGCAACAGAATGGAAAAGTTCATAGAATCTGATTTAAGTTTTTAGACACTTCTGACATCTATCAATCAAGCAAAGAATTATACTCAGGAATTCAGAGATTTCAAATGAAACAAACTGAATTGCTACTTCTGTTGTGATTTATCCTCTAATTTGTCAATTCAACTCTAGAATTCAGATTCACAATATAGATCATCATCATCTATGATCTGCTAAAAGATCTCTCGACTCAATTTAACAGATCTGAGTTACACAATTGCATATATCTCTATACTACAACTCATGTAACTAATAAGCACAATCTGTAGAAAATCAGTTCTATTGTCTATCTCTAGTACAATGATCCTCTTGTTCTTAGATCTGAAACTCAATTGTCATCTCTGATCTAAATTGAGCAACAGAATACCAATATTACTTAATTCTCGTTCTTGTAATTCAATAAGCACATGAAAATTCAGCAAATATGACTATAATTTGAACTAAAATTTCACAATTAGAATCACAATCAACAACAGATCACAACAACACATAGAGCTATTAGCTAATATATCAACTTCAACATATTCAATTCTACACAAAATCATCATCGATATGCTATAAGTTTTAAATCTTACCAAAGAAGATAGAAGTTGGACGCTGTCACAGTCTTCACTTCGTTATCTTCAAGATAAATCTCAATTATCACAAGAAACAAAGTACAAAGCTTCTCCTAGAAACTTCAACGAAATAAAACTCTTAAGAATGGACAGGAGATTCTAGAATTTTAGCTCTGATTTATAAAATGCCAAAAGGTCCTAATTGTTTCAACTGAGCTACTATTTATAGAGTTTCGCTCAGTGGTAATTTTAAAATAAAACTCCTAAAGAAACACAAATTGGCGAATTAACAATTTTCTTCTTTATGTCGCCTGTTTCTTCACTTGAACTTAAACGACATTCAACAGGATCATCAGAAGTAATCGCATGTTGGCAATTAGCATAGGCGAAGTATTTTGCGTTTCGCCTCTTTGCTCGCCAATTAGTTAGGCGAATTAATTTCTTCTCGTCTGACTAATATTGCTCAACTATAACCTTAGGCAAGAAACTTCATTTATCGCATTTAGTTAAACATCTTTCATAGGCGAGTTCCATCTTTCAGCCTAGTGTACGTCGCCTAGCTCTTCTTTTATTTAGGCGACGTTCCTTTTAGCTGCTTGGTAGTTTTTGCCCGAGCTGTGGACACTTATAGGCGAGATCCTTCATGTCGTCTTCTACAGTTTTACTTAAAGGCGATTTTCACTTAACTCACTCTTCACGTCGTCTTCCTTCCTAGATGTTCAGGCGAGGTTGAGAAACGGCATGGTGTTTCTGCATAATATTTCGCCAAATCCTGGACTTTGGATGAATATCTATTCGGTACTTTCTCCTGATTTTTACTCATTTCAGCTTCTTTTCCAAATCTTTTCATCCAAGTCTCTGTCTGAATAAAATAGTCTAGAATTAATAGAAATCCATTTAATAATTCGACTTTTCAACCTAATTTCTATATAGTCAGACTCATAAAATGTACCAAAATAAAGGTAATTCTAGCCTTATCAGTTTGATAAGCTCAAATACAATAAAACAACAGAGGCTTATGTTCAATTAAGTATTGAAAAGAAGACAACTTTATCAATCTTTTCAAGTTATCAATTGAGGGAGTTTTATCCTCCTCTGTCACTTTTATCTTGATGGTTTGCCATTTTGATTTCATCATTTTTAATTCTACTATTTGTTTACATTGTATGATTATGTGCATATTTTAAGTCTCTTGGCTAACTGTTTGAGATTTTAAGAGGTGGGCAGTTATCATGAATCAAATACATTCAGCAGCAGTTTTAGATGAGGGTCCAAAGAGCACAGAAGTTTGAGAGTACTCGAGTATGAGTAACAAACATTATGGGGAATTCAGGCAAGTTTGAAGAAAAGTAAGAACGTGGCAAGAATCAAGTATTTGCTAGCGTGTTAACTGCTCAGGAACAATCGAAAATTGAAACAGGCTATGTAGCTGGCTCTCCTGACTTGCCTTTTGCATCAACAATTGGACCATCATCAAACAACATCTTCAACATTGTTGACTAGAGCCAAAACTAAATCCAGGACCATCTAGCTATTGCAGCACAACCTACAGGTAACCACCGCAACATCATTGAATAATTTTTAGCAGACATATTTACCGACCCTTATATTGAATTCGACATCAAAACCCTCATGGCACCATTTAACAATTATAAATAAAAGAATGCGCTTCTAATTCATGCTAGCTTCAAAAGGAATCTAGAAATTGGATGAGTCACTAATCTTGCATCCCATTAAATAATCTACTCTATAGAGATGAGTTAAGATTGCAGATCGTGTTTTCAAATCTAATCACATTTCGATCATGAAGATCTTGTTCATTGATGAAGAGCTCCTCATCGTCAAGAATCTCTCAAGACTATTTTTATTCATCTGGTGAAGTTGCAGTAGCATATTTGTTTCTCCCTCAAGTAAAATAGCTCTCTAGAATCTTGGCATCAATATTCAACTCAAATTCAAATGCTCTACATTTTCAGTCTTGTTCATGATATACAAACTGCTGTCGTCTACCATTCCATTGACAATGACTTCTTTACAGAAGCGTATTATGTATTTTGTGTCTAAAGCTCTGGAGTAGTAAGAGGCCACACACACAGTTTCAAAGTAACATTCTCTCATTCTTCTGTTTGATGGACTTCAAGTCTATCTTTAGTTGAATTCACGAATAAAGATCGCACGAGAGGAGCAACACAAGATTGGGGCTACCGCATTAAATCTCGAGAGAAGAGTTTCAGGGTCGGTGTAAGTCCTAAAAATATTAATTGAGATTGCCGCATTAAATTCTGAGGGAAAAGTATCCGGTACATCTAAGTCTTCAAAAATATAAATGGAGGTTGTCATACCAAAAGATTTCAGGATGGTCCAGTAAAATTACTGAGTCTAAAATCTAATAAGACCAAATAAATCAAAAGCAAAACATTTCTGCACAGAATCCACCTAAATTGTGGAAGGCACGAGGGAGACTTCCCATAATGTCAAAATACAAATCACATGATAGAAAAATAATCTCAATCAAAATGGTAGAAAATGTCATTCTGACTGAAAATGTCAATGCATAATTCCCTATCCGTCGAGAGAGATAATCGGAATGGTAGAAAAAATTCAAAAAAATGCCAACCAGATGGTAAACATATGATAAGAAGACGAAGCAGAGAATGAGAGTTCGAGTAAAAATTAAATTTTAGAAACATCCCGTGATGGGAAAAGAGGCTGGAAAACAATAAGCTTGAACAACTTTCTACTGGATTTCCATTTGAAATTGGGGAGCCCTACATAGTTTTTTTTTTCTTTTTTGACTCTAGCTGCTTTATAATAATTCATTGATAGCAAGTTTGGGAGGATTCAGAAACATGATGAGTCTGATTCCAATGGAGATCTCTCATTCTAAATAAGTTTCAGGATCATTTTTGCCTTGCAAAGAGGTATTTTCATCTTGATACTACCCAAGTTTCTATTAACATGTTCAACTTTTTCTTCTCTCCTTGCATTAATTCGACCTCTATAACCTCTTCCGCTTCATCTATCATTTCTTGCTCCCGTTCTGTCAAATCTAGCCATATTCCATTCTTCTTCATCCCTCCTATCTTCATATTCATCCTCATAGTCTGAAGGCACTAGAGTTAGTTCCAAATCATTTTGCCTTCTTATTGCACCATTAGTTGGAGTCACTTTTCGCAATTCTCTAATTGACTGATCTTACTTATCAAATTTATCACTATTCTTTAGAACATGTTCTCAATCCTTTAGAATTGTTGTTGCATTGCCTGCAACGTAAAAGAATGTGGTTTGCTCAGCCTCACTATTCTTTTCCTCCTTATCACTACTTTTAACTTCATTTGAAGTGCTCATGATGTAGAACCTACAGAAAAAAAAATATAATATTTCTTCACACACTCCCTCACGTGTTTCACTCAAACTTAGAATGGATTCCCCCGGGTTTCTCTAAAAAAATATGGCTTTTACCCTCTGATGAGCTCACCTAGTCTTGCCTTTTCCCGCTCTAGATTCAAGCATAATTTTACTTGTCTGGATTGATTATTACTAACTTATAAGCATAAGAGTAACTCAATTCAATGGAAGGAAACAAAGGATACTTAAAGAAATGAAGAAAGCACAAAACTAGATGCAATTTAAGACAAAAAAGAAAAAAAAAATGACAAAAATTAGTCACATATGAGATTAAGAAAATGTATTTGGAAGAAATTTTTTTCTCAAGGAAATTGAGTCTGGAAGGAAATAATTCTAAGAGTAAATAAAAAACAATTAAGAAGAAATAGATCAGGAATGTATAAATAACATCATTTTCTTCTCTGGTTTTCTTTCTTTTTTTCTTCCACGATTTTTTTTAGATTTTATTTTTTTTAGAGTTCCAGACCTTTTGATCTCTCTGTTTTCTTTTTTTTTTTCACAGTTTTTTTAAGGGATAATATAATTCTGGGTACCTAATGTTGTACAAAATTTTCAGTTAAGTACTCTAACTTTTCGTGGTTTCATTTAGGTACCTGAAGTTGCAAATTATAAGTCATTAAAACCCTTCTGGTTGACATGGCACGATGCGTGAACTACACAATTAATAAGCGCGTGAATCCTTTAGAAACCTATTACGTGGCTGTTGAGTCATCCATATAAAATTCAAATTGCCCTAAAATAATTTCACAATCGTTAACAGAAAAGTGGGGGAGAAATCAAAATTCAACTTCATCATCCATGGAAGAAGAGAGGGAAGCCATATTTTGTTGTTGTGGGAAGAACGCAGTGTTGAGGGTTTCATGGACTCGAGCGAACCCTGGAAGAAGGTTTGTGACATGCTCATCAGATCGTGTAAGTATTATTTTGTTTGGTTCAAATCGATTTACTATTTTAGGGTTGATGTTAACGCATTGATTTCTTGAAATGTTTGATAGAATCATGGAGGTTGTGATTTTTTTCGTTGGGTTGATGTTGACTTTGACAATCAAGCAAAAAGAGTCATATGGGGTTTGCTCTGTAGAGTGAAGAAGTATGAAGCTGAGGTTGATACAGTACACAGGCAATCTTTGAAGTTAAGTTCAGGTGATAATGGTCCATCAAGCATGAATTTTTCTGTCAACTGGAAATTTATAGTTGTAGTTGGTGTTATGGTGGTTGTTCTTAGTTTCTGGTTGAATTAAGATTGATAGATTGTAAAGGATTAAGTGTGGTAGCTGATTTTCTGAATGGGTTCAAAAGCAATCCATTTTAATCCTTGTATAAATTGTATTGTTAATCGAAATGCAATTTGCGAGTTTATAAAATGTCCTATTCAGATTTGGCAAATCTTATGCTATCTGGTTTTGTTATGTTTTGTTCAGATTTGGCAAATCTTATGCTATTTGGTTTTGTTATGTTTTGTTCAGATGTTGTAGCAGAATTGTAAATTGCACCAATAATGATTGTTATTGTTATCGAATTTGAAAGACTATATAAAACATAACAAATTGAAATAACATGTATAAAAGCTTTAGGGTACAAATTCAAACTAATCAACAAAAGTTGCAGCAAACTACTACTTTTATAGACCTGGATTGCAAAACAAATATACAGAAAATATATTGTTATTGCCAGCAAAAGTTGCAACTTTCTGCTACATTACTAGTTTAAAATGACAGCAGATAAATATCATATTGCTGCATTAGTTGTCCAAAATGGCAGCGGATAGATATGATCATCAAACTACATTAATCGTCCAAATTGGAAGCATAACTAATCTAACATAACTTAGCAATATTCTAAATGAAGCAAATATCATAGAAGCAGAGCTTTAAATGTTGGATGATGATGTATGTCCAACTTGAGACCTCAATCTGGTAGCCCGTTGTTGTTCCAACCGGTACCTTGTCATGGCAGTCCTTTCTTTCCATTTCAAATTTCTTGGTTTAAATCCTACATCCATATTTGTTTGTGATGCATCAACATATTCACCACCTGCATCTATCAATCTCTTTGATGCCCTGCCATGCTATAGGCAATAATGAAATATAATGAATAATGGATTAAAATTGTACAATAAGTAAATTATAAGAAAATGGTTGCTGGCAATAATCAAATTTACTTACATTGAAGATAGTTCGTCCAGTGTTAACATCTACAAAGGTACCACAGCCTGTATTTCTTGCTCTTTTTTGTCTATTTTCCATATTGTCAGTTGTATTAGAGATTGAAGTTTTTCTTCTTCCTCTACCTCTTCCTCGTTGTGATTGACTTGTACTATTATTAGTACAGACTTGGTCAGTAGCAGCAGCAACAACTGGTACACTATGAGTTACAAGTACACTATTAAGATCAATTGCAGTTTGAGCAAATGATATACTTTGAGCAGCAGTCCCTCTCTTAGCAGCAACCCCTCTCCCAACAGCAGCTCCTCTTCCTCTTCCTCTTGCTCTTTCAGTTCGCAAAGCTCGCTGTTCAGCCTCAGACATTATCCTACTCATGTCTTGAGAGAAGGATGGTGGGATGACAGGCTGTGATGTTTGAGGTCCAGTATTTGAAGGTGCTGTTGGCAATTCAGCATTATTTGCAGATGAGCCTTGGTCCTACAGAACACAAAATCATTAGGCAATGCATTAAATCATTTGACCAAATCATTAAATCATTAGCTTACCTTCTTTAGGCAACCATGCTTGTTGTGATCTAGCTCACCACATAAGCTACAAGTCATGCGAGCTCCACTCTTTGCCAACTTCCTATTCTTGTTACCCCCTTCATCTTTGTCCTTCCTCCTACTAATCTTTGGTCGCCCAGGCATTGATTTTGTTTCAGGAGGGTCAATCTTTAGAATTCCAGTTTCAGGCCATATGCTAATACTTGAAACTTGTTGTATGTAGGACTCATATGCCCTGAGAAATGTGCCTCTGTGATACCAATGGTCTATGAAGTCTTCTAGCTCCAAATCCTTTTCATAATACGAACTGATAGCATGAGGACATGGAATACCTTTCAGCTGCCACAATCGACATGAACATGTCTTGGTTCTTAAATTGACAGTGTGTTTGTAGTTCCCTTCCCAGACTTCAATCCCCGCATCACCATTGAATGAGACCTGACACTTCTGTGCAATTTCTTTATTACTTTCAAGCACCTTCAATGCCATAAGTGTAATGTTGGAAGGCCAACTACGGGCAAATTTGATCATGTCTGCATTCCTCTTCATCAATTTTGTTCTAATCTCCTCACACATGGTAACTACAGCCTTGTGTCTCGGTCCTATCATCCAGTTGTTAAAACTCTCGCACATGTTATTGTCTACCGAGTCACATCTTGCCTATTCCTTAAAATATGCCTTACACCATGTCTCTTTATTGTACTCCAGGAGGTCTTCCACTATTCCATTGCCCAATCTCCCCAAGGCAGCCAACTCTTCCTTTATCTTCATCTCAAAAGAAGCTTTAGCACACTTTCAAAACTGCCTCCTCCTTTCCTCTCCTCGCCATTTTTTGTGCCAGTTGGCCCATATATGTCGAGCACACATTCTATGCTCACTTTCGGGCAAAAGATCTTTCACACTTTCAATTAATCCCTAATCATGACAACATTTAAAAAGTCAGTCAATTAGCCTATATACAACTGGATCTAGACAACTTGCTACACAAACAGGTCAACATATATGTGTATGCATAAACTTATGGTACTCTTTTAAAGACAATTTAGCACCACAAAACCAGAGCAAGTAAATAATTTCAAACATTAAACAATTTTAAAGTTAGACTAAAATAATATTAATTTTGAAAATGCAAAATTAAGTATACTAATGAAAATGCAAAATTAATATTAATAATTTCAAATATTAATTAAGTCTGCTAATGAAAATGCAAAATTGGTCATATCATAATATGTGAAAATTACATTTCAAACATTACACAATTTTAAAGTTAGAATATTACCATTTGGTTTCAAACATTAAACAAACATTAAACAATTTTGTCCTCTTTTATCAAAAAGCTTTGCATAAAACTACCATCTAGGCATGAATAGAGACCCCAGAGCCATGTGTTCTCAACGTCTGAATCACATTATAAACACCCTTGGTAGCTCCCAACACAAGTACAAGCCTTAATCAATGTATCAAACACAGCAGGAGATGACTCACACGACTTATTTATTGATCAACCATTGCAAAACATTCAAAGAAGACACGTTATGCACCTGTATTAATTTCACCAAGATCAAAACCCAGTTCATCAAAATCAAAACCTCCTTAAGTTTAAAAATGCATCATCATATCTCCTTGATTAAACCAAAACATGAACAAAAACACAAGAAGCATCCAGTGCAAGAGTGTGCACAGCTCTTGCTTTTCCCAACCCAATTGTGAAAATCCAAAGCTAAGTTTAGAGATTGCCTGAATTGAAAAACTACACGTTTGACTAATGATTTTGTCATAGTTAGAGCCATTCGGTCTAGTACTTCCCATCTATTATGCCTCAAATTAACACAAACAGCTTTAAAAATAATGCCTTCCCTGCTTGGGTTGGCAAAATGTCTACCCAAATGAAAAGCTCTACCTTTCAACCAAAAAAAGGACAAAGACATAGACAACTCAAAACCTAGTTCATCAAAATCAAAACCTCCTGAAGTTATATACAAAACCCAGCTCCTAATATGAAAAACCTGCAATCTGAGAAAGCTTGTAATACAAAACCCAGTTCATCAAAAATCAAAACCTCCTGAAGTTATATACAAAACCCAGCTCCTAATATGAAAAAGCTGCAAACTGAGAAAGCTAGTAATACAAAATCCAATTCATCAAAATCAAAACCTCTTGAAGTTATATACAAAACCCAGCTCCTAATATGAAAAAGCTGCAATCTGAGAAAGCTAGTAATACAAAACCTAGTTACACTGTACAGTAACTGACACATTTGACATAGTTTCCAAGTCGATGGACAGCCAGCTATCTGAGAGACAAATCACTAACTCCTAATATGTAAAAAAACTGCAATCTATTAACCACTGAGCGACACAATAATGCTAAAGTGTAATTCCAGAAACAACAGCCAAGTAGTGTTCAGAACTCCTGAGACCAAACTATGTAATTCCACTCTAAACAACAGGAACACAATAAGAACTTATGAGATCAAACTATGTAATTCCAGAAACTATGTAATTTGCCTCAAGCAGCCAAATCTTGCCAAAATCATATAACCAACAACATACAACAATCTTTACACAAAATTAGTAACTTCACAACACATAAACTAGACAACAGCCAGTGCACAATCGTTACCTTCATAATCAAAATTCAAAACCAACCACAATCACAAGTAAAAGAAATTGAATTACAACACCAAACTTCACAACAGAACCAGACAATTTAACCATAAGTAACGATTCTAACCAAAACCCAAAATCAACCAAGTCAAACACAAACCTAAGCCAACACAGATAAAATCAAGCCCGAAACCAGTACTAGTAATATAATGTAAGTAAAGAAACATAAATTGTATATCCAGAATTCATAAACTAAAAACTAAAATGTATGTCACAACCTGAATATACTACATAAATATATCACTGTAAGTATAGAGTTAGATTGAGGTACCTTTTGCATATCCGAAACAATGGTAATTTGTTCCCCATTTTCAAGCTGCAGGTCATCCTTAAGATACTCCGGAAACCAGCTCCATGAATGCTTTGACTCAGTGTGGACAACTGCCCAAGCAATTGGAAACATCTGCTGGTTTCCATTCTTCCCCACAGTCGACAACAATTGACCTTTACAAGCACCCCTCAGAAAACTACCATCTAAACCTATGATTCTTCTACAACCTGCTAGCCACCCCTTTTTTAAAGTATCCAAACAAATATAAAAATAGTTAAATAGGTTCTTTCCTGGAGAAGTTTCTCTATCTATCTTTATCCAAGTAGAACTTCCGGGATTGGTTTCTTTTAGAATTTCAGCATAGTCACCCAAACGTAAGAATTCAGCAGCCCAATCTCCCATGAACTGATCAATAACACGTCTTCTTGCCCTATAGCACAAAGTCTTGCTCACATAAATTCCAAACTTCTCCTTATAGAGCTCTTGAATCTTCCAAAGCTTTATATCTGGCTGTGAGACAATCCTTTCTTGTAATCTCCTAGCAATAAAAGCAGTATTCACAAGCTTGTTTTTATGTTTTCTTGAGCAGCTATGATTAGGCTCATAAGTCTTTACTTTGAAATCCCCTGACTCTTTATCTATGCTAGCAAAAAGTAACCACTTACATTTCTTTGCCAAGCACTTCACACGACATCTCCTCTTATCATTGGATTTTAACTTTAATTGAACACCCCTTTTCTGCAGCATAGTCTGCAACTACTGTTCTAAACTCAGCCACATTACTAAATACCATTCCAAGTTGAAACCAAGAAACTGTGCTAGAAGGATCATATCTCAACTTCTTGGAACTTCTCCTACCTCTTATATCAGCCCCTTCAATTGCTTCAGGGTCTAACTCTTCTCTACTATCCTCACTTCTAGGACAGTCTGAATCATAATAATCCTCATCTCCACCTAATCTGCCTTCATTTCTGTTAACCCTTTCTTCATCACAACCCTCAAATCCTCTGTCAGTACCTGCATCACCTAAATTGACTTCGTCCACTAATGTAGGTTCTTTTCTTCGCCTTTCACTCCTCTCTTGCCTTGCTGCTTTCCTATACCTTAATAACTCTTCATCCACATCACTCCCATCCTCTTCAGGACCAGGTTCATCACTGCTATTGTCATCAGGCTCTTCATTAATTTCCCCATCTGAATCTAGATCTGTTTCTCCCTTACTCTTGTCTTTATCTTCTTCAGCATTAGGTTCTAAATCAACTTCATCTGATGGTCTACTAGGTTCATTAGATATGCTAGACCCTAATCCACAACCAAACCCTGTACTCTTATCTAACATGTCTTTTTCACCTCTGGAAGACAGTGGCTGCAGAGAATCTTTTGAAACTTCAACCCCACTTGCAGTAATGGTCTTCTGACTAAACTCTGGAACAGAGACCACATGTTGAATGAAAATGTCCAAAATATCCCCTAGTTTCATACCCTCACATATACTTAATGGTGCAGTATCATTTATAACCTCCCTAAATGACGGGTGTCGAGTCCGTTAGTAATTTAAATATCCTGTAAACAACAAATTGATTGTAGTAAACAAGGTCAATCCACAGAGAACAGTTATCAATTGTGTATTGTATACTGACCAAGTAATGTAAATGGGGGTTTGAAAAGTGGATTTGGACTGAATGCTAAAAATGCAAAATATTAACAATCAAATATATTAAAAGACCCAGCTAACCGATCATTTAATTAATGTGTCGATCATTGATTCAAAAGATATCTCTATCGATTTTAATAACCACGGTTATAGTTATTGACAACATGCCTAACAACCAATCTTTTCCTTAGTTATTAGACTAACCGGGTACGACCCTTCGAATCAATCACTAATCTAACACGTACATTGCAATATGAACTAGAAAAGACCTATGGTCATAGCCAATGAATCAGTACGACAGTTCTTGAAATATGATTGTGAAACCTCAACACTACCTAGATTAGATTAATTACGAATTATCTAACATGCAGTGTATTAGCATACTCAATTAACCAATCGCGTGCTTAATCAATTAATTAAATAAAACTAACATGACCTTAGCTATGGGCATAGAGTGACCTTAACTATGGGCATAGAGATTACACAAATATTAACAGATAAAGCAGCGAAGTAAAGATCTCACAACACGAATTAATTAAATTAATCGTTTAGCTAGGCAGACTAGTTTAGCACCACATTGATGCTGTCAACATCATCGTCTATATTCTGAATTGAACGTACAAAAAGAAGAGAAACAAAGTGTTTTTATTCAAAACTAAAACTAAAAACTCCCTAATTCTGATCATTCATAATAAATATATACTCTATTACAAAACTGAAACTCATTAAAAATCTCCTCAGAATCCTTATTTCTAAATTCAAAATATAAAAATCCTTAAAATCCTATCAGTTTATTTCTAAATAAGTATTCAGATGAAAACTTGCTGACTTTGACTCTACTTTGGCAATTGTTGTCAATGATCCTCAAAAATCTTCATATTTGCATAATTGCCTCCAATCTGTCCAAAATTACAAAAAACAGGCAAATTAATAGCAAATCTTCAATAAGGTCCAAAAATAATAAACAAAATAGTGCAGGAATAATGTCAATTTTATGCTTAATCACTAAATTGGTTAGTCAAATCTCTAAAGTATAAACAGTCTACTTCAGTATACCTAACTCCCTTACTTTAATCCACAAGTCCATCAAAGACAACAAATCCTTATCAACGGTCCACTATTCAACACCCACCTCATTCTCATATACCCCAGACTCATCATCTTCAACACTACCCCCGTGATGCAATCTAATAGTAATAATTTCATGTGCCATTTCAACAAGAACTTAATAAATAAGACAAAAAGAAAGTGGAGTTATGAAAAAGACCTAACATTGTAACAGCAGAAATAACAAAAGATGCATAATACACAAAATGACAAACAACAAACACAAATTTCTCTTCGTAACCAACACTCAACAACATAACTCTAACAGAGCAACAAAATGACAAACACAGAACCCAGCTCAAACATCACTCACTGACCTGCTATTGCTCTTTTATTAAAGTAAACCCTGCTCAAACATTCACTGAAGTCGCCTCAATCAGAATCCAAGAAAATAAAACCCTAAAATCGAATGTTTACTTCACCTATTGTGTCAAATGGAACCCTAAAACACAAGTGTCCTCTTCGTCTTTCTTGTAATTCGCCACTGAAAATCGCCTCTTCGTCTTTCTCTTCGCATTCGATTATGCAAATGACATGTCAGCATTGCAAGTAATTCACTTTCCTATCTATATGAAATGCCACATCAGATTTTTTTCCACATCAGCGCGATTGTCCAACACGCACCATCAATTGATTATTTAAAAAATCAAAAGGGTTTAAATGACTTATAATTTGCAACTTCAGGTACCTAAATGAAACCACGAAAAGTTAGAGTACCTAAGTGAAAATTTTGTACAACATTAAGTACCCAGAATTATATTATCCCTTTTTTTTAAAGCAATAAAAACAATACCAGAAAAGAACTGACAAAAAAATTAAGATAGAGATTGAATTTAACCTAGGCTCTGGTACCAAAAATGATGCGACAACAATTCAAAAGCTAAGCAAGAATAAACTCAGAATCAATAGATGTTCCATAAACCTATATTCAATCAATCTACAAGAACCCTTCACCCCCCAGAAAGCAATGAATTGGTAACAAAGAGTATTGGATGTGAAAGAATTGAATTAACGCCACAAGTCAATACTTACACGATAAGTTGAATCAATCCTTAAGGTAATTTAGTCTGGAATCAAACCTTTCTACTCTCAAAATATTTTTACTCAAGTCTATCTACCAACACACATAAAGAAGGGTTTAAATACCCTTTACAAATCAAACCCTAAAAAACCTAAAAATCTTAAAGACTGGACAGGTTGGGTTATTAATCAAAGGCCCAACAATAATTAATTCATGCACATGACTTTTAAGTGAGACACATGCATATTAAATACAAATCAAATTATTTTAAAGCCTAAAATAATAAAATAAAGAAGCCCAGACATTCACTTTAAAGATATCTAAGCCCATTGATAAGTTTAGAATTTACCTATATTTTGATGCATTTTATGAGCTTTGCTAGGAAGAAATTGAGCTAAAAAGCTTTATGATTGAGTGAATTTCTAGTAATTCTAGACTATTTTATTGAGACAGGGACTTGGATGAAAAGATCAAGCAACTATATAGGAAAGAGCAAAAATCAGAACAAAGGACCAAATGGAATTTCGTCCAAAGTCCAAGATCATGGCAAAGTAAAACAAGAAAAGAATACGTCGCCTATGAACATCGCCTATACATTTGATGGAGATGGCGACAGGAAAAGCAAAACAAATAAATGTCGCCTAGAAGAAAATATGTAGAAGGCAAAATAGGTGTTCCTCGCCTACAACAAGTTGCCAATACAGGTGAAATCTTCAGGCAATAAAAGAAGATATCGCCCAAAGAAAAGTAGAAGCAGGCAAAATATCAAGTCTAAAAGATGAATATCGCCTTAAATGGAAATATAGCTGGAGGCGACCAATGATTTATCTCGCCTAAGGCTCTTGATAGGGCGATATAAATGAGGCGAGAAGAAGCAATATCGCCTAGATGGTTGGAGATTAAGGAGGCGAATATCAAACCATTTCGCCTATAGAACTTGCCAACAGGCGATCAAGCTTGGCGATTATTCTGAATGTCGTTTGAATTTTAGGCGAAGGAATAGACGACATAAGGAGATATTTTGTACTTCTCCTATTTGTGTTTCTTTCTTTTAGTTAATTTCAAAATAGGCACTGAAAAAACTCTAAAAATAGGAACTCAGTTGAAGCAATTAGGACCTTTAGAATTTTTCAGACATTTCTTAGAATCCTCTGTTCTTCCATTGAGATATTATTTTGAGAAATTTCTCAGAGAAGTTTTGTGCTCTGTTTTCTGTGATCTCTGAGAATAAGCTTGAAGTGGAGAAGTGAAGACTGTGATAGAGTCCAACTTCTAGCTTCGTTGGTAAGATTTTTAGATCTTTAAGCATGATGAAGATGAATATGAACTGTATTGTATATTTTGAAGTAGTTATGTTTAGCCAATAACCCTGTTGATTTGCTGAGATCTATTTCTATAACAATATTTGATTCTATGATTCTTGTTCATTCATAGTCAGATTTGCTTAGTTTTCATGAACATATTGAATTACGAGAATTAGAGTTAAATAATGTTATTATGATGCTTATTTTAGTCCAGATGGCATCTAAGTATCAAATTTAAGAACGAAGGATCTTTGTACTAGATACAAACAACTAGATCCTATTTTCCACATATTGTGCCTGATTAGTTAATTGAATTATATTATAGAGATATATGCAATCTATTGACTAGGATTTGTTAAATTGAATTGAGAGATCTTTAACAAATCATAAATGATGATCTAGGTTGCAAATCTGAAATTCGAAGTCGAATTGTTTAATCAAAGATGATAGTAGGTAACAAAGATTAGCAAATCAATTTGAATTATATTGAATCATTGAATGTGAGTACTAAATTCTCAATCAAAAGTTATGATTGTCAAAAGTGTCCTAGTTTTGCATCAATTCTTGTGATGTTTACTATTCAGTTTGCTAATGAATTCTTTTGTAATTCAGTTTAGATCTCAGTCGAATTCTTTCTTTCCAAATAAACTATCCCTGTGAAGATGATATCTTTAAAACTATAATTAGACATTTATAGAAATTCTTCTGTTGTTGTTGTGTTTGTATATTCGCAAGAATTTTTTCATCACACATTTGATTAGACTTGTGCTTCAGATATTTGGCCAAGTGTTTAGCCATCTGGACTTGATTCCTCTAATGTGCTTAAACACATCGGCATCTCCTTAAGTTCTTCCCCAAGCTTGATCATCATGTCCTCTTGAAGTTATTATGAAATTAATGCTTATACATAAATCTGAAGTCGTGCTTTGAGTTTAGAAGAGCAGGACCTTGTAATTTGACCTACTGGCATCATCAAGACTTCATCATTGCTTTGGTGAGTTGCATCAAAAGGAGACACACCATATAAGCTACTTCAAGGGGAAAATACTTTAACTTTCTAGTTGCTTCTAACCGGACATTAGAGGAATCACTTCTTCTATAGCAGGTTTAGTTGTTCTTATACTCTTTGATGACTTTCCTTGTTGTATGAGTAACTAAATTCATTAGGGGTTCTTAACCCCAGCTTTTATGAACACCTTTACTAGATTAATGGATGATGTTTGTTTTCAAATCTATGTTGCTTATTCTTAATGCTCATAAGTGTTTCATCATTTATGTGATGAAAATGTTAAGCTTGACTTGACAAAGCATGTTTAATTAGTTTAAAGCATCATAACCTAGTTATTACATTACTAGACAGATGGTGTAGATTGGATATTTAATGATTGTATACTTAGTTAGCAATTAATGATTCAATTAAGTGATATAGTTGAGTCCATATTTAATCGATCTCACAAACACATGAAAGGCGTGTGGGAACCTAAACATGAAAATGAACTTAGAGTAATTAAACATTAATGAAAGATGGAATTATTTTAGTTAGTGGTGATTGAATACTAGATAATATTTTTGCGCTTCGCGCCAAATGTTTAAAATCCTTTAATAGGATAGTATTTTATAATTTAAAAAAAAAACATAAAACAATGATAAAGAGTATTATATTTTTTTTTAATTTATAAATTAAAAATGATTTATTATTAATTTATATACTATTTAAATTGATAATATTTAAAATTATTATAAATATATATAATATTACTTAAAACTATGGGATACATTCAATATGTTGGTATTGATTAATGAGATAGCATACATATTAACAACAAAGTAACTAAAATATAATAAACCATTCATTTTTTGCTTTATAATGATTGAGTAATTGTACTTATTAAAGTACTAAACCAGAATATTAATTGATGCCGCATAACTAATAGGGAATGTGAGTTGGTTTTATCTTTTTATTTTTTTATGTTATTAATTGATGTTAATTAGTTATTTGATAATTTTAAAATTAATTTATTTGTTATGAATAATAATAATTAGTTATTTGTTAATGTTAATATTAATTTAACATTATTGTATTTACACATTCATTATTAATATTTTACCTGACTTTAAGATATATATATATATATATATAAGAATTACAAAGCACGCTGATGTGGCATATTTAGATTTCAAGCATTCTCATTTATAAATTAGGTCTATTTGATAAGTTATTTATTTATTTGCCATTGTAATTTTATTCAATCTCTTTAACTTCCTCATCATCTCTTCAAATTTCTTATTTATTACAACTCCACATCTTCATGTTTTGTCTTATTTTAATAGTCTAATACATATCTCTTCATCTTTCGTGTTATATAATTATTTTAATAAATTAAAAAGTTGAAAAAGTTAAAAAAGTTGAAAGGTCACATATCTATATATATAATTCTCAAAATATCTCTACATCTACATCTCTTGATTATGTTAATATGAAATATTTCTTCTATTTTATCAATAGATTTGAGGTATTTGTTGTTTTTAGATTTTTTTATTTGTTAATGTTATATTAAAATTTGATATATGTATTTTAAAAAAAATTTATTTGAGTTTTATGAATTTGTTATAAGTAGATTAATTGAATGAAATGTTTTGTTGGTTACTCAATGATCTCTTTCGTATTTCATAAATGATGTTTAAATCTTTTTACTAAAAAAGCTAATAATTAACCATCTTTATTTTTTATAAAATCATTATTATGGCTAGATTGATTGAATTCTTATTTCTTATTTAGTATATTATATTAAAAAAAATTAAATATTTTTATCACTTTACTTTTACTCTCTTTTTTTTTTAATAATTTAGAATTATCTTTTTATTTTATTTTTCTTATTATTTTAGGTTTTAATTATTATTTATTTTAAAGCAAGCTACAATTTAGTTTAATTAATTTTTTCCAAATTATTTATTAGTTTTTCATATATTCTGTAATATTTTTCCATATATTCAGTCAATAATAAATATTAATATTACCCTAAGCTCTCTATCAATATATTTTTTTTTATCTTTTTTATATTTATAATTTTCTATATTTCATTTTTTTATTTAAATTTCTAAATTTTGTTTCAATATATCATCTATGTGTCACTTAGTATTCCAGCAAATGGTTGTTTTAATTTATTTTTATTAATAAAATATTTATTGCACGGTTTAAGATATCATTTACACCAATTTATTTTTTATTTTTCTCAATTATAACATTACGATATCAAATATTTATTGACCATATTAATTGTCATGATATCATTTTTAATTTTTAATTAACATTACAAAAATAAAAAAATATAATAATAATAAATAAATAATTAAATTTAGTTGTACTTTTTCTCATGCATATTTATATAGTATATATTATTTATTTTGTTATGTTAAATGTTGTTTTATTTATTCCATAAAAATAAATACCATAGTTACAAAAAGTGACCGAATGTACTATTAATTTTTTTTATAGTATTTATGATATATGAAATTTATATTTATCATTTTTTAATGCCAAAATTAAAAATAAAAAATAAAATAATTATAATTTTTTAAATTAATTTTTTAATTAATAAAATATTTATACACAATAGTAAAACATAATTTTAAAATATCGCGCTTGCGCGAATTTATTCTCTAGTTTATTATATATTCATAACCTGCTAACGTCAATTTATATATTTTTTTTCTTTTTTTATTTTTCTTTTAAAACTATTTTTATTTATTATGGATGGAGGTCGATAAATTTCTTTTACTCATATTTTTTTAAAAAAAATCAATTTTAAAAACACATTAACAATAATGATCGAATGTGGCCATAATGAATATTGAGGGGGGAATGATGATTTGTTGAACTCAAATTACATAAATTTATATTTAAGCATAACACGTGATAAAGAAAATATATCTAAAAATAAGATCTACTAAAATAAAAATGAATACAATCAGTTAAATCCAAATAGAGAACAACTTAAAGAAATAAATAAATAAATAAAAATGTAGAATTCAAAATTGAAATATACCATATATATGTTTCTTAAAAATAAGAAATAAAAAATAAAAGTAGAACTAAAAATGTTAGAGAATAATCTAAAAATATCATAACTTCGCACTTACTCGCATATAAGAACTCTCATCACCACCACCAAAATGCAAATGATAAGAGGAGAAGAGATAACAAAGGAAATCTAAAGTTTAATTATATTATCTGTAAATATAGTTGAAAAGTTTGAGGTTTATATATAAATATTAATCAAAACGGTTAATATAAGGAGTGGAAGGATTGACTTTTCGCATTTAACTATTACTTACTGATTTATATTAATTTTATCTTTATATTTAATATTATTATATGCTAAATATTTTTTTATTTATATTTTACAATGGTAATTGTGTAAATATTATGAAAACTAATATCAAATTTATATATAGAATGGAGTAATTCTAGATATCCCACATTATCATTCTTGTAAATCTTTTATATAAATATATAGATTTGTGATTTCTAGCATCTTCATTTTAGTTTACTTCATTTAATCATCATATTTGTTAATTTGTATTGATCTCATTGAACTTAATCCACCTAGTATCACATTTAGATAGGCGGATTCTCGTGGGATCAAAATTTTTTTATTTGATATTCTTTTATGCACTTGCACGTGAATTATAAACCGTCAACTAATTTAACAGTATATTTGGTGTCATCGGTGCGATTTTAATAGCGATTCGACTAGTGTTTTAAAAAAAAATACACGTTCAGCAATAATGATGAAAATTAGCAATGAAAACCATTATACTGAATTATAATTTTAGTGACATTCATATATATATTCACATTTATATCCTAACATTTTAGTATTATTTCCTGAAATCGATGTTTATTTCTTCACTATTTTAATGATATTCTATTTAAATGGTATTAATTATTATATTTAAAATATTAGTTATTATTGAAATATTTTTATACTTTGTTATATTTAATTTATATTATGCCAACAAGTATATATGTATATATAATATTATGGTGAATTATAATTTTATAAATTTAAAATTTTTAGTATAAATATATTAAATAAATTTAGTGTAACAAATATAATTCTAAAATAAAAAATATCTTTTTTTAGTCTTAGTCTTTTTACATTTAACTCTGTTTAAAACCACTACTACTATTACCGATCATTCATTTGAACCGTTGTTACAATCGCTAAACAAACGGCCATTTAATCCTATTTAAAATCGCTACTACTGATCGAACATTCATTTGAAGCGCTATTAGAATCGCTAAACAAATCTTGATCTTAAACAGTTAACGGTGACTGTTCTAACTACTCTCAGAATAGCTGATTTTAACGCGTCTGACACATAAATAATCTATATATCTATATAAAAGAGTTACAGAACCCGTAGGCTTAAAATTCTTCAATTCATAGTTAGTAATAGGACTAAATCTTCACTCTTATTTACATTTATGCCACTCACAAAATTAATAATATTCAACCTAATAATAAGACTAAACTTTGACTCTTATTTACATTTATGTCACTCACATCATTAATGATACATGCATTGTTATTAATAAGAAATTTTTATTATTATATACACTTATATAACTAATACAATAAACAAACTTCATATACTTAAGAGAATTTTATAATTTAAACAAATAAAAAATATATTTTTGTAATATATATATATCTATGCATTTTATAATAAAAAATATATGCTTTAAAAAATATTTAATTTTTTTATAAAAAATATTAATATTTGTGAAAAAATTTAAACATATTAATATCACATAAAATTTTTAAAATTAAAATAAAAATTAAAACATATATTAACAATTAGAGACACCCTGGAGTTAGTCAAATATACATGAAAACTAATATATATTTTTCAATTTTATATATTTCATTATATATCCAAAATAATATTTAAAATTTAATTAATAAATAATTTTATTTTTACTAATTTTTTTAAATATATAGTTTATAAATAATTTTAAAATATAATTTAATTAATTATTCAAACAAACTAATATTTTTTTTAAGAAAATTCATCCCTTAATAATAAATTAAATATTTTATATTTAAAATAATATTATTTTTTTAAAAATTTTTTTACAGTAAGTGCGCGTAGCGCAGATTTATTTTCTAGTTATTGTTAGGATTTGACACCTGTAATTAAAATTGATGCGGCATACCCAAGGTTTGAAATATCGGTATCGGTGTCGGTATCGGCCTCTTCAGTTTTCGGATAATATCGGGATATTATCGATTTCGGTCAGATATTTTGTTAAAATTTAAAAAATTAATAATTTTATATTTTTTATATTGAAATTTTAAATTTCTCAAAAATAATAAACTATATTTCACTTGATATAATCATTATGTTCATCTTAACTTTTTTTTATATACATTTTATTTAATTACAAATACATATGAGTTATAATTAATCATAAAATAAATATAAAAATATTGAAAATAACATCCAAATTTATTAGATTATTTACAAAATTTTACAAAAATATAAATTACTACAAAAAAATGAATTTCATGGTGACTCAAATATATAAAGTGAATAACTATCCTTTCACACAATAGATTTGCCATGAATATGTGTTTGCATATTTTTTAAAGTAATTGTTAATATGTCATGTTTATGGTGTTTCATCTCTTCTAATTGATCCGTAAATAGAATCATTCGGTGTACATTCGAACTTCATTTGACATTTGTGAAAAATGATAATCAAATATATTGTAACTCTAAATTACCAAAGAATTAGATATTAGAAACTGATTATGATCCTAACTAAGGTTGAATATTAGAACTTAACCCCGATCTCATTTCACCTCGTGATTGTAAATCATCAAAAGAATTATCTGAATTACCAACGTTCATTGATGAGAAAATTATTATTTAAGATTCCTCATCATTGTTGCGCTCTTTCTTGTTACCAATTGCAACCTTCTTAACCAACACTTTGCTATTTCTATTTTCAATTAGATAATAATGTTGATCTAATGGATTTAAGGTGGATTAAGGTGTGAAGATTATATTATTTCTTTACAGTCTCCTCCAACATTTCCATCAAGCATCTCTACTTCTATGTTTGAATTTTAATCTCAATTACTACTAATTGGATTTTCATGGTAATTAGAGAAATGATTTATACGGAATTATTTTTCAAGTACCTGTTCAATATTAATTCCACATTCATAAATATAACTAGCAACACATAGAATCGACATCATCTAGTAAGCAAATATAATCAATAAAAAATAATAATGATAATAATAGTAAAAATAGTAATAATAAGATTCTCAATTCTAATACTTATTTTTACATCTAAAGTTCATTTGAGATTTATTTTCTCCACATATAAATAGTTATATACATATATATATATATATATATATATATAATTTTCAACTTCACATTAAAATAACAAAAAACTAATTTTTTTTTCAATATATTTATAAATAAAATAGTTAAATCAATACGAATGTGCTTTAATGGCATTCACATATTGAAAATGTTGCTGATAATACTTTTATTGTAATATTTCTCAATGACATAACACTATTCCAATATATATATTCCTCAATGACATAACACAAATATATATTAATAATATTAATAAATTTTAATTAATATTATTAATTTTTTATTATATTGTAATAATTGTTGAATACAATTATGTACTTAATTTCATTTTGCTACTTGATGCAATTGTTTTAGTTTTGCCAAAAAAAAATTCTCATATATTTTTTTTTATAGTATTTCAGCTATTTAAAAACAAATTATTTCATAATTAATGCAAGAAGAATAAATTTCACAATGCACCTAAAATATTCCCTTAATATAACTATAGTTTAAATTGATGTTTATATTAGAATTGTACCTTATTACTAAAATTAGAATTTTATTAAGTATCTTAATCCAATTGTATACATAACTTGTATAAGATTTGAGTTCTCCTCAAGTTTTCTATCATATTAAAAGTGAGAATTTAAATTATAAAATATCATACTAAATAATATAAAAATAATTAAAATTATTATTCTATAATTAATCTTTTTTTTCAAAAGAAATAATAGAGATTAATATATTTGCTGCACGAATGAGCAAACCAAATATATGCTTCCTGCTCCACATCTACATTATTCCATGTGAAATACAATTTTTGTACGCATGAATTCATACAATATTGACTAGTAAGAATCACGTTAGTATCAACCAACCTTAAAACGGTACAAATTAGTTCACTATTCTTATTTTCTCAATTTTTTATTCTTAATATTTTCATTTTTACCATTTAAATTTCATTAGTCGTGAATCTACACTTTAGTACAAATATCAAAATTAAAATCTATTTATCACTTAATTTTTGTTAGCTACTTTCTAAAAATATTATTTATTTCTAAATATATCGGGATATTTCGGATAATATCGGAAATATCGGGATATTTTCTAAATATATCGGATTCCGTACGAATACTCCGGAGAATATAGAATATTCAGACGTATCGGTACCGGTCGGTCAGAAATTTAGATAATATCGGTATCGTTTCGATATTTAAAACCTTGGGCATACCTATGTCAAAAGGAAAATAAAAATAATAAGGAAAGTGATATTTACATAAATGTCTTAAGAAATGGAAAAATTTATAAAATCTTTAAAGTTGCGTCGATTTTTGGAGCGTGAGTTGCACTCTTTACGTTTTGATTCATCGTCGTTTCGTTTCTCCTCCTCCTTGTCCCCAACTCACTCAAATCGCACTTCTACGTCGTCTCAACGGAATCAACTAGTTTCCATATCCTCTTCGACGGGAAGCAAATCCGCACAGTTAATTTTTCGACGGTTTCCACAACGACCCGGATCAGGGTTTCTCGTTAGATCCATTGAACTCTGAATTTCGGGAACTTAGTATATAGCAATTTTAAGATCAATTGGTTCAGTAAGGTTGTTTAGTTACGTTTTGAAGTACGCGTTTGGAGAAATGAAGTCTGTAGTTTGTGATGAGAGTTGTCAGTTGTGAAGGCGGTTGGTTTTGTTCTTGATTGGAAGAGAAAACTAATCATGTTCTGGAGAGAGCGGGAGAGGGAAACTAAAGAGCAGAATGGTGGACCCCCTACTGGTCAGATTCGAGTTCTTGTTGTTGGCGATTCAGGTAATTTCATGTCTTCTTTCTTTTCGATTTTGGTTTTTCCTTATGTGATCTTTTGATCTTTTTTTTTTTTATGATTGGCAAATGAAGTTGTTGTCTCTGCAATCTTGTTATTTAGTTTTTGAAGTAAGAATAGTTGGAAGTTCTGAGATCTGTTAATGGTCTTGTTTGGAAGTTGATGCAATGGCTTGAGGTAAGTTGATGGTGTTTGTAGGTTTGAGTGCTGTGAGTGGTTGAATTTCCAATTTAAGTTGGAAGTTGGTTACTGCTGCTTTTGAATACTAGAGTAGATGCAGTTGAGAGATCATGAAATATATGATGAGTACGAAGTTAGGTAAATTTTAAATTGGGAAAATTTGTACGGATGCTAACTTTCTGGTTCTAGGTGAGGGTGGAGAAGTTATGACCCGCTTACAAAGTTATGTAGTGAATATAATGATACTTTGCTATAAAAATGTGATTATAAATGAAAAGAGGGGTGTAATATTTCTTGTAATGGACATTCTATCATGCATGCCTGCAGATCAAATGTCAAATTCGTTATGTTTTCGGAAGAATCTGTATGTTTCAATTTATGTCTACAACTACAATGTTTAGAGAAGATTTCATGGATATTCAGATTCTAATTTTTTCTTGTCTATATCTACATCTTTTATGTTAACAAACAGCTCATGTCATTTTATCATAAAATTTCTAGCAATTGGTTTTCAATGAACATTTTGCCTGATGCATCACTTCACTTGGTTGATTAGTGTGTAGTCTGTACCCTGTTCATGAGTAATTCCTGTGTTCTGTAGAGTTTATATGCATAAGAAATTGGTGCTTATGATATGTGTAGTTCATCTACGTGCATGAGTGTCTACATTATTGTTTTTGACTTGTGTATTTGGCAATTGATTTCACTTTGAAACTTTTTTTTTGCTTAGGTGTGGGGAAAACTTCCCTTGTTCATCTAATTGTCAAAGGTTCTTCCACAGATCGCCCTCCCCAAACCATTGGATGTACAGTTGGTGTGAAGGTAAGATTTTCTTTCACTTCCATTCATTGTCATGCTAAGTAGTTATATTGGGGATTCATTAATTAATAATTGTTACTGTTTTTCGTGCCCAGCACATTACATATGGAAATTCTGGTAGCTCTTCCAGCAGCGTCAAAGGTGATTCTGCCAGGGATTTCTTTGTTGAACTTTGGGATGTATCAGGACATGAGAGATATAAAGATTGCCGGTCTCTATTTTATTCACAAATTAATGGTTAGTGTAATTCTTTTTATTCTCATGATAACTACTATATGTCAATTTTAGGTAGGGAAAAAGATTACAACTTGAAACTATGCATAAATGAGATATAGTTTGCATATTTGATCTTTGATGCCCAGTAATAGTTCTAGCATGAAATTAACTTTTTGCACTTTGTGAAAGCTTGCTTGTTACAACTCTGGTGTTTGATTAGAAATATGCTCACCCTTTTTCTGGTGATGGCATCTAGATTCTCTTCTGTTTATTACTAATATATTTTAGCTATTTTGTTGTCTACTGTGGTCTACAATGTTTATCAGCATATGACTCAATAACAATGGTGTGCAGGTGTTATTTTTGTTCATGATTTGTCACAGAAAAGGACAAAAACAAGTTTGCAGAAGTGGGCGTCTGAGGTTGCTGCATCTGGAACATTTTCAGCTCCTCTAACATCTGGTGGTCCTGGTGGCCTTCCTGTGCCATATATGGTTATTGGTAACAAAGCAGATGTTGCTGCAAAGGACAGTACAAGAGGAAGCAGTGGAAATCTTGTTGAGGTTGCTCGCCAGTGGGTTGAGAAGCAGGGTTTGCTTCCAGCTAGCGACGAACTTCCTTTGACTGAGAGTTTCCCTGGCAATGGAGGAGCTATAGCGGTAAGCATGAAACATAATGCAGTTGGGTTTGTCGTATGAATTTATGATTCATTTATTATTTCCTCCTATTGTCACTATACCAGTAGTAATTTTCTTTGAGTGCCATGTATTAGAAGTTGCTATATTATTATCAGCTTTTAGATTGATTTTATGCTTTCCAAACTTGGCTACTTTCATTAATTAAGAGCAATTGGCCCAAGAATTGTTTTATGTTTCTTTTGTAAGTGGGCTGCATGCCTGTTTCTCTCTTCTATTAGTTGAATTCAGATATTCAGAACTGATTATTTGGAGAGAGTCATAGAATCAAGTTGGCTTGGGTTGATGTAGTTCAGAATGACTTCTAGGATTGAGGACATAAAGAAATTTACTTAAACATGGAATAAAGTGAAGGCAGAGATATGAGCTCCCGATTGCCCTGAATTTGTGAAAGCTGTGTGTTTATTTTTTTTATTTTTTTTTGTTGAATAAGTTGAAGACTATGAAGTTTGTTGTTGGTGCAGTTGGTTGAAACCTAGAATTTCTGTTATACATGCTTCTCATCTGTTTTTGGTGTCTGATAACATTACAACTCTGTGTAGATTATTAGAACAAGTTTTTATGTCTCAGAACATTGCATAACCTCTTTTGTATTCTCTCAATAGTCCCTTACTGGCTAATAAAACTTGGCATTTCCAAAATGACCAAAAATTTTGAGGTTTTGGATGCTCCTGTTGCAGAGATATCTATAATGATGATTCATTCTTATTTTATTCCATTCATGGTTCTGTTTCTGGTTTCATTCACAATGGCTGTTTCATGTATGTATTCATAAATTTTGTTTCTATGCCATGTGTGTTATAGATTTGAGATTGGACTGTCGAGGCTTCCTTCCTATTGTTCTTCCTCTTCTACAGAATTGTTTGCATTTAGGACAAAGAGGAGGGAAGGATCTTCACATGTTTTATTTCCATCCAAATAATTTTGTCCATTTTTTTCTGTTACAAGAGTGCCAAGTCTCCATCATGCACAGATCCTTTGCACTTGGCTGAAATGATTATCTATCTCTTGCTAGCTTATTTTATTCCAGTGAAAATTCATTATAGTATTATTTGTTAATTTTTTGTATTAAGGTATTTTGATTCATATCTTTTCATAATTGCCAAATTTTTAGTTGCAACTTTGGTTGAGCATTATGAGAGAAAATTGACCTTGGGTCTGACAAACAGTTTTGTGTTTGAAGACCTGTGTAAAATGTTTGGTTACTGACTTTTGGAATTGTAGTACAGAAAGAACTAGGTATGTCATCATGTATAATTTTGTGCCTTTCTGAATTGTTTGAGATTGAACGAAACATTTGAATTGTGTTTTTTGGACTTTACAGATAAGTGGAGATGCTTTGATTCTTATTTTGTAATCATTTTCTTCTGGCCACGGAATTGTATTATTGTTCCTTTTCATTCTGTATGAAAGCCGTTTCTTGGTTATAAGATTGTACTTTGGTATTAAGAAATTTGGTTGTAGGTTTGAGTCAGCAAACTACCTAGGTCTCTGGGACTGATTTGATCCTGCTTTCTTCTCTTTTGACCTGATTATTGCCATCTTTTTCTCTGTCATGAAGCTAATTTTGGCCCATATTTATTCTCTAACTTCCAGAAATTTAGGAAATGTGCTTAAAGCTTGCAATTGTTATCTTGAAATGTAAACTTATACATTAATAAATTGGAACTTAAAGTCAGGTAGGTGCTTAAGGATATATTTACTCTGGTGGTGCTTTTGTATTCAATGAGATCTTATATATCTATGCCCCTCAGTGAAATACACATAAATACAAATTATTGTGTTCCTATATCTGATCAATATCTGTTCAAATTTGTTTTGCATGTGCAGGCTGCAAAAGAAGCTAGATACGACAAGGAAGGAGTAATTAAATTTTTTCGCATGGTCTGTTTTACTATCTTTGACATACAAATGATTAGTGGCATACATGTTGATTTCTATCCATGCATACATGCATATGTTTTTCTGTGTTTATGTCATCATTAGGCGGGTTCTTTCTGAGACAACCTGGTTTTTATTTCAGTTGATCAGGAGGAGATATTTTTCAGATGAGTTGCCTCAAACAAATTCATGGTCAATCTCACCAGCTCACAAATCTAGTCAACGGTTAGACGAAAACACAAGCGATGAGGATCCTCTCTACAAAAGTACAAGGTGATTGGTTGCTGCCTTGGCTAAATTTGATAGTCACCTATGGTTCTATCTGTTTTGGCCTTCTCTTTTTATTGTATGTTTTCTGGAATCCTTCTCGAAAGATCACATGAAAATTTATTCTCTCTTCTAACTGCAGTATGGTTGGGGGCGATCCATACAAGTACAACATGCTTCCACCTCTTCCAGCTCAACGAAATCTGACACCACCTCCCACCCTCTATCCTCAGCAGCCCGTATTAGTACCAGAGAATTACAGCATCCCTAGATTCTCCTTGCCCGGGACCTCAGATCTCAGCAGCAGCAATGGACGGTCGAAACGCTCAGATATTAATGTTTAGAAGTTTCTGGTTCACGCTTTGCTGCTGTTACAAAAATGCGATTTGCCCAGAATGAACATAAATTTCACTGTAACATTTTTTTTACCCCTTTTCCTCCACATGGTTTTGTTTCGTTGGGGGGGTTTTTTGTTTGTAGAGAAACTTATTTCTTTACCAATTCTTTTATATCTACAAGCCATTGATAATGTTGTATATTTACATCTTGAATTGAAGCTCTAGTCATTCTTTGGAATGGACTTGTATGTTTTTGTTCTTTGGTTGTTCTTGGCCTTGTGATGCTTGGATAATGCAGAACTTGCATGCACTCTCTCCATTTAACAATAAGTTTGAACAATACACTGAATATCACAGTTACGTGCAGTAGCATTGGGATGTGAAAGGCCTGTGTTTGTACTTGCAAAGCTGATACCACTAGGACATTTATCACCAAAAGATGCCAACAGTCACTTCTGGAAAACCTAATAATTAAATCTAATATGACCCTTGAATACCCAGGTGACCTTTCAGGGTCAACCATACTACTATATACTACAAGGTCAAAAAAACAAATAAAAAAACAAATAAGGTAATGACTGACGCTACCAAGTTAGGTGTGTAAGAAAATATTTTTCTCTTTTATGTATCTTGGAGTATGATGCAAAGAATAATCTGTGTTTCTGTCCTTTTCTCATTTCAGGAAGGAGAGGCTATACTTGGTACTGTATATGTACTTTCTCAGAATTGTTGTATACATTTTGTGTTTTTCTCTAAGCATTTACATTTGGTATCTACAGGAGTATGTGGATCCACCCAACTGGAAACAAGAGCAGAGATGGGAGGACTTATATCTCTATTTACTTGGAGCTGGTAGATACATCATCTCTACCTGTTGGGTGGGAAGTTACTGTCCTTTCTAAATTTTTTCGTGTTTGATCATGTGCGAAACAAATACTTCTGTACAAGAGGTAACTAAATCCTTGTATATATATAGAAATTTGAGTTGATAAATTTGTTCTATTTTCTCACAGATGGACTAGAAACCCGTTGTCATGCAATGAATACTATCTGGTATTGCAAATTTCATTGCCGCTGACACATTTTCAAATCCTGTGAATGGATATGTTTTGAATGATGATTGTGCCTTTGGAGTGGGAATCTATTTTGCTAAAGGCACATATAATGAAGGCTGCTTATCAATGATTCCAAACTGTTAGATTTTGGAAGAGAGAAAACTGAAAGCAGAGAGAAACTAGAGACTTTAGGAAGACTACTTCTTTTCATTCATATAGTGGTGTTTTTTTACCAACCTAACATTATTACTGCTAGTTTGAATGACAAACATAGCTGGAAAGAAAGATATATAGCATCCAACAAAATCTACTTTCTACCAAATATATCCAAAAATAGTAAACATCAAGTACATGAGTTGTTAACTACTATACTTCTGCATCAAATATCTTTCTACAACAAGTTTCAACACCCCTCCTTGATGCAGTAGCTATCATAAACACCAAGGATTGATCTCCGAAATTCAAATATTGGTTTCTGCAGTGACTTTGTGAAGATATCTGCTGTTTGTTTATCTAAGTTGCAGTGTTTGATCACAATTTCCTTCTCCATTTCAGCTTCACCAATGACATGATACTTAATTTTGATATGTTTTGTCTTACCATGAAAGACTGGATTCTTCACTACTGCCACAACAGTTTTGTTATCACACAACAACTCTGTAGGACCAGTTTGCTGAAAATCTAAATCACATAGAACCTTTCTCAACCACAGTGCTTGATTTGCAGCTGCAGAGGCTGCAACATACTCTATTTCTGTAGTAGACTGTGCCAATGAACTTTGTTTCTTACTTCCTAGTAAATGATCCCACTGGCAAAAGAGAAACAATAACCAGTTATGCTCTTCATATCTTCAACTGAACCTACCCAATCACTGTCACAAAATCCTAATAACTTCAAGTTTTCTGTTTTGCGAAAAAATAGTCCAAAGCCTTTTGTTCCCTAAACATACTTTAAAACTCTTTTAGCAGCAATAAAATGAGCTTCAAATGGAGACGTGCATAAACCTGAAAAGAACACTTGTTGAAGACATGATATCTGGTCTTGAGATTGACAAATATAGCAATGAACCAATCATGCTTCTATATATTGAAGCATCTGCAGCTTTAAATTTATCTTCATTCTTCAATTTTGCACCATGAACTGCTAGTGTATATACAGGCTTACGTCTGCTCAAGATAAACTTCTTCAACAACTCATTTGCATATTTTTCTTGAGAAATAAAAATTCCTCTCTTTGATTGCTTAATCTCCAAACCAAGAAAATAACTCATTAAGCCTAAATTATTCATTTCAAACACCAGCGTCATGTTTTCTCTAAACTCAGAAATTGACTTTGAATTGCTACCAACAACTAGCAAATCATCAACATAAATTGACACCACCAACAAGTCATCTCCTAGGCTTTTGATATACAAAGTAGCTTCATTGCAGCTCTTCTTGAATCCCATATAAAGCAAGTGAGAATCAATTCTTGAATACCAGAACTGAGAAGCCTGTTTCAAACCATATAATGCACTCTTCAATAGCAGACACATTTCATCACTACGATTCTTGAAACTTTCAGGCTGTTCAATGTATACTTGTTCCTCTAATTAGCCATTTAAGAATGCAAATTTCACATCCAGTTGATAAATTGGCTAGCCTTTAATAGCAATAAGCATGAGAATGATTTGAATAGTATCAAATCTCGCAACCGGCACAAATGTTTCGAAGAAATCCACTCCTGTGCATATCCTTTAACCACTAGCCTAGCTTTGTGTTTGTTAATGGAACCATCAGCATTGAGCTTCAACTTAGAAATCCATTTAGAGCCAATTACAGGTCTGTCTGCAGGTCTTGGAACAAGGATCCGAATGTTGTTTTTATGAATCATTTTCAACTCTTCCATAACAGCTCTCCATTCAGGACTATCAAGAGCTTCATCAACATCAATTGGCTCAACAGATGCAAAATTACATCTGTTGTAAATGTTTGCCAAAGTTCTTCTTCCTCTAACAGCATAATCATCATCTTCAACATCTATAGCTTCATTATCTGACTGGAACTGAGGGTTCAATTAAGGAGGAAAAAGTGGAATGTTGGCATTTAAGTCTTCATCTTTCCAACTCCATTTATTATCTTCATCCATCTTAAGACTTCTACTCACATGGATTTGTTGATAATCAGAGATATTTCAGAATATATTTCGAATTTGAATTTCGTATTGAATTGATTTATTGATTACAAAATTATCTACTATATATACTAGTTTATGAGAAAGGTAATACGAGAAATTTAAGAGATTTTCCTAGTACTAATGTAAACAAATCATGACTAAGGAACTAATGGAGGAAATCTTCTTAGAGTGGAAAGTGTGCGTAATAATATAGTAAAAAAGGTATGTTACCGCTGGTAGTCAAATAAGGAGAGGAAGGAATTATTGGTGATTAATTAGAAATAAGGAATTTCCGTCAATATCCCTTGAATGAATGCTACGTATCACGAAGCAGGAGTTTGGAGATCAAGAAATTATGACGATTTCGGGACATAACTTTAGTAACGATATCAGCAATTTGATCATGTGTGGAGATGTAGGATAATTTGATGACTTTGCCTTCAACTTGTTCACGAATATAATAGCAATCCACTTCAATATTTTGGTGTTCTCATGATGGACAGGGTTGGTAGCGATATGTATTACACTTGTGTTGTCACTATAAAGAGTTGTAGAAGCGGTAAGTTGTTCATTTAGTTTGGCTAGCAGACATCGAATCCATACTATTTCAGAACTTGCACTTGACATAACACGATATTCTGCTTTGGTGGATGATATGAAGACACGAGTTTGTTTCTTACATTTCCATGAGATGGGAGAGGAACCTAAAAACATACACCAACCAGTTATAGAACGACGAGTTGCAGCACATCCAGCCCAATCTGCATCAGCATATCCAGATAAGGTAATTGAAGATGAAGAGGAAAAGAAGAGGCCTCAGTTAATGGTACTTTGGATATATCTTATGATGCGGAGAACAACACTATAATGGTGCTGACATGGATTATTAACAAATTGACTAAGCACTTGGACAGGATAAGAAATGTCAGGCCTAGTCATTGTTAAATAGATCAGGCTACCAATGAGCTTTCTGTAGAGAGTTGCATCTTTTAATGGGCTTCCATCTTCATTTGTGAATTTGATATTTTGTTGCATTGGTGTAAAGGCCATATTGTCATCGGTAATATGAGTGAGTCTGATTAATTCTTCGGCATATTTCTTTTGAGACAACTTGATTTCATCCTGCAAATAAGAGACTTCCAATCCCAAAAAAATACATTAGTGGGCCTAGATCTTTCAATTTGAAGGCCGCATTTAATAATTTTTTTTAACTCTAAAATTCTATTAGCATCACTATCAGTAATAATAATGTCATCAACATAAATGAGTAAAGATAGTGATACCATTGAAAGAATATCTCAAGAACATAAAATAGTCACACTTGCTTTGATGAAATCCTGCTTGAATTATGGTATTACGAAAATTTTCAAACCAAGCTCGAGGAGCTTGTTTAAGCCCATCTAAGGATTTATGGAGGCGACAAACCAAATTAGGGTCTGCCAGAGAGAACCCAAGGGGTGGCTTCATATAGACTACCTTTTGAAGATCACCGTGGAGAAATGCATTATTTACATTCATCTGGTGAATTTTCCAATTGTGAATGGCAGAAAGAGACAAAAGTATACACACAGTAGAAATCTTTGCAACAGGGGAAAATATTTCATCATAATCAAGTCTGTATTCTTGCTTGTAGCCTTGGGCTACCAAATGGTCCTTATAGCGATCTAAGGAGCCATCAGCCTTATATTTCACTGAGTATACCCACTTGCTGCCTATAAAGGTGGCAGTAGGGGTTTTTTTTTGAAGAGTCCAGGTCATATTATCTTCTAAGGTAGACATTTCATCTGTCATTGCTTTACGCCAACATTCTCGCTCATTTGCTTGTTTAAAAGAAGTTCGGATAGAAATAGAATGTGAATTGGTAATCAAAGCATAAGATTTATCAAATTCTCCAGGGGAGTGTCCATAGCGTTGTGGTGGCTCAGCATGTCTTTGTGAGTGTCTAAGCTGCAAATTAGGAGATTTCCTGTCACATTAGAATGAGGCAAAATATATGAAGTATTGACATCATTACCATTTTAATTTTCAATTACAGGGGCAGTGGTTACAGGAGGGGATGAATGTTGATTTTCATCTATATCAAATTGTGGAAGAAAACAAAAAGGATTTGGCGACACATTTCTTGATAGTAAAAAGATTTTTAAAAAAATATGACATGGTGGGAAACACGAATAAATCTTTTCTGTGGATCATAGCAAATATATCCTTTTTGAGTGTCATTATGACCTAAAAAATGCATTTAGCAGCTTTAGCAGACAACTTATGATGCTCATGGGGTGGAAGATGAAGAAAGCAAATACATTCGAAAATTCGCAAATGATCATAATTCGGCTTTTTTGAAAAAAGGTTGAAAAATGGTGAATCATTTTTGTGAATAGTAGTCACTTGACGATTTATCAAATAAACAGATGTTCGAACGGCTTCAACCCAAAAGTTATGAGGTAGGTGTGCGGTTCCAAGTAATGCAAGAGCTATTTCAAGAATATGACGATTCTTTCTTTCAGCTACCCCATTTTGTTCGGGTGTATGTGGACAAGTTGTTTGAGAAATAATTTCATTAACATCAAAAATTTTTTTAAGATCACTACTCGCAAATTCTCCACCATTGTCGGACCAAAAATTTTTTATTTTGGTTTATCACCTTGTGTATATTCTGATTTTTCTCTTTCAAGTTGGAAATTGCGGGCATGGTTCTGTTGCAGATAAATAAGTCGGAGATGGTTCCACATATCAGAGGCATATTTGAAGGGACGGAGGCTCATGGAAATGTCAGGTGTAACACAATTAAGCAACCAAGAAATAATGCAAGCATTATTGGATTGCTGGAGAGCTTTTCCATTGTCATCGGTAGGAGCAACATTGGTACCAAGTAATAAATCTAAGAGGCCTTTGCCTTCGATGTACATCCGAAAGTGAAATTCCCACAGGGTGTAGTTTGTTCCGTCGAACCGAGTGGTTAATACGTCATGATTTTTGTGACCATCCATAGTATCCATTACACCTTTCAGCAGTGATCAAAATCATTATAAGAAGAAAAAAATAAACAGAAAAAATATGAGAGGCAATAACCATTGAAAAATATATTTTAAAGATATCAAGGCTCTGATACCATTATAATCAAAGATATTTCAGAATATATTTTGAATTTGAATTTCGTATTGAGTTGATTTTTTTATTACAAAGTTATCTACTATATATATTAGTTTACAAGAAAGATAATACGAGAAAATTAAGAGATCTTCCTAGTACTAATGTAAACAAATCATGACTAAGGAACTAATGGATGAAATCTTCTGAGAGTGGAAAGTGTCCGTTATAATACAATGAAAAAGGTATGTTACCATTGGTAGTCAAATAAGGAGAATAAGGAATTATTCGTGATTAATTGGAAATAAGGAATTTTCGTCAATATTATGTGAGGATTCAAAATTCTGTAGCCTTTGGATTCACTACTATACCCCACAAGAATTCCAACTTCAGCCCTTTCATCAAGTTTGCCTTTCTTTGCTTCAAGAACTAAAGAGTAACAGAGGCTGCCAAAGACTTTAAAATGAGCCACAGAAAGTTTGACTCCAAACCAAGCTTCATAAGGTGTCTTCTTATGGACGACTTTTGTTGGGAGCCTGTTTTGTAGATAAACAGCTGTGTTAACAACTTCTGCCCACAGAATCTTGGGGAGATTTTATTCAAACAAGAGACACCTGACCATGTTCATGATAGGCCTGTTCTTCCTTTCACTCACACCATTTTGTTGAGGTGCGTAAGTGACAGTTAGTTGATGATTAACACCTTTAGCTTGCAAAAGATTTTGAACTGAATAGATGTATATTCAGCACCATTATCTAACCTCAAGTTCTTGATCTTGCAGCCACTTTGTGTCTCTACATAAGCTTTGAATTCCTTGAAAGTTGGCAGCACATCATACTTTTGTTTAAGGAAATAAACCCAACAAAATCTGGAATAATCATCAATGAAAATTAAGAAGTATCTGCTGCCATTGTAAGAAGCAACACTCATTGGTCCACAAATATCAGTATAAACTAATTCAAGTTTTGTTTTGGCTCTCCATGCTTGATCAACAAGTAATGGAACTTGACTTAGTTTCCCTAACTGACATACTTCATAGACATTAGAATGTTCAGCTACAGTGGGCAAGTCTACAACTAACTGCTCATCACACATCAGTTTAATAAATTTCTGATTAATGTGACCACATCTTCTATTCAAAGACTAGTATCTACTTTTTGACCACCATGCTTCAAAAATAGTAGAGTTCCAATTCAAAGGAAAACTTCTTTGATTCATTTTGACAAAGAGCAGTTTATCACCATTAGGATCAGCAATTCACAAACTTTATCCTTGAATAAGATGTCATAATTCAAGTCTAATAATTGTCCTACTGACAGCAAACTTTGGCTAATTTCAGGAACATAAAGAATATTTGTAATGTATTTTGTACCTGAAGAAGTGCTCACAAAAATTGACCATTTTCCTTTAACTTCCAGCAGCCTCCCATCTCCAAGTTTGACTTTGGAGTGATAATCTTTCTGTAGGCTTTTGAAATTGCTGAGTTTAGATGGCATGTGATGAGTGCATCCACTGTCACCTAGCCATACATCTTCCTCTTTAGACATCAAATAATTAGTTATCATCCTAGCAGCAAACAACTTCTCTTTAGCTTCTTCATGATTATCACTGAGCTGAGCTGGTTGTGCATGAGGTTAATGATCTTGCTTGTTTTGTTTTGTTGGACAGACCTTATCAGCATGACCAAACTGCTTGCATATTTTGCATTGAATGCCAGGACGATATCAGCAATAGTTTTCAGTGTGATTGGTCTTCTTGCAATAAAGACATGGTGGAAACTTATCCTTTTTAAACTTTCATTTATTTTGGAACCTTTTGTTTTTTTTTTCTTTTCAAAAACTTTAGAACCTCCTTCAGATGTTTCAGCCTTCTGTACAGCAATAAGAGCATAATCAATTCTTGTTTGCTCTTCTCTAAATGCTCTTCTCTCCCATCTCTTCACCCAATAACCTCAATTCATTCTCTATCTTCATGACCCGATCAACATAATCCTTCACCTTTTCGATTTCTTTCATTTTCAGTAACTCAAATTCTTTTCAGAGATTGAAGATCTGCATTTGCTTTGTCCGGCCTGTTTCTTGAAAATCAGCCTGCAACTTCAACCAAACCTGATGAGCAGTTTCAAGAGCCATGGTCCTCGTAAATATAGGATCTGTTAAGGCACAGTGGATAAAAGAGAGAGCCTTTGGAGCCTTGTTCACCTCATCTTCATGCTGCTTGATCTGATGAAGAGTTGGATTTTGTCTCAAAAGTGGAACAACTTTCTCTTCAACAACATGCTGCCATAATCCTTGTCACATGAGGAATGCTTTCATTTTAGCTGCCCAAATATGATAATTTTCCCCATTAAACTGAGGAATAGAAGGTGTTGAGCTGCTAGAGGACATAGCTTCAGCAGTGTATAAAAAACAGAAACAAAGATGTGACTATGATAATAGATACAGGCCCTTGAGATGAATGAAGCTCTCATACCATTTTTTAGATTTTGGAAGAGAGAAAACTGAAAGCAGAGAAAAACTAAAGACTAAAGGTTATGAGGAAGACTACTTCTTTTCATTCATCTGATCAAAATATACATAGAGTGGTATTTTTGTACCAAACTAACATCATTACTGCTAGTTTGAATGACAAACATAGCTGGTAAAAGAAAGATATATAGGATCCAACAAAATCTATTTTCTACCAAACATATCCAAAAACAGTAAACATCAACAACTCCATACTGCTGCATCAAATATCTTTCTACAAGTTTCAACACAAACCCTGATACATGTTATCACACTTGGAGAGTTTCTGGTTTTTCAACTTTAGCAGAAAAAGAATGTTTCTGAACCACTACGAATGGTATGCACATATTTGTCTCAACTGTGCCATCAGATCTATTCAATTCTTGCTTTGCAATTGTTTTTACAAATTTGATTAATGTATTTCAGGAATATTTCCCTTTACCCTAATGGATGAGGAGGGCAAAGGCAATAGCATTTCACTCCCAAAAAGCATTGCTGAATATGCTAGCTTGGTTGCAAATTTTGTTCTGCTATGGAAAAAACATCAAGCGTAGTGGTAAGATTGGGGCACATGAATAGTATTGAATTTATTTGCTCCCTATGATTGCGGCTGCTGATAACATGGTTTCATTTAGGTAGCTGTATGTATAATAGTTCAGATCATGAAGGCTGGGGTTGGAGCAGATTCATGTCATTGGATTGGTATTACCAGACTCATCATAAGTTTGTATATGCATAGTTATGGATTGTTTAGAGAAATGGGTTGGCCCATTTCTAACTTTGTATAGGTAGAAATGGGCCAGTGAGGCTATAATTGGCATGTGCTCTGCCACATTACCAATCAAAGGGAAGAATTGAACAAAAACACTTTGGACCCTTAGATTGAAATATTCAACGGCACAATCAATTTATATTTCAAAGTAATTAACCATTTGATTATGAAGACATAGAAATTTTTTAAATTATTTTTAAATATTTAATTTTCAGTGTGAGCCATTCAAATAAACAAATAACATAAAATAATTTTAAATGCAGATTTTTCCACTTATTTAAATAATTCACATCATTATAAATTGAAAATAAATTTATAATAGTTTTTAAAAAATATAAAAATGAGCATTTCAAATTTTCATATTAAGTTATTGAACTAATTAAAAAATTATATTATATTTATAAACTTCAAATATTTTTTCTAAAATATATATAAGCTGAACCAAAATATCAACATAATTCGTCTTTCTCAATTTATTGAGTTTTTTTAAAGGTCTTCAGTATTTCATTATTTTTTATTGATTTTAATTTTTACGTATTTAATGACCTATAATAAAAATTGATAAAGTTCATAGTTGATTTTGATTCATTTTATAAATTTTTAAATTTAAAATAAAATTTAAATAGTTTATTATTATTATTATATATTTTTTAAAAACTTGGTAATTTTGAAAAGTTTTTCCTAATCAAAATCATATAAAAAATATAGTTAGATACAAACTCAGCCCATCAACTAAAAAAATGGAATTCTAACCCAATCAGAAAAATTGTCGGACAAAATCTATCCAAACCCAATTCGAGAAGCCCAACTGTAGGATCCGTTTCTCTTTAATATACTCTGAGATTTAAAAAAAAAAAAAAAAAAAAAATTGTTTTAGCAGACGATAGGTTTTTGTATTTGGCGTTCATTACTGAAATAGAGTGAAAAAATGAAAGCAACATGAAAATCGACGTCTTTCGGACACAGTGAGTAGCGCCGTCGATTGCTCTGTAATTGTTGAGTCGCTTGAAGGTGCATTCACTGCTCTTCCCATCTTAATTTCTCTGTGCCTGTTTGTGCTAATCTTTCTTCTCCGTATTAAGCTTCCATTTGTATATCACGTTAGAAATACTTGGACCTTAATTCTGTTGTAAATTTGATTACTTTCAGATTTTAGTTAGTTTTAGCTCAACCTGAGTCGCTGATGCTTGTGTTAATTCATTTGTTAGCACGTGGCGAATTCGAGTTTGAAACTGCAGTGGCTACTAAACCCTAGGGAAGAATTTTAGTTCTAAATTAGAATCTAGTAAATTTGAGTTTAAAGTCAGAGTCCCTGCTGAATTGTACAGTCTGTTGAGTAGCAATTGATTATGCCCTTTAGTGATTTACTTGCTCTTCTTATGTGAGGCATTTTCGGTTGTCTATGTAAGTGTTAATGATTGGTTTGATGTTAGTGTAAAGACTAGAGAAACGTGGTGATGGTGGAAGTTTGGTGGTCTCTACTGGGGGCTGCAATTCCAGCAGTTATCACAGGACAAGCCATAAGAATGAAAAGAAAACATGCCGAGGAGCAGAGAATTAGAGCTGCTAGGGGAAGGGAGAAGAGTTCGGATGACATTTTCGTTTGCGAAAGAGTCTGCACGTCCAAGAGAATGTTGAAGAAAATGGGAGCTTTCTCAAAGGATCCAATTCCAGATACTTGTGTCACTGTCTGTGGTGTATCTGAGCTTGATGCTTGCTCTGATGCTTGTGCTCGGACTGTCTGCGTCAATCAGCACCAGGTGCCTAACTGGAATGACATCTGCCTTAGAAGATGCCAGAGTGAATGTCTTAAACTCTCTACATCCCAGTTTTCTTAAATGTGCATTTTCTTTTTATCTAGGATTTGGTCTACTGATGTGTCAATGACTGTTAATTTTATGTTTGATGTCTCCAAAATATGGTTTATTTAGAGCTATGTATTTCCCATGATCAAGAAATTGAAATTGGTGTTTTTGAATATAGTGATGCTTTTCAATATTTCATTTGTTTCTTTGCTTTTAGATGACTTTTATCTAGATTAAAATTGCTTTTGCCATTATGATCTCTGTGCGAATTCCATACTTGCTGTATGAGCTTGTGATTGTTAATAGAGAAATATATTTGATATTTCATACTGTGGTGATATATTATGCAATAAAAATGATGAAATTGGAAATTTGAATGATTGGATCTATTATGTGAACAATACATTCAAATAACTCATCAGCAAAATATTTAATAAAAACATCATCGTTAAGGTGGGATCTCAAAGCTCATCATGCTTGCCCACAGTTTCCTTCACTTTCTGGGCAGCTTCACCCACCATTTCTCCAGCAGATTTTGCAGATTCTTCAACAGTTTCTTTTCCTTTTGTAACGCTCTTCTTGGCTGCTCCTTTAATGTCACTGTCGCCGCCACCGCAGCACTTGGTTTCTTCTCCACCCCTGAAACTAACATTTGGTTTCTGAAAAATCAATCCAAAAAATAATATGAAAGTAAAATCTGAAATCTTACTCTAAATTGGCTGGAAAGTACTGGGACTGCACTTGATGCACCAAAGATTTAACTTTTTCCCAAGAACTCTTATGAGATTTTCTCAATAAAGCAACGGTGTCTGTAACCATCTTTGAAAGAGGTTTAGTCTCTTGGATTTCTGGTCCTCCATCTCCAACAGCTGAGATGATTTGATGAGAAAAATATAGAATGAAGAGAATGAAAAAAAGTGTTTGTGTTCTTTGAGATGTGTCCATGAGGAAAGTTGAGAGACACAGGTAATTAAGTGTTGTTAAACAATACAGTTTTCATTCTTTGTTGTTAGAGATGGGTACAGTTTCTAGCTAGAAGTGGACAACGTGGGGCGAGAGACTAGTATGCAGGTATTCACAATGTTGAACAATTCAAAAGGCTTACTGTCAATGTTGGGAATTTTGTAGAAGAGTTTGTTATGTTTGAATTGAACAAATATTTTTTTTATTTACTTTTTTAAAAATAAAATTATTTGCATTTATTTATTTATTAGAATTTATATTATACTAGTAATTTTTCTTTTATTTAATTATTACGTATTCATTGTAGTGGTTCGGAACTACAGTTGATCCGGACTGACGGACCGGATGATTCTGGGCTTATTTGGGACCGATTCCAAAAGTCAAGGTATCCTGCAAAAGAATAAGAAACATCCGAGCGGACCTTGGGACACCGGTGTGGTGTCTGCCGTAGGCACTCCGACGCTCAAGTCAGCTTTGAACTGAGAATGGATAAATAACTAGAGAAATGAAGGAAAGGGTTAACTTCCCGTGTTCGATGATTCCCGTCGGAAGGAAAGTCTCGGAAGGATGTTGACAGACCCCTGAATGAGCTCTGGGCTCAACTGATTATGATCGACAATGTGACCTGAACCGCCTGACGTTCACCGGAACAAGATTGGAGGTAACAGTAGCTTGAGTGACGATTTTGGCAGAGTTTCGTTAAGTAAATGAATCTCCTTGTTTATGAAATTCGGGCTTCTATTTATAGAGGCCAGGGAGGCCGTTGCTTGATCCTAGCGAGATTCATGCGGAACGATCTCCGCAAAATCCGGGATCTCATCAACAGCCTGCTTACCTAGTCAACGGGCCTCGGAAGTAACAGGTTGTCTCGGAATTACTTGGCATGGGCCCTTCAGAATCAGTAAGCCTGGGCCTGGGCTTGGGCTTTGATTCCGAACTGGGCTCGGATTCTCAGCCCACTACAGATTCCCCCATCCATCCGTGCGGAATATTCCGAGCGGATGGATGAATACGAAACGGTTGGAAATCCACTAGTCTCCTACAGCTGGCAAAAGACGTCACATCAAAGAAAACTCTCCATTGGAGTGATGACACGTGGCCGAGCTTCCCCAGGAAGCCTCACCTTTTCACCTACCTCATTCGCCTATAAATATGTCAGAACCACCCCACTTCTCCATTTCCGTTCTCTCAGACTCTCTCTCTCTCTAAAACCCGCAACCTCCGTTTAGCAAGGACCTGTCGTTCCCTGTTTCCCAGTCGCAAGCCTAAGGTAAATCACCTCGTAACCCTCTTTTTATTATCGCCGATGATTGCTGGTGGTTTTATGTGTTTGTGTTGCTTTGGTTCGTCGGAGGAGGCGGAGTGTTTTGGTAACCCGACAAGGATGGGTGTGTCGGGCTATTGCTTTTGAGTGAATGCCAGTGTTCAAAGGGCTAGTTAGGAGTCCTTAATTGGATTTTTCGGCCATTTCGAGCCTTATCTGGAAACTTTGGACCAAAAACTGTGTTTTCCGGTAAACTGGAGGAAATCTTGATCTGACTGTTGCCGTTTCTGAATAGGTATGTCAAGCGAGGCTACCGAATCCGAGATACAAAGGATGTTCGGAGACGATCCGTCCGGAAATGATGACAGTCCCTCCACATCTGGATCAGCTAGAGGATCAAATGATCTGGATTTAAGTCCGAGGACCTTGGCAAAGGTCCGTGCAGAACTTAGAGGCGATAGTGACCCCGTAGGGATTCTGGCCGGAATCATCGTAGAAGTGGTGGATGACACCACGGGTCGCTTGGTGGTTCACCCTTCAACTTTTGGTTCGCAAGGGATTCAGACGAAGGATTGCCCTTTTATCATTCGTCCGGATCAAATGGATGACATTCATAGGGCCTACAACATCCTGGAAGATGTGCTGATCCGTGCACTAGAGGCTGAAGAACTGGCCGATTGGGTCATTGAGGGGTGGACCCCCATGTATACTCTCCAGCTAAGTATGGGTCTAAAATTTCCGATCGAAGGTATGTTCCGGAAATTCTGCAAGAGGTTACGGATTGCTCCGAGTCAGGTGAATCGGAATATTAGAATACAAATTTAATCAAAAGTTCTAGTCTGATTTAACCTATTCCTACTAGTGCTGTCAAAATGGACTTAGAGTCCCAGGCAGTCCACTTTAACATATTTTTAAAATTAAAAAAAAAAAAAAAAAATCCATTCTAGTATACTAAAGGGAACAAAAGCACAGGAGAACCATACCCTATGTACATAAGAAAACCATAACAAACCATAATGCAAATCATCACGTTGTGTGCCAATCATCCAAATCACAAATCAAAAGACCCAGGACGCCTTAAATTAAGAACCAAAGACACCAGATCCATAAGTGGAATCAATCATCTGGAAAAACAAGGGTAGTTGCAGCATTGCAAATACTGTCACCGGAACCAAACCGAGTAGAATAATAGGAATATAAGCCCAGGGCCATATCTCACCCACCACTATATACAATGTAGCCCCAAAGGCTACCATCATACACACTATAGCGAAGAAAAGTGACCCCAGACCAATAATTACTCTCTTCGGCAATGCTCTTATGAAATCCTTCTCTTCATAACGTGCGGTTAAGATTGACACGAACATTAACAGTGAAGTGGTGGATGAAAATAAAGCTAGAGCATCTGATACTATAAATATTAAGAAGGATGTTTTGTCTAGGAAATTTGGAATTCCATTGTCATTGTTACCTCCCGGAACGGTAAAAGCTGCAGCAAGGACTACTGTAGTGATGAGTGTTGTGACTATAACTCCGGAATTGGCTGTGTCTTTCATCCATTTCTCACCACTTTCGACTAATGCTTTGTGCTCTTGTGTGAAGAGATCTTGGGGAGTTTGTCCAGCGTTGTTGGTGGTTAAGCTGATCAGACCTGGAGTTACTTTTTTCACTTCCTGAAACCATTGTAGCTCTCTTTGCATTTCGAAAGCTGCACCTGCTACTGATGTAAAAGTATTAGTGAGAGGAGGTGGGCGTTTTGCTGCTAAGTGCAGTACAGTGTTATTGAATTCATCCTTTGCATAAGCCAACGACATTGTAAGTGTAGGCATCTCTCTCGTTATCAATTTGAATATTTTGGATTGTCGAAGTTGAATTGCGGCTTGCAACATATTGCAGTTATCTGCTATGTTTACCAACAAGAAATCTGGAAAATAGTGGAGAAATGCTTCTACTATTTCCAGTGTTCCCATAGCTGTGGCGAATTGCAGGATCACATTTGGAGTGCCGAAAAACTCTGTGATTTCTTCCAAGTTCATGGTATCTGAAACTTCTGAGAACACATAATCTACTAATTTATGGAGATGTAAATGTTTTAGCTTCTCTTCTCTGACGTGCTTTATTGGTGGTGCTGCAAATCATTAGTTCAAGGTTATTGGTAGAGTTGAAACACACAAACAATGCAAGAGAAAGGGCAAAGAAAAAGTAAAATAAAGAGATGGTTTGGTAAATCCAAGATACTCATTACTAGTAAAATTGCTTGCTCAGTGAGAATATAATATTTTTAATTAATTTTTAAATTTTTCAATAATATTAATATAAATTATATTCAATTTTTAAAATGATTAAAAATATGTTATTTTATAAAATAATAATTAAAATTATAATATATTAATTTATATTTGATTCCGTATGTATAAATTTTAATTGATAAAATATTATAATATTTTTTAATTTTACAATTATTTTATTTGTTAATTTATATATATAGTATTAAGTTTTACAATTTTAATCCAATATATATATATATATAATACTTTATTTTTGTGTTCATTTTAATTTATTTAACTTAATATAAAGATCAAGAAAAAAATGGATTAAAAGATAAAATTGTCAAAATAAAGAAAGTAATATTTGTATAGATATTGATAGTTGATAAGGAAGGTCATGCATTTATCTGAGTGTATTTATCTGTATATAGGTAATGCTTATTGCTGTAATAGTGACCATTGGTGAATAGTTATGATTTAGGACGGTAGGTGTTTAATGTTTGATATTCTGTATGTTATACCTAT